>OX645062.1:71230300-72480300 GCA_951905685.1 Eumerus sabulonum
ACTTGTAGAATGTGTAATGAAGACGAAGAAACAGCAGAGCACATACTCTGCCACTGTAACTGCCTGGTCAGTACACGTCATCGTCACCTAGGCAAGTATTATCTTGAAGCGGAAGAAATCGCTGCTAGCTCACTCAAAAGCATTTTTTTTTTTTTTTTTTTTTTCGTTGAAGGCTTCTGCTATCCGCTGGAGCACTCAGACGCAAACACTGGTCCATTGTACTCCAGACAGACACCTTCCATTACTGTATTTTCTCCGTTTTCCGGAGAAAAATTTGAAGAAGCTTCAGTGATGTAGAGCCAAGGGATTCGGCACACACCACGTCGGCTCCAAGGGTGCGCCACCGTATGCGAGCAAAGGCGGGACATTCACAGAGGAAATGCTCTGCAGTGTCATCATCCTCTTCGTCACATGCAGCACAGGTAGGCGTCTCACTGATGCCGAGCACGTAGAGATGCTTAGCAAAAGTGTAATGGCCCATAATAACTCCCACAAGCCTTCTGCAGTCGATTCTCCTTAAAGACAGGAGGAATGCTGCAGATTTTTTGCAGACATCAGGGCGTACGCGCTTAGTCATCCTGCAACCTGGACAATCCCTCCATCTACGGTTGTGTGTATTAAATACACAATCGTTAATGTAGGAATTCACCGTGGACGCAGGTAGACCTAGAGCGGGTTCAGGTCCTGAGAAGCTCTCCTCTGAACCCATTCTAGCGAGTTCATCAGAGATCTCATTTCCTGGAACCCGAGAGTGACCTGGAACCCATACAAGCCTCAATGAATTTAGTCTGCCGACTCTGTTCAAGAAGCACTTGAGTTCAAGCACTAATTTGGAGCTAGTTAAGGGGTTACACACAGCTTTTAGTGCAGCTTGGCTGTCACTACAGACGCATATGCTTTCCCCCTTCCACCTGTGCTTCACAACATAGTGCATGGCCATTAGGATTGCGTATATCTCTGATTGGAAGACAGACGCATACTTTCCTAACGAGAAGTGCAGTCGGATGTTTTCGCATTCAAAGAAGACTCCAGCACCGGACCCCCGCCCAGACCTGGAGCGAAGACTATCCTTTCCAGGTTCAGTTTCCAGCCATAGCCAATCCTGACGCCATGGAAACTCGACTGTGAAATTACGACGCAATAAGATGACTGGCGTCAATGCGTCAGAAGGCATGTCCATGAGACAGGGGTCGCAGGACAATTCTTGCGCAAGGACACCGCTATTCCTATGCGAGTTGTACCAAAAGCCATTTCTCTTCAGACGAGACATGGCTTTCAGAGCACACCCTCTGATAAATATATCAAAAGGTGGAAGGTTCATCATAGCATCTAGAGCAGCGCCCGGCGTGCTGGGGAAAGCCCCCGTGCAGCTGAGACAAACCGTTCTTTGGAGTTTGATGAGAGAGGCTTCGACATGTTTGCGTTTTAGTCTGTTCCACCAGACAACCGATGC
Organism: Eumerus sabulonum; assembly: GCA_951905685.1. Lineage (NCBI taxonomy): Eukaryota > Metazoa > Arthropoda > Insecta > Diptera > Syrphidae > Eumerus > Eumerus sabulonum. Next base: position 71,231,754 of record OX645062.1, read on the forward strand.
AAATGAGATTATAGATCTTATCATTGCCGTGTAGATCCAGAGGACCTTAAACGGCGATAAACCCCATGTTTTGTCAAAAGCTCCTTTGCATTGCCAGACAGCGCTTTGGTGGTTTTTGACTCAACATGCTTTGACCAGAAAAGCTTGCTATCTAAGATGACTCCTAGATACTTAGCCTCCTTGGATATCGGGTTGGGAGTGCCTTTTAGTACCAGCTGAGTCATGTCAGTATTTTTCTTCCTTCTCGTGAAGAAAACAACCTCGGTCTTAAGAGGGTTTACCGACAGCCCATTTCTGGTACACCAATCATCGATCACTGTGCTGTGCTGTGCCTGTGCTTTGAGACGGACAGTCGCTAAACATGAGCCGACAGAAAGAATGGCGACGTCATCCGCATATGCCTGGGCATAGATTCCAGAGGCATTGAGAGCATCAAGCAGAGAATCGACCACCATGCACCATAACAGCGGAGACAGGACGCCACCTTGAGGGCAGCCCCTGTTTACGCCGTATTTGACACACTGGTCGAGGCCTGCATCAGCTGTCAATGTCCTGTGCATGAGCATAGCTTTGATCCAAAGGACCAGTGCTTCATCTACGCCATGATGTCTGGCAGCGTTGCACATGCTGTCAAAAGTAGCGTTATCAAAAGCTCCCTCAATGTCGATGAAAATGCCCAACGCGTACTCTTTCCTTTCGAGCGCGCATTCAATTCGCCCAACTAGGTTCTGAAGCGCAGTCTTGCAAGATTTTCCGCCCTGGTAAGCATGTTGCATCTCCGAAAGAGGGTGCATTCGAAGGGCAACCTTGCGCACGTGCAACTCTACCAGTCTCTCCATGCTTTTCAGCAGGAAGGATGTTAGACTGATTGGTCTGAAGCTCTTGGCAAGTGAATAGTCCTCTTTTCCTATTTTGGGAATGAAGACCACTTTCACTGTGCGCCAAGGAATGGGTATGTGAGCAAGTGCTAGACTAGCAGTGAATATTCTTTTCAAAGTAGGAAGCAGCTGCCTTATACCTTTTTGCAGCATAACAGGATATATTCCGTCGGTACCCGGCGATTTGAAACCATCGAAGGATGCTACAGCAAATTCAATGGCTTCAGTCGTAACCACGCGCGACGCAATATACCAGCTACGCCGAGTTGTTTTCATCGTTTCAGTTGCAGTTTCCCTTGAAGGAGTGTGCAATGAGCCGATGTCGATCTGATTTCCCGGGAAACGAGTCTCAAACAGAAAACTAAGAGTTTCCGCTTTAGACTCAGTAAAGGTACCATCAGATTTTCTGAGTGCATCTAGCCTAGTCGGTTTTCCCAGTTTGAGGACTTTAACCAACTTGCTAGTTGCACTCAGAGACTTGATCTCTTCGCAGAAGGTCCTATAAGAATCGTTCTTCGATTTACGAATAAGTTTCTTATATTCTTTCTGCTTCGACCGATACTTGTTCCAGTCATCTTCCGAATTCGATTTGAGCGATCTATCTAGAAGAATTCTGGCTTCCCTGCGAAGACTTTGGAGCTCGGCATTCCACCAGGGGACCAATTTCCTGCAGGGAGGTTTGCTGACAGGATATGCGAGTTCAAAACAACTGGTGATGACGCTATTCAGGTTCTGAACAGCGTTCTCTACCAATTGTTTCGTTCTGAGTTTAGGTAGGACTCGAGTGGATTTTTCAAGCTCCTCTCTAAACCGTACCCAGTCCGTCCTTCTCGGATTCCGTCTAGACTGCAAGGAAGAGATCCCACAACTTAATCGGAATTCGATATATTATATATACTCAAAAGCATACTAAGTTTTATCACGAACTCAGGATTTTTGAGTGAACTGTAAGTGGGGGACATCACAATAGGCCCACTCGTGGCCGCAGTGATCAGGCGACTTTGTCCCACCCCCGTACCCTCTCTAACTCTCTGGCCCTTACATGCCTCTTTTTTAGCATGAGGATTATCCATTTAATAGCTGTGGGGTCAAACTTTTTCTTGACCTTTGCGACCTTCTTTGCTTTCAAGGCTTTCTCTATAATGTACGCGACCTTATGAAGGGCAGTTACTTCAGATTTACCTTTCTGATATGCAAATTGCAATTTGTGGAGTAGTGCTTTCTCCAGTGTTGATCCTATGACCAGTTCTATCAGTTTCTCTATGTTAACCATACTTGATTGGGACCCATCTTACCAAGAGATCATCAAGGAAGAAAGGAAATTATGAAGACCCACTCATTGTTGGAAGCTATTCCATCTTTCGGACTCTAGTTTTTTTCGCATTGGAAACATACACAGAAGGTGAATGTTCATACCATCACATGGACATGTTTTACACGCAAATTAAGATTTAAAAAGGAACCTTCATAAAGTACGAAATGAATGGCTTCCCTGAAAAAACCTGCTCACCAGCCACTGGTCCTAACCGATTAAAATCATTCTTATTATTTACAGCTCCTCCAAAAGCCGACCATAAAATTGGAGGTTAGCCACAAAATCACCTTAAAGGTACATAATTGGAACAGTTATTACCAAACAGGTACAAGGACGCTATGGTAAACCGGACCAAGTCACCCTTTATTAAACGCATCTTCTTCTTTGCTTGTATCATTTTTAAGATGCCCTTCGTGTGGTTTGCGGAAATTGATTACATTCCTTAATTAAAATATTTCGCAAGGAGCGAATAGGACCAAAGCGCAGAGCTGACAATGTAGAGAGAATGATTTTCCAACGCCTGGAGTAGTTGTCCTTGAATGCATTCCGAATATGCATACAAAAATTGCAATGCAATCTTAAACCAGTTTATAATGGACAGTCTTGCGTAAACCATTAAAGTCTGACCTTTAAGATTTATTTATAAAAAAGCATCTTTATGAGCACAGCTTACGTTTAGTTTGGGGCTAAGCTTCGTCTTCAGTGGGGTTGAGTTTTCAAGTGAAAATAAGCAAGAGTATCCAGTTTGTACCGCTAATTTTGTTCGAAATCGATTTAAATGTTCGAGACAAGTACCAGATGTGGCTTCTGCATTCATTAAATTAATGGTTTATGTTGCCCAAAAGTTCCTTGGAAGAGTAAGAAGAAAAAAAGCAGCAAAATCGAATGACGAGCTTGTATAATTGGTTCAAGCCAAGATTAGCGAGTCTCCTCATTCCCACTAAATGGACGGCTATTGATTTAAATCAATTTTATTTTATATTCGGAAAGTCAAGGTCGCGTCATTGTGAGTTTGCCATTTTTAGGTTGTTAGCTACATAAGTGGTACAAATTGGACAGAGGGACAAATCGGATAGAGAACAAGTTTTACGAATATTAAGACATTCGTCCTTGAAGAAAGTTACTTACTTACTTACTTATCACGCCATGGATGATCTGAGCCTGAGCTATAGCTGCCTTCCATCCTTGACGGTCCCGGGCACGCTGCTTCCAGCTATCAAGACCACGATGTCTTACATCCGCGATTACTTGGTCTTTATACCGGAGGTTCGGTCTTCCTCTTCTTCTCGAACCAGGAGGCTCGGAGCCGAAGACCCTATTAGCTGGAGCTTTGTAGTCGACGAGCCACTGTAGTCGACGGATCTTTACCTTCCGGACTACATCCACATCTTGGTACAGCTCGTAGAGTACGCGGTTGTGCATTCTTCTCCATTCACCTCCCTCACAGACAGGACCAAATATCCGGCGCAGAATTTTTTTTTCGAAAGAACTCAAAATCAGCTCCGCTGTCCTGCTTATAGTCCAGCATTCGGCAAGACTGGCAGTATGAGCGTTTTGTAAAGCATGACTTTGGTCTTTCGAGTGAGGAGTTTTGACTCCAATTGTTTGGACAAGCCGAAGTAGCAGCGGTTGCCAAGGGCGATTCTATGCCGGATCTCCACTGTGGTGTCATTTGTGGAATTTACGTTTGCCCCGAGGTAGACAAACTCCTTAACTACCTCGAAATTGTAGCTGTCAATTGTTATATTTTCTCCCAGGTGGTACTTCGTTTGTCCTCATTGACCCTAAGACCAACTCGATTCGCCTGTTCTTCAATCGCCGTGAATGCAACCACAATGCCACGGCGAGAACACGCGATGATGTCGATATCATCCGCGTATCCTAGCAGCTGGACGGACTTGTAGAAGATAGTACCTTCCCTGTTGGCGCCTGCACGTCGCACTATCTGCTCCAGCACCAGGTTGAAGAAGTCACATGACAGCGCATCTCGCATCAAAAGGTTCCGAAGTCCTAGAACCGAGTTGCACGGTACATCGCGTATTTTTTAGCGTGGCGCGACACAACTGGATCAGTTTTACCGGGATCCCGAATTCGGCCATCGCCCCAAACAGTGCTTCACGATGAATGCTGTCATATGCGGCTTTGAAATCGACGAAAAGATGGTGTGTATCGATTCGAAACTCGTTGGTCTTTTCCAGGATTTGTCGAAGTGTGAAAATTTGGTCTATAGTTGATTTGCCGGGGCGGAAGCCGCACTGGTAGCTGCCGATTAGTGCGGTGTAAAATGGCTTTAGACGTTCACACAATACGCTGGTCAGGATCTTGTATGCGACATTGAGCAGGGATATACCTCTATAGTTCTTGCAAGAGGTATAATCGCCTTTTTTGTGGATGGGGCAAATAGAGCTGATATTCCAGTCGTCGGGCATGCTTTTATCTTCCCAAATTTTGCTGATGATCTGCAAGTCATCTGAGTCTGCGGCCTTGTTATTCTTCAGCTTCCGAATAGCTGTGCCGACTTCTCCGATGCTGGGTGGGAGGACTACTTCAGCGGCTGGAGTTGGGATTTCCTCGGTCCCTACCACTCTCTCTTGGTCATGCTCGTTAAGCAGCTGCTGGAAATGCTGCTTAAATACATCCACTATTCCCTGCGGGTCGGTGACAAGATTACCCTCGCAGTTTCGGAGAGCCAGGGTGCCCTTTTTGATGCCTCCTACAAGGCCTTTGGCTTTCTTGTAAAAGGCTTGTATTTTATGTTTATCCCTAGACTCCTCGATACCCTTGAGCTGGGAGGCTGCGAAGATTCTTTTCTTTTGTCGCAGTAGTTTTTTCTCCTCCCTTCTTCTGGCTCGGTACTCTTCTTGCGCTGCCCTTGTTTTCCTCTGCAGCGCCTTTTGGTACGCCTCGTCGGTTGCTGCCTTTTTCTGCTCACACTCGCCATCATACCACGGGTTTTTTGTTGGGGGTGGTAGGTACCCTGAGGTGGTTTCGGCTACTTCCTGAATGGCTGAGCGGCAATGCAGCCACATATTATTGGCATTTGTGTTCGACGTAGGCATACCGTAGAGTGTTTCGCTCAGCTGCTCCCTGTATACTCTGGCAACCTCCGGTGTGCTCAGGCGCCCAATGTCGAGCCTCCTCCTGATGGGCTGGTGCAGCTTTCTGACATTGGACAGTCGAGCTCTGAATCTTGCTGCTACGAGGAGGTGGTCAGAGTCGACATTTGCCCCTCTGAATGTTCGCACATCCAGGATGTTTGATGAGTGCCTTGCGTCAATGAGCACATGGTCGATTTGGTTGGCGGTTCGACCGTCCGGAGATCGCCAAGTTGCTGTGTTGATTCGCTTGCGAGGGAATCTTGTGCTACTTATCACCGCATTACGAGCTGTCGCAAAGTCAACGAGTCGGAAGCCGTTATCTGTTGGTAATACATATTGTGTCCAGTTGTGTCGCGCCACGCTAAAAAACACGCGATGCACCGTGCAACTCGGTTCTAGGACTTCGGAACCGTTTAATGCGAGACGCGCTGTCATGTGACTTCTTCAACCTGGTGCTGGAGCAGATAGTGTGACGGGCAGGCGTCAACAGGGAAGGTACTATCTTCTACAAGTCCGTCCAGCTGCTAGGATACGCGGATGATATCGACATCATCGCGTGTTCTCGCCGTGCCATTGTGGAAGCATTCACGGCGATTGAAGAACAGGCGAAACGAGTTGGTCTTAAGGTCAATGAGGACAAGACGAAGTACATGCTGTCAAGCAAAAACCAATCCGTCGCTCACCACCTGGGACAAAATATAACAATTGACAGCTACAATTTCGAGGTAGTTAAGGAGTTTGTCTACCTCGGAGCAAACGTAAATTCCACAAATGACACCACAGTGGAGATCCGGCGTAGAATCGCCCTTGGCAACCGCTGCTACTTCGGCTTGTCCAAACAAGTGGGGTCAAAACTCCTCATTCGAAAGACCAAAGTCATGCTTTACGAAACGCTCATTTTGCCTGTCTTGCTGTACGGAGCCGAAAGCTGGACGATAAGCAGGACAGCGGAGCTGATTTTGGGTTCTTTCGAAAGAAAAATTCTGCGCCGGATATTTGGTCCTGTCTGTGAGGAAGGTGAATGGAGAACAAGACACAATCGCGAACTCTACGAGCTGTACCAAGATAAAAGTTATAAAAGTATAAAAGTTCATAAAGAACGAAAAACACGGTTTTTTACTCCAATTACTAAACTGCAGAATTGCATACCACCTATTCGAATGCAGATCGGAAACAGAGGCAATAATTAAATTAGATATAAGCTCATACCACTACCTCACCCATGTGTATCTAATAAAGTTACACTCAAGCATAACTCTCTCCGACTGACTGAGTGATTGATTAACAGCATCCATGTAATTAATGTCTAGCATCAAAGGGAAGCTTACATAAGACAATCTACATATTTGCTTCTTTTCCTTCAACAATAAATTTAATCAAAAAAATGAGAGAAAAATAAAACGAAACTTTCGCGACACCTGACAACTAGTGTTAGACAGGTACTTAACTGTTTAAGAATTGGCCAATAAAGTAATCAAATATTAAACAGATCAAATGCGAAATACTGGCTAATTGCTAAACGTACCAAACCAGTTCGAGGCAATCTTCAAGATTAATAGAGTGAACAAGCCTTTCAAAATGCGCAAAGAGTAAGAAAACGATGCGAAAGAAGAAAAAACAATAACTTTTCAAAAGTATCTACAAAAAGAGAAAAAATAAATGAACAAGCATCGCTACCGCTTGTACAATATCACTACGGAAAATGAAAGTGCTTTTCTGCACCAGCATCAAAGTATCTCGTGTCAGCTTCTCACAGCAAGAAGAGAAAGAAAATATGAAGTGAAGGCAAACAATAACAGCTCCCAACTCTCCTCAGCTGCCTTAATGATATCCAAACGCAAAGGAAGCAACAATCCAAATGGAAGCACAGAAATATCTTAAAGGAAAATAAATTTGCAATTGTATAACACACCTTTCAGGTTAGTGGCACTTGAAAATACAAAACAAACAAGTAGCACTCGACCATGCATCCATACATCACCACCATATGAATCTATGAATCTGAAAATCTAGGTTCGTTTCCCGGAAGTAAACACACAACCATAAAGGACATAAAGGACCAACATCATAACATAGTAGCATGCAACTTACCGGAAGCATTTTCTCCGACAGTCTCTGTCGTTTCGGGGGGCTCTCTGCAAATGTCAGGATCTGAAATGCTCGATGGGAAAAACCTTTCAAGTTCTTGAAAGCCTTTTTGCGCCCACTTTCGACAAGTTGAGCCGATGATTAGGTGATTTTTGTTTCGTTTTCTTTTTTTCGCTTCGCGAGCTTTTCTATTCCGAAAAAATCGCCCAACTGTTGTTGATCTTGCTCTAGAAAAAAGTATTCAGATACATGAGTATTCGGATTTTTTTTTTTTTTTTGCCAACTTCACACGCGGAGCTATAGAGATAGAGATATTTTAGAATTGCTCTTCTAGCCTAACCAAAAAACCAAAAACTTGGTATTTACTTTAAAAAATTCGCATCACTTTTGCTTTCATCTATGAGATGAAAAAAAAATTGAAGAAATAGCAGAAAAGATAAAATACAAAAACAAAAAAATTAACACCACGTCCGTACCATGAAATTCCGTTCGTACTGTATGCCGTTGCTGGCAAGCGTCGTTAGATACTTTTTAATCAACTGCACGTTTCCTGTATCTTACGGTACGACAACAACAACTTAAATAAACAATTTCTGCGATTTTTCTTTTCTTCCTCTTAGTATGTCTATCACCCGCTCGAAAGTTGGAGCAACAATTTCGTTCAAGAGACACCGATGCACTGAATCTTATGGTACCTTCGACCGACTACCACAGGTGTTGTCCGCACCACTCTGCATGGACTGTTGCTGTCAGAGGTTGAGTGAAAAGAAACGACATCAAACCACATGGAGATACATGTTACGGATATACCACTCATAGTTACCAAACCACCTTTTTTGCAAGAGATATTGAGTGCTAACCAGAATCACTCGACAAGAGTTGAGTGAAACAACACGATAACATGTTATCAGCGGAGTCAACAGTGAGTTAACAGTGGATAGACCGTAAAAGCATGCAAGGTGGTGGGTCTGGTGGAAGACAAGGAGGACGAAGATGAGGACTACGACAAGCGTGGTGACGATAGCTATGCCATGCAAGGTAGTGACACCGGTTAGCTATTGAATGCGTTATGCGTCAATGGAAAATTTGTTAAGCATTTCTCGGTTTCTCGGTTAGTAAGGGAGTGACCTGCTCCGATGCTCTCCGGGGGTATTGATGCAAATCACTTTAATGAGGAATGACGAATATGATGTACATATGTACGACTTCAACTACATAGTATGTATAGATGATTTTCAAGCATTGATCTGAATGTATTGATGCAGAGACAATTGGACATATGAATAGTAGAGTCCTGTGCAAGGGTAATGATCATAGTGAACTAGACGAAGTGGAAGCAAGCATCACTTGTAAAGGGTTTGAATGTGTAAACGAGTTTGATAGTTTGACAGAAATCAAAGGAAAGATGTTTGCCTTGATATACGGAGACCGTCGAAGGTTTTTAATGAGCTTCTTCTGCACATTAAGGGAAAGTTTATTTTTAACTTTCCAGTGGGAAGTGGGACATATCTCCACGTTTCAAGGCCACCAGAATCTAAATCCAAGGTTTTTATAAAAATGTTTTTCCTACACACATATATATATATATATATATACGCATATTCATATACATAAATTACAACCAACCTAGCTAACATATTTACTTACTTACTTAGGAGGCGCTACAGTCCGTGGTGAACCTGGGCCTCAACCAACAAGAGTCTCCAGCCGGCACGGTCTTTGGCCAGCTGTTTCCAGCGCCGCACGCCCAGTTGGTTAAGGTCCCCTTCCACCTGCGTGCGTCACCGTTGACGCGGCCGTTCTCTGCCGCGCCTTCCTTCCGGGGTGGATTCGAAGACTCTTCGGGTCGGAGCTGTATTTTCCATGGGCTCTACATTTAGACGCTGTATCCGTCGACGTCGTGCAAGGCCGATGTCGCTGTACAACCCGTACAGTTCTTCGTTATATCTTCTCCTCCATACACTGTTTGAACAAACGTGACCGTAGATAGTGCGCAGAATTTTCCTCTCGAAACGACCAAGGGCATCATCATCCGCTTTTGTTAAGGTCCAAGGCTCTGCACCGTAAAGGAGGACTGGGATGAACATGGTCTTATATAGTTTCACCTTGGTTTTCCGAGAGAGGGCTCTACTTCTCAATTGCCTCTTGAGCCTAAAGGAACAGCGGTTGGCAAGAGTGGTTCTGCGATTTATTTCAGCGCTGGCGTTGTTGTCGCTGATCATCAGTGAGCCAAGGTAGACCAATACCTTGACCACTTCAAATAAAAAAACGGACGGATTAACCGATGACGACCCAGGAAACAACAAAAGGAAATGAAAAAATTATATTTGGCCTTGTACGTGGAATGTAAGGTCCCTCAACAGACCAGCCGAACAACTTGCGGAGGCCCTAGACTGTTATAAGGCAGATATTACCGCAATCCAGGAAGTGCGATGGGATGGACCGGGCAAGAAGAGGATGAGAAACTGTGTTATCTACTACGGCGATAGCTGCAAGGGGAGAAGACAACACTTATTCGGATGCGGATTTGTTATTACAGGTAGACTTAGGCAAAAAGTCTTGAGCTTCAGGCATGTAAGCGAACGCCTCATGACAATCCGCATCAAGGCTTAATTCGCAAACATCAGCCTAATTTGCGCTCACGCTCCTACCGAGGGCAAGGATGACGCTACAAAAGACGACTTCTACGACCTCCTAGATAGGGCATATGCTCAATGTCCCAATTCTCCTTCTTCTTCTTCTTCTTCCTCTTTCTGTTTCTTAGCGGGCGCTACAGTTCGGGGTGAATCCGGGCCTCAATTAACATGCCCCTCCATCTAGCACGATCATTTGCTAGCCTTTTCCATTGCCGCACACCCAGTTGGCTGAGGTCCCCTTCCACCTGTGTGCGCCATCTTGGGTTGGATTCAAGGACTCTCCGGGCTGGAGCTGTGGTGTCCATTCGCTCTACATGGCCCAGCCATCTTAGGCGTTGAATCCGTAGACGCCTGACTAGACTCATGTCGCTGTACAGCCCGTAAAGTTCGTGGTTGAATCTTTTCCTCCATTGCCCGTCTGCCTTTATAGGCCAGAAAATCACGCGCAAAATCTTTCTCTCGAAACGACCAAGGGCGGCCGTGGTGAAGTGGTTAACATCATCGACCGCCGAGCGGAAGGTTTATGGTTCGAATTCGCTTCATAGCCAAGGAAAAGTAATTCCTATACGGACAAAAAGTATGCAACGCAGTTGTGAATGGAAAGTGACCAGACGTACTGCTGCAGGCATAACACTCACAGTATATGGTCAACCGAAATTCATCCTCTGCGTATGCAATACTAAAGTGCTTGAACGAATTACTACGGACTATCACCAACGCGGAATTTGGTCGGCTCTCGTCCTATCTAGGTCTAGGATAACCACCCCTGAGAGTAGTAAACGAACATCAACGGCCCCAACCACTGCACTCCGTTCAGGTTGTGTGTGTCAACACATCATAAGAGAATATAAAAACTCTTGAACCTGCGCGAGTCTTGAACAAGGGCCTCCTCATCCGCTTTTGATAGAGTCCATGCTTCCGCGCCGTACAACAGGACCGGGATGATAAGGGTCTTATATAGAGTCAACTTTGTCGTTCGGGAGAGGGCTCTATTACTCAGTTGCCTCCTGAGCCCAAAGAAACAGCGATTAGCAAGAGTGATTCTGCGTTTGATTTCGGAACTGATGTCGTTATTCCAGCTCACTGCGGAGCCAAGGTAGACGAAGTCCTTAACAGACTCGAACTTATATCTGCCTATACAAACGTTCTGGCCGAGACGTCGGTGGTGAGCGTCCTTTTTTGATGACAGTTTTGCCCTCGTTTACCGCCAAACAAATTTTCGCCGCCTCCATCTCAATACTCGCAAACGCCTCATTGACATCTCGCTGTGATCTACCTATAATGTCAATATCGTCGGCGTATGCGAGGAGTTGCGAGGATTTGTGCCTCTTGTATTGGCCAGTGATTTTTGCACAATCATTTCCAATATGATGTTGAAGAAATCACACGACAGCGCATCGCCCTGCCTAAATCCTTTTTTGACATCAAAACTATCGGTAAGGTGTTCACCGATTCGGATGGAGCAGCGATAGACATAGCGTTGTATGGCTCGTCTCTAATTACGCTGCCGTATGCGGCTTTGGAGTCGACAAATAGGTGGTGAGTGTCGACTTGAAATTCATTGGTCTTATCCAGGATCTGCCGTAGTGTGAAGAATTGGTCGATGGTGGACTTCCCTGGCCTGAATCCGCACTGATAAAGACCTATCAGCTTATTTACAAAAGGCTTCAGGTGTTCACGCAAAACGGCAGAGAAGATTTTGTAGGCGATGTTAAGGAGACTTATTCCTCTGTAGTTGGCGCAATCCGAGGGGTCTCCTTTCTTGTGAATCGGGCATACGATGCTGAGACTCCATTCATCGGGCATGATTTCCTCTGACCATATCTTACAGATGAGCTGGTACATGCTCCTAACCAGGTCATCCCCAGCTGCCTTAAAGAGCTCAGCAGACAGTCCGTCTGCACCAGCAGATTTATTCGACTTGAATTTCGATATGGCAATCTTAACTTCGTCGAGGCCAAGGGAACGGAATTCTCTGCGGTCGTCGTCAATTAGACTGCCTGACAGCAGTATATTGAGCAACATCGTCGTTATACTGTCTGCAGAAGTAGTAGTTTTTACTGTCTGCATCGACTGCGATTCTACTACTAGGTGTCCGTTCTCATCCCTGCAGGCTTCCGCTCTGGCGCTCTGGCTTTATAACCTTGGCATGTTCGCTTTATCTGTTGATAAAACTTCCTAATGTCACGCCTGCAGTAACACCTCTCAAAATACTCAATCGCGCGCTTCTCGTACTCTTTCTCCTTTCTTCTGAGAAGCTTATGCTCTTCCCTTCTTTTTAACTCGTAGAGCTCACGAGCTCACGAGCGAGGCCTTATATGCATCCTGCTTCGCTGTATGAATCCTCCTGTACTCGTCATCGAACCAGGTGTTTCTTCATGGTGGAGCCTTGGAACCCAAAACTTCGGATGCAGAGCTTTTCAGGGCTTGTTTGCAGAGGCTCCACTGCTGTTTTATTGATAGCGTAGAGGATTCAGGAGTATTGGAGAGCTTAAGGGAGACGCGATCGGTAAAAGCACGAGCGGCTTCTGGCGATAGTAGCTTTCCGACGTCATAACTTTGTATTCTTACTCCACTCCGTTGCGTTCGTGATATCCGTAAGCGCATCTTGACTACTACAAGATAGTGGTCCGAGTCGATGTTAGCCCCTCGGAAAGCTCGAACATCAAGAATAGTGGAGGAGTGTCTGACGTCGATCGCGATGTGATCAATCTGTTTGGTAGCCGATTGATCAAAAGACCGCCAAGTGCCTTTGAGTATATCAAGGTGCGGGAAGCGCGTACTGGCTAGAAGGAGATTTCGCCCCGTAGCAAGATCAATCAGCCTGTGTTTGTTATCAGATGTGGTGTCGTGTAGGTTATGTTTGCCGATGACTCGTTCAAAGATGCTTTCCTTACCCAGCTTAGTCATAGCTGGGACATTGGGCATACGTTCTGTCTAGGAGATCGTAGAACCCATCTTTGGCGGAGTCATCCTTCTCTTCCGTGGGGGTGTGGACGCAAATCAGGCTGATGTTAAAAAATTTAGCCTTGATACGGATTGTTATGAGGCGTTCACTCACATGCCGAAGGACTTTTTGCCTTAGTCCACCTCGAACAACAAATCCGCATCCAAACAATCGTTGCCCTCTCTCCCTATAGCAGTCGCCGTAGTAAATATCGCAGTTTTTCATACGCTTTATACCCGGTCCATTCCATCGCATTTCCTGGATGGCGGTTATGTCCGCTTTATAGCGGTCTAGGGCGTCCGCATGTTGATCGGCTGCACGTGGTCTGTTTAGTGACCCAACATTCCACGTACAGAGCCGAAGATCATTGTCCATTTTTCGTTTTTTGCAAGGGTCGTCAACATTAATCCGGTCCGTTATATCCGAGGCTTTTGATTGCTTCGGAGTTTGTGGTTTTCTTACGGTTACGGCTAACTAGGTCGTAGCCCAACCGACTAATCCCCTTTTTTGGCGCAGGGGGCTCGCCATTCGCCCTTCCCCGTCTGCAATTTCCATAGGAAATCTCCAGATGGCACTTACCAATTGTGCCGCAATATGTTATCGCTTTTTAGCATCCCAGCATCCGTCGGATAGATGCTACCCCTACGAGGCCTTTGTTAGTCCTTTGCCATCCCCAATGTCCCAATCTTGCGAGGGTCCGACTGCGAATATGCCTGGCCCAGAAAAACCCAGTATGACCAGCGGCGTCTCCCTCGAGCTCTCGGAAAACCCTCCAACACCTGCTCAGACCGCACAATACCAATGGACCCATTGTCAACAAGCCTAAGAGAGTGCAGCTTCAAACCGCCACCAAAAAGAATCCCATGGCTTGACGACGAGTGTAGGGGGGCACACGCAGCCACGAGATGAGACGAGAGCTGCTCGTGAGCATTATGAGCAGAAGAGGAGGGAGGAGAATAAGCTTCTCAAAACAAAGCTCACGATCGTAGAGATGGAGAGATGCTATCGCAGGAATGACGTTCGGAGGTTTTATCAACGAATAAAACAAACATGCCAGGGATATGAGGCCAGAACGGAAGCCTGCAGAGAGCAAAATGGAAACCTAGTAGTCGGTACTAAGTCGGTACTAAGAATCTGGAAAGACTTCGTCTGCAGACTGTATTAGGGCGATGACGAAACGCCTGACCTGGACAATTCTGCTGGAGTAGACGGATTACCTGCCGAGCTCTTTAAGGCAACTGGAGATGACCTGGTTGGGAGTATGCACCAGCTCATCTGTAAGATATGGTCAGAGGAATGCATGCCCGTTAAATGCAATCTTAGTATCGTTTGCCCGATCCACAAGAAAGGAGACCCCATTTGTCTGCGCCAACTACAGAGGTATAAGTTTTCTGAACATCGCTTATGAAATCTTATCTGCTGTACTGTGAGGCCGCCTGAAACCGTTCGTTAATAAACTGATTGGTCCATATCAGTGTGGTTTCAGGCACGGGAAGTCCACAATTGATCAATTGTTCACACTGCGGCAGATCCTGGAAAAACCAACGAGTTCCAGATCGACACGCACCACCTGTTTGTCGACTTTAAGGCTGCATATGAGAGTATAAATAGAGACGAGCTATACAACGCCGTGTCTAGTTTTGACATCCCTGCCAAACTCGTCAGATTGTGCAGGATGACATTGGAGAACTCTCGCTGCTCCATGAGGGTCGGAAGCGAACTAAGCGATACCTTTTATGTCAAAAAAAGGCGACACGCTATCGTGTGACTTTCTCAACATCGTCCTTGAAAGGATCGTGCAAAACTCACTGGTCAGTACGAGGGGTACCATCTTTTTTTAAGTCCGTACAACTGCTCGCATATGCTGATGACATTGACATAATTGGACGAAGTCAGCGAGATGTCATTGAGGCCTTTACGAGCATTGAGGCGGAAGCGGCTAAAATAGGGGACGGTAAATGAGGGCAAGATGAAATACGTACATGTATGTATACTGGCTTTACACAGCAGTCATAAGGCCTATCCTCCTGTATGGCGTCGTAGTCTGGTGGACTGCTCTGGACAAAGCAGTCAATCGAAACCTTCTGGGGAAGGTACAAAGATCGGCCAGCTTATATATATTAGCGGAGCGATCAGATCAACCCCCACGGAGGCCTTAAATGTTCTACTACATCTTCCACCATTAAACCTTTTCAGCAAGCAAGTTGCTGTACGCCCTAAGGATGAGGAGCATAAGAAAATGGCCCACATCTCAAAAAAGCCACACCTCTATTCTAAAACACTTCAAAGTACCCATGGACACTGACTACATTAACTCGCAGAATGTGTTCACCAGGAACTTCGAAGTTGTCTTTCCATCCAGGGAAGAATAGGCTGAAGGGAAAGTCATGCCAAAGGACTCGATCTCCCTCTATACCGATGGCTCTAAGATGGAGTCGGGTGTAGGCAGTGGGGTCTACTCCAAGGAACTTAATCTCAACCAATTTAGACTCCCAAATTACTGTGGTGTGTTTCAGGCAGAAATAACTGCGATAACGGAGGCCCTGGCATGGCTCAGGATCAATGTAATATCCACAAAGGATATTATCATTTGCACGGATAGACAATCTGCGATAAAACCCCTGGCAGCGGTAACCCACAAATCAAAAACATCACTTAACTGCCATCTATCTCTAGATGAGATGGCTGAACAGTTCAACATTAAAATACTGTGGGTTCCCTGGCATAGGGATATTCCAGGAAACTGCGCGGCCGACGAACTCGCAAAGTTAGGGTCAAGCACACTCAGCCTACCTACCCTCGGGTACCTAGAAACACCAATAAGTACGGTAAAGCACATGATAAAGCTTCAAACCATAGAGGAGACCAATCTCCAATGGAATGAGAGCAATATCGGCTTTATCACCAAACAATTGTGGCCTAAGTTAAACTTAGGACGAACCAGGGACCTGGTGGCAACCAAAAGGGCAACCTTAAGCACTCTAGTGGGTGTCATTACAGGTCACTGCACCATTGGAAAACACGCCGCCAGACTGGGGCTACCCTACAATGACTGCTGTCGCGGCTGCATGGACGAGGAGGAGGAGGAATTAATACACCACCTCCTCTGCTCATGTCCCTCTTTTGCGAATCGCAGGAGGATTTACCTCGGCGCGCCCTTCTTCGACAATCTGAGTGAGCTAGCAAACCAAAAAATAGCTCAACTCCACCGCTTTATTAGAAGCACCGGTTGGTTCACAGGTAGCGGATCAGGGTAACCTGATCCAGGTGGTATCACAATGGGCCGGTTTCGGCCTAAGTGTGGCTTACGCCTACCACGTCAACCTAACCTAACCTGTATGCCGTCGTCGAAAAAGGACACGAACCACCGTCGTCTTGGCCCGGGCGCACACATTGGCAGATATAATTTCGAGGTAGTCAAGGATATCGTCTACCTAGGCTCCGCAGTGACATGCAGAATTGACATCAGTGTCGAAATCAAACGCAGAATAACTCTAGCCAAACGCTCTTTCTTCGGGCTCGGGAGGCAATTGAGAAGTAGAGCCCTCTTTCGAAGAACGAAGCTGACCATATACAAGAACTTTATCATCCCGGTCCTGCTTTATGACACAGAGACATGGACCTTATCGAAAGCGAATGCGGAGGGTCACGGTCGTTTTAAGAGAGAAAAATTCTGCGTACGATTTTCGGCCCGACCTGCATAAATGGGGAGTGGAGGAGAAGACTTAATAGTGAACTGTAAGGGCTGTACAACGACATGAACGTAGCACGGCGTCTTTGGATCCAACGCCTAAGATGGCTAGGTCATGTTGAGCGCATGGAAAACACAGCTCCGGCCCGGAAAGTATTTGAGTCCAACCCAGAAGGGTCGCGGTCGCGGTCGAGGACGGCCAAATTTAAGGTGGCGCAACCAAGTGGAAAAGGACCTTAACCAACTAGGTGTGCGGCATTGGAAACTGCTGGCGAAAGATCGTGCCAGATGGAGAAGTCCTTTAAAGGAGGCCCAGGTTAACCATTAACTGTAGCGCCAAAAAAAAAAATAAGAAAATTCCTTTCTGAATGTTGAGATGTATGCCATGTGAGATCGTGTGCCAGAAGGGCATTACGCCCCGACAGGAAGTCAAGTAGCCGATGTCCGTTGTCGGACGTGGTGTCATGTAGGCTATATTTGCCCAGTTTTGCATTAAAATCTTCGAGTACTGTCTTTGTATCGTAGCTGGAACATTGGGCATAGGTCCTGTCTAGGAAATCGTAGAAGTCGTCTTTGAGTCGATGGTCCTTATCTTCGATTGGGGCGTGAGCGCATATCAAGCAAATGTTCCCGAAATCAGCTTTGATACGGATTGTTATGAGGCGTTCGCTTGCATCCCGATAGTAGTAGATATCTCAATTTTTCGTCCATCTTTTGCCTGATCCATCCCATCGCACTTCTTGGAGTGCGGTTATATCTGCTTTACAGTAGATAAGGGTTTGCTTCAATTGGTTGCCTGCACCTGGTTTGTTAAGGGACCTCACATTCCAGAAGCAGACTCGTTCAGGCACATATTTGCAAACACAGATTAAGTCCCCTGCCAGTTTACTTTATCAGAAGTAATGCATTCGTTTAGGTACAATTGGAGAGGGGTTTTTGGGTTTTTTTTAAGGAGGCCGCGGGAGTTGTTTCAGTAAAATCAAAGTTTTACTGAAACTTTTTCTTTATTAAAAATTCCAAAAAACAAAATTGTCAAAACTTAGAAACGAATCGTGAGTATACTGCTTACCATTGATAAAGACTTAAGCTTTCATGGCCGTCGTTAAACCTTTTGACTTAGCCAACAAAGAATTAATAACAAATATTGAAAATATGAGCGAAATAGTCTTGAGCGGTTGCCGAACCACTTTCATAGAAGTTGTTCTCTGCAATAGATTTATGTACAAAGGTACATACATACATATATGACACCGATTGACATCCAGTATTTTAGCTTCAGCTCCATGGCAGAATCCAGCATCCAGAAACATCGCCGTTATACAGGCTGCAGAAGTAGTTTTTCCATGTTCTCAGCATCGACTGCGATTCTACTACTAGAAGTCCGTTCTCATCCCTGCAGGCTTCCGTTCTGGCTTTATAACCTTGGCATGTTCGCTTTATCTGTTGATAAAACTTTCGAACGTCACGCCTGCAGTAACACCTCTCCAAATACTCAATCGCGTGCTTCTCGTGCTCTTTCTTCTTTCTCCTGAGAAGCTTATGCTCTTCCCTTCTTTTTAACTCGTAGAGCTCACGAGCTACTCTTGTTCTTTTATGCAGCGAGGCCTTATACGCATCCTGCTTCGCTGTGTGAATCCTCCTGTACTCGTCATCGAACCAGGTGTTTCTTCGTGGTTGATAGTGTGGAGGATTGAGGTGTGTTGGAGAGCTTAAGGGAGACGCGATCGATAAGAGCACGTGCGGTTTCTGGCGATAGTAGCTTTCCGACGTCATAACTTTGTATTCTTACTCTACTCCGTTGCGTTCGTGATATCCGTAAGCGCATCTTGGCTACTACAAGATAGTGGTCCGAGTCGATGTTAGCCCCTCGGAAAGTTCGAACATCAAGAATAGTGGAGGAGTGTCTGACGTCGATCGCGATGTGATCAGCCTTTGTGTATATCGAGGTGCGGGAAGCGCGTACTGGCTAGAAGGAGATTTCGCCCCGTAGCAAGATCAATCAGCCTGTGTCTGATGTCATAGCTGGGACATCCGCATCCGAACAATCGTTGTCCTCTCTCCCTCTAGCAGTCGCCGTAGTAAATATCGCAGTTTTTCATCCACTTTATACCCGGCCCATTTCATCGCATTTCCTGGATGGTGGTTACGTGCGCTTTATAGCGGTCTAGGGCATTCGCGAGCTGTTCGGCTGCACGTGGCCTGTTTAGGGACCTAACATTCCACGTACAGAGCCGAAGATCATTGTCCTTTTTTCGTTTTTTGCAAGGGTCGTCAACATTAATCCGGTCCGTTATATCCGAGGCTTGTGGTTGTTTCGGAGTTTGTAGTTTTTTTTACGGTTACGGCTTACTAGGCCGTAGCCCAGCCGACTAATCCTGTTTTTTGGCGCAGGAGGCTCGCCATTCGCCCGTCTCTGCCTGCAATTTCGATAGGAAATCTCCAGATAGTACCGCGAGGGGGTGGGGATAGGACCTACTAACTGTGCCGCAAGATGTTCGACTGCGGTGGCTCTTCTCGCTTTTTTGCAGGCCAGCATCCGTCGGATAGATGCTACCCCTACGAGGCCTTTGTTAATCCTTTGCCATTGTTCGGCTGTACGTGGTATATTTAGGGACCTATCTTTCACGCACAAACCCGACGATCATTGTCCTTTTTAGTTTATTGCAAGGATCGTCAACATTGATCCGGCTCGTTCTATCCGAGGCTTGTTGTTATATCTGAGCATTGTGGGGTTTTTCGGTTACGATTAGCTAAACCATAGCCCAACAGACATCCAGCTTTACGCCGCAGACTACTCGCCATTCGTCCTCTACCTTTAATAATGTCCTTGGTCAGTAAATTTCCAGATGGTACCATGAGGAGGTAAAAGAAGGACCTGCCTAACAAAGCTGCTAGGTGTTTAGCTGCAGAGACTCTTACTCGCTTTAGCGGACCAGCACCCATCGGCAGATGACACTTCTACGAGGCCTTTGTTAGTCTCTTACCATCCTTATAAGTTCAATAAAATATGATCCAACCTCACTCAATAGGGCGTGAAAGCGCGAGTTGTGACCGGAATTCTTCATAAACCATTGCTCCACTAGCAGTCGGCGTGCCGCCTCGGTCTGTAATGCCATAACTCATTCGTGAAAGTAAATCCAAAATCCTAACCACAAGTCAATTGCATTGACTTGTCACGTCAAGCTATGAACTGTCACCCAAAACTATCGCTCGACATCTTTGTCAGCCACCTGATCGGGTCTCCGCCAATAACGCCGAAACTTTGAACCTCCAGAACCCGCAACAGTTCACTAGATGCATATATCGCTCTTGCAAACTCGTAAACTCTTTCTCCATTCCCAAACCAAAGCACAACAATCAATTGAACCACAACACTGGGACAAAAAATGAGTTTAACATTCAAGACACTTAGCGGATTGTCGGCGACATCGGTGACTACGATGGATAAACGCTAAAGTTAGACGCTAGTGCGGTTCATGTGGCCCTTTTCGAGCCATATGGACACATATTCTCAAGCACTTATCGACGACGGTAAAGTGCAATTGCATCGTTGGATAGTTGGCTAGCTCGGCAGCAGTAGTTTGCTTTTGTACGTATTGCCCGATAATTTAGCTCCAGACCTTAGCTTTGGAATGAGCAATGAGCGGATTTATTGCGCTCCACAGATACGCCGGTTGTATGTACATACGCACTTTCGTGCGGATAGTTTTTTCGGTTTATAGAAGTTATGCGGCAACAGTTTTGCGGTCGGCAATGATGGTACCAGATATGGTAGATACTCGCTGGTGGATGCATTTATTACATGCCAGGCGGTTATGAAGTACTTATGCCGAATATGTGCGAATGTTTACTCTTTTGGGCTAACAGTTGGAATGTATACAAGAGGAATTCAGATTTACATCCAGACCAGTTGTATGCCAGGGAAAAACAAAAGGTTGAATATGGAAACATGAATACGAGTACGTTGTGTGCTCGCATACGAGTATTGTTTGCAACAACAACGTTAAACGTTGTATCTGGCATTCGGCGGAATCCTATATGTGAGATGGCAAACGTGACAGCAACGCGCTGTGTAAATAAGCTTAAATTGCAAGTGCGTCGACCTATCGAAGCAAAGTCTGAACATTAGTAACGGATTATCCATATGTATTGGATGCAGTAGGTAGGTAGGTAGGACCGTAGCCTTCTCAAAAAGAAAATAAGAAGAACACACATAGGCCAGGGAGGCCCGTTGTGAAGCTACGAGGGGGCTTAGCCCCCTATTCGTGGAACCATTTTGTGCTTCTTAAGAAGTTAAGAAGATCAGATATCCCTACTTGCTGAACTTCGGTCAGATCGCTTCCTGATTGTGCAGAATGCCGGGCAGGCGCAGAGAAGGTGATGAATGGATTCGAACTCCTCCTCGTCTAGACAGCTCCTGCAAAAATCATTCGGAGTTAGACCTAGTTTTTGCGCGTGACTGCCAATAAGGCAGTGTCCAGTGATGACACCGATGACTTTATGGATGTCAGTTCTTTTTAGGGAGATAATACTCTTAGTCCGTTGACTGTTGAGTCAGGGCCAGATTTGCCTGGGGATGAGGCAGGCATGTCCCTGAGTCCATCTCCGGTTCGTCTCGGCCCTGGCGAGATTTATAAGATTGTGTTTAATGGTTGCAAAGGGTTGTTTGGCGAGTGTGTCGGCTCTTTCATTTCCTGGAATGTCGCTGTGTTCCGGTACCCAGATAAGTTGTATGTTGAACTGTTCGGCCATCTCGTTAAGAGATAGGCGACAGTCGAGACTAGTTTTTGATGTGTACACATAGGACTCCAACGACTTTAAGGCTGCTTGGCTATCCGTGAGAATGCGGATATCCGTTGTGGATATCACGTTCCACTTCAGCCAAGACAAAGCCTCTTTTATTGCCAATAGTTCCGCCTGGAAAATGCTGCAGTGATTTGGTAGTTTTAGAGCTTTGTTCAGCTTATGTTGTTTGCAGAATACTCCACTACCCACCCCGTCTTTGGTTTTAGACCCGTCAGTATAGAAGTCTACGCAGTTTCTGCGAGGTTGAGTCTGGTGAGTCCAGTTTTGTCTGTTCGGGTAGGTCGTTGTAAAGTTTTTTTCCAAGACTGTGGTGGGTTCTTTTAGGTCCAGGTTTTCTGCCATAGTTGACCTGTTATTCAGGATGGAGGAGTGGCCAGTGACATAGCTCGACCAGTTCGAGTTGGCTTTAAGTCTAATGGCCGTTTGTGTAGCAATTTGCTTGCCGAAAATATCGAGTGGTGTAAGGTCGAGTATCATGTCAAGCGCAGCCGTTGGGGTGGACCTGAGGGCCCCGGTAATGCACATACACGCCAACCTTTGTACCTTCTCGAATTGCTTGAGGTATGTTTGCTTGTCCAGTGCTGTCCACCAGACTGTTACTCCATACATTAGTATGGGTCTGACGACCGTGATGTAGAACCATAGGGTGATCTTGGGGTTGAATCCCCATTTTTTCCCTATGGCTTTCTTGCATGTGTAGAGAGCTATAGTTGTTCTTTTAGCTCTTTCGATTGTGTTACTCTTCCAGGTCAATTTCCTATCTAGTATAATGCCAAGATATATTGGATGCAGTAAGTAAATATGGCTTAACGAGGACACCTGCCTTAGCGGCTTAATTCCAGTGTGGGCCTACTCACTCTGTTGGGACCAAGACAAACATTGGTCGATGCCCCAGGGTAGTACAAGTACTACCCTGGTATAATTTAGTATACATGTTGAGGCATGTTCACTACCTTTGCTAGAGGCCGAGGTCTGCCTAACACCTCTTGCATCAAGGCTCCTCTAGGATACCTCGATGCCATATGTTCCGGCGATATTAGGCAACCACAGTCGATGCTCCCACTAAGGGGCCAACCTCAACGATAGGACCGGACTGATGTTCGGCGAACGACTACCGACTGTCAGTTTCGGTTCTGGTCCCCGTGGTACCAGAATATAGCCTCTGGTAAAGCTTCGCGACCGAGGTCACTTCCAGATGAGCCCCCCAGAGCTCGAGGTCTGGTACTTCCCACATATTTGCTATTTTACTACTTCATATTTCTTCATATTTGCAGCTTTGCTTGACACGTATGTATATGCCACCTAGTTTCCTTGGTGCATGCATGTCCACGCACCGAGGCCCATAAAAATATTTAAAAAACAGTTAAGAAAACTCGGGGCATTCTTTAGGTATCTGGGGGTATCTTGCACCCTTTTTTTTATTAAGAAAACTTAAAGGAATTCTTTTAAATATCTGGGGACCTTTAGCCCCTTGACTCCCAACTCTGGATCAGGCAGCATTTCACCACCTTTAGCCCGCCTCCGGATTTTAGTCGCCTCTTACGACAGGCATGCTTTACCTCGGGTATATTCCAACCCCTACCCGAAGGGGGAATCGGATGCGGTTAGAGAACGAGGGACTATGGCGAGTAGGTAGGCAGAAGTGGCCGCCTGGTATCAGAGAGATCAAGGCCCAATAAGCGTGTGTGCGCCACTGTTGTGTCTCAAATCCATCCTGTGGAGTCTAAATAGAGCCGGGCATTCGCATAGGAAATGACAAAGGGTTCCTGCATCTTCGGCTGTGTGTGTTAAATGAGATTCCTAATTTTGCAGCCTGAGTACCGACAGGCCAATGGCCAGTACTGATAGTTAAGATTCTGGCGATCTTCGGTCGAGTACTGTTAGTTAGGCCGTGAGTTGTTTTTGTGTGGAAAGAAGGCCATTTCTTTCTTGATACGGCAGAGTTACTTAAGTGCTCCATCTGGATTTCACCCTTCAGAGGAAATGTTGAAAAATGTGTCCTTTAACCAGACCTATGGGAGGGGATACTGCCTTCGCCGGGGAGCTATCGAGGGTAGAGCCGTGTCTTGCCTCCGCGTCGGATTTTTCGTTTCCCTCTATGTTGCTATGCCCAGGAACCCAAAAAGAGTTCCAGGAATGACGGCCGAAAGTTTTACGATGAGGTAAGACGAACATGCCATGGCTACAAAGCCAGAGCGGTGGCCAGCAGGGATGTAAATGGAGAACTGGTAGTGGATGCTGAGGATTTGGCAAGACCACTTCTGCAGACTGTACAACGGCGATGACAGACAAGGTCCCGCCTAAGTCTAATAGAGCCGCGGGCGCAGACGGCCTGTCTGCTGAGCTTCTTAAGGCGGGTGGAGATGAGCTGGCAAGGTGTATGCACCATCTCATTTGCAAGATATGGTCGAAGGAAAGCATGCCCGACAAATGGAATCTCAGCATCGTTTGCCCGGTCCTATAACTGTGCCAACTATAGGGGAATAAGTCTCCTTAACATCGCATATAAGACCTTCTCTTCCGTATTATGTGAACGCCTGAAACCGTTTGTGAATAACCTGATCGGCTCTTATCAGTGTGGTTTCAGGCCAGGTAAATCCACAATAGACCAAATATTTACGCTACGGCAGATCTTGGAGAAGATCCAGGAATACCGAATCGACACTCACCACTTCTTCGTCGATTTCAAGGCTGCATATGACAGCGTGTATAGAGATGAGCTATACAAAGCCATGTCAAGTTTTAACATCCCTGCCAAACTCGTCCGACTGTGCAGGATGACAATGGAGAATTCTCGCTGCTCCATTAAGGTCGGTAATGAGCAAACCGAGACCTTTGATGTTAAAAAAGGATTTAGGCAAGGTGACGCGCTCTCATGCAACTTTTTCAACATCGTGCTTGAAAAGATCGTGCAAGAGTCACTGGGCCAACACAAGAGGTACGATTTAATTCAAGTCTACGCAATTGCTTGTATACGCCGACGACATGGACGTGATTGGACGGACACAGCGAGACGTCAATGAGGCCTTTGTAAGCATTGAGGTAGAAGCGGCTAAGATGGGTCTCAAGGTTAATGAGGGTAAAACCAAATATCTGCTCTCATCTAAAAGAGACCGGCAACACCGACGTATTGGCCAGAACGTCACCATGGGCAGATATAACTTTGAAGTGGTCAAGGAATTCGTCTACCTTGGCTCACTGATGACCAGTGACAACAACACCAGCGCTGAGATAAAACGCAGAATCACTCTTGCCAACGCTGTTTCTTTGGGTTCAAGAGGCAATTGAGAAGTAGAGTCCTCTCTTGGAAAACCAAGGTGACACTATATAAGACCTTAATCATCCCAGTCCTCCTTTACGGCGCAGAGGCTTGGACCTTAACAAAAGCGAATGAAGATGCCCTTGGTCGTTTCGAGAGGAAAATTCTGCGTACTATCTACGGTCCCGTTTGTTCAAATGGTGTATGGAGGAGAAGATATAATGAAGAACTGTACGGGTTGTACAGCGACATCGGCCTGGTACGGCGTCTACGGATATAGCGTCTAAGGTGGCTAGGCCATGTAGAGCGCATGGAAAATACAGCTCCGACCCGAAGAGTCTTCGGATCCACTCCGGAAGGAAGGCGCGGCAGAGGACGGCCGCATCATCGGTGGCGCACGCAGGTGGAAGGGGACCTTCACCAACTGGGCGTGCGGCGCTGGAAACAGCTGGCCAAAGACCGTGCCAGCTAAAGACGCTTGTTGGTTGAGGCCCAGGTTCACCACGGACTGTACCGCCACCTAAGTAAGTAAGTAAGTATTCCGCCCCTTAAACATTTCCCCCGCAATACACGTCTCTCTAGGAATGCTTACCAATATACCCTGAAGCCCGCTTTTGGACATACTGTCAAATATAGAGAATCTTTCATTAACCGAACCAGACGAATCTGGAACTCCCTGCCGGATTCGGTTTCCCCCCCTCAATGCATTTAAGGTCAATGTCCATCGGCATCTCATCTATCTCTCTTCCATTCTACCTTCTGCCCGCACCGTGTCGCCGACATAATAAGGTTATTAGACCTTGAGTGCGCGCAAATTATTAAAAAAAAAAAAGAGGTGAATAAAACCGGCCAAGTGCGAGTCGGACTCGCGCACGAAGGGTTCCGTACCATCTGTATAAACAATTATGAAAGGGACTATGTATGATGCCTCATCAAATGACAGATCTGGGTTGTAGGCAGGATTTTTTGGCTTCAAATCATGTCTGTTGTATGGGAGCCCCCCTTGAATATTAATTTTGTTCTGTTTTTAGTATTTGTCGTGGTAGCGGCAACAGAAATACATCGTCTTCGAAAATTTCAACTGTCTAGCTATCACGGTTCATGAGATACAGCCTGGTGACAGACGGACGGACGGACGGACAGCGAAGTCTTAGTAATAGGGTTCCGTTTTACCTTTGGGTACGGAACCCTAAAAAACTTACTTACCCTAGCCGCAACATACTAATGGTCGCAATCAATCGTGCAATACCCAAATTCCGTATGATTTAGTCCGTAGCCTATCCTACTAATCACTCTCACAAAATGTGTCTTCTGTTCTTCGATACTGGGTAACATCAAATGTACCGCAGGGTTGTCGCGTGAGACCCTTTCTCTTCACTCCCCGTTTCAAACTTGACTTCGACTCTTCCTCATTGTTTTAGTCCAATAACAAGAAAAGTTCATAACAAAACGAACATCAAAACTCACGACAGTGAACAAGTTTTTTGTTTATGAGAAGTCAATGAACGACTACTGCCCCTTAAGGTCTCCTCAATTCCTAGCAGCGTCTCTTGCTTTCCTATCACCTTGCAATCCAAGGTCTTTTGACTTTAAATCATTCCGTTGAGCAAAATAATTCCACGTTCATGCAATTATTGACAAAGAAACTGAAGAATGTCATGTTTTCTTAAAATCGCCGACTACAACCTTGAGGCATCCCAACCTCTAGACATACATACTACATCTGCGTTCCGGGGCATCGAATCATTGAAGTCTCTTCGTTCGATTTACAAGTTTTTCGCGTCCTTTTGAGGATTGCTGTTCCGGTTACTGGCACTCTTTTTCTAAATAAGTTTCCAACTGCAACTGGATCGCAACGTCTTCTTAAGGGCATAGACCTAGGTTTAATGCCTTTATCGATGGTTGACTGATTTCCGAATTACATACCTAAGCCTACTCTATTGCCAGTAAAATTAATGACCAAGCAATGCATCCACATTCATACTGTACGAGTACAAGATAATCCGGAGCGATTACGTATAATCTGGTTGCCAGCATTCCAATCTTTAGCCAACAATCTCTCTTCCTACAATCTCGAGAAATGTAACCGATCCATCCGAATTCGTATCTCTTCCGTCTGATAAAGAATTTCCCTGAAACGCTAATCGTTATGTGTTTATGCGGCTACAGTTGTAAGCGATAGCTCCAGTTCTCCACTGGCATACTCATTCGTCGTTGATATGTATTCGTATTAGGGTTACCTAACACGCATCTCATCGCCGATCACTTTCACTCTCTCTCTGGCTAGTGCTTCCGATGCGCCATCATCACTCGACTGTGATGAAGATAATCATAAATTGATCTTAAACGAGTATATTTTAAACGATGTAACTATAAGATATATATGCAGGAACACCTTACGGCAGGGTTGCATTTTTGTAGGTCCACTTCCAGTTCGGATCCAGTTTTTCACGTTAAGTAATATCCGCCGGCCCGTAATCAAACTTGTCGCTCTATGCCGTATAGTGTCGCGTCTCCGTATCACTATCGTCGTCGTCGTCGCCTGGCCGCATCACATCAGAAGTCACATGAACTGGTTTAGGCCATGGTGAATGGAATTGCGACAAAAACTGAATCTATGTATCTCCCAACGCTGGCGACCTGTGAACATGACCATGCTAATTGGCATTTGTCTATTTACTGCCGAACCCGACGAGGAGAAACTCTTCTTCCACCTTATTATCGGAAGTTTCACTTTCCGGCGACGGCGGTCATAGAGTTGGAAAGATGCACACGTCTCGCTGATGATTTTATGTCCACACCTTGACCATTGAATCTTGAGAAGATTACGATTAGTTATTGGATACCTTACCTTGTGGTTATCGGGACTGAGTAGAAAACTGAAAGTGTTTTTTGGATTTTTTGTTTTGCTTGTTGCTACTGCTGTAGTTGTGTTTGGAATACATTGTTGTGATGCCGACTCAATGGGCATAGCCATGATATGATTATCTCTACTCCCGATATATGCTTCTATATGAAAAGCATCGAAGCATCTCTCCGGATGCCCTACACTGGAAAATAATTAAGCTACAAAAAGCCTTTAATAGAATGTCGACGCTATTCTTGGAAATTCAGGAGACGCTCAAGTTTGATGTCAGCAGCAATAACAAGCTGATGGATGGGTACTCAGGCATGGATCAGATCGTACAGCGTAAGTAAAATCAGCTAGACCGGGTTCTCCAATCATCCGGACAGTGCCCCAATATCATCCAAGAGATATCGAACTCTGAAAACCTAATTCTCCATCAGCCGCAGAAACCACCTAGTGTACTTATAACACCAACTTCGACTGAACCAAACTCCTCAAAATGCCACTAATTTAAATCTACAGGAGGGATCCAAACGCCCGGTGAAAGATGTTCTACATGATCCTCAACAACTCCAGCTTCCTCCGGAGAACAGAGCTCTTTGATCTGATTCGCAAGATAGGTAATTCTATCGTACTCGATGGAGTAAACGATAGTGCAGCGACACCAGTAGTTCTGCCTCAATTACGATTGACAAATCGCCTACTAGCGCAGTGGCTTTCAATTTACTCCAACGATTGGCCGATGTCCCGACTACGACTACGGACTCTACTCTTAAAGTAATGCCTCCATTTTTTGCAGTGTTTTTGTCACAGCTAGAATATGGTACCTTCTCTCCTCCATCTAGCCAGTACGCGCTTCCCGCACCTCGATATACACAAAGGCACCTGGCGGTCTTTTGATCAATCGATCACCAACCAGATTGATCACATCGCGATCGACGTCAGACACTGCTCCACTATTCTTGATATTCGAACTTTCCGAGGGATGAACATCGACACGGACCACTATCTTGTAGTAGCTAAGATGCGCCTACAGATTATACGAACGCAGCGGAGTAGATTAAGAATACAAAATTATGACGTCGGAAAGCTACTATCGCCAGAAACCGCTCGTGCTTTTACCGATCGCGTCTCCCTTGCTCTCCAATACACCTAACCCTCCACGCTATCAATAGAACAGCAGTGGAACCTTTGCAAACAAGACCTGAAAAGCTCTGCATCCAAAGTTTTAGGTTTCAAGGCTCCACCACGAAGAAACACCTGGTTCGATGACGAGTGCAGGAGGATTCATACAGCGGAGCAGGATGCATATAAGGCCTCGCTGCATAAAAGAACAAGGGCAGCTCGTGAGCTCTACGAGTTAAAAAGATGGGAAGAGCATAAGCTTCTCAGGAGAAAGAAGAAAGAGCACGAGAAGCACGCGATTGAGTATTTGGAGAGGTGTTACTGCAGGCGTGACGTTCGAAAGTTTTATCAACAGATAAAGCGAACATGCCAAGGTTATAAAGCCAGAACGGAAGCCTGCAGGGATGAAAACGGACACCTAGTAGTAGAATCGCAGTCGATGCTGAGAATATGGAAAAAACACTTTTGCAGTCTATATAACGGCGATGTTAGTCAATATACCGCTATCAGGCAGAATGATCCATTTCTAATCGACGGAGACCGCAGAGAATTCTGTCCCCCTGACCTCGACGAAGTTAAGATTGCCATATCGAAGCTCAAGTCGAATAAAGCTGCTGGCGCAGACGGACTGTCTGCTGAGCTCTTCAAGGCAGCAGGATGACCTGGTTGGGAGCATGCACCAGCTTTTTATTCAAGAGTTTTTATATTCTCTTATGATGTGTTTTTGACACACAACCTGAACGGAGTGCAGTGGTTCGGGTCGTTGATGTTCGTTCATTACTCTCAGGGGTGGTTGTCCTAGATAGGACGAGAGGCGACCAATTCCGGGTTGGTTATAGTCCGTAGTAATTCGTTCGAGCACTTTTAGTATTGCATACGCAGAGGATAATTTTCAGTTGACCATATACTGTGAGTGTTATGCCAGCAGCAGTACGGTCTGGTCACTTTCCATTCACAACTGCGTTGCATACTTTTTGTCCGTATAGGAATTACTTTTTCTTGGCTACGAAGCGAATTTGAACTATAGACCTTCCGCTCGGCGGTCGATGATGTTAACCACTGCACCACAGCCACCCCATGAGCTCATCCATAAGATATGGTTAGAGGAAAGCATGCCCGAGGAATGGAGTCTCAGCATCGTATGCCCGATCCACAAGAAAGGAGACCCCTCTGATTGCGCCAACTGCAGAGGAATAAGTCTTCTTAGCATCGCCTACAAAATCTTCTCTGCCGTTTTGTGTGAACGCCTGAAGCCTTTTGTAAATAAGCTGATAGGTCCTTATCAGTGCGGATTCAGGCCAGGGAAGTCCACCATCGACCAAAACTTCACACTACGGCAGATACTGGAGAAAACCAATGAATTTCAAGTCGACACTCACCACCTATTTGTCGACATCAAAGCCGCATATGACAGCGTAATTAGAGACGAGCTATACAACGCTATGTCTATCTTTGACATACCTGCTAAACTCGTCAGACTATGCAGGAAGACTTTGGAGAACGCTCGCTGCTCCATCCGAATCGTTGAACCCTTACCGATAGTTTTGAAAAAAGGATTAGGCAGTGCGATACGCTGTCGTGTGATTTCTTCAACATCATATTGGAAGTGATTGTGCACTGGCCAATACAAGAGGCACAATTTATTTCAAATCCTCGCAACTCCTTGCATACGCCGACGATATTGACATAATAGGTTGATCACAGCGAGATGTCAATGAGGCGTATGCGAGTATTGAGATGGAGGCGGCGAAAATTGGTTTGGCAGTAAACGAGGGCAAAACTAAATATATGCTGTCATCAAAAAAGTGCGCTCACCACCGACGTCTTGGCCAGGACGTTTGTATTGGCCGATATAAGTTCGAGGATAGCTAAGAACTTCATATACCTTGGCTCCGTAGTGGCCTGGAACAACGACATCAGTTCCAAAATCAAACGCAGAATCAGTCTTGCCAATCGCTGTTGCTTTGGGCTCAGGAGGCAATTGAGTAATAGAGCCCTCTCCCGAACGACAAAGTTGACTCTATATAAGACCCTTATCATCCCGGTCCTGTTGTACGGCGCAGACGCATGGACACTATCAAAAGCCGTCCCTTGGTCGGCTCGAGAGAAAGATTTTGCGCATGATTTTTGGGCCTATATACGCAGACGGGGGATGGAGGAGAAGATTCAACCACGAACTTTACGGGCTGTACAGCGACATGAGCCTAGTCAGGCGTCTACGGATTCAACGCCTAAGATGGCTGGGCCATGTAGAGCGAATGGATACCACAGCTCCAGCCCGGAGAGTCTTTGAATCCAGCCCCGAGGGACGAAGAATCAGAGGACGGCCGCACTTAAGATGGCGCACACAGGTGGAAGGGGACCTCAGCCAACTGGGTGTGTGGCAATGGAAAAGGCTAGCGAAAGATCGTGCTAGATGGAGGAGCATGTTGGTTGAGGCCCAGGTTCACCCCGAACTGTAGCGCCCACTAAGAAGAAGAAACGTAACCAAATGTTAGGTTTGATACTGCGGAATTCGAAAGACTTCCGAGATCCTTATACTCTTAAATGTATTTTTGTCGCAAGGTTTTGTAGAGGGATACCTTAGTTTATCGAGAGAGGGCTCTACTACTCAGTTGCCTCTTCAGCCCAATGAAGCAGCGGTTGACAAGAGTTATTCTGCGTTTTATCTCAGCGCTGGTGTCATTGCTGCTTGTCACTGTTGAGCCAAGGTAGACGAAGTCCTTGACTACTTCATAAATATAGATGCCGAAGGTGACGTTCTGACCTAGATGTCGGCGTTACGCATCTTTCTTTGATGACAGCGTATATTTGGTCTTATTCCCAAATATACCCTTAGACCCACTTTCGCCACTTCTGCTTCAATGCTTGTGAACGCCTCATTGACGTCCCGCTTTATTCGTCCAATAACGTCAATGTCATCTGCGTAGGCAAGCAATTGTGTGGACTTGAAGTAGATCGTACCTCTTGTATTGGCCGCAGACTCCCGCACGATCTTTTCAAGAATAATGATAAAGAAATCACATGACAGTGCGTCACCCTGTCTAAAACCTTTTTTAACATCGAAGGTCTCGGTTAGTTCACCTCCGACCTAATGGAGCAGCAGGAATTCTCCATAGTCATCCTGCACAGTCTGACGAGTTTAGCAGGAATGTTAAAACATGACATGGCTCTGTACAGCTCGTCTCTATAAACACTGTCATATGCGGCTTTAAAGTCGACAAAAAGATGGTGCATGTCGACCTGGAATTCATGGGTCTTCTCCAAGATCTGCCGTAGGGTAAATATTTGGTTTATCGTGGATTTTCCGGGCCTGAATCCACACTGGTAGAAACCTATCAGATTTTCCACGAACGGTGGACAGAGAGGATCTTGTACGCAATATTCAGGAGACTTATCCCTCTGCAATTGGCGCAGTCATAGGGGTCTCCTTTCTTATGGACCGGGCAAACGATGCGGAGATTCCATTCATCGAGCATGCATTCTTCCGACCATATCTTGCAGATGAGTTGATACATGTTTCTGACCAGATCATCGCCAGCTGCATTAAACAGATCCGCGGGGAGTTCGTCTGCTCCAGTAGCTTTATAAGACTTAAGTTTCGATATCGCTATCTTAACATCGTCTAGGTCGGGTGGACGGGATTCTCTTTCGTTTTCGTCTATTGTGAATGGTTCGTTCTGCCTGACGGCGGCATTTTGACTATCATTGCCGTTATACAGTCTGCAGAAGTGGTCCTTCCAAAATCTCGGCATCGACTGTGACTCCACAACTAGTTGTCCGTGCTCATCCCTTCAGGCTTCTGCTCTGGCTTTATAGCCTTGGCATGCTCATTTTACTTTTTGGTAAAACTTTCGAACGTCGTTCCTGCAACAACACCTCTCCATCTCCTCGATCTCGCGCTTCTCGTGCTCCTTCTTTTTTCTTCTCGTGCTCTTCTGTTCATAGAGCTCGCGGGCAGCTGTCGTCCGTCGATGCAGTGTAGCCATGTATGCATTCTGTTTCTCCACATGAGCCTGTCTGCATTCGTCATCAAACCAAGGGTTTCTCGAAGGTGGTGGCTTGAAACCGAGTACATCAGAGGCAGCCTCTCTGAAGGCGTTATGACAACGACTCCATTGCTGTTCTATGGTTTTTATAGATTTCGTTGGGACTTGAAAGAGCTTGAGGGAGACTTGATCGGCGAAGGTCCTGGCGGTCTCCTGCGATTGCAGTTTCCTGACGTTAAATTTTGGTGTTCTTTCTCGACTCCGTTGATTCCGAGAAATTCGCATCCGTACCTTGGCTGCAACAAGGTAATGATCCGAGTCGATGTTGGCTTCTCGAAAGGTTAGGACACTTACGATGCTGGAGGAGCGTCTGCCGTCGATCGCAATGTGATCAATTTGATTGCTTGTCGATTGATCGAAGGACCGCTAGTGCCCCTTATGGATGTTGAGGTGTGGGAATCGTGTACTTGCTACTACGAGATTATGTCCCGCCATAAAGTCCACTATTCCGTTTTCTGACGTGGTGTTGTGCAGGCTATGCTTTCCTATGACTTGTTCAAAGATAGCTTCCTTACCCAACTAACCCGATTTTGGTGTCATAACTAGGACATTGGGCATATGTTCAACCTGAAGGGCCAGGTTTCTCTTTTCGCAGGAACAAGGGGTCGGGTCGCTGCACACATTGGTTCACTACCTGGCGGGTGCTTAAGGGAGACGCGATCGGTAAAAGCACGAGCGGTTTCTGGCGATAGTAGCTTTCCGACGTCATAACTTTGCATTCCTACTCTACTCCGCTGCGTTCATGATATCCGTTATCTCATCTTGGCTACTACAAGATAGTGGTCCGAGTCGATGTTAGACCCTCGGAAAGTTCGAACATCAAGAATAGTGGAGGAGTGTCTGACGTCGATGGCGATGTGATCAATCTGGTTAGTGACTGATTGATCTGGCGACAGCCAGGTACCTTTGTGTATATCGAGCAAGATCAATCAGCCTGTGTCCGTTATCGGATGTGATGTCATGTAGGCTGTGTTTGCCGATGACTCGTTTAAAGATGCCTTCCTTATCCAGCTAAGCACTTAAGTCTCCTAGTACCATTTTGATGTCATAGCAGAGACATTGGGCGTACGTCCTATTTAGGAGATCGTAGCACTCATCTTTGATGGAGTCATCCTTATCTTCCGTGAGAGCGGGGACGCAGTTCAGGTTGATGTTTAAAAACATAGCCTTGATGCGGATCGTCATGAAGCTTTCGCTCACATGCCGAAAGCTTAGGACTTTTTGCCTTAGTCCACATCGAATAGCAAATCCGCATCCGAACAATCGTTATCCTCTCTCCCTATAGCAGTCACCTTAGTAAATATCGCAGTTTTCATCCGCTTTATACCCGGTCCATTCCATCGCATTTCCTGATCTAGGGCATCCGCAAGTTGTTCGGCTGCACGTGGCCTGTTTAGGGACCTAAATTCCACGTAAAAAGCCGGAGATCAATGTCCTTTTTCCGTTTTTTGCAAAGGTCATCAACATTAATCCGGTCCGCTTCATCCGAGGCTTGTAGTTGATTCGGAGTTTGTGTTTCTTTTACGGTTACGGCTGTTTTTTGGCGCAGGAGGCTCGCCATTCGCCCTTCCCCATCTGAAATTTCCATAGGAAATCTCCAGATGGCACCACGAGGAGGAGAGGATGGGACTTACTAGCAGTGCCGAAAGATGTTCGACTGCGGTGGCTCTTCTCGCTTTTTAGCAGGCCAGCATCCGTCGGATGGATGCCATATAGTTCACTATAGGCGGCCGGCAGCTCGACAGTTAACCAGGCCACTATAAGTGGCTGGCAGCTCGACAGCTCGCCAGGCCATTATAGGCGGCCCGCATTTCGATAGCTCACCAGGCCACTATAGGCGGCCGGCAGCTCGATAGCTCACCAGGCCACTATAGGCGGCCCGCATTTCGATAGCTCACCAGGCCACTATAGGCGGCCGGCAGCTCGATAGCTCCCCATGCCACTATAGGTGGCCGGCAGCTCGATAGCTCACTAGGCCACTATAGGTGGCCGGCAGCTCGACAGCTCACCAGGCCACTATAGGTGACCGGCAGCTCGACAAGTCACCAGGCCACTATAAGTGGCCGGCAGCTCGATAGCTCACCAGGCCACTATAGGTGGCCAACAGCTCGACAGGACACCAGGCCACTATAGGTGGCCGGCAGCTCGATAGCTCACCAAGCCACTATAGGTGGCCGGCAGCTCGACAGCTCCCCAGGCCACTTTAGGTAGCCAACAGCTCGACAGCTCGCCAGGCCACTATAGGTAGCTGGCAGCTCGACAGCTCGCCAGGTCACTATAGGTGGCTGGCAGCTCGACAGCTCGCCAGGCCACTATAGGCGGCCGGCAGGTCGACAGCTCACCAGGCCACTATAATTGGCCGGCAGCTCTATAGCTCACCAGGCCACTATAGGTGGCCAACAGCTCGACAGCACACCAGGCCACTATAGGTGGCCAGCAGCTCGACAAGTCACCAGACCATTATAGGCGGCCGGCAGCTCGACAGCTCACCAGGCTACTATAGTCGGCCGGCAGCTCGACAGTTCACCAGGCCACTATAGGCGGCCGGCAGCTCGATAGCACACCGGGCCACTATAGGTGGCCGGCAGCTCGACAGCACACCAGGCCACTATAGGTGGCCGGCAGCTCGATAGCTCCCCAGGCCACTATAGGTGGCCGGCAGCTCGATAGCTCACCAGACCGCTATAGGTAGCCAACAGCTCGATAGCTCACCAGGCCACTATAAGTGACCGGCAGCTCGATAGCTCACCAGGCCACTATAGGTAGCCAACAGCTCGACAGCTCACCAGGCCACTATAAGTGACCGGCAGCTTGTCAAGTCATCAGACCATTATAGGCGGCCGGCAGCTCGACAGCTCACCAGGCTACTATAGGCGGCCGGGAGCTCGACAGTTCACCAGGCCACTATAGGCGGCCGGCAGGTCGACAGCTCACCAGGCCACTATAAGTGGCCGGCAGCTCTATAGCTCACCAGGCC
The DNA here is from genome assembly GCA_951905685.1 of Eumerus sabulonum. NCBI lineage: Eukaryota > Metazoa > Arthropoda > Insecta > Diptera > Syrphidae > Eumerus > Eumerus sabulonum. The sequence goes on from OX645062.1 coordinate 71,267,471, forward strand.
ACTATAGGTGGCCGGCAGCTCGACAGCTCACCAGGCCACTATAGGTAGCCAACAGCTCGACAGCTCACCAGACCACTATAGGTGACCGGCAACTCGACAGCTCCCCAGGCCACTATGGGCGGCCGGCAGTTCGATAGCTCACCAGGCCGCTATAGGTGGCCGATAGCTCGTCAAGTCACCAAACCATTATAGGCGGCCGGCAGCTTTACAGCTCACAAGGCTAATATCGGCGGCCGGCAGCTCGACAGTTCACCAGGCCACTATAGGCGGCCGGCAGGTCGACAGCTCACCGGACCACTATAGGTGGCCGGCAGCTCGCAAGCTCACCAGGCCACTATAAGTGGCCGGCAGCTCGACAGCTCACCAGGCCACTATAGGCGGCCGGCAGGTCGACAGCTCACCAGACCACTATAGGTGGCCGGCAGCTCGATAGCTCACCAGGCCACTATAGGTGGCCAATAGCTTGACAGCACACCAGGCCACTATAGGTGGCCGGCAGCTCGACAAGTCACCAGACCATTATAGGCGGCCGGCAGGTCGACAGCTCACCAGGCTACTATAGGCGGCCGGCAGCTCGACAGTTCACCAGGCCACTATAGGCGGCCGGCAGGTCGACAGCTCACCAGGCCACTATAAGTGGCCGGCAGCTCTATAGCTCACCAGGCCACTATAGGTGGCCAACAGCTCGACAGCACACCAGGCCACTATAGGTGGCCAGCAGCTCGACAAGTCACCAGGCCACTATAGGTGCCCGCCAGCTCAACAAGTCACCAGGTCACTATAGGTGGCCGGCAGCTCGATAGCTCACCAGGCCACTATAGGTGGCCGGCAGCTCGACAGCTCACCAGGCCACTATAGGTAGCCAACAGCTCGACAGCTCACCAGACCACTATAGGTGTCCGTCAGCTCGACAGCACACCAGGCCACTATAAGTGCCAGGCAGCTCGATAGCTCACCAGGCCACTATATGTGGCCGGCAGCTCGGCAGCTCACCAGGCCACTATTGGTGGCCGGCAGCTCGACAAGTCACCAGACCATTATAGGCGGCCGGCAGCTCGACAGCTCACCAGGCTACTATAGGCGGCCGGCAGCTCGACAGTTCACCAGGCCACTATAGGCGGCCGGCAGCTCGATAGCACACCGGGCCACTATAGGTGGCCGGCAGCTCGACAGCACACCAGGCCACTATAGGTGGCCGGCAGCTCGATAGCTCCCCAGGCCACTATAGGTGGCCGGCAGCTCGATAGCTCACCAGGCCGCTATAGGTGGTCGGCAGCTCGACAGCTCACCAGTCCACTATAGGTGACCGGCAGCTCGACAAGTCACCAGGCTACTATAGGCGGCCGGCAGCTCGATAGCTCACCAGGCCACCATAGGTGGCCGATAGCTCGTCAAGTCCTCAGACCATTATAGGCGGCCGGCAGCTCGACAGCTCACCAGGTCACTATAGGTGGCCAAAAGCCCGACAGCTCACCAGGCCACTTTAGGTGGCCGGCAGCTCGACAAGTCACCAGACCATTATAGGCGGCCGGCAGCTCGACAGCTCACCAGGCTACTATAGGCGGCCGGCAGCTCGACAGTTCACCAGGCCACTACAGGCGGCCGGCAGCTCGATAGCTCCCCAGGCGACTCTAGGTGGCCGATAACTCGTCAAGTCACCAGACCATTATAGACGGCCGGCAGCTCGACAGCTCACCAGGTCACTATAAGTGGCCGGCAGCTCGACAGCACACCAGGCCACTATAAGTGCCAGGCAGCTCGATAGCTCACCAGGCCACTATATGTGGCCAACAGCTCGACAGCACACCGGGCCACTATAGGTGGCCGGCAGCTCGAAAGCTCACCAGGCCACTATAGGTGGCCGGCAGCTCGACAAGTCACCAGACCATTATAGGCGGCCGGCAGCTCGGCAGTTCACCAGGCTACTATAGGCGGCCGGCAGGTCGACAGCTCACCAGACCGCTATAGGCGGCCGGCAGCTCGATAGCTCCCCAGGCGGCTCTAGGTGGCCGATAACTCGGCAGCTCACCAGGCCACTATAGGTGGCCGGCAGCTCGACAAGTCACCAGGCCACTATAGGTGCCCGGCAGCTCAACAAGTCACCAGGCCACTATAGGTGGCCGGCAGCTCGATAGCTCACCAGTCCACTATAGGTAGCCAACAGCTCGATAGCTCATCAGGCCACTATATGTGGCCGGCAGCTCGATAGCTCACCAGGTCACTATAGGTGGCCGGCAGCTCGGCAGCTCACCAGGCCACTATAGGTGGCCGGCAGCTCGACAGCTCACCAAGCCACTATAGGTGGCCGGCAGCTCGACAAGTCACCAAGCCACTACAGATGGCCGGCAGCTCGACAGCTCACCAGGCCACTATAAGTGGCCGACAGCTCGACAGTTGACCAGGCCACTATAGGCGGCCGGCAGGTCGATAGCTCACCAGGCCACTATAGGTGACCGGCAGCTCGACAAGTCACCAGGCCACTATAGGCGGCCGGCAGCTCGATAGCTCACCAGGCCACTGTAGGTGGCCGATAGCTCGTCAAGTCACCAGACCATTATAGGCGGCCGGCAACTCGACAGCTCACCAGGCCACTATAGGTGGCCGGCAGCTCGACAAGTCACCAGACCATTATAGGCGGCCGGCAGGCTTACAGCTCACCAGACCACTATAGGTGACCGGCAGCTCGACAAGTCACCAGGCCACTATAGGTGGCCGGCAGCTCGACAGCTCACCAGTCCACTATAGGTAGCCAACAGCTCGATAGCTCACCAGGCCACTATATGTGGCCGGCAGCTCGATAGCTCACCAGGTCACTATAGGTGGCCGGCAGCTCGATAGCTCACCAGGCCGCCATAGGTGGCCGATAGCTCGTCAAGTCATCAGACCATTATAGGCGGCCGGCAACTCGACAGCTCACCAGGCCACTATAGGTGGCCGGCAGCTCGACAAGTCACCAGACCATTATAGGCGGCCGGCAGGCTTACAGCTCACCAGACCACTATAGGTGGCCGGCAGCTCGATAGCTCACCAGGCCACTATAGGTGGCCAACAGCTCGACAGCACACCAGGCCACTATAGGTGCCCGGTAACTCGACAAGTTACCAGGCCACTATAGGTGCCCGGCAGCTCAACAAGTCACCAGGCCACTATAGGTAGCCGGCAGCTCGATAGCTCACCAGGCCACTATAGGTGGCCGGCAGCTCGACAGCTCACCAGTCCACTATAGGTAGCCAACAGCTCGATAGCTCACCAGGCCACTATATGTGGCCGGCAGCTCGATAGCTCACCAGGTCACTATAGGTGGCCGGCAGCTCGGCAGCTCACCAGGCCACTATAGGTGGCCGGCAGCTCGACAGCTCACCAAGCCACTATAGGTGGCCGGCAGCTCGACAAGTCACCAGACCATTATAGGCGGCCGGCAGGTCGACAGCTCACCAGACCACTATAGGTGGCCGGCAGCTCGATAGCTCACCAGGCCACTATAGGTGGCCAACAGCTCGACAGCACACCAGGCCACTATAGGTGGCCGGCAGCTCGACAAGTCACCAGGCCACTATAGGTGCCCGGCAGCTCAACAAGTCACCAGGCCACTATAGGTGGCCGGCAGCTCGATAGCTCACCAGGCCACTATATGTGGCCGGCAGCTCGATAGCTCACCAGGTCACTATAGGTGGCCGGCAGCTCGGCAGCTCACCAGGCCACTATAGGTGGCCGGCAGCTCGACAGTTCACCAGGCTACAATAGGCGGCCGGCAGCTCGAAAGTTAACCAGGCCACTAAAGACGGCCGGCAGCTCGACAGCTCACCCGGCCACTATAGGCGGCCGGCAGCTCGATGGCCCAACTCCGAGCAGCGGTTTTTGGCTTTCTTCGCCTTCTGGCCTATGCTTTGATCCTTGTGGGTAGCCACATCTGCCTTTGGACTCAGATTTCCCATCGCTCCACCGGAGGTGAAGGCGTCACGCATTCCCCAGAGAGACTTTCCTTGGCGTCGGTTTTCCGTTTGCGGGCGTGTAGTGGGCCGTAGTATGTCGGAAAAAAAAAACGAAAATCCCTCAGAACGAAAACAACTCGACAAACGCAAGCGATTTTCCGACCCCAGAGTGCCATGCCGACGAAATAGTTTTCCCTAGAAACGGCCGAGCACGCAATTTGTTTTTCTCCGTCTCCTTGTTTGATTCGAACTCGTGGACGAACCACACGTCGGCGTCTCGTAGAATAAAACGTTTTTTTTGTTTTTGTTTTCCCCGATTATTTCCAATTTTTTTTCTTTTCGAATTTTGTTTTAGAATTTCCCAGAAAATCGTATATTTTCCTCTATACACCCCCAACCAAACGAAATGAGTAAAAATTCGACCGAAATCAGTCGGAAGCCGCTCGGGGCTTCCAACAAGAAGCCATTGGTCATGAGCTCGAATAAGTATAAGAAACTCATCACGACCGCTAAGTCGGATGAGACGGCAAGGAAGGAAGCGGATGTTGAGCATAACTATAAGGAGTATTTGAAGAAGGGCTCGGAGGAATTGGTTTCCAAGTGGACGACGACTAGTGGCATTAAGAGGACGCAAGAGCAGAAGCAAGCCGAACGCAAGCAAAAGTTCATGGAGAAGATTCAAAAAGGTTTAGTTCGTAGCTCGTATTGTTGTTCCTCGTATCCTTGATTTGTGTTTGTATTTGTAGAGAAAACTGAGTATCTGAAGTTAGTCGAGAAGGATGAGAAGTTTCGCCAAGAGAAAATCGCCAAGGCACAGGAGCTCGCACAGAAATTGAAGGAGGGACCGAAGGATCTACAGAGCGCAGCGGTATTGAGTGAAACGCTAAAGGGTCGTTCGGTGCAACGGAACATTAACAGGGAATTCGAAGAATCACTCAAGAAGCATACGTTGGAAGAACAACACGCTATGGAACGGCAAGCAATGCCTTGGCTCGAGGCAGACCAGAAACGTATTGCCAATCAAGTGCAACGCAATCATCAGCAGAAGAATGACATTCTCAGTGCGATCAGTGAACGATCGCGCAAGCGAGCTGAACACAACAAATATGAATTGCTGGAGGGCAAACTTGAGCAGGACACGTGTGATCATGAGATCAAGGCACAAATTGAGAAGGAACAGGAGATGCTTAAGCGTAAGAGGGAAACATTGCGCAAAAACGCACTGGAAGCAATGATAATGGTGGAGCAGCGAAAAGCTCGTAAGTTTTCCCTTAAACTGTCTGGTGTGGAGTCTTGTGTCTACTTTACTCATTTTTGTTGTTGTAGGTGAACAAGTTCAGGATGCGGTCGAGGGTAAGCTAATAACAATCTACAACGAAGGTAAGCGGAGGATCGAACATATTCAACGATCACGTAACGCCCAAGTAATGCAAGATCGGCTCGATCGTTTGGATCAGAATGCAGAGCGACTAGTCGCTTTGACGGCCGGTAATCGCGAGCACGAAGAGGAGATGATAAACCGCGACATCAGTACATTACAGCTTAAGTTCACCGCACAAGAGCAAGAGAAGATCCAACGCACGCGACAACAGAAATTGGCTCGCATCCAAGAGTACTTCCGCGAGATGAACGCGGTCAAGGATCGTAAGCAACGCGAGCTCGAAGACACGCGTGTCGATTTGGCTACACGTCTCAAGAATCTCGAAGTCAACGAGGCTTTCGAAAAGAAACTGAAAGAAGACAAGATAAGAAAGACCGAGGAGCTAAGCCAGTCGTTGTCCAAGCAAATCGAAGAACGTAAACGTATCGATGCCGAGAATCGGGAACAAGAGAAGAAGAGTACAGTGACCAGTTTCGAGGAGGAAGATGCCTTCTTCTTCGACTATGCCGATAAACTGGTTAGTGATGCGCTCATCAAGGATCGGCCACTCTATCCATTCCTCAAGGCTGTCGAGAAGTATAAGAAAGAGAATGATATCGGGCCGGAGCGTAAATTACCGCCGCATTTGGAGAAGCAATTACGTATTGGCCTCCAACATGCGTCCGGCGAGGATAAGGATGTAATAGTCTCGCCCGGTGGTACGGTACGAAAGTATGGTGTGAGTGAGCTGAAGAACATGAATCCATACTCGCCACGTTGCCAGTGAACAACAACGATGCGGAACCCGTCGAGTTTATCTGTTTTTGTTCCTTTAAATTATTCCAAATAAACGTTCGAGACAACAATGGATCTGTTTTCATGGCAAGGAAACCACCAGCATTTGGGAGTTTTTAAAAAAATAATTTTATTTCATTTAAAGCATAACAAAGGCATTACAAGAGGGCAGTTGTTTCAGCGCAGGATCCTTGGAGATCTGTAGAAGAAAGGTGCTATTACCACTCACGACACAAACTCGTGCATCGAGTTAACTCACCTCTTGCTTAGCTGCTTCGCTTGAAGGTATTTCCGGTCTCTGGCGATTATCTCCATTCGATCCTTGACTGTGGTCTCGATGAATACCGCATGCAATGTCCTACTCGCCGTCGTTAGCTAAAATGAAATAAAGACATTCCGTTTCAGCTCTTCTCTCAAGTCACCAATCGAGTCGTAGTGTCTTACCTGTTGCAAGAGTCTCGCCTTTAGCTTGACACTAGCCTCCGAGTGGTCATCACGCTCCTCAAAGTGTAAATTCAATGCGAAAATCAATGTGTCCTTGATCGTCTGTACAATCCTCTGAACATAGTCGGTCCGAAAGAGCCTTCGGGTCAGGAAACCCCTCGCTAGAGCATTGATTTTCGTTGCTGCCCAGTAACGACGCAACTTGATTGCCTCGAACTAGATTGTTAATGGAGTCAAACTTGAGAACTAGAGAAAACTACTTAGCCTTAGAAGTTAGTAAGTCTTTTATTAGTTCGTTAGTAAACCGTTATAAATAGGTTTTATATATACGAGAGAGAGAGAGTGTAAGAGAGAGTTAGAGAGTAAAGGTCCCCATTGAAAAGCTACAACGATCATGACTAGAGACTACGATTAGATTATTCAAGGCACATGCTTAAGTTAGTTAGAAAAGGACCCGCTCCGACAGAGAGCAGGACCCGTGCAGATAGGAGTGACGAATCACTCGAAACTCACGCGACGGGCAGAGATACTCTGCGGTGATGGCGATGAATCGTGTTCCCCGTGGTTATTTGGCGACGGTCCAGTGATCATCAATTCAGGAAATAATCGACGTCGCGGTGTGATATGTGTTGATTGATTCGTATCCTGTTCAGGCGATGGTGACGGTGAACTTTGGGTTGACTCGACCGTCGACGAGGGCGACGATTGCATTTGTACTTTAGCCATTTGAGCGCTTAGTTGTTCGAGCAGCAATTTCTGTTGCATTTCGAATTGTTCCTGAAGGCGTTTCTGTTCGGTCTGTTGTTGTCGTACAAGTTCAAGGAACTTGGCCCGATGGTCTTCCTCAATGTTCTTGAGAACGTCCAACTTCGAAGTGGATTTGGTTGGCGATAATTGCTTCTTTACGACATAATCGCCACTGCCTGCTGTGCTCGTTTTCTTGGTCGCGTTCGGTTTGGAGAACTTATGAAACTTGGCCAATTTGGCTTTGGAGGATGATTTCATTTCATACGGACTGCGCTTGGCTTTGAATAGGGACGTGTTGCTGGGAAAGTAGCTCAAATTGACAGCTGAAGGCGATTTTGGTGATTTGGCCTTCGGCTTAGTCTCGACCTTTTGGACACGTTTGGCCTTCGACTCAATCGTGTCCTGGGTGGCAGTGGATTTCTTAAGTTGTTGGTTCTTGATATGTTCTAGCAGAGCACTGCTGGGCCCATCGAGCGTGAATGAATTCGAGCGAATTAGGCCGCAAGCGGATCGCGGCTTGAGAGTGGGACTGGAACAAAGTCGTTTGGGAGGTGAATTACAAACAATTGGATTGTACGGCACACACGGTGTTGGTGGATTAACACAGATAGAAGGAATGGGTATAAAAGCGGCATATGGCTGTGGTTTGGATCGAGTTTGATTAGTCGATTCATTGTCGTCTTTGGTGGTCTCATTGTCGCTTTTGACTGGCGATTTAGGCACATCGGAGGGGATTTTGTTATCGTTCTGGTCCAAGTTGTGTTGCGGTCTTTCAATCTCCATCGACTGGAAGTCAGTTTCCTCTTCGAAACCCTCGAGTGTGAGGATGATCGAATTGACCCGATTGTCATAGACGATTGTGTCGGTTTGTCGTAGTTTATCGATTCGATCACGCTTCGAGTCGCCGTTACCCGATTCGACATATTGCTTTCGCGGCGTCTGCGGCTGCGGTATATGACTGTGACCGTGACGGAGAAGATTACACGACTGTTCCGGCTTGTGCTTCTGTTTTCGTTGCTGCAATTGAACGGCTTTTTCCCTGTACATTAGCATCTCCCGGCGTTTCTCAGTCGTCATCTGGAAATGGAAAGTGTCCGCATTTGAAATGGATTTGGATGTGTGTTTACCAGATGTTTTGTACCAAAGGCGGTAGTATAGGAATGCCGTCGATTTTGAACACCGATACATATCGTGGCTGTTGAATGGCCATGTTTTGGGGAGCGTATGAGAACGTACTGCTCGCTAGAAAGTCCACTAATTAAATTAAAAATTCAAAGAGATCTTATAACGAATTTGTTTGTTTTCACTTTTCCTGATTGCCATGGTTACTGCGGAAGATGATTTACGTCGAACTGTCAAATGTCAAACGGATCGAGTATCGGTGGAGGCGTTCAGTGGGTAGATGGTACTTTTTTCGTTTCGCCTAAGGTTGTAGCACATTTATATTGTGCCTTTGGTGAAGAGGAACTCATGAGCTGATCTTCGATTTAACCCTTTTCGGATGCTTACTTACTTGTCAGGTTAGCGATCCTTGGAAGGTCTGAACCTGAACGAGAGCTTGCTTCCACTCATATCGGTCCCGGGCACGCTGCTTTTAATTGGAGAATCCAAGTTTCGTGATATCTGCGATCACTTGATCTCTGAACCGGAGGTTCGGTTTCCCTTGCCTTTTCGAACCGCTTGGCGGGGATTCGAAGACCCTCTTTGCAGTGCATCCCGAGTCTTCCGGTGTGGCGCGAAACATCCAAATCAATTTTTCCGGGATTCCGAAATCGGCCATCGTCCTGTAGAGCTCTCGACCATGAATGCTGTCGTATGTCGTATTGAACTGGAATTCGCTGCTGGTCCATAGTCAATTTGCCGGCCTAGAAGCCGCACTGGTTTGTGCCGATTAGAGCGATGCAAAACGGCCTTAGACGTTCACACAACACACTAGATAGGATCTTGTAAGCGACATTGAACAAGGATATACCTTTGTAGTTTTCGCAAGAGGTAGGATCACCTTCTTTGTGATTGCATATAGAGCTGGTATTCCAGTCGTCGGGCATGCGTTCGTCCTCTTGAATTCTACAGATAATCCGGTGCATGCTCTCCACTAGAACATCGCCTCCAATTTTGAAGAGCTCTGATGGTAATCCGTCCGAATCTGTGACCTTATTGTTTTTCAGCTTCTTAATAGCTATACCTATGTACTTCTTCAATGCTGGGATGGAGGACACCTTCGTCGACTGAAGGCGGGATCTCGACGTCCACTACCACTCTCTCTTCTCCATGCCTCTTAAGCAGCCGCTGGGAATGTTGGTTGAAAACATCCACTATTCCCTGCTGGTCGGTAACAAGATTGTTCTCGCAATTTCAAAGAGCCTGGGTGCCGTTTTTAAGACCAGCTTCAAAGCTTTTGGCTTTTTTTATAAAAGGTTCTTATCGCGTTTTTGTCCCTGGACTCTTCGATATCCTTGTCCCAGCTCAAGGCGGGGAAGGTTCTCTTTTTTCGCTGCAGCGTCTTTTTCCCTCCCTCCTTCTGGCTCGGTATTCGTCGCGCGCTGCTTGTGTTCTTCTTTGCAGCACTTTTTGGTACGCCACGTTGGTCGCTCGCTTGCAGAGTTATAGCCCAGTAGTTGGCATAACCCTATGGCAGTTGACATAGGATCGAATTTTTTGAATATGGGACAGATAGAGCTGGTTTGCCTTTGTTTGGAAGGAGTGCCGCAATCTAGAGCCTCGTCGGCAGCAGCGCTGGGCCGTACTACTGCCTTTCTCCCTTTCCCCCTCGTTACCTGTGTTCACACTCAGCACCCACGCTGACTGTGTGCTAACACAATCGGCGCATAGCGGGTCGTGTGTGTTGTTCTATGCTGGTGGAGCAAATGTTACCGTCGTAAGGCCATAATACCTACGTAGATAGAGCTTCACTTCACGGCTCTGTGACATTTGTGGGGTTTTTTTTTTTTTTGTTTGTTGAAGGCTTCTGCTATCCGCTGGAGCACTCAGACGCAATCACTGGTCCATTGTACTCCAGACAGACACCTTACATTACTGTATTTTCTCCGTTTTCCGGAGAAAATTTTGAAGAAGCTTCAGTGATGTAGAGCTAAGGGATTCGGCACACACCACGTCGGCTCCAAGGGTGCGCCACCGTATGCGAGCAAAGGCGGGGCAATCACAGAGGAAATGCTCTGCAGTATCATCCTCCTCTTCGCCACATGCAGCACAGGTAGGCGTCTCACCGATGCCGAGCACGTAGAGATGCTTGGCAAAAGTGTAATGGCCCGTGATAACTCCCACAAGCCTTCTGCAGTCGATTCTCCTTAAAGACAGGAGGAATGCTCCAGATTTTTTGCAGACATCAGGGCATACGCGCTTAGTCATCCTGCAACCCGGACAATCCCTCCATCTACGGTTGTGTGTGTTAAATACACAATCGTTAATGCAGGAATTTACCGTGGACGGAGGTAGACCTAGAACGGGTTCAGGTCCAGAGAAGCTCTCCTCTGAACCCATTCTAGCGAGTTGATCAGAGGTCTCATTTCCTGGGATCCCAGAGTGGCCTGGAACCCATACAAGCCTTAATGAATTTAGTCTGCCTACTCTGTTCAAGAAGGACTTGAGTTCAAGCACTAATTTGGAGCTAGTTAAGGGGTTACACCCAGCTTTTAGTGCAGTTTGGCTGTCACTACATACGCATATGCTTTCCCCCTTCCACCTGTGCTTCACAACATAGTGCATGGCCATTAGGATTGCGTATATCTCTGATTGGAAGACAGACGCATATTTTCCTAAGGAGAAGTGCAGTCGGTTGTTTTCGCGCTCAAAGAAGACTCCAGCACCGGACCCCCGCCCAGATCTGGAGCCATCCGTGAAAATGCGAAGACTATCCTTTCCAGGTTCAGTATCCAGCCATAGCCAATCCTGACGCCATGGAAACTCGACTGTGAAATTACGACGCAATAGGATAACGGGCGTCAGTGCGTCAGAAGGCATGTCCATGAGACAGGGGTCGCAGGACAATTCTTGCGCAAGCACACCGTTATTCCTATGCGAGTTGTACCAAAAGCCATTTCTCTTCAAATGAGACATGGCTTTCAGATCACACCCTCTGATAAATACATCAAGAGGTGGAAGGTTCATCATAACATCTAGAGCAGCGCCCGGCGTGCTGGGGAAAGCCCCCGTGCAGCTGAGACAAACCGTTCTTTGGAGTTTGGTGAAAGAGGCTACGACGTGTTTGCGTTTTAGTCTGTTCCACCAGACAACCGATGCATATGAGATTATACATAGGTCTTATCATTGCCGTGTAGATCCAAAGGACCTACGCCTGCGATAAGCCCCATGTTTTGCCAAAAGCTCCTTCGCATTGCCAGAAAGCTGACAGCGCTTTGGTGGTTTTTGACTCAACATGTTTTGACCAGAGAAGCTTACTATCTAAGATGACTCCTAGATACTTAGCCTCCTTGGATATCGGGATGGAAGTGCCTTTTAGTACCAGCTGAGTCATGTCAGTATTTTTCCTCCTTGTCGTAAAGAGAACGACATCGGTCTTAAGAAGATTGACTGACAGCCCATTTCTGGTACACCAATCATCGATCACATTTAGCGCCGCCTGTGCTTTGCGACGGACAGTCGCCAAACGTGAGCCGACAGAAAGAATGGCGACGTCATCCGCATAGGCCTGGGCATAGATTCCAGAGGCATTGAGAGCATCAAGCAGAGTGTCGACCACCATGCACCATAACAGCGGAGACAGGATGCCACCTTGCGAGCAGCCCCTGTTTATGCCGGATATGACATATTGGTCGAGGCCTGCATCAGCGGTCAATGTCCTGTGCATGAGCATTGCTTTGATCCAAAGGACCACTGCTTTATCTACGCCATGATGTCTGGCAGCGTTACACATGCTGTCAAAAGTTGCGTTATCAAAAGCTCCCTCAATATCGATGAAAATGCCCAGCGCGTACTCTTTCCTTTCGAGCGCGCATTCAATACGCCCAACTAGGTTCTGAAGCGCAGTCTCGCAAGATTTTCCGCGCTGGTAAGCATGTTGCATCTCCGAAGGAGGGTGCATTCGAAGGGCAACTTTTCGCACGTGCAACTCTACCAGTCGCTCCATGCTTTTCAGCAGGAAGGATGTTAGACTAATTGGTCTGAAGCTCTTGGCAAGTGAGTAGTCCCCTTTTCCTATTTTGGGAATGAAGACCACTTTCACTGTGCGCCAAGGAATGGGTATGTGAGCAAGTGCTAGACTAGCAGTGAAAATTCTTTTCAGAGTAGGAAGCAACTGCCTTATACCTTTTTGCAGCATAACAGGATATATCCCGTCGGTGTCCGGCGATTTGAAGCCATCGAAGGATGCCACAGCATCCGGAAGAATTCCTTTGCCAGGTATGTCCATGCTTCCCTCCATAAACCGGCTGTTTTGGCACTATGTGAACACAGGTCGATGGAAAGTCCGACCTCTCGGATTTCAGTCTTCCTGGATATAGCTTAGTGCCATTATTCTCACTCCATCACGGCCTCGCTGTTAACATTCGTAGTGACATCGTTTACGAACTTTTAACACAATATAGCCATTAGCCATTTTCTTTATAGAAGCCCCAATCTAGGCGCACTGTCTGATTCCATCCAAAGAATTGTTTCCCTGTTCCCTCGCACTGAAGCCGGCGATTCCAATTTACACAATTCTCGGTGGCTTCGACATTCTGGACAGACAACACCCGAAGGAAGGTATGCGGAAATGTTTGCCCAGTCAAATCAATTAACTCGACTTGTGAATGAGCCATCGCGTATCCCCGATGTTGCTGGTCATACCGCCAACACGCTCGACTTGTTTCTTACCTCCCATCCTAACAAATACACGGTCGATGTATTGTCGCCTCTAGGCTCGTACGACCACTGCGTGATACCAGCTAAATTCTCGAACTCCCACCAACCAGTTAAAGAAAAAGCTCCTAAGAGAACAATATGGCTATACGAGAAAGCCAACTGGTGCGGCCTTAACACTTTCTTTTGGATCTTTAACTGGTCGTTGTGCTTTTTCGACAACGATGTTATCCGACATTATCCGAATCGGCATGGCATTCCTACTTGCTTACTAACTTAGGTGGCGCTACAGTCCGTGGTGAACCTGGGCCTCAACCAACTAGCTAGCTCCAACTAGTCTCCAGCTAGCACGGTCTTTGGCCAGCTGTTTCCAGTGCCGCACGCCCAGTTGGTTGAGGTCCCCTTCCACCTGCATGCGCCACCGTTGTTGCGGCCGTCCTCTGTTGTGCCTTCCTTCCGGGGTGAATTCGAAGACTCTTCGGGTCGGAGCTGTATTTTCCATGCGCTCTACATGGCTTATCCACCTTAGACGCTGTGTTCGTAGACGTCATACCAGGCCGATGTCGCTGTACAACCCGTACAGTTCTTCGTTATATCTTCTCCTCCATACACCGTTTGAACAAACGGGACCGTAGATAGTACGCAGAATTTTCCTCTTGAAATGACCACGAGCCTCTTCATCCGCTTTTGTTAAGGTCCAAGCCTCTGAGCCGTAAAGGGGGACAGGGATGATCAAGGTCTTACACTTCTTAATAGCCCCTGAGCCCAGAGAAACAGCGGTTGGCAAGAGTGATTCTGCGTTTTATCTCAGCGCTGGTGTTGTTGCCGCCGGTCATCAGTGAGCCAAGGTAGACGAATTTCTTGACCATCTCAAAATTATATCCGCCCATGGTGACGTTCTGGCCAATACGTCGGTGTTGTCCGTCTCTTTTAGATGAAAGCAGATATTTGGTTTTACCTCATTAACCTTGAGACCCATCTTAGCCGCTTCTACCTCAATGCTTACAAAGGCCTCATTGACGTCTCGCTGTGTCCGTCCAATCACTCAATGTCGTCGGCGTACACAAGCAATTGCGTAGGCTCGAATTAAATCGTACCTCAGCGCGTCACCTTGCCTAAATCCTTTTTTAACATCAAAGGTCCCGGTTTGCTCATTACCGACCTTAATGGAGCAGCGAGAATTCTCCACTATCATCCTGCACAGTCGGACGAGTTTGGCAGGGATGTTAAAACTAGACATGGCTTTGTATAGCTCATCTCTATACACGCTGTCATATGCAGCCTTGAAATCGACGAAGAGGTGGTGAGTGTCGATTCGGTATTCCTGGTCTTCTCCAAGATCTGCCGTAGCGTAAATATTTAGTCTATTGTGGATTTGCCTGGCCTGAAACCACACTGATAAGAGCCGATCAGATTATCCACAAACGGTTTCAGGCGTTCACACAATACGGCAGAGAAGATCTTATATGCGATGTTAAGGAGACTTATTCCCCTATAGTTGGCGCAGTTATAGGATCGGGCAAACGATGCTGAGATTCTATTTGTCGGGCATGCTTTCCTTCGACCATACCTTGCAAATGAAATGGTGCATGCACCTTACCAGCTCATCTCCACCCGCCTTAAGAAGCTCAGCAGACAGCCCGTCTGCGCCCGCGGCTTTATTAGACTTAGGCGGGACCTTGTCTGTCATCGTCGTTGTACAGTCTGCAGAAGTGGTCTTTCCAAATCCTCAGGATCGACTGTGACTCTACTACCAGTTCTCTATTTTCATCCCTGCAGGCCTCCTCTCTGGCTTTGTAGCCATGGCATGTACGTTTTACAATATTGTAAAATTTCCGGGCTTCATTCCTGCGGAAGCATATCTCCCTCTCCTCGATCTCACGCTTTCCGTGCTCTCTCTTCTTTCTTCTGAGAGGCGTGTGTTCCTCTCTTCTCTTCTGCTCAAAGGTTTCGCGAACAGCAGCGTGGTTTTATAAGCTTATTGTTGTGTTGCATGGGCTCTTTTGCATTGTTTATCGAACCAGGGGCTTCTAGCTAGTGTCGGTTTGACACCCAGCTCCTCTGGGGCAGCGTTTCTGACGGCACTCTGGCAATGCGCCCATTCCTGCTCTTTTGCTTGTGCTGCTGTGGGCGGATTTTGAGAGATATTGGAGGAGGCACGATCGGCAAAGATTCTGGCAGTCTCTTGCGATTGTAGCTACGTTGTCCTACTCGACTCCTAAGCATACTTGTTATCCTCATTCGTACTTTGGCTACAACAAGGTAGTGGTCCTAGTCGATGTTGGCTCCTCGGAAGGCTCGTACGTCGAGAATACTGGAGGAGTGTCTGGCGTCGATCGCAATGTGATCAATCTGGTTGGTGGTCGATTGATCAAAAGACCATCAGGTCCATCCCATTGCACTTCTTGGAGTGCGGTTATATCTGCTTTATAGCAGTTGAGGGTTTGCTCCAATTTATCACCTGCAACCGGTCTGTTAAGGGACCTCACATTCCAGGTGCAGACTCTCAAGTCCGTATCCGAGGCTTGTGGTTATTTCGGAACTAGTGGGTTTTTACGTGATAGGGATGTTATCCCTACCTGGAGGGACAGGTTCCTCATTCCCCAGGAACAAGGGGTTGGGTCGCTGCACACATTGGTTGCTACCTGGCGGGTGACAGGGTAGCTATTCATGGGAGGGCACGCGGAGGCTGTGTGTCAACTTGGATAGAGAAAGGACAGAGATCGAAGCTGGCGTTTGCCATGTTAAACGCGAGCAACTTCTTTGCTTTGTTTGCTCGCTCACTCCCTCCCATTGAAGTCTGACATCTATCTCTTAAATGCTGGTGTTCCCCAGGGCTCCGTCTCGTCTCCAATATTTTTCTCATTTTCATAAATGATCTCTTGTCTTCCACTTCTAATTCAATCCACTCCTATGCTGACGACAGTACCCTCAGCATCTCTTATTCGTTCGCTACCTTACAACCCTGCTCTTCGGCTGTAAACAGTGGGGGGTAGCGTATGTTAAGCTCATTAAATTCCGATATCGACAGCATCGTTGCATGAGGCAAACATTATAGAGTGGACACATAATAAGGTTATTACGCCTTGAGTGCGCGCATATCACATGGTAAAACAAATACCGTCGGGCACACTTTCATCCTCTCAGATTTGACATATGATCTGAACGTGATCCCATCAGAACATCACCGCCGCTTTTAAAAATCTCGGGCAGAAGACCATCTGGGCCAGCAGCCTTGTTGGATCTCAGCTTGTGTATAGCTGCGGTGACTTCCTCTAAACTGGGTGGGAGGATTAGTTCTCTTGGTCATGCCCGCTAAGCGGCCGCTGGAAATGCTGCTTAAACAGATAAGATCAACTTCAGAATTTCGAAGAGCCTGGTTGCCCGTTCTAATGCTGGATGCAAGGGCTTTGTCTTTTTTGAAGAACCTTCTGTCTATCCCGGGCCTCTTCAATATCCTTGAGCTGGGAGGCTGCAAAAGCTCTTTTATTTTTCGGAGTAGCTTATTTTCCATTCCTTCTTCTGACTCTGTACTCCTCCCGCGCTGCTCTTGTTTTCCGTTGCAGCGGATATCAGGATGTGAATGCCTTTCAGCGTCAGCTGAGTATTTTTCTTCGTTCTCGTGAAGAGAATGACATCAGTATTGAGAGGATTAACTGACAGCCCATTTCACGCGGCACCACTCATCGATCACGATTTGAGTCGACAGAGAGAACGGCGATATCATCCGCATAGGCCTGGGAATAGATTCCAGAGACATTGAGAGCAGAGAGCCTACCACCACGCACCATAACAGCGCAGACAGGACACCACCTTACGGGCAGCTCCTGTTTACGCCAGATTGACACACACGAGCATTGCTTTGATCCACAAAAAACCAGTGCTTCATCTACGCCATGCCGTCCAGCAGCGTCATACATGTTGTCAAAAGTTGCGATATCAAAGCTCCCTCAATGTCGACGAAAATGCCCGGCGGGTACTCTTTCCTTTCGAGTGCGCATTCTATCCTCCCAACTAGGTTTTGAAGCGCAGTCTCACAGGATTTTCCGCGCTGATAAGCATGTTGCATCTTCGACAGAGGATGCGTTCGAAGGGCAACTTTGCGCATGTGCATCTCTACCAGTCTTTCCATGCCTTTCAGCAGGAATGATGTTAGACTAATTGGTCTAAAAACATTGGCAAGTGAGTAATCCTTTTATCCGGTTTTGGGAATAAATACTACTTTCAGCGTGCGCCATGGAATAGGTATTTAGACAAGTGCCAGGCTAGCAGCCAAAATTAATTTCAAGGTAGGAGGCAGCTGCCTTATACCTTTTTGCAGCATAGAAGGGTATATTCCGTCGGTGCACGGCGATTTAATGCCATCAGAGGATGCCACAGCATCCTGGTGGTGGCCGTGGTGCAGTGGTTAACATCACCGACTGCCGAGCGGAAGGTCTGTAGTTCAATGTTTGTCCATAGCCAAGAAATACAATTCCTGTACGGAAAAATTATGCAACACAGCTGTTGTGCATGGGAAGTGATCAAAGTGGTATATGGCCACTTCAGATTCAAACTCTGTGTGTGCAGTTCCAATATAACACCATAATGCCATGGAACATTTGCTGAGAACTGTAACCATTGTGAAAATTCAGTCGAGTTCCTCTCGAATTCTATCTAGGACAACAACCCCTGGAGAGTATTGAACGAATCTACGACCCAAACCATCTGCACTCCGCCCAGGTTGTGTGACAAAACATAGTAAGAGCATGGCTCTTGAACCTGCCCGAATTCTAAAAAAACAAAAATGGCCTCAATCGTGCCATGCGCGACGCAATATACCAGCTACGCCGAGTTGTTTCCTTCGGTTTAACGCAGTTACCGCGGAAGGCGTATGCAACGAGCCGATGACAATCTGGTTTCCCTGGAAGCAGTAAGCTGAGAGTTTCAGCTGTAGACTCAGTAAAGGTTAGGTTAACGTGCTTGGCATAAGCCACACGTAGGCCGAAGTCGGCCAATTGTGATACCACATGGATCATATTACCCTGATCCGCTACCTGAGAACCAACCGGTGCTTCCGATGAAGCGATGGAGTTGAGCTGTTTTTTGGTCTACTAGCTCACTTAGATTATCAAAGAAGGGCGCGCCGAGATAGATCATCCTGCGATTTGCAAAAGAGGGGCATGAGCAGAGGAGGTGATGTATTGATTCCTCTTCCTCCTTGTCCATGCAGCCGCTACAGAAGTCATTGGAGGGTAGCCCTAGTCTGGCGGCGTGTTTTCCAATGATGCAGTGACCTGTAATGACACCCACTAGAGTACTAAAGTACTTAAAGTTGCCCTTTTGGTTGCCACTAGGTCCCTGGTTCGTCCTAGGTTTAACTTAGGCCAAATTTGTTTAGTGATAAAGCCGATATTACTCTCATTCCATTGGAGGTTGGTCGCCTCTATGGTTTGGAGTTTTATCATGTGCTTTACCGTACTTATTGGTGTTTCTAGGTACCCGAGGGCAGGTAGGCTGAGTGTGCTTGACCCTAACTTTCCGAGTTCATCGGCCGCGCAGTTTCCTGGAATATCCCTATGCCCGGAAACTCACAGTACTTTAATGTTGAACTGTTCAGCCATCTCATCTAGAGATAGGCAACAGTTAAAGGATGTCTTTGATTTGTGAGTTTCCGCGGCCAGGGATTTTATCGCAGATTGGCTGTCCGTGCAAATGATATTATCCTTAGCGGATATTACATTGATCCTGAGCCATGCAAGGGCCTCCGTTATCGCTGTTATTTCTGCCTGATACACACTGCAGTAATTTGGGAGTGTGAAAGATAGGTTGAGGTTAAGTTCTTTGGGGATGACTCCACTACCTACACCCGACTCCATCTTAGAGCCATCGGTATAGAGGGAGATCGAGTCCTTTGGTATGACTTTTCCTTCAGCCCATTCCTCTCTGGATGGAAAGACAACTTCGAAGTTCCTAGTGAACACATTCTGCGGGATGATGTAGTCTGTTTCCATGGGTACTTTGAAGTGTTTTAGAATGGTGGTATGGCGATTTTGTGATGTGGGCCATGTCCTTATGCTCCTCATCCTTAGGGCCGCGCAGGCAACAACTTGCTTGCTGAAAAGGTCCTAAGATGGAAGATGTATTAGAATATTTAGGGCCTCCGTGGGGGTTGATCTAATCGCTCCGCTTATGTATAAGCCGATCTTTGTACTTTCCCCAGAAGGTTTCGATTGACTGCCTTGTCCAGAGCAGTCCACCAGACTACGACGCCAAACAGGAGGACGGGCCTTATGACTGCTATGTAGAGCCAGTGCATATTGCTTGGCGTCCTCAATGTCCAGAAAGGCGACTAGAGTATGTATATTCCTTGTAGACATGTTGGTTATCCGACAGCCTTCCTGAGATACAGCTGTAACGAATGTGTGCGTCTAAA
This sequence comes from Eumerus sabulonum, assembly GCA_951905685.1. Classification (NCBI taxonomy): domain Eukaryota; kingdom Metazoa; phylum Arthropoda; class Insecta; order Diptera; family Syrphidae; genus Eumerus; species Eumerus sabulonum. Next base: position 71,286,981 of record OX645062.1, read on the forward strand.
ATCTTCTCTAGAGTTTTTAACAGAAAAGGAGTGAGACTGGTAGGCCTCAAGTCATTTGCATACGTGTAGGAGCTTTTGCCTGCCTTGGGAATGGAAATGACTTCCACTTGCTGGGGATGTAGGACAGAGAGAGGTAACTCTTTTATATGACCACAAGCCAGGGAAGGCTGAGATCTGCTATTCGCTGGAGCTCCGCTGGTATGATCCCATCCGGTCCTGGGGACTTGTAGGGTTCAAAGCTTTTTTATGGCCCATAGGACATTGTTTTGAATGACCAGGTTGGGAACACGCTCGAAGGAGGATGTCGTCGGCTGGATGACCTGAGGAGGTCTCATAGCCGAGACACTACTGCCCGGAAAGTGTGCGCTTAGAAGAAGTGGCTTGGGTTGTGCGGGGCCGAAGCCAGAATCTTCCTTATTCTTGAGGCTACGGAGACCGCCTTGATATTGTCGCAGTAGTTCCTCCAAGATTGTCTTTTGGCCTTCCTGGTCGCTGCTTTGAAAGATTTGAGTGCCTCCTTGTAGAGGTCCCAATCCTCTTGCAAGCGGGTACATTTAGCTTTGTTAAAGAGCTGTCTAGAGCAGAGGTGCAGAGGTGCCTGGGAATCCTGATTGATTATGATAGTAATCAATCTTGAGGGCCCCTTTACATCCTCTGGCTTGGCTATTTTCCAGTCCTTGGTGAAGATCCTTAGGATCCTCGGGATAGGCCAGTATAATGGCTCCAGCCCTAGGTCTATTTCGGATTTGGCTCAAGGGTACAGCCTCAAGTTGAGCTCCCTCCCAGAACTCAACCGACTCTGCTGAGTGCAAGCTTAAAAAGGTCCATAGACCTTTGGGCATTCGAAGGAGATCGGCTTGATTCTGCCTTGCTAGTACCCAGCATGATGGGTAATAGGAAAGGGTCCAGGGTATTCCCGGGTAGCGGGAAGTAGTTTTTAAGTAGCACATAGCTTATCAAAGTCCACTTAGCCGGAGACACGTTCCCATCCACATCACCTCTATCGACAACAGCCATTGTGGTGGAGACCTTCAGCACGTCGCGATAGGAGAGTTGTGTTTGGGATCGGGAAGTTCCTCAGCCGATATCTGGCGCTTGCCATTCTGCTCTTCACCGGATGAGTTTCCAGTGCTCTTGATTGTGCTTTCTGATCTCTGGGTACGTCCCGCAGTTTCTCCAGTAGCTTACTAGCTGCGCGACGTTCCTTATATCGCGTTTTGGGGGCACTCCGGGCTGGGTCTCGAGGAGTATTCCTCATCCGCATTGTCACCTGAGGGTGTTGGACCAGGCTTTTGTTTAGAGGCCGCTGTCCTGTCACCTTGCCGTTCGTCAGTACTTTGACCACTCCTTGAGGGTGTTGGACCAGGCTTTCGTGTGTGGGCCAATGTCGTAGCACCTTGCCGGATAGCAACATTTCTGCTGCTTCCTGAGGGTGTTGGACCAGGCTTTTTTACGTGTGCCAATGTCTTAGCACCTTGTGGAGCGTCAGTCTTGGTACTGCTGTCAGAGCATGCTGGACCACCTCTAAACAGTACGCATTCCGTCTTCCTCGTACTCCGTTTGGTATGCGAGGGGGAAATCTTACAACTCAATTGGAATTCGATATATGTGATCTGATAGCGTAGCACCTGGTAAGACTCTCCAGTTAGTGATGGCCTTCACATATCTGTCGGATAGGGTTAGGTCAATCCCCTCCTCTCGTCTCGCCGTAGCAAACGTTGGTTGAGAGCCAACATAGTTGATAGTATGGTCAGAGGCAAGAGCGACGGCGGCCCCTTTAGATTACATTTGCCCACGCAGAGCTTTGAGCATTGGCATCGAAGCATAAGATGAGACCAATCTTTCTGACTTCACAGTACTCTACAAGTTCAAAAACTGCCTTCTGCAGCTTGAAGGGACTTCAATTGAACCAATGTCTCAAACCTATTCCTATTACTGACCTGTGGTGAGATTCTTCGGTAAACATTTCGTTTGTTGTCCAAGGTTTCCTAGGTTTCGGATTCCTAGTTTTCAATTCGTAAATTTGACAAGTAAAAAACCAAAGAGTTATAGACGAACATACTCGTGAGAGCTTTACTTGTGGCAGTACCACGACACAATTGATACAAAACAACTTAAACTAAACTCAAGGTATTCTGAAGGTCGCCGAGGACAGTGTCCCAAGAGAACCCAAACTTCCCGTCGTTCAGCTTGACCTTGCACATGCTCGGTATCCACTTCATCAATTCGTTGAAGGGGGTATACTGCTCCAGGCAAGTGCCATCGCCCACAAGCACTAGCTTATGCTTCGATCGCGTAATGGCCACAGTGAGACGTCGTTTATCCTCCAAAATCTCAACTCCCCTGAGCTTATCTTGTGTCTCAGCCTCAGGCGAGCCGGTTCGCGTACAGGAGTAGAATATCACATCCTTATCACGACCCTGATACTGATCGACTGTGTTCACCTCGACCTTTGCGAACCCCATACCGCTGTTGGACTTATCGAGGGCCATGCAAAGCTTTCGTAGCAGCGTCACTTGAGCACGGTAGGGAGCGATAATGCCGATGCGACTGCCGTCTACCCCGCAAGTGAACAAAAAGGTGATCAGTTCAAAGATTATCCCTGCCTCGCAGTAGTTTGTGTAATTTAACGCTTGGTTGCTCCTTTGACGGTCCTCTTGGCTTATATTCTCGAGGAAGGCCTTTTGGGAATTGGCAACTCGATTGCTCCTCTCAAGGCAGTTCAGGGTGTCGACGAATATGACTGCCATGTCGATGTGGGTCTTCAAAATGATGTGTCTCCAGCTCTTCCCCAAAATAGGCTTTTTCGTCTCGAGGACCGCCTTGGAGAGTATGTGGTCTGCGCACATCAACTTTTTCTTGTACGTCACATTGTTCGCCAGCTGCATGACTGTTTTATTCATTCGATATTGCACCGTCAAGACTTTCGTGGCTTCGGATGAATCGAGCCTCTCGAACAAACTCTCACTTGCCCCAAGAGCTCTGGCATCCTTTGATCGTACTAACGGCGGCAACTGGTCTGGATCGCCGACTAGAATGAATTTGGAAGCATAGAACAATGGGCGAAGGACAGTTGGCTGCATGATTTGTGTCGCCTCGTCGACAATGCAATAGTCAAATCGTCGCCGTGTGAATATGGGGTGACCGGCACCGAGACAAGTAACCGCGACTATATCAAAGGAGGCGTACATGGCTTCAAGTTCGCTCTCGGTGGCCAGGGAGCGACTGTAATTGTGCTCAGAGTAGTCAACGAGGTCCGGATGTATTCTCGTCTCCGTGCCCAGACGGATGAACTTAAGATCCTCGTAGGGCTTCAATCGGAGGAGAAGATTGTCGACAGCGGAATGTGTGTGGCTTGTGATGATTATTGTCTTCTTTGCCATTCTCAGCAGGCGAACGAGGACGACTAAGGTCTGAGTCTTGCCTGTACCAGGAAGACCCTTGATAAGCATGAAATTTTCGGTGCGAATTGCAGCCATAACAGCATTTTGTTGAACGCTGTTCAGCGACTCGAACAACTCTCGTCCGGCTGGAGAAGACATTTCCAGAGGAAGCTTACTGCCAACGTTGGGAGGCACTCGATGGATGACAATACTGCGTAATGTGTTGATGTTCTCCTGGTTATCGAGCAGCACCCCTAGATTCGTGTAGTTGAAAACCTGCTCAGATTGTGATTCGTGCTTGTCGACAATGAATGACTGGCCGCTGTAGTTCAATGACAAATTTCGCTCGAGATTGACGGTGATAGTGCGCTTGGTGACGTCGTAAACGAACCCTGAAGCGATGGCAATACGATGTGGTGTGCTTACAATCACGTATTCGGCGGGTGAAATCTGAAAAGACACGAAGTAACGATTGAACGAAGATATAGGCTAGATATGGGTACCTCGGCTGTGGCAATGTCGAACTCCCTATCCGCAGGCAGCTCGAATGTATGGCGAAACCGTCCATCAGGCAGTGTTTCTATGTCTTTGATGTGGAGGTTCATGATGGCTCGCCCATGGTACTGCCTCTGAGCAGGTGAATCCTTCCAAATGCTCCGCAGAAAGTTTGATTTCTTAGCCACCTGCTCCTCGAGCGATAAAAGACCACACCACTTCACGAAATACTTCAAATCTTCGTCTGTTAAGTGCTTCAGTGATTCCTTCGTGATTTGCCTCAGAGGATGGCTTTCGGAGAGCGTGAGATTCGGATCAACTTTGCCTAACGAACAGCATATGGTAGCATATGGACATTTGCTGCATGCGCTGTGGTGAAATATTGGTTCTGGCAGTTCCATCGGTTTCATGGGTGTATCACACCTCACGCTAGCTGCATCCAATGAACGAGTGAGATAGTAACTCAACTCATTACGCAGCATAATGAGATCCCTGTGCTCGTTTCTGGTACCGCGGATTTCTTTCATCATGCCTTCTCGCAGGTAGAGGAGGAGACCAGAATCAGTCTCCCGGCCGGTAGCGGTGAGCATCATTTGATAGAGAATCAACTGACCCTTGTGTTCCAGTGAGAATGATGCTCTTCCTGTTTTCAATTCGAGCGGCAGTCGGTTGCGTGATGTGTTCCGATTGATTTTAACTGACACGTCGACTTTTCCTTTGAGTCCGAGCTGCGGCACCCAGAGATTCTCTTCGATATCCGTGATTTCGTCGATTTTACCTTGGAACAAGCCATTCATGAGCTAGATGAGAGAGATCGTTAGGTAGTTCTCTGGATTGTTTGATGCGTTCACTTACTACTTGGGGCTCCTTGCCGTCGACATATTGTTCGACAAAGTTCAGGATGTTATTCGTGAACTTCTGCACCTCGAGCATTGCCTGGTGGCGGGACATCTGACAATCGTACAATGTGTAGGCAGTCTCCGGGGATTCCAGTAGCTCCTTGGCGACATTTTCAATTTGCTCTCGAGTCTTCAAGGACTTGGCGAGCACGGTTTGAAGGATCTCATGAACCAAAGAGCCAATAACCATCTAGAAGCAGTTCAAATTCGGTATCACTCACTCACCAGCTAAATAGCAGAATACTTACAACGTGATTATTGCGATCGATACCACGAAAACGCTCCTGTAAGACTCCCTTCCTCTGGCAAAAGAGCGCACCGACAACCGATGTCCCGGAAATCAATGTGTCCGGATTGGTCACGACGAAACCATGGTCCTTGTCGACCTTGAAGCATTGCAATCCTTCATCCCACACCGCCTGCACGGATACCAGGTCACCGCGTTCGATTCTAGTTTGACACCATGGTCCCTGCAGACGCAATTTAGCCCCGCTTGAAGGATTATCCTCTCCGCCGAGCTGCAATATGATTTGATACGACTTTCGCTCCCGTTGTATATCGTTAACTACGCAACGACAGTAATCCTTCAAGTTAAGCGGAGATTGCGTGTATTCCTCGATGAAATCAAAACAATTGTCGCCGTCGAAAAGGAAATCGTATTCACCGGCTGCATCTTCTCGAGAACCATTCGTTAAGCACTGTTTTTTGGGGGAACGGTTTGACTTCACTGGTGAGTTTTCTATAGAGGACAAGGCCCTCTTATTTGTGCCACTGTCCATTGCCAGCAATTGAGGTAAATGCAATGGTGTAAGGCGTAAGATCACTTTAATTCATTTTAGAGAAAAGGGTCTCCCGCCAATAATATTTTGACAGTTTGCAAGCAATCAGCTGCGACGAGTGATCTACTACAAATAGGAATTCGAGAATCGCGTGCGTACGTTCAATCGGATAGCATGTCAGCCTCTTGACATTGTGATCAACAGTGGCTCACAGTAATAATGGACCAAAAATTGTTTTCGGGAGAATTTTACAAAAAAACGGTAACTCGGCAACTATAACGCGTGGAAGGTTCTGCGATATTCGAGCTTTTCGCCGCTTTAATGATGCACCAAGCATCCGTCTAAACTAAGACTAGAAGGCCCAAACGAATGGACAACCATAAGGATTGTAGTACCCCAGGTGGTATACACAATTGCGGAAGTCCACCCGCGATCCCTTTGGACGCTTGAGTGGTGCATCCAGCAGAAGCGACATCGATGAAGGCGTTGCACGGGAAACCGATAAGGTTAAGCGCGGCCCAGGTTTGAGTCGTACTGCTGAGTGTGCCGTTAAGTTCCAAAAATTAACGGGAAAGAGGCGCGCACGGAAGTTTTGCAAAGAGGGACCTAAAGCCGAAGCCACGAGGTTAGCCCCTGGAGGAATCAGTCAAGATGGTAAGGTCGATCCGACCCTCTCACCTGCCCCCAGCACCACCTTCTCGCGACGATTAGTGAAAACTGCCGTTGGGTCACAAGCATGCTACCACTTTCGGCATGTGCCTCAAACTCTATTACTCATACTAGGGAGGACCAACCCCCCAAAAAGAGCGTGTCTGACTCTCGAATTGACGGAGCCGGATGCGCTGAGGTTTCTGCTTTGGCTGGCGATATGGCCGAAAAACGTCGTGCTGCTGACGGGCAGTCTCTGAACGCATAGGGTAAGGCCGGTAAAGCGTGTCGAACCGAAAAAAGTAACCAGACCGCCCAGCCAGACCACCAAGCCGGACCACCCAGCCAGACCGACCTGCCAGACCGCCCGAACAGACCACCCAACCAGATTGCCCGGCCAGACCGCCAAGCCACACCGCCCAGCCACTCATCCAATAAGCCAACCAACCTAGCCGCCACCCAGCCCACCTGGCCACCAGCCATCCATTCTGGGCCCCAGCCATCCCACCTGGTCACCAGCCAGCCATATTCGCCACTAGCTAGGCAACATGGCCACAAACCAACCAACCTTGGCCACCAGCCGGCCATCTTCGCTACTAGTTAGGCAACCTGGCCACCAACCAATCAACCTGGCCGCCAGACAACTGGTAGCCAGTCAACCAACTTGGTCAGATGGCTATCCAATGACTATCCAATGTAGCCACAAGCAGGCCAACCTGGCCACCGGCCAACCAAACTGGCCCCCAGACGTTCAACCTGGCCACCAGCCAGCTAACTTGGCCACCAACCAGCCAATTTGGCCACCATCCAGCCGAGTCACCAGCCACCCAACCTGACCACCAGCCAGACAACCTGGCCACCAGCCTGGCGAGCTGTCGAGCTGCCAGCCACCTATAGTGGCCTGGCGAGCTGTCGAACTGCCAGTCACCTATAGTGGCCTGGCGAGCTGTCGAGCTGCCAGCCACCTATAGTGGCCTGGCGAGTTGTCGAGCTGCCAGCCACCTATAGTGGCCTGGCGAGCTGTCGAGCTGCCAGCCACCTATAATGGCCTGGCGAGCTGTCGAACTGCCAGCCACCTATAGTGGCCTGGCGAGCTGTCGAGCTGCCAGCCACCTATAGTGGCCTGGCGAGCTGTCGAGCTGCCAGCCACCTATAGTGGCCTGGCGAGCTGTCGAACTGCCAGCCACCTATAGTGGCCTGGCGAGCTGTCGAGCTGCCAGCCACCTATAGTGGCCTGGCGAGCTGTCGAGCTGCCAGCCACCTATAGTGGCCTGGCGAGCTGTCGAGCTGCCAGCCACCTATAGTGGCCTGGCGAGCTGTCGAGCTGCCAGCCACCTATAGTGGCCTGGCGAGCTGTCGAGCTGCCAGCCACCTATAGTGGCCTGGCGAGCTGTCGAGCTGCCAGCCACCTATAGTGGCCTGGCGAGCTGTCGAGCTGCCAGCCACCTATAGTGGCCTGGCGAGCTGTCGAACTGCCAGCCACCTATAGTGGCCTGGCGAGCTGTCGAGCTGCCAGCCACCTATAGTGGCCTGGCGAGCTGTCGAGCTGCCAGCCACCTATAGTGGCCTGGCGAGCTGTCGAGCTGCCAGCCACCTATAGTGGCCTGGCGAGCTGTCGAGCTGCCAGCCACCTATAGTGGCCTGGCGAGCTGTCGAGCTGCCAGCCACCTATAGTGGCCTGGCGAGCTGTCGAGCTGCCAGCCACCTATAGTGGCCTGGCGAGCTGTCGAGCTGCCAGCCACCTATAGTGGCCTGGCGAGCTGTCGAGCTGCCAGCCACCTATAGTGGCCTGGCGAGCTGTCGAGCTGCCAGCCACCTATAGTGGCCTGGCGAGCTGTCGAGCTGCCAGCCACCTATAGTGGCCTGGCGAGCTGTCGAGCTGCCAGCCACCTATAGTGGCCTGGCGAGCTGTCGAGCTGCCAGCCACCTATAGTGGCCTGGCGAGCTGTCGAGCTGCCAGCCACCTATAGTGGCCTGGCGAGCTGTCGAGCTGCCAGCCACCTATAGTGGCCTGGCGAGCTGTCGAGCTGCCAGCCACCTATAGTGGCCTGGCGAGCTGTCGAGCTGCCAGCCACCTATAGTGGCCTGGCGAGCTGTCGAGCTGCCAGCCACCTATAGTGGCCTGGCGAGCTGTCGAGCTGCCAGCCACCTATAGTGGCCTGGCGAGCTGTCGAGCTGCCAGCCACCTATAGTGGCCTGGCGAGCTGTCGAGCTGCCAGCCACCTATAGTGGCCTGGCGAGCTGTCGAGCTGCCAGCCACCTATAGTGGCCTGGCGAGCTGTCGAGCTGCCAGCCACCTATAGTGGCCTGGCGAGCTGTCGAGCTGCCAGCCACCTATAGTGGCCTGGCGAGCTGTCGAGCTGCCAGCCACCTATAGTGGCCTGGCGAGCTGTCGAGCTGCCAGCCACCTATAGTGGCCTGGCGAGCTGTCGAGCTGCCAGCCACCTATAGTGGCCTGGCGAGCTGTCGAGCTGCCAGCCACCTATAGTGGCCTGGCGAGCTGTCGAGCTGCCAGCCACCTATAGTGGCCTGGCGAGCTGTCGAGCTGCCAGCCACCTATAGTGGCCTGGCGAGCTGTCGAGCTGCCAGCCACCTATAGTGGCCTGGCGAGCTGTCGAGCTGTCAGCCACCTATAGTGGCCTGGCGAGCTGTCGAGCTGCCAGCCACCTATAGTGGCCTGGCGAGCTGTCGAGCTGCCAGCCACCTATAGTGGCCTGGCGAGCTGTCGAGCTGCCAGCCACCTATAGTGGCCTGGCGAGCTGTCGAGCTGCCAGCCACCTATAGTGGCCTGGCGAGCTGTCGAGCTGCCAGCCACCTATAGTGGCCTGGCGAGCTGTCGAGCTGCCAGCCACCTATAGTGGCCTGGCGAGCTGTCGAGCTGCCAGCCACCTATAGTGGCCTGGCGAGCTGTCGAGCTGCCAGCCACCTATAGTGGCCTGGCGAGCTGTCGAGCTGCCAGCCACCTATAGTGGCCTGGCGAGCTGTCGAGCTGCCAGCCACCTATAGTGGCCTGGCGAGCTGTCGAGCTGCCAGCCACCTATAGTGGCCTGGCGAGCTGTCGAGCTGCCAGCCACCTATAGTGGCCTGGCGAGCTGTCGAGCTGCCAGCCACCTATAGTGGCCTGGCGAGCTGTCGAGCTGCCAGCCACCTATAGTGGCCTGGCGAGCTGTCGAGCTGCCAGCCACCTATAGTGGCCTGGCGAGCTGTCGAGCTGCCAGCCACCTATAGTGGCCTGGCGAGCTGTCGAGCTGCCAGCCACCTATAGTGGCCTGGCGAGCTGTCGAGCTGCCAGCCACCTATAGTGGCCTGGCGAGCTGTCGAGCTGCCAGCCACCTATAGTGGCCTGGCGAGCTGTCGAGCTGCCAGCCACCTATAGTGGCCTGGCGAGCTGTCGAGCTGCCAGCCACCTATAGTGGCCTGGCGAGCTGTCGAGCTGCCAGCCACCTATAGTGGCCTGGCGAGCTGTCGAGCTGCCAGCCACCTATAGTGGCCTGGCGAGCTGTCGAGCTGCCAGCCACCTATAGTAGCCTGGCGAGCTGTCGAGCTGCCAGCCACCTATAGTGGCCTGGCGAGCTGTCGAGCTGCCAGCCACCTATAGTGGCCTGGCGAGCTGTCGAGCTGCCAGCCACCTATAGTGGCCTGGCGAGCTGTCGAGCTGCCAGCCACCTATAGTGGCCTGGCGAGCTGTCGAGCTGCCAGCCACCTATAGTGGCCTGGCGAGCTGTCGAGCTGCCAGCCACCTATAGTGGCCTGGCGAGCTGTCGAGCTGCCAGCCACCTATAGTGGCCTGGCGAGCTGTCGAGCTGCCAGCCACCTATAGTGGCCTGGCGAGCTGTCGAGCTGCCAGCCACCTATAGTGGCCTGGCGAGCTGTCGAGCTGCCAGCCACCTATAGTGGCCTGGCGAGCTGTCGAGCTGCCAGCCACCTATAGTGGCCTGGCGAGCTGTCGAGCTGCCAGCCACCTATAGTGGCCTGGCGAGCTGTCGAGCTGCCAGCCACCTATAGTGACCTGGCGAGCTGTCGAGCTGCCAGCCACCTATAGTGGCCTGGCGAGCTGTCGAGCTGCCAGCCACCTATAGTAGCCTGGCGAGCTGTCGAGCTGCCAGCCACCTATAGTGGCCTGGCGAGCTGTCGAGCTGCCAGCCACCTATAGTGGCCTGGCGAGCTGTCGAGCTTCCGGCCATTTGTAGTGGGCTGGCGAGCCTCGAGCTGCCAACCATCATTAGTGGCTTGTTTTAATGTCGAGCTGTCGGTCACCTTAAGTAGCCTGGTGAGCTGTCGAACGGCCTGCCTCTTTAGTGCCCTGGTGAGCTGTCGAGCTCCGGCCGACTTTAGTGGCCTGGTGATCTATGGATCTGCCGTCCAGTTTATTGGCGTTGTGAGCTGTGGAGCCACCTCTAGTGGCGTGGTGAGCTTTCGAACTTCCGGCCACCTTTAGTGGCCTGGTGAGTTTTCAAGCTGCCGGTCACCTATATAGGCCTGATGAGCTGTCGAGCTGCAAGCCACCTTTAGTGGTCTGGTGGGCTGCCGGCAACCTACAGTGGCTGCTAGCTGGCTCTCTGTTTGGCTGGCTGGCTGATTGACTGGCTGGCTGTTTGACTGGCTGGCTGTTACTGGCTGGCTGGTTGGCTTACCGGCGGGTTGTCTGGCTGGCTGGCTTGGGAAATGTGTTTCATTCGGACAACACGAATTGATAGTGACTCGCCAAAAGCTTCTGCGCTTAGTTCTAGTGCTTACTTACTTACTTATCAGGCCAGCGATCCATGGAGGATCTGAGCCTGAGCTATAGCTGCCTTCCATCCTTGACGGTCCCGGGCATGCTCCCTCCAGTTGTCAAGACCAAGATGTCTTACATCCGCGATTACTTGGTCTTTATACCGGAGGTTCGGTCTTCCTCTTCTTCTCGAACCAGGAGGCTCGGAGTCGAAGACCCTCTTAGCTGGAGCGTTGATGTCCATGCGCTCGATGTGGCCGAGCCAGTGTAGTCGGCGGATCCTTGCCTTCCGGACTACATCCACATCTTGGTACAGCTCGTAGAGTTCGCGGTTGTGTCTTCTTCTCCATTCACCTTCCTCACAGACAAGTCCAAATATCCGGCGCAGAATTTTTCTTTCGAAATAACCCAAAATCAGCTCCGCTGTCCTGCTTATCGTCCAGCTTTCGGCTCCGTACCGCAAGACTGGCAGTATGAGCGTTTTGTAAAGCATGACTTTGGTCTATCGAGTGAGGAGTTTTGACCCCAGTTGTTTGGACAAGCCGAAGTAGCAGCGGTTGCCAAGGGCGATTCTATGCCGGATCTCCACTGTGGTGTCATTTGTGGAATTTACGTTTGCCCCGAGGTAGACAAACTCCCAGGTGGTGAGCGACGGATTGGTTTTAGCTTGACAGCATGTACTTCGTCTTGTCCTCATTGACCTTAAGACCAACTCGTTTTGCCTGATCTTCAATCGCCGTGAATGCTTCCACAATGGCACGGCGAGAACACGCGATGATGTCGATATCATCCGCGTATCCTAGCAGCTGGATGGACTTGTAAAAGATAATGCCTTGAGTTGCACGGTGCATCGCGTGTTTTTTAGCGTGGCGCGACACAACTGGATCAGTTTTACCGGGATCCCGAATTCGGCCATCGCACCAAATAGTCCTTCACGATGAATGCTGTCGTACGCGGCTTTGAAGTCGATGAAAAGATGGTGGGTATCGATTCGAAACTCGTTGCTCTTTTCCAGGATTTGTCGAAGTGTGAAAATTTGGTCTATAGTTGATTTGCCGGGCCGGAAGCCGTACTGATAGCTGCCGATTAGTGCGGTGCAAAATGGTTCCTGTCCAGCGTATCAGGATCTTGTATGCGACATTGAGCAGGGATATACCTCTATAGTTCTTGCAAGAGGTAGGATCGCCTTTTTTGTGGATGGGGCATATAGAGCTGGTATTCCAGTCGTCGGGCATGCTTTCATCTTCCCAAATTCTGCAGATGATCTGGTGCATGCTCCCTACCAGAACATCGCCGCCAGCCTTGAAGAGCTCTGATGGCAAGCCATCTGAGCCTGCGGCCTTGTTGTTCTTCAGCTTCTGAATAGCTGTGCCGACTTCTTCGATGCTGGGTGGGAGGACTACTTCAGCGGCTGGAGTTTGGATTTCCTCGGTCCCTACCACTCTCTCTTGGTCATGCTCGTTAAGCAGCTGCTGGAAGTGCTGCTTAAATACATCCACTATTCCCTGCGGGTCGGTGACAAGATTACCCTCGCAGTTTCGAAGGGCCACGGTGCCCTTTTTGAAGCTTCCTGCAAGGCCTTTGGCTTTCTTGTGAAAGGCTCGTATTTTATGTTTATCCCTAGACTCCTCGATATCCCTGAGCTGGGAGGCTGCGAACATTCTTTTCTTTTGTCGCAGTAGTTTTTTCTCCTCCCTTCTTCTAGCTCGGTACTCTTCTTGCGCTGCCCTGGTTTTCCTCTGCAGCGCCTTTTGGCACGCCTCGTCGGTTGCTGCCTTTTTCTGCTCACACTCGCCATCATACCAGGGGTTTCTTGTCGGGGGTGGTAGGTATCCTAAGGTGGTTTCGGCTACTTCCTGAATGGCTGAGCGGCAATGCAGCCACATATGATTGGCATTTGTGTTCGACGTAGGCATACCGTAGAGTCTTTCGCTCAGTTGCTCTCTGTTGACTCTGGCAACCTCCGGTGTGTTCAGGCGCCCAATGTCGAACCTCCTCCTGATGGGCTGGTGCATCTTTCTGACATTGGACAGTCGAGCTCTGAATCTTGCTGCTACGAGGAAGTGGTCAGAGTCGACATTTGCCCCTCTGAATGTTCGCACATCCAGGATGTTTGACGAGTGCCTTGCGTCAATGAGCACATGGTCGATTTGGTTGGCAGTTCGACCGTCCAGAGATCGCCAGGTTGCTGTGTGGATTCGCTTGCGAGGGAATCTTGTGCTACTTATCACCGCACTACGAGCTGTCGCAAAGTCAGCGAGTCGGAAGCCGTTATCTGTTGTTGTATCGTGGAGGCTGTGCTTTCCGATCACTCCGCCAAGGGTGTTTTCCACACCGATTTTGGCGTTGAAGTCCCCGAGCCCGATTTTTACATCGTACTCCGGACAAGCTCCGTAGGCGTTGTCCAGGAGGTCATAGAAGTCCTCCTTGATGGGGTCTTCAGCCTCGTCGGTAGTGGCGTGTGCACATATAAGGCTGATGTTATAAAATCTGCCTCTGATGCGGATCACAGCCAGGCGATCACTTATAGGTTTAAAGTCGATGACCTTCGACCTTAACCGCTTTCCCACGACAAATCCGCATCCCAGTAAGTGCAACCTTTTGTGACAGCTGCAATAAATGCCGCAATTTTTCTTCGTAATCATACCGTTTCCTATCCTTATTCGAACCTGTTCAAAGTCCTTTCCAGGACGTCAGTACTGCGCCAGAAATATGTTTTCTGTTCAGAATGACGACATTTTGTACCCCCTAGAGCCCCGCAGTTACTTCAAATTTTATTTTTCCTTTTATGACTACAAAAATGTGCAATAATGCGCCCATCAGCTGCAAACATGATAACCACCATGCTACCGGTAAAACCCACACGACTGAGTGTAACCTCACCCTCGGAGGGCAGCATACTTAACGTCAAAGCGAACGAGTCTCGGAGCCATGCTTCTTACGTCAGTTCAAACCGACGAGCACCAAGTTAAGAATATCGCCCTCCTTCTTTGACACACACAGCTCAGGCGAACAGCGAGAAAAAAATTGCCTTTGGTGTGAATTTCCGATTTTTAATTAGAAAAGGGAATTTGCTAACACGTGAAACTGCTAACTTCAAAACTGCGAAACTTATTTTACCGATTGATTACCGACTAAAGGTTTGTGTTGTTTTTCTATCATTTTCGATCGCTTTCCAATCGACTGCTGGGTACGTCTCCAAAAAAGGCAAAAGCCTGCACAAAAGATGTGAAAAGAGCTCTAGCCGTCCCGTCACACAAAGAGTGCGAAAAAATTCAATGAAAATCAATAGGAATTTTGTGAAAGATTAATGCACAGCAGGCAGGATCGTGGCATTGTCTGTCGGCCGAGTGGTCTTGGTTCCCTTTATGGGTGATTTGTCATTTTTGGTTCTTTTTTTTTGCTTTTTTTATATAAGAAAAATGTGTGCAATGATGGGACATAGGAAGTGGTTTCATTGAATCAACTGTTGTTGAGCACATGTTCATTTGTATGGCACACATGTATGATGAGAGTTGAGATGCTCGTGCTTGGTTGCGCCGTCACAGTGGCCGCGGTAATTTTCCTTTAGCATACGTACTATGAGCAGCAGTGACAAGGTCGATGATTGTGATCGGCGTTGTGTCATTTTTAATAGCCGATTGAAGTGAATTTCGTCTTTTGTTGTATTACAGTAACCGTCAGCAATGCCGTCTGATGCAAAGAAACGTGATGCCCAGCGCAAGAAGGATGCACGCAACAAGAAAATCGCACAGGTTTCGTCTTCGTCCGCATCTGGTAAGGGAGGAGGACCAAAGGCAAATGGCACTCAAACCAACGGAGTTGTCGAATTAACCGAAGAGGAGAAGCTTTGCGCGAAACTCGAACAGGAGGCAAGAGTTAGTGCTGAGGCACGATCATGCACCGGTTCGTTGGCAGTTCATCCTCGATCGCGAGATGTGAAAATCGCCAACTTTTCGATTACCTTCTTCGGATCGGAACTGCTGCAAGATACCATGTTGGAATTGAATTGCGGACGTCGTTACGGTCTGATTGGTTTGAACGGTTGCGGTAAGTCATCGCTGCTGGCGGTGCTGGGTAATCGTGAGGTTCCCATACCGGAGCACATTGATATCTTTCATTTGACACGCGAAATACCGGCGAGCACAAAGAGCGCTCTTCAGTGTGTCATGGAGGTGGACGAGGAACGAATCAAATTGGAGAAACTAGCCGAGGAGTTAGCGATGAGCGAAGATGATGACGCACAGGAACAATTGATTGATATCTACGAGCGTTTGGATGATATGTCAGCAGATCAGGCTGAAGCGAAAGCGGCTCGTATCCTTCACGGTTTGGGTTTCACAAAAGATATGCAACAGAAACAGGCGAAAGACTTCTCGGGAGGTTGGCGTATGAGAATAGCATTAGCACGAGCGTTGTTCGTTAAACCGCATCTGTTACTGTTGGATGAGCCCACCAATCATCTCGACTTGGACGCCTGTGTGTGGCTGGAACAGGAGCTCAAGGAGTATAAGCGAATTTTGGTGTTGATTTCGCATTCACAAGATTTCCTCAACGGCGTGTGTACGAATATCATTCATTTGACCAAGAAACGACTTAAGTATTATACAGGAAACTACGAGGCGTTTGTTAGGACCAGAATGGAATTGTTGGAGAACCAGATGAAGCAATACAATTGGGAACAGGACCAGATAGCACATATGAAGAACTACATAGCGCGTTTCGGTCACGGTTCGGCAAAGTTGGCGCGTCAGGCACAATCCAAGGAAAAGACTCTCGCTAAGATGGTTGCTCAGGGCCTGACCGAGAAGGTAACTGATGACAAAACTCTAAACTTTTACTTTCCATCATGCGGCACTGTACCGCCACCCGTCATTATGGTTCAGGTAAAGTGATTTCTCTATTCAAAACCGATCAATGTGTCCTTATAATGCCATTTTCTGTGTAGAATGTCTGCTTTCGATACAGCGAAAACACGCCATGGATATACAAGAACCTCGAATTCGGTATTGACTTGGATACAAGACTGGCTCTGGTCGGTCCTAATGGTGCTGGCAAGAGTACATTGTTAAAATTGCTATACGGTGATCTAGTGCCTACATCGGGAATGATTCGTAAGAATTCCCATTTGCGTATCGCTCGTTATCATCAGCATTTGCACGAGCTGCTCGATCTGGATCTAAGCCCCTTGGAGTACATGATGAAAGCGTTCCCCGAAGTAAAGGAGAAGGAAGAAATGCGAAAAATTATCGGTCGCTATGGCTTAACCGGTCGCCAACAGGTCTGTCCAATACGTCAGCTATCCGATGGTCAGCGATGCAGAGTTGTGTTTGCCTGGCTGGCTTGGCAAGTGCCTCATTTGTTATTACTCGACGAACCTACCAATCACTTGGATATGGAAACAATCGATGCGTTAGCTGATGCAATCAATGATTTCGAAGGAGGTATGGTACTTGTTAGTCACGATTTCCGTCTCATCAATCAGGTATGACTCCCTGTCGCCCTTTATATTTGAATCAAAAACAATTTACTTATACCTCCCCAGGTGGCTGAGGAAATTTGGGTTTGCGAGAATGAAACAGTAACTAAATGGAATGGAAACATCCTCGACTACAAGGACCATCTAAAGAATAAAATCACAAAGGAATCGGCAAAGAAGAAATAGCTCAACTCCAGCTAAGGACGTACGCATGCGAGTTTATATATATATTTTTACATAGCTTCGTTTGTACGAAATTGCTGATTGTGATTCTTAATTTATATTTACCGTTATCTTACCGTAAATCACGTACGACTACTAAAATAAAAAAAAACAATCCCAGTTGAATGTGGACACACTTTAGCCCAATCGTCGAGAATATAAACAACAAATAGGAATCTACGATAACACTTGCTGCAACTGCTTGGTTCGTTGCCTTTCAAATTGAAATAAACAGAAATCACGATTTTATTTATTATTTTCGAAGTTGAATACAATAAATTTACCAATAGACGATTACCGTTTACACGCTTGGTTTCAATCGATCTCAAGAGCGTGGATTGTGTGACGTGTTGATAGCAACATTTCCCTAGTGCGCACTGGCTTAATCTGCTGTATTATTGTTGCGACGCGGGGAGAGGGAGCGGGCAAAGAAGCTTATCGCACTTAAGATGGCAAACGCCAGCCTCGTTCTCTGATCCTGCTCAGTTCAAGTTGACATACAGCCTTTGCGTGGCCTCCCCTGGATAGTTGCCTGTCATCCGCCAGGTTGTCAACCAATGTGGCTAACGACCCGACTCCCTTGTTGCTGGGGAAAGAGGAACCTGGCCCTCCAGGTTGGTGGTTGCGCTTAGGGGTAACATCCTTATCACGGAAAAAATTGTTGCGAGGCAATCACAAGCCTCCGACACAGACGGATACACAGCAAATGACTTGCGAGTCTGGACCTCGAATGTAAGGAACCTTACAGACCGGGTTCAAGCAATCAATTGGAGCAAACCCTCAAACCCTGCTATAAAGCAGATATAACCGCACTCCAAGAAATGCGATGAGATGGACCAGGCAAAAGGAGGATGAAAACCTGCGATATCTACTACGGGAATGAGCCAGGAATAGACGGTATATACCCGAAAGGCATGGGCTCGGACATACAGGGTAAAGTTGTTGATTGCTCTCAACCTGACGAGATGCCAGCAACGATCCCTGTTTAAATGCCCGGGTCAAGTTGGCATACGGCCTCCTCGCGGCGCCCTCTGGATAGCCTCTTCAACAACCGTTGGGAGGTGAACAAACGTATGCAGCGAAAAAAAACCCGACCAGAATGGCGGTTATGCGGCGGGCTAACAATCCGCCCACGTAAAAAACCTAAAAGTTATGAATGAGCAAGATGCCTCGGATACACGGACGGATACTCGACGACAACAATGCACGAAAAAGGAACACGATCTGCGAGTATGCTCCTGGAATGTCAGAACCCTGTACACTCCCGGAGCTGCTCATAAACTAGAAGGAATCCTCACGCAGTACAAGGCGGATATTACTGCGGTCCAGGAAATACGCTGGATAGGAAACGGTATGATTAGGAAGAAGAATTGCGACATTTGTTACAGCTGTCACAAAAGGTTGCACTTACTGGGATGCGGATTTGTCGTGGGAAAGCGGTTAAGGTCGAAGGTCATCGACTTTAAACCTATAAGTGATCGCCTGGCTGTGATCCGCATCAGAGGCAGATCTTATAACATCAGTCTTATATGTGCACACGCCCCTACCGACGAGGCTGAAGACCCTATCAAGGAGGACTTCTATGACCTCTTGGACAACGCCTACGGAGCTTGTCCGGAGTACAATGTACAAATCGCGCTCGGGGACTTCAACGCCAAAATCGGTAAGGAAAACACCCTTGGCGGAGTGATCGGAAAGCACAGCCTCCACGATACAACAACAGATAACGGCTTCCGACTCGCTGACTTTGCGACAGCTCGTAGCGCGGTGATAAGCAGCACAAGATTCCCTCGCAAGCGAATCCACACAGCAAACTGGCGATCTCCGTACGGTCGAACCGCCAACCAAATCGACCATGTGCTCATTGACGCAAGGCACTCGCCAAACATCCTGGATGTGCGAACATTCAGAGGGGCAAATGTCGACTCTGACCACTTCCTCGTAGCAGCAAGATTCAGAGCTCGACCGTCCAATGTCAGAAAGCTGCACCAGCCCATCAGGAGGAGGTTCGACATTGGGCGCCTGAGCACACTGGAGGTTGCCAGAGTCTACAGGGAGCAGCTGAGCGAAAGACTCTACGGTATGCCTACGTCGAAAGACAAATGCCAATAATATGTGGCTGCATTGCCGCTCAGCCATTCAGGAAGTAGCCGAAACCACCTTAGGATACCTACCACCGCGGACAAGAAACCGAGTGGCGAGTGTGAGCAGAAAAAGGCAGCAACCGACGAGGCGTACCAAAAGGCGCTACAGAGGAAAACCAGGGCAGCGCAAGAAGAGTACCGAGCTAGAAGAAAGGAGGAGAAAAAACTACTGCGACAAAAGAAAAGAATCTTCGCAGCCTCCCAGCTCAAGGATATCGAGGAGTCTAGGGATAAACATAAAATACGAGCCTTTTACAAGAAAGCCAAAGGCCTTGCAGGAGGCTGCAAAACGGGCACCCAGGCTCTTCGAAACTGCGAGGGTTATCGTGTCACCGACCCGCAGGGAATAGTGGATGTATTTAAGCAGCACTTCCAGCAGCTGCTTAACGAGCATGACCAAGAGAGAGTGGTAGGGACCGAGGAAATCCCAACTCCAGCCGCTGAAGTAGTCCTCCCACCCAGCATAGAAGAAGTCGGCACAGCTATTCAGAAGCTGAAGAACAACAAGGCCGCAGGCTCAGATGGCTTGCCATCAGAGCTCTTCAAGGCTGGCGGCGATGTTCTGGTAGGGAGCATGCACCAGATCATCTGCAGAATTTGGGAAGATGAAAGCATACCCGACGACTGGAATAACAGCTCTATTTGCCCCATCCACAAAAAAGGCGATCCTACCTCTTGCAAGAACTATAGAGGCATACAAGATCCTGTCCAGCGTATTATGTGAACGTCACCGCACTAATCGGCAGCTATCAGTGCGGCTTCCGGCCCGGCAAATCGACTATAGACCAAATTTTCGTACTTCGACAAATCCTGGAAAAGACCATCGAGTTTCGAATCGATACACACCATCTTTTCGTCGATTTCAAAGCCACATATGACAGTACCTATTCATCGTGAAGGACTGTTTGGTGCGATGGCCGAATTCGGGATCCCGAGAAAACTGATCCAGTTGTGTCGCGCCACGCTAAAAAACACGCGATGCACCGTGCAACTCGGTTCTAGGACCTCGGAACCATTCGAAACATGCACCGGATTTCGGCGCATCTCTGTCATGTGACTTCTTCAACCTGGTGCTGGAGCAGTAAGTGCGACGGGCAGGCATCAACAGGGAAGGCACTATCTTCTACAAGTCCGTCCAGCTGCTGGGATACGCGGATGATATCGATATCATCGCATGTTCTCGCTGTGGCATTGTGGAAGCATTCACGGCGATTGAAGAACAGGCGAAACGAATTGGTCTTAAGGTCAATGAGGACAAGACGAAGTACATGCTGTCAAGCTAAAACCAATCCCTCGCTCACCACCTGGGACAAAATATAACAATTGACAGCTACAGTTTCGAGGTAGTTAAGGAGTTTGTCTACCTCGGGGCAAACGTAAACTCCACAAACGACACCACAGTGGAGATCCGGCATAGAATCGACCTTGGCAACCGCTGCTACTTTGGCTTGTCCAAACAACTTGGGTAAAAACTCCTCACTCGAAAGACCGACCAAAGTTATGCTTTACAGGAGGCTCATACTGCCAGTCTTGTTGTACGGAGCCGAAAGCTGGACGATAAGCAGGGCAGCGGAGCTGATTTTGAGTTCTTTCGAAAGAAAAATTCTGCGCCGGATATTTGGTTCTGTCTGTGAGGAAGGTGAATGGAGAAGAAGACACAACCGCGAACTCTACGAGCTGTACAAAGATGTGGATGTAGTCCGGAAGGTAAAGATCCGTCGACTACACTGACTCGGCCACATCGAGCGCATGGACATCAACGCTCCAGTTAAGAGGGTCTTCGACTCCGAGTCTCCTGGTTCGAGAAGAAGAGGAAGACCGAACCTCCGGTATAAAGACCAAGTAATCACGGATGTAAGACAACTTGGTCTTGACGACTGAAAGAAGCGTGCCCGGGACCGTCAAGGATGGAAGGCAGCTATAGCTCAGGCTCAGATCCTCCATGGATCGCTGGCCTGATAAGTAAGTAATCTGGAAACGATTCAAGCACTTAGGGCCAATATCATCCAAGCAATCCCTGCGCTACAGCCCGGAACCAACATCAAGGTTCTGGAAAATTGGGGTGACAGAATGCGTTACTATGAAGCCAGCCGAAACAGCCACTTGAACGAAGTTGTATTTCATAATTAATTGGACTGTTTATTCTTGGCTCTGGTCCTTCATGGGCTGTAACGCCACCAAAGAAGAAGAAGAAGTTTGTTCTTACTAATAAAGCCATAATACATGGAAAAATTTTAATTTTGTTCATTTCATTGCATTTTTAAAAAGAAACTTGTATTTGGTCCGCACTGTTTGGGTGTTCAGATTATTGAGGCCCTACTGTATATCCAATCAAATTCCTCTATCAACCGTCGATGGTGAATAACGCCGATCACGTGAAAGGGAAATGTCGAATAGATGCGCGTGCGCAACACTGTGCAATTAAGAGATGCTCCATGTAATAGCCTTCAAAATTCGGGGTGCCAGTTTAAAAGTCAAAAAGTAGCGACAAGTAATACGTGACTTAAGAAACACTATGTTGTATGCATGTCCCAGAAAAACATTTGATTTTTCTTTAACAATATTACTTACCATTTCAAATACTCTTGTGCATCCACTAAAACAACTTGGCATCACTGACTAAAGCTTACGATCGAGAGCTAATCTTTGCTTTCATCACCATCTGATCTGTCAGATGTCTTCTCATCCGTTTTGTTTTTATTTACTTTCTACCATCTACTGTCACCCAGCTGTCCACCCTCCGTTTAGTATTAATTGTTGCATGTTTTGGCTACATTTTGTGTCCCAATGGATTTGCACGGAACAGATTCCCTGGTAGCTGCTGCATTTGGTGCCTTGGGCGTCATATTCGTAGGTTCATTCGTTGGTCTGATCATGGTTTGTCGCAAACAGCAACAAAGGAAAAGATGGAGTCGTTTGGAAAACAGGTTAGTGCGTCGCAATTTATTTTCTCTCGCCCCGAGAATTGATAGTAAGCGTTGGTCGGACAGATCAGTGAAGAAGACTAAGAACGAGCATGAGTTGGCGATGGCATTAGGTGATATTGGTTTGAATAATGCACTTGAGCAAATACTCAATGATCAGCAGTGGGTGGATGATGCGTCCGGATTGATTCCGCATTGCTTGGTGATTCTGCGGACATGTCATGGTTTGACAGAGAGATTGGCTACGCTGGCAATGGGACCAAGTTTGAAGCGATTTAGTTCACGTCTGACGGATGCAGCGAAGCGAATTCCATCGCGGGTTGACGACGTTGGTACGTACATAATGCAATAGACGCATGGATGTGTTTATTATTGTTCTTTTGATTACTCCAGTTCAGGCAATGTATCCACCACTTGACGCACGTCTATTGGAAGCTAGAGTAGCAGCATTGGTATTAGCGGTCGGACAATTGGCATTATTGACGCAATCTGCTGTTGGCTTGAATTCGACTTGGATAGATGACAGCATCGAGGAGATGGACAAGCATTTACTAGTAAGATCGTACTTATCAAGTCTGCAACAGACAAAAACATCTAAAGCGTATGTACGTCTGTTAATGTAGGTTTTGCGGAAGGTTTCACAGGAAAAGGAGAACAGACCCGAGATGAGCGCATTTGTATAGAGGACATCATCAAATTGGTCCATATTTGCCACGATGATCAAAAGCATGTTAGGAACGTTAACTTACTTAGTACGTCCCTTAAAGTAGACATACATAGCCAATGTATTACGGTCGATTGAGACAATAAACGAATCATTTTTAAAGTAGTCTTGCTTCGGGACCTCCCTCTCAATTGATCAATCTCTTGTCAAGTTCCTCTCGAGTTTAAGCTTTAGCCGTTCACAGAGCAGTGTCCTCTTGCCACGAAGCATATTATCTTCCCAGAGAGTATGTCGGTTATCAAAGCAATATATAGACCTGACCAGGGCATCGCATCAAATCAAAGTGACGTGAGTTCCGAGTCACATAGGAATGACTCACCGTGCCCCCGTTGTACTTGTATAACATCTTTACACTTCACCTGACCCAGGTGAAGCTATTATTCCATGGCTGAAGTCCATTTTCTCCAGGTGCCTCAGGATGGGTTATGTTCCGTAAACATGGAGGGAAGTTAGGGAGTTCCAGTCACCATAAGAGATGAGATTGGTGACTGCTACATATCTATCGCAATCACACCACGCGTACATAAGGGGTAAGTCGGTAGATACTGCTTCTCACAGGGTAGTTTATACGATAGAAAATGCACTCAATGTCAAAGAATTTGCTCTAGACACCCTCAAGCCTAATAAGATAACATCAGTACTGAGGCATGAGTGTCCAGCCTTCAGTAAACTCGGGAATATGCAGGTGAACTGAACAAATGCTGAGCACTCGTATAATAAATTTGGCGATAGGAGAAGCAAATGCAAGGGTGAGGGTCGCCTCTCCTATGGCTCCTTATGCTCGACGGAGTGGTGAAAATTCTGACGACATTGCCATTCTGATATCTGGGAAGTTATCTCAGGTCCTCAGCGAAAGACTAAGTTATGCACTGCTATTGGTTAATAACTGGCTCAAGAGGCCTGGGAGTAAGCCCGGCGAAACGGAGATAGTCCTCTGCACAAGGAGAAGATTAATACCAAGATACACTTACCCCCGTATAAATGGTATCGATCTAATCCCAAAAAAAAACGGCCGCATATCTTGGCATAATCTTAGACTCCAAACTAAGCTGGAAGGACAACAATAATGAAAGAACGAAAAAAGCCTACGTGGCACTGTATTCGTGCAGAGTAGCCTTTGGAGAGACATGGAGGTTAAACCAAAAGTGGTGTATAGGTTGTACACTACGGTGGTAAGAACCATTTTAGGATTGATGAAATCCAAACCAACTGCGGCTATAGAAACAATGCGGAACCTTCCACATATATTGCGAAAACAAGGAGGTCTCATGACCACGCATCAGTCTTGAGGCTTAAACAACACTCAGTACAATTTCAGAGAACCAGACCGAGCAGCCAGACCGCCCAGTCAGACCGCCCAGCCAGACCGTCCAGCCACACCACCCAGACAGATCGCGCAGCCAGACCGTCTCAGCCAGACCTTGCAGCTGACTGCATAGCCAAGTCGCCCAGTCAGACCGAGCAGCCAGACCGCTCAGCCAAACCGCCCAACCAGACCGCCCAGTCAGACCACTTCAGCCAGACAGCGCATCCAGGACGCCCAGCCAGACCATTCAACCAGTCCGATCAGTCAAACCGTCCAGACAGACTGCCCAGCCAGACCACCTAGCCAGACCGCCTAGGCAGCCAACCTGGCCACCGGCCAGCCAACCTGGCCATCAGCCAACCACTTTGGCCACCAGCTACCCAACCCGACCACCAGTCAACCAACCTGGCCAACAGTCAGCCAACCTCACCACCAGCTAACCGACTTGGCCATTAGCCAGGTAACCTCGCTACCAGCCAGCCAGCCCAGTCACCAGCCAGCCAACCTGGTCACCGACCAACCAACCTGGCTATCAGCCAAACAAGTTGGCAACCAGCCATCCAATCTGACCACCAGTCAACCAACCAAGACAACAGTCAGCTAACCTGACCACCAGCCATTGAACCTGGCCACGAGCCAACCAATCTAGCCACCACCCAACCAACTTGGCCATTAGCCAGCCAACCTGGCCACTGGCTAGTCAACCTCGCTACCATCCAGCCAACCTAGACACCAGCCAGCCAACGTGGCCACCACCCAACCAACTTGGCCATTAGCCAGCCAACCTGGCCACCGGCCAGCCAACCTGGTCACCAGCCAGCCTGGGCAGCAGCCAGCCAGCCTAGCTACCAGCCAGCCAACCTGGCCAACAGTCAGCCACCAGCCAACCTAGCCACAGGGTAGCCAGCCAACTGATCTGACCACCAGTCGGCCAACTTGCAACATGACCATCAGCCAACCAACCTGGCCACCAGCCAGCCAGTCAGACCACCTGCCGCCCAACCTGGCCATTAGCTGACCAACCTGGCCATTAGCCAGCCAACCTGGCCATTAGCCAGCCAACCTGGCCATTAGCCAGCCAACCTGGCCACCAGCCAGCCAACCTGGCCCCAAGCCAGCCAACCTGGCCAACAGTCAGCCAACCTGGCCATCAGCCAGCCAAGCTGGCCACCAGCGGGCCAACCTGGTCACCAGCTAGCCGACCTAGGCAGCAGTCAGCCACCACCCAACCAACTTGGCCATTAGCCAGCCAACCAGGCCACCGGCCAGCCAACCTGGCCATCAGCCAGCCAACCTGGTCACCAGCTTGCCTGGGCAACAGCCAGTCGACCTAGCCACCAGCCAACCAACTTGGCCACCTGCCAGCTAACCTAGCTACAAGGCAGCCAGCCAACCGACCTGACCACCAGTCGGCCAACTTGCAACATGGCCATCAGCCAACCAACCTGGCCACCAGCCAGCCAATCAGGCCACCAGCCGGCCAACCTGGCCACCAGCCAGCCAACCTGCAACCTGGCCGCCAGCTAGCCAACCTGACCGCCAGGCACCCAACCTGCGTAAGGAGATTTTTTAAGAGAAGATTTACATAGATAAGTGAGAGTCGAGGGATGGTTGTGTTTGGTTAGCTAAGGGTAATGGGTTCAAAGTGGCCGTAGTTAATTCGATGAAGGAGAAGTCGAAAGAGCGGTATAGACCTTAGGCAGCAGGGATTGGTATTAATTGAGATCAATTCCAAAAGGGCAGGAGAATCAATAGTTCCAGCTAGAAGCTGGTATACGAAGAGTATGCCCGATACTTCCCGGCGCGCTTTCAGGATTTGTAAAGCTATCAACTGCAACCAATCTTCGTAGGGTGGTAATTCAATCCTCTCAGACCATGCGATATCCCTTAAGGCAAAATGCAAACATTGGCGTAGCACAGCTTCAATTTTGATTAAGTGGTTGATGTAATAGGGTAATGTAATAGAGGGCGTCGTGGCGCAGTGGTTAGTGTGTTGGACTCTGGCGCACGATGAGCGAGTTCGGATCCCTGTACCAACACCATCGAATGTTTATTTTGCAGCGCAGGTTTCGGCAAAACCCCACGTAGTATACTTGCCAAGAAAAAGCTTATCGACTCAAACCGTTCGGAATCGGCATTAAACTGTAGGTCCCTTTCACCTGTGTAAGAAAAAAAAAAATAAATCACACAACACAGGTGATTGAGAGAAGCTTGGCTCTGGCCCTTCATGGGCTGTAACGTTGATGTAATGTGGAGATCAGACATGGCTTTTTTTGGTCATTTTAAACTCATACTCTGTGTGTGCAATTCTAATATAACACCATAAGTGCATGGAAAAGGTGCTGAGAACTACAACCAACGTGAAAATTCGGTCGGTTCCTCTCAGATCCTATCTCGGACAACCCCAGGAGAGAAGTGAACGAACATCTTCGACCCAAACCACTGCACTCCGTTCAGGTTTTGTGACAAACATCATAAGAGTATAACTCTTGAACCTGCGCGAACTATAAAAACAAAAGAAAAAGAGTAGAGGTCTGACCTAACTGATGTATGTAGAGGGATTTGGAAACATAAGGGTTCGAGGATTCTTTGGACCATCGTTTTATGAAGCCAAGGGCAAAATGACCTTTTGTATCATATGGTTGATGTGGGAGAGACAATTCAGCTCTCTATCACAAATGATTCGCATGTCCCGTATGAAAGAGACTTGTGGTACGGGCTCGTTGAAAAGGTAGTAAGTTCTGGGAGTTGATGAGGAGCGTTTTCGAGAAAAGGTGACAGACTGGCATTGACCGACGTTGAGTTCCTGGACCAAGTTCCGAAGGAATTAAGGTCATTACGGAGTGCGAGCAAGTCAGCCGGGGTAGACATTGTTCTACTAACTTTCATATCATCAGCATAAATGGACAAGCTTTCTGGACAAGAGTTTTTTGCATGATAAAGTCCCCAATCGCGTGATAAAACTCATAGGAGACTCGAGCATCACAAATTCATTGAACTCGCTGGATCATGGAAGGAATGTCTCCTGCCTTTCACTGTTGTATGGTTGCTTTCTTCGTAAGCGTCTTTCCTGGAATGCTCACGAATTCACTTTGAAGCCGTCTGTCAAATATAGACATTCTTTCTTTAACCGAACCACATAACCTCGTTCGTTCTTCTCCCCTCAGTACATCATGCAGATATTTAAGACCAATGTCAATAGGCACCCACTCTCCCTCTCTCTGTTACCTTATGCTCACACAACGTCTCGCTGACGTTATAAAGCCAGCGAGCTTAGTCGGTTGGGCTAGTAAGCCGTAACCGTAAAAAAAAACTACTACAGACTCAGAAAAAACCACAATCATTCATTTCATTCATTCATTCATTCATTCATTTTATTCGTATTCTCGACAAGAAATATTTACAAGGTGTATGATCAACAATATTGTAGATAGTAATTACAAGAGAATAGTAGTGGCATTTTGTAATTTGTAAGACAAAATAGTGATAAATGCCACGTCAACAATTGGAAAATAACATAATTTGGGGTGATTGAAAATATTAACATGAATTTAGGCAAAGAAAACAAAGTAGAGATTACATAAGCAATAATAAGACAGTCAAGTAGTCGTGCATCAAAAAACAGAAACGGGGAAATTAGATTAAATAATGGGATCCAGAAGATGTTCGATCTGGTTATGGTCGAACATGAAAAGCCATGACTTTAGTTTATTAATGAGGATTTTCATCGATCTTGTAGACTTTATTGATCCTGGAAGTTTATTGAATAATCTGTATGCAACAATAAAACAAGAGTTTCTGTAAGTTGTAGTGCGAAATGATGGTATGTTGACATTTAAACTTTGGTTAATTCGGAGATTATAGCGAACAGATTGTCTACTATTGAGGTAACCACATCTTAAGAAAAAAACTTTTAAAACTTTGTAGTAGTACAAATGCTTTAGAGGAAGGATTTTCAAGCTGATAAACAATGGCATTGAGCGATCGAAGCGGGTTTTCTTGCAAATTTTTCTTACAATGCATTTTTGGAGAGTCAGTAATCTTGAAATTTTATTACGGGAAGCACTGCCCCAGGAACAGATTCCATATTGTAATTTGGAATGGAAAATGCCATAATAAATCATTTTTAGAACTTCCTTCGAACAAGTATTCTTTAAATAATAAAAAATGCGCAGCGTAGAGTTAAGATACTGCTTTAAAGATAAAATGTGGTCGGACCAACTCAATCTATTATCCACAACAACGCCCAAGTATTTAAAATGGTTTACAACTTCTATTTTAAAACAATCACTGTCACAAGGCAAATGGGTAAGAAATAGTTTACTGTCTGTATTACGGCAGGTACTACCGATTGATTGCATTTTTCTACATTTAGACGAATGAAAGAGAATATCAACATCCGGTGGAAAATTGTAGCGAAGGCTAGGGAACATTAATTTTGTTTTGCTGCTAACAAGCATTCTGTGTTCAGAGAACCAGTTGCGTAACAAATCTACATCATAATTGATATCAGCGATAAGGTCACATGGACTATCTGAGGTGTAGGTGATGCCCAGATCATCAGCAAAAGCAGTAATGTAACCTTTTATGTTTTGGTTGAAAATCGAGTTAATATAAATGAGAAATAGGATAGGCCCGAGGACTGATCCTTGGGGTACACCTACATATATTTATATTAATTGAGGTACTGAAAGTCTCGGATACTTTTACTGTTTGGGATCTTCCACTTAAGTAAGACTCAAACCAATTATACATGAAACTCCTAAAGCCAATTTTAGATAATTTATCCAAAAGAATGGAATGATCAACCATATCAAATGCCTTTGAAATATCAACGAAGAGGTTTGCACAGTGTTTATTATCATCTAGCCCTTTCGAAATTGACGAACAGAAAGCGTTCAGAGCATCTTCAGTAGAGTAACCACTTCTGAATCCAAACTGTTTTGAGCTGAGGAAATTGTTTTTGTCTAAAAAATCAAGTATCCGCCTTTTCATTGCTTTCTCAAACACTTTGGAAATAGTCGGTAAAAGAGAGATTGGTCTGTAGTTACTCCGATCATTTGGATTACCCTTCTTATAAAGTGGTATTACAATAGCACATTTTAATTTTATAGGAAAGATTCCTGATAGTACACTACAATTAAATATATGCGCTAATACCTCAACAATATATAAAGCAATTTTTTTTAGTAAATGGTTTGATAGACCGTCTACACCCCGAGAATGTGAATCACTCAGGGAATTTATAATTTTCAAAATCTCAAAGGGAGATAACTGATCAAAAAAGAAACTATTGTTGCAAGCAATGACGTCCTTAAACTCTTTAGAGCTGATGCAACATTGACAACTATTATTGACATTCATTGGAATGGATATTGAGGCGATGGAAGCAAAGTAATTGTTGAATTCATTTGCAACGATGTAAGGATCAGAAGTTTCAGAGGCACCAGTTTTGAGCGTAATACATTTCATCTTTTTTGCACGTCTGTTAAACATGTTATTAACCAAGCCCCATTCCTTTCTCAAATTCCCCCTACATTTGTTAAATTCGCAGCGATAGAATTGATCGCGACAATCTTTTATGTCTTTACTTAGTTTTTTACAAATGGACTTGTACCGATTCCTTAACGAAGTATTCAGTGGGTGTTTAGAACATTTTCTTCCGAGTTTATTCTTAAGCTTAGTCTTTTTTAGAATATAAGGATTCAACCAAGGCTTGAGTCTAATGTGAGATTTTTTCATTCTAAGAGTTTTACTTGAGCCGTTGATATGGAAATTCACAATATTTAAAAAGTTTTCATATGCTACGTTAACATTAGTTTCGTTATAAACTTCCTCCCAACTTTCATAAAAAAGTCTCTGGTTGAGTATATTATAATTAATTATTGATTTAGACGGAAAGAAACTATAATTATCTTTATAGCGTAATCCACTAGTGAGATTATTAATTAGAATACCCGTCATACAATGATCTGTGATCTGAAGATCGAGATTTATACCAAGACAGGCCTTGAGTAAGGTATTAGACAGACGGACAAGAATATGGTCTAAACATGAGCCAGAACAAGGCCGTGTGATACCATTTATAAGAGAATGTAGACCATGCTCAGCTAAAACTGTGGTGTAGGAATCGGTAATATCATTTTGGGTTAACATATCAAGATTAAAATCTCCCAGAAATACAAGGTTAGCCACTTTTTCACTGGATAAGAATCTTGAAAATTCCTCAATAAAAGAATCTAGAGCATATGAGTGTAGTTTGTATAAACATACGAATGAAAAAGCTACGTTGCCTATATTACAACATATCTTCAAAACATCTGCACTTAGGAAGTTACATTTAATAAATTTGAAGTTAAGTTCATCTCTAACAAATACTCCAACGCCACCAGCAGCATAAGAGTCATTAGAGTTTGCTATAAAAGTATAACCAGGAATAATAAAGTCATCGATTTCAGATTCAAAAATCCAAATTTCAGAGACAAAAATAAATTCAGGCTTTCTGTCAAAAGTCTCAATATGAACGACCAGAGAATCGAAATTTTTGCGAAGGCTCCTGATATTTTGATGCACAACCAATAGTGAGTTAGGACCAAAATTGTAATCAAGAAAGTTACTATTACTAATTGTTTCAAAGACAGGATTAATGTAATCTTGATCTACATATGAAATAAAATCCATTTAATTTAATTAATTAGTATGATCTTTAGAAAAATGATTAAGATCATCAAACGATCTTAAAACAGTAATCCTGCCCTTGTCAACTTTCCTTAACATGATACGGCCATTTCTAATCCAAAGATACTTAATATTTTGATCCACTTTTAACTTTTTTGCTGCAATAAATAGTGACCTGTTGTATTTAGTGAGACTGTCATTAATATATATATTACTTATGTTTTGGTCATTAAAGAGGGTATTTTTTAATTTGTTTCTCTTTGTTTTCTTACTTCTCATAAGTTTCTCTTTTAAAAGATTTTAGGAGAGATGGACACAGATTATGCTCTTTTGACTAGTACTGCTGCCACCAACTATATCAGCCGTTCTTCGTTGTTTCTTGACGTAGCATTTCACCACATCAACATCGGGAATTGTAACACCAAGGCCATTTGCAAAAACTGTATGAGCGATCTCGCGTGCATTGTTCTCATTTGCATGAGAGACTCCTACAATCTCTATAGCGTTTTGCAGTTCACGTTGCTCGTACATATTTAGCCTACTCTCAAGATTACTCACTTTTTGTCTTAGAGAGTCGTTTTCCGATTGGAGATGTTGGATCGATGAGAGAAAATCCGCATTGATTTTCTTCAAGTTGGAAATCTCGTCTGACAGTTGTTTCTTTGATAAAAAGGACCGGATCAATGTTGACGACCCTTGCAAAAAACGAAAAAAGGACAATGATCTCCGGCTCTGTACGTGGAATGTTAGGTCCCTAAACAGACCACGTGCAGCCGAACAACTTGCGGATTCACCAGACCGTAATAAGGTGGACTTAACCGCCATCCAGGAAATGCGATGGTATGGACCGGGTATAAAACGGATGAAAAGCTGCGACATCTACTCTACGGCGACTGCTATAGGGAGAGAGGACGAACGATTGTTCGGATGCGGATTTGTTGTTCGAGGTGGACTAAAGCAAAAATTGCTAAGCTTTCGGTATGCAAGCGAACGCCTCATAACGATTCGTATCAAGGCTACATTTTCCAACACCATCCTGATCTGCGTCCACGCACCCACGGAAGACAAGGATGACTCCAACAAAGATGAGTTCCTCGTATGCCCAATGTCCCAGCTATGACATCAAAATTGTACTAGGAGACCTCATTGCTAAGCTGGATATGGAAATCACCTTCGAACGAGTAATCGGCAAACATAGCCTACACGACACCACATTCAATAACTTGATTGATCTTGCTACGTATGCCCAAGCGCACCCAGGCGAGTTTTTGGATTTGGTCGAACCACCTCGTCCTGAGTCTGCCAAGCGGTCGCCTGCCTGATGGTATTGCATTCAAGGCACGCTTCGGAAGTAGTGATGATGGGGACTTCGTCTCACGTGACCAAACGATCGAAGAATGGCCCTTTCCGTTCGGAGAAGCAGCTGCTCAACATTGATCTTCCCGTGCACTGCCGTGTTTCTCACCCTATCCCGGCGAGTAACTCCCACAACAGCGCGAATAAATCTCATTTCGGCAGCTCGTATTCGGGATCTTATTCTTTCGGTCAATATCCAAATTTTATGACCATAGGTGATAGTTGGAACAAATACTGAGTTAAAAACCGTTAACTTGGCCTTAACACCAAGCTCGCTGTATCAAAATTGACCCAGCTTGGCCAAACCTGCAGAAAAGCTCAGTATTGTCGCCACACCGAAAATAAGCAAAGCGATCAAAAAGGTTTCAGTTCGTGAGTACTTATGCCCGTATCATAATACTGCGTTAAGGCCGTATTACAATGTGGCGTTCGAGCGCGCGGACTTTTGACAGGCGTTGTACCGACTTACGATAAACATATGTCAAACCCGCGACCTAGGAATTTCTATAACGAAATGTGGCTGCAGTCGCTTGGACGTTCACTGCCTGAACACAATGATGTCGCAGTTGCTGTCTCCGTCGTAAGGTTTTTCGCGCGAGTTGGCTAACTTTTAACTTGGTCGTACGACATTGGGACAGCTGTGTAGAAAAAAAGCAAAACAAAAGGAATCTTCAAATCGGCGGTTGATGCCTGTTTCGACAGCGCAACTACAAACGCCATAGCTGTCAAATCCATATTCATTCATTGGAATTATATGGAGTAAATCACATAGGCACGTAGTCATGTCGCAGCGCTGTAATTTCGAAAATTTGAAAAACTGTCGCAACTACACGGTGTTGTGCCATTTCGAATTCGACATTGGAGGAATACGTTTGATAACTTGGTCTAACCCACCACCTTCTTCTGACTTTTGTTTTCGCTTTTAACTTTTTATATGCTCAAGCAGCCGCACATGTTAGCAATAATGTTTTTTTCAAATTATTTTGATACATTTATGAACTAAATTCTGTTTCAATCTTCGAATTTTTTACTGATGCCAACTTCACTCTATTGAATTCACCTCCAACTTCACTCACAGAAGTAACCGCGCTGTCAAAAAAAAAAACGCCGATGAATCTAGCTCCATTGTGTATTGACTGAACGACTTTACAACCACAGCAAACGGCAGCGTTTGTAGTTGCGCTGTCGCGTCGCCGTGAAGTAGCATTGTGAAACAGGCATGACGGTTCGTTGTAAGTACCAGGTGTCCCAAAAGAAAGTCTATATTTAGTGGATCGATTAAAAACGAAGTAAACATTCTGCCGAAAACAATTTTATTTATCATTAAAGTTCACAACTTGGGAATTTATTTCTTAAAAATAATGTCTGCTAAATGTAAGCCCTCGCGTTCGCGACAACCTTTTAATCGAACAGCTCTGCGCGCTTCCGAATCGAAAGGTCGGGATCACTGCGAACAGACTGATTAACATTCTTTACGTTTTCTTACGTTATCGATGACCTTGACCGTCTAGATTTTGGTTTTGAACCAGTCTCTTCAAACCTTTTTACCCATTTTCGAATTAGAGGTGTGCTTGGCGTACAATTCGAATATTACAGAATTTTCTACGCGCCACAGTCTCCGAATCACCGTTTTTGTAAAACAGTCGCACGCACGACGGGCAGCCTACACCCGAGGAACGCTCCATAGCGACTGAATTCCCAAGAGCCAGGCTACCGATTAACATCCCCCCCGCGCTAAACAAATTTAAACTTTCTTTTGAGACACCTTGTATATGGACAAAGGTGAAAACAGCTGTTAAAATTTGACATAACAAAGCGACCTCTTCGTGGGCGAGATTTTGCCAATCCTAGCGATAGCAATGCCGACCGCGACCGAGACTGCGACGGAGACAGCGACTGCGACCTCATTGTGTTCAGGCAGTCATGCAACAAAGAAAAAAGGATTTTTGCATATCATACATACATACATATACATATGTAAGTATGTAAATGTATGGCGTAACGTGCAAATTTCTCGAAGAAAACATTATTAAATAAATGAGAAGCATTGTCAGCTGTCAAAACGCACGACCGAGTAGCCACCGGCTCTACTCTGACGTTGAGCTCGAGCTTACAATACAAGCCAAAGCAACGCCTGAGGTCGCATTCCGTGTTACTCCGTATGAATTCATTGTTCCTACTCATGTTGTCAAAAACCCGAGCGCTCGAACGCCACATTGTGATACGGCCATTAAGTTCGTTTACGGTCATTATGGGTAACTTGACTTTTCACTGCAACTAAAGTGAGATTTTCGTTCGGTTTTGACATAAGCTCAAGCTCGCTTAAATCTATCGTGGTTAGCCCTTTAGCCTTGAGTGCGTGTATAGAGTTATAGAGTAAGTGGAGTAAGGTCGGGTAATGTGGAGTAGGCGAGTAATGTGGACATTGTGGTCATCTGCATTTCTCTCTCTTATGGAAGAATTAGAAGTCTGTTTCCGTTATTATAGCGTAACTCTACTGAGCAGAGAGCCGAATGTTTTTTCTTCATGTGTGGGGGTGGAGGGAGTTAGCAAACAGAGCAAAGAAGTTGATCGCGTTTAACATGGCAAACGCCAGCTTCGATCTCTGTCCCTGCTCAATCCAAGTTGACACATAGCCTCCACGTGGCCTCCCTGGGTAGCTGCCCTGGGTCCCGCCAGGTAGTGAACCAATGTGTGCAGTGACCCAACCCCTTGTTCCTGGGGAATGAGGAACCTGGCCCTTCAGGTTGGGGATTGTGCTTAGGGGCAACATCCCTATCACGTAAAAACCCACTTGTTTCGAAACAATCACAAGCCCTGGATACGGACGGATGCAAAGCTGACGACCCCTGCAAACGACTAAAGGACTTGAGAGTCTGCACCTGAAATGTGAGGTCACTTATCAGACCGGAGCAAATCTACAACTGCTATAAAGCAGATATAAGCACTCCGAGAAGTGCGATAGGATGGA
Source organism: Eumerus sabulonum (assembly GCA_951905685.1). Taxonomy (NCBI): domain Eukaryota; kingdom Metazoa; phylum Arthropoda; class Insecta; order Diptera; family Syrphidae; genus Eumerus; species Eumerus sabulonum. The sequence continues at coordinate 71,321,703 of OX645062.1, forward strand.
CCAGGCAAAAGACGAAGGAAAAACTGCCACATCTATTACGGGAACTGCGACAAGGAGAACAAACAGCGCCTATTCGAGTGCGGATTCGTTATTCGAGGAAGACTTCGACAAAAAGTCAAAGCATAGCTTAATATGCGCTCACAACCCAACGGAAGAAAAGGACGATCGATTCCAAGAAGAACTCTACGATCTCCTAGATAGAACCTATGCCCAATGCCCCAGCTACGACACAAAAATAGTTCTAGGAGATTTTAATGCAATACTGGGCAAAGAGGACATATTTGAGTCGATCATGGGAAAGCATAGCCTCCATAGCACCACATCCGACAACGGACTTAGGCTAATCGATTTGTGGGGCGTAACCACCACAAGGGTACCTGGCGGTCTTTTGATCAATCGACCACCAACCAGATTGATCACATTGCGATCGACGTCAGACACTCCTCCAGTGTTCTCGACGTACGAACCATCCGAGGAGCCAAATTCGACTCGAACCGCTATATTGTTGTAGCCAAGGTATCAAGAATGCTTAGAAGTCGAGTAGGACAACGTAAGTTTGACGTCGGAAAGCTACAATCGCAAGAGACTGCCAGAATCTTTGCCGATCGTCTCCTTTAAGCTCTCTCAAAATCCAGCAGCACAAGCAATAGAGCAGGAATGGGCGCATTGCCAGAGCGCCGTCAGAGACGCTGCCTCAGAGGTGCTGGGTTTCAAACTGCCACCACTTAGAAACCCCTGGTTCGACGATCAATGCGAATAAGCCCATACAGCAAAGCAAGATGCATATAAAACCACGCTGCAACGACGGACGAGAGCTGTTCGCGAAATCTATGAGCAGAAGAGAAGAGAGGAACACACGCTGCTCAGAAGAAAGATGAGAGAGCACGGAAAGCGTGAGATCGAAGAGATGGAAAGATGCTTCCGCAGGAATGACGCCCGAAAGTTCAACGATGAGGTAAAACGAACATGCATCGCTACAAAGCCAGAGCGGTGGCCTGCAGGGATGTAAATGGAGAACTGGTAGTGGATGCTGAGGATTTTGCAAGACCACTTCTGCAGACTGTACAACGGCGATGACAGACAAGGTCCCGCCTAAGTCTAATAAAGCCGCGGGCGCAGACGGCCTGTCTGCTGAGCTTCTTCAGGCACGTAGAGATGAGCTGGTAAGGTGCATGCACCATCTCATTTGCAAGGTATGGTCGAAGGAAAGCATGCCCGACAAATGGAATCTCAGCATCGTTTGCCCGGTCCTATAACTGCGCCAACAATAGGGGAATAAGTCTCCTTAACATCGCATATAAGATCTTCTCTGCCGTATTGTGTGAACGCCTGAAACCGTTTGTGGATAGCCTGATCGGCTGTTATCAGTATCGTTTCGAGCCAGGTAAATCCACAATAGACCAAATATTTACGCTACGGCAGATCTTGGGGAAGACCCAGGAATACCAAATCGACACTCACCACCTTTTTGTCGATTTCAAGGCTGCGCATGACAGCGTGTATAGAGACGAGCTATACAAAGCCATGTCTAGTTTCAACACTCCTGCCAAACTCGTCTGACTGTGCAGGATGACAATGGAGAATTCTCGCTGCTCCATTAAGGTCGGTAACGAGCAAACCGAGACCTTTGATGTTAAAAAAGGATTTAGGCAAGGTGACGCGCTGTCATGCTACTTTTTCAACATCGTGCTTGAAAAGATCGTGCAAGAGTCGCCGGCCAACACAAGAGTTACGATTTAATTCAAGTCTACGCAATTGCTTGTATATGCCGACGACATGGACGTGATTGGACGGACACAGCGAGAAGTCAATGAGGCCTTTGTAAGCATTGAGGTAGAAGCGGCTAAGATGGGTCTCAAGGTTAATGAGGGTAAAACCAAATATCTGCTTTCATCTAAAAGAGACGGGCAACACCGACGTATTGGCCAGAACGTCACCATGGGCGGATATAACTTTAAAGTGGTCAAGGAATTCGTCTACCTTGGCTCACTGATGACCAGCGACAACAACACCAGCGCTGAGATAAAACACAGAATCACTCTTGCCAACCGCTGATTCTTTGAGGTCAAAAGGCAACTAAGTAGTAGAGGCCTCTCTCGGAATACCAAGATGACACTATATAAGACCTTAACAAAAGTGAATGAAGACGCCCTTGGTCGTTTCGAGAGGACAATTCTGCGTACTATCTACGGTCCCGTTTGTTCAAACGGTGTATGGAGGAGTAGATATAACGAAGAACTGTACGGGTTGTACAGCGACATCGGCCTGGTACGGCGTCTACGGATACAGCGGATACAGCTCCGACCTGAAGAGTCTTTGAATCCACTCCGGAAGGAAGGCGCGGCAGAGGACGGCCGCATCATCGGTGGCGCACGCAGGTGGAAGGATACCTTAACCAACTGGGCATGCGGAGCTGGAAACAGCTGGCCAAGGACCGTGCCAGCTGGAGACGCTTGTTGGTTGAGGCCCAGATTCACCACGGACTTTAGCGCCACCTAAATAAGTAAGTATAGGGTCGTCAACATAGGTCCGTTCCGTTTTTCTACCCGAGGCTGTTTTTTGCTTCTGAGCAATCAGTGGTTTTACGGTTATGGTTTGCTCGACCATAGCCGAACCGGCACTAATCCTGTTTGGTGGCGCAGGATACTCGCCACTCGCCTCTTCCGTCAGTAATTTCCCTTGTAAGGAAATTTCCAGAAGGCACCACGAGGAGGTGGAAGTAGGCCTGACTAGCAGAGCTGCAAGGTGTTCGGCTGCAGATGCTCTTACTCGTTTTTTGTCGACCCAGAATCCGTCGACAGATGCTACCCCTACGAGGCCTTTTCTAGTCCTTTACCATCCCGAACTTCTTCCTCTTAATGGGCGCTACAGTTCGGGGCGAACCTGGGCCTCAACTAACATGCTCCTCCAACTAGCACGATCTTTCGCTAGCCTTTTCCATTGCCGCACACCCAGTTGGCTGAGGTCCCCTTCCACCTGTGTGCGCCATCTTGAATGCGGCCGTCCTCTGCTTCTTCGTCCCTCGGGGTTGGATTCAAAGACTCTCTGGGCTGGAGCTGTGGTGTCTACATGGCCCAGCCATCCTAGGCGTTGAATCCGTAGACGCCTGACTAGGCTCATGTCGCTGTACAGCCCGTAAGGTTCGTGGTTGAATCTTCTCCTCCATCCCCCGTCTGCGTTTATAGGCCCAAAAATCACGAGCAAAATCTTTCTCTCGAACCGACCAAGGGCCTCCTCATCCGCTTTTGATAGTGTCCATGCTTCTGCGCCGTACAACAGGACCGGGATGATAAGAACTGATGTCGTTATTCCAGCTCACTGCGGAGCCAAGGTAGACGAAGTCCTAAACTACCTCGAACTTATATCTGCCTATACAAACGTTCGTTCTGGCCGAGACGTCGGTGTTGAGCGTCCTTTTTTGATGACAGCATATATTTAGTTTTGCCCTCGTTTACCGCCAGACCAACTTTCGCCGCCTCGAACTCAATACTCGCAAACGCCTCATTGACATCTCGCTGTGATCTACCTATTATGTCAATATCGTCGGCGTATGCAAGGAGTTGCGAGGATTTGAAATAGATTGTGCCTCTTGTATTGGCCAGTGATTTTTGCACAATCATTTCCAATATGATGTTGAAGAAATCACACGACAGCGCATCGCCCTGCCTAAATCCTTTTTTGACATCAAAACTATCGGTAAGGTGTTCACCGATTCGGATGGAGCAGCGAGCATTCTCCAAAGTCATCCTGCATAGTCTGACGAGTTTAGCAGGTACATATGTCAAAGGTAGACATAGCGTTGTATAGCCCGTCTCTAATTACGCTGTCGTATGCGGCTTTGAAGTCGACAAATAGGTGGTGGGTGTCGACTTGAAATTCATTGGTTTTTTCCAGGATCTGCCGTAGTGTGAAGATCTGGCCGATGGTGGACTTCCCTGGCCTGAATCTTCACTGATAAGGACCTATCAGCTTATTTACAAAAGGCTTCAGACGTTCACATAAAACGGCAGAGAAGATTTTCTAGGCGATGTTAAGGTTAAGGAGAGTCGACTGCAGAAGGCTTGTGGGAGTTATCACGGGCCATTACACTTTTGCAAGCATCTCTACGTGCTCGGCATCAGTGAGACGCCTACTTGTGCTGCATGTGGCGAAGAGGAGGATGACACTGCAGAGCATTTCCTCTGTGATTGTCCCGCCTTTGCTCGCATACGGTGGCGCTCCCTTGGAGCCGACGTGGTGTGTGCCGAATCCCTTACCTCTACATCACTGAAGCTTCTTCAAATTTTTCTCTGGAAAACGGGGAAAATACAGTATTGTAAGGTGTCTGTCTGGAGTACAATGGACCAGTGTTTGCGTCTGAGTGCTCCAGCGGATAGCAGAAGCCTCCAACAAAAAAAAAAAAAAAAAGAAAAAACAAAAACAAAAACATCGCCATTATACAGTCTGCAGACGTGGTTTTTCCATATTCTCAGCATCGACTGCGGTTCTACTACTAGGTGTCCGTTCTCATCCCTGCAGGCTTCCGTTCTGGCTTTATAACCTTGGCATGTTCGCTTTATCTGTTGATAAAACTTTCGAACGTCACGCCTGCAGTAACACCTCTCCAAATCCTCAATCGCGCGCTTCTCATGCTCTTTCTTCTTTCTTCTAAGAAGCTTATGCTCCTCCCTTCTTTTTAACTCGTAGAGCTCACGAGCTGCTCTTGTTCTTTTATGCAGCGAGGCCTTATATGCATCCTGCTTCGCTGTATGAATCCTCCTGCACTCGTCATCGAACCAGGTGTTTCTTCGTGGTGGAGCCTTGAAACCCAAGACTTCGTTCGCATGCAGGGCTTTTCAGGGCCTGTTTGCAGAGGCTCTACTGGTGTTCTATTGATAGCGTGGAGGATTGAGGTGTATTGGAGAGCTTACGGGAGACGCGATCGGTAAAAGCACGAGCGGTTTCTGGCGATTGTAGCTTTCCGACGTCATAACTTTGTATTCTTAATCTACTCCGCTGCGTTGGTGATATCCGTAAGCGCATCTTGGCTACTACAAGATAGTGGTCCGAGTCGATGTAAGCCCCTCGGGAAGTTCGAACATCAAGAATAGTGGAGGAGTGTCTGACGTCGATCGCGATGTGATCAATCTGGTTGGTAGTGGATTGATCAAAAGACCGCCAGGTGCCTTTGTGTATATCGAGGTGCGGGAAGCGCGTACTGGCTAGAAGGAGATTTCGCCCCGTAGCAAGATCAATCAGCCTGTGTCCATTATCGGAGGTGGTGTCGTGTAGGCTATGTTTGCCGATGACTCGTTCAAAGATGCTTTCCTTACTCAGCTTAGCATTGAAGTCTCCTAGTACAATTTTGATGTCATAGCTGGGACGTATGCGCAATGTCCAAGCTATGACACCAAAATCGTTCTAGGAGATTTTAATGCGAAGCTGGGTAAGGAAGCTATCTTTGAACGGGTCATTGGAAAACACAGCCTACACAACACCACGTCAGAAAACGGGCTAAGGCTAATGGACTTTATGGCGGGACATAACCTGGTAGTAGCAAGTACACGATTCGCACACCTCAACATCCATAAGGGGACCTGGCGGTCTTTCGATCAATCGACAACCAACCAAATTGATCATATTACGATCGACGGCAGACACTCCTCCAGCATCCTAGATGTCCGAACCTTTCGAGAAGCCAACATCGACTCGGATCATTACCTTGTTGCAGCCAAGGTACGGATGCGAATTTCTCGGAACCAACGGAGGCGAGTAAGATCACCAAAAATTAACGTCGGAAAGCTGCAATCGCAGGAGACTGCCAGGACCTTCGCCGATCAAGTCTCCCTCAAGCTCTCTCAGGTCCCGATGCAATCTGCAGAAACCATAGAACAGCAATGGAGTCGCTGTCAGAAAGCCATTAGAGAGGCCGCCTCAGATATACTCGGTATCGAGCCACCACCGTCGAGAAACCTCTGGTTTGATGATGAGTGCAGACAGGCCCATGTGGAGAAACAGAATGCATACATGGCCACATTGCATCGACGGACGAGAGCAGCCCGCGAGCTCTATGAACAGAAAAGGAGGGAGGAGCATGCGCTTCTGAGAAGGAAAAAGAAGGAGCACGAGAAGCGCGAGATCGAGGAGATGGAGAGATGTTACTGCAGGAACGACGTTCGAAAATTTTACCAGAAAGTAAAACGAACATGCCAAGGCTATAAAGCCAGAGCAGCAGCCTGCAGGGATGAGCACGGACAACTAGTAGCGGAGTCACAGTCGATGCTGAGATTGTGGAAGGACCACTTCTGCAGACTGTATAACGGCGATGATAGTCAAAATGCCGCCGTCAGGCAGAGCGAACCATTCACAATGGACGAAGACGAAGGAGAATTCCGTCCACCCGACCTAGACGATTTTAAGATAGCGATATCGAAACTTAAGTCTTATAAAGCTGCTGGAGCAGACGGACTCCCCGCGAAGCTGTTTAAAGCAGCTGGCGATGAGCTGGTTTGGAACATGCACAAACTCATCTGCAAGATATGGTCGGAAGAATGCATGCTCGATGAATGGAATCTCCGCATCGTTTGCCCGGTCCATAAGAAAGGAGACCCCTATGACAGCGCCAATTACAGAGGGATAAGTCTCCTGAACATTGCGTACAAGATCCTCTCTGCCGTACTGTGTAAGCGCTTGAAACCGTTCGTAGACAATCTGATAGGTTCCTACCAGTGTGGACTTAGGCCAGGAAAATCCACGGTAGACCAAATGTTTACACTACGGCAGATCTTGGAGAAGACCCATGAATTCCAGGTCGACACGCACCATCTTTTCGTCGACTTTAAAGCCGCGTATGACAGTGTTTATAGAGACGAGCTATATAGAGCCATGTCATGTGTTAACATTCCTGCCAAACTATGCAGGATGACTATGGAGAACTCTCGCTGCTGCATTAAGGTCGGAGGTGAACTAACCGACCCCTTTGATGTTAAAAAAGGTTTTAGACAGGGTGACGCACTGTCATGTGATTTCTTCAACATTATTATTGAAAAGATCGTGCGGGACTCTGCGGCCAATACAAGAGGTACGATCTATTTCAAGTCCACACAATTGCTTGCCTAAGCAGATGACATTGACGTTATTGGACGAACAAAGCGATATATCAATGAGGCGTTCACAAGCATTGAAGCAGAAGCGGCGAAAGTGGGTCTAAGGGTAAATGGGGACAAGACCAAATATATGCTGTCATCCAAGAAAGACGCACAACACCGACGTCTTGGTCAGAACGTCACCTTCGGCAGCTATATTTTTGAAGTAGTCAAGGACTTCGTCTACCCTGGCTCGATAGTGACAAGCAGCAACGACACCAGCGCTGAGATAAAACGCAGAATAACTCTTGCCAATCGCTGCTTCTTCGGGCTCAAGAAAAACTAAGGTTTCCCTCTAAACCTTAATCATCCCGGTCCTCCTCTACGGCGCTGAGGCTTGGACGTTGTCAAAAGCGGATGAAGAGGCTCTTGAACGTTTCGAGAGGAAAATTCTGCGTGCAATCTTTGGTCCCGTTTGTGTAAACGGAGAATGGAGGAGGAGATTCAACCAAGAACTGTACGGGCTGTACAGAGACATCGGCCTGGTTAGACGTCTTCGGATCCAACGTCTAAGATGGCTAGGCCATGTAGAGCGATTGGACATCAACGCTCCGGCCCGAAGAGTCTTCGACTCGAAGGTGGCGCGCACAGGTGGAAGGGGACCTCAACCAACTGGGCGTGCGGCACTGGAAGCGGCTGGCCGAAGATCGGGCCGGCTGGAGAGGCTTGTTGGTTGAGGCCCTGGTTCACCCCGAACTGTAGCGCCATCAAAGTAGGTAAGTAAGCTGGGACATTGGGCATACGTTCTGTATAGGAGATCGTAGAACTCATCTTTGGCGGAGTCATCCTTGTCTTCCGTGGGGGCGTGGACGCAGATCAGGCTGATGTTAAAAAATTTAGCCTTGATACGGATTGTTATGAGGCGTTCGCTCACATGCCGAAAGCTTAGGACTTTTTGCCTTAGTCCACCTCGAACAACAAATCCGCATCCGAACAATCGTTGCTCTCTCTCCCTATAGCAGTCGCCGTAGAGTAGATGTCGCAGCTTTTCATCCGTTTTCTACCCGGTCCATACCATCGCATTTCGTGGATGGCGGTTAAGATTTTTTTTTTTTTTTTTTAAATTTGCGCGCACTCAAGGTCTAATAACCTTATTATGTCGGCGACACAGTGCGGGCAGAAGGTAGAAAGGAAGAGGAATAGAGGAGATGCATGTTGCATTGAGGGGGGAACACCGAATCCGGCAGGGAGTTCCAGATTCGTGTGGTTAGGTTAATGAAAGATTCTCTATATTTGACAGTACGTCCGAAAGCGGGCTTCAGGGTATATTGGTGAGCATTCCTAGAGAGACGTGTATTGCGGGAGAAATGTTGAAGGGGCGGAATGCAACTGGCTATTTCATCAGAGCATTTTTGGTGGTAGTAACGATAAAACAGGGAGAGGCAGGTAACATTCCTGCGGTGCTCCAGCGAGTCTAATATTTTGGTAATGCTGGAGTCACCTATCAGTTTTATGGCTCGTTTTTGTATTCTGTCTAGTAGGTGCAATGAGGTCTTGGAAGCACCGGACCAGACATGAGCGTTAAACTCTAATTTGGGGCGAATGAACGCCTTATAGATTGTAGCCAGGTCTAAGGGTGAGAAATATTTCTTGCATCTGTATAAGAATCCTAGGCTTTCGCAGCATTCTTGGCGACACGTTACGATGCGTTACAAGGGCGGGAGGGGGGGTACGAACAACGCGTTATGTAACATTTTTTTTATTTAAATAAAAAACTGGCAACCCTCGACTGTATTGCTCACAATTTTTATTTTATTTCCGTTGTCAGTATTCGTTAGTGCTTTAAACATGAAATACGCACGAGCACATTGCCGTAATCAGTATTGTTAAGGTGAGTTCATACTGTTATGTCCTCAAAAGAGGGAGATTTGCATCATCAGCCGTTTTTAGCCTATAAAGGCTCTCATACTGACTTGCCAGCGTAATTGTCCAAAAAAAAAAAAAAATGCCAACCAGCCCTTCGGCAGCTCAAGAAGCACTAATTGGACTTACTCCAATGCACCTTTTTATAAAAAAGGTCGCATTACGTAGTGCAATCAGAATTCTTCGCTCGGGAACAGACCTATGGGTCACATGTCAATCCTGCAACAGCTTCCTGAGCTGGATATGAATACCACGGTCTCAGACGCATTACCACACACCTTCCCTTTTAACAAGAGATTTAAGATATTGATCCCAAACCGCACAGCTTGGAAAACCAGTGATCTCTTGCTCAACGTCAAAGGTCTTAGGTGGTATACTGGTGGCTCCAAAATTATTTCTGGCGTTGTCGCCGACATCTTTGGACAAAATTGGAGGATTAGCAAGACCCTACGAATGAGTCCCAGTATCTTCTAATCTGAAGTATAACCATCTTAACATCCGCCAATCTAAACTTAGAGACTGGCATAAGAGGAATAACCATCAGTATACTCTATGATAGCCAAGCAGAGCTGACTTCGTATAGCACGAACTCCAAATCCGTTAGAGAATGCCATGATGCCCTAAAAGACCTAGCAAAAAAAAAAAAAAAAAAGCAAAATCAAACTCTAGTGGGTGCCAGGACACAAAGGTATTTAGGGCAATGAATTCGCTGATCAACTCGAAAGGAAAAGTTCCAGCGAAAGGTACATAAGTCCTGAATCTTTCTGCAGCAGTGAGAAACAACTGCAACACCTGCCCTTTGGACTTTGCCAATCGAAAAGATTTATACGACCCCAGAACAAACACTCTATTAACATTCTTTAACTTAATAGAGTCGATATCAGAAGACTGAAACTGAGTTACGACTCTGTATTGAGGACGAAGAAACTGCAGGGCACATACCATATGAGTGCGCTGCCTCATAAGGGGATAATCTCAGCTCCTACGAGAGACATTCTCAACTTCATTAAAGAAATGGAGAAGCTCCTGGCTAGGAGGCACAATAGATCTATAAAGGTCGCAGTGCCTCTTGTTATTTGTTGCAAGTTATAAATCTTTTGTTTTATTTATTATTACCGCAAACGCGATTAAAACAGTAACACCGATATTTTAGCGACTTTCTGGTACTGTGCGCAACATAATTGGGGGGGGGGGATATAGCTCTTTTTAGCAGGCCAGCATCCGTCGGATAGATGCTACCCCTACGAGGCCTTTGTAAGCTCTTTGCCATTCAAGACCCTATCGAACGAAAATACCTTTCAATTCAAGAGTACCTACTCATTCGTCCGATGTGCCTCAACGTAACGTATCGCTATGTCAATTTCGTTCCATCCCAACTTACGACAGATTGGCATCACTCGGGCAATGTTGTCTTTTCGTGTTCCTCAGTCCGTCTCGCTCCCTTGCACAATGCTCAATTGATAATTTTGTACACCGTGCTCGGTGTGTAGTATTCCATTGGGGGCGGTGGCGGCAATCGCAGTGTTGAAATATCTCGGACTCCAGATATCTATTGTTTTTTTTTTTATTATTGGGATAGTGTGCATTTTTTTTTTTCATTATTAATCCTTTAAACGTTGCTATCGTACTGCCGTGGGAACGAAATAAATTTCTTCAGAATTCGGCGGGGCGAGAATTGATTTAGAGGAAAACGAAAATCTCCACCCACGATTGAGGAGAGTGCAGCTGGAAAAAGATCATGTAAAAGATAGGAAACCCGAATCCATCGTCATTGTTCTTGGACTCGGTCTGACTGGCATACAGTAAGAGTCCGTGCTGCTGCTGCTGCTACTAAAGTCGCTGGTGCTAGTGGGAGCCGTGTGTGAATGTGCGTGCACTTAAAATGGCTGAGTGTCTGCAACCGAAAATGTGCAGTGCGACAATTCAATTGTGGAACACAAATGACTTGGTCTAAAGGAAAAGCGCTCCCAAAACTTGATTTTTAGATTTTTACCTTTTTCTGTTTATTTATTTCCGTCGAACTGCTGCCCGACATTATCGATTTGTTTACATATATCGTTTGGTGTCGCGTGATATACAGACATACTCCATTGGATTGCAACCAGATATTGTAATGAATTCTAGGAAATCGGAAAAGTTATCTTTGGTGTTCGGTTCTACTGGGCTTCAGGTGGTGTTGTGAGGTGATGCTTGACGAGAGCAATTGGTAAAGGAGCACATCACCGCAAGGATACGGAAGCAGTGAGATCGAGAAAACGCATTCGCAATTCTTTCATCGAATAGGAGTACCCCTACTATGGATTGCAGCTTTACGGACTATGATTCGATTGCTAATTACCTCAACGAATCTGTAAGTATCACAATCGAATGTTTTGTCATAAAAAATAACTTTCCATTTTTGTTTTCCGTAATTCCATTTCGAATATTGTTTCTTACGTTTAATTGCTTGGTTTATTAATAAATGATTTTTCCTGATGAGAGGAAATACCAGAAACAGACGGAGAAATGGTCGAGCAGATGTTTTTGCATCCTCCCGTCTCGGGAGTCTTTCGTTTTCCGCTTGTCTGTTCTCTTTCTATTCGTTGTGTCTTGTTCCATCTTTATTTTCGCTTCTTGTGTGCCTTGCACGCGCTATAAATAGGATTTGAGTTGATATTTTTCTAGAAAGTGTGCAGTGATGAGTGTGAATGCAGTCAGGAAATGCATTCGGGTGTCGATGTTTAACAGCTCCGCTTACACCCGCGAGAGATCTGTAATGTAACACTCGCACTCGGCACCACAATTGGGTCTTTATTTCTCTTTGCCCTGGTTAGACATTGGGCAGAGTTACTCGACTTCATTGGTAGTGTTGTGCTGCTTGTGGACACTATCGTATATCTGGTATTGTACGGATCTTAGTTACATTTCTACATGTGAGTGAAGCACAATGTGCAATTTTTCTTTCATTTTCCTTTGTTGACTTTGGCTGGGATGTTGAGAGCCCGGCAGCTCCGGAAGCTACCTACCCGAGAAAAGTGTCGGAACAAACAGTGTCGTCGGCGCGCACATGTGACTCCTACATACATATGTACATACTATGTGCGGATAGTTTCTGTCTGAAGTTCTGCTTTATCCGCTTGTGCCTACTCGGTAAGTATGTGCGCGCCTGCTTGCCTGCTTTGAATAATTCTCGACTCGACGTTTTAAATGTTCTTTTGGGCACGTACTATTTGATTGTTGTGTGGACAACGACACGACAATATGACTCGTGCAGATCGGCGACAGGAAGTTGGTTTCGAAAAAGTCACACGCACTTTTGGAATTTGAAAATATGTCATGGTTGCCATCTCTGGCGATAGTGGGCTGTGTACCATAAGAAGTCGAATGCCTTCACGAATGTGTTGCATAAGCGATCTGCACTCGTTTACCTACCAAATGATCCAACAAATCGAAGAAGAGATCGACAACAGCCAGTCGCTAAATATTACAGAGATTTCTACAAGTGACAGAGTGGTCATGCTTTTACGAACAATTTGGCGATTACGTAATACCCGGTGGTCAGAGTACTGTAAGTCTATTGAAACCCTAAAGGATGGGATATAGCTCTTTTGACAATCCCGAGCACGCTGCTTCGAGTTATCAAGAGCAAGATGTCTTACATCCGCGATTACTTGGTCTTTATACCGGAGGTTCGGTTTTCCTCTTCTTCCCGAACCAGGAGGCTCGGAGTCGAAGACCCTTTTAGCTGGAGCGTTGATGTCCATGCGCTCGATGTAGCCGAGCCAGTGTAGTCGACGGATCTTTGCCTTCCGGACTACATCAACATCTTTGTACAGCTCGTAGAGCTCGCGGTTGTGTCTTCTTCTCCATTCACCTTCCTCATAGACAGGACCAAATATCCGGCGCAGAATTTTTCTTTCGAAAAAAACCAAAATCAGCTCCGCTGTCCTGCTTATAGTTCAGCTTTCCGCTCCGTACAGCAAGACTGGCAGTATGAGCGTTTTGTAAAGCATAACTTTAGTCTTTCGAGTGAGGAGCTTTGACCCAAGTTGCTTGGACAAGCCGAAGTAATCAGCGGTTGCCAAGGTCGATTCTATGCCGGATCTCCATTGTAGTGTCATTTGTGGAATTTACGTTTGCCCCGAGGTAGACAAACTCCTTAACTACCTCGAAATTGTAGCTCTCAGTTGTTATATTTTGTCCCAGGTGGTGAGCGAGGGATTGGTCTTAGCTTGACAGCATGAACTTCGTCTTGTCCTCATTGACCTTAAGACCAACTCGTTTCGCCTGTTCTTCAATCGCCGTGAATGCTTCCACAATGCCACGGCGAGAACACGCGATGATGTCGATATCATCCGCGTATCCTAGCAGCTGGACGGACTTGTAGAAGATAGTACCTTCCCTGTTGACGCCTGCCCGTCGCACTATCTGCTCCAGCACCAGGTTGCAGAAGTCACATGACAGCGCATTTCCTTGCCGAAATCCGGTGCATGTTTCAAACGGTTCCGAAGTCCTAGAACCGAGTTGCACGGTGCATCGCGTATTTTTTAGCGTGGCGCGACACAACTGGATCAGTTATCCCCCGGATCCCGAATTCGGCCATCGCACCAAACAGTTCTTCACGATGAATGCTTTCGTATGCGGCTTTGAAATCGATGAAGAGATGGTGTGTATCGATTTGAAACTCGTTGGTCTTTACCAGGATTTGTCGAAGTGTGAACATTTGGTCTATTGTCGATTTGCCGGACCGGAAGCCGCACTGATAGCTGCCGATTAGTGCGGTGCAAAAGGGCTTTAGACGTTCACACAGTACGCTGGAGAGGATCTTGTATGCGACATTGAACAGGGATATACCACTATAGTTCTTACAAGAGGTAGGATCGCCTTTTTTGTGGATGGGGCAAATAGAGCTGCTATTCCAGTCGTCTGGCATGCTTTCATCTTCTCAAACTCTGCAGATGATCTGGTGCAAGCTCCCTATCAGATCATCGCCGCCACCCTTGAAGAGCTCTGATGGCAAGTCCGCGGCCTTGTTGTTCTTCAGCTCCTGAATAGCTGTGCCGACTTCTTCGATGCTGGGTGGGAGGACTACTTCAGCGGCTCGAGATGGGATTTCGTCGGTCCCTACTACTCTCTTACAAATAGCCTGGGTGCCCTTTTTGAAACCTCCTGCAAGGCATTTGGCTTTCTTGTAAAAGGCTCGTGTTTTATGCTTATTCCTAGACTCCTCGATATCCTTGAGCTGGGAGGCTGCGAAGATTCTTTTCTTTTGTCGCAGTAGTTTTTTTTTTTCTCCCTTCTTCTGGCTCGGCACTCTTCTTGCGCTGCCCTGGTTTTCCTCTGCAGCGCCTTTTGGTACGCCTTGTCGGTTGCTGCCTTTTTCTGCTCAAACTCGCCATCATACCACGGGTTTCTTGTCGGGGGTGGTACGTACCCTAAGGTGGTTTCGGCTACTTCCTGAATGGCTGAGCGGCAATGCAGCCACATATTATTGGCATTTGTGTTCGATGTAGGCATACCGTAGAGTTTTTCGCTCAGCTGCTCCCTGTAGGCTCTGATAACCTTCGGTGTGCTCAGGCGCCCAATGTCGAACCTCCTCCTGATGGGCTGGTGCAGGAAGTGGTCAGAGTCGACATTTGCGCCTCTGAATGTTCGCACATCCAGGATGTTTGACGAGTGCCTTGCGTCAATGAGCACATGGTCGATTTGGTTGGCTGTTCGACTGTCCGGAGATCGCCAGGTTGCTGTGTGGATTCGATTGCGGAAAAATCTTGTGCTACTTATCACCGAATTACAAGCTCTCGCGAAATCCGCGAGTCGGAAGCTTTCCGATCACTCTGCCAAAGGTGTTCTTAACGATTGTGTTATTGAAGTCCCCGAGTACGATCTTCGTACTCCGGACAAGCTCCGTAGACGTTGTCCAAAAGATCAGAGAAGTCCTCTTTAATGGAGTCTTCGGTAGGGGCGTGTGCACATACATTAGGAGTTGTCAAGTGGCTAAGGTAATACCACATTGCAGCTGCTAGGCTTAGCAAAATCCTGTCTAAACAACACTCCAAAACGTCCCTTATTAAACGCGATGACGGTGCATGGGCAGCTTCCACAGAAGAATCCTTCGAACTTCTCATGAACACCCACTTCCCTGGATGTAAAGACTGCGGGGAAAATGTGCAAGTCCATCATCAGACTTGCATCATCTCCTGGGCCATTTGCAGCTTCTATCATCCCTATGAGTCACCAGGTTTCGACAAGGTATTACCGATAATGCTCCAAAAGAATTTGGATATGGTTATACCCTGACGAACGGTGATCTACCGAAGGTCGCTTGAACTCTTTTTTTTAATTCGGAGGCTTCTGCTCTCTGTTGAAGCACTCATAGGCAAATACTGCTCCATTGCACTCCGGACACCTTACATTAGTGTATTTTCGCCGTTTCTCGGAGAAAAATGAAAAGGAGCTAAGAGATTCGGAACACACGTCGGCCCCAAGGATGCGCTACCATGCGCGAGCAAAGGCGGGACAGTCGCAGAGAACATGCTCTGCCGTGTCATCCTCCTCGCAATGTGCAGCACAAGTAGGCGTCTCACTGATGCCAAGCACGTAGAGATGCTTAGCAAAAGTGTAATGGCCCGTAATGACTCCCACAAGTCTTCTCCAGTCAATTCTCCTTAAGGACAGGAGGAATGCTGCGGACTTCTTGCAGATATCAGAGCATACGCGCTTAGTCATCCTACATCCTGGATAATCGTGACCCTCTACGGTTGTGTGTATTAAACATCCAATCGTTAATGTAGGAATTTACCGTGGACGCAGGTAGACCTAGAGCGGGTTAGGGTCCTGAGAAACTCTGCTCTGAACCCATTCTGGCGAGTTCATCAGATTTCTCATTTCCAGGGATCCCATAGTGACCTGGAACCCATACAAGCCTTAGTGAATTTAGTCTACCGACTCTGTTCAAGAAGTTCATACACTCATTTGGAGCTAGTTGAAGGGCTTCATCATAGCATATAAACAGCGCCTGGCGTGCTGGGGAGAGCCCCTGTACAGCTGAAACAAACCGTTCTTTGGAGTTTGGTGAAAGAGGCTACGACGTGTTTGCGTGTTGGCCTGTTCCATCAGACAATCGATGTATATGAGATTATAGGTCTCATAATTGCCATGTAGTTCTAGAGGGCCTTTGCCAGCGATAAGCCCATGTTCTGCCAAAAGCGCCTTTGTATTGACAGAAAGCTGAGAGCGCTTTGGTGGTTTTTGACTCAACATGTGTTGACCAAAGAAGCTTGCTATCTAGTATGACTCCCAGGTACTGGGATGTGAACGCCTTTAGTATTTTTCCTTCTCGTGAAGAGACCGACATCGGTCTTAAGAGCATTAACCGACAGCCCATTTCTTGTACACCAATCATCGATCACATTTAGCGCACGAGCCGACAGAAACAATGGCGACATCATCCGCATTGAACTGGCATTGAGAGCATCAAGCAGAGGGTCGACCATCATGCACTATAACAGCGGGCAGCCCTTGTTTACGTCGGATTTGACACATTTGTCGAGGCCTGCACCAGCAGTCAATGTCCTGTCCTGTTGCTTTGATCCACAATACCACTGCTTCATCTACGCCATGCTGTCTAGCAGCGTTCCACATGCTGTCAAAAGGTGTGTTATCAAAAGCTTCCTCAACGTCGACGAAAATGGCCAGCGCGTACTCTTTCCTTTCGAGTGCGCATTCTGTCCTCCCAACTAGGTTTTAAAGCGCAGTCTAGCAAGATTTACCGCGCTGATAAGCATGTCGCAACTACAAAAGAACTCAACTATTCTCTAGACTAATTGGTGTAAAACTCTTGACAAGTGAGTAATCCTCTTCCTATTTTGGGACTAAAGACTGTGAAAGTACAGTGAGCCAAGGAATAGGTATGTAGGCAAATGCCAGACTAGCAGCCTTATACCTTTTTGCAGCATAACAGAAGGATGCCACAGCAAATTCAATAGCTTCAGTCGTTACCAGTCGCTTAGTCTCACTTACGTTACCCTGACCTGGAAAAGAGTTCGGGTCGAAGGTTGGGAAGTGCGGGCATGAATCCGTGAAGATTCCTCACTTCCTTCATTCTGAAGATCCTCGAACGCATTTTAAACATGCACATCCGAAACACTTTTGGAAACACAAATCTTTCGAAGTCTCAACACGCCTTCCTCAAAGGCAAGTCCACTTAGACCACTCTGTGTGAAGTTGTGCTGACAATCGAAAAATCTATCCACTTCAAGCCATTCACCCCAGCTACTTTCTTACATAGATGTAGAAAGAGCTTTTAACAAGTCCATACTGAATCGATCTAAGAATCCCTCATCACAGTCGGTGTAGAGGGTTTTGTTAGCAGCTGGGTTACACCCATTCTCTAAATCAGGATCATTCAGGCCTAGATGGAAAATACCATTACAGCCAAGACTGTGGACAGAGACACACCCTAAGGGGGGTCATATCGCCTCTACTATGACTCATGGTTATAGACAAAATCTTGAAGGAGTTTGAGCGAATCGGAATTAAGGCGGTCCCTTATGCAGACGACGTGGTTATTATTCTGGTATTGGGGATATCCCTCTCGGTAATAAGAGAAATAACAGAGAGGGCTTTGATTAAACTAAGCGCCTGGGTCGCAAAATGTGGACTTCCTTAAATCCGAGTAAAACGGAACTGACCACTAAGTATAGGATACCGACGTTTAATCTCCCTCGATCCAAATCCAGACACTCTCTCTGTCTTCCGAGGGCGGATATCCAGGAATTATCCTAGATCCAAAGCTCAATTGGAAGCTAAACATAGAACACCGGGTACGGAAAGCATGTGCCGCTTTCTGCGCCTGTAGCTAAACTTTTAGCCAAAGTGGGGACTCCGGCCCATAATGATGCTGTGGATGTATACAGCCCTTGTACGCCCTATCCTCACCTATCAATCACTTGTATGGTGGCCTGCCTTAAGCAAAGCATACAACATCACCAAACTCTACCGAGTCCAGCGGACGATCGGTATTGGCGTAACATGTGCCCTTCGGTCCAGCCCGACCGAAACACTCAACGTACTCCTAAACCTCCTCCCTCTGGATCTACATATCAGATACATTGCGTTAGGCACTGAGAATAGGGGTTCTGGTCGTCAAATCCCTACGGTCATAGTAAGGTGTTGGACCTATTACCTAAAGACCTGGCTACGACTTCAGCCGACTTCTCACAACATAGGGGGAAACGAAAATGCTGATGCGCTGGCAAGGCACGGGTCTTCTCTTGATAGTTCCCTGACGGAGGCACTCCTCCCATAGAACTGGTCAGAGGACAAATTTTTCAACATTTCCTCTCAAGGGCGAACTCCAGATGGAGCACCCTGAGCTATTGTGTTACATCAAGAAAGATGTGGCCTTTCTACAACATAAAAAGAACTCACTACCTAACTAACAGATCACGACGGCAGATTGCCAGAGTTGTAGCTATCAGTACTGGCCATTGGCCTATGGGCACGCATGCTGGGTTGCAAGAACCCGCTGGAAAAGGAAACCTTTTACCATTTCCTTTGCGAATGACGGGCTCTGGCTAGAACCCGACAGTGCACACTCGGCAAAGCCTTATCAGACTTCATAGAATGATGCAACATCTTTCAATCCAACTCCACAAGATGGATTTGAAATACAAATCGACACTGTACTCGTAGGTCACTCGAGTGGTGGCGTCAAAATGGCGAGCAGGCCCTAATTGGGCCTTGGTCTCTTTGAGGCCAGACGGCCACTGCTGCCTACCTACCTACCTATTAGCCTACTGTCCACCTTTTGATTCTTCGTGGTGTGTCTTGTGAAGAGACAGATTTCGTCTGGGGTTTTACGTGGACACCTGCCTTGTCGGCTTAATTCCACGGTGGGCCATCCCACATGGGGTGAATATAATGCGTCCACCAACGCCCCTTCCTTAGATGACATAGTCTGGTTTCAATTTGGAGTCATGCTTGGGGACATGAACTCCACCCTTGATAAAGGCCGAGGTCTACCTAACACCTCTTGCATCTGACTTTTTAGATCGAAGACGAAGTCTTCATTGATCTTGTCAGATACCATGCGTTCCCGCGATGTTGGGATAACCACAGCCACCACGATGCTCCCACAAGGGGGCCTACCTCAAACAGACAGGACCGGAGCGAATTTCGGCTACTGAGTGTGCGTATTATTTGCTACTATCACAATTAATTTTCATCATTGGCACAAAGTGCCTCTTGGCTGTGTTTCTTTTAATCACTCACACACTCACTCACCTAGTTCACTCCGGGGGCTTCCTGTCCCCGTGGTACCAATTATTTTAAAGTGCCTTGGTTTTCACTACGCCACTGAAACCAGTCACTTTCAGTTGAGTCCACCCAAAACACAAGCCTGACAACTTACCTTCCGTCAAATTCTGAGGTGCCAGGATTTTAGCACGCTCAATTGGATTTTAGTCGCCTTTTACGACAGGCATGCCTTACCTCGGGACTATTCTAACCCCGTACCCGCAGGGGGATTGTGAAGAGACAGTAAGAAAGACTAAGACAATTTCCTAACTTAACTAACTCCTCCGTGACATTTACATCATGCCGTCGAGAGTTGTCGTTGTTAGACGCCAGATTCTATGTATGATTTCATCTGATGCCGGCAAACACATGGTCATGGTTCTTCTTTTGCGCACTTCCGGTTACCAAAAGCTCTTTCAATGCAACATGTGCCATCACTTATGTAATATGTACCTACTCCTCATACAGACATTTTTCCTTAATCTCCCCCTCTTCTCTGCCACAACGTTCGCTTAATATGGCCCATTTGCCGTGATTGGTTAACAAGGAGCAATGGCATAGCAGCCAGCGTACATATAATCAGCTTAGCGAAGGTAATTCCAAAAATAATTGTTCGAATTGCTAAGAATCATGACAACAGTGATTGTGGTTGTGGTTTCCAGTCGCGGAATAAGCAGAATTGTTTTCTTGGAAACGTAAAATGCTATACGTTCGGCGGCAATGGGTGGCTGGGAAAGTCATTGAACACGATCGGGGGTGTACTGAAAATAGATGGCAGAACGCAGTCTCTTTCGAAATGATTCGTTTCAGCGTTCTTTGACCTTTCTGCGTCCTATAAAGGCAATGCCGGGGGATTCATCAAATTGTTGTTTGTTTTTTGCTGTCGAACATATCCTACAAGGATCGTGAAGTTGTATGATTTTGGCCACTGGGCTTGGTAACATCTCATTCATATCCAGTTAATATAGTGAAGGACTGTACAGAGATTACACTTGTCAAGAATTTAATTTTTATTTTTTTTTTATGATCTTGAGGAACCGCTTGCTCCGTGCAATTCTAACCTCTCAACTACTTGGTACGAGGGCGGGTCAATACTTACTTACTTACTTATCAGGCCAGCGATCCATGGAAGATCTGAGCTTGAGCTGTAGCTGCCTTCCATCCTTGACGGTCCCGAGCACGTTGCTTCCAGTTATCGAGACCAAGGTGTCTTACATCCGCGATTTTTGTATGTATGTATGTTGGCGTTACAGTCCATGAAGAACCTGAGCCGAGCTTCTCTCAATCACCCATGTTGTGTGTGATTTCACTTTTCCCATAGGTGAAAGGGACCTACAGTTTATTGCCGGTTCCGAAAGGCGAATTTCGATAAGCTTTTCATGACAATTTTACTACAGGGGGTTTTGTCAGAACCCCGCTGAGGAGAAACACAGTGAAAAACACGTTCGATGACATGGCTGTGTCGGGATTCGATCCCGTGTCATCGGCGTCAGAGGCCAACACACTACCCACTGCACCACGGTGCTCTCAATCCGCGATTACTTGGTCTTTTTACCGGAGGTTCGGTCTTCCTCTTCTTCTCGAACCAGGAGGCTCGGAGTCGAAGACCCTCTTAGCTGGAGCGTTGATGTCCATGCGCTCGATGTGGCCGAGCCAGTGTAGTCGACGGATCTTTACCGTCCGGACTACATCCACATCTTTCTACAGCTCGTAGAGTTCGCGGTTGTGTCTTCTTCTCCATTCACCTTCTTCACAGACAGGACCAAATATCCGGCGCAGAATTTTTTCTTTCAAAAGAACCCAAAATCAGCTCCGCCGTCCTGCTTATCGTCCAGCTTTCGGCTCCGTTCAGCAAGACTGGCAGTATGAGTTTTTTGTAAAGCGTGACTTTGGCCTTTCGAGTGAGGAGTTTTGACCCAAGTTGTTTGGACAAGCCGGATCTCCACTGTGGTGTCGTTTGTGGAGTTTACGTTTGCCCCAAGGTAGACAAACTCCTTAACTACCTCGAAATTGTAGCTCTCAATTGTTATATTTTGTCCCAGGTGGTGAGCGAGGGATTGGTCTTAGCTTGACAGCATGTACTTCGTCTTGTCCTCATTGACCTTAAGACCAACTCGTTTCGCCTGTTCTTCAATCGCCGTGAATGCTTCCACAATGCCACGGCGAGAACACGCGATGATATCGATATCATCCGCGTATCCTAGCAGCTGGACGGACTTGTAGAAGATAGTACCTTCCCTGTTGACGCCTGCCCGTCGCACTATCTGCTCCAGCACCAGGTTGAAGAAGTCACATGAAAGCGCATCTCCTAGCCGAAATCCGGTGCATGTTTTAAACGGTTCCGAAGTCCTAGAACCGAGTTGCACGGTGCATCGCGTATTTTTTAGCGTGGCGCGACACAACTGGATCAGTTTTCCCGGGATCCCGAATTCGGCCATCGCACCAAACAGTTCTTCACGATGAATGCTGTCGTATGCGGCCTTGAAATCGATGAAGAGATGGTGTGTATCGATTCGAAACTCGTTGGTCTTTTCCAGGATTTGTCGAAGTGTGAACATTTGGTCTATAGTCGATTTGCCGGGTCGGAAGCCGCACTGATAGCTGCCGATTAGTGCGGTGCAAAAGGGCTTTAGACGTTCACACAGTACGCTGGAGAGGATCTTGTATGTGACATTGAACAGGGAGATACCACTATAGTTCTTACAAGAGGTAGGATCGCCTTTTTTGTGGATGGGGCAAATAGAGCTGGTATTCCAGTCGTCTGGCATGCTTTCAATTGATGCGGCCCTTGATAGGAGGGTGGTTGAGATGGATTCCTATATCCTGTTGGGTGACTTCAACGCCCAGAACTGTCAACTGATCATCACCTGGTGTTGGGTTTAGCTCTTCTTATCCTTTCCAGATCTCCAGCCAACAGTCCACTGCGTTTATCATATGGTTTAAGAATCAGATACCACTGCATCCTAATCAACATGCATATCGCAAAGAACGATCTACTGAGAATGCGCTTACATCACTTAGTAACGCGGTTTAAACTAGCTTCACACGCAAGGAGATCGCAATTTGCGTCTTCCTCGGTATTGAGGGGGCTTTCGATAATACTGGCAATGACTCCCACTAACCACTGGATTAGGGCGATGCTAAATATCAGCCACATCCGGACAGGTCTCGGTGACAATATCGGCGGCTAAGGGGTCGATAGTTATCGATGACCTACTCCGTAGGTTAACCAATCTCGGCTACGAGGTCATCGGATACGCCGAGGATCTAGTAGTTATTGTTACGGGTCTGTGCGTAATTTCTGCGTGTGAACGCATGCAACTTGCGCTTCAGTCCATCTCTGACTGGTGTGGCAGAGAGGGTTTATCGATTAACCCAAATAAGACAATGTTAGTCCTGTTTACAAAGAGGAAAAGGATACAGCATTGCTCCGTCTCCCTAAATGGTACAAACATTGGATGTCCAGAAAAAGTTAAGTACCTAGGTATGAACCTTAATCGCAAACTTAATTGGAACTCCAACATCAAAAGCAAGCTTACAAAGGCGACTAAGGCGTTGTGGACCTGTCGACGCATTTACGGCAAAACCTGGGTATTAAAACCCAAGGTAGTCCACTGTATGGTGGACAAAAGATGAGCAAAAACCACAATCGTTAAAGGTCAACGCCTTCGGAGACTAGCGTGTCTCGACATTACAGGCGCTATGTCAACCTGCCCGAGAAGCACTGATTGGTCTTACTCCACTGCACCTTTTTATTAAAAAGGTTGCATTACGTAGTGCAATCAGAATTCTTCGCTTCGGAACAGGCTAGCCATGTAAACCAATGGGTCACATGTCCATCCTGCAACATCTTCCTGAGCTGGATATGATTATCACGGTCTCGGACGCATTACCACACACCTTTACTTTTGACAAGAGATTTGAGATTCTGATCATAAACAGCTCAACTTGGGAAACCAGTGATACCTTGCCTAACGTCAATGGCCTTAGATGGTACACTGATGGCTTCAAGATCGTTTCTGGCGTTGGCGTTAGTATCTTTAGACCAAATCGGAAGATCTCGAAGGCTTTAGGAATGAGTCCTAGTATCTTCCTGAATTATATGCCATCCCGACGTGCGTCAATCTAAATTTAGAGGCTGGCATAAGAGGTGTAACCATCAAACAGTCAAGCAACGCTCAAAGCGTTGAGCTCGTATGGCACAGACTTGAATTCCGTTAAGGAATACCATGATGCCCTACAGGACTTTGCCAAAAAAATAGGGCCAAACTCTAGTGAACGCCAGGGTACAAAGGTACTAAGGGCAATGACATCGTCGCTCAACTCTCTAGGAAAGGTTTCAGCGAAAGGTACGTATGTATGTAGGTACGAACCTTTCTGCGGCATTCCCAAGTCTGAGATTAACTTCTTCTTAGACAAGTGGGAAAAATCCCAACACCTGTCCCTTTAGAACAGCGTTCAGGGACTTCGCTAATCGAAACGATTTATACGGCCGCTGAACAAACACTATTTACATACCCAAACTTAATAGAGCAGATATCAGAAGCCTAGTCAGCTACCTGACGGGACACTGAGGTCTGAGATATCATCTTAACAAAATGAATCTCTCGTCTGAAACTGAGTGCCGACTCCGTCCTGAGTACGAAGATACGGCAGAGCACTTACGGCTGGGGCTAGGACCGTGAATGCCAGGTTAAAAACCTCCCTACGGTTTCTGGTAATGAATGATTAGAGGTTAGAATGAATTCGATAAGCCACTCACCTCTTCCGTTTATATCGCTGCTGCCCCAAATCGTGTGATGCGCATTTGACCCCGCACCGATTAGGAGCCTAGCTTGATGTCTTTACGCGTTCTCGACTAGTCTTCTGACCTCGTCTGGTGGAAGGGTCTTTTCCTGAGCCATATATGATGAGGCTATCCATAAATTGTCTCTGGGTGAGTGTACTGTAATCACCGTGGTCTTAGGGCAACTGTGATTTGGAAGAAGGTAAGCGTTTACAGTTTTCTTTGCAAGTATGCAAGTGCGGGGTTTACCTTCGTTTTGTGATGTAAAAAAGTTATAGGCTGGAGTCCTTAGTCCGCAAAACATGTGGTCGTGTACCCAAGGTTCTTGGATCAGGACTATGTCTTCTTCTCCTTTAGCCAGCCTGAGAAGGAGCTTTGCGGTTGCCGCTTTTGAGTAATGGAGGTTAACTTGAATTAATCTCAGCATCAAAGCTGCTATCAATCCTATTAGCCTCCACCACGGTGGTTTTGAGGTCTTCCAGATCTAGGTCTAGAAGATCGTCTTCCATTAGCGAGCTTGTTGAATAGTCCTCGCTTCCGGAGTTGAGCAGTGACTCCGGGTCTTTGTCGAGTAGGGTTGTTGCTGGGGTTTCAGCTTCTTCCGTCGCAGGACTCTTGCTTCCTGAGGGGATTGGGGGTTCCTACTCCGTTGAGTTTTCCCTTTTGACATCGGTGCTAGCCAGGTCTTCGTTGCCGGATGGTGGCATTTCCTCATCCTTTTTATAAATACTCAGTTTGACCTTTTTAAAGCCAAACCTTATTTGGTAGTCGTATTGGGCCAGAGGTTCCAGGGCTTCACAGTTCAGGAAAATCCAGCTCCTCCAGCTTCACGACTTTCCAATCTCCTGTTGGGAGATTGGGGTTACAATAGTTGATAGTTTCAACAATTTCGAGAGGTTGTCTGGTGCCAGCGGGAGCCAGCATCTTGCTCGCCGTCGTTTAGGGATCTAGCTCCCTCCTAGATTTCCCCTATTTCTGCCACTGTGGCCTTTAATAGATCAAGGGATCTTTCGTCGGCACAGCTTAACAGTTTTACCCTGCCTTGGTACCATCCAACGTCGTCGCAGATGGGCGGTGGTCCAGGGATCTTCCTTGCTATTTTTAGGAAGTTTGCCGATAGTGCTTGATCGACATCCTTCCATTTGTCCGTCGTAATTTTGCCGTCCGGATCGCTATCATCTATGATTGCAACCGTTAGGCACTCCCTCGCAATCGCACCGAAAGGCTTTAATAGCTTCGCCGGTGCTCCCAGCCTAGCCTTCTTAGCCTCCCGTTTCGGTTTTTCGGGGGAAGATTTGGGCCTCTTGGCTTTATATTGAGCCAGGATTCCTGCAGCCCAGGCGACAGACTCCTTGGCTTTCTCCGGTGTACGGTTGGCCCCATCAATTAAAAACTCTCAAGGCCGCGTTGAAGTCTCTATAGGCTGTGGCCGATGGGTTGAATCTCTTATTGTCAGTTTTGTCTTGCGACAATTTGTTTGAACGGCTTTCTAGTACTCCTTCTGGAGCTTTTGTAGCCTTTGAAGTGGAGGCGATTAATCTGATAAGAACCTATCAGGTTATCGACAAAGGGTTCCAGGCGTTCCAACAGTACGGTGGAGAAGATCTTATTTGCGATGTTAAGGAGACTTATTCCCCTATAGTTGGCGCAGTTGTAGGGGTCTCCTTTCTTGTGCACTGGGCAAACGATGCAGAGATTCCATTCGTCGGGCATGCTTTCCTCCGGCCAAATTTTACAGATGAGCTGGTGCATGCGCCCTACCAGCTCATCTCCAGCCGTTTTGAATAGCTTGGCAGACAGGCCGCCTGCGCCCGCGGCTTTATTAATTTTAAGCTTCGAGATGACCAGCTTAATTTCATCTAGGTCGGGTGGACGGAATTCTCTTACATCTTCGTTTGTTGCGAATGGATCATTCCGCCTGACAGCGGTATTAGATCTTTCATCGCCGTCAAACAGTCTACGGAAGTGTTCCTTCCATATTCTCAGCATCGACTGTGACTCTACTACTAGTTGTCCGTCGTCATCCTTACAGGCTTCCCCTCTGGCCTTTATAGCCCGGGCATGTTCGTGTAACTTTTTCGTAAAACTTGCGAGCGTTATACCTATGGTAGCATATCTCCATCTCTTCAATCTCATGCTTTCCATGCTTCCGTTTCTTCTTCCTTAAAAGCGTGTGTTCCTCTCTCCTTTTCTGCTCGTAGTGTTCACGGCTTTTGTAGGTAGGTAGTGTAGCATGGCTTTTGTAGGTAATTTGCTTTGCATCAAACCAGTGGTTTCTAGCTGGCGGCTCGGTTTGAAACCCATTACACCAGAGGCAGCGTCTCTGATGGCGCGCTGGAAATGCTCCAACTGTTGTCCTGTGGATTGTGCCGGTGTCATCGAAATTTGCGAGAGGTTGAGGGAAACTCGACCGACAAAAATCTAAGCGGTCTTCTGCGGTTATAACCTTCTGACTTCAGCCTTTTGTTGTCCAACTCGACTCCGTGGCATCCTTGATATCATACCTTGGCTACAGCAAGGCAGTGGTCAGATTCGATGTTGGCTTCTCGAAAGGTTGGCACATCTAAGATGCTGGAGGAGTGCTTGACGTTGATCGCAAAGTAGTTAATCTGGTTGATGGTTGACTGATGAATTGATCGCCAGTTTCGTTTGTGGTTGTTGAGATGCGGGAAATCGTGTGCTAGCTGGAAGGAGATTACGCCCCGGCAGGAAGTCAAGTAGCCGATGTCCGTTTTCGGACGTGGTGTTGTGTAGGCTATATTTGCCCATGGTCGACTCAAATATGTATGTCCCTTTTGCCCAGTTCCGCATTAAAATCTGGGGCATAGGTTCTGTCCAGGAGACTGTAGAAGTCAAGTCGTCTCTGAGTCGATCGTCCTTCTCTTTGGTTGGGGCGTGAGCACATATCGAGCTAATGTTCCCGAAATTAGGTAGGTAGGGTCGTAGCCTTCCCAGAGTTGAGAAGAATGCACGTAGGCCAGGGAGGCCCGTTGTGCAGCTACGAGGGGGTTTTACCCCCCTATTCGTGGAACCATTTTGTGCTTCTTAAGAAGTTAAGAAGATCAAGTATCCCTACTTTCTGAACATCTGTCAGATCGTTAAGGAAGTAAGAGCCTAGGTAACGTTTCCTGAAATTGCAGAGAGCTGGACAGGCGCAGAGAATGTGGTGAATGGATTCGACCTCCTCCTCGTCCTGACAGCTTCTGCAGAAATCATTCGGAACTTTTCCTAGTTTTTGTGCGTGACTGTCAATGAGGCAGTGTCCTGCGATGACACCGATGACTTTGTAGATGTCAGTTCTCTTTAGGGACCCCGTCCCATCCCACCCCGTCTTTGGTTTTAGACCCGTCAGTGTAGAAATCCACACCGTTTCTGCGCGGTTGAGTTTGGCGGGTCCAGTTCTTCCTGTCCGGATAGATCATCGTAAAGTTTTTGTCCAAAACTATGGTGGGTTCTGTGTGGTCTAGGTTTTCTGTCATAGTTATCCTGTTTTGTAGGATGGAGGAGTGGCCAGCGACATAGCTCGCCCATTTCGAGTTGGCTTTTAGTCTTATGGCCGTGTGTGTGACAATTTGCTTAACGGTAATATCGAGTGGTGTAAGGTCTAGTATCATGTTAAGCGCAGGCGTTGGTGTGGACCTGAGGGCCCCGGTAATGCACATACATGCCATCCTTTGTACCTTCTCGAGTTGTTTGTGGAATGTTGTCTTGTCTAATGTAGTCCACCAGACTATCACTCCATACATTAGTATGGGTCTAACGACCGTGATGTAGAGCCACAGGGTGATCTTGGGGTTGAATCCCCATTTTTTCCCTATGGCTTTCTTACATGTATAGAGAGCTATTGTTGCTTTTTTTGCTCTTTCAATTGTGTTGCTCTTCCAAGTTAATTTCCTATCGGGTATAATGCCACGGAATTTGGCACTAGGGGAGTAGGCTAACCTGGTATCGAGCAGAGTGATAGGGCAGTTTTCCGGGATTATGTGCTTTTTGGTAAAAAGCACGAGCTCCGTTTTCTGTGGGCTAATCCTGAGCCCGTTACTATGCGCCCATTTGCACAGAAGTGAGAATGCCGGTTGCATGCGGTCATTCAGTGTAGATAGGTATTTACCTGAGATTGTGATGGCAACGTCATCGGCGTAGGCAACAACGTCCAGGCCTTCTTTCTCCAGTTTGATCAGTAGTTCGTTTACAACTACATTCCAGAGAAGAGGTGAAAGGACCCCACCTTGCGGGGTTCCCTTGGTAACTACTCTGGTAGTTACTAGGCTTCCCCACTTAGAGTGAATCTTGCGCGTTAAAAACAACTCGCTGATCAGCTCTATCAGAGTCCTCTCCACCTTTAGCTTTTCTAGCCCTTCTATTATTGCTTTCGGAGTGACGTTGTAAAAGGCGCCCTCTATGTCTAGGAAGGCTGTTAGAGTATATTCCTTGAGATGGATTGATCTTTCGGTTTTCCTCACTAATGAGTGAAGAGCTGTTTCGACCGATCTACCTTTACAGTAGGCGTGCTGTGCCTTAGAAATTAGGGAGGGATCCAAGCTGTGCCGTATGTGTAGGTCTATCAGCCTTTCTAAAGTTTTTAGAGCGAAGGATGATAGACAGATAAGCCTTAGATCCTTGGGGGAAGTGTGAGAATTCCTGCCGGCTTTGGGGATGAAAATTACCTTTACGCACTTCCACTTTTCTGGAATGTGACTCCAAGCTAGGCATCCTTTAAAGATTATCTCTAATTCCATTCCCGAAATTAGCTTTGATGCGGATTGTTGTGAGGCGTTCGCTTACATGCCGAAAGCTTAAGACTTTTTGTCGGAGTCTTCCCCGAATAAGCTGTTAATTGTTCCCCTTCTAGCATTTCCCGTAGCAGTTTTTCATCCGTCGATTGCCTGGTCGATCCCATCGCACTTCTTGTAGAGTGCGTTTATACCTGCTTTATAGCAGTTGAGGGTTTGCTCCAATTGATTGCCTGCACCCGGTCTGTTAAGGGACCTAACATTCTAGGTGCACATATGTATTCTTCTTTGGAGACGTTACAGCACATGAGGGACCACCAAGTTTCTCTTCAGTGTAATTTATTTTTCACACAGGTGAAAGGGACATACAGTTTAATTCCGATTCCGAACGACGGACAGGAGTCGAAAAGCTTTTTCATGGCAAGTATACTACGGGGGGTTTCGCCAGTACCTCGCCGAGGGCCGACGCCGCGAAATAAACATTCGATGGCATTGTTATCGGGACCCGAACTCATCGTGTGTCAGAGTCTAATACACTAACCACTGCGCCACGTCCCCCTCATTATTGAATATTAATAATCAATAATAATCCAAGCTTAGAGCGTTCTGCGCGTCTGGAAGTCGAGGTTAAACGAAGGTACCCAACAAAAATGTAGGTTTCCATGCCGTCGTATATTGATTTCAGTATCGAAATCCCTTTATACCTACATCGATTAAAGGCGAAACAAATCAGTGCCGATTCCAATCTCCCACATTAAAGAAATCCCAACCAGATCCACAACGCCGATAGATTGTAATCATTAATCACACGAAGCGTGCAAGTTTACGGTTTACGTTTTAACAGACCTTGATAGCCATCAACTGCACATGATGCAATCATTACCCAACGCCTCCGAGTTAATCTCTATGCTTAAGCACACTGGATCGAACTCAAAACTTTTGAATTCATTCTCCCAATGAGAAGCAACAAATGCCAACTAGACATTATTCAAATAAGCGTAGCTCCCGCTCGTCAAAGCCATAAATTGAGGTTAAAGAGAAAATAAATCGCCATGTGGCCAATTCGATTAGCACATCACATGAAACCGAAAAGAAAAAATTGAAAATTTGTTTCCTTATAGCGCAACTCTTGGTATTAGAATGAACCCACACTCCACAGTGTTTCCATCCAGTTCCGTGCGGATAGTCGCCGGCAAATTAATGATAATTTTAGCAATTTAGCTCAAAACGATTAAGATATGGTCAAAAGCAATGCGGCGACAATGATGCGCGGAAACTAAAAGCACAAAAGCCGTGAAATCAATTAATGTCGCATGTGGAGACGGTATTGACTTACTTTGGAAGACGAACGTGTGGGTATGTCAAAGCTGGCTGCTTGGCTTGGTTCACATGTGACTACAGACGATTCGCGTTTAATTGTCGATACAGATTGCGCATACGGAAAAGTGTTGAATGTGGCTCGTCGGGAATTATTCAGCACGGGCCCAAAGGTCGTAGGACCAAAATTACCTCACACACCGGTAGACTTTCGTAGTTCTTATGTGTACATATGTAGGTTTAAGGTTTTCACGTGGCCAAGAGCGCTGTTCATAGCACATAGTCATGGGTATTTTCTGAATCTGCTGACCTGACTTTACTAACAAACTTACTTACTTACTTAACGGGCGCTACAGTTCGGGGTGAACCTGGGCCTCAACCAACATGCCTCTCCACCTAGCACGATCTTTCGCTAGTCTTTTCCAATGCCGCACGCCCAGTTGGTTGAGGTCCCCTTCCACCTGTGCGCGCCACCTTAGGTGCGACCGTCCTCTATTTCTTCGTCCCTCGGGGTTGGATTCAAAGACTCTACGGGCTGGAGCTGTGGTGTCCATTCGCTCTACATGGCCTAGCCATCTTAGGCGTTGGATCCGTAGACGCCTGACCAGGCTCATGTCGCTGTACAACCCGTACAGTTCGTGATTGAATCTTCTCCTCCAACCCTCCTCTGTGTTTATGGGACCGAAAATCGAACGCAGAATCTTTCTCTCGAAACGACCAAGGATTTCCTCATCCGCTTTAGATAAAGTCCATGTTTCTGCGCCGTATAACAGGACCGGGATAATTAAGGTCTTATATAAGGTCAACTTGGTCGTACGAGAGAGGGCTCTACTTCTCAGTTGCCTCTTGAGCCCAAAGAAGCAGCGGTTGGCAAGAGTAATTCTGCGCTTGATTTCGAAACTGATGTCGTTGTTCCAAGTCACCGCGGAGCCGAGGTATATGAAGTCCTTAACTACCTCGAACTTATATCTGCCAATATGCACGTTCTGTCCAAGACGTCGGTGGTAAATGTCCTTTTTCGATGACAGCAGATATTTAGTCTTGCCCTCATTAACTGCCAAACCAATTTTTGCCGCCTCCATCTCAATACTCGCAAACGCCTCATTGACATCTCGCTGCGATCTACCTATTATGTCAATGTCGTCGGCGTATGCAAGGAGTTGCGAGGATTTGAAGAAGATTGTGCCTCTTGTATTGGCCTGTGATTTTTGCACAATCATTTCCAATACGATGTTGAAGAAATCACACGACAGCGCATCGCCCTGCCTAAATCCTTTTTTGACATCAAAACTATCGGTAAGGTGCTCACCGATTCGGATGGAGCAGCGAGCATTTTCCAAGGTCATCCTGCATAGTCTGACGAGCTTCGCAGGGATGTCAAAAGTACACATGGCGTTATATAGCTCGTCTCTAATTACGCTGTCGTATGCGGCCTTGAAATCGACGAATAGATGGTGCGTATCGACTTGAAACTCATTGGTTTTCTCCAGGATCTGCCGTAGTGTGAAGATTTGATCGATGGTGGACTTCCCTGGCCTGAAGCCACACTGATAAGGACCTATCAGCTTGTTTACGAATGGCTTCAGGCGTTCACACAAAACGGCAGCGAAGATCTTGTATGCGACATTAAGGAGACTTATTCCTCTATAGTTGGCGCAGTCAAAGGGATCTCCTTTTTTGTGGATCGGGCAAACAATGCTGAGACTCCATTCCTCGGGCATGCTTTCCTCTGACCATATCTTACAGATGAGCCGGTGCATGCTCCTAACCAGCTCACCCCCAGCCGCTTTGAAGAGCTCAGCAGACAGTCCATCTGCGCCAGCAGCTTTGTTCGACTTGAGTTTCGACATGGCAATCTCAACTTCGTCGAGGTCAGGGAGACGGAATTCTCTGCGATCTTCGTCGTTAAAAAATGGGTCATTCTGCCTGACGGCGGTATGTTGGTTGTCATCGCCGTTATACAGTCTGCAGAAGTGGTTTTTCCAAATTCTCAGCATCGACTGCGATTCTACTACTAGGTGTCCGTTCTCATCCTTACAGGCCTCCGTTCGGGCTTTATAGCCTTGAGACCTTCCTTTTTTTCCGCTGATAAAATCTTCGAACGTCGTGCCTGCAATAGCACCTCTCCAAGCTTTCAATCGCTCGCTTCTCGTGCTCTTTCTTTTTTCTCTTGAGAAGCTTATGTTCCTCCCTTCTCTTAAGCTCGTAGAGCTCCCGAGCCGCTCTTGTTTTTTTGTGTAGTGAGGCTTTGTATGCCTCCTGCTTTTCCGCATGAATCCTTCTACACTCGTCATCGAACCAGGTGTTTCGTCGTGGTGGAGCTTTAAGGCCCAGCACTTCCGTTGCTGTGCTCTTCAGGGCTTGTTTGCACAGGCTCCATTGTTGCTCTACTGACTGAGTGGAGGATTGAGGTATATCGGAGAGCTTAAGGGAGACGCGGTTGGCAAAAGCACTGGCGATCTCCGGCGATAGTAGCTTTCCGACGTCATAGCTTGGTGTTCTAACTCTACTCCGCGGTGTTCGTGTTATGCGCTGACGTATCTTGGCTACTACAAGATAGTGGTCTGAATACATATTTAGAGACCTGTCACTCAGTATTCCCTTAAAACGTCCTGACGACAACAGGATAATAAAAGATGATTCTTTAGAGGTATCCAAATTCAATGAAAAAAAAATAAAAAAGGCCTCGTAGGAGTAAGAGCCTCTGCAGCTAAAAAACTTGCAGCTCTGTTAGTCAGGTCCTTCTTCCATCTCCTCCTGGTACCATCTGGAAATTACTAACGGCAGAGGTCGAATGGCGAGTATCCGCCACCATAAAACAGGAATAATGTCGGTTTGGCAAATTGTAACCGGAAAACAACAACAATCCTTGGATCTTACGGACCAGATCAATGTTGACAACCCTTGTAAGAAACGAAAAAAGGACAATGATCTTCGGCTCTGTACGTCTAATCTTAGGTCCCTAAACAGACCACGTGCATTCGAACAACTTGCAGACGCCCTAGACCGCTATAAAGCGGACTTAACCGCCATCCAGGAAATGCGATAAAATGCACCGGGTATAAAGCTGATGAAAAGCTGTGACATCTACTACGGCGACTGCTCTAGGGAGAGAGGACAACGATTGTTCGGGTGCGGATTTGTCATTCGAGGTGGACTAAGGCAAAAAGTCCTAAGCTTTCGGAAACATTTTCTAACATCAGCCTGATCTGCGTCCACGCCCATACGGCCAAATCTTTTTCTAACCAGTACGCGCTTCCCACACCTCTATATATAAGAAGGCACCTGGCAATCGCCAGATCAATCAATAACTAGCCAGATTGATCACATCGCGATCGACATCAGACACTGCTCCACTATTCTTCATGTTCGAACTTTCCCGGAAGCTAACATCGACCGGGACCACTATCTTGTAGTAGCCAAGATGCGCCTACGGATATCACGAACGCAGCGGAGTAGTGTAAGAATACAAAGTTATGACGTCGGAAAGCTGCTATCGTCAGAAACCGCTCGTGCTTTTGCCGATCGCGTCTCACTTAAGCTCTCTCATACACCTCAACCCTCTACGCAGTCAGTAGAACAACAGTGAAACCTTTGCAAACAAGCCCTGAAAGGCACTGAATCTGAATTTTGAGCTTCAAGGCTCCACCACGATGAAACACTTGGTTCGATGACGACTGCAGGAGGATTCACACAGCGAAGCAGGAGGCATATAAGTCTTCTACCGCATCTCTCGTCTTCCTGTTTTGAAAACGATTAATCGCCCGCAGAAGACAAGTGTCTCGTCATCCACCGCCGAAACAAAACAAAGAAATCCAACAAAAATAGCCACGAAATCTCGGAAAATGGATCTCCTCTGGCTATCGTTCATCTTCGGCATCATCATCTCATCTGCCAGTGCTATACCGAAACCAGATGAGAAGCGAAATCCCCTGGAACACGATTCGGCCAATGTGAATCACTTTGACGGAGACCACCATAACGTACAGTACGATCATGAGGCATTCCTCGGAGAGGACGAAGCAAAGCAATTCGACACCCTATCACCGGAGGAGTGTAAACGTCGTCTGGGAATCATAGTGGATAAGATCGACACGCATTTTCGACAAAAAAACTTCGTGCCAAACTCTGTCAAATGCTTTCGAAATATCAAGTGCAACTACTTTGCTCTCACCCGCCTGGTGGAGAGAACGATTCCACTGCTCGGTGAGATATACCATCAAATCAACAGTGGATCTGTTGCTGTGGAAACCATACTCCCGGTCATTGAGGAGTTTCTGCGACTCGAGATATTTCATTAGCTGACGATTTATCAGCGTTTCCATGACCTTGGAAAGAAGGGACGTTAGTGCAATGGGTCGTTAATTGGAGAGAGAAGATTCGCCTTTTTTGGGAATGGACTGGACAAATGCTGTTTTCCACCTACTCGGGTAGAGCCCAGAAGAGTAGGAAAGGTGATAAAGCTTACGCAGTGGTTTTGCCAGCGTAGAAGAATACCTCTTCAGAATTATTGGGGAAATACCATCTGGACCAGCGGATTTGTGTATGCCAAGTTCTATAAGAACGCTTGCAACTGCACGAGTACGGAAGTGAATTTGTCCCATGGTGGAATTAACGTACTCCAGAACGGGCGGTGACAAAGATGATTTGGGGAGCTGCGAGTTCGTTGCGAAGTGGGTAGCAAGCAGATTAGCCTTGTCTAAGGGTTTGACAGCGGGAATGTCACTGTGAATGAGCGCGGGTATAGACGACGATACGGAGTTTTTGATTTTTTTTAACGAAAGACCAAAAACTTCTGCTACCCTTTGAACATTGTGGGATTTTACGCCTCAGTTCTTGGTCATGTAAAAATTTGGCTCGTCGAATGTGGGAGTTACAGTCATTTCTGGCTTGTATATATCTTTTTCGGTTTTCCTCGGTGGTGCTTGCCTTATAATTCCGAAAACTTATCTCTCTCGACCTGATAACCTCATATAAACTCATGCCAAGCTGATGTTCCCGAAGGTAGCTTTGATGCGGATTGTTATGAGGCATTCGCTCACGTGCCGGAGGCTTAGGACTTTTTGCCTTAGTCCACCTCGTACAACAAATCCGCGTCTAAATATTTCCGTAGTAGGTGTTGGAGTTTTTCATCCTCTTTTTACCCGGTCTATCCCATCGCACTACTTGGAGTGTAGCAATGCCTGCTTTATAGCAGCTTAGAGCGTTTTCTAACTGTTCGGCCGCAACCGGTCTGTGAAGGGACCTAACATTCCAGGTGCAGAACCAATTCTCTTGTCCTTTCATACCTTTGCGGGGGTTGTCAACATGTAGTCCGTCCGTTAAATCCGAGGCTGTGGTTGTCTCTGAGTTTGTAGTTTTTTTTTTTTTTTTTTTACGGTTACGGCTTACTAGGCCGTAGCCCAATCGACTTTTCCTGTTTTTTGGCGCAGGAAGCTCGCCATTCGCCCTTCCCCGTCTGTAATTTCCATAGGAAATCTCCAGATCACGAGGAGGTGGGGATGGGACTTACTAACAGCGCAGCAAGATGTTCGTCTGCGGTGGTTCTCGCTTTTTAGCAGGCCAGCATCCGTCGGATAGATGCCACCCCTACGAGGCTTTTGTTAGTCCTTTGCCATCCGATCCATTTTACCTTTTGATAAAACTTTTGGACTTCATTCCTGCTATAACACCTCTCGATCTCCTCGTCTTCGTGAGCACCGTGGCGCAGTGGGTAGTGTGTTGGCCTCTGACGCCGATGACACGGGATCGAATCCCGACACAGCCATGTCATCGAAAGTGTTTTTCACGGTGTTTCTCCTCAGCGGGGTTCTGACAAAACCCCCTGTAGTAAAATTGTCTTGAAAAGCTTCTCGAAATTCGCCGTTCGGAACCGGCAATAAACTGTAGGTCCCTTTCACCTATGGGAAAAATGAAATCACACACAACATGGGTGATTGAGAGAAGCTTGGCTCTAGTCCTTCATGGGCTGTAACGCCAACATACATACATACATACATCTCCTCGTCCGCGCGCTTGCTTCTCATGTTCTCGGTTTTTCTTGCCTTTTTTTCTGTTCATAGAGCTTAGAAGCAGCTTTCATCGTTCGATGCAGCATTGCCTTGTAGGCCACCCCTTTGGATGTTTGGTTTTTCCTTGGTGGTGTCGTAAGACCCAGCACATCAACATTGACAACGCTTCCATTGGCAATCAACCTGTATCATCGAATTTTCCCGAACAAATTTGATCAATCAATACGTAGGATGTGTGTTGGCCTCTGACGCCGATGACACCGGATCGAATCCCGACACAGCCATGTCATCGAACGTGTTTTTCGCGGTGTTTCTCCTCAGCGGGGTTCTGACAAAACCCCCTGTAGTCAAATTGTATTGAAAAGCTTCTCGAAATTCGCCGTTCGGAACCGGCAATAAACTGTAGGTCCCTTTCACCTATTGGAAAATGAAATCACACATAACATGGGTGATTGAGAGAAGGTTGGACTAGTCCAACCTTCTCTCAATCACCCAAGAATACGTAGGATGGAACCTGGGTTCTACACAATGAATGATCCAAGTTGTGTAAGCCTCATGCTTACGCACTACGATATCTTGTACCAAAATACCCATGTGTTATCGCGACCTTTTTTGTTACCTTTGCTTAGAACAGTGAGCCATTTGCTGATGGACGCTTAACACCTCACCCACGACCACTGATACGGACAATTTCCGAAAGGCCACACCTAGCCAAGCCATATATGTACATATGTACTTTATTCAGCTCAATGCAACTGGTTCGATCGTAGGAGCGACAGCCTAAACGACCATTTATCATTAACCATTTGTCACTCGGCCAAATGTCTCTCGTAGAACATCGATAATACCACACTCAAGAGCCAGATATACACTTTGTCATAAGCTGTGGACAAGGTTTCAAAACGTTCTCTACACTTTCACATTTCATTTTCTATCGTACCCGTTGGGTATGCATGTTGTTTGTTTGCCCTTGTCAAGAACATCTGCGCATCTAAAACAACTCATCAATCTTTAATTGCTTCTCCGACAATGTTTCTCCCTCCCCCCTCTCTCTCTCTCTCTCTTTTTACTTATCATAACAAAATTGTGTAATAACGCTTATAACGCTCGTCGGGATTAGATACTTTTAACGATCGCACTTAACTGCGGCGGACGGGAGCTACAAAAGAAAAAAAGAAATGCAGTAAAGAAATAACAGGTTTTCAATTACCACCAGAGGCCGAAAGCCAGCCTACACTTGGAGACACGATTGATGGGACAGATGATTAGGGAAGTTAACGTTAAGCTATTACCAAGTCGATATTCCCGAACGAATGCCTGTAAATTAAAAACAAATTAATAACTCTGTTTGGGTGACAGCGGCGAAACCGATAGGACATTGTGTTGGTATAGTCGGTGCCCACTTTCATATGACTGGCACACAGCTGGAGAACCATACGAAGAATCAAGACACCACTTGGTAATGGAGTACACACCATGAAGTGAAGGTGTGGAAAGTGGAATATATGTTATTTGAGGACCTTGAGCAAAACAATTAGAGAAAAAAAGACCAAAAAACTGACAGTCACGCAACTACACTAAGGAGTGTCCTTCACCGGAACCATAAGCACAATGAGACAATACGTTTTCTGTTAAACAAAGGTAACGAACGCAAGTCTCCCTTGGTTGACAGTGTTCTGTCTTTATAAAAAGCCCAATTTTCCCCCACTAACCACGCTGTGAAGGGTAATGTATATCCATTGCCAGCGCCGGCTATTAGTCTTTGCGGGTTAACCGCAAAAGTGTTTTATTAATTCTTCCAGAATCTTTTCTGTGGGCTTTTGCATTGCAAGACTACGTACGAGTACGTGTTTATGAAAATTGTAGGTAATTTGATGCAAGTGGAGAATTAGATACGTAGCGCGACCTCTGCTCATGCTAATGGTGGCGTGTGCAATAAGCCGGTTGCTGGCTGAAGTCTTTATGAGCACTTGAGTTATGGTTATTGTACTACTACCCTGAGCAGTTGGTCGTTTGCTGCACATGCACGAGATTAGTATTAACACGATCAGCTTTCTCGTCAGCTCTCTAACTAGGCAGCCTGGGACTCTCGAGTGAACATCTATAGCAAAAAGTGGATAATGGCTTATTGCAGAGCTGGAAATGCTCTTTCAATCTGAATTCGGCAGAAAGCTTTTATGTTTTGGCCGGAGATTTGAATGTCAAACATTGTGATTGGGGAGGTGGTAAATGGAATACGTACTTACCTAGATGGTGCTACAGTTCGGAGTGAAACAAGCCTCAACCAAAAAGCCTCTCCAGGTCCTCTTGAGGTCCCTTCCACCGAGGGCGTCCTCGGCTGCGACGTCCCTCGAAGTTGGAGTCGAAGACTCTTCGGGCCGAAGCGGTGATGTCCATTGGCTCTACATGGCACAGCCATGTTAGACGTTGGATACGAAGACGTCAAACTAGGCCAATGTCGCTTTACAGCCCGTACAATTCTTGCAGATTTTTCCTCTCGAAACGCCCAGGA
This sequence comes from Eumerus sabulonum, assembly GCA_951905685.1. Lineage (NCBI taxonomy): Eukaryota > Metazoa > Arthropoda > Insecta > Diptera > Syrphidae > Eumerus > Eumerus sabulonum. The sequence goes on from OX645062.1 coordinate 71,360,327, forward strand.
GCTTCTTCATCCGCTCTTGATAACGTCCAAGTCTCAGCGCCATAGAGGAGGACCGGGATGATTAAGGTTTTGTAGAGTAATACCTTAGTTTTTCGAGAGAGGGCTCTACTACTCAGTTGGTTTTCGAGTCCAAAGAAGCAGCGTTTTATTTCAGCGCTGGTGTCGTTGCTGCTTGTCACTATCGAGCCAAGGTAGACGAAGTCCTTGACTACTTCAAAAATATAGCTGCCGAAGGTGACGTTCTGACCAAGACGCTGGTCTTGCGCGTCTTTCTATAATGACAGCGTATATTTGGTCTTGTCCCTATTTACCCTCAGACCCACTTAAGCCGCTTGTGCGTCAATGCTGGCGAACGCCTCATTGACGTCTCGCTTTATCCGTCCAATAACGTCAATGTCATCTGCGTAGGCAAGCAATTGTGTAGACTTGAAGTAGATCGTACCTCTTGTATTGGCCGCAGAGTCCCACACGATCTTTCCAAGAATAATGATAAAGAAATCACATGACAGTGCGTCACCCTGTCTAAAACCATTTTTAACATCAAAAGTCTCACCTCCGATCTTAATGGAGCAGCGGGAATTCTCCACAGTCATCCTGCACAGCCTGACGAGTTTGGCAGGAATGTTAAAACATGACATGGCTCTGTATAGCTCGTCTCTATAAACACTGTCATGTGCGGCTTTAAAGTCGACAAAAAGATGGTGCCTGTCGACCTGGAATTCATGGGTCTTCTCCAAGATCTGCCGTAATGTAAATATTTGGTCTATCGTGGATTTTCCTGGCCTGAATCCACACTGGTAGGAACCTATCAGATTGTCCACGAACGGTTTCAGGCGCTTACACAGTACGGCAGAAAAGATCTTATACGCGATGTTAAGGAGACTTATTCCTCCATAGATGGCCCAGTTTAGGGAATTCCATTCATCGGCCATGCTTTCCACCCAACTCATCTCCAGCTGCTTTAAATAGCTCAGCCGACAGGCCGTCTGCGCCGGGCGCTTCTAGTGCCCTTTCTTTTCCTTCTGAAAAAGGCGTGGTCCTTCCTCCTTTTCCGTTCCTAGAACTCACGAGCAGCTCTCGTTCGTCGATGCAACGTGGCCGTGTATGCATTCTGTTTTTCTTCATATACCTGTCTGCACTTGTTGTCAATCCAAGGGTTTCTCCTAGGTGGTGGCTGGAAACGTAATACATTAGAGGCAGCATCCCTGATGGCGCTTTGACAACGTGTCCATTGCTGTTCTATAGTTTGTGCATTTTGGATCGGCTCTTGAGAGAGCTGGAGGGAGACACGATCGGCGAAGTTCCTGGCGGTCTCTTGCGATTGCCGCTTCCCGACGTCAAATTTTGATGGTGCGACTCGACTCCGCAGTGTTCGCCATATCCGCATACGTACCTTGGCTACAACAAGATAATGCTCCCAGTTCACATTGTCCGCCATGTCCAGGAGACATCCCTCTGTAATTGGCACAGTCTTAGGGGTCTCCGTTCTTATGAACCGGGCAAACGATGCTGAGATTCCATTCATCGGGCATGCATTCTTTCGACCATGTCTTGCAGATGAGTTGGTGCATGTTCCTGACCAGTTCATGGCCAGCTGCTTTAAACAGTTTTGCGGGAAGTTCGTCTGCTCCAGCAGCTTTATTAGACTTAAGTTTCGACATCGCTATCCTAACATCGTATAGGTCGGTTGGACGGGATTCTTTTTCGTCTTCATCCATTGTGAATGGTTCGTTGTGCCTGACGGCAGCATTATGACTATCATCGCCGTTATACAGTCTGGAAGTGGTCTTTTCATAATCTCAACATCGACTGTGATTCCACTGTTAGTTGTCCGTGCTCATCCCTGCAGGCTCCTGCTCTGGCCTTAAAGCCTTGGCATGTTCGTTTTACTTTTTGGTAGAACTTTCGAACGTCGTTCCTGCAATAGTATCTCTCCATCTCCTCAATCTCGCGCTTCTCGTGCTCCTTCTTTTTTCTTCTCAGAGTCGCATGCTCCTCCCTCCTTTTCCGTTCATAGAGCTCGCGTGCTGGCCGGGATTTGATCGGCGAAGGTCCTGGCGGTCTCTTGCGATTGCAGTTTTCCGACGTTAGATTTTGGTGTTCTTGCTCGACTCCGTACCTTGACTGCAACAAGGTAATGATCTCAGTCGATGTTGGCTCCTCGAAGGGTTCAGATCATCTTACTGATGTTGAGGTGGGGGAATCGTGTACTTGCTACAACGAGATTATGTTGCGCTACAAAACGCTTCCTTACCCAGCTTCGCATTGAAATGTCCTAGAACGATTTTGGTGTCATAGCTGGGACATTGGCCATATGTTCCGTCTAGGAGATCATAGAAGTTGTCTTTATGTTCTCCTCTGTCGAGGCGTGGACAAATATTAAGCTTATATTGCCCAGATTGACCTTAATGCGGCGTTCGTTTACATACTGGAGGCGTTATGAGGCGTTCGTTTACATACTGGAAACTTGAGACTTTTTTCCTGAATCTGCCTCGAATAACAAATCCGCTACCGAATAAGCATTGCTTATTTTCCCTGTAGGATGCCGTGGCGCAGTGGTTAGTGTGTTGGGCTCTGACGCACGATGACCAAGTTCGGATCTTAATAACACCGACGCCATCGAATGTTTATTTCGCGACGTTCCTCCTCGGCGGGGTACTGGCAAAACCCCCCGTAGTTAACTTGCCATAAAAAAGCTTCTCGACCCACGCCGTTCGGAATCGGCATTAAACTGTAGGTCCCTTTCACCTGTGTGAAAAATAAATCACACACAACATGGGTCATTGAGAGAAGCTTGGCTCTGGTCCTTCATGTGCTGTAACGCCATCAAAGAAGAAGAAGTTTCCGTAGTAGATATCACAGTTTTTCATCCGCTTTTTGCCTGGCCCATCCCAAAGCACTTCTTGGAGCGCGGTAATGTCTGCCTTATAGCAGTCCAAAGAGTTGACCAGTTGTCCGGCCGCACTTGGTCTGTGCGAGATCTAACGTTCTAGGTCGTTTGCGGGGGTCATCGACATGTAATCCGTCCGTATCCGAGGCTGTTGGTTGTCTCTGAACAAGTATATGTTTACGCGATAGGGATGTTAACCCAAAGCGCAACCCCCAACCTGGAGGACCAGGTCTTATTTACCCAAAGAACCAAGGGCCGATTGTGCCTTTCCTTATCGGCCTGAGTTCCAAATATGTTGTAGTAGCCCGAAATAAGGTTTTCACCAGGTAATTCTTCTCGCTCGAATCGTGGGCGACGCCGTTGACTCCTTCTTGGGGATTCTTCCGCCACCGTCCCGAAGAAGGAGCGGAGCTTCTCCTTTTTCGTTTGCTGCCCCCAACAACTCTACAAAATAGCCTACCCGATCTACAGTTGAGGTACTAGGCACCCAGGAGCCACCTCGTGGAGATGAGAGTAGGAATTGGCAGACAGAGGCTGGAGTGTCGGTGCTTGTGCCTTCATATGTTCGCATAGTCTACCCCTTTAGCACCCTGATAAATGGAATATGCAATTGATACACAGGATGGTGTTAGATTTAGAAGAGATTGTTTATTTCACCTTTTTAGTTCTCCCTAACCAGTTTGCTTTGTCTTCATGATCGAACGCGAGCTATGGAAGTGTCACGTCAACTCGTCCCCCTGTCACCGTGACAGTTGCTTGACATTTCCTCAGAGCTACTTCGACAGGGTGTCGCCGAAGTTATCGCAGAGAAAATAATGTTCTCAACTTCAGAAGGAGCCTTATAAGCCAATGGTGGAACCTGTGCGTTCGGGCATTCGCACTAACCACGACCTGGAGAACAGAGCCCTGCTACACCACTTCCACCTACGAAAAGACATTGAATATTGGCGACCTGATAACCTTGGTTTCACCAGGTTCAGTGACGATTTTATGGCAAACAATGCCGTCCCTAATGATGGTATCTCCAATGTTGTGCTCAGGCATCTTCCACCAGAAGCTATAGGGAGGCATACCATCCTGTTTGACAAGGCATTGAATAATGCATATTATCCGGTGCGTTGGAAAAGGTCGATGGTGCAACCAATCCCTAAGAAGGGAGAATACTCCTCTAACCCGGTCGATAAGTCTCCTTCAGATTATCAGCAAGGTCTTCCAGAAGGTAATCCATAGAGCCCTACCTATGTAAATGGGCTGAGGACAAATATATCATTCCGCATAACACCATACATGCCGCGTCGAAGCTCGTCTCGGATATTTAATGGAATAAATACAGTAACCAATGCACGGGTGCCTGTCTGATTGACTTGGTAAAAGCCTTCAAAACCGTATGGTTAGGAGGACTCTACTACAAGCTCAAATAGTTGGGCATAAGTAAACCATTGCTATATGTATATGATCTATGACATGATGAAGGGTAGAAAGTTCGTTGTGAATATTGCCAATGTGACTTTTACTCAAACATTTGACATTGAAAATGGGCTACAACGTAGCAGACGTAATCGTGTACAGATCAGGTCCAACGATCGATGTCATTGCTACTTTATTGCAGCGTGGCTTTGACTTGGAAGCTGAAAATCAACTTCCAAAAGTCAGATACTATATTATTGAGAACGCCACTGTCTTGGGCCTCTAGGGACACTAGAAACCACTGGCGAAGGTTCTCCATCCTTGGATCGGACGGGCGTCTACTGGCAAATAGAAGTGTAGTCAGATACCTTGGTAAAATGTCGATACTGCTCTGGCAAGAGCTCGGGGGGCTTTCGCTTTGACAAGATGGTTGTTTCATAGCAGGCAACTTGATTTCAGGGTGAAGGTGATCTGCTGCATGGCCTTAATCAGGCTCATGATTGCCTACGGATGTCCCGTTTGGTTCAATGAGAGTGCCAGCTTAATGGAAAGGATTCGGGTGTTTAAAAGACAATGTCAAAGGACTTGTCTCGGATTGCAATAGAACATCAGACTGCTAGTAAACAAAGTTCTATCTCAACAAGTTCCGATATAATAGGGCAAGGTTTTTACGGATAGACAGTTGTTAAAGTCGGTTTCCGGTATGACCCTTAGGTCTCTCTTCGACGCGTTTCGTATTTTCTCTACCGTCTCAAGACGGTGCCCTTGGTGGTCACCAAGAATCAATGCAGTGTGAGACGGCGTATTATCATGATGCAAAAACCAAGAGTTTCTACAGTTCGGGCCTCTTTGAGCGAATAGCTTCATGCAAACGATGCGGCTCTACTTCTCAATTGCCTCTTGAGCCCAAAGAAGCAGCGGTTAACAAGAGTAATTCTGCGTTTAATCACAGGGCACCGTATACGTGTAACCACTATTGGTTTCCGCCTTGGCAGACTAAGTACTCTATCAGTAAGATACAGTTTACACAACACCAGGTGATGATCAGTTGACAGTTCAGGATATAGGAATCCATCTCAACCACCCTATCAAGGGCTGCATCAATTACATCCAACAAAGTCGCATACTCAGACTCTAGATTCGGTGCATACACCTGCACCAGAGCCAAAGTTGATCTTTCAAACTTGAGTTTTAAGATCGCTACTCTCCCTCTTAATGGTATCCACTCCAATACCCTGTTTGCCAGCCTGGGACGTATGAGTATCCGCACTCCAGCCTGTGCAGACATTTGAGGTGCAACTCCCGACAGGAAGAGTTTCCACCCGTCCGGAATAGACCGGCCACCAGACGCTCGCATACTGCCACCATTTAGGCCTGGCTCCGAATGGAGCTCTGGTACGCCAGGGCAGGCAATTTCCGAGGCTACTCTTCTTTTCGTCATCATAGGGGTTTGCGCTGCGTTAGCCTGTTGCGAACAAAGTCGGGTTCTATTCATAAATGTTTTGATTGTACTTCAAGCCGATAATAAAGTGTTTGAACTATCTCAAATGGTTTGCGTTTTATTTAAAAAAAAAAAGTTGTCAAGTCCTTATTGGGAAACCCGATATTAGCTTTGTTTCGCAACCTGGCATAAGCCAATTAAATTGAATGCAGAAATCCAGAATATTTTCGCTGGACGTCGATGAATTAAATAACTCCGAAGCCAGTAGTGCAAAGCACTTTTAAGGCAAGAAATTAAGTAAATTGATCAAAGGTTAATAGAAATTGCAAGTTTCGCTGAATCTAGACCATAAATTCAGTAAACTTTTGCAAATCAGTTGCAAACTTGTCTAACGAGCCAACGTCGTTTGGCTCTTTGCCAGATTTCATTTAATTTCTTATCATAATTGCTACAAATCTGCTGTGGCTTGGAACAGCTATACGTTCTAATTACCAGCTTCAGGGGTTCAATTCAGGTTTGATTACCAGTTGTCGGTTTCCCTGACTGCTACTGCTACGTATTATACAATAGCTTTGATCGAATTCATTGCCAAAAGGTCACTTCACGATTTTTTTATTTTCTACTTTGCTTTTGATCGTTTAATCTGTATCCATGTGACGGTCGGAATGATCTGGTAGCTAGTTTGTACGGTTTTTTTTTGGTGCAATTCGGGGCATGTGTGCCATTTGATTGAGATTGAATGCAAATTTCCGATTGAAAGTTGAACTCTTCGTTAGACTTCCTTGTCGTCTCGTTGATACTTTGACTTTCGTGAAGAACATGTAGCCTTGAATGGGTTATCAGTCTTAATCGTATTCAAAATTCGCTGTTAGCTTCGCCCTTGGCCGGCTCCAATATGTACATGTATGTCGTGTGTTCGTAATGACAGAAACCGGTTAGATCCACAATAGTATAGCCTCGGATTTTAACCGTTTCCGATAGCACCATCATTAAATTGCTCAATAAAACGTTCTCTCCATTCCGTTTTCTAACTACCCATCTCTATAAACAGTCAACTACTAATGCTCCTCTGCCCAAACGTTGCTGTTGTTGCTTCTTATTCCTCTAATCCCATAGATTATAAACTAACAGACGAAAGGAACGAGGCGAAATAGAGAAAAGACCACAACAACGGCAAGAATACTTGAATAGAAAATAGAGAACAACATTGAAGCGCACAAACTTGTACGAGTACGTGGGTTGCGTCCTAGGTCGCTTCCATCAAACGCCATCGAATCGTGTATATATTATGCCCACCAACGTACTGGTAGTGTAAGTGTTAAAGAATTATTACTCTCATCGGGATATACGATTCATTCAATAACACATTACGCCCTGATGCGACTTCATTGAAGTGCTGCTTTCGGCACATGTGCTCATTCTAATCACCATCAATTGTTTATCTATTCTGTTCGCTTGTCGTTCATTTGCTTTTGTTTTTCATCCTCATCATTTCACTAGTTGATTCGTAGAGCATATGACTGTCGTACATGCAAAACACACTGTGTGTTTGCTCGTCGCACACTATATAAGGACTATGTACCTTGGGCTATTGGTATTTGGTAAATCGACTTGCGCTCATTGCCACTTTTAGCAATTATCGTTCAAAGACCTCTCACGCACGATCATTGTACGAAGTAACGCTTAACCGTAGGCTTTGTTTAACAGTTGATAAGCATTGGATTCAATTTGTACTAATTTTGGTTTTTGTTCTACTTCCCTCCAGGTTCTAGACCTACCCGAACCGCTATCATCTGTATTGTCTTCTCTAAAGAGCAAAGAGGGAGAGACAAACTCAAGAACAATAATAACATCAACAGCAGCAGCTACAACAATAACCACAACAACGACGACGACGACAACAACAACAACGACAAGCTTACCATCTGGTGGCGGTGTTGTTAAACTAAGACGAAAACCGGATAGCATTGTCGATCGTAGCAGCGCCTATCGATTTTCAATGGCCAACTTAGAGGAAACACACGAGTCCGAACTGGATGCCATACTGGGCGAATTAACACTTCTCGAACAATCGGCCAACATATACAGCAACACGGACAATCGTCTGGGACGCTCGCACAGTCGTTCAAATTCAACTATATCCGGTGCAACAAATTCATCGATTTCATGCTCATCGGAGAGCAATACCAGCTCGGATGGCATGAGCGGACGAGAAACTCGAACCGAAAGTCCAGACAATGATTCGGCTTTCAGCGATACGGTATCGTTGTTGTCCAGCGAATCGTCAGCATCGAGCAATATCAGTTCGGCTATAAATCATCATAAGCAATTGTTATTGGCCGAAAATGATCAAGAGGTACAATTAAGGGATAAGAGTAAAGCGGCAAAGATTCAATTGGCACTGCATAAGTTGGAACATGCTTCGATTAGGCGATTGTTTGTGAAAGCTTTCACAGCCGATGGTGCATCGAAATCGTTGTTGGTTGATGAGAGGATGAATTGTGGTCATGTGACACGATTGTTGGCGGACAAGAATCACGTTCAGATGCAGGCACATTGGGCTCTAGTCGAAAGTTTGAGTGATCTTCAAATGGGTGAGTATTGATGGCAGTGAAGAGATGTTAATCGTTTGTATGTCTTTGTAGAGTTTACTGCTGGAGGTGCTAATAGGCTGTGGGAGGTGATGTAAGCTTTTTGTGGGTGTAAATCGCGTCATAAGGTACCGCTTCTACTGGTTACTCCTATTTTGTATACTTTTTGTTGCCATAGAGGCAAGACCGTCAACAGAAACTTTTTTTTTTTTTTTCCACAATCACATTTCTGTCCAACATGGCTGAGTTCTTTCAATGACACCTCATTATACAGTAGTATCCAGTCCAAGGCATATTGGGTTATGGAAACGTTCTTAGAACTATAGGTCGAGGAGAAAGTGTCACACCCATATTGCTTTACATTGTGGCCAGCTACCGGATGTGGGCTTTCATAACCTAGATGACTGGCTCAATGCTTTAGCGTTGCACTTGAGCTTTTATCTATATCTTGACGAACGTCCGTACATGCCAGTAGTGTCTCTTCTTATGGGGGGCGCTACAGTTTCTCCAACTACCACGATCTTTTGCTAGCCTTTTCCATTGCCGCCCACCCAAGTGGCCGAAGTCCCCCTCCACCTGTGTGCGCCATCTTAGGTACGGCCGTTCTCTGTTTCTTCGTCCCTTGGGGCTGGATTCAAGAACACTCCGGGCTGGAGCTGTGGTTTCCATTCGCTCTACATGGCCTAGCCATCTTAGACTTTGACTCCGCAGATACCTGACTAGACTCACGTCGCTATACAGCCCATAGAGCTCGTGGTTGAATATTTTCCTCTACCCCCCTTTTGCGTTTATAGCACTGGAAATCACACGCAAAAGCAGCGAGCATTCTCCAAAGCCATCCTGCATAGTCTGACAAGTTTAGCAGGTATGTCAAAGGTAGACATGGCGTCTCCAACTACGCTATCGTATGCGGCTTTGAAGTCGACAAATAGGTGGAGAGTGTCGACTTGAAATTCATAGGTTTTTTCCAGGATCTGCCGTAGTATGAAGATTTGGTCAATGAAGGACTTGCCTGGTTTGAATCCACACTGATAAGGACCTATCAGCTTATTTACAAAAGGCTTCGGGCGTTCACACAACATGGCAGAGACGACTTTGTAGGCGATGCTAAGGGGATTTATTCCTATGTAGTTGGCGCAGTCAAAGGGGACCTCTTTCTTGTGGATCGGGCATACGATGCTGAAACTCCATTCCTCGGGCATGCTTTCATTTCCAGCTGCTTTGAAGAGCCCAGCAGATCGCAGCATCGGCAATTGTCATCAACATTAATCCGGTCCGTTTTATCCGAGGCTTGTCGTTGTCTCTGAAGATTGTGGGTTTTCCGGCTACGGTTTGCTAGACCAATAACCCAACCGGCATTATTCCTGTTTTGTGGCGTCGGATACTCGCCATTCGACCTCTGCCTTTAGTCATTTCTAAATGGTACCACGAGGCAGATGCTACTCCTGCGATGTCTTTGTTAGTTGTAGAAATCTTACACTACTATGAGCACGCGTTTACGATCCTCATAGTGTCGCGCGGATGATTCTGTGATCAAGCTTCCATTGCTCTTTAACGCTAGACACTCGTCAAACATTTTGAATGTGCGAACATTCAGGGGGGCAAACGTCGACTCTGACCATTTCCTCGTAACAGCAAAATTCAGAGTTCGACTATCCAATGTCAGAAAACTGCACCAACCCACCATAGTCCACAGGGAGCAACTGAGCGAAATGCTCTCCGGTGTGCCTATGTCGAGCTTAAATGTCAGCAATATGTGGCTGCATTGCCGCTCAGCGATTCAGGAAGTAGCCGAAACCATCTTAGCCTACCTACCACCCCCGACAAGAAACCCGTGGTATGATGGCTAGTATGGGCAGGAAAAGGCAGCAAACGACGTGGCTTATCAAAAGGCGCTGCAACGAAAGACCAGAGCAGCGCGTGAGGCCTCCCAGCTCAACCATATCGAGGAGTCTAGGGACAAGCATGACTTCTTGACCTGGTGCTGGAGCAGATAGTGCGACGGGCAGGCGTCAACAGGGAAGGCACTATATTCTACAAGTCCGTCCAGCTGCTAGGATTCGCGGATGATATTGACATCATTGCGCGGTCTCGGCGTGATGTTGTAGAAGCTTTCACGGCGATCGAGGAACAGGCGAAACGAGTTGGTCTTAAGGTCAATGAGGACAAAACCAAGTACAAACCGGTCCGTCGTTCATCACCTGGGACAAAATATAACGGTTGACAGGTATAATTTCGAGGTGGTAACGGAGTTTGTCTACCTCGGGGCAAACGTAAACTCCACAGGCGACACCACAGTGGAGATCCGGCATAGAATCGCCCTTGGTAACTGCTGCTTCTTCGGTTTGTCCAAACAACTTGAGTCAAAACTCCTCACTCGAAGTACGAAAGTCATACTATACTGCCAGCCTTGCTGAACGGAGCCGAAAGCTGGACGATAAGCAGGAGCTGATTTTGGGTTCGTTCGAAAGAAAAATTCCGCGCCGGATATTTGTTCCTCTCTGTGAGGAAGGTGAATGGAGGAGAAGCAAAGATCCGTCGACTACATTGGTTCGGCCACATCGGGCGCATGAACACCAAAGCTCCAGTTAAGAGGGTCTTCGATTCTGGACCTCCTGGTTCGAGAAGAAGAGGAATTAAGGCATCAATTTTCAGCGTCAGCAACAATATTGTCTGCTCAGTAAACGCACTGTCACATGACCGTGACATAAGCGTCTCCTTCATTCTATGAACATCTATGCATGTTACTTGTCTGCAGATTACCGTCTTCGAAAGCCAGTGTGTGAGACTTTAACCCACTTAAACCACCTCCTGCTTCTGGTCCTCTTTCCCCCACGGTACCGCCGTAAGCGTTTCGTCATGGACTACGGACTTTAGCCGTAGCTCTCGCCTTCTCTCCACGCATTTGCGTTTGGCTCTGTGTCAAGTCTGGATATGTCCTGACGGGTGTTGTTAGTTTATGTCTGTGTCGTTGAATTCGTTATCGTTGCCCTTGTGGATGCATGTATCTGCGTATGTCTGCCTGTCTGTTTATTTGCGTCCGTACAGTCGCTCGCTTCCACTCTGTTGGCGTTTTCTTCCCTTCCTCTTCTTTCTCGCTCTAGTCTGCCTAACTCCTGGCATATGTCTTTGGCATAAGCGCTTGCTGCGTTCCACTTGCTTTCCGTTTCTAGCATATGGTGTACTAAGTTCTCTGGGGTTGGTGTTTCAGCCAGTACTCCTTGTAATGCTTCTCTTTGTAATTGGAAACGCGGGCAGTGGAAGTATATGTGCTCCGCGTCCTCAGGGATATTTCTGCACGTTGGGCACGTGGGGGAGTCGACCTTCTTGCACTTGTACAGGTATGACTTAAAGCAACCGTGTCCCGTAAACAGTTAGGTGAGGTAGAAGTTTACTTCACCATGTCTGCGGTTCATCCAAGCCTCTATGCTCGGGATAAGGCGATAAGTCCAACGGCTTGCCACTCAGCTAGGCTTCTACTTCTTCCTCTTGTGTTTGCTTCAGCATGGGTTAGCCGTTCCTCCTGTCTATTCGCTACAAACTTTTCCTGCAGTTCCTTCGCGAGTATATCAATAGGTAACATACCCGCTATGACGTAGGCCACGTGTTCCGAGGTTGTGCGATAAGCGCTGCTTACTCTTAGCGCACATAATCGGTTTACTGCTGAAATCCTTCTTTTGTATGAAGTCACCTTCATAGCTCCGGCCCAAACTGGCGATGAATAAAGCACAGCGGATGTGACTGCATTGGCTAAAAGTAGTCTACGGCTGTATCTTGGCCCCCCTAAATTCGCCATGATCCGCGCAATGGAGGTACTCCAGGTGTTCTTTAAATGTAAGTCCTGAGTCTATCATAACGCCAAGATATTTGATAGCTGGTTTAGATGTTATTTCATGCCCACCCACTGTGAGCGTGACCGTCTCTCGTTTCTTTCTGCTGGTGACGAGGACTGCTTCGGTTTTTTGTTCACCTAGCGTAAGGCCGATTGACGTTAGCCACTGTCGAACAGTCCAAATGGCTTCGTTGCTAATCTGAACAACTTCTTCCAGTAATTTTGCAGTGACCACTATTGCGATGTCCGCAAATCCGACAATTTTAGCCTCAGCTGGTATTTCAAGTCGGAGTACACCGTCGTACATCAGGTTCCACAGTATCGGACACAGAACTGAGCCCTGGGGGACTCCTACAGTTACTGCATATTCCTTCACACCATCGTCTGTTTGACCGTCTTTGATGTAGCAGGTGTAAGCGCCAGCTCCACCCCTGGTCATTATCGATCAATCCTCCTTAGCGTTTCGTGTACACTGGCGATCTTGCAAAATCCCAATTTGCCGGTCCAACAGCACGTTATTGCACTTTCATTTACTGGTAATATGGAAAATTACCATTTCACTTGTAACTCAACACCCAACAGTCATCTTGAGTAATGACTTTCAGGTGAAGAAGTGATAAAGTGCCACCGTCACCTTTTCAATTACCAATTTGCATATTCCGTGTTAGTTGTGTGATGAGATGGCCACGAACGATAAATGACGAGTATTCTCCATGGGTACCCGTACAAAACCAACATTCTGGTGAGTCATAGTGTCGTCGTAGCGATGCTAAGCTACGAAGCATGGCAAAAAGGGTGATTTTCTTGCTGTTTGGTTTGTCAGTGTTCTGCTTTCGACAGCTTACGAGTGATTCGTAACACGTGTCAAAGTGAAACGTGCTCAGTTAGCATTGCCATTTCATCGTAGCAAGACCTATGTACATCCGAACAACGCTTACGCTGAAAAATGTATTTCGTGCACGTTGACCATGATCGACCTACTGAGCAAGCAATCGCCTACTTTCGCGGCGATTTAACACTATTGGACGTCAAGCCACCTAACCCGTATGCGTATCTGCTATCTGTTGAAGCATTCAGACGCAAATACTGGTCCATTGTACTCCAGACAGACACCTTACATTAATGTATACTCCCCGTTTGCCGGAGACAAATGAGAATGAGATTCGGCACACGCCACGTTTGTACGAGCAAAGGCGATCATCCTCTTGCAGTGTAATCCTCCTCACAACATGCAGCACAACTAGGGGTCTCACTGATGCCAGGCACGCAGATATGCTTAGCAAAAGTGTAATGACTTCCACGAGTCTTCTGCAGTAAATTCTCCTTCAAGCCAAGGGGAATGCTGCGGATTTCTTGCAGACATCAGGGCATCCTGTCATCCTAGATAATTCCTCCATTTACCCAATCGTTAATGAAGGAACTTATAGTGGACACAGGTATCCCTAAAGCGGGTTCAGGTCCTGAGAAACTCTCCTCTGAACCCATTCCAGCGAATTTGTCAGAGATTTCATTTCCTGGGATTCCAGAGAGAACTGGAACCCATACAAGCCTTAGTGAATATAGTCTACCGACTCTGTTCAAGAAAGTCTTGAGTTCATGCACTAATTTGGAGCTAGTTGAATGGTTGGACACAGTTTTGAGTGCAGCTTGGCTGTCACTGCAGACGCATACGCTTTTCCCCCTCCACCTGTGCTTCACAACATAGTGCATGGCCATAAGGATTGTGTATATCTCTGATTGGAAGACAGACGCATATTTTTCTAACAAGAAGTGCAGTCGGATGTTTTCGCGCTCAAATGAGACTCCAGCTCCGGACCTCCACCCAGACCTGGAGCCATCCGTGAAAATGCGAAGACTGTCCTTTCGAGGTTCAGTATCCAGCCATAGCCGATCCTGATGCCATGGAAACTCGACTGTGAAATTACAGCGCAGTAGGATAACGAGTGTCAGTGCGTCAGAAGGCATGTCCATGAGACAGAGGTCGCAGGACAATTCTTGCGCAAGCGCACTGCTATTCCTGACCGATTTGCACCAAAAGCCATTTCTCTTGAGACGAGACATGACTTCTAGCGCACACCTTCAGATAAATATGTCAAGGCGTGGAAGGTTCATCATAGCATCTAGAGCAGCGCCCGGCGTGTTGGGGATAGCCCCCGTGCAGCTGAGACAAATCGGTCTTTGGAGTTTGGTGAAAGGGGCTACGACGTGTTTGCGTCTTGGCCTGTTCCATCAGACAACTGATGTATATGAGAGGATCTTTGCCGGCTGTATGCCCCATGTTTTGCCAAAAGCGCCTTTGTATAGACAGAAAGCTGTCAGCGCTTTGGTCGTTTTTGACTCAACATGCCTTGACCAAAGAAACTTGCTGTCTGAGATAACTCCCAGGTACTAAGCTTCCTGGGACACCGGGATGGGAGTGCCTTTTAGTACCAACTGAGTCATGTCAGTATTTTTCCTCCTTCTCGTGAAGAGAACGACACCGGTCTTAAGAGCATTACCCGACAGCCCATTTCTTGTACACCAATCATCGATCACATTTAGCACCGCCTGTGCTTTGAGACGGACAATCGCTAAGCATGAGCCGACAGATAGTACGGCGACATCATCCGCGTAGGCCTGGGCATAGATTCCAGAGGCATTGAGAGCTTCAAGCAGAGAGTCGCGCGTAGTCCCGAAGGATTTACCGCGCTGATAAGCATGTTGCATCTCCGAAAGAGGATGCATTTGAAGGGTAACTGTTATATCATTGATCTCGTGTTCTCAACTGATTTATTTCCAAACACTCTTAACACTCTATGTGTACAATCTAGGGAGTTACGCCTAAGAGAGCATACATAGTTGGTGTGTCATAAACATACACTATGATCTACAAGTAAGACAATATCTAATATATAACATGCCATTTTTCATAAAGTTAACATAATAGTTTTATAATCCATAAGCTTTTAACATTGTATATAACAAGAACTCAACTACGTATTTGATATTTTCAGTTTACCAGATCTTAATTTCATGAAGTCTTTTACATTGTCACTTTCATCTTGTCTGCTCTTTGCATGATCCTCATTTTCCGTATGTAAAAAAGTATAATTTTTTCTGTATATTAATTGACGTCTATTTCTTCTGAATAAGCGGCCATTTCCGTGTCGAACTATAAAAGACCTTGGCTCCTTACATACTTTAACAATTGTGCCATTGGACCATGAGCCCTCATTTGGGTTTACTTTAAAGAGCACTTTATCTCCTGCTCTTAAAACTGGTAAAAGTTTTGCCGTTCTGTCGTAGTTTCTTTTAATGTGCTCTTGATTCCTTTCTAGCATTGTTGTATACATATCGCAATCTACAAGGGTGGGTTTTAGTTGCTCAATGTGAAGGGGTAATTTAGATCTTAAAGCTCTACCCATAACTAACTGCGCTGGGGATACACCAAATGTGTTAGGCGTATTACGTAAATTAAGTAACGCAATATATGGATCAGTGTTTGACTGCCTACATTTTTTAATCATTTTTTTTATGGTTTGAATTGACCTTTCTGCTAAGCCATTTGCCTGTGGAAAGTGGGGGCTGCTTGTCTTATGGCTGATATCCCAATCTTTGAAAAAAGATTGCATTTCAGATGAAACGAAAGAAGGCCCATTATCGGATATAATTATGTTTGGAATTCCAAACTTAGAGAATATATCTTTTAGTTTTCTTATTATTACTGAACTAGTACACGACCTCAATTTGCAATAATCAATATATTTGGAATAATAATCTACAATTAGAAGGAAATATTCATTATCCAGTTGAAAAATATCCATGCCTATGGTATCCCAAGGTAATTTTGGAATTTCGTGTGGGTGGAGTGGTTCTTTAGGATTGTTATTTCGAAATTTTTGACAAATATCACATAAATCTATAAATTTTTGTATATCATAACTGATTCCAGGCCAATATATGCAAGATCTAGCACGTCGCTTCATGTTTTCTATTCCTACATGCCCCTCATGCACAAGAGATAATATTTTCTGTCTCAAGTTGTGAGGTACGATGACCTTGTTGCCCTTAAAACATAACGAATCCTGATGATATATTTCATGCCGAATAGGCCAAAATGGTAACAGAGATCTGTCAGTAAGGTGCTTGTGTTCAGGCCAGCCTTCGTCAATATTCTTTTTAAGCAATTGCAGTGTCTTATCATTTATAGTACTAATCTGTATTTCTTCAAGTCTTTGTTCCGAAATTGAGAGAGTCTTAGAAATGCTTCCAACATGGATATAAATTTCCTTTTCACTTTTTAGAACTTCGGTATCGGGGAGCGGGGCTCTTGAAAGTGTGTCAGCTATCCACATGAATTTACCTGGTTTAAAATTAACTTGTAAATCATATATTTGAATAGCAAGCATCATTCTTTGGAGCCGAGGTGGAACATTTGCAAGTGATTTTTTAAAAAGGCTTATTAAGGGTTTATGGTCCGTCTCTACACAAATTGTCTGTCCATAAATATATTGATGAAACTTCTGACATCCGAAAACAATAGCATATAATTCTTTCTCTATCTGCGCATACCTTGTTTGACACTCAGTAAGCGTTTTCGACGCAAAAGCAATCGGCTTTTTATTTTGTTGCAGCACTGCGCCAACAGCAAATTGGGATGCATCTACTGACAAAACAATTGGCACCTCTGGATCGAAATATGATAAGACTGGAGGGGAAATGATCGCTCGTTTTAAGTTATTAAAACATTTTGTATGGTTTTCATTCCAGTTCCATACCACTTGGCTTTTTAACAAATCTCTTAAGACCTGGGACTTTTTTGATAAATTTGCAATAAATGGATTAAGATATGTTAACATACCCAAAAACCTCTGAACATCTTTAATGTTTTTTGGAGCAGGCATGTCCACAATCGCTTTTATTTTATTGGGGTCCGGGCTTATACCATTTTTGTTAAATACGTGGCCAAAATACCTAACTTCCGATACACCTAACTGACTTTTTTCCTTATTAAATTTTACCCCTGATACTTGGGCCCTATCTAACACGGCATAAAGGATTTTATCATGCTCCTCTCTAGTTTTTCCACATATTAAAATATCATCTAGATAAATGGACACCTTAAGATCACCGAAGATGTCAACCATGATTCGATGAAATATTTCTGGGGCTGCTTTTATTCCAAAGGGAAGCCTTTTGAATGAGTACCTTCCGAATGGTGTATTAAATGTACACAACCGACTACTGGCTTCATCTAAAGGAATCATCCAAAAACCTTTATTCGCATCTAGCACCGAAAATACAGTTGAGTCTTTTAACTTATGCCGAATCGATTCAAGCGTTGGAAATGGATAAGGTGAACGTTTTATAGCTCGATTAAGTTTTCGAGGATCTAAACAAACGCGGATTGTTTTGTTTCTCTTTTCTACAAGTACTAAAGAACTTACCCAATCTGTAGCCCCTATTGTTTTCTTTATAACACCTAATAATTCCATTCTCTTCAATTCATCTTTTAACGCATTATGTAATTTGAAGGGAATTCTACGGGGTGGATCAATGCTTGGCGGAACAGTTTCTATTAAATCCAATTTGCATTCCAATTTAACACAACCTAAACCATCGAATACTTTTTTATATGTATCAAAAACATGGGAATAACCTGTTGAAACCTTGTCAACATACAAAGCTGCTTTATTTTCGACACAATTGTTAAAGTTTATGAAACCAAGGCGAATACAATCACATAAGCCAATAATCGTTTTTGCTTTTAAATTTGTAATCACGAATTCCAAATTATAATTTTGTTTCGACTTCATGCATTTAAGATCTAATCTACATTTTCCAATTACAGGAATATTTTCTCCACCAAAAGAACTTAACTTTATTGTACAAATTTTAATTTTCTTATCAGATATTCCAAGATCTTTAAAAGTTTTGTACGACATTATGTTAACCTGTGCTCCTGTATCTAACTGACACTGCAACATTTTATTTGACATAAGAAACTGTTCAGTCCAAATACAATTTAAATTACTACCAACATTTACTTTATGTACTGTAATTGTTTTTAAAAAATATTCATACGTATCTTCGTTTGATGAACTGTCACTGCTTTTGTTAGTCGGTGATTCTGCTTGCACAATTTTTATTTGTCTCTTCGATCGGCACATGTTGGCAAAATGATTCAATTTGCCGCATTTGTTGCAAAGCTTTCCTGTTGCTGGACACACTGCATGTTGATGTACGTACCCACACTTGGGGCACATACTGTTGCTATTATACTGAGTCCGACGGTACTGCTATGCCTGTTGCGATACTTGTTGAGATGCTTGTTGCGAATTTTTCTTATTGCTGTGCCTTTTCTCCATTGTTCGTTGCTCTTCATTTCGTTTGCTATGGAGAGCCAATACTCCATACACGCCATGCTGGTGTGTATCTAATGTCATATCCGTTATCTGTCGCTTGCTGGTTTCATATGCTTTTACGTGCTCTTCAAGTTTCGTGAGCGTAAGATTCTCTTGCGTTAGCAGCTTCTCTTTAAGCACCTCGTCTACGATGCCGATGATGAAGACGTCTCTTATCATTTCTGTTTCATTTCCATATTCGCATGGCGCTACCAATACTTTTAATTCGGTTAAGTAACTGTTAAAGTTTTGATGCGGCTTTTGTCGATTACTCAGAAACTTATACCGATTATATACCAAATTCTTTTTTGGTGCGAAATGGCTTCTGAATGCGCTGAGCACATCACTAAATGTGGCTTTATTACACAATTTGAATGTATTATATAATTTGATGCCTTCATCCCCAATGCTACTAAGGAGTACAGCAATTTTTCTCGCATCGTCTGCTTCCTTTTGTAATCCGATTGCTAATGTGTAGAGTTCAATTTTTTGTTCCCAAAAAGACCATTCTTCATGTAAATTGGGAGCTTGGAAATTTAATTGCTGAGGCACTTTAACACAATCCATTTTTTTTCACTGTTTTATTTTTCGTTACTTTATGAATGTTCAGACTTTTTTACGATTTTGTTTTTCACTATCACTACCTGACACCATGTTATATCATTGATCTCGTGTTCTCAACTGATTTATTTCCAAACACTCTTAACACTCTATGTGTACAATCTAGGGAGTTACGCCTAAGAGAGCATACATAGTTGGTGTGTCATAAACATACACTATGATCTACAAGTAAGACAATATCTAATATATAACAGTAACTTTGCGCACGAGCATCCCTTCATGCTTTTCAGCGGGAAGGATGGTAGACTGATTGGTCTAAAACTCTTGGCAACTGAGATATCCTCTTTCCCTATTTTGGGAATAAAGACTACTTTCACCATGTGCCGAGGTATAGGTGTGTAGGCAAGTGCCAGACTGGCAGTGGAAATTCATTTTAAAGTAGGAAGCAGCTGCCTTATACCTTTTTGCAGTATAACAGGGTATATCCCGTCGGTGCGTGGCCTGACTTTAAAGCCATCAAAGTCGTTACCACGCGCGACGCAATATACCAGCTACGCTGAGTTATTTTCATCGTTTCAGTCGCAGTTTCCGTTGAAGGAGTGTGCAACGAGCCGATGACAGTCTGATTTCCTTGGAAATGGATCTGAAGCTCGACATTCCATCAGGGAATCAATTTCCTGCAGGGTGGCTTGTTTACAGGACATGAGAGTTCAAAACAATTGGCTGTGAACGGCGTTCTCTACCAGTTGTTCCGTTCTAAGCTTAGGTAGGGCCTGAGTGGATCTCTCAAGCTTAAGCTTCTCTCTAAACTGTACCGAGTCCGTCTTTCAGGTCAATCGCTTTCTATAATCTAGCCAACATTGCCGATGGTACGATCAGATGCAAGAATGAAGTCTAAAAGACGGCCCGCTCTTGTATTGCATTTGCTACTGCCCCAAGCTGTGTTTTGGGCATTAGCATCGCAACACAAGATGAGACCAAGAGAAATATCACTGCTATATCCGCCAGTGCTTATGAAGACCGTATTTTTCAAAGGCGGAATCAAATCATCATTTGATTCCAGCAGGACAATGCTTCTTTCCACACAGCATGCGAATCAGTGGACCAATCGAGAGATGAGTTTGGTGGTCATCCAAATTAAGCAATTTGATGCCTTTCAATTGCGGCCTGGGAAGTCGTTCCCTATGTGGATCAGGTAAAGCTTAGGTGTAAAAAGAAAATGGCAAGCATTGGTCTATCGACTCAAAGAGAGATTCTGTACAGGTTTGCCTATTCCCTGTACTTTTTTTGGCCATTAAAAACCAAACACTTAAATAATCACACTTCTCCATCGGATGGGGGATCTACGCGAGATAAAACAGAACTCAGCTGACAGCTTAAGCTGATGTTTCTCACTTAAGAAACACCTCCTACATTTACAATTACACAATTACGATTTGTCTCTTGCCTTCACACCTCCTCTCCAGCAGTGATTTCAGTTCTAACTTCATCCATTGGCTTACCGCCACTAAAATATATTTTTTCTCTTTTCAGAACGTTTGTTTGAGGATCACGAACTACTGGTCGATAACCTGATGACATGGAACTCAGATTCCAAGAATAAAGTTCTCTTCCTGCAACGACCCGACAAGATAGCCCTCTTCAGCATGCCAGAGAAATTTCTACCCGGAACTCAAATGGCACCCGGAAGCGAACATGACGATCAAACGCGAGCCATGCTCCTCGAAGAGTTTTTCGAATCGAATGGAACACAACAAATTCAACTCGACGGTCCGCTTTATTTGAAGAGCGACTCAAAGAAAGGCTGGAAACGTTACTATTTCGTACTTCGCACATCAGGAATTTACTATTTCCCAAAGGAGAAGACCAAATCGCCACGTGACCTAATCTGTCTAACACTGCTCACTGGCTACAATGTCTATCGCGGTGTTGGCTGGAAGAAAAAATTCAAATCACCAACAGAATACACGTTTGGTTTGAAGTCTTCTATCGATTCGTCGCCGGGTAAAACGTGCAGATCTTTGAAAATGTTATGCGCCGAAGACTCGGAAACCATGGAGAAATGGGTGACTGCCTTACGTATTGCCAAATACGGTAAACAACTATGGGAGAATCATAAAACTCTGCTCGATGAGCTCAATCGAACCGAATCGAATAATTTCTCATCAAACAATAGAAGCGAATCAATAATCAGCATAGCGTCGACAGTTCCTTCACAGTCGGGTAGCAATATCAGTGTTCCTTCGTCAATTTCTAGTGGACGACTATCGAGAGCGTCGAGCTCCAGTTCCAGTGGCTGTTTATCCGACGATAATAATGGTTTTGATTCGGAATTTACAACCGGCACGATTAAGCGAAAACCATCGATGAAACCGAATCTTCCACTTACGACTATGACGCGACAATTGAAAGAAGTCGGTGAGATAACTATATGCGAATCGAATTGCTCGACATCGCCAGAGAATGGCGGAACACTAACGCGTCATCATGTTCGACGACGAAGCGAGGAGAGTAGCGGTAGTGGAACACTAAAACGTAGGCAACACAATTCGAAACGCTGCTCGATGGAGAGCATGAACTCGTCGAATAATTTGACACCGACTCCGACTCCTAGTGTCGCTAGTACTCCCATATCAGTGAATGATATGAATTTTGTTCCTAATATGAATGTGAACGATACGATGTCGGAGAATATTACAGAATCGACACTATCACTGCCTCCACCACCACCGTTGGACGCTGTCGATGCACGAATGACATCGTCGACATTGTCGCTTGACTCACTGCCACCACCACCACCTCCGAATGAACTATTGACTGATTTTTACGGTTCGGAAATGTCATTGGTTAATCTACCGCCACCACCATCACCGCAGGAACTGAAGCCGGAGTATATGAAGAAACATCATCAAATGAACGAGATGAATAACTATCCGACACCAGAAATAGGTGCCGGAACGTATGTTAAATCGGTAAAGGCTGCCATTAAGGCACCGCCATATAAATCACCGCCAGCCTATAGTGGAAGTCAGTCGCAAGCAAAACAAAACACAAACTCGATGCCGAAGACGGTATCGTTTGCCGATTCACCAGTCCTTCTCAGGCGTAAGGTATGCTTTGTGGAACCGCCACAAGTGGTACAATATCTATCGTCGCGACCGAGTCAGATTAGTCGTGAAATTGGCGTACCACCGCCACCACCACGATCCGAAGCAACTCGTCTATCGACAAATAGTAGTGCATCGCCCAAACGGCTTATTGATTCAGCTTCAAATCCGCCCAGAGACTTCCTCAAAGATCTACAACGTGTGATGCGAAAGAAATGGCAAGTGGCACAGAAATGCAAACTAGAACCATCGACCACACCGCACGAGGTCCTTGGTTTTCGTGATTTCGCCAACGAATTTGGCGGTGGCAATTCACATTACTATCGCGAAACGGCCAACGTTAGTAATTGGGTACAGGAACACTATGGCTCCGGGGCAGATTATGCTCTATACGAGAACGTGAATAGCGATAATCATAATTTACCCGAACAATTTCCAATATCGTCCCCATCCATATTGACTCCGATCAAGAAACGACCGCCTCCGCCTCCGCCAAAGCGCAGTGAATCGACTCACTTGACTCATCGAATATAAGACGTGATTCGATCGGTGTGTCGTTTGCTTTGTATTTGTTTGTGTTGTTCATTGGTCTTCTCGAATTTGGTTTATTTCGGTGGAGCGCACAAAATAGATTGTGACCCCCCCGCCACATACATATGTTCGTGCAGCTTTCCTGCCTTCCATCACTCTCCTCCTTCTAATATACTAGCTCATCCGATGCAGCGGGGACGTGCAAATACAATTTTATTTTTATTCTTCTTCCTATCTATCTATATATCACACCAAGACTGGTGGCCACTACTCCTACACACTCTTCCACAAGAGTATCCCATTGAATACACGATCTTATCATTTTCTGTTTAAAGTTTTAAATAAAGAAAAGCTTAGAGTAGACGTTGAAGAGTGCCATAGGCGACTTTCGATTAAATAAACAAAAGCAACAACTATAGATTCATATTTTTTTATATATACATTTCGTAGTGCATTTGTACTAATATATAGATACATATATATACAACGCTGGCTTGGTATCTGGAATTAAATATCTAAATGCAGCGGTCGGGCTTGTACTAGATTTTATATTAAAATAAATAAATGTGCATCTCGCATCACTCTCTCTCTCTCTTTCTTTTCCTCTCTTTCTTTTCCTCTCTTTCTTTTCCTCTCTTTTCACATTGTATTTTCTACGTGGAAACAGGAAGGAAAATATTTAAATAAATTAATTGAATAAGAATTAGAGCTCTCTATTGCACGTGTAATCGTGTACACGTGTTACACGTGTAATTGAATTGTCCGTGTAGGAACACGTGCATTTATTTAGTATCCACAATGACACTCCAGCTGTCAAATCCTTAGATAAAGCCAATCTGCTTGCTGCCCATTTCGCAGCAAACTCGCAGCTTCCCAGATCATCTTTACTTACTTACTTACTTATTAGGCCAGCGATCCATGGAGGATCTGAGCCTGAGCTATAGCTGCCTTCCATCCTTGACGGTCCCGGGCACGCTTCTTCCAGTTGTCAAGACCAAGATGTCTTACATCCGCGATTACTTGGTCTTTATACCGGAGGTTCGGTTTTCCTCTTCTTTTCGAACCAGCAGGCTCGGAGTCGAAGACCCTCTTAGCTGGAGCGTTGATGTCCATGCGCTCTATGTGGCCGAGCCAGTGTAGTCGACGGATCCTTGCCTTCCGGACTACATCCACATCTTTCTACAGCTCGTAGAGTTCGCGGTTGTGTCTTCTTCTCCATTCACCTTCCTCACAGACAGGACCAAATATCCGGCGCAGAATTTTTCTTTCGAAAGAACCCAAAATCAGCTCCGCTGTCCTTCTTATCGTTCAGCTTTCGGCTCCGTACAGCAAGACTGGCAGAATGAGCGTTTTGTAAAGCATGACTTTGGTCTTTCGGGTGAGGAGTTTTGACCCAAGTTGTTTGGACAAGCCGAAGTAGCAGCGGTTGCCAAGGGCGATTCTATGCCGGATCTCCACTGTGGTGTCATTTGTGGAATTTACGTTTGCCCCGAGGTAGACAAACTCCTTAACTACCTCGAAATTGTAGCTGTCAATTGTTATATTTTGTCCCAGGTGGTGAGCGACGGATTGGTTCTTGCTTGACAGCATGTATTTCGTTTTGTCCTCATTGACCTTAAGATCAACTCGTTTCGCCTGTTCTTCAATCGCCGTGAATGCTTCCACAATGCCACGGCGAGAACACGCGATGATGTCGATATCATCCGCGTATCCTAGCAGCTGGATGGAGTTGTAAAAGATAGTGCCTTCCCTGTTGACGCCTGCCCGTCGCACTATCTGCTCCAGCACCTGGTTGAAGAAGTCACATGACGGCGCATCTCCTTGCCGAAATCCGGTGCATGTTTCGAATGGTTCCGAGGTCCTAGAACCGAGTTGCACGGTGCATCGTGTGTTTTTTAGCGTGGCGCGACACAACTGGATCAGTTTTACCGGGATCCCGAATTCGGCCATCGCCCCAAACAGTGCTTCACGATGAATGCTGTCGTATGCGGCTTTGAAATCGATGAAAAGATTGTGTGTATCGATTCGAAACTCGTTGGTCTTTTCCAGGATTTGTCGAAGTGTGAACATTTGGTCTATAGTTGATTTGCCGGGCCGGAAGCCGCACTGGTAGCTGCCGTTTAGTGCGGTGCAAAATGGCTTTATACGTTCACACAATACGCTGGACAGGATCTTGTATGTGACATTGAACAGGGATTTACCACTGTAGTTCTTGCAAGAGGTAGGTCGCCTTTTTTGTGGATGAGGCAAATAGCGCTGGTATTCCAGCGCTATTTTCATCTTCCCAAATTCTGCAGATGTTCTGGTGCATGCTCCCTTCCAGAACATCGCCACTAGCCTTGAAGAGCTCTGATGGCAAGCCATCTGAGCCTGCGGCCTTGTTATTCTTCAGCTTTTGAATAGCTGTGCCGACTTCTTCGATGTTGGGTGGGAGGACTACTTCAGCGGTTGGAGTTTGGATTTCCTCGGTCCCCGCCACTCTCTCTTGGTCATGCTCGTTAAGTAGCTGCTGGAAATGCTGCTTAAATAGATTCACAAGATTACCCTTGCAGTTTCGAAGAGCCTGGATGCCCTTTTTGAAGCCTCCTGCAAGGCCTTTGGCTTTCTCGTAAAAGGCTCGTGTTTTATGCTTATCCCTAGACTCCTCGATATCCTTGAGCTGGGAGGCTGCGAAGATTCTTTTCTTTTGTCACAGAGTAGTTTTTTCTCCTCCCTTCTTCTGGCTCGGTACTCTTCTTGCGCTGCCCTGGTTTTCCTCTGCAGCGCCTTTTGGTACTGCTTGTCGGTTGCTGCCTTTTTCTGCCCACACTCGCCACTCGGTTTCTTGTCGAGGGTGGTAGGTATCCTAAGGTGGTTTCGGCTACTTCCTGAATGGCTGAACGGCAATGCAGCCACATATTATTGGCATTTGTGTTCGACGTAGGCATACCGTAGAGTCTTTCGCTCAGATGGTCCCTGTAGACTCGGGCAACCTCCGGTGTGCTCAGGTGCCCAATGTCGAACCTCCTCCTGGTTGGCTGGTGCAGCTTTCTGACATTGATCAGTCTCTGAATCTGAGTCTTGCTGCTACGAGGAAGTGGTCAGAGTCGACAATTGCCCCTCTGAATGTCACTCGCCATCATACCACGGGTTTCTTGTCGGATGTGGTAGGTACCCTAAGGTGGTTACCTGATATCAGAAATCGAGCTATTTATGTTCGATTTTGATTGAATTCCATGAATTCCTTGTAAATGCCGTCCCAATGATTCTGTTGTACCACCGGGGCAGGAAAAACAATATTGCACAAATCACAGAAGGCATTTTCTCCTTCCCGATGTGCGTATTGCCATACCCAACTCTTTGCTCTCATTTTAATCAATTGCAGATCAATACTAATTGAGCCGGTATGGCAGAAATTACTAGGATGTCAACATGGCTCAACAAGCCATGTAACTGTCATTAACACGGAGAAAAACAACAGTACTTTGGCTCACTTGAGACTAGCGGTAAATGTAAAGGGTCCAGCATTTTGTGCAGCTGTATTTCACCAATGGCTTCACGAATATTGTCCTTTAAAGCGTCAATTGTCCCTGGCTTGTCGGCGTAAAACTTATCTTTGACGGCACCCCACAAATAATAGTCCAACGGTGTCAAATCGCAGCTCCGAGGTGACCAAACGACATCAGCTCTGTGGCTGATAATGCGATCTTCAAAAACAGGGCGCAAAGCATCGAGTGTAGCTTCGGCTGTGTGGCACGTAGCGCCGTCCTGTTGAAACCAAATGTTGCCAATATCCTCCTCTTCAATTTTTGTGAACAAAAATTCGTTCAACATGGCCCGATAACGACATTGACTGTAACGGCCACTCCTTGTTCATTTTCGAAGAAAAATGGCCCAATTATGCCTCTGGACCAAAATCCTCACCAAACAGGCTTTTCAATGTATGCGTGCGGGTTTTCTGTGCCCCAAATGCGACAATTTTGCTTGTTTACATACCCGCCAAGATCAAAATGAGCTTCATCTGAAAAGATGATTTTTATGATTTTTTTGGCAAAATCGGCATCTTCTGTAAGTCGATCGCAGGCCCACTTAGCGAAGCGAAAACGCATTGGATGGTCAGTTGGCTTCAACTCCTGAACCAATTGGACTTTGTATGGCGTCATACCAAGGCCTTTATGCAAAATTCGTCTCAATGATGTCTCCGAAATGTTCAATTGTTGAGAACGATGGTGAATCGATGTTGATGGCGCTTTACGCACACTTTCTGCCGCAGCATCAATATTCTCGGGTGTACGCACTGTTTTTGGCTTTTCACGCTTTGGTTTATCGATGAGGATGCCAGTTTCTTTCACTTTTTTCACAAGATAACGAACATACGGAGCTGACGGTGCTTCTCTTCTTCCAAAATCCGTACGCAATTTTCGCACACATTCTGCAACATTACCATGCTTTTCAAAGTAATGTCGCAATGTTTCCCAGCGTTGGTCAAGCATATACACAACCATATTCGTTCAGCGGAAGGATAAAACCAGGGATAAGCAATGAGATACCAAACTTTCGTACGTCTGCCCGTTGATCCCCGCAGGGGTTGGTTGTTGCTTTTGTAATTAAAGCGGCCCCTAGACGCCTAATAATATTGTACAATATTTCATATTGCACAATTTTATTGTTCGTCTGTAGATAATATTGCAAGATTGTGCGATATATTGCGGAAAATCAAAACGCTTTTGACTTTTAATACAAATATGAGCGGTCAACTAAATTATTGGGAAAAATATTGACCCGCCTGGGGCAGCAAGCCAATAAAATTGTGCAATATTTCGCACAACAATATTGAGCGTCTAGAGGCCGCTTTAAAAACGATGCTTTTGACTTAAGGGTTGACCACAATAGACTTACGCGAACTTAAGCTTATGTCAGAATCGAACGAAAATCTCACTTAAGTTTCAACGAAATGTCAAGTTACCCATAATGAACTTAAGCGAATGATCTGTCAAATAGTTTTCATTCGGTTTGATTATTTTCGGTGTGGCTACAATCGTTTTTTTTAAGTGAGAAATCCTGTTCCGACATCTTTAAATTTGTTATTATTTTTCTTTATTGTACTTTTGGTTTCTCTCACTGTCAGCTGTCAAAATTCCGCGCGGAATATCTTCTTTTATTAAGACGTTCCGTAAGCTCACTTCAGTTAACGAACACTTAACGAAACCGCGCATATTCACATTATGGGTATGTCATAGGCTTTGCATGTAATAAGACATTTCCGTAAGCTGGCGTACGCTCGCTTAAGTCTATAATGGTCAACCATTTAGAGTCAAGACGTCGGAACAAGGCAGAATGACATAGTCAAGACGCCGTCAAACCGCAACGCGTTTGTAGGGGCTAGTTGTCAAAACGCCTGTCAAAGCCAAAAGATTGGCATCACATTCTTTATCCCTGGGACAAAACTAATTATCTGTCAAATCAGACATGAGCTAAGTGTTACCATTCACGAAATAAGCACTACTTGAAAAAAAAAAAAACGTTAGATGGCGGACCCTTTACATAAAGCGGCCTACACACACGCTACGGATCGAATGGATCTGTTTGAACTCATTTCGCCACACACTTGTGGATTGGTATACGTTCTTCATTTCACGCTGTTCGCCGTCGAGTAAGGATGGATCGCGGAGAAAAAATAATTTTGTTGTGTGGTGTAATGAAAAAGAAACGTTCACTGTGGATGGAGGAGTGGTTCTGATCCTAATAACTTATTCATATATAGATTCATGCATTCACCAATATGTGAATGAGGGTCTCATAATTCTATTGCCTATTGCCTGCGAGTGTTTATTGCTTGTTTCATTTTATGATTCGATGTTCACAGCTTTAAAACATACATTTGTGCACATACGAATCATAAATACAATCAAACATATAAACAGACTGCATAGATGCACTCTGACAACTTCGGGTGGACGTTTCCTAGGCATCGTCAACCGCGCCACACACACTCTACCGATCACAAAAATATCAAACTCGTTTGAAAATTTGCGATCTGTAGCAAACTACCCCACGCACACGACGATCTGTTTGAATCGCAACCGATCCATCCGATCCGTAGCGTGTGTGTAGGCCGCTTAAGGCAGTCAATTGAATTATGAAAAAGAAGCGTGTCTTTCTCTATTTACACGTGTACTAAGAGCGTACACGTGTACACGTTTAAATAATTGCTTAATGCACGTGTGAACGTGACACGAATACACGTGTACTTAACTACACGTTTGAAATCGAGAGCTCTAACAACAATAAAATACAAAACTTACGTTAAGCTTTTTATACGGATTTTTCGTTTTTAAATTTAAATTTAAGCAAACAATAGAAAATAAAAAATAAAATACACGCAGCCAAAAAGCAGAAAATTGAAAAAAAAACAAAAAACAAACGAATGTCGAATGTAAATTTTCTTGTTTTTGTTTTTTCGAAATATCAACTATTGATGTATCAAAATAAATTATTAAGTCGAATAGTGTAGTAGGGAAGTCGGGGCGACCGATGGTCGCTACGGACGCGCTAAGGATCAAGAAAAGGAACTTCAATTAGCTAATATACTTACTATTGTTTAAATATATGTATTTAAAGCGAACGGATACGAGTATTGAAATGCTAAATTCATTGACTAATTGAAACAGAAAAGGACATTGATGAAAACCAGTTGAATGTATTCTTATATATATATACGAGCATGTATGTATTAAAAGTAAAATAAAATCATCATTTTATTATATTATATTGGTATGTGTGTTTGTTTAATTTATGCACTTGGCGCGAGACTTTGCCGTTCTGATCAAAGCTTTCTTTGTGCTGACTCGGACTCAAAAGGTTGTTCGCGTTTTTGGACCACTTACTTACTGGACCCGCCAAACTCAACCGCGCAGAAACTGTGTGAATTTCTACACTGACGGGTCGCGTATTGCCAAACTGTATATCAGCACAGACACCCTTAGTCTCTGCTGAAATAGTTTCTGCTCACCAAATTTGTTACTTTTGCAGAGCCAACTGTATGCTACCACAGAGTGATCTGAGCTCACATGTAGTTTGCTTGTAAGGATGCGCGCACAGTGATGCGATGCAATGCGAGATGCGATTCGGGAAGCGATACGAGATGCGATATGGTGATATGGAACTACACCTTGTTCATATGGCCTCTGCGGGCACGTTTGCAGCGGTCGATTCGTTGGACCCAATTTTCGATCATTGGGCCACACATTGGCTTTGAGCTCTTCCATCGTCGTCGGCTTGTTGGCATAAACCAATAACTTAACGTAGCCCCAAAGAAAATGGTCTAGAGGCGTTAAATCGCACGAACGAGGCGGCCAGTCGACGCCCATTTCTTGAGATAACACGCTCAACAACCTTACTCTTCAATAAATTGATTGTAACATGTGCTGTGTGGCTTGTGGCACCATCCTGTTGAAACCCAATGTCGTCCAAGTCCATTACTTCCAATTCGGGCCAAAAATAAACAGCAATCATGACGCGATAACGCTGGCCTTTCACAGTAAGTGACGATCGTTATCGTCGACGAAAAATTATGGCCCAATAACGCCGCCGGCATGCAAACCGCACCAAACATTTATTTTTTGTCGATGAAGTGGTGATTCATGAAGCACATGTGGATTTTCACTCGACCAATAACGCATATTTTGCTTTTTTACGAACCCAACGAGCAAAAAATGAGCTTCGCCACTGAAGATGTTTTGGCGATGAAATTCATCATCTTGGCGCATCTTCTCCAGAGCCCAATCGGAGAACGTACGTCGCTTCAAATGGTTCATCGGCTTTAATTCTTGAGTAAGCTTGATCCTGTATGGGTGTAAACCAAGATCTTTACGCAAAATACGCGTTAATGTGGTCTGAGCGACGCCCAATTCTCGAGAACGCCGTGGAATTGACTGATTTGAATCGTTTGATACGGACGCCCGAACGGCACCGATATTTTCGACACTTCGCTGTCTCACTGACACGGATACATCACAGAACGAATACGTAGACTCTAATTTTTGTACTTGACTTGTTATTGCCTGTCTACTAGGGCGAGAATTACAACTAAAAATTGGAGTTAACGCTCTTAAAGTTGCGGTCACCGACTCCAAATTTCGGTAGAAAATTTTTATAGGTTGCAGACGTTGCTTGATCGTGTACTTTGCCATGATGAAAATGTTGACTTTACTGAATAAACTAACTGCCTGAACACAATGAGGTCGCAGTCTCGGTCACGGTCGGCGTTGCTGTCGCTAGGATTGACAAAATCTCACCCACAATGAGGTCGCTTTGTTATGTCAAATTTTAACAGCTGTTTTCACCTTTGTCCATATACAAGGTGTTTCAAAAGAAAGTTTACATTTGTTCAGCTTATTGCGTAATCGCAATGAATCCGTGGGGCGCGGGAGGTATGTCAATCAGTAGCATGGCTCTTGGGAATTCACTCACCATGGAGCGTTTCTCGGGTGCAGACTGCGCGTTGTGCGTGCGATAGTTTTACAAAAACGCTGATTCGGCGACTGTGGTACGTAGAAAATTCTGCAATATTCGAATTGTACGCCATTTAAAGGATGCGCGAAATGGGTTAAAAAGTTTGAAGAGACTGGTTCAACACTAGAAAAATCAACCAAAATATGGACGGTCAAGGTCATCGATAACGTAAGAAAACGTAAAGAATGTTAATCAGTCTGCTCGCAGTGATCCCGACCTTTCAATTCGGAAGCGCGCGGAGCTGTAATGAGAAATGTTGCTGTTCGATTAAATGGCTGTCGCGAACGCGAGGGCTCACATTTAGATGACATTATTTTTAAGAAATTAATTCCCAAGTTGTGAACTTTAATGATAAATAAAATTCTTTTCGATAGAATGTTTACTACGTTTTTTATCGATTCACTAAATATAAACTTTCTTTTGAGACACCTTGTACTTGCAACGAACCGTCAACCGCCGATTTGAAGATTTCCTTGCGTTTTGGTTTTTTTTTTTACACAGCTGTCACAATGTCGTACTACCAAGTTAAAAGTTTGCCAACTCGCGCGACACATCCTACGACCGAGACAGCGACCGCGACATCATTGTGCTTACATTATGGGATTTACGTACATTCAACTTTTGACAGGCGACCGAGAAAGCGACCGCGACCCCATTGTGTTCAGGCAGTAACAATGACAATTCCATGATTAGTGAAAGGGTGCGTTCACAAATTGAATTCAAAATTGTCAGTTCCCTATTGGTAAACCCTTTATATGTGGACAATTAAGGAACGATGAAAGAAAATTCTTGGAATGCACAAAAATGTCGTTCAAAATATTTGACCACATTGCGGCCAATACAAGAGGTACGATCTACTTCAAGTCCACACAATTGCTTGCCTACGCAGATGACATTGACGTTATTGGACCAACAAAGCGAGACGTCAATGAGGCGTTCACAAGCATTGAAGCAGAAGCGGCGAAAATGGATCTAAGGGTAAATGGGGACAAGACCAAATATATGCTGTCATCCAAGAAAGACGCACAACACCGACGTCTTGGTCAGAACGTCACCTTCGGCAGCTATATTTTTGAAGTAGTCAAGGCCTTCGTCTACCCTGGCTCGATAGTGACAAGCAGCAATGACACCAGCGCTGAGATAAAACGCAGAATAAGTCTTGCCAATCGCTACTTCTTCGGGCTCAAAAGGCAATTGAGTAGTAGAGCCCTCTCTCGAAAAACTAAGGTTTCCCTCCACAAAACCTTAATCATCCCGGTCCTCCTCTACGGCGCTGAGGCTTGGACGTTGTCAAAAGCGAATGAAGAGGCTCTTGGACGTTTCGAGAGGAAAATTCTGCGTGCAATCTTTGGTCCCGTTTGTGTAAACGGAGAATGGAGGAGGAGATTCAACCAAGAACTGTACGGGCTGTCCAGCGACATCGGCCTGGTTAGACGTCTTCGGATCCAACGTCTACGAATGGACATCAACGCTCCGGCCCGAAGAGTCTTCGAATCCAACCCCGAGGGACGACGCAGCAGAGGACGGCCACATTTAAGGTGGCGCGCACAGGTGGAAGGGGACCTCAACCAGCTGGGCGTGCGGCACTGGAAGCGGCTGGCCGAAGATCGGGCCGGCTGGAGAGGCTTGTTGGTTGACGCCCTGGTTCACCCCGAACTGTAGCGTCATTAAAGTAATGAAGTAATCGCGGATATAAGACATCACCGTCAAGGATGGAAGGCAGCTATAGCTCAGGCTCAGATCCTCAGATTTTGATCAATCGACTACCAACCAGATTGATCACATCGCGATCGACGTCAGACACTCCTCCACTATTCCTGATGTCCGAACTTTTCGAGTGGCTAACATTGACTCGGACCACTATCTTGTAGTAATGCGCTTACGGATATCACGAACGCAGCGGAGTAGAGTAAGAATACAAAGTTTTGACGTCGGAAAGCTACTATCGCCAGAAACCGCTCGTGCGTTTGCCGATCACGTCTTACTCACTTTCAGACACCTCAACGCCCCACGCAGTCAATACAACAACAGTGAACCTTTGCAAACAAGCCCTGAAAAGCACTGTATCTGAAGTTTGAGCTTCAAAGCTCCACCACGATGAAACACTCGGTTCGATGACGAGTGCAGGAGGATTCACACAGCGGAGCAGGATGTATATAAGGCCTCGCTGCATAAAAGAACAAGAGCAGCTCGTGAGCTCTACGAGTTAAAAAGAAGGGAGAAGCATAAGCTTCTTAGAAGAAAGAAGGAAGAGCACGAGAAGCGGGCGATTGAGGATTTGGAGAGGTGTTACTGCAGGCGTGACGTTCGAAAGTTTTATCAACAGATAAAGCGAACATGCCAAGGATATTAAGCCAGAACGGAGGCCTGCAGGGATGAGAACGGACAGGTTCAAGAGGTTTTATATTCCCTTATGATGTGTTGTTATACACACAACCTGAACGGAGTGCAGTGGTTTGGGTCGTTAATTTCGTTAACTCTCAGGGGTGGTTGTCATGGATAGGACGAGAGCCGACCAAATTCCGCGTTGGTTATAGTCCGTAATAATTCGTTCAAGCACTTTAATATTGCATTCGCAGAGGAAAGTTTTATAGGTTAAGTTCCTTGGAGAAGACTCCACAACCTACACCCGACTCCATTTTTGAGCCATCGGTATAAAGGGAGATCGAGTCCCTTGGTATAACTTTTCCTCCAGCCTATCTGTCCCTGGATGGAAAGGCAACTTCGAAGTTGCTAGTGAACACATTCTGCGGGATGATGTAGTCTGTGACCATGGGTACTTTGAAGTGTAATGTGAGCCATTTTCCTATGCCCCTAATCCGTAGGCCTGCGCAGGCAGCAACTTGCTTGCTGAAGAGGTCCAACGGTGGAAAATGTAATAAGATATTTATGGCCTCCGTGGGGGTTGATCTGATCGCTCCGCTTATATATAAACTGGCCGATCCTTGTACCTTCCCCAGAAGGTTTCGGTAGACTGCCTTGTCCAGAGCAGTCCACCAGACTACGATGCCATATAGGAGAATGGGCCTATATGGACTATGACTGCTGTGTAGAGCCAGTGCCATTTTCTTAAAGCTGTAGTGGTTACTTTGTTGACACGATCAAGAATGTTAGGTTTCCAATTCAGCCTCCTGTCAGGGACTAGACCTAGGTATCTTGCCTTTGATTATTAGTAGGGTTCCATCCAACCTAGGTGGGTTGAAGGGCGGAATTTACTACTGAACCACAGACAATTCAAACATCTTTTGGTAGAAATAAACAGTTATTATAGCGATGTTCTTTTACATACCTCGGAGCGGTGGCTAAGCAGAGGAATAGTTCTGGATAGGTTTTTTTCCTTAAGGCTAGAAATTATTTTGTTTTTACAACTTCTTCTTCTTCTTCTTAATGGGCACTACAGTTCAGGGTGAACCTGGGCCTCAACCAACATGCCCCTTCATCTAGCACGATCTTTCGCTAGCCTTTTCCATTGCCGCACACCCAGTTGGCTGAGGTCCCCTTCCACCTGTGTGCGCCATCTTGAATGCGGCCGCCCTCTGCTTCTTCGTCCCACGGGGTTGGATTCAAAGACTCTCCGGGCTGGAGCTATGGTGTCCATTCGCTCTACATGGCTCAGCCATTTTAGACGTTGAATCCGTAGACGCTTGATTAGACTATCGCTGTACAGCCCGTAAAGTTGCTAGTTGAATCTTTTCCTCCATCCCTCGTCTGCGTTTCTAGGCCCGAAAATCACGCGCAAAATCTTTCTCTCGAACCGACCAAGGGACTCCTCATCCGCTTTTGATAATGTCGATGCTTCTGCGCCGTACAACAGGACCGGGATAATAAGGGCCTTATATAGAGCCAACTTTGTCGTTCGGGAGAGGGCTCTATTACTCAGTTGCCTCCTGAGCCCAAAGAAACAGCGATTGGCAAAAATGATTCTGCGTTTGATTTCGGAACTGATGTCGTTGTTCCAAGTGACTGCGGAGCCAAGGTAGACGAAGTCCGTAACTACCTCGAACTTATATCTGCCAATACCGACGTTCTGGCCAAGACGTCGGTGGTGAGCGTCCTTTTTTTGATGACAGCATATATTTAGTTTTGCCCTCGTTTACCGCCAGACCAACTTTCGCCGCCTCGAACTCAATACTCGCAAACGCCTCATTGA
Organism: Eumerus sabulonum; assembly: GCA_951905685.1. Lineage (NCBI taxonomy): Eukaryota > Metazoa > Arthropoda > Insecta > Diptera > Syrphidae > Eumerus > Eumerus sabulonum. Next base: position 71,395,713 of record OX645062.1, read on the forward strand.
CATCTCGCTGTGATCTACCTATTATGTCAATATCGTCGGCGTATGCAAGGAGTTGCGAGGATTTGAAATGGCCTTGTATTGGCCAGTGATTTTTGCAAGATCATTTCCAATATGATGTTGAAGGAATCACACGACAACTATCAGTAAGATGTTCACCGATTCGGATGGAGCAGCGAGCATTCTCCAAAGTCATCCTGCATGCGGTTCCACTACTAGGTGCCGTTCTCATCCCTGCAGGCTTCCGTTCTGGCTTTATAACCTTGGCATGTTCACTTTATCTGTCGATAAAACTTTCGAACGTCACGCCTGCAGTAACACCTCTCCAATTCCTCAATCGCCCGCTTCTCGTGCTCTTCCTTCTTTCTTCTAAGAAGCTTATGCTTCTCCCTTCTTTTTAACTCGTAGAGCTCACGAGCTGCTCTTGTTCTTTTATGCAGCGAGGCCTTATATGCATCCTGCTTCGCTGTATGAATCCTCCTGCACTCGTCATCGAACCAGGTGTTTCTTCGTGGTGGAGCCTTGAAACCTTAAACTTCGGATGCAGAGCTTTTCAGGGCTTGTTTGCAAAGGCTCCACTGCTGTTCTATTGATAATGTGAAGGATTCAGGTGTATTGGAGAGCTTAAGGGAGACGCGATCGGTAAAAGCACGGGCGGTTTCTGGCGATAGTAGCTTTCCGACGTCATAACTTTGTATTCTTACTCTATTCCGTTGCGTTCGTGATATCCGTAAGCGCATCTTGGCTACTACAAGATAGTGGTCCGAGTCGAAGTTAGCCCCTCGGAAAGTGGAGGAATGTCAGACGTCGATCGCGATGTGATCAATCTGGTTGGTAGTCGATTGATCAAAAGACCGCCAGGTGCCTTTGTGTATATCGAGGTGCGGGAAGCGCGTACTGGCTAGAAGGAGATTTCGCCCCGTAGCAAGATCAATCAGCCTGTGTCCGTTATCGGAGGTGGTGTCGCGTAGGCTATGTTTGCCGATTTCTCGTTCGAAGGTGCTTTCCATATCCAGCTTAGCATTGAAGTCTCCTAGTACAATTTTGATGTCATAGCTGGGTCATTGGGCATACGTTCTGTCTAGGAGATCGTAGAACTCATCTTTGGTGGAGTCATCCTTGTCTTCCGTAGGGGCGTGGACGCAGATCAGGCTGATGTTAAAAAATGTAGCCTTGATACGGATTGTTATAAGGCGTTCGCTCACATGCCGAAAGCTTAGGACATTTTGCCTTAGACCACTTCGAACAACAAATTCGCATCCAAACAATCGTTGCCCTCTCTCCCTATAGCAGTCGCCGTAGTAAATATCGCAGTTTTTCATCCGCTTTATACCCGGTCCATTCCATCGCATTTCCTGGATGGCGGTGATGTCCGCTTTATAGCGGTCTAGGGTGTCCGCAAGTTGTTTGGCTGCACGTGACCTGTTTAGGGACCTAACATTCCACGTACAAAGCCGAAGACCATTTGTAGGTATTCCTTTACAAAACCTTAATCATCCCGGTCCTCCTCTACGGCGCTGAGGCTTGGACGTTATCAAAAGCGGATAAAGAGGCTCTTGGGCGTAAAATGTGTGGTGACTCCTGATGTTTTTATTATAATACAAAATGGAGTCTATCTATCTCTAAAGCTGTTACCCTTCATTGCTCGGTCAGAGGGAGGGCAAAACAACATTTCAACTATAACAGCAATCATCGTCAAGGACATTTATCGCTCATGTACCAACAATAATTAAAAAATGCTTCCTTTCAATTTAGATTCACACACAACTCTAAAAAGAAGAACGAAAACGGAAAATGGATGAATTTAAAAACAGGATTGCAAGGACCAAATCGTAATTACACATTCTACTGTCCGGCGACCGTTTTTATTGGTCGTCCCTCCCATTTACGAAACCATTTAATGTTTGAATCGCCAAGCAGGAGCATTTGGCAAATCAGATGACCTCTGCGTTTTCCAGGCACACGAAAGGGTAAAGGTTACGGCCATCGTATCATAATTTTTTATGGGGTCAATGAAATCCTTCAATGGTCAAACAGGGTCAACAAGGTCTTCCTTAGATATGTAGACATTTGTAAAGCAACAAACAATTAAAATCGTAACAGACAAGACAGCTCCATAAAGAACAAAAAGGTATACAAGTAACCAGTTTGTCCGCCACGGCCTTCGTAGATCCTTTGCAACCAACACTCGTCTCCTTTGAGCAAACGAATGAGTTATGAGCTACACGAAGGACCAAATTTATATGTAAGCCCAAGGGTGAGAAAACACACCCTTCATGACATTCAAGTGGAAAAAATTCAGAAAAAAAAAAAAAAAAAGAAACTTTTAAGTAACAAACTATCCCAAAGGGATGGTGTTGCATCTTTAATTTAGCGTTAGGAATACCCTTAAGCAGGGAACCCGATTGAGGTTAAAGGTAGTTGCGGATACATCAATCAACGTTTCTTATTCGTACTACTTTTTAGTTGTTTTGTCTCGAGACCGGACACCATGCGTTTCATTGGAGTGGACATATGTACCTTTAAGATGGACGTTACTCGGGAAAATAATTGTTTGAGGGGCATTCGATCGGGTCACACGGATCAAACGGCATGTGCCACTCGACCTTATGACATTTTGGAAATGACTGTTGGATTTATGTTTAGAACTTGTTCATATAAGTCCAATAGAAAAGGTTCCTTTCATGCGTACGACCTGTTCATTATCAGCAACCGTTGCTTCGGATTGCGCGCATAAATGGGCATTTGAAGGCATCGTAATGGTCAGTAGGAGCTTTATCATTTTAAGCTCGAAAAGTGTTGATTATATGTATAAACTTACGACTAGAATGCATACCATGTACATATTATCAATGGTTCCAGAGAAATGACAGCCAACGCTGTTTGAGACATCTAGGGATCATTTTAATTAAGGGTCTTGTTACCTTTTTTGTGTTATCTTGGGAACCGGAACACCCCATAGTGAGATATGGACTCAACAGTCTGGGGATAGACCCGAAAACCATTTCAAAAATTGTAGGTCAAGGACGCTCAGTGGAGCATTTCCGTTTCCCAGCAAGGGTAAAGGATACAATCCAATCCTTTAGTAGGAGGAGGGCGCGATATACGGGGCCATTAGCCATACATATAAGCTAATAGGTATTGTGCCTTGGCGGTAATCAAAACAATATTTGGAAGTTGCTTTTATGGTAGTGTGATGCTCAGGAAATGCTACTGGACACTCGCTTTTTGGCATTGGACGGTATGAATTTATAAGTTGCTGTAACAACAAATATCGAGAGCAACGTGGCGCAGTGGGTAGTGTGTTGGCCTCTAACGCCGATGACACGGGATCGAATCCCGACACAACCATGTCATCGAACGTGTTTTCACCGTGTTTCTCCTCAGCGGGGTTCTGACAAAACTCCCTGTAGTAAAATTGTCATGAAAAGCTTCTCGAAATTCTCCGCTCGGAACCGGCAATAAACTGTAGGTCCCTTTCACCTATGGGAAAATGAAATCACACACAACATGGGTGATTGAGAGAAGCTCGGCTCAGGTCCTTCATGGACTGTAACGCCAACATACATACATACAACAAATATGCATTTGGTAGTGTGACACACTTCATTTTGAGTCTTTTTGAATTTGCAAAGTTGTGATGTTTTAAAAGTTCAGTCTGCCTTTACGGACTTGTATTAAACACCCAGTCGTTAATGTGGGAATTAACCGTGGACACAGGTAGACCCAGAGCGGGTTCATGTCCTGAGAAGCCCTCCTCTGAACCCATTATGGTGAGTTCATCAGAGATCTCATTTCCTGGGATCCCAGAATGACCCAGAACCCATACTAAGTCTACCGACTCTGTTCAAGAAGGACTTGAGTTCATGCACTAATTGGGAGTTGTGTGCAACCCAGCTTTGAGTGCAGCTTGGCTGTCACTGCAAATGCATATGCTTTTCCCCCTCCACCTGTGCTTCACAACATAGTTCATGGCCATTAGGAATGCGTATATCTCTGATTGGAAGACAGACGCATATTTTTCTAACGAAAAGTGCAGTCGGATATTTTCGCGCTCAAAGAAGACCCCAACACCGGACCCCCGCCCAGACCTGGAGCCATCCGTGAAAATGCGAAGACTATCCTTTCCAAGTTCAGTATCTAGCCAGAGTCAATACTAACGCCATGGAAATTCGACTTTGAAGTTATAGCGCAGTAGGATAACGGGTGTCAAAAGCATGTCCATGAGGCAGGGGTTCCTGTACGATTCCTATGCGAGTCGTACCAAAAACCGTTTCTCTTCAGACGAGACACGGCTTTTCGAGCACACCATCTGATAAATATATCAAGAGGTGGTTCATCATAGCATCTAGACCAGCCCCCGGCGTGCTGTCGAAAGCCCCCGTGCAGCTGAGACCAACCGTCCTTTGGAGTTTGGTGAAAGAGGCTACGACGTGTTTGGGTGTTAGTCTGTTCCACCAGACAACCGATGCATATGAGATTATAGGTCTTATCATTGCCGTGTGGATCTAGAGAGCCTTTACCTGCGATAAATCCCATGTTTTGCCAAAAGTTCCTTTGCATTGCCAGAAAGCTGACAGCGCTTTGTTGGTTTTTGCCTCAACATGCTTTGACCAGAGAAGCTTGCTATCTTAGATGATGGAAGTGCCTTTTAGTACCAGCTGAGTCATGTCAGTATTTCTCCTTCTCCACCTTCTCGTGAAGAGAACGACCTCGGTCTTAAGAGGATTGACCAACAGCCCATTATTGGTACACCAATCATCGATCACATTTAGCGCCGCCTGTGCTTTGAGACGGACAGTCCCCAAACATGAGCCGGCAGAAAGGATAGCGACGTCATCCGCCTAGGCTTGGGCATAGATTGCAGAGGCACTGAGAGCTTCAAGCAGAGAGTCAACCACCATGCACCATAACAGCGGTGACAGGACGCCACCTTGCGGGCAGCCCCTGCTTACGCCGGATCACACTGGTCGAGGCCTGCAACATCGATCAATGTTCTGTGCACCAGCATTGCTTTGATCCACAAGACCAGTGCTTCATCTACGCCATGACGTCTGGCAGCCTTGCACATGCTGTCGAAAGTTGCTTTATTAAAAGCTCCCTCAATGTCGATGAAAATGCCCAGCGCGTACTCTTTCCTTTCGAGCGCGCATTCAATTCTCCCAACTAGGTTTCGAAGCGCAGTCTCGCAGGATTTTCCGCGCTGATAAGCATGTTGCATCTCCAAAAGGGGATGCATTCGGAGGGCAACTTTGCGCACGTGCAACTCTACCAGTCGCTCCATGCTTTTCAGCAAGAAGGATGTTAGACTAATTGGTGTAAAACTCTTGGTAAGTGAGTGGTCCTCTTTTTCTTTTTTGGGATTAGAGACTACTTTCGCCGTGGGTATGTGAGCAAGTGCTAGGGTAGCAGTGAAAATTATTTTTAAAGTAGGAAGCAGCTGCCTTATACCTTTTTGCAGTATAACAGGATATATCCCGTCGGTGCCCGGCGATTTGAAGCCATCGAAGGATGCCACAGCAAATTCAAAGGCTTCGGTCGTAACAACGCGCGACGCAATATACATGGCATTCCACCAGGGAACCAATTTCCTGCAGGGAGGTTTGCTGACAGGACATGCGAGTTCAAAACAACTGGTGATGGCGCTATTCAGGTTATGCACGGCGTTATCTACCAATTGTTTCGTTCTAAGTTTGGATAGGGCCTGAGTGGATTTCTCAAGCTCCTCTCTAAACCGTACTCAGTCCGTCCTTCTCGGATTCCGTCTAGGTTGTAAGGAAGAGATCCCACAACCTAATCGGAATTCGATATATTTATGGTCCGACAGCTTAGCATCAGGCAAGACAAACGTTGGTTGAGAGCCAACATTGTTGATGGTAAGGTCAGACGAGAGAATGAAGTCTAACAGACGGTCCCCCCTTGTGCTGCTGCTGCTGCCCCAAGCAGTGTTTTGGGCATTAGCATAGCAACACAAGATGAGACCAATCTTTTTGGCTTCACAGTACTCTACGAGTTCAGAGACTTCCTTCGGTGGTGGTGCTGGTAGCGAATCGTAGGGAAAGTAGGCAGACGCAACGACGAAGTGTTCTATTTCTCCGTACGTTTTATAGCTTAATCTAGCAGCCATCAGATCTTGTCCACAAAAGTGTCCAAGTTCGGTTGCCGATAATGTGTTCGATATGATGAGGCCGACCCTAGGCCCTTCGGATAGCTCGTCATAAAGACTCGTAGCATCACGTATACCACCAAGGCCACATAGTTCTTGAATGGATACAACCTGATGATTTGCACTACTGCATGCAATTCTACAACTTTAAAGAGCAGTAGCAGCCTTGCAATGCTGTAGATTGATCTGGATAAAAACTATCCTGACCTTTTCAGAGGAGATGGCCACCTCTTTATAAGAGAGCTGCTTCTCTCGACTCCTTACGGTCATTTGGATCTCCTTCTCGTAGGAAGGGGTTTTGTTGCGTGATGTGCCCGCCTCCGGGGAGCGGTTTGTGGCTATCTTCTGACCTATGCTTTGATCCTTTTGGGTCGCAACATCTGCCATTGGACTTGGAGAGGGAGGCATCGCACACTCTCTCCTTAGCGAGGCTATCCTTGGTGGCAGTCCTACGTTTGCGGAAGCTTTTACCTTTTTCGGTTAGAGCTCCTGCTCCCTTCGGAGCCGCTGTTTTTTTTTTAGAAACTCGCGCAGGTTCAAGAGTTTACATTCTCTTATGCTGTGTCATATACTCACAACCTGAATGGAGTGCAGTGGTTTGGGTCGTTGATGTTCGTTAACTCTCAGGGGTGGTTGTCCTAGATAGGACGAGGGCCGACCAAATTCCGCGTTGGTTATAGTCCGTAGTAATTCGTCTAAGCACTTTAATATTGCCTACGCAGAGGATGAATTTCAGTTGACAGCCTTCCCAGTTCGAAGACTGCTAGGACCCGTAACGACATCGCCTTCTACGTTCAGAGTCTACCTGTCTGCCCTGCCACCTTTTTTGACGGCGGCGCCGACTATGGAAGAAACCTGAAAGCTCCGGCCCCGTCATTACGGGATCTGATCACGCTCTTACTGTATGGTTGAATCTTCCCAGTAAGAGGAGGAGAGTTGAAGGTGCATGCCGAAAGTGCTGACATGCCTGTGCCTCTTGCAGCAGCCTTTCCCAAGCGCCGACGCTTTTCGGGCTGCGCACCTTCGAGAGAAGAGGGGACTTCAGGAAAGAGGGTCGGATCGATTTCGTCGATCTAACTGATTCCCCCAGAGGTTTAGCCTCGATCATTGTGTGGAATGCCTCTTTCTTCTACTTTTTTGGCATTTAGCAGTACATTTAGCAGTACGACCCAATTATGGGGGGCGTTTCACCTTTGCGGTTTCCGGTGCCCCACCATCATAAGTGTCGCCTACTCTGGATGCACCACTCATGTTCAGTCCGACGAATTGTTCAGACAATGAACCGCAGGAGTCGGTGTCGTTCCGGGTAGCCGGAGAGTTCGAAGTTAATGTCGGGGTCTCCATAATCCTTGCCCCGGCCGCGATCAAAGAGATCGCGGGTAGATTTCCGCTGCTGCAGGTATAATCTGGAGTACTCATATACTTTAGGTTGTCCATTAATTTTTGGGTCTCTGAGTCTTAGTTCGAGGTCTATGACCTCTGAAGCCTCCCGCCACGACAAGGCACCGGAAGAAGGAAGACTTAATGAGCCATCGAATAGCATGTTGTATGAAGAGTTGGAAAATTTGTTATCAAGTGAGCCAAATGACATTATGAAGTTGAGAAGCTTCTCGTAGGAGCCGAGATGATCCCCTCATTAGTCATAACGTCACTGAGAAGGATACGCTTCCTAAGATGGCAAAGAGCAGCACACTCACACAGTATGTGTTCTGCTGTCTTTTCGTCCTCAAGATAGAGTCGACACTCAGTTTCAGACGAGAGGCTAATTTTGTTAAGATGATATCTCAGACGGCAGTGTCCTGTTAGATAGCCGACCAGTCTTCTGATACCCACCCTATTGAGTTGGAGTATGTCAATAGAGTGTTTATTCAGGGGTGTATAGGTCATTTCGATTGACAGAGTCCCCGAACGCTATTCCAAAAGGACAGGTGTTGCGATTTTTCCCCACTTGGCTAAGAGTGGGGCCTTGGGAGTGCCGCAGAATGGTTCCGGACCTATATATTTATCGCTGGAACCTTTCCTGACGAATTGATCGGCAATTTCATTGCCCTTAATACACTTGTGCCCTGGCACCCACCAGAGTTTGACATTGTTTCTTTCGGCGAAGTCTTGTAGGGCATCGTGGCACACCTTGACAGTTTTTGAGTTCGTGCTGTACGAACTCAGCGCTTTGAGCGCTGGTTAGCTATCAGAGAGTATGTTGATGGTTACTCCTCTTATGCCACTCTCCAGATTTAGAATGACGCATGTTAGGATGGCATGCAATTCTGCTTGAAAGATGCTGGGACTCATACCCAGGGACTCCGAGATCTTGAGTTTTGGTCCAAAGATGCCGGCGCCAACGCCAGAAGCCATCTTGGAGCCATTGAGAATTCTGATTGCACTGCGTAATGCCACCTTTTTGATAAAAAGGTGCAGTGGAATGAGTCCAATGAGTGCTTCTTGGGCTGCCATGGGGCAGGTTGGCATAGCGCCTGTGATGCCGAGACACGCCAGGTGACGATAGGTCATGCTATCGCGGTGTATAACCTGTGGACTACCTAAGGTTTAAGTCCTCAGGTTTTACCGTAGGTGCGTCGACAGGCCCATATGGCCTTAGTCGCTTTCGTGAGTTTAGTTTTCATATTGGAGCTCCAGTTGAGTCTGCGGTCTAGGTCAATACCTAGATACTTTACTTCCTCTGAAAATCCTATGCGTGTGCCATGCCTTTCTCCTCTTTGTAAATGGGACTTAGAGTGTCTTATTTGGGTTAATCGATAAGCCTTGTCTGCCACACCAGTCAGAGATAAGTTGGAGCACAAGCTGCATGCGCTCACAGGCAGTGAGCTCGCGCTTGCCCGTAACAATGACTAGGTTATCAGCATATCCGACGATCTCGTAGCCCGGAGTGGTTGCTTGGATCTTGGTTGGTGGATCATCGATGACTATAGACCAAAGCAGTGGTGAGAGGAATCCCCCTTGTGGGCATCCTCTAGTCACCGATACTGTCACATGTGGCTGATATGATACGGCTATTTAGCATCGACCTAGTCCAGTGATTAGTGGGATGGTCCACTACCCTGCAGGAGAGTGCAGTGGTGATCGAATCATAGCCAGTATTATCGAAAGCTCCCTCTATGTCGAGGAAGGCGCAAATTGCGATCTCCTTTTGTGTGAAGCTGTTTTCAATACGCGTCACCAAGTGGTGTAGCGCATTCTCGGTAGATCGCTCATTGCGATATGCATACTGGTTGGGATGATACCTCTAATATGATTCTCCAGGATACCTCTAATATGGAGCTCTTTCAGTTTCTCCATTGTTTTTAGAAAGAAAGAAATCAAAGGGGAGAAAGGGGAGTAAGGGAGTGATGGGTTCAAAGGGAACGGAGATGTAGGGAGGGGTCAGTACTTGCCTCTTAGCTTCGGGTTCCTCTAAAGATGGACTCTCGAGAGTCATTACCTGTACTGAGCCTCCGTACCACGACAAGGTGAGCAATTGTCACGGAGGTTTGTTAGTCGTTACCACCCCATCTGAGATATCATCTTAACAAATTAAGCCTTTCGTCTGAAACTGAGTGTCGACTCTGTCTCGAGGACGAAAGGACATACTGTGTGAGTTGAACCATGGGCCGTCACCAAAGCGCTGACTGATCTGGGCGTGATTGAACTGGTACGACAACTGCTAACACAAAGAGTTGTCGAAGCCAACTTCGCTGGTGCCGTCTCAACTAGAATGGTTAGCAGAGGTACACCACAGGGTGGAGTACTCTCCCCTCTCCTGTGGAACGTGGTGGTTAACGAGCTACTGCTGTTGCTTGAACAGGAAGGGTACGCTGTGACCGCCTATGCAGATGACATTGCTATTGCCGCCACAGGAAAATTTCCCAGCACTCTATGCGACCTTATACAGAGTGCATTACATACAGTAGAAACCTGGACGAAGTACTACGGACTTGGGGTGAACCCTAAGAAGACCGATCTAGTACTGTTTACTAACAAATATAAAATTCCGCCCCTTAACCCACCGAGGTTGGGTGGGACCCAACTAATAATCAAAGAGCAGGCTAAATATCTAGGCCTAGTCCTTGACAAGAGGCTGAATTGGAAACCCAACATTCTTGACCGCGTCAAGAAAGCAACTGTTGCCCTCTACAGTTGCAAAAAAGTAGTGGGCAAGAAGTGGGGTCTCCAACCAAGCAATATGCACTGGCTCTACACGGCGGTCATAAGGCCCATCCTCCTGTATAGCGTCGTAGTCTGGTGGACTGCTCTGGACAAGGCAGTCAATCGAAACCTTCTGGGGAAAGTACAAAGATCGGCCAGCTTATACATAAGCGGAGCGATCAGATCAACCCCCACGGAGGCCCTAAACATTCTGTTACACCTTCCACCACTGAACCTTTTCAGCAAATAAATTGCTGCCCGCGCGGCCCTAAGGATGAGGAGCATAATAAAATGGCCCACATCACAAAAAGGCCACACAACCATTCTAAAACACTTCGAGGTACCCATGGACACAGACTATATCATCCCGCAAAACGTGTTCACTAGGAACTTCGAAGTTGTTTTTCCATCCAGGGAGGAATGGGCTGAAGGGAAAGTCATACCAAAGGACTTGATCTCCCTCTATACCGATGGCTCTAAGATGGAGTCGGGTGTAGGCAGTGGAGTCTTCTCCAACGAGCTTAACCTCAGCCTATCCTTTAGACTCCCAAATTACTGCAGTGTGTATCAGGCTGAAATAGCAGCGATAGCGGAGGCCCTTGCATGGCTCAGGATCAATGTAATATCCGCCAAGGATATTATCATTTGCACGGACAGCCAATCTGCGATAAAATCCCTGGCAGCGGTAACCCACAAATCAATGACATCTCTTAACTGTCGCCTATCTCTAGATGAGATGGCTGAGCAGTTCAACATTAAAGTATTGTTGGTTCCCGGGCATAGGGATATTCCAGGAAACTGCGCGGCCGACGAACTCGCAAAGTTAGGGTCTAGCACGCTCAGCCTACCTACCCTCGCGTATCTAGAAACACCAATAAGTACGGTAAAGCATATGATACAACTCCAAACGACTAAGGCGACCAACCTCCAATGGAATGAGAGTTATATCGGCTTTATCACCAAACAACTTTGGCCTAAATTAAACTGCATCATTGGGAAAAACGCCGCCAGACTGGGAATACCCTCCAACGACTTCTGTCGCGGCTGCATGGACGAGGAGGAGGGGGAATCAATACATCACCTCCTCTGCTCATGCCCCTCTTTTGCGAATCGCAGGAGGATCTACCTCGGCGCGCCCTTCTGTGATAATTTAAGTGAGCTAGCAGACCATAAAATAGCTCAACTCCATCGCTTCATCAGAAGCACCGGTTTGTTCTCTGGTAGCGGATCTGGGTAACACGATCCATGTGGTATCACAATGGGCCGACTTCGGCCTACGTGTGGCTTATGCCGACCACATTAACCTAACCTAACCTACTGTGTGAGTGTGTTGCTCTCTGCCTTCTTAGGAAGCGTATCCTTCTCAGCAAAGTTATGACTCCTGAAGGGTCACCTTGGCTCCTACGAGAAGCATTATTAGCTTCTTAAAAAAATTAATAAATAAACAAATTAAAGGACTTAACTCATTGCGGCAGTTATTTTGAATCGAAAGTAGTTTTCTTCGAATACGGGGTGGATGTTTTGCTCGCTCCTGTATTCCGTGTCTCAGAAAGTTACCTTTAAATAGGCTATTTTCAAAACGCTTTGCAAGGGCTTTTATTCTCTACTTAATGAACTCTACCTCAAGAAGGGTGGATTTGACCGCTTTTTATGTATGTACATCCATTACATATATTTTCATCGCAAGATGATTCGAAAACAATAAGAAAATACGAAAAAAAGGTTTTTTCTAAAATGTCCTTATTCCCCTTTCGAATAATTCATTCCGTTTTCTTCTCTACGCATTGTTTGGAGAAAATTTGTTAGCTTCGACCTTTTACGATCTACGCAAGGATACTCCTTTCTTACAGTATCTGAATGTATAACTATATATAAATCATCATTTATCAATTAAACTTATTCGCCTGAAAACTGTGAAAGTACCCCAACAGCCCCATGGCCCACTATACAGTGGTGTTCAGATAAATAGCCCACCCGTAAGTTCTCATACATTATATTGTGTCAAAAGGTGGTTCAGATTTTTTTGCGTTTATATGTACTTTATTAAAAAACGCGTAATTCCTTTAAATCAACTCAAAAATAATAATTCAAAATGAGAAAAAGCGGAATGCTCAAAAAAAAATGTTGGTTGTCTGTAAAGTCGGGATACGGACGATTATTTTGCGTGATAACGTCATTAGAAAACATTGAAGAAAAATGAACAACACGCGGTGTTCCCAAGCGGTCCACCATCTAAATACCAACCGCACCCGACGCTGGTTGATTACGGTATTCGGGCGACAGCCGATACATACGTACATATGAGATTGTTCGGACAGTGTTGTGGCTTGGTAAGGAAACGAGCAATTATTAAACGCACGCGCTCATGAGTATTTGGCTGTGAGCAGTTTATTCGATTTGGAAATGGGCACATACATATGTACATACCTATTTACTTTGATGGCGCTACAGTTCGGAGTGAACCAGGGCCTCAACCAACAAGCCTCTCCAGCCAGCCCGATCTTCGGCCAGCCGCTTCCAGTGCCGCACGCCCAGTTGGTTGAGGTCCCCCTCCATCTGTGCGCGCCACCTTAAATGCGGTCGTCCTCTGCTGCGTCGTCCCTCGGGGTTGGAGTCGAAGACTCTTCGGGCGTGAGCGTTGATGTCCATTCGCTCTACATGGCCTGGTCATCTTAGACGTTGGATCCGAAGACGTCTAACCAGGCCGATGTCACTGTACAGCCCGTACAGTTCTTGGTTGAATTCCCTCCTCCACTCCCCGTTTACACAAACGGGACCAAAGATTGCACGTAGAATTTTCCTCTCGAAACGTCCAAGAGCCTCTTCATCCGCTTTTGATAACGTCCAAGCCTCAGCGCCGCAGAGGAGGACCGGGATGATTGAGGTTTTGTAGAGGGAAACCGTAGTTTTTCGAGAGAGGGCTCTATTACTCAATTGCCTCTTGAGCCCGAAAAAGCAGCGATCGAGCCAAGGTAGACGAAGTTCTTGACTACTTCAAAAATATAGCTGCCGAAGGTGACGTTCTGACCAAGACGTCGGTGCTGTGCGTCTTTCTTGGATGACAGCATATATTTGGTCTTGTCCCCATTTACCTTTAGACCCATTTTCACCGCTTCTGCTTCAATGCTTGTGAACGCCTCATTGACGTCTCGCTTGGTTCGTCCAATAACGTCAATGTCATCTGCGTAGGCAAGCAATTGTGTGGACTTGTGTGCCTCTTGTATTGGCCGCAGAGTCCCGCACGATCTTTTCAAGAACAATGTTGAAGAAATCACATGACAGTGCGTCACCCTGTCTAAAACCTTTTTTAACATCAAAGGGGTCGGCTAGTTCACCTCCGACCTTAATGGAGCAGCGAGAGTTCTCCATAGTCATCCTGCACAGTCTGACGAGTTTGGCAGGAATGTTAAAACATGACATGGCTTTGTATAGCTCGTCTCTATAAACACTGTCGTACGCGGCTTTAAAGTCGACGAAAAGATGGTGCGTGTCGACCTGGAATTCATGGGTCTTCTCCAAGATCTGCCGTAGTGTAAATATTAGGTCTATCGTGGATTTTCCTGGCCTGAAACCACACTGGTAGGAACCTATCAGATTGTCCACGAACGGTTTCAGGTACTTACACAGTACGGCAGAGAGGATCTTGTACGCGATGTTCAGGAGGCTTATCCCTCTGTAATTGGCGCAGTCATAGGGGTCACCTTTCGTACATACGTATGTATATATGTATATCCAACATACAAGCTCCAGACTTTTTCACACGATTTCTTCAGAATCGTATTTGTCGTCTAAAAACAGAATTAGGGTGTATGCAGGTATGTATGTATGTATCACCTGGATTACTAATTACTCCTAAAAGTATGCCTACGTCATCGAAAAATTGTTTTCCCCCAAGTATGCAAACAAAATTATATCCCATAGGCAAAATAGATGCCTCTTCATCGCTTGTTTCGCGCTCTTGCCTACACGCTCAGCTCAGGCGGATCGTGACAATGAGTCATACTTTTTCGTACGTGCAGCCGGTGTTCATCGTTTTATAAGACGTTATCACGTCAAAAGCACAATGATGAACGAACAACACTAAACGTTTCCAATAAATTCACAATTATAATATCTTAACCTAACTTAATCTAGATTTACAACTTATTTCGTATAGCTACCCTACACCCTATAACGTCTCGTAAAAAAAGAAGAAACTCCAAATCCCACGATTCGAACCCAGATTGCTCTGTTCAACGACTTAGCCCGCACCGCCAACAATGACTACATTGGCGATTGCTTTAAATACGTAGATGCCTAACTATCGGTTGTTTCGCTCAGGCGGAACGTGACTAATATTAATATTTTGTAGGATATTCCATGTTCCTTATCACTCTTGACAACGTTTTTGCAAACTCTCTACTAAGCGCTTACATTTCTTGGCAGGTATAACTTCCCAAGCAGTCTTCATGGTTTGCCGAAATTATTCAAAGTCTTTTGAGCTGGAGTCTTTAACAAGGGAGTCAACATCAGTCCAAAGATTCTCGATAGGATTCAGATCGGGATTTTGGGCCGGCCAATCAAGCAGGAAAATTTGTCGCGCCGAAAGCCAATTCTTCACTATCCGCGAAGTATGCTTTGGATAATTGTCATGCATAAGAATCCGTGATACAGGCATAGAGTCGTCGGTATATGGCTCCATTTGGTTCTCCAGGATTAGCTTGTATTGATGTGGATTCATAATGCGATTTATTTTAACGATTGGTCCTACGCCATACCATGGCATCGCCGCTCGGTCGGTCTTTCGATCAATCGACAACCAACCAAATTGATCATTTTGCGATCGACGGCAGACACTCCTCCAGCATCCTAGATGTCCGAACCTTTCGAGGAGCCAACATCGACTCGGATCATTACCTTGTTGCAGCCAAGGTACGGATGCGAATTTCTCGGAATCAACGGAGTCGAGTAAGATCACCAAAATTTAACGTCGGAAAGCTGCAATCGCAGGAGACCGCCAGAACCTTCGCCGATCAAGTCTCCCTCAAGCTCACTCAGGCCCCGATGCAATCTGCAGAAACCATAGAACAGCAATGGAGTCGTTGTCAGAAAGCCATTAGAGAAGCCGCCTCAGATATACTCGGTTTCGAGCCACCACCGTCGAGAAACCCCTGGTTTGAGGATAAGTGCAGACAGGCCCATGTTGAGAAACAGAATGCATACATGGCCACATTGCATCGACGGACGAGGGCTGCCCGCGAGCTCTGTGAACAGAAAAGGAGGGAGGAGCATGCGCTTCTGAGAAGGAAAAAGAAGGAGCACGAGAAGCGCGAGATCGAGGAGATGGAGAGATGTTACGGCAGAAAGTAAAACGAACATGCCAAGGCTATAAAGCCAGAGCAGAAGCCTGCAGGGATGAGCACGGACCACTAGTAGTGGAGTCACAGTCGATGCTGAGATTGTGGAAGGACCACTTCTGCAGACTGTATAACGGCGATGATAGTCAAAATGCCGCCGTCAGGCAGAGCGAACCATTCACAATGGACGAAAACGAAGGAGAATCCCGTCCACCCGACCTAGACGATGTTAAGATAGCGATATCGAAACTTAAGTCTTATAAAGCTCCTGGAGCAGACGAACTCCCCGCGGAACTGTTTAAAGCAGCTGGCGATGAGCTGGTTAGGAACACGCACCAACTCATCTGCAAGATATGGTCGGAAGAACGCATGCCCGATGAATGGAATCTCAGTATCGTTTGCCCGGTCCATAAGAAAGGCGACCCCTATGACTACGCCAATTACAGAGGGATAAGCCTCCTGAACATCGCGTACAAGATCCTCTCTGCCGTACTGTGTAAGTACCTGAAACCGTTCGTGGACAATCTGATAGGTTCCTACCAGTGTGTTTTCAGGCCAGGAAAATCCACGATAGACCAAATATTTACACTACGGCAGATCTTGGAGAAGACCCATGAATTCCAGGTCGACACGCACCATCTTTTAGTCGACTTTAAAGCCGCGTATGACAGTGTTTATAGAGACGAGCTATACAAAGCCATGTCATGTTTTAACATTCCCGCCAAGCTCGTCAGACTATGCAGGATGACTATGGAGAACTCTCGCTGCTCCATTAAGGTCGGAGGTGAACTAACCGACCCCTTTGATGTTAAAAAAGGTTTTAGACAGGGTGACGCACTGTCATGTGATTTCTTCAACATTATTCTTGAAAAGATCGTGCGGGACTCTGCGGCCAATACAAGAGGTACGATCTACTTCCAGTCCACACAATTGCTTGCCTACGCAGATGACATTGACGTTATTGGACGAACAAAGCGAGACGTTCACAAGCATTGAAGCAGAAGCGGCGAAAGTGGGTCTAAGGGTAAATGGGGACAAGACCAAATATATGCTGTCATCCAAGAAAGACGCACAACACCGACGTCTTGGTCAGAACGCCACATTCGGCAGCTATATTTTTAAGGTAGTCAAGGACTTTGTCTACCTTGACTCGATAGTGACAAGCAGCAACGATACCAGCGCTGAGATAAAACGCAGAATAACTCTTGCCAATCGCTGCTTCTTCGGGCTCAAGGGGCAATTGAGTAGTAGAGCCCTCTCTCGAAAAACTAAGGTTTCCCTCTACAAAACCTTAATCATCCCGGTCCTCCTCTACGGCGCTGAGGCTTGGACATTATCAAAAGCGGATGAAGAGGCCCTTGGACGTTTCGAGAGGAAAATTCTGCCTGCAATCTTTGGTCCCGTTTGTGTAAACGGAGAATGGAGGAGGAGATTCAACCAAGAACTGTACGGGCTGTACAGCGACATCGGCCTGGTTAGACGTCTTCGGATCCAACGTCTAAGATGGCTAGGCCATGTAGAGCGAATGGACATCAACGCTCCTGCCCGAAGAGTCTTCGACTCCAACCCCGAGGGACGACGCAGCAGAGGACGACCGCATTTAAGGTGGCGCGCACAGGTGGAAGGGGACCTCAACCAACTGGGCGTGCGGCACTGGAAGCGGCTGGCCGAAGATCCGGCCGGCTGGAGAGGCTTATTGGTTGAGGCCCTGGTTCACCCCGAACTGTAGCGCCTTGGTATATTATGGCTATACTCCTGTGCAGCTTGTAAGTACAGTGTGTATTGTAAGCAAATACCCATTTGAATAAGTGTGTGCTATTTATAAGAACACCACTGTAGATGGTCAGAGAAAAAAAATAAGGAAAATAGCCAGAAAGAGTTCATGTTTTATGTATATAAGCACACTTTTCCTTTTTGGGGAAGGAATCAATTTCCCTTAATTTAAAAATTCAAATGCACTTCACTTCCTTTATCTTAATGTAAATTAAAAAAATTCCTCTTTTATTAGAAAAAAAGAATTAACGAAAGGGTGGACGAGTACGGGTAAGTAACAAAACGAAAAATAAGAGAAATAGACGGAAAAAAATCTCCAATTTATTCTAACAAACATTTTCTTTTAATGGATTTTTTTCGATTATTTTTTTATTGGACGGGAAAAGAAGGAGTTTCCCTCCCTTCATGACGACCACTCGTCTCTTTAACCTTCCCTACTCTGGTCCTTTGCTGCTTTATTTCTGGTCCGTGTTATTCTTTTCAGTTTTTTTTCTGCTGTTCTCCGTTGATGGGTTTTAATGTTCCTATACAGTAACCCTTTCGATTTTTTTATAATTAAAGGGGTTGTGATTTGCCATTGTGCAAGTAAATAAATTAAAAATATGTACAAGCCTCACGCAATGGATAGGATGGACTCTCTGCACACAGAGATGGTAAATGTATTTATTTTCTTCATCTAAACAAGAAAAAAAAAAAAACTTCAAGGCGCTGATAAGGATCTGAAACTGAGTATCAACTCCGGAAAGCGAGCGTTTTGTTTTTTATTTTTTTTATTTTCTCAAAAACAAAATGAAAACTTGAACTATTTACTTTCCTCTACAAACAAAAAAGAACTTCTTTCTCAAGTACGAAATTGTGTGCTTTTTGAGATATTCCTGAATAACAACACAAGGCCTTGGATACGATTTAAATTTATTTTCAATTAAAATACAAAACGTAAGTCTCAGAGAAAGAATTTGTTAAGCTATAGGTTACCGCTATATTCGATAAACATTAACAATTCCTTAATTCAAATTTATCCAAAGAATTTGTATCTAAAAACGTTAAAATCCAATGAAATTCGATAGCATTTTCGTTTAACCCCTTGACATTTTTGGAACTTTGTGTAGTATTTTAATGAATTATAGAAAATAATGAGAAAAATGTGATTATGTAGTCGCATCTGTTCCCTTTTGACTGCCTCTTCCAATTAAATATGTAAAAAATCGGTGAAAGGGTTGGATTGCCTTGTTTTTATGTAGCTTGAATAGTCCTTATATAAAAGGATAAAAGTGAAATAAAGTAGAAAAAATGTAAATTATGTTTACTGTGCCTTCATTTTTGAAACTTTGATTTTACTTATATTCGGTCTGTTTCAGATCGCCTGTCTAACATAGATATTACAGTAATATTGATAATGCTGTCTATGCTGTGAGGCCAGTAGTGTGAGGAAGATTCTGTCAAAGGCTCCCACTACACCAGTCTTAATTAACACACCAGATGGCACCGCGGTATCTTGTCTATCATCGCCGTCATACAGTCTGCAGAAGTGGTCTTTCCAAAGTGGACTCAACTAAGTCGCCTATACCGACGCTCATCCACAATGACATTCCAGCTGTCACCCCCTTAGACAAAGCTAACCTACTTGCTGCCCATTTCGCAACCAGTTCTCAGCTGCCAGCTTGTGCTTTGTCTCCGCCTGTACTAGAGTGCGTCAATTCCACCATGGGACTAATCCACTTCCGCACTCGTACAGTCGCAAGTGTTCTTAGTGACCTCGACATACACAAATCCGCTGGTCCAGATGGTATTGCCCCAATAGTTCTGAAGAGGTGTTCTTCTACGCTGGCAAAACCACTGCGTAAGCTTTTTCACCTTTCCTAAACCTCTGGGCTCTTTCCGAGTAGGTGGAAAAAATAAATTTGTCCAACCTATACCCAAAAAAGGCGAATCATCTTCTCCCTCCAACTACCGACCCATTGCACTAACGTCCCTTCTTTCCAAGGTCGTGCCAATGCTGATTAGCCGTCAGCTTATAATATATTTTGGGAGGGCATGGGCTCGGACATACAGGGTAAAGTTGTTGATTGCTCTCAACCTGGCGAGATGCCAGCAACGATCCCTGTTTAAATGCCCGGGTCAAGTTGACATACGGCCTCCTCGCGGCGCCCTCTGGATAGCCTCTTCAACAACCGTTGGGAGGTGAACAAACGTATGCAGCGAAGAAAACCCCGACCAGAATGGCGGTTGTGCGGCGGGCTAACAATCCGCCCACGTAAAAAACCCAAAGTTATGAATGAGCAAGATGCCTCGGATATACGGACGGATACTCGACGACGACAACGCACGAAAAAGGAACACGATTTGCGAGTATGCTCCTGGAATGTCAGAACCCTGTACACTCCCGGAGCTGCTCATAAACTAGAAGGAATCCTCACGCAGTACAAGGCGGATATTACTGCGGTCCAGGAAATACGCTGGATAGGAAACGGTATGATTAGGAAGAAAAATTGCGACATTTATTACAGCTGTCACAAAAGGTTGCACTTACTGGGATGCGGATTCGTCGTGGGAAAGCGGTTAAGGTCGAAGGTCATCGACTTTAAACCTATAAGTGATCGCCTGGCTGTGATCCGCATCAGAGGCAGATTTTATAACATCAGCCTTATATGTGCACACGCCCCTACCGACGAGGCTGAAGACCCTATCAAGGAGGACTTCTATGACCTCCTGGACAACGCCTACGGAGCTTGTCCGGAGTACGATGTAAAAATCGTGCTCGGGGACTTCAACGCCAAAATCGGAAAGGAAAACACCCTTGGCGGAGTGATTGGAAAGCACAGCCTCCACGATACTACAACAGATAACGGCTTCCGACTCGCTGACTTTGCGACAGCTCGTAATGCGGTGATAAGTAGCACAAGATTCCCTCGCAAGCGAATCCACACAGCAACCTGGCGATCTCCGGACGGTCGAACCGCCAACCAAATCGACCATGTGCTCATTGACGCAAGGCACGCGTCAAACATCCTGGATGTGCGAACATTCAGAGGGGCAAATGTCGACTCTGACCACTTCCTCGTAGCAGCAAGATTCAGAGCTCGACTGTCCAATGTCAGAAAGCTGCACCAGCCCATCAGGAGGAGGTTCGACATTGGGCGCCTGAGCACACCGGAGGTTGCCAGAGTCTACAGGGAGCAGCTGAGCGAAAGACTCTACGGTATGCCTACGTCGAACACAAATGCCAATAATATGTGGCTGCATTGCCGCTCAGCCATTCAGGAAGTAGCCGAAACCACCTTAGGATACCTACCACCCCCGACAAGAAACCCGTGGTATGATGGCGAGTGCGAGCAGAAAAAGGCAGCAACCGACGAGGCGTACCAAAAGGCGCTGCAGAGGAAAACCAGGGCAGCGCGAGAAGAGTACCGAGTCAGAAGAAGGGAGGAGAAGAAACTACTGCGACAAAAGAAAAGAATCTTCGCAGCCTCCCAGCTCAAGGATATCGAGGAGTCTAGGGATAGACATAAAATACGAGCCTTTTACAAGAGAGCCAAAGGCCTTGCAGGAGGCTTCAAAAAGGGCACCCTGGCTCTTCGAAACTGCGAGGGTAATCTTGTCACCGACCCGCAGGGAATAGTGGATGTATTTAAGCAGCACTTCCAGCAGCTGCTTAACGAGCATGACCAAGAGAGAGTGGTAGGGACTGATGAAATCCCAACTCCAGCCGCTGAAGTAATCCTCCCACCCAGCATAGAAGAAGTCGGCACAGCTATTCAGAAGCTGAAGAACAACAAGGCCGCAGGCTCAGATGGCTTGCCATCAGAGCTCTTCAAGGCTGGCGGCGATGTTCTGGTAGGGAGCATGCACCAGATCATCTGCAGAATTTGGGAAGATGAGAGCATGTCCGACGACTGGAATACCAGCTCTATATGCCCCATCCACAAAAAAGGCGATCCTACCTCTTGTAAGAACTATAGAGGTATATCCCTGCTCAATGTCGCATACAAGATCCTGTCCAGCGTATTGTGTGAACGTCTAAAACCATTTTGCACCGCACTAATCGGCAGCTACCAGTGCGGCTTCCGGCCCGGCAAATCGACTATAGACCAAATTTTCACACTTCGACAAATCCTGGAAAAGACCAACGAGTTTCGAATCGATACAACCATGTTTTCATCGATTTCAAAGCGGCATACGACAGCATTCGTCGTGAAGAACTGTTTGGGGCAATGGCCGAATTCGGGATCCCGGTAAAACATATCCAGTTGTGTCGCGCCACGCTAAAAAACACGCGATGCACCGTGCAACTCGGTTCTAGGACCTCGGAACCATTCGAAACATGCACCGGATTTCGGCAAGGAGATGCGCTGTCATGTGACTTCTTCAACCTGGTGCTGGAGCAGATAGTGCGACGGGCAGGCGTCAACAGGGAAGGCACTATCTTTTACAAGTCTATCCAGCTGCTAGGATACGCGGATGATATCGACATCATCGCGTGTTCTCGCCGTGGCATTGTGGAAGCATTCACGGCGATTGAAGAACAGGCGAAACGAATTGGCCTTAAGATCAATGAGGACAAAACGAAATACATGCTGTCAAGCAAAAACCAATCCGTCGCTCACCACCTGGGACAAAACATAACAATTGACAGCTACAATTTCGAGGTAGTTAAGGAGTTTGTCTACCTCGGGGCAAACGTAAATTCCACAAATGACACCACAGTGGAGATCCGGCGTAGAATCGCCCTTGGCAACCGCTGCTACTTCGGCTTGTCCAAACAACTGGGGTCAAAACTCCTCACTCGAAAGACCAAAGTCATGCTTTACAAAACGCTCATTCTGCCAGTCTTGCTGTACGGAGCCGAAAGCTGGACGATAAGCAGGACAGCGGAGCTGATTTTGGGTTCTTTCGAAAGAAAAATTCTGCGCCGGATATTTGGTCCTGTCTGTGAGGAAGGTGAATGGAGAAGAAGACACAACCGCGAACTCTACGAGCTGTACCAAGATGTGGATGTAGTCCGGAAAGCAAGGACCCGTCGACTACACTGGCTCGGCCACATCGAGCGCATGGACATCAACGCTCCAGCTAAGAGGGTCTTCGACTCCGAGCCTCCTGGTTCGAGAAGAAGAGGAAGACCGAACCTCCGGTATAAAGACCAAGTAATCGCGGATGTAAGACATCTTGGTCTTGACAACTGGAAGCAGCGTGCCCGGGACCGTCAAGGATGGAAGGCAGCTATAGCTCAGGCTCAGATCCTCCATGGATCGCAGGCCTGATAAGTAAGTAAGTAAGTAAGTAGTAAGTTATAATATATTTTGAATCACGGAGACTCGTCAATGCTGGCAGTCATACGGTTTCCGCAGCAACAGATCCACTGGTGATTTGATGGCATATCTCGCTGAAAAGTGCAATCACTCGCTTCACCAAGCAGATGAAAGCAAAATTGTTGCACTGGATATTTCGAAAGCATTTGACAGGGTTTGGCATGAAGCCCTTTTGTCGAAAATGCGTGCTTCAATGATCGATGAGTCTCTCTTTCAATGGATTAGAAGCTACCTTTCGAATCGTTCAATTCAAGTTGTTTTGGACGAATTCAAGTCTGATACTCACTTTGTAAATGCCGGTGTTCCCCAGGGCTCCGTTTTGTCTCCGACACTCTTTCTTATTTTTATAAATGACCTCTTGTCTGTTACTTCTAATCCAATTCACTCCTTCGCTGACGACAGCACCCTCAGCTTCTCATATTCGTTCACCAGTTTACGACCCTGTACTTCGGTTGTAGATAATGACCGGCAGCGTATGTTAAGCTCATTAAATTCCGATATAGACAGCATCATCCAATGGGGTAAAAACAACAGAGTGGAATTTAATGCATCCAAAACACAATTCTGTCTCTTGTCGTTAAAGCGTACAACTAACCCGCAACCATTATCCATGAATGGCACTTGCATCTCAGAAACTGAAAAGCTTTTCATCCTGGGTATGAGTGTTGCTCACAATCTTAATTGGAGCGACCATATATTCAGTGTCGCCAAGAATGCTGCGAAATGCCTAGGATTCTTATACAGATGCAAGAAATATTTCTCACCCTTAGATCTGGCTACAATCTAGAAGGCGTTCATTCGCCCCAAATTAGAGTTTAACGCTCATGTCTGGTCCGGTGCTTCCAAGACCTCACTGCACCTACTAGACAGAATACAAAAACGAGCCATAAAACTGATAGGTGACTCCAGCATTACCAAAACATTAGACTCGCTGGAACACCGCAGGAATGTTAGCTGCCTCTCCCTGTTTTATCGTTACTGCCACCAAAAATGCTCTGAAGAAATAGCCAGTTGCATTCCGCCCCTTCAACATTTCTCCCGCAATACACGTCTCTCTAGGAATGCTCACCTATATACTCTGAAGCCCGCTTGCGGACGTACTGTCAAATATAGAGAATCTTTCATTAACCGAACCACACGAATCTGGAACTCCCTGCCGGATTCGGTTTTCCCCCCCCCCCAATGCAACATGCAAGCATTTAAGATCAATGTCCATCGGCATCTCCTCTATTCCTCTTCCTCTCTACCTTCTGCCCGCACTGTGTCGCCGACATAATAAGGTTATTAGACCTTGAGTGCGTGCAAATTATTAAAAAAAAAAAAAAAAAAAATCCTCGGCATCGACTGTGACTACTATCAGTTCTCCATTTTCATCCCTGCAGGCCGCCGCTCTGGCTTTGTAGCCATGGCATGTTCGTTTTACCTTATTGTAAAATTTACGGGCGTCGATCCTGCGGAAGCACGCTTTCCGTGCTCTCTCTTCTTTGTTCTGAAAAGCGTGTGTTCCTCTCATCTCTTCCGCTCATAGATTTCGCGAGTAGCTCTCGTCCGTCGTTGCAGCATGGCTTTATATGCCTCTTGTTTTGCTGCATGGGCTTGATCGCATTGTTCATCGAACCAGGGTTTTCTAGGTGGTGGCGGTTTGAAACCCAGCACCTCTGAGGCAGCGTCTCTGACGGCAATGTGCCCGAGCAGAACGAGCCATTCGTAATGGACGACGATGTAACAGAATTCAGTCCACCCGACCCAGACGAAGTCAAAATAGCGATATCAACACTTAAGTCTAATAAAGCCGCGGGCGCAGACGGCCTCTTAAGGCGGCTGGAGATGAGATGGTAAGGTGCATCCACCATCTCATTTGCAAGGTATGGTCAGAGGAAAGCATGCCCGACGAATGGAATCTCAGCATCGTTTGCCCAGTCCACAAGAAAGGAGACCCCTATAAATGCGTCATTTACAGGGGAATAGATCTCCTTAAAGAATCTTCGCAGAATCTTCGAAGCCTCCCAGCTCAAGGATATCGAGGAGTTTAGGGATAAACATAAAATACGAGCCTTTTACAAGAAAGCCAAAGGCCTTGCAGGAGGCTTCAAAAAGGGCACCCTGGCTCTTCGAAACTGCGAGGGTAATCTTGTCACCGACTCGCAGGGAATAGTGGATGTATTTAAGCAGCACTTCCAGCAGCTGCTTAACGAGCATGACCAAGAGAGAGTGGTAGGGACCGAGGAAATTCCAACTCCAGCCGCTGAAGTAGTCCTCCCACCCAGCATCGAAGAAGTCGGCACAGCTATTCAGAAGCTGAAGAACAACAAAGCCGCAGACTCAGATGGCTTGCCATCAGAGCTCTTCAGGGCTGGCGCCGATGTTCTGGTAGGGAGCATCCACCAGAACATCTGCAGAATTTGGGAAGATGAAAGCATGCCCGACGACTGGAATACCAGCTCTATATGCCCCATCCACAAAAAAGGCGATCCTACTTCTCGCAAGAACTATAGAGGAATATCCCTCAATGTCGCATACAAGATCCTGTCCAGCGTATTGTGTGAACGTCTAAAACCATTTTGCACCGCACTAATCGGCAGCTACCAGTGCGGCTTCCGGCCCGGCAAATCAACTATAGACCAAATTTTCACACTTCGACAAATCCTGGAAAAGACCAACGAGTTTCGAATCGATACACACCATCTTTTCATCGATTTCAAAGCTGCATACGACAGCATTCGTCGTGAAGAACTATTTGGGGCGATGGCCGAATTCGGGATCCCGGTAAAACTGATCCAGTTGTGTCGTGCTACGCTAAGAAACACGCGATGCACCGTGCAACTCGGTTCTAGGACCTCGGAACCATTCGAAACTTCTTCTTCATCTTTGGTGGCGTTACAGCCCATGAAGGACCAGAGCCAAGCTTCTCTCAATCACCCATGTTGTGTGTGATTTATTTTTCACACAGGTGAATGGGACCTACAGTTTCCGTTCGGAATACAGTTCGTGTAAACAAACTACTTGCGAACGCTATCTCTGTGTCAGGTTGTCAGGCCAAGAGCTTTCCACTTTACCTTACGAGGGTGTTTATTGCGAACATCCATGCCATAATGTTCTGTAATTATTTACAAAGAAATTTTTTCTCAAAAAGGTTGTCTTTGTTGACCTAAGGTGCAAGCCAAGTTTTCATTAAATTAAACAGTTTTCGTGAAATCAGTGTTGATCTTTATTAGTTTACGAAGCTCTGCCTAAGGCAATTGGCCTATGGAGGCACACGAATTAAGACTAAAATTGTTTACTTTCGAATTAAGTTGGGTACATTGTTTTGAAGGTCTGCCGACCGTTTTTGTATGAAAACTGACACTACTCAAACGTTCCTCACGGCTGGCTTTAAAGACAGTCGATTCGATGGTCAATATTACTGAGAACATCTTCCAATAAGGACATTTCTATGTTCTTTCTTAGGTTTTGGAATGATCCCTGGTCTTTCTGTGTTCACTTCGCTTTTCAAAAATCTCCATATAAAAGAATCAAGTGGGACTAGGTAGGTAGGTAGCTAGGTTCGTAGCCTTCCCAGAATAGAAAAGAATACACCAAGGCCAGAGAGACCCGTTGTGCAGCTACTTACTTACTTACTTAGGTGGCGCTACAGTCCGTGGTGAACTTGGGCCTCAACCAACAAGCGTCTCCAGCTGTCACGGTCTTTGGCCAGCTGTTTCCAGCGCCGCACGCCCAGTTGGTTAAGGTCCCCTTCAACCTGCGTGCGCCACCGCTGAGGCGGCCGTCCTCTGCCGCGCCTTCCTTCCGGAGTGGATTCGAG
The DNA here is from genome assembly GCA_951905685.1 of Eumerus sabulonum. Classification (NCBI taxonomy): domain Eukaryota; kingdom Metazoa; phylum Arthropoda; class Insecta; order Diptera; family Syrphidae; genus Eumerus; species Eumerus sabulonum. The sequence goes on from OX645062.1 coordinate 71,422,236, forward strand.
GACTCTTCGGGTCGGAGCTGTATTTTCCATGCGCTCTACATGGCTTAGCCACCTTAGACGCTGTATCCGTAGACGTCGTACCAGGCCGATGTCGCTGTACAATCCATACAGTTCTTCGCTATATCTTCTCCTCCATACACCGTTTGAACAAACGTGACGGTAGATAGTGCGCAGAATTTTCCCCTCGAAACGACCAAGGGCATCTTCATCCGCTTTTGTTAAGGTCCAAGCCTCTGCGCCGTAAAGGAGGACTGGGATGATTAAGGTCTTATATAGTGTCACCTTGGTTTTCCGAGAGAGGGGTCTACTTCTCAATTGCCTCTTGAGCCCAAAGAAACAGCGGTTGGCAAGAGTTATTCTGTGTTTTATCTCAGCGCAGAAGTTGTTGTCGCTGGTCATCAGTGAGCCAAGGTAGACGAATTTCTTGACCACTTTAAAGTTATATCCGCCCATGGTGACGTTCTGGCCAATACGTCGGTGTTGTCCGTCTCTTTTAGATGAAAGCAGATATTTGTTTTTACCCTCATTAACCTTGAGACCCACCTTAGCCGCTTCTACCTCCATGCTTACAAAGGCCTCATTGACGTCTCGCTGTGTCCGTCCAATCACGTCAATGTCGTCGGCATACGCAAGCAATTGCGTGGACTTGAAATAAATCGTACCTCTTGTGTTGGCCAGTGACTCTTGCACGATCTTTTCAAGCACGATGTTGAAAAAGTTGCATGACAGCGCGTCACCTTGCCTAAATCCTTTTTTAGCATCAAAGGTCACCGTTTGCTCATTACCGACCTTAATGGAGCAGCGAGAATTCTCCATTGTCATCCTGCACAGTCGGACGAGTTTGGCAGGGATGTTAAAACTAGACATGGCTTTGTATAGCTCATCTCTATACACGCTGTCATATCTTCTTCTTTGGTGGCGTTACAGCCCATGAAGGACCAGAACCAAGCTTCTCTCAATCAGCCATGTTGTGTGTGATATATTTTTCACACAGGCGAAAGGGACCTACAGTTTAATGCCGATTCTGAACGGCGTGAGTCGAAAAGCTTTTTCCAGGCAAGTTATACTACGGGGGGTTTTGCCAGTACCCCGCCGAGGAGGGACGCCGCGAAATAAACATTCGATGGCGTTTGTGTTATCGGGATCCGAACTCGCTCATCGTGCGCCAGAGCCCAACACACTAACCACTGCGCCACGGCGCCCTCGCTGTCATATGTAGCCTTGAAATCGACGAAGAGGTGGTGAGTGTCGATTTGGTATTCGTGGGTCTTCTCCAAGATGCAGCTACAAGGGGGGTTTATTCCCCTATTCATGGAACCACCTAGTGCTTCTTAAGATGTTAAGAAGGTCAGATATCCCTACTTGCTGAACATCTGTCAGGTCGTTAAGGAAGTAGGATCCTAGGTATCGTTTCCTGATTGTGCAGAATGCCGGGCAGGCGCAGAGAAGGTGGTGAATGGATTCGACCTCCTCTTCATCTAGGCAACTCCTGCAAAAATCATTCGGAACTATTCCTAGTTTTTGCGCGTGACTGCCAATAAGGCAGTGTCCTGTGATGACGCCAATGATCTCGTAGATGTCAGTTCCTTTTAGGGAAATTATACTCCTAGCCCGTTGACTGTCGAGCCGGGGCCAGATTAGCCTGCTGATAAGGCAGGTGTGTCCCTGGGTCCATCTCAGGTTGGTTTCAGCCCAGGCGAAATTTGTGAGATTATGTTTAATGGCTGTAAGGGGTATTCCCTTACATGCCACGGTTAATTGTTGCGTCGTTCCTTGTCTGGCGAGTGTGTCGGCCCTCTCGTTTCCTAGAACGTCGCTGTGTCCTGGTACCCAGAGAAGTTGTATGATAAACTGTTCGGCCATCTCGTTAAGAGATAGGCGACAGTCGAGACTAGTTTTTGAGGTCTCCAGCTAGGTCACATTGGTCTCCAGCGACTTTAAGGCTGCTTGACTATCCGTGAGAATACGGATATTCGTAGTGGAAATCACGTTCCACTTCAGCCAAGACAGAGCCTCCTTTATTGCCAACAGTTCCGCCTGAAAGACGCTGCAGTGATCTGGTAATTTTAGAGCTTTGTTTAGTTTTAGTTGTTTGCAGCATACTCCACCCGTCAGTGTAGAAATCCACGCAGTTTCTGCGAGGTTGTGTTTGGCGGGTCCAGTTCTGTCTGTCCGGGTAGATTGTCCTAAAGTTCTTCTCAAAGACTGTGGTGGGTTCTATGTGATCCGAGTTTTCTGCCACAGTTATCCTGTTATTCTGGATGGAGGAGTGGCCAGTGATAGAGCTAGTCCATTTTGAGTTGACTTTTAGTCTTATAGCCGTATATGTGGCAATTTGCTTGCCGAGTGGTGTAAGGTGGAGTATCATGTTAAGCGTAGCCATTGGGGTGGACCTGAGGGCCTCAGTGATGCACATAAATGCCAGCCTTTGTACCTTCTCGAGCTGTTTGTGGTATGTTGTCTTGTCCAGTGCAGCCCAACAGACTATCACTCCTTACATTATTATGGGTCTAACGACCGTAATGTAGAGCCATAGGGAGATCTTGGGGTTGAACCCCCATTTTTACCCTACGGCTTTCTTGCATGTGTAGAGAGGCATAATTGATTTTATTGCTCTCTCGGTTGTGTTGTTCTTCCAAGTTAATTTCCTATCTAGTACAATGCCAAGGTGTTTGGCACTGAAGGATTAGGTTAACCTGGTGCAAACAAAGTGACTGGGAAGTGTTCCAGAATTTGGTGCTTTCTGGTGAATAGCACAAGCTCCGTCTTCTGGGGATTTAGCCTGGGCCCATTGCTTTGCTCCCATTTGCAAAGTATGGAGAGTGCCATTTGCATACGGTCATTCAGTGTAGGTAGGTATTTGCCTGAGATCGAAATGGCAACATCACCTCCGGGCCTTCATTCCAGCCATTCCTCCTGACACGAGACATGGCTTTCAGAACACACCCTCTGATAAACATATGAAGGGGTGAAAGGTTCATCATCATCACCGTTCTTTGGAGTTTGGTGAAAGAGGCTACGATGTGTTTGCGTTTTTGTCTGTTCCACCAGACAACCGATGCATATGAGATTATAGGTCTTATCATTGCCGTGTAGATCCAGAGGACCTTTGCCGGCGATAAACCCCATGTTTTGTCAAAAGCCCCTTAGCATTGCCAGAAAGCTGACAGCGCTTTGGTGGTTTTTGACTTAACATGCTTTGACCAAAGCGGCTTACTATCTAAGATGACTCCCAGGTACTTGGCTTCCTTGGATACCGGGATGGAATGCCTTTTAGCACCAGCTGTATAATGGCAGTATTTTTTCGTCTCTTCTTTTCTCTTCTCGTGAAGAGAACGACATCGGTCTTAAGAGAATTAACCGACATTCCATTTCATGTAAATCGATCACTTATCAGATTTAGTGCCGCCAGTGCTAAAGCATAAGCCGACAGAGAGAACGGCGACATCATCCGCATAGGCCTGGGCATAGATTCCAGAGGCATTGAGAGCATCAAGCAGAAACTTGACCACCATGCACCATAACAGCCAAGACAGGATGTCACCTTGCGGGCAGCTCCTGTCACACCGCAACATACTGGTCGAGGCCTGCATCACCGGTCAGTGTGCTGTGCAAAAGCATAGCTTTGATACAAAGACGGCATGGCTGGTCTGCTCCCGAAAGTTGCGCTATCAAAAGCACCCTCAATGTCGACGAAAATGCCCAGCGTGTCCTCATTCCTTTTGGGTACGCACGCTACTCTCCCAATTAGGTTTTGAAGCACACTCTAGCAGGAGTTTCCGCGCTGATAAGCATGTTGCGTCTCCGAAAGAGGATGCATTGAGGGGCAACTTTTCGTAGCTCTGCATGCTTTCAAGCAAAAAGTATGGTAGACTGATCGGTCTAAAACTCTTGGCAAGTGAGTAATCCTCTTTCTCTATTTTGGGAATAAAGACTACTTTCACCGTGCGTCATGGAATAGGTATTTAGACAAGTGCCAGGCTAAGAGTGAATTTTTAAGTTAGGAAGCAGCTGCCTTATACCCATTACAGCATAACGAGGCGTACCAAAAGGCGCTGCAGAGGAAAACCAGGGCAGCACAAGAAGAGTACCGAGCCAGAAGAAGGGAGGAGAAGAAACTACTGCGACAAAAGAAAATAATCTTCGCAGCCTCCCAGCTCAAGGATATCGAGGAGTCTAGGGATAAACATAAAATACGAGCCTTTTACAAGAAAGCCAAAGGCCTTGCAGGAGGCCTCAAAAAGGGCACCCAGGCTCTTCGAAACTGCGAGGGTAATCTTGTCACCGAGCCGCAGGGAATAGTGGATGTATTTAAGCAGCACTTCCAGCAGCTGCTTAACGAGCATGACCAAGAGAGAGTGGTAGGGACTGAGGAAATCCCAACTCCAGCCACAGAAGTAGTCCACCCACCCAGCATCGAAGAAGTCGGCACAGCTATTCAGAAGCTAAAGAACAACAAGGTCGCAGGCTCAGATGGCTTGCCATCAGAGCTCTTCAAGGCCGGCTGCGATGTTCTGGTAGGGAGCATGCACCAGATCATCTGCAGAATTTGGGAAGATGAAAGCAAGCCTGACGACTGGAATACCAGCTCTATATACCCCATCCACAAAAAAAGGCGATACTACCTCTTGCAAGAACTATAGAGGTATATCCCTGCTCAATGTCGCATACAAGATCCTGTCCAGCGTATTGTGTGAACGTCTAAAACCATTTTGCACCGCACTAATCGGCAGCTACCAGTGCGGCTTCCGGCCCTGCAAATCAACTATAGACCAAATTTTCACACTTCGACAAATCCTGGAAAAGACCAACGAGTTTCGAATCGATACACACCATCTTTTCATCGATTTCAAAGCCGCATACGACAGCATTCATGGTGAAGAACTGTTTGGGGCGATGGCCGAATTCGGGATCCCGGTAAAACTGATCCAGTTGTGTCGCGCCACGCTAAAAAACACGCGATGCACCGTGCAACTCGGTTCTAGGACCTCGGAACCATTCGAAACATGAACCGGATTTCGGCAAGGAGATGCGCTGTCATGTGACTTCTTCAACCTGGTGCTGGAGCAGATAGTGCGACGGGCTGGCGTCAACAGGGAAGGCACTATCTTTTACAAGTCCATCCAGCTGCTAGGATACGCGGATGATATCGACATCATCGCGTGTTCTCGCCGTGGCATTGTGGAAGTATTCACGGCGATTGCAGAATAGGCGAAACGAGTTGGTCTTAAGGTCAATGACGACAAAACAAAGTACATGCTGTCAAGCAAAAACCATTCCGTCGCTCACCACCTGGGACAAAATATAACAATTGATAGCTACAATTTCGAGGTAGTTAAGGAGTTTGTCTAACTCGGGGCAAACATAAATTCCACAAATGACACCACAGTGGAGATCCGGCATGGAATCGCTCTTGGTAACCGCTGCTACTTCGGCTTGTCCAAACATCTGGGGTCAAAGCTCACTCGAAAGACCAAAGTCATGGTTTACAAAACGCTCATTCTGCCAATCTTGCTGTACGGAGCCGAAAGCTGGACGATAAGCAGGACAGCGGAGCTGATTTTGGGTTCTTTCGAAAGAAAAATTCTGCGCCGGATATTTGGTCCTGTCTGTGAGGAAGGTGAATGGAGAAGAAGACACAACCGCGAACTCTACGAGCTGTACAAAGAAGGCAAAGATCCGTCGACTACACTGGCTCGGCTACATCGAGCGCATGGACATCAACGCTCCAGCTAAGAGGGTATTCACCTCCGAGCCTCCTGGTTCGAGAAGATGAGGAAGACCGAACCTCCGGTATAAAGACCAAGTAATCGCGGATGTAAGACATCTTGATCTTGACAACTGGAAGCAGCGTGCCCGGGACCGTCAAGGATGGAAGGCAGCTATAGCTCAGGCTCAGATCCTCCATGGATCGCAGGCCTGGCGATTTAAAGCTATCGAAAGATGCGCGACGCAATATACCAGCTACGCCGAGTTATTTCCATCGTTCCAGTTGGAGAAGTGTGCAACTAGCCGATGGCGATCTGGTAGACTTCTTGTAGCATTGGAATGACTGAAGTATTGTCAGCCAAAAAGGTGCCTCTGTCGCTAGGACTGACAAAAATGAAAAATGATGAAACTTCACAGAATCGCATGAAATCATCTGACTTAAGGTGCCAATAGGACCAATTGAGCCCTAACCGCACAAATTAGGATACAAGTACACGGTCGTGTCCGACTACATTTAATGCATCACTTGACTGTAATCAGCATTTTAAAGATTACACGAGAAATAGGTATGTAAGGATTCATCCCTCAAAAGCCTCTGAAAATTGTTGGTCAAAACGAAACCTCCTAAGTGAAAGTGATGTAGGACTCTGACGATGCGAAAAATACATGGACCGAAACGACCACCCCCCTTCCACTCGACTACTATCGATCGGTCAGCAGAAAAATGCACAACAACCATACAACTTTCCCGCTTCTACCAAGAGCCCCTGATCTATTTACAATAAATCTACACCAACACAAGTCCAAGTCAGCCTCCTTCGCTCGCATATCGTCATCATCGTCCACCGACGCCACCGTCGTCCTTTCTTTGCTCCATCAGTTTGCTTCTTCGCGCGTCTGAATACACTTGCACACAACCGGTGTATGCTTAAACCCAAACCTATCATCCCCAAAAAACAAAGGAACTCATACAAACGTACACACGTAGAGATTGAGATTTTTATTCAAACGAGGGAAAGGGTTTCCCTTTTTTTTTTTCGTCCTCAGCCTTGTATATAATTTTTTTCTTATTTTCTTCAAAGTTTATTTGAAATTCCAATATAAGAATTTTCACTGGTTCCTCGTCCAGCACAGGCACAGTCACAGTCACGAAATATCGAGGGCAACGAGGCAAAGCAGCCAGCCTTACAACCCTTTTTTGCACTTTGCAAAGCTAATGCTAACGATGGACCCTGAGAGCAAAGGGGTGGAAGAGATTGTCGATGGTGGAGGTATTGTCCACGAGTGGACAATTGTGCTTTCTTGCCCAAAAAAAAAACGAGAGTACAGAATAGGAAACGAAGCACAAATACTTGTGCGTCTGTCGTTGCTTTGGGTCCTGGTGCCTTGTGTCTTGTGGCCTAAAGCCTACGTCTGTATGTACATATACTGTTGGCCATAAATTAGTTGAAAAACGTTAGTATTTTATAAGTTGGTTGTCCAGGTAGGAATGGTCGATGATTCTATTTGCTTGCCGAATAGAATTTTGGGCAGGTGTAGTATGGTATGCGGGAGCGCGCGGGCTTAATGCGACACCCACAACCGGAATTGTCCGTTGTGGCGGTCGTCACAGGGATAAAGACAGTTCTTGGCACACACTTATGAGAGTTTTATTTTTATACAAGCGACGAGCATCTGCATATTTCATTTACAACTCCCACGCCATGGAATGGAACGTGGCGCTGGAGATGGTGCGCGCCAGCATCATCGTCAGAACCACAATGATTTCGATGCTTTGTATTCGGCAATCCTTTCGAATAAAAGGAGCAAAGTAAAAACAAAATTAAAAAAAAAAAAAAGGAAACGAAAGACGAAGAAAATGATGATGAAAAAAGGACCAAAGGAAGCGAAAGCAAACTTGAGTTTTTCAGAGCTCGAATGCGAAACGAAAGGGTGCGCGTTTGTGGGTGGTGGTCGGCTGGTGTGATAGGGTTGAACGAGTAACCGAAGAGTTCTTTTTCCTCTTTCGCATTTTGTCGTTTTTTTTTTTTTTGGTTTCCATTTTTCAAAAGGCTACTATTAAAGTATATAAGTACGAAGAAGGACTTTGGTTTTGTTATGTATGTACATGGCAGGCAGGACAGGGTACTGAAATATGATACAGCTTCTGACCAGGCCACATGGCACATGGCCAGAGCCGAGGCATACCGTACCATACCGTTGGGGTAGGAATGCGCACAAGAGAGAGAAATACGGACAGAGTAAGTGAGGGGGATATTTTCGAAAATTTCTAAGCTTTTAAATTACATAGATGGTCAGTACTATGAGGGTGGACCAGTGATGTGACTGTATTCTTATCTTCCCCCTTTTTTTCTGCTTAACTTGTTTTTTTGGCTACCGTCGTTTTGTTACTGTGTTGAGAAAAAAAGGGGTAAGCACTGTGTTTTCTTTCCTTTTTCATAAACAAATGAGTTTACAATTGCGAAAGAAATTTATTATATCCTTACATCAGCCGATCACATCGGTATCGATGTGTCCTGGTCGGGTCGATAGAAGGCCTGCACGACTCTGTATGGTAGCATACTCATGCAGCTATAAGTACATTCGAAACTTATTCGTTACTAAGATTTATGGATGGTTTCGTGGAGTGTTGAATGTCTTCTGGTAACCGTTAAATTGTCCTTTGAGGAAGGTATCGACTTAAATCCCTTAAGAAACGTTAACGAAATCCTAAGCTAAGGACGAAAGGGACCTTTTTGATCCCACGGCGCTCATCGTACTTGGCCTTTTTGTTAATCGTTTTATATGCTTTTTTGTTTGTTTTGATTTCAAATGCCATTATGAGTACGTATTCAGGTTAGATGATTGATTCTAACACACAATTGAATTGATCTGATTCAGTTTAAGCCGCTTTATTCAACGCAATTAAGAAAATACAATAAGACAGGTTCCGCCGAAGGAAAAGGTACAAATTGTTCGATCCTGGACCGAAAATGCTCCTTATTCATTTTAACCATGCTGCCGGTAATAGTAGTAGATGGCAAACGACTAACAGAGGCCTCGTAAGGGTAGCATGTATCCGACGGATGCTTACTTACTTACTTACTTACTTGGGGGTGGCCGCGGTGCAGTGGTTAACATCATCGACCGCCGAGAGGAAGGTATATAGTTCAAATTCGCTTCATAGCCAGGAAAAAGTAACTCCTATACGGACAAAAAGTATGCAACGCAGTTGTGAGTGGAAAGTGACCAGACGTACTGCTGCAGGCATAACACTCACAGTATATGGTCAACCGACATTCATTATCCGCGTATGCAATATTAAAGCGCTTGAACGAACTACTACGGACTATAACCAACACGGAATCTATTCGGTTCTCGTCCTATCTAGAACAACCACCCCTGAGAGTTAATGAACATCAACGACCCAAACCACTGCACTCCATTCAAGTTGTGTGTATACATATAACACATCATAAGAGAATATAAAAAAACTCTTGAACCTGCGCGAGTTTCTAAAAAACGATGGCGCTACAGTTCGGGGTGAACCAGAGCCTCAACCAACAAGCCTCTCCAGCCGGCACAATCTTTGGCCAGCCACTTCCAGTGATGCACGCCAAATTGGTTGAGACCCCTTTCCATCTCTGCGCGCGCCACCTTAAATGCGGTCGTTCTCTGCTGCGTCATCCCTCGGGGTTGGAGTCGAAGACTGTTCGGGCCAGAGCGGTGATGCCCACTCGCTCTACATGGCCCAGCCATCTTAGACGTTGGATCCGAAGACTTGTAACTAGGCCGATGTCGCTGTACAGCCTATACAGTTCTGGGTTGAATCTTCTTCTCCACTCTCCGTTTACACAAACGGGACCAAAGATTGCAGGCAGAATTTTCCTCCCGAAACGCCCAAGAGCCTCTTCATCTGCTTTTGATAACATCCAAGCCTCAGCCCCGTAGAGGAGGATCGAGATGATTAAAGTTTTGTAGAGGGATATCTTAGTTTTTCGAGAGAGGGCTCTACTACTCAGTTGCCTCTTGAGCCCAAAGAAGCACCGGCTGGCAAGAGTTATTTTGCGTTTTATCTCAGCGCTGGTGTCGTTGCTGCTTGTCACTATCGAGCCAAGGTAGAGGAAGTCCTTGAATACTTCAAAAATATAGCTCCCGAAGGTGACGTTCTAACCAAGACGTCGGTGTTGCGCGTCTCTCTTTGATGACAGCATATATTTGGTGTTGTCCCCATTTGCTCTTAGACCAACTTTAGCCGCTTTTGCTTCAATGCTTGCTAACACCTCATTGACGTCTCGCTCTGTCCGTCCAATAACATCAATGTCATCTGCGTAGGCAAGCAATTATGTACACTTGAAGTAGATCGTACCTCTTGTATTGGCCACAGAGTCCCGCACGATATTTTCAAGAAAAGGTTTAAAGAAACCACATGACAGTGCGTCACCCTGTCTAAACCCTTTTATAACATCAAAGGTCTCGGTTAATTCACCTCCGACCTTAATGGAGCAGCGGGGATTCTCCATTGTCATCCTGCACAGTCTGACGAGTTTGGCAGGAAAACATAACATCGCTCTGTATAGCTCGTCTTTATAAACACTATCATAAGCGGCTTTAAAGTCGACAAAAAGATGGTGCGTGTCGACCTGGAATTCATGGGTGTTCTCCAAGATCTGTCGTAGTGTCAATGTTTGCTCTATCGTGGATTTACCTGGCCTCAAAGCACACTGGTAGGAACATATCAGATTGCCCACGAACGGTTTCAGGCGCTTACAGAGTTCGGCAGAGAGGATCTTGTACGCGATGTTCAAGAGACTTATCCCTCTGTAATTGGCGCAGATCCCTCTGTAATGGTCTCCTATCTTATGGACCGGGCAAACGCTGCTGAGATTCCATTCATCGGGCACGCATTCTTCCGACCATATCTTGCAGATGAGTTGGTGCATGTTCCTGATCAGCTAATCCCCAGCTGCTTTAAATATTTCAGCGGGCAGTCTGTCAGCTTTACAAGACTTAAGTTTCGATATCCCTATCTTAACATCGTCTAGGTCGGGTGGCCGGGATTCTCTTTTGTCTTCGTCTATTGTGAATGGTTCGTTCTGCCTGACAGTTATACAGTCTGCAGAAGTGGTCTTTCCACAATCTTAGCATCGACTGTGACTCCACTATTGTGCCGTTGTCGATTGATCGAAAGACCGCCAGGTCGCCTTATGGATGTTGATGTGTGGGAATCGTGTACTTGCTACTACTAGATTATGTCCCGCCATAAAGTCCACTCGCCTTAGTCCGTTTTCTGACGTGGTGTTATGTTGGCTGTGCTTTCCAATAACTCGTTCAAAGATATGTAGCTTCCTTACCCAGCTTCGCATTGAAATCTCCTAGAACGATTTTGGTGTCATAGCTGGGACATTGGGCATATGTTCTGCCTAGGGGATCATACAAGTCGTCTTTATGTCGGTCATCTTTCTCTTCTGTGAAGGCGTGGATACATATTAAGCCTATATTGCCGAGATTGGCCTTGATGTGGATAGTTATGAGGCGGTCGCTTACATGTTGGAAGCTTAAGACGTTTTTCGTAAGTCTGCCTCGAATAACAAGTCCGCATCCGAATAAGCTTCGTTTATTTTCTCTGTAGCAGTTTCCGTAGTAGGTATCACAGTTTTTCCTCCACTTTTTTCTTCTTGGAGCGCGCTAATGTCTACCTTATAGCAGTACAAAGAGTTGACCAGTTGTCCGGCTGCACCTGATCTGTTGAGGGACCTAACGTTCCAGGTACAGATCCGGAATTCGTTTCCTTTTTGACGTTTGCGGGGGTCATCAACATGTAATCCGTCCGTATCCGAGGCTGTTGGTTGTTTCCGACAGATACTGGCCTGCTAAAAAGCGAGAAGAGCCACCGCAGACGAACATCTTGCGGCGCTTTTAGTAAGTCCCATCCGCACCTCCTCGTGGTGCCATTTGGAGTTTTCCTATAGAAATTACAGACGGAGATGGGCGAATGGCGAGTTTCCTGTACTAAAAAACAGTATTAGTCGGTTAGGCTACGGCCTAGTAAGCCGTAACCGTAAAAAAAAAAACCACAACCTCAGAGACAACCACAAGCCTCGGATGTAACTGACTGACTACATGTTGACGACCCCCGCAAACGTATAAAAGGACAAGAGTATCGGTTCTGTACCTGGAATGTTAGGTCCCTTAACAGGTCGCATACGCTGATGACATTGACGTGATGGGGCGAACGCAGCGAGACATCAATTAAACTTTTATGAGTATTGAAGCAGAAGCGGCTAAAATGCGCCTGAAGGTAAATGAGGGCAAAACCAAATACATATATGCGTAAAGGAAAGACGCACAACACCGGCCGCACAATATTGGCCATAACTCACTATTGGCAGCTATAACCTTGTTACCTTGTCTCACTCGTAACAAGTGGCAACGACACTAGAGCTGAGATTAGAGGTAAAATAACTCTTGCCAACCGCTATTTATTCGGTTCAAGAGGCATTTGAGTATTAGAGCCCTCTCTCTCTCAAAACTAAGGTATCCCTCTACAAAACCTTAATCCTTCCGGTCATCCTCTATGGCGCAGAGGCCTGGACTTTAACGAAAATGGATGAAGAGGCCCTTGGTCGTTTCGAGAGGAAAATGTTGCGTTCAGTCTATGGTTTGGGTTATAAAAGGAGATGGGTGGAGGTGATACAATGACGAACTATACGGACTGTACAGCGACATCGGCCTAGTACGATGTCTACGGATCCAACGTCTAAGATGGCTAGGCCATGTAGAGTGAATGGAAAACACAGCTCCGGCCCGAAGAGTCTTCGAGTCCAACCCCAAATGACGACGCAGCAAAGGACGGCCGAATCTAAGGTGGTGCACACAGGTGGAAGAGGACCTTAACCAACTGGGAGTGCATCGCTGGAAACAGCTGGCAAAAGACCGTCCCAGCTGGAGAAGTTTGTTAGTTGAGGTCCAGGTTCACACCGAACTGTAGCGCCACCTAAGTAAGGCCACAATAGGCACCTCATCTGCCTCTCACTGTTACCTTCTGCTCACACGACGTATCGCTTACGTTATAAGGCCTTAGCCTTGAGTGCACGTAAAACCTTAAAAAAAAAATAAAATAAAATAAGCGCATTAGCGCCGCATGTACTTTAAGACAGACAATCGCTAAACATGAGTCGACAGAGAGAACGACGACATCACCCGCATAGACCTGGCCGTTGATTCCAGAGGCATTGAGAGCATCGAGCTATTTAATTCCAACCCGACTCATTACTTCTATTTACCGCCCTCATGGTCACGAAAGGCTAAATACACCAAGGACATAAGCTTTGCAATCCTGAATGAAATAAGAAAGAAAATAGTGCGACGTAAAAGCCGCCTACGAGAATCTTTTAAGTCCACTTTTAGTTTATTTCCTCCGGCCAGGTAATTCCCACATGATAGGGTTGATAATACACAATGTCTTGGCTACTTGGCTATTGGTACAAATATCTCTCGGATAAGTTAATGATAATAAAAAACACGCTATTCGGGATTTTAGTAAATCCGTAGAAAATGAAAGGCACGGATTTATGGGTATACAGGACGAGCTACATAGGAAAGCCGGCCAGACAAGGTACGAATTAGTGAATTTTATGACCGTTGTATGGGAGGAGGGATACACATGGCACGAGCCGTTTATTGCGTTGGATAGGCGAATCGAAGATGGAAGTAATAACTGGAAAGGATAAAATATTATGACTTGTCGTATGAAGAGGAAGGATGATAGATTCATGGAGAAAACCTAGTCATTCGGGCTCTTTCTTCTTTTTAGGTATTGAAGACTGTTGTACAAGGCGGGTTCTGGGCTCTTTATAAACTTGATTTCGATTAAGTGTGGGTTTTTGCTGTTCTGACCAGGCAGGAGTCAAGCCATTGGAAAGGAACATATATTCCTTTTGCAGTCGGACCATGGAACGCTATTCATACTTCTTAAGTTCTCAAAATACTCGTGGCACAGACTTCCCGATTATTGATTTTTTTTTTTTGTTGAAGGCTTCTGCTATCCGTTGGATAGCACCGTTTTCCGGAGAAAAATCTGAAGAAGCTTCAGTGATGTAGAGCTAAGGGAATCGGCACACACCACATCGGCTTCAAGGGTGCGCCACCGAGCAGCCGGGCAAAGGCGGACAATCACAGAGGAAATGCTCAGCAGTGTCATCCTCCTCGCAACATGCAGCACCAGTAGCCGTCTCACTGATGCCAAGCACGTAGGGATGCTTAGCAAAAGTGTAATGGCCCGTGATGACAGCCACATGCCTTCTGCAGTCGATTCTCCTTAAAGACAGGAGGAATGCTACGGATTTCTTGCAGACATCAGGGAATACGCGCTTAGTCATCCTGCAACCTGGACAATGCCTCCATCTACGGTTGTGTGTATTAAACACACAATCGTTAATGTGGGAATTTACCGTGGACGCAGGTAGACCTAGAGCAGGTTCAGGTCCTGAGAAGCCCTCCACTGTACCCATTTTGGCGAGTTCATCAGAGATCTCATTTCCTGGGATCCCAGAGTGGCCTGGAACCCATACAAGCTTTAATGAGTCTTAATTGACTCTGTTCAAGAAGGACTTGAGTTCAAGCACTAATTTGGAGCCAGTTAAGGGATTGGACACATTTTTGGGTGCAGCTTGGCTGTCACTGTAGATGCATATGCATTTTCCTCCACCTGTGCCTCACAACAATCCCGGTAAAATTGATCCAGTTGTGTCGCGCTACGCTAAAAAACACGCGATGCACCGTGCAACTCGGTTCTAGGACCTCAGAACCATTCGAAACATGCACCGGATTTCGGCAAGGAGATGCGCTGTCATGTGACTTCTTCAACCTGGCGCTGGAGCAGATAGTGCGACGGGCAGACGTCAACAGAGAAGGCACTATCTTTTACAAGTCCATCCAGCTGCTAGGATACGCGGATGATATCGACATCATCGCGTGTTCTCGCCGTGGCATTGTGGAAGCATTCACGGCGATTGAAGAACAGGCGAAACGAGTTGGTCTTAAGATCAATGAGGACAAAACGAAATACATGCTGTCAAGCAAAAACCAATCCGTCGCTCACCACCTGGGACAAAACATAACAATTGACAGCTACAATTTCGAGGTAGTTAAGGAGTTTGTCTACCTCGGGGCAAACGTAAATTCCACAAATGACACCACAGTGGAGATACGGCATAGAATCGCCCTTGGCAACCGTTGCTACTTCGGCTTGTCCAAACAACTGGGGTCGAAACTCCTCACTCGAAAGACCAAAGTCATGCTTTACAAAACGCTCATTCTGCCAGTCTTACTGTACGGAGCCGAAAGCTGAACGATAAGCAGGACAGCGAAGCTGATTTTGGGTTCTTTCGAAAGAAAAATTCTGCGCCGGATATTTGGTCCTGTCTGTGAGGAAGGTGAATGGAGAAGAAGACACAACCGCGAACTCTACGAGCTGTACCAAGATGTGGATGTAGTCCGGAAGGCAAGGATCCGTCGACTACACTGGCTCGGCCACATCGAGCGCATGGACATCAACGCTCCAGCTAAGAGGGTCTTCGACTCCGAGCCTCCTGGTTGGAGAAGAAGAGGAAGACCGAACCTCCGGTATAAAGACCAAGTAATCGCGGATGTAAGACATCTTGGTCTTGACAACTGGAAGCAGCGTGCCCGGGACCGTCAAGGATGGAAGGCAGCTATAGCTCGGGCACAGATCCCCCATGGATCGCTGGCCTGATAAGTAAGTAGGTTCAGGCGTTCACACAGTACAGTAGAGAAGATCTTATTAGCGATGTTCAGAGAACTTATACCTCTGTAGTTGGTGCAGACAAAGGGATCTCCTTTCTTGTGGATCGGGCAAACGATACTAAGATTCCATTCATGGGGCATGCATTCCTCTGACCATATCTTACGGATGAGCTGGTGCATACTCCCAACCAGGTCATCGCCAGCTGCCTTAAAGAGCTCGACAGATAGTCCGTCTACTCCAGCAGCTTTGTTGGAATTAAGCTTAGAAAAGCATTCCTACTTCGTCCAAGTCAGGGGGACGGAATTCTCTGCTATCGTCGTCCGCTGTGAAATGGACATTCTACCTGACAGCGGGATCTGTTTCGTCATCGCCGTTATACAGTCTGCAGAAGTAGTCTTTCCAGATTCTTAGTACCGACTGTGAATCCACTGCTCGGTTTCCATTTTCGTCCCTGCAGGCTTCCCTGCTGGCCTTATATCCCTGACATGTTTGTTTTATTCGTTGAGAAAACCTAAGAACGTGATTGCTGCGATAGCATCCCTCCATCTCTACGATCGCGAGCTTCTCATGCTCTCCTTTTTTTGTTTTGAGAAGCTTATGCTCCTCCCTCCTCTTCTCCTCATAATGCCTACGAGCAGCTCTCGTCCTTCTATGCAGCGCCTCTTGATAGGCTTGCTGCTTGGCTGCGTGTGCCATCTTACACTCGTCGTCAAACCATGGGTTTCTTGTTGGTGGCGGTTTTAAACCCAGTACCTCAGAAGCAGCACTCTCTAAGGCTTGTTGACAACGGGTCCATTGGTGTTGTACGGTCTGAGCAGGTGTTGGAGGATTTTCCGAGTGCTTGAGGGAGACGCGATTGGCATAGGCTCTGGCGACCTTTTGGGATTCTAGCATTGCGCCATTGTATGCCCCTGGCCTTACTCGATTTTTCTGGGCCAGGCATATTCGCAGTCGCAACTTGGCTGCCACAAGATAGTGGTCCGACTCGATGTTGGCTTCTCGGAAAGTTAGTACATTCAGAATATCGAATGAGTGCCTGCCATCAATCGCAATGTGGTCAATCTGGTTGATGGTTGATTGAAGAGTTCGCCCCATTGCGAGGTATATCAGCCTCAATCCATTTGAGGATGTGGTGTTGTGTAGGCTGTGCTTGCCAATGACCCTAACAAACGCGACTTCCTCGCCCAGTTTCGCGTTAAGGTCTCCCAGTATGATTTTAACATCGTAACTGGGACATTGGGCATATGTATGTACACATGTCCTATCTAGGAGGTCGTAGAAGTCATATTTTGTAACGTCATCCTTATCCTCGGTAATTAGGCTGATTTTTGCGAATTTAGCCTTGATTGTCATGAGGCGTTCGCTTACATGCTGGTAGCTCAAGACTTTTTGCCTAAGTCTTCCTCTAATAACGAATCCGTATCCGAATAAGCGTTGTCTTCTCTTCTTGTAGCAGTCGCCGTAGTAGATATCACAGTTTCTCATCCTCTTTTGCCCGGATTGCGGTAATATCTGCCTTATAACAGTCTAGGGCGTCCGCAAGTTTTCGGCTGCGCGTGGTCTGTTGAGGGACCTTACATTCTACGTACAAAGCCGAATGTCTTTCTTTCTTTTCCTTTTGTTGTCGCGTGGGTAGTCATCGGTTAATCCGTCCGTTTTTTTATATCCGAGGCTTTTTTCGGGTTTGTCGGCTTGTTGGTATTTTTCCAGGTATGACTTGGCGGGTCATAGCCTAACCGACACTTATCCGGTTTTGTGGCGCAGGAAACTCGCCATTCGCCCTTTTCCGTTCGCGATTTCAAATAGAAAATCTCCAGGTGGCACCACAAGAAGATGGAAATAGGACCTACTAACAGAACTGCTAGATGTTCGGCCGCAGTGGCTTCTACTCGCTATTTTACGGGCCAGCGCATGTCGGGTGCGCTACCCCTACGAGGCCTTTGTTAGTCGTCTACCACCCTAAAAGTTCTTCCTCTTCTTCTTCTTAGTGGGCGCTACAGTTCGGGGTGAACCTGGGCCTCAACCAACATGTCCCTCCATCTAGCACGATCTTTCGCTAGCCTTTTCCATTGCCGCACACCCAGTTGGCTGAGGTCCCCTTCCACCTGTGTGCGCCATCTTAAGGGCGGCCGTCCTCTACTTCTTCGTCCCTCGGGGTTGGATTCAAAGACTCTCCGGGCTGGAGCTATGGTGTCCATTCGCTCTACATGGCCCGGCCATCTTAGGCGTTGAATCCGCAGACGCCTGACCAGGCTCATGTCGCTGTACAGCCCGTAAAGTTCGTGGTTGAATCTTCTCCTCCATCCCCCGTCTGCGCTTATAGGTCCAAAAATCACGCACAAAATCATTCTCTCGAACCGACCAAGGGCCTCCTCATCCGCTTTTGATAGTGTCCATGCTTCTGCGCCGTACAACAGGACCGGGATGATAAGGGTCTTATATAGAGTGAACTTTGTCGTTCGGGAGAGGGCTCTATTACTCAGTTGCCTCCTGAGCCCAAAGAAACAGCGATTGGCAAGAGTGATTCTGCGTTTGATTTCGGAACTGATGTCGTTGTTCCAGGTCACTGCGGAGCCAAGGTAGATGAAGTCTTTAACTACCTCGAACTTATATCTGCCAATACAAACGTTCTGGCCCAGACGTCGGTGTTGAGCGTCCTTTTTTGATGACAGCATATATTTAGTTTTGCCCTCGTTTACCGCCAAACCAATTTTCGCCGCCTCCATCTCAATACTCGCAATCGCCTCATCGACATCCCGCTGCGATCTACCTATTATGTCAATGTCGTCGGCGTATGCAAGGAGTTGCGAGGATTTGAAATAGATTGTGCCTCTTGTATTGGCCAGTGATTTTTGCACAATCATTTCCAATATGATGTTGAAGAAATCACACGATAGCGCATCGCCCTGCCTAAATCCTTTTTTGACATCAAAAATATCGGTAAGGGGTTCACCGATTCGGATGGAGCAGCGAGCATTCTCCAAAGTCATCCTGCATAGTCTGACGAGTTTAGCAGGTATGTCAAAGGTAGACATAGCCTTGTATAGCTCGTCTCTAATCACGCTGTCGTATGCGGCTTTGAAGTCGACAAATAGGTGGTGAGTGTCGACTTGAAATTCATTGGTTTTTTTCAGGATCTGCCGTAGTTTTAAGATTTGGTCGATGGTTGACTTCCCTGGCCTGAATCCGCACTGATAAGGACCTGTCAGCTTATTTAAAAAAGGCTTCAGGCGTTCACACAAAACGGCAGAGAAGATCTTGTAGGCGATGTTAAGGAGACTTATTCCTCTATAGTTGGCGCAATCAGAGGGGTCTCCTTTCTTGTGGATCGGGCATACGATGCTGAGACTCCATTCCTCGGGCATGCTTTCCTCTAACCATATCTTACGGATGAGCTGGTGCATGCTCCCAACCAGGTCATCCCCAGCTGCCTTGAAGAGCTCAGCAGACAGTCCGTCTGCGCCAGCAGCTTTATTCGACTTGAGCTTCGATATGGCAATCTTAACTTCGTCGAGGTCGGGGGGACAGAATTCTCTGCGGTCTCCGTCGATTAGAAATGGATCATTCTGCCTGACAGCGGTATATTGACTAACATCGCCGTTATAAAGTCTGCAGAAGTGGTTTTTCCATATTCTCAGCATCGACTGCGGTTCTACTACTAGGTGTCCGTTCTCATCCCTGCAGGCTTCCGTTTTGGCTTTATAACCTTGGCATGTTCGCTTTATCTTTTGATAAAACTTTCGAACGTCACGCCTGCAGTAACACCTCTCCAAATCCTCAATCGCGCGCTTCTCGTGCTCTTTCTCCTTTCTTCTAAGAAGCTTATGCTCCTCCCTTCTTTTTAACTCGTAGCGCTCACGAGCTGCTCTTGTTCTTTTATGCAGCGAGGCCTTATATGCATCCTGCTTCGCTGTATGAATCCTCCTGCACTCGTCATCGAACCAGGTGTTTCTTCGTGGTGGAGCCTTGAAACCCAAAACTTCGGATGCAGAGCTTTTCAGGGCTTGTTTGCAAAGGCTCCACTGCTGTTCTATTGATAATGCGGAGGAATCCGGGGTATTGGAGAGCTAAAGGGAGACGCGATCGGTAAAAGCACGAGCGGTTCTGGCGATAGTAGCTTTCCGACGTCACATATTTGTATTCTTACACTACTCCGTTGCGTTCGTGATATCCGTAAGCGCATCTTAGCTACAACAAGATAGTGGTCCGAGTCGATGCTAGCCCCTCGGAATGTTCGAACGTCAAGAATAGTGGAGGCTCTTCCTAGTTTTCGTTATTTAATGAAGTGCTCTTAAGGATTCTTTAAAGCAAATTTTCCCTAATTCGACCATTTCTACGGAGGTCGATTATTTCCTTAATCCAAGTACCTTCTTCAACAATATCCATGCGTATAAATTCGACAGCTCAAGGACGAGTAGACAGATTGACAACTTCCAACATAATTTTTTATTAACGTTCAAAATATGCAAAACATACGTATCATGGAATCGGTTTTCTGTGTCTATCCAGACGGTCCCAACATCATACCCTTACCCCTACTCGTGGTAGTTTTAAAAATGATGGACCACAATCACTCAACCAAAAACCCGAATAAAATGTCTATCGTTTTGCACAATTTCGTCTGAACTAAACGTTGGCAAATAAATTTAAATAATGTAGTAGTTGCCTCTAAAGACTCCTGTCTGTAAGGATCAATACTTAAAAATATGATGGTTGTGAACGGAATGGCTTTTGTGCGAAAAGTGGTTACAGCTTGACGGTAAAGTGACCCATATTTAAAAAAGGTCAATGGCAAACCCTTTTCGTCCCAACTATCGAATAATCTCCAGTGAAATACTGACCTCTCTCGCCTATAAAGAGAGAGAGAGAGAGAGAGAAAAAAATTCAAATATTAACCCATAACTACTATACAAGTACTATGGGTAGCAACCTATTCTCTTAAGTTAATTCCCATTGGCGCGGATCAACGCGATACTTGACAATTCTATCTTGATCGAGGTGGCCTAGGATGATGGTGGCATCTGATAGGACGTAATAACAAAAGCGTAACTAAACGGATTCACCGACAAAGAATGATAAACGCGATCCTTCAGAATACTTTCCCCAAAATACAGACACAGATAGAGATACGGATATTTTGCTAATCTAATGAGTTGTACCAGTACTTCTGTCCATTCCCCATCCACCCATGAGAAAAACGGCCTCATTTCGTTAGCTGATTTTTCTTTTTCTTCTTCATCTTCCCCTGTGGTATCCTTTTTTTACTTCGCATTTTCTAGCCTGTCTTCATCGTCCGGACATAGTAGCTACAAATAGAAATGCGTGCGTCTGTACAACAGAATTCGTTTGTTGAATTAGTGGAAAAATGCTTAACCCATTTCCGAACGCAAATACTCTCCTTTACCATGTCCCCTTTAAAGAAACTACCAATGGCCTACACATGGTCCATACGTACTGCTACCGATATACGTGTCCGTACATACACTTATAGTCCGGGTTGGAGGACGAAAGGAAAGTACTAAAAATGATGGCATACAAAGCAGTCCAGTTTCGGTGCAAACTTTTGAAACAACATGGCCACTGAGCAGTAAGGGAACGAAGAAAAAAAAAATAAAATAAATAAATAGAAAGGAAAAGATGCTGACATACATATAAACCACCCTTTACTTGCTTTAAATTAGAACTTTGTTCGTGCCTTGAATATTGAAGACGGTGGGGCTACGATGAGTGGGGAGTCTTTTTCTTTTTTCACTTATTTCCTCCCAATATATCCTTTTCCTCTACTGCTGTCCATAACACTGTAGTCCTGTATGTGTGATCTTTGAGGAAAGCAGAAGAAGAGGAAAAAAAAAAAAGCGTCTTGCCTACAGTCCACTACATCACAATACAACTCGTTTTCGCACACCCTTCTGCGTTCCATACACCTCGTCCTTATTTTCCCCTCTCCACCTTGCATCACCCCCCCTTTCGATGAAATTCACTAAAACATTTTTCCGTTCTCGATGCTCGTTCCTTCGTACGTCTTCCTAATTTTCCGTACAACCAGGAGTAGATGACCATTTCCATTATTTACAGAGCCCGGCTACAGCTACAGATGTTGTTATCTATGTGTTAAGGCTGACATTTAAATTTTTTACTTTGCAATGCAGTATCGAAGGCTACACACAGATCTCCACCTACATACGTATGTATATATATCCATCCATTCAACCATACATACATATATTGTATTTCTTTTTCTTTTTCTTTTTTTTTATCGGAGAGATACACCAAGTAAAAGATGGAAAAAAAACGAACTTTAAGCAGAAAAGAAGGCTGCCTATGTACCATCTCGCAACAGCAGCACGGCCGTTCTTGACAAAAGGGGTGGGCGACACGCCAACAACGACGACGACGAAGACGACCAGGACGCTGACGACGTCGACTACGTCGCTCGGACAAGAAAAGGGTGTAATTTGGAGAAAAAAAAAAAAAAAGAGTTAAGCTGTGTTACTTGCCCTGCATAATACACAAACCAAAGTACAAACAGAATAAAAAGGGGTGATTCTATCCAACCCACTCGGTCTTGGCCACCCCATTCCCACTCCAATCCTGCTTGCTTCTTTCTGGCTTTCCTCTCTTCATTTTTATCAAAACAGCAGAAAAAAACTCGGACAGAGAGTATCTATAAAATTAGGGTATTTCTTTTATTTCTTGTATTTTTGTAAATTCTCTGAATGGGAAAAATGTATCTAGAACGACGATTGCACAATATTTTCACACCCGCTTCCTAGTCGGTCATATGGCCCAGCGAAAGTGTTGTTTTCTACATCACTTCCTGTCTCCATTTGATTTGATTTTCATAAGGATGCCCGAAAAAAAAAAAACACAAAAAAAAAATAAATAAAAACAGAAAAGATACATTTTTACTAGGGGTAGCGAGCAGCGGATTTGAAATGGAAATGTCATGTAGACTGCCATTCTACCGAAGCGAAATACAAATTATTTCAGAGTGCGCACTAAACTCTAATTAAAAAAAAATCGAATTTTTTATTTATACAAAAAACAAAAATCGTTCATCAACAAATACTCGTATCTACGCATCTATCGTATGTATATATCGCGCTAAAGCAAAGACCTCATCTTAATTACGAGCGAAAAATAAGAGCCCATCCCTCGGTTGGTGTCAATGTCGCTTCCACTCTCTTCTGATAAAATATTAATTAGTAAAATGAAAAAGATACAATAACAAAAGGAATGAATCTCCGCCGACGACTAATGCGTTCATTTAATTGAAAGCCCAGCTTCCTGCTACCGTTCAAACGCGCTCGTCAGCTAATGAGAGGCGAACAAACTGCATTACTTATTCATGAATTTGAAAATTTCATCTCGCTGATCCGAACTAGTAACTAATGGACAAGAACAAGTCTGTCCAATGCAAATTTTCGCATTTGTTACCCGCCTTAGGTCCACTGGGAACTCATTTTAAACCTGTAC
The DNA here is from genome assembly GCA_951905685.1 of Eumerus sabulonum. Lineage (NCBI taxonomy): Eukaryota > Metazoa > Arthropoda > Insecta > Diptera > Syrphidae > Eumerus > Eumerus sabulonum. The sequence goes on from OX645062.1 coordinate 71,445,169, forward strand.
CACTGCCGGTATGATTGAGTTCCTTAAAGGCGATTTCATTAACAGGTTCAGAAAGCCATTAATGGACTAAAACAAAAGTGAAGCTACTCTCAATACAATAAGGAACTCCGACACACCAATTTGATCATTTGACCCTACTTAAAGGCTTTACTAAATAAAATACGATTTGTTACTTTTTTGTATCTATATTAACGACTTTGAGATGATATAGTGGTTAACCGATCAGAACCAATTCACATGACAAGTAGAAAACAACTTCACCTTTCATATCGGTCAAAAGGAACTCGTGAGGACAAGTAGTGAAGTTACCCTCATAAAAAATCCATTGAGCGACCTATACGAGTATTCATGTCTTTCCTAACGTTGGTAAATGTGAGAGAAACGAACTATGTGTGAACGTACGTCGTTAGGGAAGGTTGGCATTCGATCTCTTTACGAATTCTTTGCTCTGGATTGCCTCGGCCTATTTAGCCCATGACCACCCAAGTTCTCCCCTTCCGACCAACTTGGTGAATCTGGTCACGGATGCAGAGCTAGCAAATGCCGGACTTGTCATAGGGTGTGATGCAAATGCACACCACACGATATGGAGCAGCAGCAACATCAACGATCGGGGTGAGTCATTGTTCAATTACTTATTACATACTAACCTCATCGATCAAAGCAATACTTGTGCACAGAACATTGACCGCTGATGCAGGCCTCGACCAATGTGTCAAATCCGGTGTAAACAGGGGTTGCCCGCAAGGTGGCGGCCTGTCTCCGCTCTTATGGTGCATGGTGGTCGATTCCCTGCTTGATGCTCTCAATGCCTCTGGAATCTATGCCTATGCCTATGCGGATGATGTAGCCGTTCTTTCTGTCAGCTCATGCTTAGCGACTGTCCGTCTCAAAGCACAGGCGGCGCTAAATGTGATCGATGATTGGTGTACCAGAAATGGGCTGTCGGTCAGTCCTCTTAAGACCGATGTCGTTCTCTTCACGAGAAGGACGAAAAATACTGATCTGACTCAGCTGGTATTAAAATGCACTTCGATCCCGATATCCAAGGAGGCTAAGTATCTAGGAGTCATCTTAGATAGCAAGCTTCTCTGGTCAAAGCATGTTGAGTCAAAAACCACCAAAGCGCTGTCAGCTTTCTGGCAATGCAAAGGAGCATTTTGGCAAAACATGGGGTTTATCGCCGGCAACGGTCGTCTGGATCTACATGGCAATGATGAGACCTATAATCTCATATGCATCGGTTGTCTGGTGGAACAAACTGAAACGCAAACACGTCGTAGCCTCTTTCACCAAACTCCAAATAACGGTTTGTCTCAGCTGCATGGGGGCTTTCCCCAGCACGCCGGGCGCTGCTCTAGATGCTATGACGAACCTTCCACTTCTTGATATATTTATGAGAGAGTGTGCTCTGGAAGCTATGTCTCGTCTGAAGAGAAATGGCTTTTGGTACAACTCGCATAGGAATAACAGTGTGCTTGCTCAAGAATCGTCCTGCGACCCCTGTCTCATGGACATGCCTTCTGAAACACTGACGCCCGTTATCCTACTGCGCCGTAATTTCACAGTCGAGTTTCCATGGCATCAGGATTGGCTCTGCCTGGATACTGAACCGGGAAAGGATAGTCTTCGCATTTTCACGGATGGCTCCAGGTGTGGGCGCGAAAACATCCGACTGCACTTTTCTTTAGGAAAATATGCGTCTGTCTTCCAATAAGAGATACATATACGCAATCCTAATGGCCATGCACTATGTTGTGAAGCACAGGTGGAGGGGGAAAAGCATTTTGCGTCCACAATGACAGCCAAGTGCATTCAAAGCTTTGTGCAACCCCTTAATTAGCTCCAAATTAGTGCTTGAACTCAAGTCCTTCTTGAACAGAGTCGGTAGACTAAATTCATTAAGGCTTGTATGGGTTTTAGGCCACTCTGAGAGAAATGAGATCTCTGATGAACTCGCCAGAATGAGTTCAGAGAAGAGCTTCTCAGAGCCTGAGCCCGCTCTACCTGCGTCCACGGTTAATTCCCACATTAACGATTGGGTGTTTTATATACACAGCCGTAGATGGAGGAATTATCCAAGATCCAGGATGACAAAGCGCGTATGCCCTGATGTCTGCAAGAAATCCGCAGCATTCCTCCTGCCTTTAAGGATAATCACCTTCAGAAGACTTGTGGGAGTCATTACGGGCCATTACACGTTTGCTAAGCATCTCTGTGTGCTTTTCTTCTTTTTTTTTTGTTTAGAGACTCGCGCAGGTTCTTTATATTCTCTTATGATGTGTTGTTACACACACCACCTGAACGGAGTGCAGTGGTTTGGGTCGTTGATGTTCGTTAACTCTCAGGGGTGGTTGTCCTAGATAGGACGAGAGCCGACCAAATTCCGCGTTGGGTATAGTCCGTAGTAATTCGTTCAAGCACTTAAATATCGCATACGTAGAGGATGAATTTCAGTTGGCCATATACTGTGAGTGTTATGCCTGCAGCAGTACGTCTGGTCACTTTCCATTCACAACTGCGTTGCATACCTTTTGTCCGTATAGGAATTACTTTTTCTTGGCTATGAAGCGAGGCATAAGTGAGACATCTATCTGTGCTGCATCTTGCGAGGAGGATGACACTGCAGAGCATCTTCTCTGTGACTGTCCCGCCTTTGCTCGCTCACGGTGGCGCACTACTGGGGCCGACGTGATGTGTGCCGAATCTCTTAGCTCGATATCACTGAAGTTTCTTTTCCCTTTTTTTTCCGGAAAACGGGGAAAATACATTAATATGAGGTGTCTGTCGCACCGTGGCGCAGTGGGTAGTGTGTTGGCCTCTGACGCCGATGACACGGGATCGAATCCCGACACAGCCATGTCATCGAACGTGTTTTTCACGGTGTTTCTCCTCAGCGGGGTTCTGACAAGACCCCGTGTAGTAGAATTGTCATGAAAAGCTTCTCGAAATGCGCCGTTCGGAACCAGCAATAAACTGTAGGTCTTTCACCTATGGGAAAAATGAAATCACACACAACATGGGTGATTGAGAGAAGCTCGGCTCAGGTTCTTCATGGACTGTAACGCCAACATACATACATACATAACGTGTCTGTTTGGAGTACAATGGACCAGTATTTTCGTCTGAGTGCTCCAATAGATTTATTTTTTTTTTTTTTTGATGGCGTTACAGCCCATGAAGGACCAGAGCCAAGCTTCTCTCAATCACACATGTGAGGGACCTACAGTTTATGCCGATTCCGAACGGCGTGAGTCGAGAAGCTTTTTCACGGCAAGTATACTACGGGGGGTTTTGCCAGTACCCCGCCGAGGAGGAACGCCGCGAAATAAACATTCGATGGCGTCGGTGTTATCGGGATCCGAACTCGCTCATGGTGCGTCAGAGTCCAACACACTAACTACTGCGCCACGGCGTCCTCCAACAGATAGCAGAAAGAAAAAAAACAAAAAACAAAAAAAAACCTCTTCGTTTGCAATAATGGCTGTAAACCAATTTTTATCACCAAGAACAGACAAGAAGTTCTGGATGTAACATTGTCGACAAAGTCAGGGAATGTTAAAAGAGCACTCCTTCTCTGACCGTCGTTATATTCAATTCAACATAGCAAGCCACGTCAGTACCCTAGCTCGATTCAGGAACTACGGAGAACTGATTGGCAAAAATACAGAACCTATGTTGAATTCTACCCCCTGCCTAGGGACAAAACACCCTACCTATCCGCACAACTCCACGAAATTAGACAGTTTAGTAAATGAGCTGACAGAAACTCTTAACAGAGCACTACCTAGCACCTCCAGAGGCAAACCCAAACCCCCCCTTGGTGGAATAAAAACTTAGTCTGTTTCAGGAAATAGAGCAGAAAGCTCTTCAACAAGGTAACATTTACCCGCCTGCAAGCGGATTGGGCAGCGACGAGGAAGGCGAAATGGTAATCATGGAGGAACTTACTTACTTACTTTGATGGCGCTACAGTTCGGGGTGAACCAGGGCCTCAACCAACAAGCCTCTCCAGCCGGCCCGATCTTCGGCCAGCCGCTTCCAGTGCCGCACGCCCAGTTGGTTGAGGTCCCCTTCCACCTGTGCGCGCCACCTTAAATGCGGTCGTCCTCTGCTGCGTCGTCCCTCGGGGTTGGAGTCGAAGACTCTTCGGGCTGGAGCGTTGATATCCATTCGCTCTACATGGCCTAGCCATCTTAGACGTTGGATCCGAAGACGTCTAACCAGGCTTATGTCGCTATACAGCCCGTGCAGTTCTTGGTTGAGTCTCCTCCTCCATTCTCCGTTTACACAAACGGGACCAAAGAGGGACCGAGAGGAATTTTCCTCTCGAAACGTCCAAGAGCCTCTTCATCCGCTTTTGATAACGTCAAAGCCTCAGCGCCATAGAGGAGGACCGGGATGATTAAGGTTTTGTAGAGGGAAACCTTAGTTTTTCGAGAGAGGGCTCTACTACTCAGTTGCCTCTTAAGCTCAAAGAAACAGCGGTTGGCAAGAGTTATTCTGCGTTTCATCCCAGCGCTAGTGTCGTTGCTGCTTGTCACTATCGAGCCAAGGTAGACGAAGTCCTTAACTACTTCAAAAATATAGCTGCCGAAGGTGACGTTCTGACCAAGACGTCGGTGTTGGGCGTCTTTCTTGGATGACAGCATATATTTGGTCTTGTCCCCATTTACCCTTAGACCCACTTTCGCCGCTTCTGCTTCAATGCTTGTGAACGCCTCATTGACGTCTCGCTTTGTTCGTCCAATAACGTCAATGTCATCTGCGTAGGCTAGCAATTGTGTGGACTTGAAATATATCGTACCTCTTGTATTGGCCGCAGGGTCCCGCACGATCTTTTCAAGAATAATGTTGAAGAAATCACATGACAGAGCGTCACCCTGTCTAAAACCTTTTTCAACATCAAAGGGGTCGGTTAGTTCACCTCCGATCCCAATGGAGCAGCGAGAGTTCTCCATAGTCATCCTGCATAGTCTGACGAGTTTGGCAGGAATGTTAAAACATGATTGTCCACGAACGGTTTCAGGTACTTACACATTACGGCAGGGAGGATCTTGTATGCGATGTTCAGGATGCTTATCCCTCTGTAATTGGCGCAGTCATAGGGGTCTCCTTTCTTATGGACCGGGCAAACGATACTGAGATTCCATACATCGGGCATGCGTTCTTTCGACCATATCTTGCAGATGAGTTGGTGCATGTTCCCAACCAGCTCATCGCCAGCTGCGCATACGTTCTGCCTAGCAGATCATAAAAGTCGTCTCTATGTCGGTCATCTTTCTCCTCTGTGGGGGCGTGGACACATAGTAAGCTTATATTGCTGAGATTGGCCTTGATGCGGATAGTTATGAGGCGTTCGCTTACATACTGGAAGCTTAAGACTTTTTTCCTGAGTCTGCCTCGAACAACAAATCCGCATCCGAATAAGCGTTGTTTATTTTCTCTGTAGCAGTTTCCGTAGTATATATCACAGTTTTTCATCCGCTTTTTGCCTGGCCCATCCCATCGCACTTCTTGGAGCGCGGTAATGTCTGCCTTATAGCAGTCCAAAGAGTTGACCAGTTATTCGGCTGCACCTGGTCTGTTGAGGGACCTAACGTTCCAGGTGCAGAACCGAAATTCGTTTCCTTTTTGACGTTTGCGGGGGTCGTCAACATGTAATCCGTCCGTATCCGAGGCTATTGGTTGCCTCTGAACAAAATTTTTGTTTTAAGCGATAGGGATGTTAGCCCTAAGCGCAACCCTCAACCTGGAGGGCCAGGTTCCTCTTTCCCCAGGAATAAGGGGTCGGGTCGCTGCACACATTGGTTCACTACCTGGCGGGTGCCAGTATAGCTATCCAGGGGAGGCCACGCGGAGGCTGTGTGTCAACTTGGATTGAGCAGGGACAGAGATCGAAGCTGGCGTTTGCCAAGTTAAACGCGATCAACTTCTTTGCTCTGTTTGTTCGCTCCCTTCTCCCCTATCATGGAGGAACTACTGCGAAAATATCAAGACGGTCTCCGAAGCTTCAAGAATAAGGAAGATTTTGATGTCGGCCCCGTACAACCTAAGTCACCTAATGCGTAATGATTGTTCATGGACGACCTCCAGCACGGAAGCCCTGGAACTTCTTCTGAACGCACACCTTTCGGGCAGTAGTGACTCGGCTATAACACCTCCTCAAGTCATCCAGCTTAGAACATTCCTCCTTCGAGCCGTGCTCCCAACCTGGTAAGCAACAATATTGTCCTCTGGACTTTAAAAAGCTTTGAACCTTACAAGTTCCCAGGACCGGATGGGATCATACCAGCGGAGCTCCAGCAGGTAGCAGATCTCATCCTTCCCTGGCTCGTGGTAATATACAAGGATGCCTCTCCCTGTCCTATATCCCCTGCAAGTGGAAGGTAATCAAAGTCATTTTCATACCCAAGACAGGCAAAAGCTCCCACACGTATGCAAATGACTTGAGGCCTAGTAGTCTCACTTCTTATCTACTTAAAACTCTAGAGAAGAATTTAGATGTCACATTCGACACAGCTTTATCTCAGGGAGGCTGTCGGATAACCAACATGCCTACAACAAAGGCAAATCGGTGCAAACAGTACTCCACTCACTGGTCAGCATAATAGAAAGGTCACTGGAACACAAGGAATATACCCTAGTGGTCTTTCTCGATATTAAGGGCGCCTTTAACAATGTTGAACCATGGGCCGTCACCAAAGCGCTGTCTGATCTGGGTGTTACGGGATCAGTGATAGAACTGGTACGTCAACTGCTAACTCAAAGAGTCGTCAAAGCCAACTTCGCTGGTGCCATCTCAACTAGAATGGTCAGCAGAGGTACACCACAGAGTGGCGTACTCTCCCCTCTCCTCTGGAACGTGGTGGTCAATGAACTACTACTGTTGCTAGAACAGGAAGAGTACGCTGTGGCCGCCTATGCTATTGCCGCCACAAGAAAAATGTCCAGCACTCTAAGCGATCTAATGCAGGGTGCATTACATACAATAGAAATCTGGACACAGTACTGTGGACTTGGTGTCAATTCCAAGAAGACCGACCTAGTACTGTTTACAAATAAATATAAAATTCCGCCCTTCAACCCACCGAGGCTGGGTGGAACCCACTTTAAACTCAAAGATCAGGCTAAATACCAAGACCTAATTCTTGACAGGAGGCTGAAATGGAAACCCAACATTCTCGATCGTTTTAAGAAAGCAACCACTGCCCTCTACAGCTGTAAGAAAGTGGTGGGCAAAAAGTGGGGTCGCCAACCAAACATTATACACTGGCTCTATATAGCAGTCATAAGGCCCATCCTCCTGGACGGCATCGTAGTCTGGTGGACTGCTCTTGACAAGGCAGCCTATCGAAACCTTGTGGGAAAAGTACAAAGATCGGCCAGCTTATATATAAGCGGAGCGATCAGATCAACCCCCACGGAGGCCCTAAATATTCTACTACATTTTCCACCATTGGACCTGTTCAGCAAGCAAGTTGCTGCCTGTGTTGCCCTACGGATTAGGGGCATAGGAAAATGGCCCACATCACATAAAGGCCATACTAGCATTCTTAATCACTTCGAAGTACCCATGGACACAGACTATATCATCCCGCAATATGTGTTCACTAGGAACTTCGAAGTTGTCTTCCCATCCAGGGAGGATTAGGCTGAAGGGGAAGTCATACCGAAGGACTCTATTTCCCTCTATACTGATGGCTCCGAGATGGACAGGGGTGTAGGCAGTGGAGTCTTCCCCAAGGAACTTAATCTCACCCTGTCACTTAGACTCCCAAATCACTCGAGTGTGTATCAAGCACAAATAACAGCGATAACAGGGAGGCCCTTGCATGGCTTAGGATCAATGTAATATCCGCTAAGGATATTATCATTTGCACGGACAGCCAATCTGCGATAAAATCCCTGGCCGCGGTAACTCACAAATCAAAAACTTCCCTTATCAGCCGCCTATCTCTAGACGAGATGGCTGAACAGTTCAACATTAAGGCACTCAAAGACAAACTCGCAAAGTTAGGGCCAAGAACACTCAGTCTTCCTACCCTCAGGTACCTAAAAACACCAATGAGTACGGTAAAGCGGCTACCCGCCAATGACTTCTGCCGCGGCTGCATGGATGAGGAGGAAGAGGAATAGATACATAACCGCCTCCGCTCATGCCCTTCTTTTGCGAATCGCAGGAGGATCTACCTCGGCGCGCCCTTACTTAAGTGAGCTAGCAGACATAAAAATAGCTTTTTTTTTTTTTTTTTTTTGTTTGTTGAAGGCTTCTGCTATCCGCTGGAGCACTCAGACGCAATCACTGGTCCATTGTACTCCAGGCAGACACCTTACATTACTGTATTTTCTCCGTTTTCCGGAGAAAAATTTGAAGGAGCTTCAGTGATGTAGAGCTAAGGGGTTCGGCACACACCACGTCGGCTCCAAGGGTGCGCCACCGTATGCGAGCAAAGGCGGGACAATAACAGAGGAAATGCTCTGCAGTATCATCCTCCTCTTCGCCACATGCAGCACAGGTAGGCGTCTCACTGATGCCGAGCACGTAGAGATGCTTGGCAAAAGTGTAATGGCCCGTGATAACTCCCACAAGCCTTCTGCAGTCGATTCTCCTTAAAGACAGGAGGAATGCTGCAGATTTTTTGCAGACATCAGGGCATACGCGCTTAGTCATCCTGCAACCCGGACAATCCCTCCATCTACGGTTGTGTGTGTTAAATACACAATCGTTAATGTAGGAATTTACCGTGGATGTAGGTAGACCTAGAGCGGGTTCAGGTCCTGAGAAGCTCTCCTCTGAACCCATTCTAGCGAGTTCGTCAGAGGTCTCATTTCCTGGGATCCCAGAGTGGCCTGGAACCCATACAAGCCTTAATGAATTTAGTCTGCCGACTCTGTTCAAGAAGGACTTGAGTTCAAGCACTAATTTGGAGCTAGTTAAGGGGTTACACACAGCTTTTAGTGCAGCTTGGCTGTCACTACATACGCATATGCTTTCCCCCTTCCACCTGTGCTTCACAACATAGTGCATGGCCATTAGGATTGCGTATATCTCTGATTGGAAGACAGACGCATATTTTCCTAAGGAAAAGTGCAGTCGAATGTTTTCGCGCTCAAAGAAGACCCCAGCACCGGACCCCCGCCCAGATCTGGAGCCATCCGTGAAAATGCGAAGACTGTCTTTTCCAGGTTCAGTATCCGGCCATAGCCAATCCTGACGCCATGGAAACTCGACTGTGAAATTACGACGCAATAGGATAACGGGCGTCAGTGCGTCAGAAGGCATGTCCATGAGACAGGGGTCGCAGGACAATTCTTGCGCAAGCACACCGTTATTCCTATGCGAGTTGTACCAAAAGCCATTTCTCTTCAGACGAGACATGGCTTTCAGAGCACACCCTCTGATAAATATATCAAGAGGTGGAAGGTTCATCATAACATCTAGAGCAGCGCCCGGCGTGCTGGGGAAAGCCCCCGTGCAGCTGAGACAAACCGTTCTTTGAAGTTTGGTGAAAGAGGCTACGACGTGTTTGCGTTTTAGTCTGTTCCACCAGACAACCGATGCATATGAGATTATAGGTCTTATCATTGCCGTGTAGATCCAAAGGACCTTTGCCGGCGATAAGCCCCATGTTTTGCCAAAAGCTCCTTTGCATTGCCAGAAAGCTGACAGCGCTTTGGTGGTTTTTGACTCAACATGTTTTGACCAGAGAAGCTTACTATCTAAGATGACTCCTAGATACTTAGCCTCCTTGGATATCGGGATGGAGGTGCCTTTTAGTACCAGCTGAGTCATGTCAGTATTTTTCCTCCTTCTCGTAAAGAGAACGACATCGGTCTTAAGAGGATTGACTGACAGCCCATTACTGGTACACCAATCATCGATCACATTTAGCGCCGCCTGTGCTTTACGACGGACAGTCGCCAAACATGAGCCGACAGAAAGAATGGCGACGTCATCCGCATAGGCCTGGGCGTAGATTCCAGAGGCATTGAGAGCATCAAGTAGAGAATCGACCACCATGCACCATAACAGCGGAGACAGGACGCCACCTTGAGGGCAGCCCCTGTTTACGCCAGATTTGACACACTGGTCGAGGCCTGCATCAGCGGTCAATGTCCTGTGCATGAGCATTGCTTTGATCCAAAGGACCAGTGCATCATCCACGCCATGATGTCTGGCAGCGTTACACATGCTGTCAAAAGTTGCGTTATCAAAAGCTCCCTCAATGTCGATGAAAATGCCCAGCGCGTACTCTTTCCTTTCGAGCGCGCACTCAATACGCCCAACTAGGTTCTGAAGCGCAGTCTCGCAAGATTTTCCGCGCTGGTAAGCATGTTGCATCTCCGAAAGAGGGTGCATTCGAAGGGCAACTTTTCGCACGTGCAACTCTACCAGTCTCTCCATGCTTTTCAGCAGGAAGGATGTTAGACTAATTGGTCTGAAGCTCTTGGCAAGCGAGTAGTCCTCTTTTCCTATTTTGGGAATGAAGACCACTTTCACTGTGCGCCAAGGAATGGGTATGTGAGCAAGTGCTAGACTAGCAGTGAAAATTCTTTTCAGAGTAGGAAGCAGCTGCCTTATACCTTTTTGCAGCATAACAGGATATATCCCGTCGGTGCCCGGCGATTTGAAGCCATCGAAGGATGCCACAGCAAATTCAATAGCTTCAGTCGTAACCACGCGCGACGCAATATACCAGCTACGCCGAGTTATTTTCATCGTTTCAGTTGCAGTTTCCCTTGAAGGGGTGTGCAACGAGCCGATGTCGATCTGATTTCCCGGGAAATGAGTCGCAAACAGTAAACTGAGAGTTTCCGCTTTAGACTCAGTAAAGGTACCATCAGATTTTCTGAGTGCGTCTAGCCTAGTCGGTTTTCCCCGTTTGAGGACTTTAACCAACTTGCTAGTCGCACTCAGAGACTTGATCTCTTCGCAGAAGGTCCTATAAGAATCGTTCTTCGATTTACGAATAAGTTTCTTATATTCTTTCTGCTTCGACCGATACTTGTTCCAGTCATCTTCCGAATTTGATTTGAGCGATCTATTCAGAAGAATTCTGGCTTCCCTGCGAAGACCTTGGAGCTCGGCATTCCACCAGGGGACCAATTTCCTGCTGGGAGGTTTGCTGACAGGACATGCGAGTTCAAAACAACTGGTGATGACGCTATTCAGGGTATGAACAGCGTTCTCTACCGATTGTTTCGTTCTTAGCTTAGGTAGGGCCTGAGTGGATTTCTCAAGCTCCTCTCTAAACCGTACCCAGTCCGTCCTTCTCGGATTCCGTCTAGGCTGCAAGGAAGAAATCTCACAACCCAATCGGAATTCGATATATTTATGGTCCGACAGCGTAGCATCAGGCAAGACTCGCCAGTTAGTGATGTCCTTCACATATCTGTTGGATAGGGTCAGGTCAATCACCTCCTGTCGTCTTGTCGTAACAAACGATGGTTGAGAGCCAACATTGTTGATGGTAAGGTCAGACGAGAGAGTGAAGTCCAACAGACGGTCCCCCCTTGTGTTACACTTGCTGCTGCCCCAAGCAGTGTTTTGGGCATTAGCATCGCAACACAAGATGAGACCAATCTTTTTGGCTTCACAGTACTCTACGAGTTCAGAGACTTCCTTCGGTGGTGGAGGTAGTAACGAATCGTAGGGAAAGTAGGCAGACGCAACGACGAAGTGTTCTATTGCTCCGTGCGTTTTGTAGCTTACTCGAGCAGCCACCAGATCTTGTCCACAAAAGTGTCCAAGTTTGGTTGCCGATAGTGAATTCGATATGATGAGGCCGACCCTAGGCCTTTCGGATCGCTCATCATAAAGAATCATAGCATCACGTATACCACCAAGGCCACATAGGCGATTATTCCACACCCACGGTTCCTGAATGGATACAATGTGATGATTTGTTCTACTACATGCAATTCTACTACTTAAAAGAGCAGTAGCGGCCTTGCAATGCTGTAGATTGATCTGGATAAAAGCTATCCTGACCTTTTCAGAGGAGATGGCCGCCTCTTTATAAGAGAGCTGCTTCTCTCGACTCTTTACGGTCATTTGGATCTCCTTCTGGGAGGAAGGGGTTTTGTTGTGTGATGTGCCCGCCTCCGAGGAGTGGTTCTTGGCTATCTTCGCCTTCTGGCCTATGCTTTGATCCTTCTGGGTCGCCACATCTGCCATTTGACTCCGATTTCCCACCGCCCCATCGGAGAGGGAGGCATCGCACACTCTCTCCCTAGCGAGGCTATCCCCAGCGGCGGTCTTCCGTTTGCGGGATCCTTTACCTTTTTCGGTTAAAGCACCTGCTCCCTTCGGACGTCGGTTCGGGACAGCCTTACCAGTTCGAGGATTGCTAGGACCCGTAACGACTTCGCCTTCTGCGTTCGGAGTCTGCCTGTCAGCCCCACCACCTTTTTCGGCGGCAACGCTTGCCATAGCAGAAACTTGACAGCTTCCGGCTCCGTCATTACGGGAACTGATCACGCTCTTGCTGGGTAGTTGAACCTTCCCAGTAAGAGGAAGAGAGTTGGAGGCGCATGCCGAAAGTGCAGACATGCTTATGCCTCCTTCAGCAGCCTTTCCCAATCGCCGACGCTTTCCGCGCTGCGCACCTTTGAGAGAGGGGTGGAGCTCAGGAAGGAGGGTCGGATCAATTTCGGTACGAGATACCTCCGTCGACCTAACCCTCTTAACTGGTTCCCCCAGAGGTTTAGCCTCGACCATTCTGCCTTTGGCTTTGTCAGCCTCTTTGCACAATTTTCGGGCACGCCTCTTACCTCTACTTTTTGGGCACTTAGCAGTGCATTCAGCAGTACGTCCCAATTCAGGAGCGCGTTCCACCTTTGCGGTTTCCCGTGCCGTGCCATCATTGGTGTCGCCTCCGCTGGATGCACCGCTCATGCTCAGTCGGACCAGGTGGTCAGACAGTGAGCCGCTGGGGCCGGTGTCGTTCCGGGCTGCCGTAGGGTTAAAAATGAATGTTGGGGCCTCCAGAATCCTTGCCCCGGCCGCGATCAAAGAGGTCGCGGGTGGATTTCCGCTGCTGCGAGTACCACCTGGAGTACACAATTCCTTTGGTTTGTCCATTCATTTTTGGGTCTTCGAGTCTTAGTTCGAGGTCTACGACCTCTTAAGCCTCCCGCCACGACAAGGCGCCCGAAGAAGGGAGGGCGCCTTGTCGTGGCGGGCACCGTGCTTCCTCGGTATATTGAGGGAAGAGTGCCGAACGGAGAGAGAAGGGAAAAAAGACAAATGGTTAATTTTTAGTTTTTATTGTTTTCTTACTTCGTTTTGCTGCTTCTGCTTCGATGTAGGGGTGTGACCTGTTTTGTTGCAGGTCTGACAAATGGGTCGAGGTGGATTGTTAAAAGGGAGATGAGCGGAACCTGACCGAAGCGATTGATCTACCGCGTATGTTATTGCTTCTTTCAGTTGTGTGGCGTTATGAGCTTTCACTAGAAGTTTCAAGTCAGGATTTCTTATTCCATCCTCAAAAACTTGTAAGGCAAGCTTGTGGTTTTCGAGGATAAGAAAATCTCTGACTGCCTTTTCATGAGAACTGTCATATGTAGCCGTATCGAGGGAGAGAAGTAAACTTGAGAGCCTATCACCGTATTCCTGCACATTTTCTCTTGCTGTTTGCCTAGTCGACAAAAGGGGAGGGGAAAAATAGCTCACTTCCATTGCTTTATCTGAAGCACCAATTAGTTTTCAGGTATCGGATCAAGGCAATATGATCCATGTGGTATCACAATGGGCGGACTTCGGCCTACGTGCGGCTTATGCCAACCTTTTTTACCTAACCTAACTTAGCCGAACCTATTAAAGAAACAACAAGACTAGCTGGATGCATTCAGAAAATCTGATAGTACCTTTACTAAGTCTAAAGCGGAAACTCTTACTTTACTGCTTCAGACTCATTTCCCGAGAAATCAGATCACCCTCGGCTCGTTGCACAATACTTGAAGGGAAACTGCAACTGAAACAGTGAAAATAACTCGGCTTCGCTTGTGAATGAGCCATCGCGTATCCCCGATGTTGCTGATCATATCGCCTACACACTGGACTCGTTTCTTACCTCTCAGCCTAACAATTACACGATCGATGTATTGTCGCCCCTAGGCTCCTCTGACCACTGCGTGATATCAGCTAAATTCTCGAACTCCCACTATCCGGTTAAAGAAAAAGCTCTTAAAAGAACACTATGGCTATACGAGAAGGCCAACTGGTACGGCCTTAACAACTTCCTTCAGGTCTTTAACTGGTCGTTGTGCTTCCTTGACAACGACGTGGCAAAAGTTTCTGGTCGTTTGTAAAAAATATAAAAAACTCAACTACGTCGTCTATACCGACGCCCATCCACAATGACATTCCAGCTGTCACACCCTTAGACAAAGCTAACCTACTTGCTGCCCAATTTGCAACCAGCTCTCAGCTCCCAGCCTGTACTTGGTCTCCGCCTGTACTAGAGTGCGTCAATTCGACCATTGGACTAATCCACTTCTGCACTCGCACAATCGTAAGGGTTCTTAAGGACTTCTACATACACAACTCCGCTGTTCCAGACGGTATTGCCCCAATAGTTCTGAAGAGGATTTCTTCTACGCTGGCAAAACCACTACGTAAGCTTTTTCATTTTTCCTACTCTTCTGGGCTTCACGAGTAGGTGGAAAACAGCATTTGTCCAACCTATACCCAAAAAAGGCGAATCATCTTCTCCCTCCAACTACCGACCCATTGCACTAACGTCCCTTCTTTCCAAGGTCATGCCAATGATGATTAGCCGTCAGCTTATAATATATTTTGAATCACGGAGACTCGTCAATGACTGCCAGTACGGTTTCCGCAGCAACAGATCCACTGGTGATTTGATGGCATATCTCGCTGAAAAGTGGAACCACTCGCTTCACCAAGCAGGTGAAAGCAAAATTGTTGCACTGGATATTTCGAAAGCATTTGACAGGGCTTGGCATGAATCCCTTTTGTCGAAACTGTGTGCTTTCGGGATCAATAGTCTTTTCTTCAATGGATTAGAAGCTACCTTTCGAAAAGTTAAATTCAAGTTGTTTTGGACGGATTCAAGTCTGATACTCATTCTGTAAATGCTGGTGTTCCCCAGGGCTCCGTTTTGTCTCCGATACTCTTTCTCATTTTTATAAATGATCTCTTGTCTGTTACTTCTAATCCAATTCACTCCTTCGCTGACGACAGTACCTTCAGCTTCTCATATTCGTTCACTAGTTTATGACCCTGCACTTCGGTTGTAGATAGTGAGCGGCAGCGTGTGTTAAGTTCATTCAATTCCAATATCGACAGCATCTAGACAGAATACAAAAACGCGCGATAAAACTAATAGGTGACTCCAGCATTACCAAACATTAGAGTCGCTGGAACACCGCAGGAATGTTACCTGCCTCTCCATGTTTTATCGGACCGGATTAATGTTGACGAGCCTTGCAAAAAACGAAAAAAGGACAATGATCTTCCGTGGAATGTTAGGTCCCTAAACGGGCCAAATGCAGCCGAACAACATGCGGACGCCCTAGACCGCTATAAAGCAGACATAACTGCCATCCAGGAACCAGGGACCGGGTATAAAGCGACATTTACTACGGCGACTGCTATAGGAAGAGAGGACAACAATTGTTCGGATGCGGATTTGTTGTTCGAGGTGGACTAAGGCAAAAAGTCCTAAGCTTTCGGCATGTGACCGAACGCCTCATAAGGATCCGTCACAGGAGTACATTTTTTAACATCAGCCTGATCTGCGTCCACGCCCACACGGAAGACAAGGATGACTCCATCAAAGATGAGTTCTCCGATCTCCTAGACAGAACGTATGTATGCACACTGTCCCAGCTATGACATCAAAATTGTACTAGTAGCCTTCAATGCTAAGCTGGGTAAGGAAAACATCTTTGAACGAGTCATCGGCAGACATAGCCTACACGACACCACATCCGATAACGGACACAGGCTAGCCAGAAGGCGCTTCCCGCACCTCGATATACACAAAGGTACCTGGCGGTCTCCAGATCAATCAATCACTAACCAGATTGATCATATCGCGATCGACGTCTTTCCGAGGAGTTAACATCGACTCGGGCCACTGTTTTGTAGTAGGCAAGATGCGTCGACGGATATCACGAACGCAGCGGAGTAGAGTAAGAATACATAGTAATGACGTCGGAAAGCTACTATCGCCAGAAACCGTTCGTGCTTTTACCGATCGTGTCTCCCTTAAGCTCTCCAATACACCCCAACCCTCTACGCTGTCAATAGAAGAAAAGCACTGCATCTGAAGTTTTGTGCTTCAAGGCCCCACCACGAAGAAACATCCGGCTCGGTGACGAATGCAGGAGGATTCACACAGCGAAGCAGGAGTCATATGAAGCCTTGCTGCATGGAAGAACAAGAGTAGCTCGTGAGCTTTACGAGTTAAAAAGAAAAGACGAGCAGCAGCTTCTTATGAGGAAGAAGAAAGGGTACGGGAAGCGCACGATTGCGGACTTGGAAAGGTGTTACTGCAGGCATCACGGTCAAAGGTTGTATCAACAGATAAAGCGAACATACCAAGATTATAAAGCCAGTACGTAAGCCTGTAGGGATGAGAACGGTCACCTAGTAGTAGAGTCGCAGTCGATGCTGAGGATATGGAAAAACTATTTCTGCAGACTGTATAACGGCTACGTTAGTCAATGTACCGCTGTCAGGCAGAATAATCCATTTCTTAACGACGAAGATCGCAGAGAATTTCGTCCCCCTGAGCACGACGAAGTCAAGATGGCCATATCGAAACTGAAGTCGAATAAAGCTGCTGGCGAAGATGTACTGTTTGCTTCGCTCTTCAAAGCATGTGAGATAACCTGGTTAGGAGCATGCACCAGCTCGGCAAGGTACGAACGCGAATTTCTCGGAATCAACGGAGTCGAGTAAGAAGACTAAAATTTAACGTCAGAATGGTGCAATCGCAAGAGACCGCCAGAACCTTCATCAATCAAGTCTCCCTAAAGCTCTCTCAAGTCCCAATGCAATGGAGTCGTTGTCAGAACGCCATCAGAGAGGCCGCCTCAGATGTACTCGGTTTCAAGTCACCACCTTCAAGAAACTCCTGGTTTGATGAAGTATGCAGACAGGCTCATGTAGTGAAACAGAATGCATACATGGCTACACTGCATCGACGGACGAGAGCTGCCCGCGAGCTCTATGAACAGAAAAGGAGGGAGGAGCATTCGCTTCTGAGAAGGAAAAAGAAGGAGCACGAGAAGCGCGAGATCGAGGAGATGGAGAGATGTTATTGCAGGAACGACGTTCGAAAGTTTTACCAAAAAGTAAAACGAACATACCAAGGCTATAAAGCCAGAGCAGAAGCCTGCAGGAATGAGCACGGACAACTAATAATGGAGTCATCAGTCGATGCTGAGATTGTGGGAAAGACAGCTTCTGCAGACTGTATAACGGCGATGATAGTCAAAATGTCGCCGTCAGGCAGAACGAACCATTCACAATGGACGAAGACGAAAGAGAATCCCGTCCACCCGACCTAGACGGTGTTAAGATAGACGATGATAAGCCTTATAAAGCTACTGGAGCAGACGGACTTCCCGCGGAACTGTTTAAAGCAGCTGTGGATGACCTGATCAGGAACATGTACCAACTCATCGGCAAGATATGGTCGGAAGAACGCATGCCCGATGAATGGAATCTCAGCATCGTTTGCCAAATATTGACACTACGGCAGATCTTAGAGAAGACCCATGAATTCCAGGTCGACACGCACCATTTTTTTGTCCACTTTAAAGCCACATATGACAGTGTTTATAGAGACCAGCTGTACAGAGCCATGTCATGTTTTACCATTCCTGCCAAACTAGTCAGATTGTGCAGGAGAACTCTCGCTGCTCCATTAAGGTCAGAAGTGAACTAACCAACCCCTTCGATGTTAAAGAAGGTTTTAGACAGAGTGACACACTGTCATGTGATTTCATCAACACCATTCTTGATAAGATCGTGCGGGACTCTGCGACCAATATAAGAGGTACGACCTACTTCAAGTCTACACAATTGCTTGCGTAACCAGATGACATTGACGTTACTGGACGGGCAAAGCGAGATGTCAATGAGGCGTTCGCAAGAATTGAAGCAGAAGCAGCTAAAGTGGGTATAGGGGGATATAGGGACAAGACCAAATATATGCTGTCATCAAAGAAAGACGCGAATTATCGTTTTTCAAATGAGAAGGATAAAATAAAACAACCTTTCCTTTCTCGTGATCGATTACAACTATCTTTTATTATTTTTTTTTCATCCTTATATACATACATATGTTGTCTTTTGTTTTGCCTAGCAGACACAAGGGACGGATTTGAGCTAGACGTTCCTAATCCCTTGTGTCGTCTTGTGCAATAATGTTTTATTGCTTGATTGTGTCCGTCGTCTGCAGGGTGATGATGCTGTATTTATGTGTGGGATCGTAACTCCTCCCCCCTTAGTATGAAGCGTCGGCTAGAGGAGCTGTGGTACGATGGCTGGAGCGGAATTGTTCATGGCGTTCCGGTTCTTGAAATGGTCTGGTGTTGGACAGTAAAATGTACCTTCTACCTTTGGACAAATATTTTCGAAATATTGGATATCTTCATTGTAATGTTTTATAAAATTCTTCTCGTTTTATTTATGGAAAGTGGGATTATGTGGGACATAACATATGATTGTGGGGAAAGTATAGGAATTTGGACATTAAAGATTATGTTAGGATGGTTATAGTAAGCCTGGATACCGAGGAGTTCGTATATATGTTCACCGGATATGATATCAACAGACTGATTTTTGAGAATTTTGTAGATTTCGTCTAGTTCTATTGGGTTAGGAATTAATTTTGGAATGACATTTATTGAGATATTGACATTGGTTAAGATATTGAGACTGAATTGCTATATGCTTCTAATTTGGTTCTTTGTGGATTCAAAGTTTAAATTTAAGTATTTTTGGATAATTTGTTGTTGTTTTTTAAAAAAATGTCGAGCGATTGCAGAATTTCTTGGATGTTACAGTTATATGCTTCTAGGTTGGATGTAGGTAGTTATTGTTCGTGCTGGTTCCAATCTAAGTTGAAGTAGTTTGGGGTTTTTTTTGTTAAGTCTCTAATGTCTATTGTTTGGCTACTAACCATAGCAAGTCTAAGTAATTAAGTGTGTAATCTAATTTTATGTTTTTTCCTTAACCTAGCTTTATGAATTTTCTTATTTTCCTTAGTTAAAACAGTTACCCTATTATTTCTTTTTATTCTGTGTTTTGAGTATCGAGGGGTCGTTTTGTTTCTTCTACACTCTTTCCTGAAGACTACTTCATCAGTATCAAAGTCTTCGGCTTCCTCTCTGTTAGGATTTATTTTATTTAATCTAGTGTTTTTAATGTTTTCTAATGTTTCTCTTATAGTAGGATAAAGTTTTTGTTGAAATTCGTTGAGTTTTTTGATGTAGTCATGTTCGTTATTGAAGGTTAGATTTTTATTGAAGCTAAAGGTTTTGCCCGTAAACAATTCATAAGGGGTATATTTGGTAGATGAATGTATCGCGTTGTTGTATGTTATAAGAGTTTCTGCAAGGATGTCTTCGTGATCTATTGCAAGTTTAAGTTCTTTACGTTTGGACAATATTATTCTATAGATTTCATTTAGTGTTGAATGTAATCTTTCAACAGGAGAGTTGCTGGTGGTTTGTTGAAAGCTGGTGAAATGTAATTTGATGTTATATTGTTTGCAGAATTCTTTAAATATATTAGATGTGAATTCGGTTCCCTGATCGCATATGATCTTGTTCGGGATGCCGTGGGTGCAAATGAAATTTCTGAGAGCTTTTATTACAGCGACACTTTGACGCGTTGGTAAGGGGTGTGCTGAAGCAAATTTGGAGAATTTGTCGCAAATGGTCAGTATTGTTTGATAACCGATTGTGTAGATATCAATGTGTAAGATATCTAATGGTTTTAACGGAGTTTCTGTTTTTTGGTATTGTATTTTTGGTGGATTTCGGTTGTATTTGTACAAATGGCAAGTTTCGCAGTTGTTAATTGTTTGGGCAATTTTTTGTTTCATTAGGGGAAAATAAAAGGTTCTTTTTAAATGCAGGAATGTTTCGTCTATGCCTCTGTGATTGTTTTGGTTGTGGTAGTCGTTTATGAGTTTGTCTTGTTCGTCGCTTTCTATTATGTCAGTGAGTATGGTGGTGCATCTAATTAATCTAAGCGTTTTGTTTTGGGAGAAGTAAAGGGAATAAACTTTTTGTACTAGTTTGAATGTTTCGTCGTTTGTGTAAATGGCTGTTAATTTATTTGGTGGGAAATATTTTTTAAATATATCAATGAGAATTTGTTCGTTAAAGACGGAACTTTGGATGGTTCTTCTTTGTCTGTTTCTAAAGGGGACTTTCAGGTTCATGTGTGATTTATCTGATTTTTCAAGAATAACTTGAATGTTAAAATCGTTTAAAGCTTTTTCTGATATATGTATTCCGTCATCTAAGTTTTCGATTGCTGAATGAATTGTGGTTCCTGACGTGTTTTGGTTCGAGCAGCTAGGGGGTTGATCGTGAATATTTATGTCTATGTATCCTGTGGAGTTACTGAGGCAATTTTTGGAAAAATTTTGGTATGCGTCAGTATCAAAGTCTGTCATTGTTTGTAGTATGTTGGGATCAGATTCATCTAAGTCTGGTTGGGGTTGGTATGTAGGAGATTCAGTATAATATTCTGGTTGGAATTCTCTGTGATATGTGGGTGTATTAACTGTTTGGTTATAGTTATGTACTTCTTCTACAACGTATCGAGGGTAATGGGAGGGTTGAGTACGCATGCTTACAGTTGGTAGTTTGTTTTGAATTGTCGGTCTATATGATGTTGATTGACGTAAATGCGATGTGCCTGAGGCAACGCTCATTGGTGTAGGTGTAGGTTGATTTTGGGTTGGTCTTTGGGGGCTAAAGACATTGGAAGGAGTGGGGTTAGGAGCATTATATATGAACGGATGGTTCTGGTAACCATTGTGTGGTGTCAGCTGTTTGTTTGTGTTATAAGTGGGCTTAAAATAGTTGGGTCTCAAGGTGTTTGGTAAGCTTTGTAGGCCTTGCATGTTATTGTAATTTAATCTAGGTCTTGTGTTCATAAGATAATTAGGGGTTGGTCTATTGTAAAATTGTCTTTGTGGAAAGGGGTGTGGGAAATTATTATTAATTTTAATAGGTTTGTGGTCTACTTGAAGATAGTAAATATTTTGTTCTCTAATACAGTATGAGAAAGCAATCTGGAGGGTTTCCGGCTTCATTGCTCTTATACTTGAGCCTAGTGGTTCTTTTAAGCCAGAAAGAAATGTATTTAGACACATTTCAGAGTATAGGTTTTTCTTTGCTACCAAAACGCTCTCATCTTTTTCATGAATTTGTAAATTGTTAGTAAGTGTGGAATTGATTTCGATAATTCTGCTGTAAAATGTTTCTATATCGGATGTTTGTTTTAGTTGGTGTAGGTCGCGTATTAAAGAAGTTTCTGTTCTTTTGTCTGCATAATGTAAAATTAGATTTGTTTTTATATTGTCCCATGAAAGTGTGGTTCCGTACATGTTTAAGATTTCATTTGCTTGCCCTTCGATCTTATTTCGAATTGCTCGCAAAAGGATCTTACTATACGGTGTTCCATCGATATTTTTTATTAAATTTAAAATTTGTTCCACATTTTCTATGAAGTCATATAGCAGTCTGGGGTTGCCATCAAAGTGTGGTAGGTCCTTGATAGCATCCGGGATTCTTAACGTACTAAGTATATCGGATATGTTTGGCTGAACTAAATTCATTGTGTTATTCTGGATAGGGTCAGTCATATTGGTATTAAAATTTGGTAAGCGAGGTAGTGAAAAGGATCTAAATCTATCAAAATTCTCAGGTGTACTGAGGTTGTTATCGTCAGTTTCTACTTTATTTGAGGGTTCTTCCACAGCGGTTTCAAGGCTTTTAAACAGTCGAGATAAGGGTTTTGGATACGGTGAGGATTTAAATTTTCTCTTGTTTTTCATTGAAAACATCCAATAAATCTACTCATATTAAGGTACAAAGTGTCTGGTACTTACTGCCGGGGTTGCTTGATGTGTTGCTTTTAAAATATGTTGCTCCACCGAAGGTTGTAGGTTCTGATGAAGGTGTCACTGTCTCTAATTTTCCACAATAGCCAATGTTCTTTCGGCACGAGGATCTCACAATAACCGATATGTTACTAATTTTGTACCGTCTTCGTTATGTTGTGTCACTTTAACCGATATACTTTCGGCACGAGAACTTTAACGATACACTTTATATTAGAGACCGACTACACTTCACTCCGTAGACTGCGCCAATTATCGTTTTTCAAATGAGAAGGATAAAATAAAACAACCTTTCCTTTCTCGTGATCGATTACAACTATCTTTTATTATTTTTTTTTCATCCTTATATACATACATATGTTGTCTTTTGTTTTGCCTAGCAGACACAAGGGACGGATTTGAGCTAGACGTTCCTAATCCCTTGTGTCGTCTTGTGCAATAATGTTTTATTGCTTGATTGTGTCCGTCGTCTGCAGGGTGATGATGCTGTATTTATGTGTGGGATCGTAACTCGCGCAACACCTACGTCTTGGTCAGTACGTCCCCTTCGGCAGCTATATTTTTGAAGTAGTCAAGGACTTCGTCTACCTTGGCTCGATAGTGACAAGCAGCAACGACACCAGCGCTGAGATAAAACGCAGAATAACTCTTGCCAATCGCTGCTTCTTCGGGCTCAAGAGGCAATTGAGTAGTAGAGCCCTCTCTCGAAAAACTAAGGTTTCCCTCTACAAAACCTAAATCATCCCGGTCCTCCTCTACGGCGCTGAGGCTTGGACGTTATCAAAAGCGGATGAAGAGGCTCTTGGACGTTTCGAAAGGAAAACTCTGCGTGCAATCTTTGGTCCCGTTTGTGTAAACGGAGAGTGGAGGGTGAGATTCAACCAAGAACTGTACAGCGACATCGGCCTAGTTAGACGTCTTCGGATCCAACGTCTAAGATGGCTAGGTCATGTAGAGCGAATGGACATCACCGCTCCTGCCCGTAGGATCCTTGACTCCAACACCAAGGGACGACGCAGCAGAGGACGACCGCATCTAAGGTGGCGCGCACAGAGGGAAAAGAATCTCAATCAACTGGGCGTGCGGCACTGGAAGCAGCTGGCCAAAGATCGTGCCGGCTGAAGAGCCTTTTTGTTTGAGGCCTTGGTTCACCCCGAACTGTAGCGCCATCTAAGTAAGTAAGTATACCACGCTATGTCTACCTTTGGATATCCCTGCTAAACTCGTCAGACTATGCAGGATGGCTTTAGAAAATCGGTGAACACCTTACCGATAGTTTTGATGTCGAAAAAGAATTTAGATAGGGCGATGTGCTGTCGTGTGATATCTTCAACATCATATTAGAAATGGTTGTGCAGAAATCACTGGCCAACACAAAAG
Source organism: Eumerus sabulonum (assembly GCA_951905685.1). Taxonomy (NCBI): domain Eukaryota; kingdom Metazoa; phylum Arthropoda; class Insecta; order Diptera; family Syrphidae; genus Eumerus; species Eumerus sabulonum. The sequence goes on from OX645062.1 coordinate 71,468,676, forward strand.
GCACAATGTGTTTCCGCTCAACTCCTTGCATACGCCGACGATATTGACATAATAGGTTGATCACAGCGAGATGTCAATGAGGCGCTTGCGAGTATTGAGATGGAGGCGGCGAAAATTGGTTTGGCAGTAAACGAGGGCAAGACTAAATACATATAGGCTATCATCAAAAACGGACGCTAACCAACGACATCTTGGCCAGAACGTTTGTATTGGCAGATATAAGTTTGAGGTGGTTAAGGACTTCGTCTACCTTGGCTCCGCAGTGACCTGGAACTACGACATCAGTTCCGAAATCAACCGCAGGAGGCAATTGAGTAATGGAGCCCTTTCCCGAACGACAAAGTTGACTCTATATAAGACCCTTATTATCCCGGTCCTGCTGTACGGCGGCGCAGAAGCATTGACACTATCAAAAGCGAATGAGGACGCCCTTGGCCGGTTCTTGGTCGGTTCGAGAGAAAGATTTTGAGCGTGCCTATAAACGCAGGCGGGGGATGGAGGAAAAGCGACATGGGTCTAGTCAGGCGTCTACGGATTTAACGATTAAGATGGCTAGGCCATGTAGAAGAAGAAACAGACGACAGCCGCACTTAAGATGGCGCACATAGGTGGAAGGTGACCTCAGCCATCTGGTTGTGCGCCAATGGAAAAAGCTAGCAAAAGATCGAGCGAATCGGTTGAGGCCCAGACTCACCCCGAACTGTAGCGCCCGTTAAAAAGAAGAAGAGAACGCCGTAAGCAGCAGAGGATGACCAAATCTAAGGTGGCGCGTTCAGTGAAAAGGGACATTACTGGGAGTACGACATTGAAAAGAGCTAGCAAAAGATTGTGCTAGCTGGAATGGCTTGTTGGTTGAGGCCCAGGTTCACATCGGACTCTAGCGCCACTAAAAGAAATTAGAGCTGAGTTAGATGGCACAATAGTTCCTTCGTTCGCACACCTATACAGTTCAAGGTCAACGTTATGAAACTGAAGTTTTCTTCTTCTTCTTCTTAGTAGGCGCTACAGTTCGGGGTGAACCTGGGCCTCAACCAACATGCCCCTCCATCTAGCACGATCTTTCGCTAGCCTTTTCCATTGCCGCACACCCAGTTGGCTGAGGTCCCCTTCCACCTGTGTGCGCCATCTTAAGGGCGGCCGTCCTCTGCTTCTTCGTCCCTCGGGGTTGGATTCAAAGACTCTACGGGCTGGAGCTGTGGTGTCCATTCGCTCTACATGGCCTATCCATCTGAGGCATTGAATCCGTAGACGCCTGACTTGGCTCATGTCGCTGTACAGCCAGTAAAGTTCGTGGTTGAATCTTCTCCTCCATCCTCCGTCTGCGTTTATAGGCCCAAAAATCACGCGCAAAATCTTTCCCTCGAACCGACCAAGGGCCTCCTCATCCGCTTTTGATAGTGTCCATGCTTCTGCGCCGTACAACAGGACCGGGATGATAAGGGTCCTATATAGATTCAACTTTGTCGTTCGGGAGAGGGCTCTATTACTCAGTTGCCTCCTGAGCCCAAAAAAACAGCGATTGGCAAGAGTGATTCTGCGATTCATTTCGGAACTGATGTCGTTGTTCCAGGTCACTGCGGAGCCAAGGTAGACGAAGTCCTTAACTACCTCGAATTTATATCTGCCAATACAGACGTTCTGTCCAAGACATTGGTGGTAGATGTCCTTTTTCGATGACAGCAGATATTTAGTCTTGCCCTCATTAACTCCCAAACCCATTTTCGCCGCCACCATCTCAATACTCGCAAACGCCTCATTGACATCTCGCTGTGATCTACCTATTATGTCAATATCGTCGGCGTATGCAAGGAGTTGCGAGGATTTGAAATAGATTGTGCCTCTTGTATTGGCCAGTGATTTTTGCACAATAATTTCCAATATGACGTTGAAGAAATCACACGACAGCGCATCGCCCTGCCTAAATCCTTTTTTGACATCAAAACTATCGGTAAGGTGTTCACCGATTCGGATGGAGCAGCGAGCATTCTCCAAAGTCATCCTGCATAGTCTGACGAGTATAGCAGGTATGTCAAAGGTAGACATAGCGTTGTATTGCTCGTCTCTAATTACGCTGTCGTATGCGGCTTTGAAGTCGACAAATAGGTGGTGAGTGTCGACTTGAAATTCATTGGTTTTTTCCAGGATCTGTCGTAGTGTGAAGATTTGGTCGATGGTGGACTTCCCTGGCTTGAATCCGTACTGATAAGGACCTATCAGCTTATTTACAAAATGCTTCAGGCGTTCACACAAAACGGCAGAGAAGATTTTGTAGGCGATATTAAGGAGACTTATTCCTCTATAGTTGGCGAAATCAGAGGGGTCTCCTTTCTTGTGGATCGGGCACACGATGCTGAGACTCCATTCTTCGGGCATGCTTTCCTCTAACCATATCTTACGGATGAGCTGGTGCATGCTCCCAACCAGGTCATCCCCAGCTGCCTTGAAGAGCTCAGCAGACAGTCCGTCTGCGCCAGCAGCTTTATTCGACTTCAGCTTCGATATGGCAATCTTAACTTCGTCCTGGTCAGGGGGACAGAATTCTCTGCGGTCTCCGTCGATTAGAAATGGATCATTCTGCCTGACAGCGGTATATTAACTAACATCGCCGTTATACAGCCTGCAGAAGTGGTTTTTCCATATTCTCAGCATCGACTGCGGTTCTACTACGTGTGTCCGTTCTCATCCCTGCAGGCTTCCGTTCTGGCTTTATAACCTTGGCATGTTCGCTTTATCTGTTGATAAAACTTTCGAACGTCACGCCTGCAGTAACACCTCTCCAAATCCTCAATCGCGCGCGTCTCGTGCTCTTTCTTCTTTCTTCTAAGAAGCCTATGCTCCTCCCTTCTTTTTAACTCGTAGAGCTCACGAGCTGCTCTTGTTCTTTTATGCAGCGAGGCCTTATATGCATCCTGCTTCGCTGTATGAATCCTCCTGCACTCGTCATCGAACCAGGTGTTTCTTCGTGGTGGAGCCTTGAAACCCAAAACTTCGGATGCAGAGCTTTTCAGGGCTTGTTTGCAAAGGCTCCACTGCTGTTCTATTGACAGCGTGGAGGATTGAGGTGTATTGGAGAGCTTAAGGGAGACGCGATCGGTAAAAGCACGAGCGGTTTCTGGATATAGTAGCTTTCCGACGTCATAACTTTGTATTCTTACTCTACTCCGTTGCGTTCGTGATATCCGTAAGCGCATCTTGGCTACTACAAGATAGTGGACCGAGTCGATGTTAGCCCCTCGGAAAGTTCGAACATCAAGAATAGTGGAGGAGTGTCTGACGTCGATCGCAATGTGATCAATCTGGTTGGTAGTCGATTGATCAAAGGACCGCCAGGTGCCTTTGTGTATATCGAGGTGCGGGAAGCGCGTACTGGCTAGAGGGAGATTTCGCCCCGTAGCAAGATCAATCAGCCTGTGTCCGTTATCGGAGGTGGTGTCGTGTAGGCTATGTTTGCCGATGACTCGTTCAAATATGCTTTCCTTACCCAGCTTAGCATTGAAGTCTCCTATTACAATTTCGATGTCATAGCTGGGACATTGGGCATACGTTCTGTCTAGGAGATCGTAGAACTCATCTTTGGCTGAGTCATCCTTGTCTTCCGTGGGGGCGTTGACGCAGATCAGGCTGATGTTAAAAAATGTTGCCTTGATACGGATTGTTATGAGGCGTTCGCTCACATGCCGAATGCTTAGGACTTTTTGCCTTAGTCCACCTCGAACAACAAATCCGCATCCAAACAATCGTTGCCCTCTCTCCCTATAGCAGTCGCCGTAGTAAATATCGCAGTTATTCATCCGCTTTATGCCCGGTCCATTCCCTCGCATTTCCTGGATGGGGTGATGTCCGCTTTATAGCGGTCTAGGGCGTCCGCAAGTTGTTCGGCTGCACGTGGCCTGTTTAGGGGACCTAACTTTCCACGTACAAAGCCGAAGATCATTGCAAGGATCCACAACCACAAGCCTCGGATATAACTAATCCTGTTTTTTGGCGCAGGAAGCTCGCCATTCGCCCTTCCCCGTCTGCAATTTCCATAGGAAATCTCTGGATGGCACCACGAGGAAGTGGGGATAGGACTTACTAACAGTGCCGCAAGATGTTCGACTGCGGTGGCTCTTCTCGCTTTTTAGCAGGCCAGCATCCGTCGGATAGATGCTACCCCTACGAGGCCTTTGTTAGTCCTTTGCCATCCAAACTGAAGTTTTAGTCAATCTAAAATTCACTGCGTTTGGCCCATAGATAACAAATGATTTGACGGCCAATAATGGCCCAAACCATCAAGCTATATTCCAAAAAGGCATGTGATCACAGCTTCTAGTGGCATTAGTGGTTAGGGACAGGTTTTCAAATATCACATACGTCTACACACATAAGGATCACCATCACTTTAATTTGTACGAAAATTAAGATCAATCCATATGTCTGCTTGCTTAAGTTGACTAGGAACGAGTAGGTACTAGCAGTATTCAACGAAATATTACACCCAAGCCGAACCCCAAGTCGCATCCACCTTATACAATGGACTGACTCTTGTTGCCGATCGACTTACTTTATAATCCCACACCGTCTCCCACTTTGGTTCTAAGTTTATTGAATAGAAATGAAAACATTTGATTTTTGGTCAAGCAGCCGGATGAACTGCAACCCTAAGCAGATCCGTCAACCATTACCACCCAATCAGCTTATGACGAAAAGTACCTTGAATTGAAAAACTCATCTTCCTGACCCAGTTCACCATGAAGAGTATACATGTAGCTTCTTATCCACAAGGATAAAGAAAGAAAAATATCCTTAAGCTTTTGACCCCATATAGCTTATTATCCCAAAATCAATGGAGCCTTATACGTACTCGAACCTTTTCAGCCTTAACTACGGTCAATAAATACTTTGGTCCAAGTTCCCTTATTGATTTCTTTTTCTAACCGAATCCCACTACTTAAAGCTAGCTGTCCGCATTCACCCCATGACAAAACTAGTTTTGCGTAACCGATACCACTGACTGGTAAGGGGATGATGATGAATTCATCCCCAAATAGCCTTAGCAAGAGCGGATGGACGAAACTATCCGGCTGATGTTATGTTCTAGTTAAAATCAAAAATTAAAAATTGAAACCCCGCTCCTGGGCATGAATATTAATCATGTGCCGCTAGTTGTTCTGGCATATACGAGTACATAATATACGATCACGATGCGTGTATGTTCGGGGGGAATGGGGCAATGGGTAAGAGGATTCATATCCATGACTACCATGGTAGTAGGATTTAAGTTTACCATTTCTACACAGTCTGTTCTTGTGTTCTTCCGTCATACCCATGTGCAGGTGGTAAATCTAACGACAACACTACTATGTTCCATCCACCTCGAACAGGCGCCTGGCCACCGACGACGGTTGCCCTGTCGTTTAATTACGAGCACCCAAGCCTTCAATAAATTAATTTTATACTTGTCCTCGATCTGTGGAATAGCTGAATATCTTAATGTTTACATATCCGATAAAGTATACGTGCTCGTTACTTACTTACGGACATCTCTCCGCCGATGGTTCCTACACCTTTGCGCATGAATGTAAATACCCTCATCAGTTGATTCCGGAGGCCACTCTCTGCTGCTGTAGAGGACGGGACACGATATACGTTCTAGTGGGAAACGGACAGACGGCAGGCGAGCGAAAGGACCAGTGGGCATGGTAGAGTACAAGCTCGAAGGATATGCTTACAACAAGCTTTACTGCTCGAAACCGGGCAGCATGGGCCCAATGCCGTTCCGGGGGTTCTGGGGCTGGGGGGTATGGTGATTCTTACACTGGAACACATATGGCCAGTGATGGAGAGTTGAGTGTAGTTTCTGTGTGGGAAGCACTGGGGTTGGTTGCTCGGATGGTTGGCTGCTTGGTTGCTATTTTAAAATGTAAATTTAGAGAATGTATGTATGTCGGTAGGTGGGTTGGTCGATATGTAGAATACTTACGTGCGAGTGTGTTTGTTTGTCCATTCGTGTATGTGATGCTAAGGACGATGCTGATGACGATGCCAGTCTTTAATGTTGGGCTAGTGTGCGGATGATGTGTTATGGGGGATGTGTGTACGCATTTAATTCAAAGGGATTTTCAAAAGCAATGGTCGGAGGGATGGTGGGCAAATGACAAGCGGTGGCAGGCATCGAGGGAAGCGAACAGCAAGCGGAAGGACTTGAAATGATTACGATTGGAGTGGGTGGACTTCGAATGTTGCAAATTACAGAAATCGCCATGGAAAGTGCCGTATGGTGCTTTCATGTTGATTTCAGTAAATATATACTCGTTTACTTGCGAAGGATATAACATACATCTATGGATGTACACATGGTACATTTATACAGCGTAAGCGAACGTCTAGTCCACTATAATGTTTTGCGTCCTCGTCCTCGTCCTCCCCACGGTTGAGTTGGCTTAAGCTTAAATAAAGGCGAGAGGACGAGCGCATTGGGGATGGGAAATAATTTAAAATACATTTACTTACATGTCCTGCGAGGGTTGAGTGGAAGTTTAGTTTCACAGCACTGGCGTATGGTGGTTGGACATACAAGTCTGCGAGGATTCACTGATATTTGATGAAAATTAATTCGTAATTTGAAACATTAAAGTGCGAATGTAGTGAGCAATAGTGAAAACAGGCGCAAAACTATCCTTTCGGGATGGAAGTGTGTTTGTTACGTATACATTGGAAACGTACATATATTGAATATGGGATAGGGCGATAGTTATGGGCAAAATGAAACAAATATCCAACGTAAATGTGGTGTTTTCGGACTTGTCGAGCGGGGATTGTGATGGAAATCGACCGAAAAGTGATATTTTTGATATTACGATAGAACGAGCTTTGTTGGCAAGCGTTTAGACATGACAGTTTCACTCTAACGACGGGTTGCCTTTGCTTGTTAGGCTAAAACCTAAATAGTCTTTCAGGAGCTGGACAAGACTGATCTTAGACCTTTATTAGCTTGAGCGTGTTCCAACTCTTGAGGCAACATCGCCATCAATGAAAATCGTGAACTTAGCAAAGCCCCAAAATCCGCTAAATCCGCTTTAGAAGGCTTAGGATTAAATTGCTCAAATTTCACAGTACGAAGATAACATTTTTCAACTCCTAAAAAGTCACTAAATTAGTTTGTCTCCTTGATAGCCTAACAGTTATACTAAGGAATCCATAAGAAAACTATGTATCGTAGTCGTACTTACTCCACGAGTCATCATTGAGGCTGTTAGTCTCCATTTCAGATACTTTTACGCATACGTAGAGGTCGGTCTCACTCTCGAAAATTCTCATCTGATTCTGTTCCGGTTTTGAGGATGTATGGATTTCTAAGACCCTTTGTTAGAAAGGATGCCATATCCTGGAATCTGCTCAAGACGGTGTTCCCGGAGCCAGACGACGTAAATTGAAAATGCTAGTGTGCTAACCAACACGCAACACATACATATAAGTGTGTCATTTGACACACTTTAAGATTAAGTGTGTTTGATCGTTTGATCTTTTAAATTGAGATACCTTTTCGTGTTAAACTATGACACATTCTATTGGGTGTCATGAATAAAAACTCCAATGGCACCTTAAGTGTGTTGCAGCGACACACTTAATAATAATTAACACACCCGGGATCAATCAACCAAACAAAGGGGAAATTTCCGAACTGTATACAACCATGCCAAAAAGGAATTTGCGAGTCGGATCTATGGTGTAATGGTTAAACACACTGGACTTTCAGCCGTGTAATCCGAGTTCATGAGAGCACCGTGGCGCAGTGTAGTGTGTTGGCCTCTGACGCCGATGACACGGGATCGAATCCCGACACAGCCGTGTCATCGAACGTATTTTTCACGGAGTTTCTCCTCAGCGGGGTTCTGACAAAACCCCCTGTAGTAAAATTGTCATGAAAAGCTTCTCGAAATTCGCCGTTCGGAGCCGGCAATAAACTGTAGGTCCCTTTCACCTATGGGAAAATGAAATCACACACAAAATGGGTGATTGAGAGAAGCTCGGCTCAGGTCCTTCATGGACTGTAACGCCAATATACATACATACATACAAAGTAATTATCTCTTTAGAGTAGAGTAAGAATACAAAGTTAAAATGTCGGAAAGCTACTATCGCCAGAGACCGCTCGTGTTTTTACCGATCGCGTCTCTCTTAAGCTCTCCAATATACCTCAACCCTCCACGCTATCAATAGAACAAAGCGCTGAAAAGCTCTGCATCCGAAGTTTTGGGTTTCAAGGCTCCACCACTAAGAAACACCTAGTTCGACGACGAGTGCAGGAGGATTCACACAGCAAAGCAAGACGCATATCAAGCCTCGCTGTATAAAAGAACAAGAGCAGCTCGTGAGCTCTACGAGTTAAAAAGAAGGGAGAGAAGCGCAAGATTGAGGATTTGGAGAGGTGTTACTGCAGGCGTGACATTCGGAAGTTTTATCAACAGATAAAGTGAACTTGCCAAGGTTATAAGGTAGTAGAATCGCAGTCGGTGCTGAGAATATGGAAAAATCACTTCTGCAGCCCGTATAACGGCATTGTTAGTCAGTATACCGCTGTCAAGCAGAATGACCCATTTCTAATCGACGAAGACCGCAGAGAATTTCGTCCCCCTGACCTCGACTAAGTTAAGATTGCCATATCGAAACTCAAGTCGAATAAAGCTGCTGGCGCAGACGGACTATTTGCTGAACTCTTCAAGGCAGCTGGTGATGACCTGGTTAGGAGCATGCACCAGCTCATCTGTAAGATATCTTCTTTAGTGGCTATACAGCCCATGAAGGACCAGAGCCAAGCTTCTCTCAATCACCCATGTTGTGTGTGATTTATTTTTCACACAGGTGAAAGGGACCTACAGTTTAATGCCGATTCCGAACGGCGTGAGTCGAGAAGCTTTTTCGAGGCAGGTTATACTTCGGGGGGTTTTGCCAGTACCCCGCCGAGGAGGGACGCTGCGAAATAAACATGGCGTTGGTGTTATCGCGATCCGAACTCGCTCATCGGCCGTCAGTGTCCAACACACTAACTACTGAGCCACGGCGCTCTGTAAGATATGGTCAGAGGAAAACGTGCCCGAGGAATGGAGTCTCAGCTTGTAAATAAGCTGATAGGTCCTTATCAGTGTGGATTCAAGCCAGGGAAGTCCACCATCGACCAAATCTTCACACTACGGCCGATGCTGAAAAAAACCAATGAATTTCAAGTCGACACTCCCCACCTATTTGTCGACTTCAAAGCCGCATACGCCAGCGTAATTAGAGATGAGCCATACAACGCTATGTCTATCTTTGACATACCTGCTAAACTCGTCAGACCATGCAGGATGACTTTGGAGAATGATCGCTGCTCCATCCGAATCGGTGAACACCTTACCGATAGTTTTGATGTCAAAAATGGATTTAGGCAGGGCGATGCGCTGTCGTGTGATTTCTTCAACATCATATTGGAAATGATTGTGCAAAAATCACTAGCCAATACAAGGGGCACAATCTATTTCAAATCCTCGCAACTCCTTGCATACGCCGACGACATTGGCATAATAGGTAGATCCCAGCGAGATGTCAATGAGGCGTTTGCGAGTATTGAGACGGAGGCGGCAAAAATGGGTTTGGTAGTTAATGAGGGCAAGACTAAATACACATTTACCACCAACGTCTTGGACAGAACGTCTGTATTGGCAGATATAAGTTCGAGGTAGTTAAGGACTTCGTCTACCTTGGCTCCGCAGTCACTTGGAACAACGACATCAGTTCCGAAATCAAACGCAGAATCACTCTTGCCAATCGCTCTTTCTTTGTATACATCCACTATTCCCTGCGGGTCGGTGACAAGATTACCCTCGTAGTTTCGAAGAGCCAGGGTGCCCTTTTTGAAGCCTCCTGCAAAGCCTTTGGCTTTCTTGTAAAAGGCTCGTGTGCTGGTTTTCCTTTGCAGCGCCTTTTGGTACGCTCACACTCGCCATCATACCACGGGTTTCTTGTCGGCTGGTAGGCATCCTAAGGTGGTTTCGGCTACTTCCTGAATGGCTGAGCGGCAATGCAGCCACATATTATTGGCATTTGTGTTCGACGTAGGCATACCGTAGAGTCTTTCGCTCAGCTGCTCCCTGTAGACTCTGGCAACCTCCGGTGTGCTCAGGCGCCCAATGTCGAACCCCCTCCTGATGGGCTGGTGCAGCTTTCTGACAATGGACAGTCGAGATCTGAATCTTGCTGCTACGAGGAAGTGGTCAGAGTCGACATTTGCCCCTCTGAATGTTCGCACATCCAGGATGTTTGACAAGTGCCTTGCGTCAATGAGCACATGGTCGATTTGGTTGGCGGTTCGACCGTCCGGAGATCGCCAGGTTGCTGTGTGGATTCGCTTGCGAGGGTATCTTGTGCTACTTATCACCGCATTACGAGCTGTCGCAAAGTCAGCGAGTCGGAAGTCGTTATCTGTTGTTGTATCGTGGAGGCTGTGCTTTCCGATCACTCCGCCAAGGGTGTTTTCGTTACCGATTTTGGCGTTGAAGTCCCCGAGCACGATTTTTACATCGACCTCCGGACAAGCTCCGTAGGCATTGTCCAAGAGGTCATAGAAGTCCTCCTTGATAGGGTCTTCAGCTTCGTCGGTAGGGGCGTGTGCACATATAAGGCTGATGTTGTATTTTTTATAATCCTGGCAATATTTCAAGAAGGTTTTGCATTCCTGTCCAGTTTCTGAAGTTTACTATTCCAAGACTTATTACGAACTTCATGAATAAGCTTTAAAATGGGCTTATTAAGACTTATCATCTCATTTTTATAACCTCTGCCAATTTCTTCTAGCTATGTTCCGGACTTTAATTAACTCTAATACATATTTCGGCAGCTTGAAAATGCGAGAGTTTTTTTGGAATTTTTTGTACAGAAGCATCTATCGAGCTAAGAACTCTTCTTCTTTTCTTCTTCTTTTGGCGCTACAGTTCATGGCGAACCTGGACTTCCTTTAAAAACCTCTCCAAGCACGGTCTTTCGCCAGCAGTCTCCAATGCCGCACGCCTAGGTAGTTAAGGTCGTCCTCCACTTGGTTGCGCTACCTTAAATTTGGCCGTCCTCGACTGCGTCGCCCCTCGGTGCGGAGCTGTGTTTTCCATTCGCTCAACATGACCTAGCCATCTTAGGCGTTGGATCTGAAGACGCCGTGCTATGTTTATGTCGATTTATGGCCCGTACAGTTCACTATTAAGTCTTCTCCTCCACTCCCCATTTATGCAGGTCGGGCTGAAAATCGTACGCAGAATTTTTCTCTCAAAAGGACCACGCAGGACCGGGATGATAAGGGTCTTGTATATGGTCACCTTGGTGTTTCGAGAGAGGGCTCTGCTTCTCAATTGCCTCCCGAGCCCAAAGAAACAGCAGTATGATTTTAGCACTGGCCTAGGTAGACGAAGTCCTTGACTACCTCGAAATTGTACCTGCCAATATGTGCGCCCTGGCCAAGACGCCGGTGGTTCGTGCACTTTTTCGACAACAGAATATATTTCCACTAACTCGTTGTAGCCAAGGTACGCATGAGGATATCAAGAATGCTTAGGAGTCGAGTAGAACTACCTAAGTTTGACGTCGGAAAGCTACAATCGCAAGAGACTGCCAGAATCTTTGCCGATCGTGTCTCCTCCAAGCTCTCTCAAAATCCGCCCACAGCAGCACAAACAATAGAGCAGGAATGGGTGCATTGCCAGAGCGCCGTCAGAGACGCTGCCTCAGAGGTGCTGGGTTTCAAACCGCCACCACCTAGAAACCCCTGGTTCGATGAACAATGCGAACAAGCCCTAAGGCAAAACAAGGGGCATACAAAGCCATACTGCAACGACGGACGAGAGCTGCCGAGAGCCGTACAACAGGACCGGGATGATAAGGGTTTTATCCAGAGTCAACTTTGTCGTTCGGGAGAGGGCTCTATTACTCAATTGCCTCCTGAGCCCAAAGAAACAGCGATTGGCAAGAGTGATTCTGCGTTTGATTTCGGAACTGATGTCGTTGTTCCAAGTCACTGCGGAGCCAAGGTAGAAGAAGTCCTTAACTACCTCGAACTTATATCTGCCAATACAAACGTTCTGGCCAAGACGTTGGTGGTTATCGTCCTTTTTTGTTGACAGCATATATTTAGTTTTGCCCTCGTTTACCGCCAGACCAACTTTCGCCGCCTCGAACTCAATACTCGCAAATGCCTCATTGACATCTCGCTGTGATCTACCTATTATGTCAATATCGTCGGCGTATGCAAGGAGTTGCGAGGATTTGAAATAGATTGTGCCCCTTGTATTGGCTAGTGATTTTTGCATGATCATTTCCAATATGATGTTGAAGAAATCACACGACAGCGCATCGCCCTGCCTAAATCCATTTTTGACATCAAAACTATCGGTAAGGTGTTCACCGATTCGGATGGAGCAGCGATCATTCTCCAAAGTCATCCTGCATAATCTGACGAGTTTAGCAAGTACGTCAAAGGTAGACATAGCGTTGTATGGCTCGTCTCTAAGTACGCTGTCGTATGCGGCTTTGAAGTCGACAAATAGGTGGTGAGTGTCGACTTAAAATTCATTGGTTTTTTCCAAGATCTGCCGTAGTGTGAAGATTTGGTCGATGGTGGACTGCGCCAAGTATAGGGGAATAAGTCTCCTTAACATGGCATATGTATAAGATCTTCTCTGTCGTATTGTGTGAACGCCTGAAACCGTTTGTGGATAACCTGATCGGATCTTATCAGTGAGTTTTCAGGCCAGGTAAATCCACAATAAACCAAATATTTATGCTACGGCAGATCTTGGTGAAGAATGTCAAATCGACACTCACCACCTTTTCGTCGACTTCAAGGCCGCGTATGACAGCGTGTATAGGACGAGCTATACAAAGCCATGTCTAGTTTTAACATCCCTGCCAAACTCGTCAGACTGTGCAGGATGACAATGGAGAATTTTCGCTGCTCCGTCGGTAATGAGCAAACCGAGACCATTGATGTAAAAAAGAATTTAGACAAGGTGACGGTGTGTCATGCAACTTGAAAGGAAGAGATCGTGCAATATTAGCTGACCAATATAAGAGGTGCGATCTATTTTAAGTCTACGCAATCGCTTGCGTACGCTGACGACATTGACGTGGACGGACATTGATTGGACGGACACAGCGAGACGTCACGCTTTTAGAGGCTAAAATGGGTCTCAAGGTTAATGAGGGTGAAACCAAATATCTGCTTTCATCTAAAAGAGACGGTCAACACCGACGTATTGGCCAGAACGTCGCCATGTATGTATGTGTATGTATGTTGGCGTTACAGTCCATGAAGAACCTGAGCCGAGCTTCTCTCAATCACCCATGTTGTGTGTGATTTCATTTTCCCATAGGTGAAAGGGACCTACAGTTTATTGCCGGTTCCGAACGGCGAATTTCGAGAAGCTTTTCATGACAAATTTACTACAGGGAGTTTTGTCAGAACCCCGCTGAGAAGAAACACCTTGAAAAACACGTTCGATGACATGGCTGTGTCGGGATTCGATCCCCTGTCATCGGCGTCAGAGGCCAAAACACTACCCAAGGCGCCACGGTGCTCTCAAATCTCGCCATGGGCTGATATAACTTCGAAGTGGTCAAGGAATTCGTCTACCTTAGCTCACTGATGACCGACGACAACAACACCAGCGCGAGATGAAACGCAGAATCACTCTTACCAACCGCTGTTGCTTTGGGCTCAAAAGGCAATTGAAAAGTACAGCCCTCTCTCGGAAAACCAAGGTGACACTATATAAGACCTTAATCATCCCAGTCCCTCTTTACGACGCAGAGACTTGGACCTTAACAAAAGCGGATGGAGATGCCATTAGTCGTTTCGAGACGAAAGTTGTGCGTACTATCTACGGTCCCGTTTGTTCAAACGGTGTATGGAGGAGAAGATATAACAAAGAACTGTACGGATTGTACAGCGACATCGGCTTGGTACGACGTCTACGGACACAGCGTCTAAGGTGGCTAGGCCATTAGAGCGCATGGAAAATACAGCTCCGACCCGAAGAGTCTTCGAATCCGCCCTGGAAGGAAGGCGCGGCAGAGGACGGCCGCTTCAACGGTGGCGCACGCAGGTGGAAGGGGACCTTAACCAACTGGGCGTGCGGCGCTGGAAACAGCTGGCCAAAGACCGTGCCAGCTGGAGACGCTTGTTGGTTGAGGCCCAGGTTCACCACGGACTGTGTAAGTAAGTAATACAATAAAATCTATTATTAGTAATAATGTCAGGAGCATTAGCAGCAATGTGCTGCTAAAATGGGTGTGCTAAATTCGATACAACCACAGTATGTATAATACAAAATAAACAGAAACTTGCTAGCAGCTATGTTACACGCAGTTCCATTTAAAACGAGCTATTTGGCACCACTAAACATCAACTGTTATACAGGCACACGAGTCAAATCGATAACATCATCCGTTGACAGTGCCCCCGGAAATTCAAACCAAAACAACAACAACGAATACAGATATTTTCCCGCCAACAACTATCAAAGGCAATAGATTCACACTCTGCTCCTTATCATGCTGAGTGAATTCATTCAACCCTCCCAAAAGGGTGTTTGATCAGAACAGACGGAGCAAAAATGATTAAAGAATAAAATCGCTAGATTCTGTTCATATCTACAACTATGTACGTATGTATGTATCTATGACTAACTCGTCGTAATGCGATTTTAATTGCATTCCGGAGAAAGTGTTGTTTTCGGCATACACCGTGTACTCATCTCTACAAAGTGCAATAAAACTAGGAAAGAATATCTACATTTCTCCAGAGTTATAAGTTTTATAGACGCAGTTAGTCTTGAAGCATAGGATCATCTCCTGCTCTTCCCTGTCCTCGCCCACACCTTTGTCGTACCTACATACATACATTCCTTTGTCATTCCCAATGACTTTTTTGCTATTTCTTGGAACACAAAACCCGGTCTTCTCCCACCGGTCGTTGGTCACAGATTTGCAAACGGCATTTTGCTAATTATAAAAGAAAAACAAGAAACCGAATCGAACATCAGAATAAAATTCCGAGAATTCGGCATTTGTTTCTAAGCACCACCAATATATGTAGGTATTCAGGTAGAGAGTGAGAAACGAACGACAAATCTTCAACAACTGCGTCACATTCAAATGCATTTATGACAAGCAAAAAAAAAATTAAACCAACGAACTAGATACAGTGGTGTTCTCATAAATAGCACACCCTTATTCAAATATGTATTTGCTTGCGATACACTCTGTACTTACAAACTGCACGGGAGTAAAGCCATAATATCCCAAGGAAGTACCGTTATGAATATGAAAACATACGACAAAAAAGATACCGAAGAACAACAAGGCCGCAAGCTCAGATGGCTTGCCATCAGAGCTCTTCAAGGCCGGCGGCGATGTTCTGGTAGGGAGCATGCACCACATCATCTGCAGAATTTGGGAAGATGAAAGCATGCCCGACGACTGGAATACCAGCTCTATATGCCTCATCCACAAAAAAGGCGATCCTAATTCTTGCAAGAACTATAGAGGTATATCCCTGCTCAATGTCGCATACAGGATCCTGTCCAGCGTATTGTGTGAACACCTAAAACCATTCTGCACCGCACTAATCGGCAGCTACCAGTGCGGCTTCCGGCCCGGCAAATCAACTATAGACCAAATGTTCACACTTCGACAAATCCTGGGAAAGACCAACGAGTTTCGAATCGCTTCACACCATCTTTTCATCGATTTCAAAGCCGCATACGACAGCATTCATCGTGAAACACTGTTTGGGGCGATGGCCGAACTCGGAACTCGGTAAAACTGATCCAGTTGTGTCGCGCCACGCTAAAAAACACGCGATGCACCGTGCAACTCGGTTCTAGGACCTCGGAACCATTCGAAACATGCACCGGATTTCGGCAAGGAGATGCGCTGTCATGTGACTTCTTCAACCTGGTGCTGGAGCAGATAGTGCGACGGGCAGGCGTCAACAGGGAAGGCACTATCTTCTACAAGTCCATCCAGCTGCTAGGATACGCGGATGACATCGACATCATCGCGTGTTCTCGCCGTGGCATTGTGGAAGCATTCACGGCGATTGAAGAACAGGCGAAACGAGTTGGTCTTAAGGTCAATGAGGACCAGACGAAGTGCATGCTGTCAAGCAAAAACCAACCCGTCGCTCACCCCCTGGGACAAAATATAGCAATTGACAGCTACAATTTCGAGGTAGTTAAGGAGTTTGTCTACCTCGGGGCAAACGTAAATTCCACAAATGACACCACAGTGGAGATCCGGCATAGAATCGCCCTTGGCAACCGCTGTTACTTCGGCTTGTCCAAACAACTGGGGTCAAAACTCCTCACTCGAAAGACCAAAGTCATGCTTTACAAAACGCTCATTCTGCCAGTCTTGCGGTACGGAGCCGTAAGCTGGACGATAAGCAGGACAGCGGATCTGATTTTTGGTTCTTTCGAAAGTCACATTCTGCGCCGGATATTTGGTCCTGTCTGTGAGGATGGTGAATGGAGAAGAAGACACAACCGCGAACTCTACGAGCTGTACCAAGATGTGGATGTAGTCCGGAAGGCGAGGATCCGTCGACTACACTGGCTCGGCCACATCGAGCGCATGGACATCAACGCTCCAGCTAAGAGGGTCTTCGACTCCGAGCCTCCTGGTTCGAGAGGAAGAGGAAGACCGAACCTCCGGTATAAAGACCAAGTAATCGCGGATGTAAGACATCTTGGTCTTGATAACTGGAAGTAGCGTGCCCGGGACCGTCAAGGATGGAAGGCAGCTATAGCTCAGGCTCAGATCCTCCATGGATCGCAGGCCTGATAAGTAAGTAATGGATCAACATCAGTATAAGCTAATCCTGGAGAACCAAATGGAGCGATATACCGACGACTCTATGCCTGTATCATGGATTTTTATGCATGACAATTATCCAAAGCCTGATTCGCGGATAGTGAAGAATTGGCTTTCGGAGCGACAAATTTCCGTGCTTGATTGGCTGGCCCAAAGTCCCGATCTGAATCCTATCGAGAATCTTTGAAATGATGTTGACTCCCTTGTTGAAGACTCCAGTGCAAAAAATTTAGAAGAATTTTAGCAAACCACAAACGCTACTTGGGAAGCTATACCTGCCCAGAAATGTAAGCGCTTAGTAGAGAGTTTGCCAAACTTATACATACATATACACCATCGACCAAATCTGCACACTACGGCAGATCCTGGAAAAAACCAATGAATTTCAAGTCGACACTCACCACCTATTTGTCGACTTCAAAGCCGCATACGACAGCGTAATTAGAGACGAGCTATACAACGCCATGTCTACCTTTGACGTACCTGCTAAACTCGTCAGACTATGCAGGATGACTTTGGAGAATGCTCGCTGCTCCATCCGAATCGGTGAACACCTTACCGATAGTTTTGATGTCAAAAAAGGATTTAGGCAGGGCGATGCGCTGTCGTTTGATTTCTTCAACATCATATTGGAAATGATTGTGCAAAAATCACTAGCCAATACAAGGGGCACAATCTATTTCAAATCCTCGCAACTCCTTGCATACGCCGACGACATTGACATAATAGGTAGATCACAGCGAGATGTCAATGAGGCGCTTGCGAGTATTGAGATGGAGGCGGCGAAAATTGGTTTGGCGGTAAACGAGGGCAAAACTAAATATATGCTGTCATCAAAAAAGGACACTCAACACCGACGTCTCGGCCAGAACGTTTGTATAGGCAGATATAAGTTCGAGGTAGTTAAGGACTTCGTCTACCTTGGCTCCGTAGTGACCTGGAACAACGACATCAGTTCCGAAATCAAACGCAGAATCACTCTTGCCAATCGCTGTTTCTGTGGGTTCAGGAGGCAACTGAGTAATAGAGCCCTCTCCCGAACGACAAAGTTGACTCTATATAAGACCCCTATCATCCCGGTCCTGTTGTACGGCGCAGAAGCATGGACACTATCAAAAGCGGATGAGGAGGCCCTTGGTCGGTTCGAGAGAAAGATCTTGCGCGTGATTTTTGGGCCTATAAACGCAGGTGGGGGATGGAGGAGAAGGTTCAACCACGAACTTTACGGGCTGTAAAGCGACCTGAGTCTAGTCAGGCGTCTACGGATTCAACGCCTAAGATGGCTGGGCCATGTAGAGCGAATGGACACCACAGCTCCAGCCCGGAGAGTCTTTGAATCCAACCCCGAGGGACGAAGAAGCAGAGGAGGGCCGCCTTTAAGATGGCGCACACAGGCGGAAGGGGACCTCAGCCAACTGGGTGTGCGGCAATGGAAAAGGCTAGCGAAAGATCGTGCTAGATGGAGTGGCATGTTGGTTGAGGCCCAGGTTCACCCCGAACTGTAGCGCCCACTAAGAAGAAGAAGAAGTTCCAGACCGGCAATTGAGAGCCAATCTTTCACTTTAGCGATAGCTGCGTTCGCAGTAGCCTCTACTTCTTCTATATGCTTAGCCACTGTGACGATGGCAATATTCGTACTCCTTCGGGAAGCGCTAGTCGTAAAACGCCATCGTACATGATGTTCCACAGGAGAGGTCCAAGGACTGATTCTTGAGGGACACCCGCACATATGTATGTATGTATAAAAGCACATCAGTTATAAAACAAAAAAAAAAAAAACTGAACCTACGGGTGTGCTATTTATCTGAACACCACTGTACATATCTGACACGCATACACCGTCGTAAACATAGTCACCTTGTACATACTATGTATCTACAAATCTACTATCTACTATACTGACCATGGTAATTATCCGTGATATTAGTTTGGTCAGGCGTGTATGAGTTGTCGCCGAATCGCCAAACTGGAGTCTCTCCTGATGCTCCATAGCATGCTGGAGGTTGTTGTCAAAATAACACAAAGACCAAATGATGAGGAAAAAGATAGATCAGTACGTGTATATGTATATAACATAAAATGACTCTAATTAAGTTCCTGCGACCAATAAAACCAAACTCCAACGGCCGGTTTTTAAACAACAAACAAAACAATGAAACAGCGGCGAAATCGTATTTACTTTGGCTACATTCGTAACAATCTGTATCTATGTATGCATGTACGCGTACATTTGTCAAAGTTACTCAGCGATACACGGTGTATGTCGCGTATCCATCGCATCTATCTAACCAGGTATCCATCCACATACGTTTCTACATATGTACATATGAGTATGTCCGCACATAACAATCAAATAAATTGAGACGGCCGCCCCAAAAACCAAAAAAAAAGAAAACATCTCAGTGAGATACCTAGCTATAGGTACGAGTATCTGATATCTCTCGAAGTGTTTTCTTAATGAATAAACGCGTATTCGCTTATGGTTATCTGCGGATGATTGGCTTGCGTAGACCATGTGTGTACGTATTTTAGATTCGCTGTCATTTAAGCCGGGATTACGGCTTTCTTTGTTTCCTTCCACGCTTTTTATTCGATTTTTTATTTTTATTTTCTTCCATTGCCCCATCTGACAACAATTTGATTAACAAGGCGCTATGGTCTTTGTTGGATTTACTTAGTTCTGTTGTTGTTTATTTCAAGATGCCACCAACGCGCTCTTAGAATAGCTAGATAAAAAGGAAATGAAAACAAGATTCAAATATCTAACGAATTTTTGGCATTTTTAGCAAACGCACATGCGATTTTCTTCTTTTCTCTTTTCTATTCTCATCATTATCTCGAACATCATTTTCTTCAACTCGACATGTGCACAAGAGTCCTTTCGCACATCCAATACCACTACAATCGGTTCAGTTGCATCCGATATTGGTTAACCTATATACACATACATACATACATGGACCATCTATTTTCCTATTGTTAAGTGCAGATGGGTTTCTCCATACTTTTCCTGTTCCATCGATTGGGTTTTTAGCTCTTCTCAAACATTCCATTGCATGCCTGAATGCACAGAATCTGTATAGAAATCTGGGTTTTTTGGTTCCTCTTACATAAATGTCGATGCATTAGTTGAACGTTGTAATGCATACACACAAGCACACTTTTAGGTTGGTACAGTGCGTCCTGGCGGGATCTGATGCCATACCATGATGTTGTACATGAGGAAGCTGCGTGTGCAGTAGTCTAGCTTCTTGTGTGATCTCTATATGCGAGGAGAGATGAGTGTGGTGGTTAGGTGTACCTGCCATGTGTTATTGTCTTTTGTCTGACTATGATCCTTCTGTAGGGTGAGCTAAGTAAATACTGCCATTCCAACCACACAAAATGTGTATAGTGTCTAGGAAAATCGTCGGAATATTTTCTTCCTTCTGATTTTGTTGTTGTTTCTCGTTATGGCTGGATAAATATGTAACTATGGGTGTAAGGTTAGCGGTTGTAGTTGTAATGTGATTTGTGATATCGCAAAATCGTGAGAAACAGTGAACAATCATATCTTTTTTACCCTAAAATTCACTGACAAAATAGATACATATGTATGTATGTATGTATCCAACGAATCAATCATATATGTACATATGTATATACAAGTGTAAGATCATTCAAATACATTTTTTTCTTTCATTGTATTCTTCGTTTTATTACTTTGTTGTCGAAAGATGGTTCACATAAGACCTTCAGCGAATAGATCGAATCTCTGAGTCCGACTAGCAAGTTGGTTAAAGTTCTCAAACGGGGAATATCGACAAAGCTAGATGGACTCAGAAAAGCTGATGAAAGGTACCATCACTCTACTGAATCTAAAGCCGAATCTCTCAGTTTACTGCTTCAGACACATTTCCCGGGAAATCAGACTGTCATCGGCTCGCTGCATACTCCTTCAAGGGAAACTGCAACGGTTGAAAGGCAGTTACTTCCCATTTCGAAAATAATTTTCACTGCTAGTCTGGCACTAGTCTGGAGCACGAGAAGTGTGCGATTGAAAACTTGGAGAGGTGCTACCGCATGCACGACGTTCGAAGATTTTATCAACAGATAAATCGAATGTCTCAAGGCTATAAAGCCCGAACGGAGGCCTGTAAGGATGAGAACGGACACCTAATAGTGGAATCGCTGTCGATGCTCAGAATTTGGAAAAACCACTTCTGCAGACTGCATAACAGCGATGACAGCCAACATACCGCCGTCAGGCAGAATGATCCATTTCTCAATGACAAAGATCGCAGAGAATTCCGTCCTTCTGATCTCGACGAAGTTGAGATTGCCATGACAAAACTCAAGTCGAATAAAGCTGCTGGCGCAGATGGATTGCCTGCTGAGCTTTTCAAAGTATGTAGATGGGGTGAGCTGGTTAGGAGTATGCACCTGCTCATCTGTAAGATCTGGTCAGAGGAAAGCATGCCTAAGGAATGGAGTCTCAGCAAAAAAGGAGACCCCTTTGACTGCGCCAACTACAGAGGAATAAGTCTCCTTTAATATCGCATACAAGTTCTTCGCTGCCGTTTTGTGTGAACGCTTGAAGCCGTTCGTAAACAAGCTGATAGGTCCTTATCAGTGTGGCTTCAGGCCAGGGAAGTCCACCATCGACCAAATCTTTACAATACGGCAGATCCTAGAGAAAACCAATGAATTTCAAGTCGACACCCACCATCTATACGTCGACTTCAAGGCCGCATTAGACAGCGTAATTAGAGACGAGCTATATAACGCTATGTCTACCTGCTAAACTCGTCAGACTTTGCAGAATGACTCTGGAGAACGCTCGCTGCTCCATCCGAATCGGTGAACACCTTACCGATAGTTTTGATGTCAAAAAAGGATTTAGGCAGGGCGATGCGCTGTCGTGTGATATCTTCAACATCATATTGGAAATGATTGTGCAAAAATCACTGGCCAATACAAGAGGCACAAATCCTCGCAACTCCTTGCATACGCTGACGATATTGACATGATAGGTAGATCACAGCGAGATGCCAATGATCTACCAATTTTAGCGAGTATTGAGATGGAGGCGAAGAAATTGGTTTCGGAAGTTAATGAGGACAAGACTAAATTTCTGCTGTCATCGAAAAAGGACGTTTACCACCGACGTCTTGGACAGAACGTGCATATTGGTAGATATAAGTTTGAGGTAGTTAAGGACTTCATTTACCTCGGCTCTGCGCAGAATTACTCTTGCCAACCACTGCTTCTTTGGGCCCAAGAGGCAAATGAGAAGTAGAACCCTCTCTCGTAAGACCAAGTTGACCGTATATAAGACCTTAGTTATCCCGGCTCTGTTATACGGCGCAGAAACATGGACTTTATCTAAAGCGGATGAGGAAATCCTTGGTCGTTTCAAGAGAAAGATTCTGTGTGCGATTTTCGGTTCTATAAACACAGAGGGGGGTTGGAGGAGATGATTCAATCACGAACTGTACGGGTTGTACAGTGACATGAGTATAGTTAGGCGTCTACGGATCCAACGGCTAAGATGCCTAGGCCATTTAGAGCGGATGGACATCACACTCCAGCCCGTAGAGTCTTTGAATCTAACTCCTAGGGACGAAGAAATAAAAGACGGTCGCATCTAAGGTGGCGCGCACAGGTGGAGAGGGACCTCAACCAACTGGGCGTGTGGCACTGGAAAAGACTAACGAAAGATTCTGCTAGGTGGAGAGGCATATCGGTGAAGGCCCAGGTTCACCCCGAACTGTAGCGCCCGCTAAGTAAGTAAGTAAGTAAGTCTGGCACTTGCCTACATACCTATTCCTTGGCGCACGGTGAAAGTAGTCTTTTTTCTCAAAAAAGGAGAAGAGGATGACTTACTCGCCAAGAGTTTTAGACCAATCAGTCTAACATCCTTTTTGCTAAAAAGCATGGAGAGAGCTGCATGTGCGCAAAGTAGCTCTTCAAATGCGTCCTCTTTCGGAGATGCAACATGCTTATCAGCGCGGAAAATCCTGTGAGACTACGCTTAGTAGTCCTACCTAGTTAGGAGGACAGAATGCGCAGAGTACGCGCTGAGCATTTTCGTCGAAATTAAGGGAGCTTTTGATGACACAACTTTTGACCCAAAGTGTCAAGTCCGGCGTAAACTACCTGGC
Source organism: Eumerus sabulonum (assembly GCA_951905685.1). Lineage (NCBI taxonomy): Eukaryota > Metazoa > Arthropoda > Insecta > Diptera > Syrphidae > Eumerus > Eumerus sabulonum. The sequence continues at coordinate 71,491,694 of OX645062.1, forward strand.
TGCCCGCAAGGCAGGCGTCCTGACTCCGCTGTTAAGTTGCATGATGGTCGACTCTCTGCTTGATGCTCTCAATGCCTCTGGAATCTATGTCCATGCCTATGCACAGTGCCGGATTTAGGGGAGGGCAGCCGGGGCTACATCATCGAACTAGAAAGACAATATTCTCGGTCCCAAATATGAACATGAACGTCTGTATGAACATGAGATTTCAAAGACTCATTTGGAATCAGTAATGAGTTCAGCGCAACGGGGAATCTATGCGTCACAGGACGCATCGATCAAGAGTGAGCGATCTAAGAGGCACACAAAATCCAGTATTGGCAAAAAATCTTTTGAAGTATAGCTAGGACTACCAAATTCATTGCTGAGCCTGGATCAGCCTTTCGAGGTGACAACGAAATTATTGGTTCACATCGAAATGGAAATTTTGGATTTGCTAGCCGAGTATGAACCAATCCTGGCTGCCCATTTGAAAGAGCATGGATATAAAGGAAGTGGTCATATCGATTGCATTTCGTCCACTATTTGCAAAGAACTGATCAAGTCTATGAGTGACAAAGTGCTAACTGAAATAGTATCCAGAACAAAAAAATCCAAATACTATTCGATGTCAGTGGATACCACTCCTGACGAACCTCATATCGATCAACTAACTATAGTTGTTCGATATATTGCAGGATCGAAGCCAAAAGTAAGATTTCTCCTCTTTTAACTAAACTGCGGCCATACCGGTGGGGCCATAGCAAACGCTTTACTAACATTTTTAAGTGACCATCTAATAGACATTTTTGATTGCCACGGCCAATAATATTACAAGGCCGCAAACATACATACATACTTACTTGCTTACTTATCAGGCCAGCGATCCATGGAGGATCCGAGCCTGAGCTAAAGCTGCCTTCCAGCCCTGACGGTCCCGGGCACGCTTCTTCCAGTTATCATAACCAAGATGTCTTACATCCGCGATTACTTGGTCTTTATACTGGAGGTTCGGTCTTCCTCTTCTTCTCAAACCAGGAGGCTCGGAGTCAAAGACCCTCTTAGCTGGAGCGTTGATGTCCAAGGGCTCGATGTGATCGAGCCAGTGTAGGCGACGGGTCTTTGCCTTCCGGACTAGATCCACATCTTTGTACAGCTCGTAGAGTTCGCGGTTATGTCTTCTTCTCCATTCACCTTCCTCACAGACAGGACCAAATATCCGGCGAAGAATGTGACTTTCGAAAGAACCAAAAATCAGATCCGCTGTCCTGCTTATCGTGCAGCTTTCGGCTCCGTACAGCAAGACTGGCAGTATGAGTGTTTTGAAAAGCATGACTTTGGTCTTTCGAGTGATGAGTTTTGACCTGGAACAACGACATCAGTTCCGAAATCAAACGCAGAATCACTTTTGCCAAACGCTGTTTCTTTGGGTTTAGGAGGCAACTGAGTAATACAGCCCTCTCCGGAACGACAAAGTTGACTCTATATAAGACTCTTATTATCCCGGTTCACCTGTACGCTGCAGATGTATAGACACTATCAAGAGCGGATGAGGAGGTCCCTGGTCGGTTCGAGAGAGAGAGATGTTGCGTGTGATTTTCGGTCTTATAAACACAGACGGGGGATTAAACCACGAACCTTACGGTCTGTACAGCGGCATGAGTCTGATCAGGCGTCTACGGATTCAACACCTAAGATGGCTGGGCCATGTAGAGCGAATGGACACCACAGCCCCAGGGCGAAGAGTCTTTGAATCCAACCCCGAGGGACGAAGAAACAAAGGATGGCCGCACTTAAGTTTGCGCACACAGTTGGAAGGGGACCGCAACCAACTGGGTGTGCGGCAATGGAAAAGGCTAGCAAGAGTTGGTGCTACTTGGAGGGGCTTGGTGGTTGTGGCCCAGGTTCTCCCCGAACGGTAGCGTCCGTTAAGAAGAAGAATCTTATCGGCAAGCATTCTCCAATATTCAATGTTGCAATATCACAGAAAGGTAGTTTTGGGATATACATATATACATAAATTATACAAAATTGGACCGAGGACGAAACCCTGTGGTACTCCAAAATAAAAGTAAACGAAACTGGAAACATGATTATTGACAAATACCCTGAATGAGCGATATATTGCACAAGACAGAGGGACAATTAAGGATTACCATTTTCAATAGGCCGCCATGCAATACTGAATCGAAGACTTGTTTTGCAATGTCTAGAAAAAGTATGCCTGTAGATCTGCCAATGGCACGATTATTTTTAATAATGTTACGTACTCTCAAAACTTGATGTGAGGTACCATGACCACGTCGAAATCCGGATTGTTCAGCAGGGTAGAGCTTTTTATCTTCAATTAGGTAAACAAGTTTTTCTTTCATTATTTGCTCATAAATTTTGCTCACTGAACTTAGTAAACTAATTCGTCAGTAACTTTTAGCGCTGTCAATTGGCTTACCTGCTTTAGGTATTGCTATAACCTTGGCTTATTTCCAGCCTCTGGAAAGTAGTACAGTCTTAATCGCGAATTTATGGCGAATGTCTAATCCATTCGTTCTACGAACATTGAGTTTTTTTAACAAAAAAGATAATATCACTCTCTGTTAAGTGTTATTTTGGTGGAGTAACATGACTAGAGAGATTAAAGCTTACTGAACCAGGGCCTCAATCAACAAGCCTCTCCAGCCCGCATGGTCTTTGGCCAGCCGCTTCTAGTGCCAAACGCCCAATTGATTGAGGTCCCTTTCCACCTGTGTGCGCACCTTAGATGCGGTCGTCCTCTGCTGCGTCGTCCCTCGCGGTTGGTGTCGTAGACTCATCGGGCCGGAGCGGAGATATCCATTCGCTCTACATGGCCTAGCCTTCTTAGACGTTAGATCCGATGACTTCTAACTAGGCCGATGTCGCTGTATAGCCCGTACAGTTCTTGGTAGAATCTCCTCCTCCACTCTCCGCTTACACCAACGGGACCAAAGACTGCATGCAGAATTTTCCTCTCGAAACGCCCAAGAGCCTCTTCAGCCGCTTTTGATAACGTCCAAGCCTCAGCGCCGGAGAGGAGGACCGAAATGATTAAGGTATGGTAGAGGGATACCTTAATTTTTCGAGAGTGGGCTCTACTACTCAGTTGCCTTTTGAGCCCAAAGAAGCAGCTGTTGGCAAGAGTTATTCTACGTTTTGTCTCAGCGCTGGTGTCATTGCTGCTTGTCATTATCGAGCCATCTTGTCGACTTGGAATTCATGGGCCTTCTCCATGGTCCATCGTGGATTTTTCTGGCTTGAATTCACACTGGTAGGAACCTATCAGATTGTCCACGAACGGTTTCAGGCGCTTACACAGTACGGCAGAGAGGACCTTGAACGCAATGTTCAGGAGACTTATCCCTGTGTAATTGGCGCAGTCATAGGGGTCTCCTTTCTTATGAACCGGGCAAACGATGCTGAGATTCCATTCATCGGGCATGCATTCTTCCGACCATATCTTGCAGATGAGTTGGTGCATGTTGCCCATCGCCAGCTGCTTCAAACAGTTCCGGGGCAAGTCCGTCTGCTCCAGTTTCGATATCGCTATTTTAACAGCGTCTAGGTCGGGTGGGTGGGATTCTCTTTCGTCTTCGTCCATTGTGAATGGTTCGTTCTGCCTGACGGCGGCATTTTGACTATCATCGCCGTTATACAGTCTGCAGAAGTGGTTCTTCCACAATTTCAGTTTCGACTGTGACTCCATTATTAGTTGTAGCCTTGGAATGTTCGTTTTACATTTTGGTAAAACTTTCAAACGTCGTTCCTGCAATAACATCTCTCCATCTCCTCGATATCGCGCTTCTCGTGCTCCTTCTTTTTTCTTCTCAGAAGCGCATGGTTCTCTCTCCTTTTCTGTTCATAGAGCTCGCGGGCAGCTCTCGTCCGTCGATGCAGTGTAGCCATGTATGCATTCTGTTTCACTACATGAGCCTGTCTGCATACGTCATCAAACCAGGGGTTTCTCGAAGGTGGTGGCTTGAAACCGAGTACATCTGAGGCGGCCTCTCTAATGGCGTTCTGACAACGATTCCATTGCTGTTCTATGGTTTGTGCAAATTGCATCGAGACTTGAGAGAGCTTGAGGAAGACTTGGTCGGCGGAGGTCCTGGCGGTCTCCTGCGATTGCAGCTTTCCGACGTTAAATTTTGGTGTTCTTGCTCGACTCCGCTGATTTCGAGAAATTCGCATCCGTCCCTTGGCTGCAACAAGGTAATGATCCGAGTCGATGCTGGCTCGTCGAAAGGTTCGGACATCTAAGATGCTGGAGGACTATCTGCCGTCGACCGCAATGTGATCAATTTGATTGATTGTCGATAGATCGAAATACTGGTAGGTGTGGGAATTGTGTACTGGCTACCACGAGATTATGACCCGCCATAAGGTCCACTAGCCTTAGTCCGTTTTCTGACGTGGTGCTGTGTAGGCTGTGCTTTCCTATGAGTCGTTTAAAGAGAGCTTCCTTACCCAGCTTTGCACTGAAATCTCCTAGAACGATTTTGGTGTAATAGCTGGGACATTGGGCATATGTTTTGCCTAGGAGATCATAGAAGTCGCATTTCTCCTTTGTGGGGGCGTGGACGCATATTAAGCTTATATTGCCGAGATTGGCCTTGATGCGGATAGCTATGAGGCGTTCGCTTACATACTGGAAGTTTAAGACTTTTTCCTGAGTCTGCTTCGAATAACCAATCCGCATCCGAATAAGCGCTGTTGGTTCTCCTTGTAGCAGTTCCCGTAGCAGATGTCGTAGTTTTTCATCCGTCTTTTGCCTGGTCCATCCCATCGCACTTCTTGGAGCGGGGTAATGTCTGTCTTATAGCAGTCCAAAGGGTTGACCAGTTGTCCGGCTGCACCTGGTCTGTTGAGGGATCTAACGTTCCAGGTGCAGATCCGGAATTCGTTTCCTTTTTGACGTTTGCGGGGGTCGTCAACATGTAATCCGTCCGTATCCGAGGCTGTTGGTTGTTTCTGAACAAATTTTTGTTTTACGTGATAGGAATGTTACCTCTAAGCACAACCCCCAACCTGGAGGACCAGGTTCCTCTTTCTCCAAGGACAGGTGGTCCGGTCGCTACACACTGGTTCACTATCTGACAAGTGCCAGTATAGCTATCCAGGGGAGGTCACGCGGAGGCTGTGTGTCAACTTGGATTGAGCAGGGACAGAGATCGAAGCTGGCGTTTGCTATGTTAAATACGATCAACTTCTTTGCTCCGCTTGCTCGCTCCCTCCTTAAAACTGCTTATACTATAAAGCTGCTTATAGTATTATCCACAATGGCGGGAAATCCGCAAATCCATTTGATCCTTGCCTGTGCGATATGCAATTGGGCCATAATCCAGGGTCAATAAAGGTAATGGTTTATTCAAAAACGTACAAAAGAAAATAAACCGCGGGGACTTTTAAGTCACCTGCTACATATGTATGTACGTTTTTTCTTAAGTAGTAACTGGCGTATATACAGATAAGTGAACAAAATTGGACGAAAACTTGTCTAGTTCAAGTCTTTGTTTCAAGTTCCAAAATGACTTTGTCTACTGTACGTAGAACTACAGCTTGTGTGGCACATCTGGTCTTAAGTGATGTTGTAACACAATAGTTATCCGTTGGTGAGACACATGTAAGGCACACGCTGCCAAATTAATTCAATATGGCAAGGATATTTAAAAAAAGAAGAACAAAGAAAGGACAATTTAGAAACAGGTTTCTGGGAAAGCTGTGTAGTGCAATGTGATTCTAGAATATAAAATCTCGAAAAAGATCATAGTTGTGACCAGATCCATTCCAAACAGTAGGAAGATTGAGCTAAAACCATATAAGCTGGCGCTATGAGTACACTACAGTACACTCTCTGTAGAGTGAATTAGGCCTGTTCATACGAGCGAGATTGTTCACATTACCGGGCGTTCAAATTTTCAGGCATTTTTTGTCAAAGTATAACCCATATAGTCGATATTGCGATTAATTTTTGGCAGCAAAATATCACTTCCTATACTATCCAAAGCCAAACCAAACCAATCAAACGAATGAAACTGCAAGAGATCAGTCTCTTAGACATCGCATACAGGATCCTCTCTGTCGTTTGGTGTGAATGTGGCCCATATCAGTGTGGTTTCAGGCCAGGGAAGTCCACGATACACCAGATCTGTACACTGTACCAGATCGTGGAAAGGACTCAAAAGCTTCTCATATTCGTTCACTAGTTTACGACCCTGCACTTCGATTGTAGATAGTGAGCGGCAGCGTATGTTAAGCTCATTAAATTCCGATATCGACAGCACCATCCAATGGGGTAAAAAGAGTAGAGTGGAATTTAATGCATCCAAAACAGATTGCTGTCTCTTGTCGTTAAAGCGTATAACTAACCCGCAGCCATTATCCATGAATGGCACTTGCATCTCAGAAACCGAAAAGCTCTCCGTCCTTGGTATGTGCGTTGCTCACAATCTTATTTGGAGAGATCACATATTCAGTGTCGCCAAGAATGCTGCGAAATGCCTAGGCATCTTATACAGATGCAAGAAATATTTCTCACCCTTAGATCTGGATACAATCTATAAGGCGTTCATTCGTCCCAAATTAGAGTTGAACGCTCATGTCTGGTCCGGTGCTTCCAAGATCTCATTGCACCTACTAGATAGAATACAAAAACGCGCGATAAAAGTGATAGGTGACTCCAGCATTACCAGAACATTAGACTCGCTGGAACATCGCAGGAATGTTACCTGCCTCTCCCTGTTATATCGTTACTTCCACCAAAAATGCTCTGATGAAAAAGCCAGCTGCATTCCGCCCCTTCAACATTTCTCCCGCAATACACGTCTCTCTAGGTATGCTCACCAATATACTCTGAAGCCCGCTTTCGGACGTACTGTCAAATATAGAGAATCTTTCATTAACCGAACCACACGAATCTGGAACTCCCAGCCGGATTCGGTTTTCCCCCCTCAATGCAACATGCAAACATTTACGATTAATGTCCATCGGCATCTCCTCTATCCCTCTTCTTTTCTACCTTGCGCCCGCACTGTGTCACCGACATAGTACCTAAGGTTATTAGACCTTGAGTGCGCGTAAATTAAAAAAAAAAAAAAGAAGTGCAAATCGATACTCACCACGTATTTGTCGACTTATAGGCCGCATGCCATGTCTGGTTTTGACATTCCCACCAATCTCATTAGAGAATTCTTGCTGCTCCATCAAGGTCGGTAACGAACTCACTGACCCCTTTAATGCCAAAAATGGTTTTAGGCAAGGCGACGCGCTCAACATTTTACTTGAGAAGATCGTGTGAAACACAGGTTAACACTAGAGACACGATCTTCCAAAAGTCCGTTCAACTGCTAGCTTAGCGTTGATCACATTGACGTGATTGGTTGAACATAGCGAGCCGTCAGTGAGGCGTTTGTTGACATTGAATCGGAGGCGGTCAAAATAGGTCTGGCGGTAATCGAGGGCAAAACAAAGTAGATATATGCTGTCATCAAGAAAGGACACTCAATATCAACGTATTGGACAGAGCGTCACAATGAGCAATAAAAAACGTTGCGATAGTACATATGCATCTCGGCTCCGCAATAAATAGCCAATCGCTGTTTCTTTGCGCTCAAGAGGCAATTGATCAATAGATCCCTGCTTTGAGGGACCAAGTTAGCTTTATATAGCACTTTGATCATCCCTGTCCTGCTCTATGGCGCATAAGCATGGACGCTATTGAAAGCGGTTGAGAAAGCTTTTGGTTTTTTCGAAAAAAAAGTTCTGCGTGCGATTTTTCGTCCTGTATGCATTGATGGCATATGTTGTAGAGCGGCATGTGCCTACTCAATCGTCTACAAATACAAAGTTTAAGATGGCTAGACCATGTAGAGCGTATGGACAACACACCTCTGGCCCGAAGAGTCTTTGAATCTGTGCCATGGGGACAATGAAACAGAGGACACCCTCGATTGAGTTGGCGCGCACAAGTAAAGAGGGACCTCAACCAATTAAGTGTGCGCAATTGAAGGCAGTTGGCAAAAGATCGTATTGGCTGGAGAGGTTTGTTGGTTGAGGCCCAAGTCCACCCCATACTGTAGCGCCACATAAGAAGAAAATGCAAAACGTAGAATGATGACATATTACAAAGTACGCAAAACTTACCTACTTACTTATCAGGCCAGCGATCCATGGAGGATCTGAGCCTGAGCTATAGCTGCCTTCCATCCTTGACGGTCCCGGGCACGCTGCTTCCAGTTGTCAAGACCAAGATGTCTTACATCCGCGATTACTTGGTCTTTATACCGGAGGTTCGGTCTTCCTCTTCTTCTCGAACCAGGAGGCTCGGAGTCGAAGACCCTCTTAGCTGGAGCGTTGATGTCCATGCGCTCGATGTGGCCGAGCCAGTGTAGTCGACGGATCCTTGCCTTCCGGACTACATCCACATCTTGGTAAAGCTCGTAGAGTTCGCGGTTGTGTCTTCTTTTTCATTCACCTTCCTCACAGACAGGACCAAATATCCGGCGCAAAATTTTTCCTTCGAAAGAACCCAAAATCAGCTCCGCTGTCCTGCTTATCGTCCAGCTTTCGGCTCCGTACAGCAAGACTGGCAGAATGAGCGTTTTGTAAAGCATGACTTTGGTCTTTCGAGTGAGGAGTTTTGACCCCAGTTGTTTGGACAAGCCGAAGTAGCAGCGGTTGCCTAGGACGATTCTATGCCGGATCTCCACTGTGGTGTCATTTGTGAAATGTACGTTTGGCCCGAGGTAGACAAACTCCTTAACTACCTCGAAATTGTAGCTGTCAATTGCTATGTTTTGTCCCAGGTGGTGAGCGACGGATTGGTTTTTGCTTGACAGCATGCACTTCGTCTGGTCCTCATTGACCTTAAGACCAACTCGTTTCGCCTGTTCTTCAATCGCCGTGAATGTCTCCACAATGCCACGGCGAGAACACGCGATGATGTCGATATCATCCGCGTATCCTAGCAGCTGGATGGACTTGTAAAAGATAGTGCCTTCCCTATGCACTCTTTGCAGCTGGCTAATTGAGTTAAAAATTTAGGTTTACTCCAAAGATATTTACTTGTTCGCTCTGTAGAGTAGTCTGCATAAAATGGTGTGTGTTCGCTCTATTGGATTGTTCACTCCACCGAGAGTTTACTGTAGTAACAATTCAAAACGGATAATGTGCAGGTCACGAATGTCAGTACCAATGATAGTAGCATAAGGTACCTTACTAAAGCACTTGTTACAGTTTTCAAACCGCAAAGGTCTGTCGGTGACCTTTACGGGCTCAAAAAGTGAAACCAGGACCCCTTTACTGGAAATTGTTTTAATGCGATATTTGGACATAACAAAAGGCGCATGGGTCGACCGGCCTGCGAAAAGATCGTTGACCTAGGTCTACTTGATATGCCTGAATGGTCAGGGATACCTAAAAATCCAAACTTCATCACAACCCAGCTACCTCTTATTCATTTTACATTCAATTTTATCCCTGCATTGATATCATATGGCCTGAAATAAAAAGCAAATCTACCTAACATCGATGGCACAAAATCGGTTTGTTGGAAATACTATATAAAAGACAGTGGCTACGAAAAGGAACTCAGTTTTCCAACTACCACTGAATGGGACGTTTTAATTTACCATTGGATATAGTTTTGAGGACGGGGCACACCTAAGTGGCCCAAATCGTTCATCAAACTCACAACATATCGTATTGGCCTTGTATTATTTAGCACGTGGTTCGGTAAATATGTACTATCGGATGAAAGTTAAGAAAATCATCAAATATGAACGAGTACCAGTAATAGTCAACAAAAGTATGCTGAACACATAAGAAAACATTAAAAAAAAAAAAAAAAGAAGTAAAATCGTTGACTCAGCATAACTAAATACATAACAAACAGTGTAGAATGTGCGAGTTGAGCTACTCCACCCTACTTTCACCGCCGCCGCAAACAGGCTATCAGTTTGTCATGGCATACCTGCCATTTACATATGACTCATCGATTAAACGCAAGAGATATGAGTTGCTTTCAACCGCGTTGAAATTAAGTAAAAATACTCATCGGAATGTCGCTATCATCATCTGTTTGCCGGAAGATTATCTATAAACAACTCTAGACCATTCGAAACGGTACGAAGGAAGAAGGAAAAGGACTCGAGGGCTTATACAGCTCCAACCTGTTCGTGAAAAACTACAAGAAGAAAAATGCAATTCTGTACATGTATATGGATATGTATCTATCCCGCCACATGTGCTGAATGCATCCCAAGGTCAAAAGCATGCCAACACGCATCAGTGGGGCGTGGGAAGGAGTTCAAGGGCGGATCGGCATCATGAAGGGAGCCGGATACACGATTCATTCATCTTTACTACGTTGCATTAGATCCCCACGAATCTCTCTTTCCAACTTGTATTTTATGGGTCACCACTGCAATAGCATTTCTTTCAACCGACCAGAAACAGAAGAAGAATGTAACATGTATGTAGGTAGATGGATACAAGGACTCACATTCCATCGATAAGAAAAGGAAGAAAAGTAAAATAAATTTTCATTTTCTTTTACAACTATCTTTTGGATTTCTTAAGATTCTACCAATCGTTTGTTTATCTTCGAAGTAGTATACTACAGAATGTTCTTTTGCATGTCATCTCTTCGTTACTGCCCTCTCTCATGCACATGTACTGTTGCCGCCTTAAATTATGTATCTCATTCTCTTTTTCTTTTGTTTTTCCTCTCGTCATTTGTTGTTGGTTGTTGTAGATGCAAGAGCTAAGTAAAGAAGGGAAGAAAAAAAAAAAAAAAACGCGGGACCATGTGCTACTGCCGGGTCTTTACCATCTTCATCCAGTTCTTCTTATTCTTAACATCTCGCCATATGTATTCTCGAGAGCAACAGCAACAAAGCCATGAAGCGAGAGAGTGAGAGAAAACGAGAAAGAGAGGAAAGGAAAGGATAGGAAAAAGGAACTTGAAAAACAAAACATAGAAACCACCAAACGCTCTCTGTCTCTCTTTCGAATAGAATTCCTAAATCTAAAATACAAGCACACGATGGACACGAATAATGCTGAAGAGAAATGTGACAATATGTACATATGGGATACACAACAGTACCATAGAGGACAGTTTGCGAATATACCTATACGAGTAGATACACTTAACTCACACTATCAGGAACTAGTAGCATCGGCATCCCATCATCTCTCTTCTCATTCTCATCTGCCTTTCTGTCTAATGTCGAATGTCCGTCCAGGAACAGAATGGAATGGAAGAGGCCACTATACGCATACCATCAAGCCGAATGTCCAGTCAAACTGCACGCACGTATCACAATCCGCTCTAGTAGTAGTGGAATGCCGAGAGATGTTATCCATTCATCTGAATATGTGTTTGCCTACTCCTTATCCTCATATGCGTCGACCACAGGTAGGCCATCATCATGCCTTTACATGTATGAGTGGTAGACCAATTCGATCATGGTATTTGTGTTATGGAGAAATTTCCTCTTGTTCTTCCTTCTTTTTTGTGTTGGTGGTTAGCAATAGAATTATGTGTTGTGGTGGTTTATTTTCATTTTTTTTTTTCTCTCTTTTATTTTATTTCTTGATTTCGCCCTCCCTCCCCAGATGTACACCAAACAACACCATCGTCGTCATCTTCCTCTTTGTTTTGTATTTGTAAAATGTGTGGACGATACTCGTAAAAGCGAACCCGATCATCATTTGCATTTGCAACGTCGACCAGGACAAACGCTTTTTTGTTTTTGGAAATTTTTACATTTTCTTCAATTTTCGGCTCGTTGGCTTTTAAAAAAATTTTCATTTTTTTTAAATTCCTTATTTCTGTTTTTCGTTCCGTTTTTCTTTAACAAAAAAACAAAAAACTGTTTAAAGAAAACAAACTTTATATTTATCGTTTAGTTTACAAAATTAATGCGAAATTAAAAAAAAAAAATTATCAAAAAAAAAAATTAATCGTTAAAAGGATTTTTAATTTGTTTTTTTGGTTTTTACTCGTTTTGTTTTACGTTTAATTTAAATTAAATATAAAAAAAAAATAGCTTGACGTGTGTAACGGCGTGCAATCGCGGTAATGAATTAATTCAAAAATAAAATATAATTATCGTGGAAAAATACAAAACATATAGTGCGAAACGAGGAAAAAACAAATCAAAACTCAGAGTGAAAAGTGCTAATGAATTTCCATTTTCTTTTTTTTTTTTTAATAAATTACATATTACAAGGAAAATAACTCAAAAACCATCTTCGAAAAAAATCTTGAAGCAGCAGTGGAAGAGCAGCCACAAGTGTTATTTTATTTTTCTTCCTTTTTCTCGTGATTCTTTATCTTTGTTTTGAACAACACGGCGAAGAGAAAACAAGAAAGAACCGAAAGATAGAAAGAAGGAACAAAAAAGAAAAAATTCGAAAAACAAGTAGAAACGGCAAACAAAGATTTTTAGAAAGTGTTCTCTGTCGTGTTTTCGTACAGTGTATTCAGTGTGTGGTGCGCGGGTACGCTGACAATACCTTTAAGGAGTACGCTACGCTTTTTTCGTTCGTTTAACTTTTTCGTTTCTGTTCCTGTATCGAAATTCGTGCATTTTGATATTGAATTAAACACGAGAGTAAAAAAAAAAAACATTAATTTACATCCAAGTGTGTAATGTTTGCATTAAAATGAGATGAGCCTAAATTGGAGTATCAATGATACTTTGACAGTAACGCCAGACAGTAAAAGTGCAACAGTTGAAGCCGTTAATACTGTGCCTTTGTCGTGTGACGAGAATTTCACATCATCTCTCAAAGTCGGGAAGTCAACAGAAAACGGTGAAAGTGATATTGCCATTCGATTAGTGAACGACGGAACATGTACTGCGAAGTTGACAAGCCCAACTAATACCGGCCAATATTCCGAGGAAACATCTAAACTGTCAGGTACGCCCAATGTAGAGAAGGTAACCATGTCAAGTATGGCTGGACTTAAGACCGATTTACAACCGCTTCATTCAGCTTCAGCTAATAATACAGTAAGTGCGGCTGCAGATTCCAGTGACAATCAGCCACCGACACCGACGCCTGACCATCAGTCATCATCATCATCCTCATCATCGGCACATCACCACCAACAGCAGCAACAACAACAACAACAGCAGCAGCAGCAGCACAACTCTATGTATGGCAGTGGTAGTGCCCTCACCAACGCCAATCAAATGTATCAAGAAATGCATTCATACCATCATCCCCCGACCGCGTCATATCTCAGTAGCTATGAGCAATTCTATCATGCGCCACCCGCCGGTGTGGATTACGGCAGTGCCATGCAACAATTGCAACAAGCTCCAGTCTTACCATATCAAATGCAAAATCAATCATTAACTCCGACCGGATCGCCACATGATCTGATCTCGTCTCAACGCTATCATCCTTACATCAACAATGGTAGCCTACATCATCTCACCTCGGGACAGCATAACTCAGTCGGCGCTGTTGTGAGCATTAATAATGGCATTAACTCGGTCAATAATACTAGCAGTTCAGTGTCAAATAGCTCCCTATCACCGCGAGTAGTAAGCTCATCGAGTCCATCCCAAAACAATTCGGCAGCTAATACGCCACATCATAATATGTCCGACGCACACTCGATGGCTAATCGTACACCAACTCCTTCGGCATCGAAACAATGCAACAAATGTGGTGTAATGTGTGCCAGCGAAACGGAACTTAACGAACATTTCACTGCCGCTCATGGTGCTCAACCGAATGAGGAATGTATAACCAATGCAGAACGTTCGGCATCTTCTGCATCGGAACGCCAATATCATCAATTCGGTCCGTATATCAAAGAAGAGCCACCCAGTTCCGATATACTCGATTTAGACTCGCAGAAAATGGTCTATCCGCAGCAGCCAGAAGGTGATCTTGTCGGCGGCGTAAATCCAGGTTTGCATTCAATGCAACGTTCAATGCCCTGGGCCCAGGATATGCATGCAAACTATATGACAGCCGCACATCTTGGCGACAACAAACATCCCGGATACTATGCCAAACAGGATTTCCCTTCCATTAAAAATGAATTTCACTCGATCAAATCGGAATACCCGTCACAAGCGAATTTCGCTAATGCTGGCTTAAAATCAGCCGATTATGGTGCACCAATTGCTCCACAAACTCGACCGGATGAGAAATCATTCACCACTACCGACCTGGCCACCGGAAATAATCCAGTGTCGTCAAGTCCGTCGGAATTTCCTTCGACTACTACGCCACAGGACAGTTTACAATATCGCGGTTTCGAGCCATCATCATCATCATCGCTACCCAGCAGTGGAGTATCCACAAAAGCTACAACTTGGAAATCGAACGAAGCACGTCGCCCGAAAACCTACAATTGTACCGCATGTAATAAATGGTTTACCAGTTCGGGTCATTTGAAGCGTCACTACAATACGACTCTTCATAAGAACGCTGTCAAATCGAGCGGTCAACCAGATCCAGCCACATTACCAATCAGTGCACACCATCATCCAAGTCGCGATCCGAACTCAAAGCACCACCGTAACAGTCAATCAAGACAACCGCCACCCATTCCGCCAGAACCGCAGAGAAGTCCAGATTTCTCAACGCAATTTACAGCACAGTCGCCAAATGGTTTTCCACCACAAAGCCAACAACAATCGCAAACATTCCAATACCATCCACAAGGTAGCCTGAACTCCTCTGTAAACGGTCACCCAAACGGGCTAGCAGGTCCCTCCGTCCAAACCTCCCAACCGAGGGGCCTGCTGAACATTTCGAACACAGAAGTATCCATCATGGATCGGGAGGAGGACCAACTTCACAGCAGCAACAGCACCATCAGTCTGCCGGAGGATCAATATCATCACCAATCGCAGCAGCATCAGGCACAACAACAGTCGCAACATCAGCAACAGCTGGAAATGCAGGATTGCAGTCCCAACAGCAGTCCCAACAACAACAACAACAGTCTGGAGGGCTATCACTCAACCATCAATCTTCAGCAACAGCAGCAGTCGCAGCAGCAGCAGTTGCTGCAGCTTCAATCTCCCCATATTATCTCCCACCACCATTACCAGGAGCTCCCACCCATCCACCACCACCACCACCAGGAGCACCAGGATCCCACCATTTTCAACACGGCCACCACTATCCACAGTATAATGGATCAACAGCAGCAGCAGCCGCAGCAGCAGCAATACATCATCAGCCCTTTGGCTATCAACACCACCACCCCCATCACAGTCAACAACACCACCATCCCATCATTCCAACATCTGCAACAGCCGGCGCAGGAGCTCCATCCGAATTATCACACTATTATTGGTAATGACTCCCAAACCGATGCCATGCTTAATAATTCCAATCAAGATTCGAATCTGATAACGCTCAGTCCGTTTGTCGATCTAACTGCCGCAATCGCTGGTAATTCTCATTCATACGAATCGAGCATTCCACATCTCCGCCCGCGGCTGGTAACCGTCAACAATAATGGGCAAATCGTCCAAGTTGTTCCATCAATGAACGGATCATCAATGAAGGAGAACATCATGCCCCATTCTCCGCCAATTGCTGATGCCTTCTATCATCGAATGTCTCCATATGGCGGACAAGGTTCCCCACAAGAGGCCGATTTGCCTCCAATACATTCGATGGCCAAGGGTCCACAGAATGGTCATGCGAATCCTTATTCTCCGATTATAACTGCTTCAGCTACAGTTGGTAATATCTCAACATCACCGTCTGCATCATCGTTGTCATCTTCATCATCATCATCCAGTTCCGTCTCCTCAACATCATCATCATCAACAATCGGCCCGGCAAATAATCAACTTCAACCGATTGATGAGAACGTCCAGCTGCCCGAATGTTCAACCAAAAACAAGCAACAAAAACGTAAACGTGAACCCGCCATCATGCCACCATCCGCAACCACCTTACCGTCGGGACGTATCATGTGCAATGAGTGCCGAAAGGACTTTACCAAAATCTGCTACTACACGCAACACTACAAAAGCTTTCATGCCGGCGAGCTGCCATTCCGATGCAAAAAATGCGGTAAGCGCTTCCAAGATGAAACTACATTTAATATTCATTTAGCACGTCACGATGCCGTCGAAAAAGATCACAAATGCGATTGTTGTTGCAAGCAATTCCATCACAAGACCGATTTACGTCGTCATCGTGAGGGCTTGCACAATAATGAGAAACAGCATGTCTGTGACATTTGCGAGAAGGGCTTCTGTCGCAGGGATCACTTGCGCAAGCACATTGAAATTCATAATCGTCCGCGACCGATCAAAAAGCCCCGAGGCTCAGGTGCCAAACGTAAAAACAATCCAGAACAAGACGAACCGACCGATAACGAAACGCCCCCGGACGTTCTGCCACAAGCAACTGGCAACGATTCAAATGCACATGCATCACACGACCAAGACGATAATGATTCACCACGAATCATCTCAAATGTTGTCCTTAGCCCAATGTCGTTAAATTCACCACCATCACAATCCATATCAAAGCTGGACGATATCAAAGTCGAATCGTACAGTCTGGGTGGCGATGATTTGGTCTACATGTAATCTAGTACCTCCTCCTACTGCATTTCATTCGCTCATAATAGATAGACATGCATGTATTATCTAGATCGTAGCCTTTAAGATATTTATTCGTTTTTTTTTTTACTTTTTTGTTTTTATTTGAAATGCGACGTAAAACTACTTCGTGATATATACAATATGTAGATTCTCTGTGAACGATCGAACATAAAGCATTTTCGAAACCAAAACATATACATTCAGGGATTATCCTAGGCCTTTAAGTTATAGTTACATATATACAAGCATAGTATATAGTCACTTCTCAGGATTGAAGCCATAGCAATAGCCATACATACATATATCGACACATAGCTCTTCCAAAAGAATTAATCCAAAAAATGATCTCAATAATGACAACCATCAAGCCACACTTAGTATCTGAGCTTAAACGATTGATAGAGCAGAACTTAACGAAGGTTGTAATATCGACTAAACTAAAAACGAAATGTCATTAGATAAGCTTAACGAATAACTAAAAATAAAAATTTAAAAAAAATTAAAAAAAAAAAACAAGAATTCTGTAAATATGAAATGAATTGAAATGATATAACAACAACAACAAAAAAAATGTCCAATGATCCCACGGAAAATGCTAGTCCACGGGATTCATCCAGTCACAAGAAGACGTAAAAATGGCGATTTTCACTACTAACCTGCAGAATTACTTCCGTTTTGCAAAATTAAGAAACACAAACCAAAATATGGCAAAACGAAAAAAACATCTGTACTTTCTAAAAAGGACTTAAGATGTTCAAAAAAAAAAAAACATTTCGCGAGAAATTTATACTATGTATCTAGCTTTATTCGATTTTATCTTTTTTAGTTTTAGTTTAAGATGCTTTTTATTGTTTTCTTTTCCATTTCTTTTTTTGCCTTATGGACATCTTACTTTAATCATTCGTTTATTTTTTTATGTAATAAACACATGCGGATATTGTCACTTTAAAGATAAAAGATTTTTTATTTGTTAAAAAACAAAAAAACTATATTTAAAAGCAAAAAAAGTATTTAAAACAAAAAAACAACACACAAGTGAAAAATACATATGAGATTAATAAGAATTGTTTTTGAGTTTTGTTTGTTTTATTTTCGAATTTTGATTTTGAGTTGATTCATCTTTTTGTTTTTTTTTTTTTCGTTGCTGGTTGCTGTTTTGATTTTATTTTTGGATTGGTTTTTTGCTTTTCTTTTTTCACTTTTGCTGATAATGGATTGGATATTCGTTATTCGTTTTATAGTATTTCTTGTTGTTTTGTTTCGTTGATTCAGGGGGCGTTCAAGTATTACGTAACGCAATTTTTTAAGATTTTTTAACCCTCCCCCCACGTGTAACGCGCCGTAACGTTTTTCTGTACCCTCCCCCTCCCTAAACGATACGTAACACCCAAGTGACCATTTTTACCTAAACCTCACATCACATTTAGCGCCGCCTGTGCTTTGAGACGGACAGTCGCCAAACATGAGCCGACAGAAAGAATGGCGACGTCATCTGCATAGGCCTGGGCATAGATTCCAGCGGCAGGCATTGAGAGCTAAGTTTTCGGGCCTACAAGGCAAACAGTTCTGAGGAAAACCGAAAAAAGTCCATACGAGCCAGAAATGACTGCAACACCCACATTCGACGGATTAAATTCCAATCCGACCAAAAATTAATGCGTAAAATCCTTCAATGTCCCAAAGGTAACAAAAGTTTCTGGTCGTTTGTAAAAAACGTAAAAAACTCAACTAAGTCGTCTATACCGACGCTCATCCACAATGACGTTCCAGCTGTCACCCCCTTAGACAAAGCTAACCAACTTGCTGCCCATTTCCCAACCAGTTCTCAGCTGCCAGCCTGTACTTTGTCTCCGCCTGTACTAGAGTGCGTAAATTCCACCATGGGACCAATCCACTTCCGCACTCGTACAGTCGCAAGGGTTCTTAAAGACCTCGACATACACAAATCCGCTGGTCCAGATGGTATTGCCCCAATAGTTCTGAAGAGGTGTTCTTCTACGCTGGCAAAACCACTGCGTAAGCTTTTTCACCTTTCCTACACCTCTGGGCTCTTTCCGAGTAGGTGGAAAACAGCATTTATCCAGCCCATACCCCAAAAAGGCGAATCTTCTTCTCCCTCCAACTACCGACCCATTGCACTAACGTCCCTTCTTTCCAAGGTCATGGAAACGCTGATTAACCGTCAGCTTATGAAATATCTTGAATCACGGAAACTCCTCAATGACCGCCAATACGGTTTCCGCAGCAACAGATCCACTGGTGATATGATGGCATATCTCGCTGAAAAGTGGAATCACTCGCTTCACCAAGCAGGGGAAAGCAAAATTGTTGCACTGGATATTTCGAAAGCATTTGACAGGGTTTGGCATGAAGCCCTTTTGTCGAAAATGCGTGCTTTTGGGATCGATGAGTCTCTCTTTCAATGGATTAGAAGCTACCTTTCGAATCGTTCAATTCAATTTTTTTTGGACGGATTCAAGTCTGATACTCACTTTGTAAATGCCGGTGTTCCCCAGGGCTCCGTTTTCCCTCCGACACTCTTTCTTATTTTTATAAATGATCTCTTGTCTGTAACTTCTAATCCAATTCACTCCTTCGCTGACGACAGTACCCTCAGCTTCTCATATTCGTTCACCAGTTTACGACCCTGCACTTCGGTTGTAGATAATGAGCGGCAGCGTATGTTAAGCTCATTAAATTCCGATATCGATACCATCATCCAATGGGGTAAAAACAATAGAGTGGAATTTAATGCTTCCAAAACACAATGCTGTCCCTTGTCGTTAAAGCGTATAACTAACCCGCAGCCATTATCCATGAATGGCACTTGCATCTCAGAAACTGAAAAGCTTTCCATCCTGGGTATGAGTGTTGCTCACAATCTTAATTGGAGCGACCATATATTCAGTGTCGCCAAGAATGCTGCGAAATGCCTAGGATTCTTATACAGATGCAAGAAATATTTCTCACCCTTAGATCTGGCTACAATCTATAAGGCGTTCATTCGCCCCAAATTAGAGTTTAACGCTCATGTCTGGTCCGGTGCTTCCAAGACCTCACTGCACCTACTAGATAGAATACAAAAACGAGCCATAAAACTGATAGGTGACTCCAGCATTACCAAAACATTAGACTCGCTGGAACAGCGCAGGAATGTTACCTGCCTCTCCCTGTTTTATCGTTACTACCACCAAAAATGCTCTGATGAAATAGCCAATTGCATTCCGCCCCTTCAACATTTCTCCCGCAATACACGTATCTCTAGGAATGCTCACCAATATACTCTGAAGCCCGCTTTCGGACGTACTGTCAAATATAGAGAATCTTTCATTAACCGAACCACACGAATCTGGAACTCCCAGCCGGATTCGGTTTTCCCCCCTCAATGCAACATGCAAACATTTGACATCCTTGATCTGTGCCATGATTGCTGGGAAGCACGGTAGATCAGTTGATATTCACAAGAGACTTGGAATACCCTTTGCTCCTTTTGTCATGGAACCCATTTCATCTTCATCCAGCTTGACATCTTTCCTTACATCGAACTAAGGTCTAACAAACTAAGTTCTCTATGATGGTGTCCCTCCAACTGAGGGCCTTTGAAAAGTCGCTATCTTATTTTATTAGCCTCATTTTCCTCATCACGTATATTTAAATATCGTTGTCTTACTTACTTACTTACTTTGATGGCGCTACAGTTCGGGGTGAACCAGGGCCTCAACCAACAAGCCTCTCCAGTCGGCTCGATCTTCGGCCAGCCGCGTCCAGTGCCGCACGCCCAGTTGGTTGAGGTCCCCTTCCACCTGTGCGCGCCACCTTAAATGCGGTCGTCCTCTACTGCGTCGTCCCTTGGGGTTGGAGTCGAAGACTCTTCGGGCCGGAGCGTTGATGTCCATTCGCTCTACATGGCCTAGCAATCTTAGACGTTGGATCCGAAGACGTCTAACCAGGCCGATGTCGCTGTACAGCCCGTACAGTTCTTGGTTGAATCTCCTCTTCCATTCTCCGTTAACACAAACTGGACCAAAGATTGCATCCAAGAGTCCAAGAGCCTCTTCATCCGCTTTTGATAACGTCCAAGCCTCAGCACCGTAGAGGAGGACCGGGATGATTAAGGTTTTGTAGGGGGAAACCTTAGTTTTTCGTGAGAGGGCTCTACTACTCAATTGCCTCTTGAGCCCAAAGAAGCAGCGATTCGCAAGAGTTATTCTGCGTCTTATCTCAGCGCTGGTGTCGTTGCTGCTTGTCACTATCGAGCCAAGGTAGGCAAAGTCCTTGACTACTTCAAAAATATAACTGCCGAAGGTGACGTTCTGACCAAGACGTCGGTGTTGTGCGACTTTCTTGGATGACAGCATATATTTGGACTTGTCCCCATTTACCCTTAGACCCACTTTCGCCGCTTCTGCTTCAATGCTTGTGAACGCCTCATTGACGTCTCGCTTTGTTCGTCCAATAACGACAATGTCATCTGCGTAGGCAAGCAATTGTGTGGACTTGAAGTAGATCGTACCTCTTGTATTGGCCGCAGAGTCCCGCACGACTTTTTCAAGAATAATGTTGAAGAAATCACATGACAGTGCGTCACCTTGTCTAAAACCTTTTCAACATCAAAGGGGTCGGTTAGTTCACCACCGACCTTAATGGAGCAGCGAGAGTTCTCCATAGTCATCCTGCATAGTCTGACGAGTTTGGCAGGAATGTTAAAACATGACATAGCTTTGTATAGCTCGTCTCTATAAACACTGTCATACGCGGCTTTAAAGTCGACGAAAAGATGGTGCGTGTCGACCTGGAATTCATGGGTCTTCTCCAAGATCTGCCGTAGTATAAATATTTGGTCCATCGTGGATTTTCCTGGCCTGAAACCACACTGGTAGGAACCTATCAGATTGTCCACGAACGGTTTCAGGTACTTATACAGTACGGCAGAGAGGATCTTGTACGCGATGTTCAGGAGGCTTATCCCTCTGTAATTGGCGCAGTCATAGGGGTCTCCTTTCTTATGGACCGGGCAAACGATACTGAGATTCCATTCATCGGGCATGCGTTCTTCCGACCATATCTTGCAGATGAGTTGGTGCATGTTCCTAACCAGCTCATCGCCAGCTGCTTTAAACAGCTCCGCGGGGAGTCCGTCTGCCCCAGCAGCTTTATAAGACTTAAGTTTCGGTATCGCTATCTTAAAATCGTCTAGGTCGGGTGGACGGGATTCTCCTTCGTCTTCGTCCATTGTGAATGATTCGCACTGCCTGACGGCGGCATTTTAACTATCATCGCCGTTATACAGTCTGCAGAAGTGGTCCTTCCACAATCTCAGCATCGACTGTGACTCCACTACTAGTTGTCCGTGCTCATCCCTGCAGGCCTCTGCTCTGGCTTTATAACCTTGGCATGTTCGTTTTACTTTATGGTAAAATTTTCGAACGTCGTTCCTGCCGTAAGATTTCTCCATCTCCTCGATCTCGCGCTTCTCGTGCTCCTTCTTTTTCTTTCTCAGAAGCGCATGCTCCTCCCTCCTTTTCTGTTCATAGAGCTCGCGGGCAGCTCTCGTCCGTCGATGCAATGTGGCCATGTATGCATTCTATTTCTCTACATGGGCCTGTCTGCACTCATCATCAAACCAGGGGTTTCTCGACGGTGGTGGCTCGAAACCGAGTATATCTGAGGCGGCCTCTCTAATGGCTTTCTGACAACGACTCTATTGCTGTTCTATGGTTTCTGCAGATTGCATCGGGACCTGAGAGAGCTTGAGGGAGACTTGGTCGGCGAAGGTTGTGGCAGTCTCCTGCGATTGCAGCTTTCCGACGTTAAATTTTGATGTTCTTACTCGACTCCGTTGGTTCCGAAAAATTCGCATCTGTACCTTGGCTGCAATGATCCGAGTCGATGTTGGCTCCTCGAAAGGTTCGGACATCTAGGATGCTGGAGGAGTGTCTGCCGTCGATCGCAATATGATCAATTTGGTTGTTGTCGACTGATCGAAAGACCGCCAGGCCCCCTTATGGATGTTGAAGCGAGGGAATCGTGTACTTGCTACTACCAGGTCATGTCCCGCGATAAGATATACTAGCCTTAGTCCGTTTTCTGACGTGGTGTTGTGTAGGCTGTGCTTTCCAATGACCCGTTCAAAGATAGCTTCCTTACCCAGCTTCGCATTGAAATCTCCTAGAACGATTTTGGTCATAGCTGGGGCATTGCGCATACGTCCTGCCTAGGAGATCACAGAAGTCGTCTTTATGTCGGTCATCTTTCTCCTCTGTGGGGGCGTGGACACATAGTAAGCTTATATTGCCGAGATTGGCCTTGATGCGGATAGTAAGAGGCGTTCGCTTACATACTGGAAGCTTAAGACTTTTTTCCTGAGTCTGCCTCGAACAACAAACCCGCATCCGAATAAGCGTTGTTTATTTTCTCTGTAGCAGTTTCCGTAGTATATATCACAGTTTTTCATCCGCTTTTTGCCTGGCCCATCCCATCGCACTTCTTGGAGCGCGGTAATGTCTGCCTTATAGCAGTCCAGAGAGGGACCTAACGTTCCAGGTGCAAAACCGAAATTCGTTTCCTTTTTGACGTTTGCGGGGGTCGTCAACATGTAATCCGTCCGTATCCGAGGCTATTGGTTGTCTCTGAACAAAATTTCTGTTTTCAGCGATAGCGATGTTAGCCCTAAGCGCCACCCCCAACCTGGAGGGCCAGGCTCCTCTTTCCCCAGGAACAGGTGGTCCGGTCGCTACACACTAGTCCACTATCTGACAAGTGCCAGTATAGCTATTAAGGGGAGGTCAGGCGAAGGCTGTGTGTCAACTTGGATTGAGCAGGGACAGAGATCGAAGCTGGCGTTTGCCAAGTTAAACGCGATCAACTTGTTTGCTCTGTTTGTTCGCTCCCTTCTCCCCCATTTTTACCCAAATGTCACAATTATGTTGCGCACAGTACCAGAAAGTCGCTACAATATCGGCGACCTTTATAGATCTATTGTGCCTACTAGCCAGGAGCTTCACCATTTCTTTAATGAAGTTGAGAATGTCTCTCGTAGGAGCTGAGATTATCCCTTTAGAAGGCAGCGCACTCATATGGTATGTGCCCTGCAGTTTCTTCGTCCTCAAGACAGAGTCGTAACTCAGTTTCAGTCTTCTGATATCGACTCCATTAAGTAAAAGAATGTTAATAGAGTGTTTGTTCAGGGCTCATATAAATCTCTTCGATTGGCAAAGTTCAAAGGGCAGGTGTTGCACTTGTTTCTCACAGCTGCAGAAAGATTCAGGACTTATGTACCTTTCGCTGGAACTTTTCCTTTCGAGTTGATCAGCGAATTCATTGCATTTAATACCTTTGTGCCCTGGCACCCACTAGAGTTTGATGTTGTTTTTTGTTTTGTTTTGGCTAGATCTTTTAGGGCATCATGGCATTCCCTAACGGATTTGGAGTTCGTGCTATACGAAGTCAGCTCTGCTTGGCTATCATAGAGTATACTGATGGTTATTCCTCTATAGATTGGCGGATGTTGGGATGGTTATAATTCAGATTAGAAGATACTGGGACTCATTCGTAGGGTCTTGCTAATCCTCCAATTTGGTCCAAAGATGTCGGCGACAACGCCAGAAATAATTTTGGAGCCATCAGTATAACACCTTAACCCTTTGACGTTGAGCAAAAGATCACTGGTTTTCCAAGCTGTGCGGTTTGGGATCAATATCTTAAATCTCTTGTCAAAAGGGAAGGTGTGTGGTAATGCGTCTGAGACCGTGGTATTCATATCCAGCTCAGGAAGCTGTTGCAGGATTGACATGTGACCCATAGGTCTGTTCCCGAGCGAAGAATTCTGAATTCCGAGTAAGTCCAATTAGTGCTTCTTGAGCTGCCGAAGGGCAGGTTGGCATTTTTTTGTTTTTTTGGCACAATTGCGCTGGCAAGTCAGTATGAGAGCCTTTGTAGGCTAAGAACGGCTGATGATGCAAATCTCCCTCTTTTGAGGACATTACAGTATGAACTCACCTTAACAACACTGATTGCGGCAATGTGCTTGTGCGGATTTCGTGTATAAAACACTAACGAATACTGACAACGACAAGACAAGTCTATTACTAAGACTTCGCTGTCCGTCCGTCCGTCCGTCTGTCACCAGGCTGTATCTCATGAACCGTGATAGCTAGACAGTTGAAATTTTCACAGATGATGTATTTCTGTTGCCGCTACCACGACAAATACTAAAAACAGGCCAAAATGAATATTTAAGGGGGGCCCCATACAACAGACATGATTTTCATCCAAAAAATCCTGCCTGCAACCAAGATTTATCTATACAGATGGTACGGAACTTTTCGTGCGCGAGTCCGACTCGCACTTGGCCGGTTTTTTTTATTTAAATAAAAAAAAATGTTACATAACGCGTTGTTCGAACCTCCCCTCCCGCCCTTGTAACGCATCGTAACGTTTTACAAGACCCCCCCCAATTGCGTTACGAAATACTTGAATGCCCCCTTGGTCGTCGTGTGATGCGAGGATCTTTTCGGATCACCTATTGTTGTTGTGTTTCCTGGAGATTAGGGATTCGCTTTGTGTATATAGTTTAGCACGGATACGATAAGAAAACGAATGAAATAAAATGGAAAACAGGTTTTACACTTGTGTGTATATTTTCTGTGAACAACACCAAAAACATACAAGAGAAATTGGAATATCGAAAACACGAAAAAAAAATAAAAAAACTGGTTTTCAGGTTACTTGAGTGTAGGTAGATAGATATGGGTGGACACGAAGCACACAAAGGCAAGGAGAAAGAAGAAAAGAAGTAGAAGGAGGGACGAATCATTTGTCTTTTCTTGAAATTTTTTTTTTATCCATCTTCCAGAAAAAAAAGGAAGTGGAATTGTCCTTTTTATTTAGTGTAGCTTGTACACTATGTATACGCGACGCTACATATATGTAGATATGCATTGCCACATGAAGCGAAATTTCATAGTTCATTAGCAGATATTTAATTAGCCATCACACAATATGTATAGATAGTTATCTAAGGACAAGTTTCGTTTTTATAGTTCATCATTGTATGTTTAAGTTATTGCCAAAATGGCTGCTGAGCTGCTGCTCTTCGGACAAGTTTATTGCTGTTGTTGCTAATAACGAACGATCACTTATGACCTCACTTCGACCATAAGTTTTATAGATACACATATGTACGTCGTGTAGGATTGTGGACGAATTTATATCACAATGAGATACATTTGTGTGATCTGTGATTATTTTTATTTGCTTGAAAAACGTTTACTTACTTACTTACTTACTTATCAGGCCAGCGATAAGCTATAGCTGCCTTCCATCCTTGACGGTCCCGGGCAAGACAACTTACATCCGCGATTACTTGGTCTTTATACCGGAGGTTCGGTCTTCCTCTTCTTCTCGAACCAGGAGGCTCGGAGTCGAAGACCCTCTTAGCTGGAGCGTTGATGTCCATGCGCTCGATGTGGCCGAGCCAGTGTAGTCGACGGATCCTTGCCTTCCGGACTACATCAACATCATTGTACAGCTCGTAGAGTTCGCGGTTGTGTCTTCTTCTCCATTCACCTTCCTCACAGACAGGACCAAATATCCGGCGCAGAATTTTTCTTTCGAAAGAACCCAAAATCAGCTCCGCTGTCCTGCTTATCGTCCAGCTTTCGGCTCCGTACAGCAAGGCTGGCAGAATGAGCGTTTTGTAAAGCATGGCTTTGCTCTTTCGAGTGAGGAGTTGTGACCCCAGTTTTGGAACTCGTTTGTTTTTTCCAGGATCTGCCGCAGTGTGAATATTTGATCTATAGTGGACTTCCCGGGCCTGAAACCACCCTGATATGGGTGGTGGAGAAGATTTTATAAGCGATGTTCAGAAGACTTACATACAGACTTTACAGACTTTCTTGTGGATCGGGCAAACGATACTATGATTCCATTTATCGGGCATGCATTCCAGCTGCCTTAAATAGCTCGGCAGGTAGTCCGTCTACTCCAGCAGATTTGTTGGACTTAAGCTTCTGTGAAAGGGTCATTCTGCCTGACAGCGAGATCTGTTTTGTCATAGCCGTTATACAGTCTGCGGAAGCGGTCTTTCCAGATTCTTAGTAGCCACTGTGAATCCATTACTATCATTACTACTAGGTTTCCGTTCTGGCCTCTTATCCCTGGCACGCTTGTTTTATTCGTTGATAAAACGATCTCTAGGATCGCGAGCTTCTCATGCTCTCCTTTTTTTGTTTTGAGAAGCTTATGCTCTTCCCCCCTATTCTGCTCATAATGCTCACGAGCAGCTCTCGTCTTTCTATGCAGCGCCTCTTGATAGGCTTACCGCTTGGCTGCGTGTGCCCTCCTACACTCTTCGTCAAACCATGGGTTTTTTGTTGGTGGCGGTTTGAAACTCAGTACCTCAGAAGCAGCACTTTCCAAGGCTTGTTGACAAAGGGGTCCATTGGCGTCGTACGGTCTGAGCAGGTGTTGGAGCGTTTTCCGAGAGCTTGATGGAGACGCGATTGGCATAAACTCTAGCGGCCTCTTGCGATTGTAGCGTTGCGACGTTGTATGCCGCTGGCTTTACTTGATTTTTCTGGCCCAGGCATATTTGTAGTCGCAACCTAGTTGCCACAAGATAGTGGTCTGAGTCGATGTTTGCTCCTCTAAAAGTTCGCACATCCAGAATGTCGGATGCGTGCTGCCATCAATCGCAATGTGGTCAATCTTGTTGACGGTTGATTGATCCGAAGATCGCCAAGTCCCTTTGTGGATGTTGAGATATGCGAAACGCGTGCTAGCAACTAAAAGAGTTCGCCCCGTTGCGAAGTCTATCAGCCCTAGTTCATTTTCGAATGTGGTGTTGTGTAGGCTGTGCTTGCCAATGACCCTATCAAAAACGAATTCCTTGCCCAGTTTCGCGTTAAAATCTCCCAGTACATTGGGCACATGTCCTATCTAGGAGGTCGTAGAAGTCGTCTCTTGTAGTGTCATCTTTGTCCTCGGCAGGGGCGTGAGCGCAAATTAGGCCGATGTTTGTGAATTTAGCCTTCATGCCGATTGTCATGAGGCGTTCGCTTACATGCCTGAAACTCAAGACATTTTGCTCAAGTCTACCTCAAATAACAAATCCGCATCCGAATAAGCGTTCTCTCCTTGTAGCAGTCGCCGTAGTAGATGTCACAGTTTCTCATCCTCTTTTTGCCCGGTTCTTCCCATCGCACTTCCTGGATTGCGGTAATATCTGCCTTATATCAGTTTAGGGCCTCCGCAAGTTGTTCGGCTGCGCGTGGTCTGTTGAGGAACCTTACATTCCACCTACAAAGCCGAATATCATTCTTCCTTTTCCTTTGGTTGTTTTCTCGGTCGTCATCGGTTAATCCGTCCGTTTTTTTGTATCCGAGGCTTTTTTCGGGTTTTTTGGCTTATTGGTTTTTTCCTGGTATAGCTTGCCGGACTATAGCCTAACCGACACTTATCCTGTTTTGTGGCGCAGGAAACTCGCCATTCGCCCTTTTCCGTTCGCGATTTCAAATAGAAATCCCCAGGTGGCACCACGAGGAGGCGGAAATAGGACTTACTAACAAAACTGCTAGATGTTCGGCTGCAGTGGCTTCTGCTCGCTATTTTACGAGCCAGCGTATGTCGAATACGCTACCCCAACGAGGCCTTTGTTAGTCGTTTACCACCCAATCATGTTCTTCCTCTTCTTCTTCTTTGGTGGCGTTACAGCCCATGAAGGACCAGAGCCGAGCTTCTTTCAATCACCCATGTTGTGTGTGATTTATTTTTCGCACAGGTGAAAGGGACCTACAGTTTAATGCCGATTCCGAACGGCGTGAGTCGAGGAGCTTTTTTCATGGCAAGTTTACTACGGGGGTTTTGCCAGTACCCCGCCGAGGAACAACGTCGCGAAATAAACATTTGATGGCGTTGGTGTTATCGGGATCCGAACTCGCTCATCGTGCGCCAGAGTCCAACACACTAACCACTGCGCCACGGCGCCCTCCATGTTGCATTTATAAATAGGATGAGCCATACGACGCTTTACCAAAATCGTAGTTACCTGAAATGTTCGATTTTTATGGCCAATATTAGGAGACTAATTGCTTTACTTTTGACACAAGCATGAACGTTACATATATCCTAAGGAACTATTTGGATTTAGGAAAGACTATAATACATCGCAACAAGTACTCAGTATACTTACTTACTTAGGTGGCGCTACAGGGCGTGGTGAACCTGGGCCTCAATCAACAAGCGTCTCCAGCTGGTACGGTCTTTGGTCAACTGTTTTCAGCGTCGCACGCTCAGTTGGTTAAGGTTCCCTTCCACCAGCGTGGCCGTCCTCTGCCGCGCCTTCCTTGCGGGGTGGATTCGAAGACTCTTCGGGTCGGAGCTGTATTTTCCATGCGCTCTACATAGCCTAGCCACCTTAGACGCTGTATCCGTAGACGTCGTACCAGGCCGATGTCGCTGTACAACCCGTACAGTTCTTCGTTATATCTTCTCCTCCATACACCGCCTGAACAAACGGGACCGTAGATAGTGCGCAGAATTTTCCCCTCGAAACGACCAAGGGCATCTTCATCCGCTTTTGTTAAGGTCGAAGTCTCTGCGCCGTAAGGAGGACTGGGATGATCAAGGTCTTATATAGGGTCACCTTGGTTTTCCAAGAGAGGGCTCTACCTCTCAATTGCCTCTTGAGCTCAAAGAAACAGCGGTTGGCAAGAGTGATTCTGCGTTTTATCTCAGCGCTGGTGTTGTTGTCGCCGGTCACCAGTGAGCCAAGGTAGACGAATTCCTTGACCACTTCAAAGTTATATCCGCCCATGGCGACGTTCTGGCCAATACGTCGGTGTTGACCGTCTGTTTTAGATGAAAGCAGATATTTGGTTTTACCCTCATTAACCTTGAGACCCATCTTAGCCGCTTTTACTTCAATGCTTACAAAGGCCTCATTGACGTCCCGCTGGGTGCGTCCAAACACGTCAATGTCATCGCCGTACGCAAGCAATTCCGTAGACTTGAAATAAATCGTACCTCTTGTGTTGGCCAGTGACTCTTGCACGATCTTCTCAAGCACGATGTTGAAAAAGTTGCCTTAACCCCTTTTTAACATCAGAGGTCTCGGTTTGCTCATTATCGACCTTAATGGAGCAGCGAGAATTCTCCATTGTCATCCTGCACAGTCGGCCGAGTTTGGCAGGGATGTTAAAACTAGACATGGCTTTGTATAGCTCATCTCTATACACTCAGTCATATGCAGCCTTGAAATCGACGAAGAGGTGGTGAGTGTCCATTTGATATTCCTGGGTCTTCTCCAAGATCTGCCGTAGTGTACATATTTGGTCTATATCCTCAGCATCGACTGTGACTCTACTATCAGTTCTCTTGCACAATCATTTCTAATATGATGTTGAATAAATTACACGACAGCGCATCGCCCTGCCTAAATCCTCTTTTGACATCAATACTATCGGTAAGGTGTTCACCGATTCGGATGGAGCAGCGAGCATTCTCCTTGGCATGTTCGATATATCTGTTGATAAAACTTTCGAACGACACGCCTGCAGTAAGACGTCTCCAAATCCTCAGTCGCGCGCTTCTCGTGCTCTTTCTTCTTTCTTCTGAGAAGCTTATGTGCCTCCCTTCTTTTTAACTCGTAGAGCTCACGAGCTGTTCTTGTACTTTTATGCAGCGAGGCTTTATATGCATCCTGCTTCGCTGTATGAATCTTCGTGCCCTCGTCATCGAACCAGGTGTTTCTTCGTGGTGGAGCCTTGAAGCCCAAAACTTCAGATGCAGTGCTTTTCAGTGCTTGTTTGCAAAGATTCCACTTTTGTTCTATTGATAGCGTGGAGGGTTGAGGAGTATTGGAGAGTTTAAGGGAGACGCGATCGATAAAAGCACGAGCGGTTTCTGGCGATAGTAGCTTTCCGTTGTCAAAACTTTGTATTCGTACTGTACTCCGCTGCGTTCGTGATATCCGTAGGCGCATCTTGGCTACTACAAGATAGTGGTCCGGAACGATCGAACATGAAGAATACTGGAGTGTCTGACGTCGATCGCGATGTGGTATCTGGTACTGGCTAGAAGGAAATTTCGCCCCGTAGCAAGATCAATCAGCTTGTGTTCGTTATCGGAGGTGGTGTCGTGTAGGCTGTGTTTGCCGATGACTCGTTCAAAGATGCTTTCCTTACC
The DNA here is from genome assembly GCA_951905685.1 of Eumerus sabulonum. NCBI lineage: Eukaryota > Metazoa > Arthropoda > Insecta > Diptera > Syrphidae > Eumerus > Eumerus sabulonum. The sequence continues at coordinate 71,522,476 of OX645062.1, forward strand.
CAGCTTAGCATTGAAGTCTCCTAGTACAAGTTTGATGTCATAGCTGGGACATTGGGCATACATTCTATCTAGGAGATCCTAGAGCTCATCTTTGGCGGAGTCATCTTTGTCTTCCGTGGGGGTGTGGACGCAGATCAAGCTGATTTTAAAAAAATGTAGCCTTGATACGAATCGTTATGAGGCTATCGCTCACATGCCGAAAGCTTTGGACTTTTTGCCACCTCGAACAACAAATCCGCATCCGAAAAATCATTGTCCTCTCTCCCTATAGCAGTCGCCCAGTAAATGTCGCAGTTTTTCATCCGCTTTACACCCGGTCCATTCCATCGCATTTCCTGGGTGGCGGTTAAGTCCGCTTTTAGCGGTCTAGGGCGTCCGCAAGTTGTTCGGCTGCACGTGGCCTGTTTATGGACCTAACATTCCACGTACAGAGCCGAAGATCATTGTCCTTTTCTCGTTTTTTGCAAGGGTCGTCAACATTAATCCGGTCTGTCATATCCGAGGCATGTGGTTGTTTCGGAGTTTGTGGTTTTTTTACGGTTGCGGCCTAGTAGGCCGTAGCCCAACCGACTAATCCTGTTTTTTGGTGCAGGAGGCTCGCAATTCGCCCTTCCCAGTCTGCAATTTCCATAGGAAATCTCCAGATGGCACCACGAGGAGGTGGGGATAGGACTTACTAACAGTGCCGCAAGATGTTCGACTGCGGTGGCTCTTATCGCTTTTCAGCAAGCCAGCATCCGTCGGATAGATGTTACCTCTATGTGGTCTTTGTTAGTCCTTTGCCACCCGTACAATAATTGAGTGCTGTAAACTGAACGAGGGCAAAACTAAATATATGCTGTCATCAAAAAAGGACGCTCACCACCGACGTCTCGGCCAGAACGTTTGTATAGGCAGATATAAGTTCGAGGTAGTTAAGGACTTCGTCTACCTTGGCTCCGCAGTGACCTGGAACAACGAAATCAGTTCCGAAATCAAACGCAGAATCACTTTTGCTAATCTCTGTTTCTTTGGGCTCAGGAGGCAATTGAGTAATAGAGCCCTCTCCCGAACGACAAAGTTGACTCTATATAAGACCCTTATCATCCCGGTCCTGTTGTATGGCGCAGAAGCATGGACACTATCAAAAGCGGATGAGGAGGCCCTTGGTCGGTTCGAGAGAAAGATTTTGCGCGTGATTTTTGGGCCTATAAACACAGACGGGGGATGGAGGAGAAGATTCAAACACGAATTTTATGGGCTGTACAGCGACATGAGCCTAGTCAGGCGTCTACGGATTCAACGCCTAAGATGGCTGGGCCATGTAGAGCGAATGGACACCACAGCTCCAGCCCGGAGAGTCTTTGAATCCAACCCCGAGGGACGAAGAAGCAGAGGACGGCCGCACTTAAGATGGCGCACACAGGTGGAAGGGGACCTCAGCCAACTGGGTGTGCGGCAATGGAAAAGGCTAGCGAAAGATCGTGCTAGATGGAGGGGCATGTTGGTTGAGGCCCAGGCTCACCCCGAACTGTAGCGCCCACTAAGAAGAAGAAGAAACTGTGTGAAGACAAATGTATGTAAAAAAGTGGTAGACGAAATAAATAAAATATCTACGAAATTGTCTGTACTTGCATGCTACCTATTATGTAATGCTATAGTCATCGAGAGCACCGTGGCGCAGTGGGTAGTGTGTTGGCCTCTGACGCCGATGACACGGGATCGAATCCCGACACAGCCATGTCATCGAACGTGTTTTTCACGGTGTTTCTCCTCAGCGGGGTTCTGACAAAACCCCCTGTAGTAAAATTGTCATGAAATGCTTTTCGAAAGCTTCCCGATTCTCGCCGTTCGGAATCGGCTTTAAACTGTAGGTCCCTTTCACCTGTGTGAAAATTAAATCACACACAACATGGGTGATTGAGAGAAGCTCGGCTCTGGTCCTTCATGGACTGTAACGCCAACATACATACATAGTCCTCTATAGCTTCTCGACTCATGCCTTTCGGAATCGGCATTAAATTGCAGGTCCCTTTCACCAGTGTAAAAAATTACTCACAAACAACATGGGCCTTTCATGGGATGTAACCTCAAAAGTTTATACAAACATATGAAAGTAGTTGCGCAATTTAAAAAATATTGTTAGTCCCATAATTACTCGCTAAGACTTCTCGAAATTTCCGGTTTAAAAATCAGGGAGAGGTTGTATTTCATTCCTAGTCAGATGCGCTGTCATGTGACTTCTTCAACCTGGTGCTGGAGCAGATAGTGCGACGGGCAGGCGTCAACAGGGAAGGCACTATCTTTTACAAGTCCATCCAGCTGCTAGGATACGCGGATGATATCGACATCATCGCGTGTTCTCGCCATGGCATTGTGGAAGCATTCACGGCAATTGAAGAACAGGCGAAACGAGTTGGTCTTAAGATCAATGAGGACAAAACGAAATACATGCTGTCAAGCAAAAACCAATCCGTCGCTCACCACCTGGGACAAAATATAACAATTGACATCTACAATTTCGAGGTAGTTAAGGAGTTTGTCTACCTCGGGGCAAACGTAAATTCCACAAATGACACCACAGTGGAGATCCGGCATAGAATCGCCCTTGGCAACCGCTGCTACTTTGGCTTGTCCAAACAACTGGGGTCAAAACTCCTTACTCGAAAGACCAAAGTCATGCTTTACAAAACGCTCATTCTGCCAGTCTTGCTGTACGGAGCCGAAAGCTGGACGATAAGCAGGACAGCGGAGCTGATTTTGGGTTCTTTCGAAAGAAAAATTCTGCGCCGGATATTTGGTCCTGTCTGTGAGGAAGGTGAATGGAGAAGAAGACACAACCGCGAACTCTACGAGCTGTACCAAGATGTGGATGTAGTCCGGAAGGCAAGGACCCGTCGACTACACTGGCTCGGCCACATCGAGCGCATGGACATCAACGCTCCAGCTAAGAGGGTCTTCGACGCCGAGCCTCCTGGTTCGAGAAGAAGAGGAAGACCGAACCTCCGGTGTAAAGACCAAGCAATCGCGGATGTAAGACATCTTGGTCTTGACAACTGGAAGCAGCGTGCCCGGGACCGTCAGGGATGGAAGGCAGCTATAGCTCAGGCTCAGATCCTCCATGGATCGCTGGCCTGATAAGTAAGTAAGTAAGTAAGTAAGTCAGACATCTCGCCCAAGCTTAAATCAAGCTATTTTGGATAAATAGAACAAGTCCAATAACAAATTATATTTATTAATACGAATCCGTTTTAGTGGTAATACTCGCATACCTACGAGTTCAAAACGACTGACTACAATTCGCGATCCATGAACCTATACAGTCCTAAAGCCTATAATATTTCCACCCACGTTTGTGGAACTTATTACTAACCTCGAATTTTTTTATTTTATCTTATATTTACAGAAAGCATATGAGTTGAATTCACACTCGTCAGGTGCATTCGAAACCAAACTCAGGAAAACGGAAACAAAACAAAAAAAAAAAGGAAATTATATTAATTAATAATTAATTAATTAATAAACTAAAAATGGAAAACAGGGATGACCGTAAACTTAATAGCCGTAAGTCTCAACCCATCTGCTGCTCCCGATTAATTTAAACTTCTTTTCACTTTAAGTAAAATCGAAAACTTAAAAGGTTATTGCTAGACTTTTTTTTTTCTTTACCTGTTTACATGAATTTTTATTTTTTTGTTTTATTAATATAATCATATCAAATTGTTGTATAGTTTTAATTTACAATCACAATCAAAATAAGCAAATATAAATGAAGGAAAAAAAAAATGAATTAAAATGCTGAAGTTAAGAATTACAAGTTGAAGTTGCTAGAAAAAAAATGTATGCTGTTTGAGTAATCGAAAATTATGGCTACTAGTGCAAGTAGAGATGTACTCCAAGTAAAACCAGGCGGGCATCTGACGGTAATAAAAATAAAAAACAGAAGGAAAAAACGAATCATGGCAAAAAGAAGCATCTTCAGCATGATAGTACCTATTAACAAAATAAACATATCCAATTCAATATAAGTCCTAATATATAAATCTCAAAATATCTAAGAAAGACTTCATATCAACCAAGAATCTACCTCAGAGCAATTTCTTACAAATACAATTTCCCTCACCATCACCACAGAAACAATTAATGAAGTAACGTGCAATTTAGTTTGTGAATTTTAACTTTAATTTAAACGATAAATATATAGATATATATATTAGAACATATCTAAATACTAAACAAGAATAATGAAAGGTATTTCATTTAAGGGTTGTAAATAAATGTAACATTTATGTATTTAAAAAAAAATCGAATACTTAAAAAGTATTTAAAACACAAGCTGCCCCGGTGGAGTAAAGCAAGTCACTCATCAAATCAACACTGTCACCACTTGTGTTATATAGTTTAAAATAGATAGTACAATACTCATTTAGAATTTTTCAAATTTTATTTGAAACCGATTTAAGTGATCACAAAAAACAAATCAAGCAATAAAATAAATAGTAATATTGGGGAGTCTTGTGTATCGACAGATGATGTTAGAAAATTATTTTTAATTGTTTAAAAACGAAGTAGACTTAACTAAAAAACTAAACAAGAAAACAAATATTTTAGCAAAAAAAAAAAAAAACAATGGGAGTGAATAGTAAGTTTTAAGGGTAATGTGTTATGTGAATAGTACATACAGTCACTCACAAAAGTGAAGGCACAGCACCTATTTTTGTAAAAAAAAACGCCCTCCAAATAGCTTCGTATTTAAAAAAAAAAAAAACCGGCCAAGTGCCAGTCGGACTCGCGCACGAAGGGTTCCGTACCATCTGTATATGTAAATATGGAAGAGACTATGTACATATGTACTATCTTCATGGTGAGATATAGTTTATCATCAAAGTGTCCATTGAATTCAAATCAATTATCTTACTTGACAGCAACGATGTGAAAAGGTAACAATAATAGGAAATATGGGAAAAAGGTTTGCATCTAGGATTAATTCATCAAAGACACAAACGAGATCAAAACTGGGAAGTTTGCTACTGATTGTGGGATAATGTCGACTAACCTTAGTTCAGTATGTGACCAAGGGGATTTTTGGGATGAAAATCATGTCTGTTGTATGGGAGACCCCCTTAAATATACATTTTGTTCTGTTTTTAGTATTTGTCGTGGTAGCGGCAACAGAAATACATCATCTGTGAAAATTTCAACTGTCTAACTATCATGGTTCATGAGATACAGCCTGGTGACAGACGGACGGATGGACAGCGAAGTCTTGGTAATAGGGTTCCGTTTTACCTTTGGGTACGGAACCCTAAAAATAACAACAAAACATGATTGTTTTATAGATTAGTGTATTTGGATTTATGATTGTGACTTTTACTGTTTTGCTTGAAAAAATAACGGAAATATTTGTATTTTATAATAGCAAAGTAGAAAATTCATTCCACAAAAGTGAAGGCACAGCTGAAACAAAAGACACAAAATTATTATATTCTTCTTCTTTAGTGGCGTTACAGCCCATGAAGGACCAGAGCCAAGCTTCTCCCAATCACCCATGTTGTGTGGGATTTATTTTTCACACAGGTGAAAAGGACCTACAGTTTAATGCCGATTCCGAACGGCATGAGTCGAGAAGCTTTTTCATGGCAAGTTTACTACGGGGGCTTTTGCCAGTACCCCGCCGAGGAGGAACGTCGCGAAATAAACATTCGATGGCGTTGGTGTTATCGGGATCCGAACTCGCTCATCGTGCACCAGAGTCCAACACACTAACCACTGCGCCACGGCGCATCAATTTACAATGAAGCCATACCCTTCTAATATTTAGTTGCATATCCTATGTTTTGAAGAACTGCATGGCGCCTTCTACTCATCGAATCGACTAATTTCTGATGCCTGTGTCACAATGCTACTACACGGCGCGGCGACAGCGCAACTACAAACGCCGTAGCTGTCAAATCCATATTCATTCAATGGAATTATATGGAATAAGTCACATAGGCACGTACGTAGTCGTGTCGCAGCGATGTAATTTCGAAAATTTGAAAAACTGTCGCTACTACACGGCGTTGTGCCATTTCGAATTCGACATTGGAGGAATACGTTTGATAACTTGGTCTAACCCAGCATCTTCTTCTGACTGTTGTTTTCGCTTTTAACTTTTTATAGGCTAAAGCAACCGCACATGTTAGCAATAATGTTTTTTTCAAATTATTTTGATCCATTTTTAACCTAAATTCAGTTTCAATCTTCGAATTTTTTACTGATGCCAACTTCACCCTATAGAATTCACCTCCAACTTCACTCACAGAAGTAACCGCGCTGTCAAAAAAAACGCCGATGAAAGTAGCTCCATTGTATATTGACTGAACTACTTTACAACCACAGCAAACGGCAGCGTTTGTAGTTGCGCTGTCGCCGCGCCGTGTAGTAGCATTGTGAAACAGGCATGAGTATATTCTGGACAAATATTCTCCCATTCGTCTTTTAATGTCGCTTTGAGCTCGTTTTTGTTATGAATTTCTCTTTGGCGGATCTTTTGTTCTAAGTTATTCCAAATATGCTCTATGGGATTCAAGTCAGGGCTTTACGGAGGCGTAACGAGCATGTGGGGATTATTTTTATTATTACTATTATTTTTATTATTACTATTACAACATGCTACCACAATAAGACAAGGTCTTTTAATTCTGTGATAGGTTAAAATTTTACTTACTTACTTACTTACTTATCAGGCCTGCGATCCATGGAGGATCTGAGCCTGAGCTATAGCTGCCTTCCATTCTTGACGGTCCCGGGCACGCTGCTTCCAGTTGTCAAGACCAAGATGTCTTACATTCGCGATTACTTGGTCTTTATACCGGAGGTTCGGTCTTCCTCATCTTCTCGAACCAGGAGGCTCGGAGTCGAAGACCCTCTCAGCTCGAGCGTTGATGTCCATGCGCTCGATGTGGCCGAGCCAGTGTATTCGACGGATCCTTGCCTTCCGGACTACATCCACATCTTTCTACAGCTCGTAGAGTTCGCGGTTGTGTCTTCTTCTCCATTCACCTTCCTCACAGACAGGACCAAATATTCGGCGCAGAATTTTTCTTTCGAAAGAACCCAAAATCAGCTCCGCTGTCCTGCTTATCGTCCAGCTTTCGGCTCCGTACAGCAAGACTGGCAGTATGAGCGTTTTGTAAAGCATGACTGGTCTTTCGAGTGAGGAGTTTTGACCCCAGTTGTTTGGACAAGCCGAAGTAGCAGCGGTTGCCAAGGGCGATTCTATGCCGGATCTCCACTGTGGTGTCATTTATGGAATTTACGTTTGCCCCGAGGTAGACAAACTCCTTGACTACCTCGAAATTGTAGCTCTCAATTGTTATATTTTGTCCCAGGTGGTGAGCGACGGATTGGTTTTTGCTCGTCAGCATTTGCCCTCATTGACCTTAATACCAACTCGTTTCGCCTGTTCTTCAATCGCCGTGAATGCTTCCACAATGCCACGGCGAGAACACGCGATATGTCGATATCATCCGCGTATCCTAGCAGCTGGACGGACTTCTAAAAGATAGTGTCTTCCCTGTTGACGCCTGCCCGTCGCACTATCTACTCCAGCACCAAGTTGAAGAAGTCACATGACAGCGCATCTCCTTGCCGAAATCCGGTGAATGTTTCAAACGGTCCCGAAGTCCTAGAACCGAGTTGCACGGTGCATCGCGTATTTTTTAGCGTGACGCGGCACAACTGGATCAGTTTTCCCGGGATCCCGGATTCGGCCATCGCACCAAACAGTCCTTCTCGATGAATGCTGTCGTATGCGGCTTTGAAATCGATGAAAAGATGGTATGTATCGATTCGAAACTCGTTGGTCTTTTCCAGGATTTGTCGAAGTGTGAAAATTTGGTCTATAGTCGATTTGCCGGGCCGGAAGCCGTACTGGTAGCTGCCGATTAGTGCGGTGCAAGACGGCTTTAGACGTCCACACAATACGCTGGACAGGATCTTGTATGCGACATTGAGCAGGGATATACCTCTATAGTTCTTGCGAGAGGTAGGATCGCCTTTTTTTGTCGATGGGGCAAATAGAGCTGGTATTCCAGTCGTCGGGCATGCTTTCGTCTTCCCAAATTCTGCAGGTGCATGCTCCCTAGCAGAAAATCGCCGTCAGCCTTGAAGAGCTCTGATGGCAAGCCATCTATGCCTGCGGCCTTGTTATTATTCAGCTTCTGAATAGCTGTGCTGACTTCTTCAATGCTGAGTGGGAGGACTACTTCAGCGGCTGGAGTTGGGATTTCCTCGGTCCCTACCACTCTCTCTTGGTCATGCTCGTTAAGCAGCTGCTGGAGGTGCTGCTTAAATACATCCACTAATCCCTGCGGGTCCGTGACAAGATTACCCTCGCAGTTTCGAAGAGCCAGGGTGCCCTTTTTGAAGCCTCCTGCAAGGCCTTTGGCTTTCTTGTAAAAGGCTCGTGTTTTATGATTATCCCTAGACTCCTCGAAAAGGTCATCACCCAAAATGTATAACGTTGCGGCCCGCGTGAATAAGCAAACAAATGAATGTGGCCCGAGGGAAAAAAAGGTTGAGTATGGCTGGATTAGTGTATTTGGATTTATGATTGTGACTTTTACTGTTTTGCTAGAAAAAATAACGGAAATATTTGTATTTTATAATAGCAAAGTAGAAAATTCATTCCACAAAAGTGAAGGCACAGCGGAAACAGAAGACACGAAATTATTATATTACTCATCAATTTACAATGAAGCCTTACCTTTCTAATATTTAGTTGCATATCCTATGTTTTGAAGAACTGCATGGAGCCTTCTACTCATCGAATCGACTAGATAGATAGATAGATAGGGCTTATGGGGTGCGACAGAGTCGCCTGATCACTGCGGCCACGATTGGGCCTATTGTGATGTCCCCCACTTACAGTTCACTCAGAAAACCTGAGTTCGTAATAAAGCTTAGTCTGCTTTTGAGTGAACTGGCAGCAATTTCATCTGCTTCAAGATAATGCTTGCCTAGGTGACGAAGACGTGTACTGACCAGGCAGTTACAGTGGCATAGTATGTGCTCTGCTGTTTCTTCGTCTTCATTACACATACGGCAAGTGTCATCTTGTATGATGCCCATTGTTTTGAGGTGTTTATTAGCTGGGCAGTGTCCAGTAAGGAAACCTGTGATTAAACGAATCTGACTCCTCGAAAGCATGAGAAGTTGTTTCGTTCTTTTGAGGGATGTAGTAAGGAGGAACAGCTTGGCTTGTCTGCTACCTTTCGTTTGTGACCAGTAGTGATCCGTCGTGTTCCTTAACCAATTTTTTATGCAGCATTTGGTGGTGCTAGTGGGTATGCCGCAGAAAGGCCGTGGCATCATAAATGGTGATGCAGAGCCTTTCCTTGCCTAGGTCCGCCTTTTCGTTGCCTGTATGGCCGCTGTGTCCAGGTAAACAAATGAGATGAACTTTGTTTGTTTCCATCTGTGTACCACACGTAGGATCCACGGTTGAAGGAGGGTCTTTCCTGTTCCCAGTATTGTCGGTTAGGGAATGTGACCTTGTAGTTTTGGCTGAAGTTATATCTGGGGAGACAGTTGTCTGTAAGAGATATCTTTAGGATTTCATGCCTGTTTATTTCTGTAATAATATCAGGGTGAAAGAGCCTACGGTTAGAGCCATCCTCCATGATCATCCTGTGGGCGAAGACCATTGCTTCTTTCTTCAGTTGGAGATGAAGAGGTGGCAGGTCTGTGATGACTTCTAGTGCTGCTGTGGGGGTTGTTCTCATGGCCCCAGTGATACAGATGCAAGCTAGTCTTTGCAATTTGTTGAGCTTGGCTTGCACTGATATTTGTTTTGTTTTGTGCCACCAGACGGGCGCAGCATATGTAAGGATTGGTCTGGTGATTGCTGTATATAGCCAGCGGGACATTTTGGGGTTTGTGCCCCAGTTTTTGCCAGTGAGACTTTCGCTGGTCCATAAAGAGATGCTGGCTTTCTCAATGGTCTTTGTAATGAGAGGGTTCCAAGTGAGCTTTTCGTCTAGAGTTATCCCTAGATATTTGACTTCTTTTGAGAACTCTATCGCTTCACCAAAGAGGGTAGGTTTAGTGAGTTTGTGCCTGTTCCTTCTTTTGGTGAAGGCGACTATGGTGCTTTTCCTAGGATTTACATTTAGCGCAACCTTTAAGCACCAGTTTGCAACAAGGTTTAGTGCCCGTTGGAGGAGTTCCGAGACTGTGTCTTCGAATTTGCCTCTGATCAGGATCACTATGTCGTCAGCATAGCCTTGGACATAGAAGCCATTGTTGCTAAGTATGCTTATCAGTTCGTTAACCACGATGGACCACAGGAGTGGTGAGAGAACCCCGCCTTGAGGGCATCCTTTCGCGGCGTTTACCGCGAATCGCAATTTCTTTGTCGCTCAGGGATTTGCTAATCCGGGCCGTTAGTTTCTGAAGAACATGCGTGGTCGATTTCCCAGGCTGGTAGGCATATTGGTTTTTGTGAAGTGGTGATCTTCTCAGTGCACCGTCCCTGATATGCCTATCCAGGATTTTTTCCATCGTTTTTAGGAAGAAAGAGGTAAGGCTTATCGGTCTGTAGGACTTAGGCAGGTCTGTGGGTCTACGGCCTACTTTGGGAATGAATTTTACCTTTACCCCTGTCCAGCTTGTTGGTATGTGTCCCCATGCATAGCTGGTTCTAAAGATGATTAGAATCGACTAATTTCTGAGTATATTCTGGACAAATATTCTCCCATTCGTCTTTTAATGTCGCTTTGAGCTCGTATTTGTTATGAATTTCTCTTTGGCGGATCTTTTGTTCTAAATAATTCCAAATATGCTCTATGGGATTCAAGTCAGGGCTTTACGGAGGCGTAACGAGCCTCCACATCTTTGCGTTATGCGCCATATGTTTGGGATCGTTATCTTGTTGGAAATTATACGACTCCCCAAGGCCCAGTTTTCTCACACTTTGTTTAAATTTTTTTTTTTAAGATGTCAATATATACGTATTGATCCGTCCTTCCCTCTATGAAATGCAGGTTACCAACACCTTTACAACCCCACACCATGTTACCACCCCCTGAATGCTTAATTGTTTTAAGTGTGTGTTTATGGTACAGTGCAGTTCCCCTCTTTCGCCACACACGAAGGCGACCATCTAATCCAAATATGTTGAATTTGGATTCGTCAGAGAAAACTACTTTATCCCAGAAATAACTAGATTGATTCAAATTATTTTTGGCGAACTGAATTCTATTCAATCTGTTCTTAAGTGAAATCAAAGGTTTTTTTTCTTGGCCAACAAGATTTAAAATCAGCATTTACAATGCATCGCCTTATGGTTTCGTGGTGGATCGTTTTTTAAAGCCCTTTTGTCGAAATTGCGTGCTTTTGGGATCGATGAGTCTCTCTTTCAATAGAATAGAAGCTACCTTTCGAATCGTTCAATTCAAGTTGTTTTGGACGGATTCAAGTCTGATACTCACTTTGTAAATGCCGGTGTTCCCCAGTGCTCCGTTTTGTCTCCGACACTCTTTCCTATTTTCATAAATGATCTCTTGTCTGTTACTTCTAATCCAATTCACTTCTTCGCTGACGACAGTACCCTCAGCTTCTCATATTCGTTCACCAGTTTACGACCCTGCACTTCGGTTGTAGATAATGAGCGGCAGCGTATGTTAAGCTCATTAAATTCCGATATCGACAGCATCATCCAATGGGGTAAAAACAATAGAGTGGAATTTAATGCTTCCAAAACACAATGCTGTCTCTTGTCGTTAAGGCGTATAAATAACCCGCAGCCATTATCCATGAATGGCACTTGCATCTCAGAAACTGAAAAGCTTTGCATCCTGGGTATGAGTGTTGCTCACAATCTTAAATGGAGCGACCATATATTCAGTGTCGCTAAGAATGCTGCGAAATGCCTAGGATTCTTATACAGATGCAAGAAATATTTCTCACCCTTAGATCTGGCTACAATCTATAAGGCGTTCATTCGCCCCAAATTAGAGTTTAACGCTCATGTCTGGTCCGGTGCTTCCAAGACCTCACTGCACCTACTAGACAGAATACAAAAACGAGCAATAAAACTGATAGGTGACTCCAGCATTACCAAAACATTAGATTCGCTGGAACACCGCAGGAATGTTACCTGCCTCTCCCTGTTTTATCGTTACTACCACCAAAAATGCTCTGATAAAATAGCCAGTTTCATTCCGCCCCTTCAACATTTCTCCCGCACTACACGTCTCTCTAGGAATGCTCACCAATATACTCTGAAGCCCGCTTTCGGACGTACTGTCAAATATAGAGAATCTTTCATTAACCGAACCACACGAATCTGGAACTCCCAGCCGGATTCGGTTTTCCTCCCTCAATGCAACATGCAAACATTTAAGATCAATGTCCATCGGCATCTCCTCTACTCCTCTTCCTCTCTACCTTCTGCCCGCACTGTGTCGCCGACATAATAAGGTTATTAGACCTTGAGTGCGCGCAAATTTAAAAAAAAAAAAAAAAAAAAAAAAAAAAGGTAGTTCCGGAAGTGAACACTAATTTTTGTTTGCACTTATAAATGGATTTCTTTTGATCAGGTATTCTATGAGTCTCTTATCATGTTGGCTAAGATTCTGGGGTCTACCACTTCCAGGTTTATTTTCTATTTGCCCGTTATTTCCATAACACTGAATCACATTACCTAATGTATATCGGCTACGAGACAAGACACTAAGGCACCAATTTCAGAATATCATTTGTTTTCTTTTACATACAAATTTATAACAATTCTACGCTCTTCTACAGATAGTTCTTTCCGCGGCATCTTGTTTTTCGCTGTTTTTAAATTTAATATATTAGAGCTTCTATTATGGAGACAAAAACACACTGCATAGGCTCAGGAAATGCAATACACAATAATGAATTCTACCACGAAGCAAACCACAGCGGAAATCGCATTTTAAATGTGCTGTCCCTTGCTGGGCCATCACTTTTGTGGAATCAATTTTCTACTTTACCATCATAAAATAGAAATATTTCCCTTATTTTTTCTAGCAAAACAGTAATCTATAAAATAATTATGTTTTGCTATTATTTTTTTAAATACGAAGCTATTTGGAGGGCGTTTCTTACGAAAATAGGTGCTGTGCCTTCACTTTTGTAGATGACGGTATGTAGCACGAATACGATGGCAACGATACACTTATGCATTCAGGGATTTATTTTTAAAAAATAATTTTTATTTTTATTTATCTACAATCACTACGTATACTATTTGTTGTTTTTTTTTTATTTCTTAGTTTTAAGTCCAGTAAATAATTGGTAATGATAATAAAAACCCCTCGTGCATAAGGTTTGTATGTTAAAGCAATAAAAGTTGATTAAAAATATTTTAATAACGAAATGTAAATTATTATCATAAAAGAAAAAAAAACCTTACGAATAAGTGGGTTGTTTTATCTTTTTTATTTTCTCATTTTTTATTTTGTTTATGATATTTATCAACCATTTTAAATATTACTTTCGCTCGACTTAATATTTATAAATGAAAAAAATAGGAACACGTGTACCTCAGCGACTCAAGAGATATTGATAGTCTTAAGCTAATTATTCTAATGTATGTATTAAATAAAGAAAAAAAAAAACCATTCTTATTTTAAATGTCTTAAAAGCCAATATAGATTATATATATTATACATACATGCATATATATATATATATATATATACAAAAGGAAGTAAGGATTCTCATCTCTAGATGTAGACGTTTTGATATAAATACCTAACTTCAATGTGTAAAAAGCAACAAATATTATTATAAATATTATCAACATTCTTAATTTAGATTTAAATTAATCTAAAAAGATAAAGAATTAAATAATTGTGAAATTGTAAAATCTAAACATGGCTAACTAGGCGTAAGTTAAGTGCAAAAAAATAAAAACAAATTGAATGTGAATTTGAATTTTATTCATTTCTGGTTGTAAAACAAAGTGTACGCAGCGATCAATCTGACCGTAATATTAAAAACAAATACGGATAAATAGTTAATTCACGAATCTAGTTAAATATTGTTTTATCATTTTTTCATGATTTCCAATTTCTTTGCTTTGTTTTTATATTTAAATTATAATTTCCAACAATATTCAATTTAAAAAGTTATTTTTGTAAACACAGTAAAGAAGCAAATCATCCGTACAAAACATTGTTAATAACTATAGAGAATGAAATTAATTATGAGAGTATTGCAACAGATCTATTGAATTAAGATGTCGTAGAAAAAAAATAAAGAAACAACGTTTAAATAAAAATACATATAAACAGAGAATGTCGTTTCTAAATAATTTGAGTAAATTACACACAGGTGAACATGGCATTTGGATTTAAGTGATAATACCAAAACTCATTCCGACTCATCTTGTCTTGCATGGAATCATCTTCTTCTTAGTGGGCGCTACAGTTCGGGGTGAACATGGGCCTCAACCAACATGCCCCTCCATCTAGCACGATCTGCGTGTATAGGCCCAAAAATCACGCGCAAAATCTTTCTCTCGAACCGACCAAGGGCCTTCTCATCCGCTTTTGACAGTGTCCATGCTTCTGCGCCGTACAACAGGACCGAGATGATATATAGAGTCAACTTTGTCGTTCGGGAGAGGGCTCTATTACTCAGTTGCCTCCTAAGCCCAAAGAAACAGCGATTGGCAAGAGTGATTCTGCGTTTGATTTCGGAACTGACGTCGTTGTTCCAGGTCACTGCGGAGTCAAGGTAGACGAAGTCCTTAACTACCTCGAACTTATATCTGCCAATACAAATGTTCTGGCCAGGACGTCGGTGGTGAGCATCCTTTTTTGATGACAGCATATATTTAGATTTGCCCTCGTTTCCCGCCAGACCAACTTTCGCCGCCTCGAACTCAATACTAGCAAACGCCTCATTGACACTGGCTTTGATCTACCTATTATGTCAATATCGTCGGCGTATGCAAGGAGTTGCGAGGATTTGAAATAGATTGTGCCTCTTCTATTGGCCAGTGATTTTTGCACAATAATTTCCAATATGATGTTAAAGAAATCACACGACAGCGCATCGCCCTGCCTAAATCCTTTTTTGACATCAAAACTATCGGTAAGGTGTTCACCGATTCGGATGGAGCAGCGAGCGTTCTCCAAAGTCATCCTGCAGAGTCTGACGAGTTTAGCAGGTATGTAAATGGTAGACATAGCGTTGTATAGCTCGTCTCTAATTACGCTGTCGTATGCGGCCTTGAAGTCGACAAATAGGTGGTGAGTGTCGAAATTAATTGGTTTTCTCCAGTATCTGCCGTAGTGTGAAGATTTGGTCGATGGTGGACTTCCCTGGCCTGAATCCGCACTGATAAGGACCTATCAGCTTATTTACAAAAGGCTTCAGGCGTTCACACAAAACGGCAGAGAAGATTTTGTAGGCGATGTTAAGGAGACTTATTCCTCTATAGTTGGCGCAATCAGAGGGGTCTCCTTTCTTGTGGATCGGGCATACGATGCTGAGACTCCATTCCTCGGGCATGCTTTCCTCTAACCATATCCTACGGATGAGCTGGTGCATGCTCCCAACCAGGTCATCCCCAGCTGCCTTGAAGAGCT
The DNA here is from genome assembly GCA_951905685.1 of Eumerus sabulonum. NCBI lineage: Eukaryota > Metazoa > Arthropoda > Insecta > Diptera > Syrphidae > Eumerus > Eumerus sabulonum. The sequence continues at coordinate 71,538,066 of OX645062.1, forward strand.
CAGCAGACAGTCCGCCTGCGCCAGCAGCTTTATTCGACTTGAGCTTTGATATGGCAATCTTAACTTCATCGAGGTCAGGGGGACAGAGTTCTCTGCGGTCTCCGTCGATTAGAAATGGATCATTCTGCCTGACAGCGGTATATTGACTAACATCGCCGTTATACAGTCTGCAGAAGTGGTTTTTCCATATTCTCAGCATCGACTGCGGTTCTACTACTAGGTGTCCGTTCTCATCCCTGCAGGCTTCCGTTCTGGCCTTATAACCTTGGCATGTTCGCTTTATCTGTTGATAAAACTTTCGAACGTCACGCCTGCAGTAACACCTCTCCAAATCCTCAATCGCGCGCTTCTCGTGCTCTTTCTTCTTTCTTCTAAGAAGCTTATGCTCCTCCCTTCTTTTTAACTCGTAGAGCTCACGAGCTGCTCTTGTTCTTTTATGCAGCGAGGCCTTATATGCATCCTGCTTCGCTGTATGAATCCTCCTGCACTCGTCATCGAACCAGGTGTTTCTTCGTGGTGGAGCCTTGAAACCCAAAACTTCGGATGCAGAGCTTTTCAGGGCTTGTTTGCAAAAGCTCCACTGCTGTTCTATTGATAGCGTGGAGGATTGAGGTGTATTGGAGAGCTTAAGGGAGACGCGATCGGTAAAAGCACGAGCGGTTTGTATGGAATCTACGTTTTTTTTTTTTGTTGAAAGCTTCTGCTTTCTGCTGGAGCCCTTAGACGCAAATACTCCAGACAAACACCTTATATTACTGTTTTCTCCCCGTTTTCCGGAGAAAAAGAGAAGAAGCTTCAGTGATGTAGTGCTAAGAGATTCGGCACACACCACGTCGGTCGGCCCCAAGGATGCACCACCATGCGCGAGCAAAGGCGGGACAGTCACAGAGAACTGTCGCAACATGCAGCACAGATAGGCGTCTCACTTATGCCAAGCACGCAGAGATGGACCGTAATGACTCCCACAAGTCTTCTGCAGTCGATTCTCCTGATTCGATCACCACTGGACTATCCTGCAGGGGTGTGGACCATACCACTAATCACTGAATTAGGGCGATGCTAAATAGCGGTATCATATCAGCCACATGCGGAGAGGTCTCAGTCACAGTATCGGTGGCTAGAGGATGCCCACAAGGGGGAGTCCTCTCACCACTGCCTTGGTCGATAGTCATTGATGATCTACTACGCAAGCTAACCACTTGGGGCTACGAGGTCATCGGATATGCTGATGACCTAGTAGTCATTGTTACAGGCAAGTGCGAGATCACTGCCTGTGAGCGCATACAGCTCGCGCTCCAACTTATCTCTGACTAAGACAATCTAAGTCCCATTTACAAAGAGGACAAAGGTACAAACCTCTTTCTAAATGGCACACTCATAGGATTTTCCGAGGAGGTAAAGGAGGGGTAGAGGGCATGGGCTCGGATATGCAAGGTAAAGTTGTTGATTGCTCTCAACCTGGCGAGATGCCAGCAACGATCCCTGTTTAAATGCCCGGGTCAAGTTGACATACGGCCTCCTCGCGGCGCCCTCTGGATAGCCTCTTCAACAACCGTTGGGAGGTGAGCAAACGTACGTAGCGAAAAAAAACCCGACCAGATTGGCGGTTGTGCGGCGGGCTAACAATCCGCCCACGTAAAAAACCTAAAAGTTATGAATGAGCAAGATGCCTCGGATACACGGACGGATACACGACGACGACAACGCACGAAAAAGGAACACGATTTGCGAGTATGCTCCTGGAATGTCAGAACCCTATACACTCCCGGAGCTGCTCATAAACTTGAAGGAATCCTCACGCAGTACAAGGCGGATGTTACTGCGGTCCAGGAAATACGCTGGATAGGAAACGGTATGATTAGGAAGAAAAATTGCGACATTTATTACAGCTGTCACAAAAGGTTGCACTTACTGGGATGCGGATTTGTCGTGGGAAAGCGGTTAAGGTCGAAGGTCATCGACTTTAAACCGATAAGTGATCGCCTGGCTGTGATCCGCATCAGAGGCAGATTTTATAACATCAGCCTTATATGTGCACACGCCCCTACCGACGAGGCTGAAGACCCTATCAAGGAGGACTTCTGTGACCTCCTGGACAACGCCTACGGAGCTTGTCCGGAGTACGATGTAATATCGTGCTCGGGGACTTCAACGCCAAAATCGGTAAGGAAAACACCCTTGGCGGAGTGACCGGAAAGCACAGCCTCCACGATAGAACAACAGATAACGGCTTCCGACTCGCTGACTTTGCGACAGCTCGTAATGCGGTGATAAGTAGCACAAGATTCCCTCGCAAGCGAATCCACACAGCGACCTGGCGATCTCCGGACAGTCGAACCGCCAACCAAATCAACCATGTGCTCATCGACGCAAGGCACTTGTCAAACATCCTGGATGTGCGAACATTCAGAGGGGCAAATGTCGACTCTGACCACTTCCTCGTAGCAGCAAGATTCAGAGCTCGACTGTCCAATGTCAGAAAGCTGCATCAGCCCATCAGGAGGAGGTTCGACGTTGGATGCCTGAGCACACCGAAGGTTGCCAGAGTCTACAGGGAGCATCTGAGCGAAAGACTCTACGGTATGCCTACGTCGAATACAAATGCCAATAATATGTGGCTGTATTGCCGCTCAGCCATTCAGGAAGTAGCCGAAACTACCTTAGGATACCTACCACCCCCGACAAGAAACCCGTGGTATGATGGCGAGTGTGAGCAGAAAAAGGCAGCAACCGACAAGGCGTACCAATAGGCGCTGCAGAGGAAAACCAGGGCAGCGCAAGAAGAGTACTGAGCCAGAAGAAGGGAGGAGAAAAAACTACTGCGACAAAAGAAAAGAATCTTCGCAGCCTCCCAGCTCAAGGATATCGAGGAGTCTAGGGATAAACGTAAAATACGAGCCTTTTACAAGAAAGCCAAAGGCCTTGCAGGAGGCTTCAAAAAGGGCACCCTGGCTCTTCGAAACTGCGAGGGTAATCTTGTCACCGACCCGCAGGGAATAGTGGATGTATTTAAGCAGCACTTCCAGCAGCTGGTTAACGAGCATTACCAAGAGAGAGTGGTAGGGACCGAGGAAATCCCAACTCCAGCCGCTGAAGTAGTCCTCCCACCCAGCATCGAAGAAGTCGGCACGGCTATTCAGAAGCTGAAGAACAACAAGGCCGCAGGCTCAGATGGCTTGCCATCAGAGCTCTTCAAGGCTGGCGGCGATGTTCTGGTAGGGAGCATGCACCAGATCATCTGCAGAATTTGGGAAGATGAAAGCATGCCCGTCGACTAGAATACCAGCTCTGTATGCCCCATCCACAAAAAAAGGCGATCCTACCTCTTGCAAGAACTATAGAGGTATATCCATGCTCAATGTCGCATACAAGATCCTGTCCAGCGTATTGTGTGACGTCTAAGACCATTTTGCACCGCACTAATCGGCAGCTACCAGTGCGGCTTCCGGCCCGGCAAATCAATTATAGACCAAATTTTCACACTTCGGCAAATCCTGGAAAACGAGTTTCGAATCGATACACACCATCTTTTCATCGATTTCAAAGCCGCATACGACAGCATTCATTGTGAAGAACTGTTTGGGGCGATGGCCGAATTCGGGATCCCGGTAAAACTGATCCAGTTGTGTTGTGTGGCGATGCACCGTGCAACTCGGTTCTAGGACCTCGGAACCATTCAAAACATGCACCGGATTTCGGCAAGGAGATGCGCTGTCATGTGACTTCTTCTACCTGGTGCTGGAGCAGATAGTGCGACGGGCAGGCGTCAACAGGGAAGGCACTATCTTTTAAAAGTCCATCCAGCTGCTAGGATACGCGGATGATATCGACATCATCGCGTGTTCTCGCCGTGGCATTGTGGAAGCATTCACGGCGATTGAAGAACAGGCGAAACGAGTTGGTCTTAAGATCAATGAGGACAAAACGAAATACATGCTGTCAAGCTAAAACCAATCTGTCGCTCACCACCTGGGACAAAATATAACAATTGACATCTACAATTTCGAGGTAGTTATGGAGCTTGTCTACCTCGGGGCAAACGTAAATTCCACAAATGACACCACAGTGGAGATCCGGCAAACGCTGCTACTTCGGCTTGTACAAAAAACTGGGGTCAAACTGCCAGTCTTGCTGTACGGAGCCGAAAGCTGGACGATAAGCACGACAGCGGAGCTGATTTTGGGTTCATTCGAAAGAAAAATTCTGCGCCGGATATTTGGTCCTGTCTGTGAGGTAGGTGAATGGAGAAGAAGACACAACCGTACTAAGATGTGGATGTAGTCCGGAAGGCAAGGATCCGTCGACTACACTGGCTCGGCCACATCGAGCGCATGGACATCAACGCTCCAGCTAAGAGGGTCTTCGACTCCGAGCCTCCTGGTTCGAGAAGAAGAGGAAGACCGAACCTCCGGTATAAAGATCAAATAATCGCGGATGTAAGACATCTTGGTCTTGACAACTGGAAGCAGCGTGCCCGGGACCGTCAAGGATGGAAGGCAGCTATAGCTCAGGCTCAGATCCTCCATGGATCGCTGGCCTGATAAGTAAGTAAGTAAGAAAGGGACCTACAGTTTAATGCTACGGGAGGTTTTGCCAGTACCCCGATAAGGAGGGACTCATACGAGTCCCTCGAGTAAACATTCGATGGCGTTGGTGTTATCGGGATCCGTGCTCGCCCATCGTATATCAAAGTTCAACACACTAACCGCTGCGCCACGGCGCCCTCAAAGTCAGCATCAGGGGTTGAATTTACGCATGGCAAATCGTGCGGAAGAAACGTACATAAATACATATGTATGTCACATGTACCGTATTCGAAACATTACGACCGAAATCTGACACCGCAAACATATGGATGCACGACCCTCATGTAGACGAGGTGTGGATATCACGGTATAGTAATATTCAAAGGTGTAGTCAAAACATTAGGCTGCATGATATGTATTGAGTTTAACAAGTCATGCGAACGTAGATTAGTTCCGGTCAGAGATTCGGTACACACCAAGTCGGTCCCAAGGCTGCACCACCGGGCGCCAGCAAAGACGGGACAGGTAGATGTCTCACCGATGCCGATCATGCAGAGATCCTTGGCAGAAGTGTGCTGACGCCCGTAAGTTTTCTGCAGTCAATTTTCCTTAAGATTAAGTAGAGTGCGCTGGTCCCCAGCCCATACTTGGAGCGATCTGTGAAAATTCAAAGACAATTCTTTCCAGGTCCAGTGTGTGGCCAGAGCCAGTCCTGAGGCCATAGAAATTCGACTGTCAAGTTATGGCGCAATAGGATGATAGGCTTCATTGCGTCAGATAAATATATCAAGACGTGGAAGGTTCATCATAGCATCCAGAGCAGCGCCCGGCGTGCTGGGGAAAGCTCCCGTACTTTTGAGACAAACCGTTCTTTGGAGTTTGGTGAAAGAGGCTACGACGTGTTTGAGTATTAGCATGTTCCACCAGACAAACGATGCATATGAGATTGTAGGCCTTATCATTGCCGTGTAGATCCAGAGGACCGGCGGCGATAAACTCCATGTTTCGCCAAAGGCACCTTTGCGTTGCCAGAAAGCTGGCAGCGCTTTAGAAATTATTAACTTAACATGCTTTGACCAAAGAAGCTTGCTTTCTAAGTTAACTTCCAGGTACTTAGCTTCTTTCGTTCTCGTAAAGAGAACGACATCAGTCTTGAGAGACTGAACTGACAGCCCATATCTCGTGCAGCACTCATCGATTATATTAAACGTCGTCCGTGCTTTGAGACAGACAGTCGCTAAACATGATTCGACAGAGGCAGCATCCGCATAGATTCCAGAGACGTTGAGAGCATCAAGCAGAGTTTCACCTACTAGGCGCCATAACAGTGGAGACAGGACGCTTTGCGGGCAGCTCCTGCTTAGGCCAGATTTAACACATTGCCCGAGAACTGCACCAGCAATCAATGTCAACGAGCATTGATTTGATCCACGAAACCATTGCTTCATCTACGCTTTGTCGTCTAGCAGCACACATGCTGTCAAAAGTTGCGTTACCAAAAGCTTCCTCAATGTCGAGAAAAATGCCCAGAGCGTACTCTTTCCTTTCGAGTGCGCATTCTATCCTCGCAACTGGGTTTTGAAGCGTGGTCTCGCAGGATTTTCCGCACAGATAAGCATGTTGCATCTCCGAAAGAGGACGCATTCGAAGGGTAACTTTGCGCAAGTGCAGCCTATTATTCTCTCCATGCTTTTCAGCAAGAAGGATGCTAGATTTATTGGTCTAAATCTCTTGGCAAGTGAGTAGTCCTCTTTTCCTATTTTGGGAATGAAGACCACTTCCACTTTGCGCCATGGAATAGGTATGTAGGTAAGTGCCATGTAGGTAAGGTAAGTGAAGGTTGGAAGTAGCAACCTTATACCTTTTTGCAGCATTAGAGGGTATATCTCGTCGATGCCTAGCGATTAAAGACATAAGAGGATAGCATTTACAAAAATCGGTTGAAGGTAATCTTGTCACCGACCCGCAGGGAATAGTGGATGTACTTAGGCAACATTTCCATTAGCTGTTGCTAATGAGCATGACTAAGAGAGTGTGGTAGGGACTGAGGAAATCCCAACTCCAGCCGCTGAAGTAGTCCTGCCACTCAGTATTAAAAAAGCCGGCAAAACATAGCGCTTGTCCGGCACCACAGTTCGCGTCTTAAGAGCCCTTATCTCCAATCAAGAAGGACAACTTAGTCAGTACTCACAGGTCTTATAAAACAATTGAATAATATTTTCATGGGTTTACCGATCGCGTCTTTCTTAAGCTCTCCTATACAGCTCAACCCACTACGTAGTTAATAGAACAACAGTGGAACCCTTGCAAACCAAGCTTTTAAAAGCACTGCTTCTGAAGTTTTGGGCTTCAAGTCTCCACCATGAAGAAACACACAGCAAAGCAGGAGGCATATAAAGCCTTGCTGCATAGAATAACAAGAGCGGCTTAAAAAGGAGGGAGAAGCCTACGCTTCTCAAAAAAAAAGAAAAAAGTAAGAGCACGAGAGGCGTGCGATTGTAGATTTGGAGAGAGGGTACTGCAGGCGTGACGTTCGTAAGTTTTATCAACAGATAAGGCGAACATGTCAAGGTTATAAAGCCAGAACGAAAGTCGGTAGGGATGAGAATGGACACCTAGTAGTAGAAGCGCAGTTGATGCTGAGAATATGGAAAAACCACTTCTGCAGACTGTATAACGGTGATGTCAGTCAATATACCGTTATCAGGCAGAATTATCAATTTCATTCCCCCTGTCCCCGACAAAGTTAAGAACGCCATATTGAAACTCAAGTCAAATAAAGCTGCTGGCGCAGACGGACGTCTGCTGAGCTTTTCAAAGCAGCTGGAGATGTACCAGCTCGTCTGTAAGATATGGTAAGGGGAAAGCATGCCCGACGAAGGGAGCCTCAGAATCGTCTGCCCGATCCACAAGAAAGGAGACCCCTTTGACAGCGACGACTACAAGGGAATAGCCTACAAAATCTTCTCTGTAATTTTGTGTGAACGTCTGTCCTTATCAGTGTGGTTTCAGGCCAGGGGAGTCCACCATAGCCCAAATCTTCACACTACGGCAGATCCTGGAAAAAACCAATGAATTTCAAGTCGACAATCACCACCTATTTGTCGACTTCAAAGCCACATATGACAGCGTCAGACTATGCAGGATGATTTTGGAGAATGCTCGCTGCTCCATCCGAGTCGGTGAACATTTTATCGATAGTTTTGATTTCATTGATGGATTTAGGCAGGTCGATGTGTTGTCATATTAGAAACGATTGTGCAAAAATCACTGGCCAATACAAGAGACACAATCTATTTCAAATCCTCACAACTCCTCGCATACGCGGATGACATTGACATAATCGGAAGAAGACAGCGAGATGCCCATGAGGCGTTTACGAGTATTGAGGCAGTAAACGAGGGCAAAACTAAATACATGCTCTCCTCAAAAAAAAGGACACTCACCACCGACGACTTGGCTAGAACGTTCGTATTGGCAGTTATAAGTTTTAGGTAGTTAAGGACTTCGTCTATCTTGGCTTCGCACTGTCCTGGAACAACAACATCAGTTCCGAAATCAAACTTAAAATCACTCTTGCCAATCGCTGTTTCTTATGAGGGAATTGAGTAATAGACCTCTCTCCCGAATGAGAAAGTTGACTCTATACAAGATCATTATTATCCCGGTCCTGTTGTATGGTGCAGAAGCATGGACACTATCAAAAGCGGATAAGGAGATCCCTGGTCGGTTCGAGAGAGAGATGTTGCGTGTGATCTTCGGTCCTATAAACGCAGACGGGGATGGAGAAAAAGATTCAGCCACGAGCTTTACGGGCTGTACAGCGACATGAGTCTAGTCAGGCGTCTACTGAATCAACGCCTAAGATGTCTAGGCCATGTACATTGAGCGAATGGACACCACAACTCCAGCCAGGTGAGTCTTGGAATCCAACCCCGAGGGACGAAGAAACAGAGGACGGCCGAATTCGAGATCGCGCACGCAGGTGGAATGGGCCTCCATCCAACTGGTTTTGCGGCAATGGAAAAGGCTAGCAAAAGATCGTGCTAATCGGAGAGGCATGTTGTTTAAGGTCCAGGTTCAGCCCGAACTGTAGCGCCCGATAAGAAGAAGAAGAACATTTTCATTCTACGTTCTCAATAGGGTTCAGTGTTTTCCGGAAAACACTCTTCCCGATTCAATTTACTGCCGAGGACAAACATTTTTCGTTAATAATCCACTGAAATCCGCTATTGTAGATATACATAGGTACATTGTTTAATTGTTATGCACGCGGTTCTCCTGAATCAAAAAAAAAAAAAATCCTCAATTGCAGTTCGGAGAAACTAGACTACAGGTAAGTCATACTTTCACCTTCAACCCAGAGCAGAACACGAACAATTGTTTCCAAGAGCACCAATCATAAAACCATAATATCGCCGCATTGCAAATGTATTTCGCCTCATTTACCTAATTCCTGAATTTCAATCCGTTTAAGTATAAGTGGACTTATGTACAATAGATTGAGTAAACCAAAATCTGGAATATCATAACACTTCGAAAAAGAAAAAAAAAAACCAAAATGATTAGGAGGAGCTACAGCCGTCCGTGGACCCTTTCTCGTCAACGTCAGCATAGTGTCTAAGCAAAGAAAGCCAGCTGGTGCTGGTGCTGGCGATACGAATATTATTCTCTGCATTCATTAAGATACATTTTTTTTCAACGCGCCTGCAGCAACAATGCAAACCTATTTGCCCATTTGCATAATTTAATCGTTTCATTTCTACTCTGGATCTGATCCGTAGTAGATCGTCGTCCAACTTTCCAATGACACGGAGCCCGAGTTGCTTGGGACCCCTTCAACACCACTGACATTTAACAATAACAGTCGCACGATGACGCATCACACGTACATACGAATGCTTCCTGGTCTGATAGGGCGGGAAAAATTCCCACAAGACTATGAGTACGAGTGGTATGATGGTATATACCTATGAGCTACCACCGTCTTTTCTGCGGTAGGCACATCTTCTTCCCTTAAGTCGGATGTGAGGCAACAAGTAGAATAATATTTCGTCTTTTACTTCCTGTATGTCAAGTTCAGAAAGGAGGAGAAGGATGAAAGGAAGAAAACAACTTGGAAGCATCAAAGGAAGAGAGTATGAGTAGGAAATGGGGTTAGGATGCGGAATTAGTGTTCCGATTTTTATACGATTCCGATGATCTCCTTCTCGGTGTGGTGACAAAAATGCGAACAGATTGTCTCTTCTGCTGTCACGTTGCTATGTCATTGTATATTTTGCCCTCTTTCTAACGGCTGGATTGTGGGAATACAATGTACATAATTGGGAATTAGGGGTTCATCATGTGTAAGCAAGATACTCGGCGGATTGATTGATGGTAATCAGGAGCATCGTCAATTAATAGACTTGGAATCGGTAATATGCACTATTTCCTCTATTTAGATTGGAAAACAAAACCAAGCGATGTATGGCGTCAAATAGGGAAACCCCCTTTGAATCAACATGAGGAAGACGTAATACTGTTACTGTCCCTATTGTGTTACTATTACAATTTACGGAAATAGAGGAGAAAAAACGAGGTTGGCTGTAACCTGACACAAGCGCACGTGCGTGAATTTACATTATAGGTAGATCGATTTAGCAGAGTCACTCCTGGCTCTAGAGTTCTAGAGTAGCGCATCACTTCAACTGCAAAGAATGACTCAGAACAAGTTTCCCTTCTCCATCTACAAAGAAAGAATGGGTGGCGTCACTTGCGTTTTTTTTTTTATAAATATGTGTAGGTAGACATGAACAACGATACACATGTACGTAATATACATAGATACATATGTACAGGGTGGGCCAAATATACGTTTCTTCATAAAAATGCAATGAAATAAACAAATAGGTTTAGTGGCTGCCTCGGCTATCTTCGTGCATTCTGTAACCCCAGTTTTCCAAGTCCTTGTTGATGGTTTCGGGCTGTAGCTCACGGATTGTGGGGCTCGAAATAGAGTCAACTCACTCATTAAGAACTCCAAACATTCATATCTAAGCAGCCAACTTGACTCCAAAATGAACCCTAAAGAGTTGTGGAGAAATTTGGCAAATCTAGGTGTAACAGAAAATGATAAGTCTCGAAATAGTCCTTTGTCTCCAAATGTAGTAAGCTGCTTCAAGCCTCATCCAGACAGTCCGTCTTATGTTGTGCAAGTCAACAATCCCTCTGTCCTTGACATACATATCTAATGGTTTTACCTTTTTTTTAAAGCTACTTCTCCCTCGTTTGCTTCCCTACTTAACGCACATTTTTAACCTATGCATTTCTTCCTTTTCTTGTTATCGAGCGCTACAGTTCGGGCTAAACCTGGTCCTTAACCAACATGCCCCCCCAACTAGCGTGATCTTTTGCTAGCCTTTTCCACTGCCGCACAGCCAATTGGCTGAGGTCCCCTTCCACCTGTGTGCGCCCTCTTAAGTGCGGCCGTCCTATGTTTCTTCCTCCCTCGGGATTGGATTCATATACTCTCCGGGCTGGAGCTGTGGTGTCCATTCGCTCTACATGGCCTAGCCATCTTAGGCATTAAATCCGTAGACGCCTGCCTAGGCTCATGTCGCTGTACAGCCCGTAAAGTTCGTGGTTGAATCTTCTCCTCCATCCCCCGTCTGCGTTTATAGGCCCAAAAATCACGCGCAAAGTCTTTCTCTCGAACCGACCAAAGGCCTCCTCATCCGCTTTTGATAGTGTCCATGCTTCTGCGCCGTACAACAGTACCGGGATGATAAGGGTCTTATATAGAGTCAACTTTGTCGTTCGGAAGAGGGCTCTATTACTCAGTTGCCTCCTGAGCCCAAAGAAACAGCGACTGGCAAGAGTGATTCTGCGTTTGATTTCGGAACTGATGTCGTTGTTCCAGATCGCTGCGGAGCCAAGGTAGATGAAGTCCTTAACTACCTCAAACATATACATATCTGCCAATACAAAAGTTCTGGGAAAGACGTCGGTGGTGAGCGTCCTTTTTTGATGATGGCATATATGTATGTTTTGCCTCCATCTCAATACTCGCAAACGCCTCATCGATATCTCGCTGTGATCTACCTATGATGTCAATGTCGGTGGCGTATGCAAGAAGTTGCGAGGATTTGGAATAAATTGTGTCTCTTGTATTGGCCAGTGATTTTTGCACAATCATTTCTAATATGATGTTGAAGATATCACACGACAGCGCATCGCCCTACCCAAATCCCTTTTTGACATCAAAACTATCGGTAAGGTGTTCGCCGATTCGGATAGAGCAACGAGCATTCTCCAAACTCATCCTGCATAGTCTGACGAGTTTAGCAGGGATATAAAAGGTAGATATACCGTTGTATAGCTCGTCTCTAATTACGCTGTCGTATGCGGCTTTGAAGTCGACAAATAGGTGGTGAGTGTCGACTTGAAATTCATTGGTTTTTTCCAGGATCTGTCGTAGTGTGAAAATTTGTTCGGTGATGCACTTTCCTGGCCTGAATCCACACTGATAAGGACCTATCAGCTTATTTACATAAGGATTCAGGCGTTACCACAAAACGGCAGAGAAGAATTTGTAGGCGACGTTAAGAAGACTTATTCCTCTGTAGTTGGTGCAGTCAGAGGAGTCTCCTTTCTTGTGGATCCGGCATACGATGCTGAGACTCCATTCCTCTGGCATGCTTCCCTCTGACCATATCTTACAGATGAGCTGGTGCATGCTCCTAACCAGGTCATCCGCAGCTGCCCTGAAGAGCTCAGCAGACAGTCCGTCTGCGCCAGTAGCCTTATTCAACTTGACTTTCGATATGGCAATCTTAACTTCGTCGAGGTCAGAGGGACGGAATTCTCTGCGGTCTTCGTCGATTAGGAATGGATCGTTCATCGTTCTGCCTGACAGCGGTATATTGACTAACATTGCCGTAATACAGTCTGCAGAAGTGGTTTTTCCATATTCTCAGCATCGACTGCGGTTCCACTACTAGGTGTCCGTACTCATCCCTGCAGGCTTCCGTTCTGGCTTTATAACCTTGGCATGTTCGCTTCATCTTTTGATAAAACTTTCGAACGTCACGCCTGCAGTAACACCTCTCCAAATCCTCAATCGCGCGCTTCTCGTGCTCTTTCGTCTTTCTGCTGAGAAGCTTATGCTCCTCTTCTTTTTAACTCGTAGAGCTCACGAGCTGCTCTTGTTCTTTTATGCAGCGAGGCCTTATATGCATCATGCTTCGCTGTTTGAATCCTCCTGCACTCGTCATCGAACCAGGTGTTTCTTCGCGGTGGAGCCTTGAAACCCAAATCTTCGGATGCAAAGCTTTTCACGGTCTGTTTGCAAAGGCTCCACTGCTGTTCTATTGATAGCGTGGAGGATTCAGGTGTATTGGAGAGCTTAAGGAAGACGCGATCGGTAAAAGCACGAGCGGTTTCTGGCGATAGTAGCTTTCCGACGTCATAACTTTCTATTCTTACTCTACTCCGTTGCGTTCGTTGGGTCGTAGATGTCCTAGATAGGAAGAGGGCCGACCAGATTTTCGCGTTGGTTATAATTCAGAGTAATTCGTTCATGCACTTTGGGTGTTAATATTGCATACGCAGAGGATGAATTTCAATTGACCATATACATACTGTGAGTGTTATACCTGTAGCAGTACGTTTGGTCGCTTTCCATTCACAACTGTGTTGCATACTTTTTTCCGTATAGGAATTACTTTTTCTTGGCTATGAAGCGAATTTGAACTATAAACCTTTCGCTCGACGGCCGATGATGTTAACCACTGCACCACGGCCATCCCCAATGTTTCAAGTATCCGAACTCTGCAAAGGCAAAACTCACACGAGAGATTATGTGAAAACTATTCATCTAATCCTGCAAAGCCTCGATTGAAATACCATGAAAAAATCACTGTCTCGACGATGAATGCAAAATGTGTAAAAAGTTATTAGCACACTCTCTAAAGCCTAATCCTAGTTGATGAAGGAAAATCAATGGGTTCGCCATTGTCTGCATAAGGGAGTATTTCGACTTTGTGGTTCAACTACAGAATTGAACCGGCAGATGAGTAGCTTTGAAAAGGCAATCAAGAAAAGAATACTTTTCTTAGGCATATGACTAAATATCCCAGGAGATGTATGTAAGTATGTATGTTGGCGTTACAGCCCATGAAGGACCTGAGCCGAGCTTCTCTCAATCACCCATTTTGTGTGTGATTTCATTTTCCCATGGATGAAGATGCTTAGAAGAAAGAAGAAAGAGCACGAGAAGCGCGCGATTGAGGATTTGGAGAGGTGTTACTGCAGGCGTGACTTTCGAAAGTTTTATCAAAAGATAAAGGGAACATGCCAAGGTTATAAAGCCGGAACGAAAGCCTGCAGGGATGAGAACGGACACCTAGTAGTGGAACGGCAGTCGATGCTGAGAATATGGAAAATCCACTTTTGCAGACTGTATTACGGCGATGATAGTCAATATACCGCTGTCAGGCAGAACGATGAACGATCCATTCCTAATCGACGAAGACCGCAGAGAATTCCGTCCCTCTGACCTCGACGAAGTTAAGATTGCCATATCGAAAGTCAAGTTGAATAAGGCTACTGGCGCAGACGGACTGTCTGCTGAGCTCTTCAGGGCAGCTGCGGATGACCTGGTTAGGAGCATGCACCAGCTCATCTGTAAGATATGGTCAGAGGGAAGCATGCCAGAGGAATGGAGTCTCAGCATCGTATGCCGGATCCACAAGAAAGGAGACTCCTCTGACTGCACCAACTACAGAGGAATAAGTCTTCTTAACGTCGCCTACAAATTCTTCTCTGCCGTTTTGTGTTAACGCCTGAATCCTTTTGTAAATAAGCTGATAGGTCCTTATCAGTGTGGATTCAGGCCAGGGAAGTGCATCACGGACCAAATTTTCACACTACGACAGATCCTGGAAAAAAAACAATGAATTTCAAGTCGACACCCACCACCTGTTTGTCGACTTCAAAGCCGCATACGACAGCGTAATTAGAGACGAGCTAGAGCTATACCACGCTATGTCTACCTTTGCCATACCTGCTAAACTCGTCAGACTATACAGGATGAGTTTGGAGAACGCTCGCTGCTCTATCCGAATCGGCGAACACCTTACCGATAGTTTTAATGTCAAAAAGAGATTTAGGCAGGGCGATGCGCCGTCGTGTGATTTCTTCAACATCATATTGGAAATGATTGTGCAAAAATCACTGGCCAATGCAAGAGGCACAATCTATTTCAAATCCACGCAACTCCTTGCATACGCCGACGACACTGACATAATAGGTAGATCGCAGCGAGATGTCAGTGAGCTGTTTGCGAGTATTGAGACGGAGGCGGCAAAAATGGGTTTGGTAGTTAATGAGGGCAAGATTAAATATCTGCTGTCATCGAAAAAGGACATTTACCACCGACGTCTTAGACAGAGCGTGCATATTGGCAGATATAAGTTCGAGGTAGTTAAGTTCGTCTACCTTGGCTCCGCAGTGACCTGGAACAACGACATCAGTTCCGAAATCAAACGCAGAATCACTCTTGCCAATCGCTGTTTCTTTGGGCTCAGGATGCAACTGAGTAATAGAGCCCTCTCCCGAACGACAGAGTTGACTCTATATCATCCATCCATTATCATCCCGGTCCTGCTGTACGGCGCAGAAGTATGGACACTTTGAAAAAGCGGATAAGGAGGCCCTTGGTCGGTTCGAGAGAAAGATTTTGCGCGTGATTTTTGGGCCTATAAGCGCAGACGGGGGATGGAGGAGAAGATTCAATCACGAACTTTATGGGCTGTACAGCGACATGACAGGCGTCTACGGATTCAACGCCTAAGAGGGCTGGGGCATGTAGAGCGAATGGACACCACAGCTCCAACCCGGAGAGTCTTTGAATCCAACCCCGAGGGTCGAAGAAGCAGAGGACAGCCGCCCTTAAGATGACGCAGAAAGGTGGAAGGGGACCTCAGCCAACTGGGTAAGCGGCAATGGAAAAGGCTAGCAAAAAATCGTGCTAGATGGAGGGGCATGTTGGTTGAGGCCCAGGTTCACCCCGAACTGTAGCGCCCACTAAGAAGAAGAAGAAGAAGAGAGGTTGAGTTTGTTCTCAGAATATTTTATAAATGCAAAAGTCTATTAGATCAGGTTCCTTGTTAATGTCGCTGGGCCAGTAGGTTGGTTCTTCTGTGCTCGATATTTAAATCAACATTAACGTGTCATTTTTAAATCCTGGATTGACCATTTTTAAAATCTTTCCCCAAAACATTTGGCATTTCTTTCCGAAAGCGGAATGTTTGAATTCGCTAAATTCATTCCTTCAAGTTATGTATAAGAATGCCTCTAACAAGTGCCAAGATTTAAGCGTTATATAGGCAGAGGCGACCTTTAACCTCGATACTTGCCAATCTCTGTCAGCATCAGAGGGCTGCTGTAGGGTCTAATTGCTTTCCTGCGTAAGGTTTAGTTCGACTTGATTCACAATTCGGGGTCATGTTTCTTCTTGCTGTCCGGGCATTTACAATTCTCTTTCCGACAGTCTTAAGTCAACTTATTCTACTTCTTTGTATCTAAGTATTTGTAATAAAGTGGCATAGAGTAATAGCACCATAACCTACATTTGAACCCCTCGTAGCTACAATTATGAATTAAAATCTCATACGTTTCGTTAACAATAGGATAAAGGTGCAGGACAGTACCACGACCCCATTGCCCGCCAGCCAGCTAATTTGAATACGGTTTCAATAAGTTTCTCGATCGCAGTAATCGTGTCATCTATGGTACATCGATCATTTCTCCTTGACACCATGCTTGGCAATCAAAAAAACGAATAGAAAAAAAAACAGACAATTACTCTAGACACAGATTCTTGCTCTCCGGACCGAGATTAGCCTTCTGGATTGTTATGACACTCGATCATATACTCCGTGTGACTGTAATTCGGCTTCCTTCTCCGTCGGTTTTCATTTCGGCCATTCTATCAAGTCTAAGCCTGGAAATGACACCATAGCAACTGTCAGTCTTTTGTTTTTATATTTACGTCACGAAGATAAGTCATGGACTCTCTTCTGTCTTTAGTTTAGTTTCCATGAATTTCTTTCTCTTTGCGGTTGATAGTGTTCCATGCATACTCGTTTATTAAAATTTAAATTACGTGATGCGATGCTATCAGTTGGGCATCTGGAATGGCACAAACCGAGAAACCAGGAACGAGGAAAACAAGAAAACAAAAAAACAATAATGAACAACCTTACGAAGGTAATTCGTAGCACTGGACGTACGTTTTCAAAGAGCCGAGCTCGAGTGTAGTTGAATGTTGACATGTTCATTAGATACAACATCTAAAACATGTTCCAGCGGAGCTCGTGTAAATTATTACAATTTTTTGGTAGATGTCGGCAGTTACTAGGTTAGTACGGGCGAGAATTCGTATCTTCTAGTGGTGAGGTGATATTACTGCTTTGGAAGCACAAAACCGTATCTGGTTCCTGAGTCGGTCGGACCTCACAAGTGGTATGTAGCTGCTGCTCACTCGCATGGTACGTGCCTTGTATTCGCTAGGAGGTAGCCAATGTAAATGAAGCCGTACACGTTCATACATAACCATATTCTGGTGTGAACGAGCGTGCACACAAATCAAGAATATGAGGAAATGACATAGTTGAATGAGTAAATAAAAGCAGCAACAATGGGCCAAATAAAGTTTCCAGCATGAGGTATGAAGTGGTAGGATTAGCGATGTGGTTAAATCTAATAGTTTACAACTCAGAGAGATTACTTGAACACTTGGAGTGGAATCGAGACAGGATTTCCTTGTAGAATTCGGTCATACACTTACTTATTTAGGTGGTGCTACAGTCCGGTGTGAACCTGGGCCTCAACCAACAAACTTCTCCAGCTGGCACAGGCCTTTGCCAGCTGTTTCCAGCGACGCACTTCCAGTTGGCTAAGGTCACCTTTCACCTGTATGCGCTACCTTAGATTCGGTCGTCCTCTGCTGCGTCGTCCCTCGGGGTTGGACTCGAAGACTCATCGGCCCGCAGCTGTGTTATACATTTGTTGAACATGGCCTAGCCACCTTAGACGTTGGATCCGAAGACGTCTAACTAGGCCGATGTCGCTGTACAGCCCGTATAGTTCGTCGTTGTATCTTCTCCTCCACACTCCGTTTATACAAACGGGACCATAGATTGAACGCAGAATTTTCCTCTCGTAAGGACCAAGGGCCTCCTCACCCGCTTTCGTTGAAGTCTATGCCTCTACCGCCATAGAGGAGGACCGGGATGATTAAGGTTTAGTACAGCGCGACATTGGTCTTTCGGAAGAGGGCCCTACTTCTCAATTGCATTTTGAACCCAAAGAAGCAGCGTTTGTCAAGGGTAATTATACGTTGGATCTCAGCGCTGGTGTTGTTGTCGCTGTGAGCCAAGGTACCACTTAATCACTTCGAATTTGTAGCTGCCAATTCTGACATTCTGGCCGAGACGTCGGTGGTGTACGTCTTCTTTAGTTGACAGCATATACATATTTGGTTTAACCCTCGTTAACCGAAAGACCCATTTTAGCCACTTCCGCTGTGTTCGTCCAATTACGTTAACGTCATCCCCGTACACAAGCAGTTGCGCAGACTTGAAATAGATCGTACCTCTTGTGTTGGGCAATGAGTCCCGTATGATCTTTTCAAGCACGATGTTGAAGAGATTACATGAAAGTGCGCCACCCTATCTAAGTCCTTTTTTAACATCAGAGGTCTCGATTATTCGCTACCGACCTTAATGGAGCAGCGGGAATTCTGCATAATCTGACAAGTTTGGCAGGGATGTCAACACTAGACATGGCGCTGTACAGCTCGTCTCTATACACACTGTCATACGCGGCCTTGAAATCGACGAAAAGGTGATGGATGTCGATTTGATATTCTTGGGTCTTCTCCAAGATCTCCCGCAATGGAATATTTGGTCCAAAGAGTTTTCGGCGGTCACACAGTACGGCAGAGAAGATCTTATATGCGATACTGAGGAGACTTATTCCACTGTAGTGGGCGCAGCTATAGGAGTCTCCTTTCTTGTGGACTGGGCAAACGATACTGAGATTCCACTCGTCGGGCATGCTTTCCTCCGACCATGTTTTGCAGATGAGCTGGTGCATGCGCCTTACCAGATCCTCTCCAGCCACCTTAAATATCTCAGCAGACAGCCGTCAGCCTGACGAACTGTCATGTGATTTCGTTAACATCATACTTGAAAATATCGTGCGGGAATCTACTTCAAGTCTACACAATTGCTTGCCTACGCATATGACATTGGACGGACAAAGCGAGATGTCAATGAGGGGTTCGCAAGCATTGAAGCAGAAGCGGCTAAAGTGGCTATATGCTGTCATCAATGAAAGAAGCGCAACACCGACATCTTGGTCAGAACGTCACCGTCGGCAGCTATATTTCTGAAGTAGTCAAGGACTTCGTCTACTTTGGCTAGAGATAAAACGCAGAATGACCCTTGTCAACCGCTGCTTCTTTGGGCTCAAGAGGCAACTGAGTAGTAGAGCCCTCTCTTGAAAACCTCTATACAAAACTTAATCACCCCAGTCTTCCTCTATGGCGCTGAGGCTTGGACGTTTTCAAAGGCTCTTGAACGTTTCGAGAGGAAAATTCTGCGTGCGTTTGCGTAAACGGAGAGTGGAGGAGAAGATTAAACCAAGAACTGTACGGGCTATACAACGACATCGGCCTAGTACGACGTCTACGGATCCAACGTCTAAGATGGCTGAGCCATGTAGAACGAATGGACATCACCGCTCCGGCCCAAACAGTCTTCGACACGAACCCCGAGGGACGACGCAGCAGAGGATGACCGCATCTAAGGTCGTCTAAGGTGGTGCGTAGAGGTGGAAAGGGACCTATACCAACTGGGAGAGCGGCTCTGGAAGTAGCTGGCTGAAGGTCGTGCCGGCTGGAGAGGCTTGTTGGTTGGGGCCTTGGTTCCACCCTGAACTGTAGCGCCATCTAAGTAAGTTTCTTAAGCTTTGAAATTACATACCAACTTTCGTCTAGCTCGGATGGATGAAATTCCCTTGCATCTTAGTCTGTTGCGAATGGATCATCCTGCCTTACAGCGGTATAAGATCTTTCATCACCGTTAAACAGTCTGCAGAGGTGTTCCTTCCATATTCTCAGCATCGGCTGTGACTCTACTACTAGTTGTCCATCTTCATCCCTAGATGCTCGCTCTCAGTCCTTATAGACCTCGCATGTTCGTTTTAGTTTTTACGAGCATTATTCATGTGATAGCGTCTTTCCATATCCTCCATCTCACGCTTTTCATACTACGTACTTATCAGGCCGACAATCCATGAAGGACCTGAGCCTGAGTTATAACTGCCTTCCATCCAGAGTTGTCTTACTTTCGCGATTCTTCTTCTTCTTAACGGGCGCTACATTTCGGGGTCAACCTGGGCCTCAACCAACATACCCCTCCATCTAGCACGATCTTTTGCTAGCCTTTTCCATTGCCGCACACCCAGTTGGCTGAGGTCCCCTTCCACCTGTGTGCGCCAACTTAAGTGCGGCCGTCCTCCGCTTCTTCGTCCCTCGGGGTTGGATTCAAAGACTCTCCGGGCTGATGTTGTGGTGTCCATTCGCTCTACATGGCCCAGCCATCTTAGGCGTTGAATCCGTAGACGCCTGACTAGACTCATGTCGCTGTACTGCCCGTAAAGTTCGTGATTGAATCTTTTCCTCCATCCCCCGTCTGCGTTTATAGACCCGAAAATCACGCGCAAAATCTTTCTCTCGAACCGACCAAAGGCCTCCTCATCCGCTTTTTAAAAGTGTCCATACTTCTGCGCCGTACAGCAGGACCGGGATGATAATGGATAGATGATATAGAGTCAACTCTGTCGTTCGGGAGAGGGCTCTATTACTCAATTGCCGCATGAGCCCAAAGAAATAGCGATTGGCATGAGTGATTCTGCGTTTGAACTGATGTCGTTGTTCCAGATCACTGCGGAGCCAAGGTAGACGAAGCCCTGAACTATCTCGAACTTATATCTGCCAATACATATGTTCTGGCCAAGACGTCGGCGGTGAGTGTCCCTTTTTTTGAGGAGAGCGTATATTTAGTTTTGCCCTCGTTTACTGCCAAACCAATTTTCGTAAACCCCTCATTGGCATCTCGCTGTCTTCTTTCGATTATGTCAATGTTATCCGCGTAGGCGAGGAGTTGTGAGGATTTGAAATACATTGTGACTATTGGTTCACCGATTCGGATGGAGCAGCGAGCATTCTCCTTAGTCATCCGGCATAGTCTGACGCTGTGGCTGTCGTATGCGGCTTTAAAATCGATAAAGGGATTGTGTGTATTGATTTGAAACTCGCCGGCCTTTTCCAGGATTTGTCCAAGTGTGGATATTAGGTCAAAAGTCGATTTACCGGGCCAGAAGCCTCAATGGTAGCTGCCGATAGTGCGATGCAAAAGGGCTTTAGACCCTCACATAGTATGCTGGACAGGATCTTGTATGCGACATTGAGCAGGGATATACCTCTATAGAAGTAGGATCGCCTTATTTGTGGATAAGGCTGTTTTCTTCCTTAAAAGCGTGTGTTCTTCTATCCGTATCTGCTCGTAATGTTCACGAATGCCAAAGTAGTCATACACAACGCTAGAGTAAGATTGGTAATGGACCAACAGATTCTCCACTCAGTAGATATACTGATATTGACCCGTAAGACTGGAATCCAAGACTTTTCGGGATTTCATTTCTCAGTGGGCAGAGTTCAAAAAATCCATATCTGTGTCTGATGCGTTTATATTTCGGTTGTTTGCAACTACGCAGTCATGGTCAATGAAGTAAACTAACTAAATATTTCAAACAAAAGCAAGTAGCTAGCAAGAGTGTTGCCTCCACTTAGCAACTCATGAAAGCTTTATCGATGGCCCACAATATACCTCGATCACGTCAAAGTCAAATAACCATGTAATATAACCAACTACACGGGCCATTGTCATTTAGATTGGTTAGTCGGATTTGCATAATGTCATTAATCTATTCGGGCTTTTTCAACATTGAGGTTGTCGTCGAGGTTACAATGGACTCTCTTATGGAGCAAAGAAACGCGCGACTTCAATCTACCCAGATCATGTCTCCGCTTTCCGTCAAACACGTCAATCGTAATTAATATATAATGTAACTCGGCTGCGGTTTTATTAGATAGATAGATAGATAGATTTTATAAATCGCGAAGAATGTGTGTGAAGACGCGAAGTTAACGACAAATTAATAACATCTCACGGGAGATTCACTTTGTGCTTATTTTACGGTATTTTGAATTGTTGTTCATGAAACGTCTGATCCCAGAACGATGATTTCTTGTTCAATGTTGACCTTCGAAACTTGCTTGGATTGTGGTTTGTTGCGAATAACGCGAGATTTCCAAATACAAACAAGTCTGTCGCTATCAGATCTAGCCTCAAATACACTATGTGACCGGCAGGTCTCTAACGGGGCCTCACTATCTGATCACCAACATATCAGATTCAACATCACAAGTGAGGTTAGGGAAGCTGGGCTTATGTAGATATCAGCCCATGCGAAAAAACCGGGCTATTTTCCCAGCTCAACCTGCCGCTAAAGAAGATATTCTTCCCAAATCGAATGCATTGACAGATGACATCGAAGAAGCGCCTTATCAACTCAATGAAGCACTCATCTCATATTTTGGAAACAGCTGTACTTACTTACTTACTTAGGTGGCGCTACAGTCCGTGGTGAACCTAGGCCTCAACCAACAAGCGTCTTCAGCTGGCACGGTCTTTGGCCAGCTGTTTCCAGCGCCGCACGCCCAGTTGGTTAAGGTCCCCTTCCACCTGCGTGCGCCACCGATTATGCGGCCGTCCTCTGCCGCGCCTTCCTACCGGAGTGGATTCGAATACTCTTCGGGTCGGAGCTGTATTTTTCATGCGCTCTACATGGCCTAGCCACCTTAGACGCTGTATCCGTAGACGTCGTACCAGGCCGATGTCGCTGTACAACCCGTACAGTTCTTCGTTATATCTTCTCCTCCATACACCGTTCGAACAAATGGGACCGTAGATAGTGCGCAGAATTTTCCTCTCGAAACGACCAAGGGCATCTTCATCCGCTTTTGTTAAGGTCCAAGCCTCTGCGCCGTAAAGGAGGACTGGGATGATTAAGGTCTTATGTAGTGTTACCTTGGTTTTCCGAGAGAGGGCTCTACTTCTCAGTTGCCTCTTGAGCCCAAACAAACAGCGGTTGGCAAGAGTGATTCCGCCTTTTATCTCAGCGCTGGTGTTGTTATCGCTGGTCGTCAGTGAGCCAAGGTAGACGAATTCCTTGACCACTTTAAAGTTATATCCGCCCATGGCGACGTTCTGGCCAATACGTCGGTGTTGTCCGCCTCTTTTAGATGAAAGCAGATATTTGGTTTTACCCTCATTAACCTTGAGACCCATCTTAGCCGGTTCTACCTCAATGTTTACAAAGGCCTCATTGACGTCTCGCTGTGTCCGTCCAATCACGTCAATATCGTCGGCATATGCAAGCAATTGCGTAGACTTGAAAGAAATCGTACCTCTTGTGTTGGCCAGTGACTCTTGCACGATCTTTTCAAGCACGATTTTGAAAAAGTTGCATGACAGCTTGTCACCATGGCTTAATCCTTTTTTAACATCAATGGTCTCGGTTTGCTCATTACCGACCTTAATGGAGCAGCGAGAATTCTCCATTGTCATCCTGCACAGTCGGACGAGTTTGGCAGGGATGCTAAAACTAGACATGGCTTTGTATAGCTCATCTCTATACACGCTGTCATATGCAGCCTTGAAATCGACGAAGAGGTTGTGAGTGTCGATTTGGTATTCCTGGGTCTTCTCCAAGATCTGCCGTCGTGTAAATATTTGGTCTATTGTGGATTTACCTGGCCTGAAACCACACTGATAAAAGCCGATCAGGTTATCCACAAACGGTTTCAGGCGTTCATACAATACGGCAGAGAATGTCTTATATGCGATGTTAAGGAGAATTATTCCACTATAGTTGGCGCAGTTATAGGGGTCTCCATTCTTATGGACCGGGCAAACGATGCTGAGATTCCATTCGTCGGCCATGCTTTCCTCCGACCATACCTTGCAAATGAGATGGTGCACGCGCCTTACCAACCCATCTCCAGCCGCCTTAAGAAGCTCAGCAGACAGGCCGTCTGCGCCCGCGGCTTTATTAGACTTAAGCCTTGATATTGCTATTTTGACTTCGTCTAGGTCGGGTGGACTGAATTCTGTTTCATTGTCGTCCATTACGAATGGCTGGTTCTGCCTGACAGCGGTATCTTGTCTATCATCGCTGTTATACAGTCTGCAGAAGCGGTCTTTCCAAATCCTCAGCATCGACTGCGACTCTACTTCCAGTTCGCCATTTTCATCCCTGCAGGCAGCCGCTCTGGCTTTGTAGCCATAGCATGTTCGTTTTACCTTATTGTAAAACTTACGGGCGTCATTCCTGCGGAAGCATCTCTCCATCTCCTCGATGTCACGCTTTCCGTGCTCTCTCTTCTTTCTTCTGAAAAGCGTGTGTTCCTCTCTTCTCTTCTGCTCATAGATTTCGCGAGCAGGTCTCGTCCTTCGTTGCAGCATGGCTTTATATGCCTCTTGTTTTGCTGCATGGGCTTGTTCGGCGCTCTGGCAATGCGCCCATTCCTGCCTTATTGTTTGTGCTGCTGTGGGCGGATTTTGAGAGAGCTTGGAGGAGACACGATCGGCAAAGATTCTGGCAGTCTCTTGCAATTGTAGCTTTCCGACGTCAAACTTACGTTTTGCTACTCGACTCCTAAGCATTCTTGATATCCTCATTCGTACCTTGGCCACAACAAGGTAGTGGTCCGAGTCGATGTTGGCCCCTCGGAAGGTTCGTACGTCGAGAATACAGGAGGAGTGTCTGGCGTCGATCGCAATGTGATCAATTTCGTTGGTGGTCGATTGATCAAAAGACCGCCAGGTACCCTTGTGGATGTTGAGATGGGGGAATCGCGTGCTTGCTACAAGGAGGTTACGCCCCGCTGGGAAATCGATTAGCCTTAATCCGTTGTCGGATGTGGTGTTATGGAGGCTATGCTTTCCTATGATCGACTCAAATATGTCCTCCTTGCCCAGTTTTGCATTAAAATCTCCTAGGACTATTTTTGTGTCGTAGCTGGGGCATTGGGCATATGTTCTGTCTAGGAGATCGTAGAATTCCTCTTTGAGTCGATCGCCCTGTTCTTCCGTTGGGGCGTGAGCGCATATTAAGCTAATGTTTCCAAATTTAGCTTTGGTGCGGATTGTTATGAGGCGTTCGCTTATGTCTCGGAAGCTTAAGGGGGGGTTACGCGGAGGCTGTGTGTCAACTTGGATTGAGCAGGGACAGGGATTGAAGCTGGCGTTTGCCATGTAAATCGCGATCAACTTCTTTGCTCTGTTTGCTCGCTCCCTCGAGGAGGAGGAATCAATACACCACCTCCTCTGCCCATGTCCCTCTTTTGCGAATCGCAGGAGAATTTACCTCGGCGCACCGTTCTTCGACAATCTGAGTGAGCTGGCAAAACAAAAAATAGCTCAACTCCACCGCTTTATTAGAAGCACCGGTTGGCTCCCAGGTAGCGGATCAGGGTAACCTGATCCAGGTGGTATCACAATGGGCCGGTTTCGGCCTAAGTGTGGCTTACGCCTACCACGTCAACCTAACCTAACCTATTATATTCTCATATCTAAAAACATATATTTTTAATAAAACAAATATACATTGATAGCTAAATAAGGCTTACCAAAACTTTGGTCCTTAACAGGAACACACAAATTTTAGCTTATTTTTGACTTTTTAAAATGTGTTAATACCTTGACTACCACTCACTGACTGGAGAGGTAGTATTCGTCAAAACAAAGATGCACAATTGCGAGGAATAAGTTACAATTTAAGACAAAAATTGAATTGGCTTGCTTAGGTAAACAGTTTTGAAAAAAACGCTTATGAATGAAGGGGTGCCAATCTTCTTCTTCTTAGTGGGCGCTACAGTTCGGGGTGAACCTGGGCCTCAACCAACATGCCCCTCCATCTAGCACGGTCTTTCGCTAGCCTTTTCCATTGCCGCACACCCAGTTGGCTGAGGTCCCCTTCCACCTGTGTGCGCCATCTTAAGGGCGGCCGTCCTCTGCTTCTTCGTCCCTCGGGGTTGGATTCAAAGACTCTCCGGGCTGGAGCTGTGGTGTCCTTTCGCTCTACATGGCCCAGCCTTGAATCCGTAGAAGCCAGATTAGGCTCATGTCTCTGTACAGCCCGTAAAGTTCGTGGTTTAATCTTCTCCCCCATCTGCGTTTATAGGCCCAAAAATCACGCGCAAAATCTTTCTCTCGAACCGAACAAGGCCTCCTCATCCGCTTTTGATAGTGTCCATGCTTCTGCGCCGTACAACAGTACCGGGATGATAAGGGTCTTATATAGAGCCAACTTTGTCGTTCGGGAGAGGGCTCTATTACTCAGTTGCCTCCTGAGCCCAAAGAAACAGCGATTGGCAAGAGTGATTCTGCGTTTGATTTCGGAACTGATGTCGTTGTTCCAGATCGCTGCGGAGCCAAGGCAGATGAAGTCCTTGACTACCTCAAACATATATCTGCCAATACAAACGTTCTGCGAAAGACGTCGGTGGTAAGCGTCCTTTTTTGATGATGGCATATATGTATGTACTTAGTTTTGCCTCCATCTCAATACTCGCAAACGCCTCATCGATATCTCGCTGTGATCTACCTATGATGTCAATGTCGGTGGCGTATGCAAGGAGTTGCGAGGATTTGGAATAAATTGTGTCTCTTGTATTGGCCAGTGATTTTTGCACAATCATTTCTAATATGATGTTGAAGATATCACACGACCACGTATCCCCCTACCCAAATCTCTTTTTGACATCAAAACTATCGGTAAGGTGTTCGCCGATTCGGATAGAGCAACGAGCATTCTCCAAAGGCATCCTGCATAGTCTGACGAGTTTAGCAAGTATGTCAAAGGTAGACATAGAGTTGTATAGCTCGTCTCTAATTACGCTGTCGTATGCGGCTTTGAAGTCGACAAATAGGTGGTGGGTGTCGACTTGAAATTCATTGGTTTTTTCCAGGATCTGCCGTAGTGTGAAGATTTGATCGAGGATGGACTTCCCTGGCCTGAATCCGCACTGATCAGGACCTATCAGCTTATTTACAAAAGGCTTCAGGCGTTCACACAAAACGGCAGAGAAGATTTTGTAGGCGATGTTAAGGAGACTTATTCCTCTCTAGTTGGCGCAATCAGAGGGGTCTCCTTTCTTGTGGATCGGGCATACGATGCCGAGACTCCATTCCTCGGGCATGCTTTCCTCTAACCATATCTCACGGTTGAGCTGGTGCATGCTCCCAACCAGGTCATCCCCAGCTGCCCTGAGGAGTTCAGCAGACAGTCCGTCTGCGCCAGTAGCTTTATTCAACTTGACTTTCGATATGGCAATCTTAACTTCGTCGAGGTCAGAGGGACGGAATTCTCTGCGATCTTCGTCGATTAGAAACGGATCGTTCATCGTTCTGCGTGACAGCGGTATATTGACTAACATCGCCGTAATACAGTCTGCAGAAGTGGTTTTTCCATATTCTCAGCATCGACTGCGGTTCCACTACTAGGTGTCCGTTCTCATCCCTGCAGGCTTCCGTTCTGGCTTTATAATCTTGGCATGTTCGCTTTATCTGTTGATAAAACTTTCGAACGTCACGCCTGCAGTAACACCTCTCTAAATCCTCAATCGCGCGCTTCTCGTGGTCTTTCTTCTTTCTTCTAAGAAGCTTATGCTCCTCACTTTTATTAACTCGTAAAGCTCACGAGTTGCTCTTGTTCTTTTATGCAGCGAGGCCTTATATGCATCCTGCTTCGCTGTATGAATCCTCCTGCACTCGTCATCGAACCAGGTGTTTCTTCGCGGTGGAGCCTTGAAACCCAAAACTTCGGATGCAGAGCTTTTCAGGGCTTGTTTGCAAAGGCTCCACTGCTGTTCTATTGATAGCGTGGAGGATTGAGGTGTATTGGAGAGCTTAAGGGAGACGCGATCGGTAAAAGCACGAGCGGTTTCTGGCGATAGTAGCTTTCCGACGTCATAACTTTGTATTCTTACTCTACTCCGTTGCGTTCGTGACATCCGTAAGCGCATCTTGGCTACTACAAGATAGTGGTCCGAGTCGATGTTAGCCCCTCGGAAAGTCCGAACATCAAGAATAGTGGAGGGGTGCCAATAGTTGGTGAAAAAAAAGAGGGTGCCAATAATTGTATCCGTTTCGCAATGTCGTTTTTTTTTTTAACTACAATTCCGAATTGTTGTAACCGAGCTCTCAGCAATTCTATTACATACGATCGTCTATTGATTCAATTTATTCTCCATGGAAATATAATTTCCAATGGCTGTAATCAGTCTCATGGCAATTGTATAATGAGTATCCATCGTTGTTGTGTCTTCTGGGAAGAAACCTTTTTCTCTAGAATCATTAACTATTAGCAAACTCTTAGACATTACTTAAGCTCGTATTAGCATAAAAAAGCAATTGAACTATTAACATGATTCACACTCGGAGTACCTATGCATCTCAAAGCATACAATCACAAGATTCACGCGTTTCTTCTATTCCGCCATTCAAATTTTATTTTCCTGTCTATCTATCTAATTTCTCCTTTGTTCTATTTGGACTATCATTGTAATTAACAGCCATAAAAGAGTCACGCCTCCCTATCAAGGATTAACTGGTATGTTATTATGAATTCATGAATTACTTGAATGCGTATCGAAACAGCTTAACTATACTCGGAACGGAAGATCTTAAGAACCGAACTCATTCAAAGGCGGTTGTGTGATATTTGCTGTTGATTTTGCATTGGCGAATTTGCATACTGATTAATGCGATTGTAGATACAGATTTTGCATCTTTTTACGATTTCCGTAACGAGCGTTGTGGACACTTGGTTTTACATAATTGTGCGCGGTCCATCTAGATCCTATAGAGTAAAGAAAGAGATTATCGGTCCTAATTTCTCAGTGCTGGATTGGGATGATTGATTTCCCAATTTCATTCACAAGTCCCAATGAATTTCGTGTATCTCGAATAAGGGTATTCTTCCAGGTACCTATGCGAAGCCGTAACAAAAAAAAAAAAAAAAAAGTAGCGGCCACTGAATACAACCTTGTAGAACACCGCAACAAAAATTCAAATGGAGTTGTCGTCGAAAACTTTCACTTTTCCACCATCACATTCATCAACATGTGCATTCTCTATGCCCTCCCCTCAATCCAGTCGACTTCAAACACATTCGTCTATCCCTGATTGCATACATGTCTACCGGTCGTCAATTTAATTATTTTCTATATTTACTGTCACCATTACCCCGAGATATTTGCGCTGCGTGAGAGTCCTTATCGACAGTTGAAAATCTCACAAAACCTCATCGAGGATTACTACATACATACTTCTATGCCGAACACAAAAAAGGAAAACAAAATTCCAGGTAGATAGGTATGTATCTGTAAACTAAAATCAAAGGAAAAGATTTTTTTGTTCTGTCGGATTGCTCACGTGAAATTAAATACACGTACGATTGGTACAAAGAATAGAATTTCTATTCTATTGTATCATCTATTCCAGTTGCTCGTATTGTGGATAGATTCCTCCTGCACGATCCTTTTTATACCGTTACCACTGTATACCGACCACCTGTGGCTATAGACTCAACCTAAGCCGGCGCCGTCGGTGTACGAGCATAGATAACCATGAATTATGTGCTGCATTGCTGAAACGGATTTCACTACAATTTCCATCTACTAGCTATTCCCCGGTGATATTTCATTTTAATTGCGACAGGTAGACATAAGACATGGATTAGGCGAGAATAGGAGACCTATACCTATCTATGTGCTCTGGTGTATGCAAGTAGTCTAGTAATTAGGGACTGTCTGTGTCGTGACTGGAGTACAATTCGAGTATCAGTAGCGCATGGTGATGTGATTGTGTGCGGGTGCAATTAGAGTCAATTGATGTGGATTTGGGATTTCAAATGCCAAATTCCGCCATTTATGAGTTTTTTTTTTTAAATTCCAAACATGGGAGCCACTGGGCGACTAACAAAATTTACCTTAATACACTTGCGCCAGCGCTCTTTCCAGCCTTGAGCCCTTGCTCTTTCCGATGCGGGTTTTCATATCTTATTTTCAGTTTTGGGAAGACAGAAAAATCGAATGAGGTCAAATCCGGTGAGCCTTTTACAAGAAAGCCAAAGGCCTTGCAGGAGGCTTCAAAAAGGGCACCCAGGCTTTTCGAAACTGCGAGGGTAATCTTGTCACCGACCCGCAGGGAATAGTGGATGTATTTAAGCAGCATTTCCAGCAGCTACTTAACGAGCATGACCAAGAGAGAGCGGTAGGGACCGAGGAAATCTCAACTCCAGCCGCTGAAGTAGTCCTCCCACCCAGCATCGAAGAAGTCGGCACAGCTATTTAGAAGCTGAATAATAACAAGGCCGCAGGCTTAAATGGCTTGCCATCAGAGCTCTTCAAGGCTGGCGGCGATTTTCTGCTAGGGAGCATGCACCTGCAGAATTTGGGAAGACGAAAGCATGCCCGACGACTGGAATACCAGCTCTATTTGCCCCATCCACAAAAAAGGCGTTCGTACCTCTCGCAAGAACTATAGAGGTATATCCCTGCTTAATGTCGCATACAAGATCCTGTCCAGCGTATTGTGTGGACGTCTAAAGCCGTCTTGCACCGCACTAATCGGCAGCTACCAGTGCGGCTTCCGGCCCGGAAAATCGACCAAATTTTCACACTTCGACAAATCCTGGAAAAGACCAACGGGTTTCGAATCGATACACACCATCTTTTCATCGATTTCAAGGCCGCATACGACAGCATTCTTCGTGAAACATTGTTTGGTGCGATGGCCGAATCCGGGATCCCGGGAAAACTGATCCAGTTGTTTCGCGTCACGCTAAAAAATACGCGATGCACCGTGCAACTCGGTTCTAGGACTTCGGGACCCTTTGAAACATGCACCGGATTTCGGCAAGGAGATGCGCTGTCATGTGACTTCTTCAACTTGGTGCTGGAGTAGATAGTGCGACGGGCAGGTGTCAACAGGGAAGACACTATCTTTTACAAGTCCGTCCAGCCGCTAGGATACGCGGATGATATCGACATCATCGCGTGCTCTCGTCTTAGCATTGTGGAAGCATTCACGGCGATTAAGAAACAGGCGAAACGAGTTGGTCTTAAGGTCAATGACGACAAAACGAAGTACATGCTGTCAAGCAAAAACCAATCCGTCGTAGTTAAGAAGTTTGTCTACCTCGGGGCAAACGTAAATTCCACAAATGACACCACAGTGGACATCCGGCATAGAATCGCCCATGGCAACCGCTGCTACTTCGGCTTGTCCAAACAACTGGGGTCAAAACTCCTTACTCGAAAGACCAAAGTCATGCTTTACAAAACGCTCATTCTGCCAGTCTTGCTGTACGGAGCCGAAAGCTGGACGATAAGCAGGACAGCAGAGCTGATATTGGGTTCTTTCAAAAGAAAAACTCTGCGCCGGATATTTGGTCCTGTATGTCTGTGAGGAAGACGAATGGAGAAAAAGACACAACCGCGAACTGTACGAGCTGTACAACAATGTGGATGTAGTCCGGAAGGCAAAGATCCGTCGACTACACTGGCTCGGCCACATCGAGCGCATGAACATCAACTCTCCAGCTAAGAGGGTCTTCGACTCCAAGCCTCCTGGTTCGAGAAGAAGAGGAAGACCGAACCTCCGGTATAAAGACCAAGTAATCGCGGATGTAAGACATCTTGGTCTTGACAACTGGAAGCAGCGTGCCCGGGACCGTCAAGGATGGAAGGCAGCTATAGCTCAGGCTCAGATCCTCCATGGATCGCAGGCCTGATAAGTAAGTAAGTAAAGTATGTATAGTAGCAAACTGCTTGAATATGATTTTTCGTCCTCAAAATAATAATCAAACTAATCGCTAGATTGAGTTTTTATAAGCTTGGGAACAAAGAGAAGACTTACAAAATCTTGTAAGCCAATTGCCTATCATCCGATGACCCATGGCCAGTGGAAACAAAAGTAAACTGTCCACATCTATCGGCGCACAATAAATCCTTCTGGCATTGAGATCAAAATAATTACCAATCATCTATGATTCATTTGAACTACAGCCGCCTCACAGCTCACATTATCTCAAGACCCTAAGCTGACATGTTAATCCCATCGAACACCTAAGCTCTGCTCTGAGAACCAAACGGGCTCGCTATAGGAAAAGAATGGATTCAAAGAGCGGCTACAATTGTTGTTATTAACACTCGAACGCTTCCCTTTGAACGTGCGCGTCGTGGTTTCTTCTAAATTAAATCTTGGAAATATTGAAATATCGTCAAACGAAATCCATTTATCCATTTTAATTGATGTACTGTCAACGAGGGTGTGTTCTAGTGTTCCAGGCTTCAGGTCTAATCCTATATGTCAATTTATGCATACGTAACATGGTTGACAGCGGTATATTGACGTGCGGTTCATTGGTACACATCCAAACGTGAGAAGCGGCGTACTTGTATCTCGTGGATGTGGATGCGTAACATAGAAATGTGATTAAATAATTTTGAGATGCATCTGATTTATCAATATCTTTCAATTTCGAGTAAGATTGATTGGGAAAGGTTTCCTCGATGCGAATATGTATGTGGAAGGGCGAACGACAATCTTGGTTGGTTGCACTAATGAATTCTAATGGAGGACGTTTCGGATAAGATACCACAATGGATAGCAGAAGCGAGCTGGTGTCTGGTGCACAGCAGGGTGTTGGGTGAGAGTTAAGAATAGAAAATGCCTTTGTATCACTTCTGTAGATTAATAGATACAGTTGTTCATACTATCAAACGGGCAATAAACTGGTATTTTCTATTTATGTTAACAATGGGGGATGGCTCCAACGGGAGCCATTTAACTGATAATTTGGATTCAAATGTGATTGAAGTTCGGTAGCCTTATGGATGAGGTGTAAACATCCCAGCGACTGGAATAAATTACGAAGTATATCTAGCCAAAGTCACTTTGTAAGGCTACAATTGAAAGAGGTCTGAAAGAGGCTATAGGTATTACTATGGTGGTAATAGGATACCTGGCATTCGAATGTAATAAGTCTACCCTACAGACGTCGTATCATAGTTCTTGCAAGAGGTAGAATCGCCTTTTTTGTGGATGGGGCATATAGAGCTGGTATTCCAGTCGTCGGGCATGCTTTCATCTTCCCAAATTCTGCAGATGATCTGGTGCATGCTCCCTACCAGAACATCGCCGCCAGCCTTGAAGAGCTCTGATGGCAAGCCATCTGAGCCTGCGGCCTTGTTGTTCTTCGGCTTCTGAATAGCTGTGCCGACTTCTTCGATGCTGGGTGGGAGGACTACTTCAGCGGCTGGAGTTGGGATTTCCTCGGTCCCTATCACTCTCTCTTGGTCATGCTCGTTAAGCAGCTGCTGGAAGTGCTCCTTAAATACGTCCGCTATTCCCTGCGGGTCGGTGACAAAATTACCCTCGCAGTTTCGAAGAGCCAGGGTGCCCTTTTTGAAGCCTCCTGCAAGGCCTTTGGCTTTCTTGTAAAAGGCTCGTATTTTATGTTTATCCCTAGACTACTCGATATCCTTGAGCTGGGAGGCTGCGAAGATTCTTTTCTTTTGTCGCAGTAGTTTTTTTCTCTACTACTACGCTACTATACATAACAAGAGGTTTTTTGATGTAGTTTCAGTTTAGCTGACGCTGGTTTAGATGGTAAAAGCCTAACAAAGGCTTGACCAACGGGTGCTGGTAGACTAAAAAAGCGAATACAGGCCTCTGCAGCGATGACCTTGGAAGGTCTGTAGTTCAAGGTCACTCCATAGCCAAGATAAAACAATTCCTGTACGGAAGAAAATTATGCAACACAGCTGTTATGAATGAAAAGTAATCAAACATACTGACGAAGGCATAACACTCACAGTATATACTTACTTACTTAACGGGCGCTACAGTTCGGGGTGAACCTGGGCCTCAACCAACATGCCTCTCCACCTAGTACGATCTTTCGCTAGTCTTTTCCAATGCCGCACGCCCAGTTGGTTAAGGTCCCTTTCCACCTGTGCGCGCCACCTTAGGTGCGGCCGTCCTCTATTTCTTCGTCCCTCGGGGTTGGATTCAAAGACTCCACGGGCTGGAGCTGTGGTGTCCATTCGCTTTACATGGCCTAGACATCTTACGCGTTGGATCCGTAGATGCCTGACTAGACTCATGTCGCTGTACAACTCGTACAGTTCGTGATTGAATCTTCTCCTCCAACCCTCCTCTGTGTTTATGGGACCGAAAATCGCACGCAGAATCTTTCTCTCGAAACGACCAAGGATTTCCTCATCCGGTTTGGATAAAGTCCATGTTTCTGCGCCGTATAACAGGACCGGGATAATTAAGTTCTTATATAAGGTCAACTTGGTCGTACGAGAGAGAGCTCTACTTCTCAGTTGCCTCTTGAGCCCAAAGAAGCAGCAGTTGGCAAGAGTAATTCTGCGCTGAATTTCGATATTGGTGTCGTTGTTCCAAGTCACTGCGGAGCCGAGGTATATGAAGTCCTTAACTACCTCGAACTCATATCTGCCAATATGCACGTTCCGTCAAAGACGTCGGTGGTAAATATCCTTTTTCGATGACAGCAGATATTTAGTCTTGTCCTCATTAACTGCCAAACCGCCTCCATCTCAATACTCGCAAACGCCTCATTGACATCTCGCTGCGATCTACCTATTATGTCAATGTCGTCGGCGTATGCAAGGAGTTGCGTGGATTTGAAATAGAGTGTATGTATGAATGTATGTTGGCGTTACAGTCCATGAAGAACCTGAGCCGAGCTTTTCTCAATCACCCATGTTGTGTGTGATTTCATTTTCCCATAGGTGAAAGGGACCTACAGTTTATTGCCGGTTCCGAACGGCGAATTTCGAGAAGCTTTTCATGACAATTTTACTACAGGGGGTTTTGTCAGAACCCCGCTGAGGAGAAACACCGTGAAAAACACGTTCGATGACATGGCTGTGTCGGGATTCGATCCCGTGTCATCGGCGTCAGAGGCCAACACACTACCCACTGCGCCACGGTGCTCTCACTTTAAATTCATACTATGTCTGTGCAATTCGAATATAACACCATAAGTGTATGGAACAGAACAGTTGCTGAGAACTACAACCAACGTGAAAATTCGGTCGGTTCCTGTCGAACCCTATCTGGAACAACCACCCCTGGAGAGAAGTGAACGAACATCTATGACCCAAACCACTGCGCCTCGTTCAGGTTGTGTGAAAAACATCATAAGAGTATAACTCTTGAACCGGCGCGAACTATAAAAAAAAACTTTGCAGCTCTGTTAGCCAGGTCTTACTTTCACCTCTTCGTGGTTTCATCTGGACATTTTCTGACCATGGAAATTACTAATGGAAGAGAACGAATGGCGTGTTTCCTGCGCCACAAAACAACTGTAGCCGGAAAACCCCACTATTAAACGGACCGGATTAATGTTGACGACCATAGCACGGACCAAAAAAAGAAAATGATCCTCGGCTCTGTACGTGGAATGTTAGGTCCCTAAACAGATTACGTGCAGCCGCACAACTTGCCGCCACCCTTACTTACTTACTTAGGTGGCACTACAGTCCGGTGTGAACCTGGCCCTCAACCAACAAGCTTCTTAAGCTAGTACGGTATTTTGCCAGCTGCTTCCAGCGACGCACTCCCAGTTGGTTAAGGTCCCCTTCCAGCTGTGTGCACCACCTTAGATTCGGTCGTCCTCTTCTGCCTCGTCCCTCGGGCTTGGACTCGAAGACTCTTCGGGTCGGAGCTGTGTTATCCACTCGCATTACATGGCCTAGCCATCTTAGACGTTGGACCCGTAGACGTCGTACTAGGTCGATGTCGCCATACAGCCCGTATAGTTCGTCCCAGGCCTCTGCGCCATAGAGGAGGACCGGGATGATTAAGGTTTTGTACAGCGCAACTTTGGTCTTTCAAGAGAGGCCTCTACTGCTCAGTTGCCTCTTGAGCCCAAAGAAGCAGCGGTTGGCAAGAGTTATTCTGCGTTTGACCTCAGCGCTGGTCGCTTGTCGCTGGTCACTAGGGAGCCAAGGTAAACGAAGTCCTTGACCACTTCGAATCTGTAGCTACCAATTGTGATGTTCTGGCCGAGACGTCTTTTTTGGTTGACAGCATATATTTCGTTTTACCCTCGTTAACCGAAAGACTTCATTGACGACTCGCTGTGTTTGTCCAATTACGTCAATGTCAACCGCGTACGCATGCAGTTGCGCAGACTTGAAATAGATCGTACCTCTTGTGTTGGGCAATGAGTCCCGTATGATCTTTTCAAGCACGTTGTTGAAGAAACTACATGACAGTGTGTCACCTTGTCTTAGTCCTTTTTTAACATCAAGGGTCTCGGTTAATTCGCTACCGACCTTAATAGCAATGAGAGTTCTCCATAGTTATTCTGCACAATCTGACTAGTTTGGCAGAGATGTCACAACTAGATATATAGCGCTGTATAGCTCGTCTCTATGCACACTGTCAAACGCGGCCTTGAAATCGACGAAAAGGTGATGGCTGTCGATTTGGTATTCTTGGATCTTCTCCAAGATCTTCTCCAAGATCTGCCGCAGTATGAATATCTGGTCTATTGTGGACTTACCTGACCTGAAACCACACTGATAAGAACCTATCAGATTATCCACGAAGGGATAATCACACAGTACGACAGAGAAGATCTTGTATGCGATGTTAAGGAGACTTATTCCCCTCTAGGTGGCGCAATTATAAGGGGCGTCTATCTAGTGGAACGGTCAAATAATGCTCAGATTTCATTCATCGGTCATGCCTTCCTGCGACCAGATCTTACAGATAAGTTGGTCATCTGTAACTGCTTTAAATAGCTCAGCAGGTACCCGCGGCTTTATTAGACTGAAGTCTCGATATTGCTATCTTGGCTTCGTATACGGAAGCCTTTTACGTCGTCGTTCATTGCAAATGAGTCATTCTGCCTGACAACGGTATTAGATCTTCCATCGCCGTTAAACAGTCTTCAGACGTTTTCTTTCCATATTCTCAGCATCGACTGTGACTCTACTACTAGTTGTCCGTCTTCATCCCTACAGGCTTCCGCACTGGTTTTATAGCTCTGACATGTCCATTTTACTTTTTCGTGGAACCTGCGAGCTTTATTCCTGCGGTAGCATTTCTCCATCTCCTCAATCTCATGCCTCAGATGCTCTCTTTTTTTCTGTCTTAAAAGCGTGTGTAATGTTCACGAGTGGTTCTCGTCCTACTATGTAGCATGGCTTTATAGGCATTTTGCTTTGCTACATGGGCTTGCCCGCATTGTTCTATTTGACGGTGGCTTGAAACCCTACACATCAAAGGCAGCATCTCTGATGGCAATGCTCCATAGTTGAGGGAAACTCGATCGTCGGAGGTCCTAGCGGTCTCCTGCGATTGTAGTTTGCCGAAGTCAAACTTCCGTTGTCCAACTCGACTCCGTGGCATCCTCGATATCTTCATTCGTTACTTGGCTGCAGCAAGGTAGTGATCCGAGTCGATGTTGGCTCCTCGGAAGGTTCGTACATCTAGGATGCTGGAGGAGTGTCTCCTATATTTTCCCACGATCGACTTAAATATGTCCTCTTAGCCCAGTTTTGCATTAAAATCTACTAGAACTGTTTTTATGTCGTAGCTAGGACATTGGCCATAAGTTCTGTCTAGGAGATCGTAGAATTCTTCTTTGCATTGATCGTCCTTTTCTTCCGTTGGGGCGTGAGCGCATATCAAGCTAATGTTTCCAAACTTAGCTTTGTTACATCCCGAAAGCTTAAGACTTTTTGTCGGGGTCTTCCTCGAATAACGAATCCGCATCCGAATAAGCGCTGTTTGTTCTCCTTGTAGCAGTTCCCGTAGTAGATGTCGCAGTTTTTCATCTGTCTTTTGCCTGGTCCATCCCATCGCACTTCTTGGAGTGCGGTTATGTATGCTTTATAACAGCTGAGGGTTCGCTCCAGTTGATCGCCTGCACCCAGTCTGTTAAGGGACCTCACATTCCAGCTGTAGATTCTCAAGTCCTTTGCAGGCTTGTGGTTGTTTCGGAACAAGTGATTTTTTCCGTGATAGGGATGTTACCCCAACGGCCAGGTTCCTTTTTCCCCAGGAACAAGGGGTTGGGTCGCTGCGCACACTGGTTCACCACCTGTCGGGTGTCAGAGGTCAGCTATCCAGGAGAGGCCACGCGGAGGCTGTGTGTGAACTTAGATTGAGCAGGGACAGAGATCGAAGCTGGACATTTGTTTTGGATAATGAGCCAGCCATTTCCTAACCCTAACTCATTAGTCTAAGCCAATAAGGTACCGACAACCAGCGCCCTCTAAGCTAACGCAACACTTACCATATTGTATACGCGCTACACAGCAAAGCCGCAACGATGCCGTATTTCACATACAATGTCATTGACGGAACGTTCAAATAACCCAAAAGAAGCCATTGGTAACTATTGCAAAGAGGAAGGAGTCTCTGGGGCTTAGACGTTTTCAATGGCGTCGTAAAAATGAGTGACTCACATTACAAGTAACGTGTTAGGATTAAATTTTTAGTGAAATCTGGTGAAAAACACTCGAAAATCCTCCGAAAATTGCAGGTGGTGTATGTCAAAAACACGTATGTATGTAAGTTTGAATAGGCAAAGCTTGGATCCGTAAACCAATAGATCGTTTATCGAGAATATGTTCCTACCGACCAGACAGTGAGTGAAGATTTCTATGTTGGCATCCTGAAGAGGCTGCGAGCTCGTGTTTTCCGTGTGTCGTGACTTGAACTCACCGACATGGGCTGGATCTTCCACCACGGCATTGCGCCAGCCCATTCCTCGTTGATCGTGCGAAAAAGCATTCCACTGTTGCCGCATCCACCATAGTTCTGAACGAGTTAACTTCGAAAGATTATCAACTTACCTATTTACTTAGGTGGTGCTACAGTCCATGGTGAACCTGGGCCTCAACTAACAAGCGCTCCGGCTGGCACGTTCTTTGGCCAGCTGTTTTCAGCGCCGCACGCCCAGTTGGTTAAGGTCCCCTTCCACCTGCGTGCGCCACCGTAGATGCGGCCGTCCTCTGCCGCGCCTTCCTTCCGGAGTGGATTCGAAGATTCTTCGGGTCGGAGCTGTATTTTCCATGCACTCTACATGGCCCAGCCACCTTAGACGCTGTATCCGTAGACGTCGTACTAGGCCGATGTCGCTGCACAACCCGTATAGCTCTTCGTTAAATATTGTCCTCCGTACTCCGTTTGAACAAACGGGACCGTAGATAGTGCGCAGAATTTTCCTCTCAAAACGGCCAAGGGCATTTTCATCCGCTTTTGTTAAGGTCCAAGCCTCTGCGCCCTAAAGGGAGACTGGGTTGATCAAGGTCTTATATAGTGTCGTCTTGGTTTTCCGAGAGAGGGCTCTACTTCTCAGTTGCCTCTTGAGCCCAAAGAAACAGCGCTTGGCAAGAGTGATTCTGCGCTTTATCTCAGCGCTGGTGTTGTTGTCGCCGGTCATCAGCGAGCCAAGGTAGACGAATTCCTTGACCACTTCAAAGTTATATACGCCCATGGTGTCGTTCTGGCCAATACGTCTCCTTTTGATGAAAGCAGATATTTGGTTTTCTCATTAACATTGAGACCCATCTCAGCCGCTTCTACCTCAATGCTTACAAAGGCCTCATTGACGTCTCGCTGTGTCCGTCCAATCACGTCAATGTCGTCGGCGTACGCAAGCAATTGCGTAGATTTGAGATAAATCGTACCTCTTGTGTTGGCCAGCGACTCCTGCACGTTATTTTTAAGCACGATGATGAAAAAGTTGTATGACAGTACGTTACCTTGCCTAAATCCT
Source organism: Eumerus sabulonum (assembly GCA_951905685.1). Lineage (NCBI taxonomy): Eukaryota > Metazoa > Arthropoda > Insecta > Diptera > Syrphidae > Eumerus > Eumerus sabulonum. Next base: position 71,577,608 of record OX645062.1, read on the forward strand.
TTTTTAACATCAAAGGTCTTGGTTAATTCGCTACCGACCTTAGTGGAGCAGCCAGAATTCTCCATTGTCATCCTGCACAAACTGACGAGTTTGGCAAGAATGTTAAAACTAGACATGGCTTTGTGTAGTTCATCTCTATACACGCTGTCATATACAGCCTTGAAATCGAGGAAAAGGTGGTGAGTGTCGATTTGGTAGTCTTGGGTCTTCTCCAAGATCTGCCGTCGTGTAAATATTTGGTCTATTGAGGATTTACCTGACCTGAAACCACACTGATAGCAACCGATCAGGTTATTCACAAACGATTTTAGGCGTTCACACAATACGGCAGAGAAGATCTTATATGCGATGTTAAGAGATTTATTTCCCTATAGTTGGCGCAGTTATAGGGGTCTCCTTTCTTATGGAGCGGGCAAACGATGCTGAGATTCCATTCGTCGGGCATACCTTCCGCCGACCATACCTTGCAAATGAGATGGTGCATGAACCTTACCAGCTCATCCCCAGCCACCTTAGAAAGCTTAGCAGGGTGGCCGTCTGCGCCCACGGTTTTATTAGACTTAAGTCCTGATATCGCTATTTTGACTACGTCTAGGTCGGGTGGACTGAATTCTGTTACATCGACATCCATTACGAATGGCTCGTTCTGCCTGACAGCGGTATCTTGTCTATCATCGCCGTTATACAGTCTGCAGAAGTGGTCCTTCCAAATCCTCAACATCGACTGTGACTCTACTAGCAGTTCTCCATTTTCATTCTCGCAGGCCGCCGCTCAGGCTTTGTAGCCATGACATGTTCGTTTTACCTTATTGGAAAACTTTTGTAAAACTTCCGAGCGTTATTCCTGCAGAAACATCTCTCCATCTCCTCACGCTTTCCGTGTTCTCTCTTCTTTCTTCGAAAAAGCGTGTGTTCCTCTCTTCTCTTCTGCTCATAGATCTCGCGAGCAGCTCTCGTACGTCGTTGCAGCATGGCTTTATATGCCTCTTGTTTTGCTGCATCGGCTTGTTCGTGTTGTTCATCGAACCAGGGGTTTCTAGGTGGTGGCGGTTTGGAACCCAGCACCTGAGGCAGCGTCGCTGACGGCGCTCTGGCAATGCGCCCATTTCTGCTCTATTGCTTGTGCTGCTGTGGGCGGATTTTGAGAGAGCTTGAAAGAGACACGATCGGCAATGATTCTGGCAGTCTCTTGCGATTGTAGCTTTCCGACTTCAAACTTACGTTGTCCTACTCGACCCCTAAAGATTCTTGATATTCTTAATCGTACCTAGGCTACAACATGGTAGTGGTCTGAGTCGATGTTGGCCCCTCGGAAGGCTTGTACGTCGAGAATACTGGACATGTGGCTGGCGTCGATCGCAATGCGATCCATCTGGTTGGTGGTTGATTGATCAAAAGACCGCCAGGTACCTTTGTGAAGGTTGAGATGGGGGAACCATGTGCTTGCTACAAGGAGGTTACATCCCCATGTCCTCTTTGCCCAGTTTTGCATTAAAATCTCCTAGAAATATTTTTGTGTCGTAGCTGTCTAGGAGATCGTAGAATTCTTCTTTGAGTCGATCGTCCTTTTCTTCGGTTGGGGCATGCGCGCATATTAAGCCAATGTTTCCAAATTTAGCTTTGATGCGGATTGTTATGAGGCGTTCGCTTATGTCTCGGAAGCTTAAGACTTTTTGTTGGAGTCTTCCTCGAATAATGAATCCGCACCCGAATAAGCGCTGTCTGTTCTCCTTGCCGCAGTTTTTCATACGTTTTTTGCCTGGTCCATCCCATCGCACTTCTTGGAGTGCGGTTATATCTGATTCATAGCAGTTGATGGTTTGCTCCAATTGATCGCCTGCACCGGGTCTGTTAAGGGACCTTACATTCCAGGCGCAGACTCTCAAGTCCTTTAGTCGCTTGCAGGGGTCGTCATCTTTGTATCCGTCCGTATCCGAGGCTTGTTGCTGTTTCGGAACAAGTAGGTTTTTACGTGATAGGGATGTTACCCCTAAGCACAACTCCCAACCTGGAGGGCCAGGTTCCTCTTTCCCCAGGAACAAGGGGTTGGGTCGCTGCACACATTGGTTCACTACCCGGCGGTTGCCAGGGCAGCTATAAAGGGGAGGCCACGCGGAGTCTGTGTATCAACTTGGATTGAGCATGGGACAGAAATCGAAGCTGGCGTTTGCCCCCGAAAGACTATCAAGGGTGCAACATTGGAATCGTTGTGTAAAGTTAGAGGAGGATTATCTACAAATTCCCGGAACTTATTCATCACAACTTCCGAGTTATGGTTGATATTTAACGAGTACAAGATCCATCTTAGTTTTAAGAACTTTATTTAAATCAAAATTCTAACTTTAAGCTTGTTTTTGGAGTAATAGCTTGATTAAGGTGCCCCTAGTAATAGAATAGACTTAAAGTGCAATGTGGATTATTGAGAAAGCTAAGTGGCGCCATCTACCATTCTATATTCTAAATGATTACAATTTCACTATTTTTTTCTGTTCATCGTAACACGAATGATTTTCAATATATGAGGATCCAATACACTATTCTTCTGTGCAGGAAGCACCTTCATCCGTCTACCTGTAGTGGGCCTACTGTATGTTTCATCATTTTCCACAATCGGAAACCCAAAGTCCTCAACCTCCTCTGACATCCTATAGTTCATAGTGAACAAATCACAAACACATTGGCAACAGTCTGTTAATTGTATATTAATTTGATTTTCTTTGCATTTCAGCTTATTTCCGTATAAATTTGATAATAGTTTCGGCTCATTGTTCATCGGCTGAGAAGGGCAGCTATCGGTGCTTACTTCATGGCCACGCACTAAGAATGCACTTTCGGGTTGTCCAGCTTTCCTCAGATAAATCTTCTTTATGACGCCCTGTAAGTGTTTGCAAATAATCGGCATTCGGGCGAGTGGCCGTTTGTGCTTTTTGATATTGTTCGACTTGTCAAAGTCTAGTGAAACCACCTTACATATCGGATCTCTGGAAGGAACAAAATGAAGAAGAAAAGATGAATAAAAATGTTGAAATGTTTATGATTAAAGTAGATAATATCCGTGGTAATCGGTGGCAAATTTTTTTCCCACCCGCCACAATGAGGCTCTCTAAGGTCCGTTTAAGACGAAGTAGAAAGGTAGATAGGTACAAGGGGAATTTCGACATACTAACGTGTGTTCATACCTAGACAATGCGGTGATTATGGGTAACCCAATGATAATTTACGATCTTCTTAATCGAATATCTTGTTCATCGCTATTCACTGTCAAGCGTCCAATATGTAGTTTGTATCTAGCATCGCGCATCAAACCACCAATAAACCACACTATTTCTATATTTCCCATGGCGTAGTCTGTCTGCGCGTTGCTTCTGCTCGTCGATTCCGATTATAGAAGTGGATGGATGTAAATCATCGGAAACAACAAATTACCGAAAACAAGATACTCTCGCATCTACTAGATACGTATATAATTGGTCTTGAATATTCAAGTCTTTGCATATAAATTGGAACACTATCATGGTGGCGCATGAAATTTATTCAAATCAGTTCTTTTGTTGGGTGCCGCGGCAGCTTTACGAGCTCCACAAGAGCGGACACCTCCTCCCTTTGTTTCATTTGAATAATGCTCGATGATTGCTTGTATGCCGCCTGATGATTATCTGCGATATTTTATAGCTCATCGTGGATGAATAATTGATATCTAATATGTTGATCGAGAAATATTATTATTTATCTAATTGTGAGCGAACGGTCAAATGTAGATACATATCTATCGACATGTCGACGCTGTGAAGGTGGGAGCTTTTCGGTTTTTTTTTTGTGTTTTGTGGTATTCGTTTTGGCTGTGAGAAGACTGCCTTCTTTTCAACACACACGTGTTCCAGTTGCAAAATTACGAACGGGGGGATTCTGGGTTGGGACTCACAAGACGAACTGATCTCGAATTCTTTGTGGCGCGCCAGGGCCGAGTAAAACAGGAAAGACAAGATCGTTTGTCATTACCGTTTGTTTGCTAATTTTTCGTTTTTTTTTTTGTTTTTCGTTTTTAGTTTCTCCCAAAATGCTCGTTTGCCAAATTTAGTGTTGTACTGATCTTCGCTATAAGCTGACTTAACAAGGACGAATGCCATGTTGTTTTTGAAAATTCTAATTTCAATGACTCTATGGCATATGTATGCTCTTAATGAATGTGCAGCTGCGTTCAGTTCGGTAAAAAGTGACTCAGAGCTCTTGGAGGCACAATTCCGATAGTCAGTCATAAAATAACTAAAAGACTCTAGAGTAAGCAAAGTCAGAAACTAGAAGAACCGTAGGAACTTACTTACTTACTTATCAGGCCAGCGATCCACGGAGGATCTGAGCCTGAGCTATAGCTGCCTTCCATCCTTGACGGTCCCGGGCACGCTGCTTCCAGTTGTCAAGACCAAGATGTCTTACATCCGCGATTACTTGGTCTTTATACCGGAGGTTCGGTCTTCCTCTTCTTCTCGGAGTCAAAGACCCTCTTAGCTGGAGCGTTGATGTCCATGCGCTCGATGTGGCCGAGCCAGTGTAGTCGACGGATCCTTGCCTTCCGGACTACATCCACATCTTGGTACAGCTCGTAGAGTTCGCGGTTGTGTCTTCTTCTCCATTCACCTTCCTCACAGACAGGACCAAATATCCGGCGCAGAATTTTTCTTTCGAATGAACCCAAAATCAGCTCCGCTGTCCTGCTTATCGTCCAGCTTTCGGCTCCGTACAGCAAGACTGGCAGAATGAGCGTTTTGTAAAGCATGACTTTGGTCTTTCGAGTGAGGAGTTTTGACCCCAGTTGTTTGGACAAGCCGAAGTAGCAGCGGTTGCCAAGGGCGATTCTACGCCGGATCTCCACTGTGGTGTCATTTGTGGAATTTACGTTTGCCCCGAGGTAGACAAACTCCTTAACTACCTCGAAATTGTTGCTGTCAATTGTTATGTTTTGTCCCAGGTGGTGAGCGACGGATTGGTTTTTGCTTGACAGCATGTATTTCGTTTTGTCCTCATTGATCTTAAGACCAATTCGTTTCGCCTGTTCTTCAATCGCCGTAAATGCTTCCACAATGCCACGGCGAGAACACGCGATGATGTCGATATCATCCGCGTATCCTAGCAGCTGGATGGACTTGTAAAAGATAGTGCCTTTCCTGTTGACGCCTGCCCGTCGCACTATCTGCTCCAACACCAGGTTGAAGAAGTCACATGACAGCGCATCTCCTTGCCGAAATCCGGTGCATGTTTCGAATGGTTCCGAGGTCCTAGAACCGAGTTGCACGGTGCATCGCGTGTTTTTTAGCGTGGCGCGACACAACTGGATCAGATTTACCGGGATCCCGAATTCGGCCGTCGCCCCAAACAGTGCTTCACGATGAATGCTGTCGTATGCGGCTTTGAAATCGATGAAAAGATGGTGTGTATCGATTCGAAACTCGTTGGTCTTTTCCAGGATTTGTCGAACTGTGAAAATTTGGTCTATAGTTGATTTGCCGGGCCGGAAGCCGCACTGGTAGCTGCCGATTAGTGCGGTGCAAAATGGTTTTAGACGTTCACACAATACGCTGGACAGGATCTTGTATGCGACATTGAGCAGGGATATACCTCTATAGCGTAGGACACATGCAAAAATTAAAGAAGACTTTTAACCGGTACAGGTTTTAGGGACCATCCATATCCTTATATGCATAGCTTAAGCTCGGATGAGAACTTTTATCTTTTATCAGGAGATTTAAATGCCAAACACGCCGACTGGGGTAACACATCATCCAACACTAAGGGCAACCTCTTAAGTCATTGGTGCAACCAACACAGTATTGAGTATAAGCTCAAACTATTGCGACAGAAAGTCCGTCATTCCCAAGGAGTGGCTCCTATCTGGTTCTGACAGATACAAACGAACGGTCTACTAACTGTCTACGGACCTTGGCATACGACAGTGACCATTGCGGCTTTGGAGCCGTAATCAAAATACCAGACGAATTGGGGGAGTATGCGCAAACGCATCTTTACGATTATAGTAGAGTGCGTTGGCCACGCTTCACCATATCCCTGACAAGCGCACTCACTTCGAGTGCCTCCCTTCCACCATCCAACAGAAACCTATTAAATCATGAAATTGATGGGTATCTTGACAATATGTACGTGACAATCAAACAAACGATGGACATAACGATACCACGCCAACGGCATTACGATACCACGGACGTGTACCGAAACGCGACCATAGACGCACTTCACAGACAGAAAAGTAGACTCCTGTCAAGACTCAAACTCTTGTACAGACGGTTTACTGATAGACATGATCCAGAGATCAGGACACTGAAATCTTTGATTAAAAACCGCCAGCAATTGATTACAGAGAATTACAGAATTTCTGTAAGTTCGTACTGGAACAACAAAATTCGGGATGTGAAGTCCAACAACCCGAATATGTTCCCGCAAATAAATCAAATTTTTCGGAGAAATAATCGAAACGACATACAAAATTTGAAGCTTCTGAGGACGCCAGACAATGAACGAATCTTACGAACCGTGAGCATAGATCCAGAAGATGCTGTTCTGGATGACGACTTCTTTGTGATCGAAGATCCACAGGAGAAAGTGGCAACAGTGGGGGCTGTCTTTCAGGAAGTGTATAAGGTGAATGAGAACATTCGCCCGAACCACGACCTGGAGAACAGGGCTCTGCTCCACCACTTTGATCTCCGAAATGACATCGAACATTGGCGAGCCGAGAACAATGGTTTCACCAGGTTCAGGGACGATTTCACGGCAAACAATGTCGTCGCCAACGATGGGCTTAACCCCCCTTTTGTATCGACGGTAGAGCTTCAAACGATCTTCGAATCTCTGAGAAAGAAGAAATCCGCAGGCATCGACGGAATCTCTAATATTGTACTTAGACACCTTCCACCGATGGCTATAGAGGCACACACTATCCTGTTTAACAACGCGCTGAATAATGCATATTATCCGGTGCGTTGGAAAACAGCGGTGGTGCAGCCCATCCCCAAGAAAGGAAAAGATTCGTCCAACCCGGCAAATCTCCGGTCGATAAGTCTCCTTCCGAGCATCAGCAAGGTATTCGAGAAGATGATTCACAGAGCCCTTTCAAAATGGGTTGAGGACAAAGACATCATTCCGGATAACCAATTCGGTATAAGGGGGGGGCATGGTACTATTCATGCAGCGTCGAAACTCGTGTCGGATATCCAATGGAACAGATGCAAGAACCAATGCACAGGTGCCTGCCTGATTGACTTGGAAAATGCCTTCAACACCGTATGGTTAGAGGGACTTTACTACAGGCTTAACCAGCTAGGCATAAGTAAACCACTGCTGTATATGATCTATGATATGTTAATGGGAAGAAAGTTCGTTGTAAAAATTGCCAACGTGACTTCTTCTCAAACATTTGATATCAAAAATGGTCTACAACAAGGCACGGTGAACTCGCCGATCCTTTTCAACATTTACGTCAGTGGTCTGATAGCTTCGCTTCGTCACTCGATAGCATACGCAGACGACCTAGTCGCGTATAGAACAGGTCCAACGATTGACGTCATAGTTACTCTCTTGCAACGTGACTTCGAAAAAATTCAAACGTTTTGTAATGACTGGAAACTGAAAATCAACTTCCAAAAATCGGAAACTATTTAGTTTAGAACGCCATTGTCTGGGGCCTCTAGGGATACCAGGAAAAACTGGCGAAAATTCTCCATCACTGGTCCGGATGGGCGTCCACTGGCGAACCAAAATGTAGTCAGATACCTTGGTATCTGGTTGGATCAATATCTGTATTTTAATAAACATATAGACGTTGCTTTGGCCAAGGCTCGGGGAGCTTTCACTCTGTTAAGATGGCTGTTTCATAGCAGCCAACTTGATAAGAAAGTCAAAATAATCTGTTACATGGCTTTAATCAGGCCCATGATCGCCTATGGATGTCCCGTTTGGTTCAATGTGAGTGCAAGCCTGATGGAAAGGACTCGAGTGTTTGACAGACAATGTCTAAGGACCTGTCTCTCATTGCACAGAACACCGGAATCCGAGTACATAAAATACTATCCCAACGAGGTCCTATACAATAAAGCCAAAATTATTAGGATTGACAACTTTTTGATCAAATTGATTCGAAGTCACGTTGCAAGGGCGATGATTTCGACCAATAACTTGATATCTGGGGCATATTACCCAAATGAGTTATATCACGAGAGAGCCCGTCTTAGCGGCTTTGTTCCCCCAGAAGCGTTCTTACATTACGACAACCGCGAACTGATACAGGTCAAATCGGCACTTCCGTTAATCTTTCACGTGGCCCGAAGGTCTGTGGAAAAGAGCTTATCTTACGGACGGGATGTAGCACTCCGTGAGCCGGGGCGACTCCGTTTCAGTATGGCAATGTCAGATCGAGATCGAGCAGACGTTGCTCGACAAACGCAACGTTTCTGGTGGCTTGTACAGTCACCGTCGCTGAATCCTTTGGGCCTAGCGTCATAAAAAAACATTATATATAAGGCCAATTGCTGAATATAGATTAGGTAGTAGTAAGTTAATTAGGTTAGTTAGGTTAGCTGTAAGTTACGTATATGTATGTATGTATATATATATTTATATATACATGTCCATGCATGTACATATATATATACATATGTATATACATACAGATAAAATAGGATGATAAAAAGTATGCAACGCAGTTGTGAATGGAAAGTGACCAGACCTACTGCCTGCAGGCATAACACTCACAGTATATGGTCAACTGAAATTCATCCTCTGCGTATGCAATATTAAAGTGCTCCAACGAATTAGTACGGACTATAACCAACCCGGAATTCGGTCGGCTCTCGTCCTATCTAGGACAACCACCCCTGAGAGTAGTGAACGAACATCAACGACCCAACCACTGCACTCCGTTCAGGTTATGTGTCTATAGGTACATCATAAGAGAATATAAAATCTTGAACCTGCGCGAGTTTCTAAAAAAAAAAAAAAAAAGTGCGATGGGATGGGTTAGGCAAAAAGTGGATGAAAAACTGTGATATCTACTGCGGAGAAAATAAGCAACGCTTATTCGGATGTGGATATGTTATTCGAGGCAAATTCAGGAAAAAAAGTCTTAAGCTTCCAGTATGTGAGCGAACGCCTCATAACTATCCGCATCAAGGTCAATCTCGACAATATAAGCTAAATATGTGTCCACGCCCCTACAGAGGAGAAAGATAACCGACATAAAGACGACTGATCTCCTAGGCAGAACATACATATGCCCAATGTCCCAGCGTCCCAGCTATGACACTAAAATCGTTCTAGGAGATTTCAATGCGAAGCTGGGTAAGGACATGACACACAACACCAAGTCAGAAAACGGACTAAGGCTAGTGTACTATATGGCGGGACATAATCTTGTAGTAGCTAGTACACGATTCCCACACCTCAACATCCATAACGGGACCTGGGGGTCTCTCGATTAATCGACAATCAATCAAATTAATCACACTGCGATCGACGGCAGGCACTCCTCCAGCATCCTAGATGTCCGAACCTTTCGAGGAGCAAACATCGAATCGGATCATTATCTTGTTGCAGCCAAGGAACGGATGCTTGTTACTCGGAATAACGGAGTCGAATAAGAACACCAACATTTTACATCGGAAAGCTGCAATCGCAGGAGACCGCCAGGACCTTCGTCGATCAAGTCTCCCTCAAGCTTTTTTAAGTCCCGATGCAATCTGCACAAACCATAGAATAGCAATGGAGCCGTTGTCAGAACGCCACCAGAGAGGCCGCCTCAGATGTGATCGGTTTTAAATCGCCACCTTCGAGAAAGCCGTGGTTTGATGACGAATGCAGATAGGCCCATGTAGGGAAACACAATGCATTTATGGCTGCCCGCGAGCTCTATGAACAGAGAGCTTCTGAGAAGAAAAAAAAAGGAGCACGAGATACGCGAGATCGAGGAGATGGAGAGATGCTATTGCAGGAACGATGTTCGAAAATTCTACCAAAAGTAAAAGTATAGCCAAGGCCATAAAGCCAGAGCAGAAGCCTGCAGGGATGAACACGGACCACTAATAGTGCAGTCACAGTCGATGCTGAGATTGTGAAAAGACCACTTCTGTAGACTGTATAACGGCGATGATAATCAAAATGCCGCCGTCAGCCAGGACGAACCATTCACAATGAACGAAGACGAAAGAGAATTCCGTCCACCCAACCTAGACGATGTTAAGATAGCGATATCGAAACTTAATTCTTATAAAGCTGCTGGAGCAGACGGACTTCCCGCTGAGCTATTTGAAGCAGCTGGCGACGAGCTGGTCAGGCACACGCACCAGTTCATCTGCAAAAGATATGGTCGGAAGAATGCATACCCGATGAATGGAATCTCAGCATCATTTGCCCGGTCCATAAGAAAGGAGACTCCTATGACTGCGCCAATTACAGAGAGGTAAGTCTCTTGAACATTGAGTACAAGACCCTCTTTGCTGTAATATGTAAGCGCCTGAAACTGTTCGTGGACATTTTGATAGGTTCCTACCAGGATGACTATGGAGAATTCCCGCTGCTACATTAAAGTCGGAGGTGAACTAACCGACCCCTTCGATGTTAAAAAAGGTTTTAGACAGGGTGACGCACCGTCATGTGACTTCTTTAACATCATTCTTGAAAAAATCGCGCGGGACTCTGCGGCCAATACAAGAGGGACGATCTACTTCAAATCTACACAATTGCCTGCCTACACAGATGAACTTGACGTTATTGGACGGACAAAGCGAGACGTAAATGAGGCATTCGCAAGCATTGAAGTAGAAGCGGCTAAAGTGCGTCTAGGGGTAAATGGGAACAAGACCAAATATATGCTGTCGTCAAAGAAAGACGCGCAACGCCGATGTCACCTTCGGCAGCTATATTTTTCAAGTAATCAAGGACTTCGTCTACCTTGGCTCGATAGTGACAAGCAGCAACGACACCAGCGCTAAGATAAAACCGAGAATAACTCTTGACAACCGCTGCTTCTTTGGGCTCAAGAGGCAACTGAGTAGTAGAGCCCTCTTTCGAAAAACTAAGGTATCCTTTTGCAAAACCTTAATCATCCCGATCCTCCTCTACGTCGCTGAGGCTTGGACGTTATCAAAAGCGGATGAAGAGTTTATTGGGCGTTTCGAGAGGAAAATTCTGCATGCAATCTTTGGTCCCGTTTGTGTAAACAGAGAGTTGAGGAAGAGTGGAGCTTCACCAGAGCATTCGAACTTCGACAGCGAAATTCCAACATAGCCAGTCGGATCGGGTCTGCGTAACAATATGTTAACGAGTAGAAAGTTCGTTGTGAAAATTGCCACAAGGTTTGGAGCAAGGTATGGTCAACTCGCCGATAATTTTTAGCATTTACATCAATGATTTGATAGTTTCTCTTCACCACTAAACAGCAGACGACTTGATTGCGCACTCCAACCATCGATGTCATTGCCATTTTATTGCAACGTGACTTCGACAAAATTCAGGAGTTCTGTGATCAAATCAGAAATCAGAGGCTATTTTATTCAGAACGCCTTTGTCTAGGAGCTCTAGGGACACTAGAAAACATTGACGAAAGCTCGCAATCATTGGACCGGACGGGCGTCCACTGGCGGGTAAAAGTGTAGTCAGGTACATCGGGATCTGGCTGGATCAGTATCTATATTTTGATAAAAGTGTAGATGCTGCTCTGAAAAGAGCCCGGGGCGCTTTCGACCTGACAAGATGGCTGTTTCACGGCAGCCAACTTGATTCTAGGGTGAAGGTAATCTGCCTCATGACCTTAATCAGGCCTATGATTGGCTGTGGATGTCCCGTCTGGTGTAATGTGAGCACAAGCTTAATGGAAGGGATTCGGGTGTTTGAGAGACAATATCAGTAGTACAGAAAGGTCTATCCAAACGAAGTCCTATACGATAAAGCAGGAACTTTACGGAAAGACAACTTTCTGATTAAGCTGATTCGAGGTCACGTTGCAAGGGCAATGACTTCGACCAATAACTTGATCTCTGGCGCGTCTGCGTGGCTTTGTGCCTCCGGAAGCATTTCTTCATCTGGATAATTGTGGGCTGATCGGCATGTGAGCGAACGCCTCATAACGATACGTACCAAAGCTAAACTTTTTAACATCAGCCTGATCTGCGTCCACGCCCCCACGGAAGACTAGGATGACTCCATCAATGATGAGTTGTACGATCTCCTAGACAGAACGTATGCCCAATGTCCCAGCTATGATATCAGGATTGTACTAGGAGACTTCAATGCTAAGCTGGTTAAGGAAAGCATCTTCGAACGAGTCATCGGCAAACATAGCCTACACGACACTATATCCGATAACGGACACAGGCCGATTGATCTGGCTACGGGGTGAAATCTCCTTCTAGCCAGTACGCGCTTCCTGCACCTCGATTTACACCAAAGGCAACTGGCGGTCGCCAGATCAATCAATCACTAACCAGATTGATCACATCGCGATCGACGTCAGACACTCCTCCACTATTCTTCATATTCGAACTTTACGAGGAGCTAACATCGACTCGGATCACTATCTTGTAGTAGTCAAGATGCGCCTATGGATATCAGAAACGCAGCGGAGTAGCATGAGAATACAAAGTTATGACGTCGCAAAAGCTACTAACGCCAGAAACCGCTCGTGCTTTTACCGATCGCGTCGATCGAGCACGAGAAGCGGGCGATTGAGGATTTGGAGAGGTGTTACTGCAGGCGTGACGTTCGAAAGTTTTGTCAACAAATAAAACGAACATGCCAAGCTTATAAAGCCGGAAGGGAAGCCTGCAGGGATGAGTACGGATACCTAGTAGTAGAATCGGAGTCGATGCTGAAAATATGGAAAAATGACTTCTGCAGACTGTATAACGGCGAGGTTAGTCAATATGCCGCTGTCAGGCAAAATTATCCATTTCTTAACGACGAAGGCCGCATATCGAAAATCAAGTCGAATAAAGCTTCTGGCGCAGACGGACTGTCTACTGAGTTCTTCAAGGCAGCTGGGGATGACCTGGTTAGGAGCATGCACCAGCTCATCTATAAGATACGGTCAGAGGAAAGCATGCCCGAGGAATGGAGTCTTAGTATCGTATGCCCGATCCAAAAGAAAGGAGCCCCTCTGACTGCGCCAACTACGGAGAGGTCTTCTTAACATCGCCTACAAAATGTTCTCTGCCGTTTTGTGTGAACGCCTGAAGCCTTTTGTAAATAAGCTGATAGGTCCTTATCAGTGCGGATTCAGGCCAGGGAAGTCTACCATTGACCAATTCTTCACACTACGCCAGATCCTGAAAAAAACCAATGAATTTCAAGTCGACACTCACCGCCTATTTGTCGACTTTAAAGCCGCATACGACAGCGTGATTAGAGACGAGCTATATAACGCCATGTTTACTCTTTACATTCCTGCTAATCTCGTCAAACTTTGCATGATGACTTGAGAATGACTTTAAGAATGCTCACTTTAAAGAATGCTCGCTGCTCCATTCGAATCGGTGAACACCTTACCGATAGTTTTGAGGTCAAAAAAGGATTTAGGCAGGGCGATGCGCTGTCGTGTGATTTCTTCAACATCTTATTAGAAATTATTGTGCGAAAATCACTAGCCAATACAAGAGGCACAATTTATCTGAAATCCTCGCAACTCCTTGCATACGCCGACGACATTGACATAATAGGTAGATCGCAGCGAGATGTCAATGAGGCGTTTGCGAGTATTGTGTTGGAAATGGCGAAAATTGGCTTGGCAGCAAATAAGGGCAAAACTAACGATATGCTTCCCTTAAACGTTTGTATTGGCAGATATACATTTGAGGCGGTTAAGGACTTCGTCTACTTGGCTCCGCAGTAACCTGGAACAACGACGTCAGTTCCGAAGTCAAACGCAGAATCGCTCTTACCAATCACTGTTTCTTTGGGCTCAGCAGTTGAAAAATAAAAGCCTTCTCCTGAACGACAAAGGTAGCTCTATACAAGACCTTTATTATCCCAGTCCTGCTGTAAGGCTTAGAAGCATGGACACTATCAAAAGCGGATGAGGAGGTCCCTGGTCGGCTTGAGAGAAAGATGTTGCGTATGATTGTTGGTCTTATAAACGCAGACGGGCAGGCGTCAACAGGGAAGGCACTATCTTTTACAAGTCCATCCAGCTGCTAGCATACGCGGACGATATCAACATCATCGCGTGTTCTCGCCGTGGCATTGTGGAAGCATTCACGGCGATTGAAGAACAGGCGAAACGAGTGGGTCTTAAGATCAATGAGGACAAAACGAAATACATGCTGTCAAGCAAAAACCAATCCGTCGCTCACCACCTGGGACAAAATATAACAATTGACAGCAACAATTTCGAGGTAGTTAAGGAGTTTGTCTACCTCGGGGCAAACGTAAATTCCACAAATGACACCACAGTGGAGATGCGGAACAGAATCGCCCTTGGCAACCGCTGCTACTTCGGCTTGTCCAAACAACTGAGGTCAAAACTCCTCACTCGAAAGACCAAAGTCATGCTTTACAAAACGCTCATACTGCCAGTCTTGCTGTAGGTACGGAGCCGAAAGCTGGACAGCGGAGCTGATTTTGGGTTCTTTCGAAAGAAAAATTCTGCGCCGAATATTTGGTCCTGTCTGTGAGGAAGGTGAATGGAGAAGAAGACACAACCGCGAACTCCACGAGCTGTACCAAGATGTGGATGTAGTCCGGAAGGCAAGGATCCGTCGATTACACTGGCTCGGCCACATCGAGCGCATGGACATCAACGCTCCAGCTAAGAGGGTCTCTCCGAGCCTCCTGGATCGAGAAGAAGAGAAAGACCGAACCTCCGGTATAAAGACCAGGTAATCGCGGATGTAAGACATCTTGGTCTTGACAACTGGAAGCAGCGTGCCCGGGACCGTCAAGGATGGAAGGCAGCTATAGCACAGGCTCAGATCCTCCATGGATTGCTGGCCTGATAAGTAAGTAAGTAAGTAAACGGAGACGGGGGATGGAGAAAAAGATTCAACCACGAACTTTTCGGGATGTACAGCGACATGAGTCTAGTGTACGGGTGAAACGCCTAAGATGGTTATGGCATGTAGAGCGAATGGACACCACAGCTCTAGCCCGGTGAGTCTATTTATCCAACCCCGAGGGACGAAGAAACAGTGGGCGGCCGCACTTAAGATGGCGCACACAGGTGGAAGGGGAACTCAGCCAACTGGGTGTGCGGCAATGGAAAAGGCTAGCAAAACATCGTGCTGGTTGGAGGGGCATGTCGGTTGAGGCCCAGGTTCACCCCGATATCTTTAGGTTTTTTAGGCCGCAGGCTTATATGGCTTGGCATCAGAGCTCTTTAAGGCTGGTAGCGATGTTCTGGTAGGAGAAGATTAAGAAGGTCCAGGATAGATTGGCGGTGCCGCTAATCTACCACGTGGTCCGTAATTCTGTGGAACGACGACTCCTTTACGAATCTGACGCCGTGCTCTGTGAGCCCGAGCGCCTCAGGTTCAGTTGAGTGGTTTCTCGCCGAGATAGAGAAGACGTTGTCCGACAGCACCAACGCTTTTGGTGGCTGGGACGGACTCCGTAGTGGAATGATTAACATAGCCGCCGACACCAAAGACGGACGTGTATAGGGTAGGGTAGACAGAGTGTCCGCCTAGGGTCAGTAAGACAAGTAATGTAGTTGTGATGTAAGCTAGTTATAGTCATTTTGTCTAGCGCGTAAGATAGTTATAAGTTCTTGAAATAAAATTAATTTAAAATGTAAAAAAAAAAAATTTTTCGGTTCTCGTCTGAACACCGCAATCAACCGGCGTCGGGCGCGGTCAGTACTTAGATGGGGGACCGCTCGGGAACACCGCGTATTGTTAATTTTTTTTTGCCCATTTTTTAGTTATTCAATTTCTAAAAAATCTTAACCTTGAAGACTCCATCACAGTTCTAAGTTGGGTAATTACGCGTAGAATGAGCTCTGTCCCATGTCAATATCGTCTTTGTTTCTCGAGATAACCGAGACGAAAATGTTATGTACGCACATACATACATACACACATACATATGGATTATGGTGATCTTAAAACGTGGAGATATGTCAATTTAACTAGTTTTCGTGGGGGCCAATACCCCCATTTATCAAGCTTAATTCAAGCTAACAGTAGTCTAACTTAACTGACTAACAAGAAGGGGAGAGGGGGGCGCGATTAGGGAACTATGGTAGGGAGAATGGGAGGATACCGAGAAGACGAAGTTAGTGTTCGAATTAACACTTCCCAGCATACGGGAAATGGGTTCATTGGAGCCGTAAGAGGTGCGGGGGGTGGATAGATAGAAGAGACGAAGATTTCGAGCATTACAAGGGTTAGGGTTAAGGGATATAGAGTTGTATCGGTTGGCGCAGTCAATGGTACCTGTTAGGAGCTTATGCATGAAGAGGATGGCAGCTATCCTTCTGCTTTCCTCCAACGTACTCAGATTTATTAGTCTGAGTCGGTCTTGATAGGGCGGTAAGAACAGAGGATTTTGCCAGTGCAGACCTCGAAGAGCGAAGCGTAGGAATCGACGCTGGATTCTCTCGATTCTAGAAATGTGGGTTTGTTGATATGGGGACCACGCTTGAGATGCGTATTCTGGTAATAAAAGGTGAGAAGAAGGTTAACGTGGTGGGCAGGAAGATAATAATTAGAGGCGAAAATTTCTGTCGTAGTCAGCTCTGCTACGCTGGAGGTGGGATATTCGCTTTGAGTGGATATATTGACGAAAACCATCAAGATCATTTGATGCTTTTTGGGGGGACATATTAAGGAACTCATGATACTTTAAAAAGAGGTATTCGAGGCTGGCATAGTTAGAAGGGAGGCCTTCCTATTGAATGGATACCAGTACGCTAGTGAGTTGAGACGGTTGGGAGAGAAGTGGAGTGGCATTCGCAAAATCGACCCTATTACAATGACTTCCCACTGGGAAGTTAAAAAAGAAAAAGCAGAACAACCAATGTACCACAATATTCTGGCAACTACAGTGAGTGTGGATCAAGCATTCAACGCTTTGGGCGGATTAAATCTGCTACACACCTCCCTTCTTCGGGCGCCTTGTTGTGGCGGGAGGCTTAAGAGGTCGTAGACCTCGAACTAAGACTCGAAGACCTAAAAATGAATGACAACCCAAAGGAATTGTGTACTCCAGGTGGTACTCGCAGCGGAAATCCACCCGCGACCTCTTTGATCGCGGCCGGATTCCGGAGGCCCCAACATTCATTTTTAACCCTACGGCAGCCCGGAACGACACCGGCCCCAGCGGCTCACTGTCTGACCACCTGGTCCGACTGTGCATGAGCGATGCATCCAGTGGAGGCGACACCAATGATGGCGCGGCACGGGAAACCGCAAAGGTGGAACGCGTTCCTGAATTGGGACGTACTGCTGAATGCACTGCTAAGTGCCCAAAAAGTAGAGGTAAGAGGCGTGCCCGAAAATTGTGCAAAGAGGCTGACAAAGCCGAAGGCACAATGGTCGAGGCTAAACCTCTGGGGGAACCAGTTAAGAGAGTTAGGTCGACGGAGGTATCTTGTACCGAAATTGATCCGACCCTCCTTCCTGAGCTCCACCCCTCGTTCGAAGGTGCGTAGCGCGGAAAGCGTCGGCGATTGGGAAAGGCTGCTGAAGAAGGTATAAGCATGTCTGCACTTTCGGCATGCGCCAGTAATGACGGAGCCGGAAGCTGTCAAGTTTCTGCTATGGCCGGCGTTGCCGTCGAAAAAGGTGTCGGGGCTGACAGGCAGACTCCGAACGCAGAAGGCGTAGTCGTTACGGGTCCTGGCAATCCTCGAACTGGTAAGGCTGTCCGAGGGAGCAGGTGGTTTAACCGAAAAAGGTAAAGACCCCCGCAAACGGAAGACCGCCGCTGGGGATAGCCTCGCTAGGGAGAGAGTGTGCGATGCCTCCCTCTCCGGTGGGGCGGTGGGAAATCGGAGTCCAATGGCAGATGTGGCGACCCAGAAGGATCAAAGCATGGGCCAGAAGGCGAAGATAGCCAAAAACCACTCCTCGGAGGTGGGAACATCGCACAACAGAACCCCTTCCTCCCAGAAGGAGATCCAAATGACCGTAAAGAGTCGAGAGAAGCAGCTCTCTTATAAAGAGGCGGCCATCTCCTCTGAAAAGTTCAGGATAGCTTTTATCCAGATCAATCTACAGCATTGCAAGGCCGCTACTGCTCTTCTAAGTAGTAGAATTGCATGTAGTAGAACAAATCATCACATTGTATCCATTCAGGAACCGTGGGTGTGGAATAAACGCCTATGTGGCCTTGGTGGTATACGTGATGCTACGATTCTTTATGATGAGCGATCCGAAAGGCCTAGGGTCGGCCTCATCATATCGAATTCACTATCGGCAACCAAACTTGGGCACTTTTGTGGACAAGATCTGGTGGCTGCTCGAGTAAGCTACAAAACGCACGGAGCAATAGAACACTTCGTCGTTCGGGGGATATATCCTGTTATGCTGCAAAAAGGTATAGGGCAGCTGCTTCCTACTCTGAAAAGAATTTTCACTGCTAGTCTAGCACTTGCTCACATACCCATTCCTTGGCGCACAGTGAAAGTGGTCTTCATTCCCAAAATAGGAAAAGAGGACTACTCACTTGCCAAGAGCTTCAGACCAATTAGTCTAACATCCTTCCTGCTGAAAAGCATGGAGAGACTGGTAGAGTTGCACGTGCGAAAGTTGCCCTTCGAATGCACCCTCTTTCGGAGATGCAACATGCTTACCAGCGCGGAAAATCTTGCGAGACTGCGCTTCAGAACCTAGTTGGGCGTATTGAATGCGCGCTCGAAAGGAAAGAGTACGCGCTGGGCATTTTCATCGACATTGAGGGAGCTTATGATAACACAACTTTTGACAGCATGTGTGACGCTGCCAGACATCATGGCGTAGATAAAGCACTGGTCCCTTGGATCAAAGCAATGCTCATGCACAGGACATTGACCGCTGATGCAGGCCTCGACCAGTGTGTCAAATCGAGCGTAAAAAGGGGCCGCCCTCAAGGTGGCGTCCTGTCTCCGCTGTTATGGTGCATGGTGGTCGATTCCCTGCTTGATGCTCTCAATGCCTCTGGAATCTACGCCCAGGCCTATGCGGATGACGTCGCCATTCTTTCTGTCGGCTCATATTTGGCGACTGTCCGTCGCAAAGCACAGGCGGTGCTAAATGTGATCGATGATTGGTGTACCAGAAATGGGCTGTCAGTCAATCCTCTTAAGACCGATGTCGTCCTCTTTACGAGAAGGAGGAAAAATACTGACGTGACTCAGCTGGTACTAAAAGGCACTTCCATCCCGATATCCAAGGAGGCTAAGTATCTAGGAGTCATCTTAGATAGTAAGCTTCTCTGGTCAAAACATGTTGAGTCAAAAACCACCAAAGCGCTGTCAGCTTTCTGGCAATGCAAAGGAGCTTTTGGCAAAACATGGGGCTTATCGCCGGCATAGGTCCTTTGGATCTACACGGCAATGATAAGACCTATAATCTCGTATGCATCGGTTGTCTGGTGTAACAGACTAAAACGCAAACACGTCGTAGCCTCTTTCACCAAACTTCAAAGAACGGTTTGTCTCAGCTGCACGGGGGCTTTTCCCAGCACGCCGGGCGCTGCTCTAGATGTTATGATGAACCTTCCACCTCTTGATATATTTATCAGAGGGTGTGCTCTGAAAGCCACAGAAGAGAAATGGCTTTGGGTACAACTTGCATAGGAATAACGGTGTGCTTGCGCAAGAATTGTCCTGCGACCCCTGTCTCATGGACATGCCTTCTGACGCACTGACGCCCGTTATCCTATTGCGTCGTAATTTCACAGTCGAGTTTCCATGGCGTCAGGATTGGCTATGGCTGGATACTGAACCTAGAAAGGATAGTCTTCGCATTTTCACGGATGGCTCCAGATCTGGGCGGGGGTCCGGTGCTGGGGTCTTCTTTGAGCGCGTAAACATCAGACTGCACTTCTCCTTAGGAAAATATGCGTCTGTCTTCCAATCAGAGATATACGCAATCCTAATGGCCATGCACTATGTTGTGAAGCACAGGTGGAAGGGGGAAAGCATATGCGTATGTAGTGACAGCCAAGCTGCACTAAAAGCTGTGCTTGAACTCAAGTCCTTCTTGAACAGAGTCGGCAGACTAAATTCATTAAGGCTTTTATGGGTTCCAGGACACTCTGGGATCCCAGGAAATGAGACCTTTGACGAACTCGCTAGAATGGGTTCAGAGGAGAGCTCCTCAGGACCTGAACCCGCTCTAGGTCTACCTGCGTCCACGGTAAATTCCTACATTAACGATTGTGTATTTAACACACACAACCGTAGATGGAGGGATTGTCCGGGTTGCAGGATGACTAAGCGCGTATGCCCTGATGTCTGCAAAAAATCTGCAGCATTCCTCCCGTCTTTAAGGAGAATCGACTGCAGACGGCTTGTGGGAGTTATCACGGGCCATTACACTTTTGCCAAGCATCTCTACGTGCTCGGCATCAGTGAGACGCCTACCTGTGCTGCATGTGGCGAAGAGGAGGATGATACTGCAGAGCATTTCCTCTATGATTGTCCCACCTTTGCTCGCATACGGTGGCGCACCCTTGGAGCCGACGTGGTGTGTGCCGAATCCCTTAGCTCTACATCACTGAAGCTCCTTCAAATTTTTCTCCGGAAAACGGAGAAAATATAGTAATGTAAGGTGTCTGTCTAGAAGGAATCCTCACGCAGTACAAGGCGGATATTACTGCGGTCCAGGAAATACGCTGGATAGGAAACGGAATGATTAGAAAGAAAAATTGCGACATTTATTACAGCTGTCACAAAAGGTTGCACTTACTGGGATGCGGATTTGTCGTGGGAAAGCGGTTAAGGTCGAAGGTCATCGACTTTAAACCGATAAGTGATCGCCTGGCTGTGATCCGCATCAGAGGCAGATTTTATAACATCAGCCTTATATGTGCACACGCCCCTACCGACGAGGCTGAACACCCTATCAAGGAAGACTTCTATGACCTCCAGGACAACTCCTACGGAGCTTGTCCGGAGTACGATGTAAAAATCGTGCTCGGGGACTTCAATGCCAAAATCGGAAAGGAAAACACCCTTGGCGGAGTGATCGGAAAGCACAGCCTCCACGATACAACAATAGATAACGGCTTCCGACTCGCTGACTTTGCGACAGCTCGTAATGCGGTGATAAGTAGCACAAGATTCCCCCGCAAGCGAATCCACACAGCAACCTGGCGATCTCCGGACGGTCGAACCGCCAACCAAATCGACCATGTGCTCATTGACGCAAGGCACGCGTCAAACATCCTGGATGTGCGAACATTCAGAGGGGCCAATGTCGACTCTGACCACTTCCTCGTAGCAGCAAGATTCAGAGCTCGACTGTCCAATGTCAGAAAGCTGCACCAGCCCGTCAGGAGGAGGTTCGACATTGGGCGCCTGAGCACACCGGAGGTTGCCAGAGTCTACAGGGAGCAGCTGAGCGAAAGACTCTACGGTATGCCTACGTCGAACACAAATGCCAATAATATATGGCTGCATTGCCGCTCAGCAATTCAGGAAGTAGCCGAAACCAACTTAGGATACCTACCACCCCCGACAAGAAACCCGTGGTATGATGGCGAGTGTGAGCAGAAAAAGGCAGCAACCGACGAGGCGTACCAAAAGGCGCTGCAGAGGAAAACCAGGGCAGCGCGAGAAGAGTACCGAGCCAGAAGAAGGGAGGAGAAGAAACTACTGCGACAAAAGAAAAGAATCTTCGCAGCCTCCCAGCTCAAGGATATCGAGGAGTCTAGGGATAAACATAAAATACGAGCCTTTTACAAGAAAGCCAAAGGCCTTGCAGGAGGCTTCAAAAAGGGCACCCTGGCTCTTCGAAACTGCGAGGGTAATCTTGTCACGGACCCGCAGGGAATAGTGGATGTATTTAAGCAGCACCTCCAGCAGCTGCTTAACGAGCATGACCAAGAGAGAGTGGTAGGGACCGAGGAAATCCCAACTCCAGCCGCTGAAGTAGTCCTCCCACCCAGCATAGAAGAAGTCGGCACAGCTATTCAGGAGCTGAAGAACAACAAGGCCGCAGGCTCAGATGGCTTGCCATCAGAGCTCTTCAAGGCTGGCGGCGATGTTCTGGTAGGGAGCATGCACCAGATCATCTGCAGAATTTGGGAAGAAGAGAGCATGCCCGACGACTGGAATACCAGCTCTATATGCCCCATCCACAAAAAAGGCGATCCTACCTCTTGCAAGAACTATAGAGGTATATCCCTGCTCAATGTCGCATACAAGATCCTGTCCAGCGTATTGTGTGAACTTCTAAAACCATTTTGCACCGCACTAATCGGCAGCTACCAGTGCGGCTTCCGGCCCGGCAAATCAACTATAGACCAAATTTTCACACTTCGACAAATCCTGGAAAAGACCAACGAGTTTCGAATCGATACACACCATCTTTTCATCGATTTCAAAGCCGCATACGACAGCATTCATCGTGAAGCACTGTTTGGGGCGACGGCCGAATTCGGGATCCCGGTAAATCTGATCCAGTTGTGTCGCGCCACGCTAAAAAACACGCGATGCACCGTGCAACTCGGTTCTAGGACCTCGGAACCATTCGAAACATGCACCGGATTTCGGCAAGGAGATGCGCTGTCATGTGACATCTTCAACCTGGTGCTTGAGCAGATAGTGCGACGGGCAGGCGTCAACTGGGAAGGCACTATCTTCTTCAAGTCCATCCGGCTGCTAGGATACGCGGATGAGATCGACATCATCGCGTGTTCTCGCCGTGGCATTGTGGAAGCATTCACGGCGATTGAAGAACAGGCGAAACGAGTGGGTCTTAAGATCAATGAGGACAAAACGAAATACATGCTGTCAAGCAAAAACCAATCCGTCGCTCACCACCTGGGACAAATCATAACAATTGACAGCTACAATTTCGAGGTAGTTAAGGAGTTTGTCTACCTCGGGGCAAACGTAAATTCCACAAATGACACCACTGTGGAGATCCGGCATACCGCTGCTACTTCGGCTTGTCCGAACAACTGGGGTCAAAACTCCTCACTCGAAAGACCAAAGTCATGCTTTACAAAACGCTCATTCTGCCAGTATTGCTGTACGGAGCCGAAAGCTGGACGATAAGCAGGAGAGCGGAGCTGATTTTGGGTTCTTTTGAAAGAAAAATTCTGCGCCGGATATTTGGTCCTGTCTGTGAGGAAGGTGAATGGAGAAGAAGACACAACCGCGAACTCTACGAGCTGTACCAAGATGTGGATGTAGTCCGGAAGGCAAGGATCCGTCGACTACACTGGCTCGGCCACATCGAGCGCATGGACATCAACGCTCCAGCTAAGAGGGTCTTCGACTCCGAGCCTCCTGGTTCGAGAAGAAGAGGAAGGCCGAACCTCCGGTATAAAGACCAAGTAATCGCGGATGTAAGACATCTTGGTCTTGACAACTGGAAGCAGCGTGCCCGGGACCGTCAAGGATGGAAGGCAGCTATAGCTCAGGCTCAGATCCTCCATGGATCGCAGGCCTGATAAGTAAGTAAGTAAGGTGTCTGTCTGGAGTACAATGGACCAGTGATTGCGTCTGAGTGCTCCAGCGGATAGCAGAAGCCTTCTACAAAAAAAAAAAAAAAAAAAAAAAAACAAAAAAAAAAATCTGCTACACCCAATTACAAAGGACATTCATCTAACGTTGTAAACCCATCCGAAAAATCGGATGACTGACACCTAACCTACATACCTACACATGGGGACATTTAAAATGCATATCAAAATAAAAATTGAACTTACACGCGTTGTGGTACCGGAAGTACGTGAGATATGGTGACGGGCGTCGTCTTCTTCATAGCGCAAGGTCTTATCCGCGCGGGATTTGTTTCAGAATTACATCGATAGTAGCTGCTTCCAGGTGGCCTCCTGTCGGACAATTTCAATTGCTTACATATTAACATGTTCATATTTTTTTAAGCTTTGTATCTGAAAGCACAAGAAATAAATAGTATCTCATATTTACCTATGATTTCAAATATGTATCTCTATCTTTTCTTCATTGATATTTTGTTTGTTTTTTTTTCAATTTTTCCGAACCGAAATTATTGGTCATAACCGTTCAAATTCTTCGTTTGACAGTCCCTTACTTTTGCTTCTCATTTCAAGGCATCCTTGAAATACATTTATGTACTAACCTAAGCAAAAAAGTGAAATAGATGTTGCCTGGCATGCGTTGTCAATCGCCTTTGAAGTCCGGTTGAATAATGGGAGCCTCATTCCTTTCAGTCTCATTTTTTACAATAATATTTCTATTTATTGTTGTAGGCGTACCGATGTTGCTGCCAGATACACCGGACAAGAAACTGATTCAATGCATAGTGATCATGACGGGGGCGACATGTTGGTTATTTTGGCTTTTCTGTTATATGGCGCAGATGAATCCGCTGGCAGGACCCAAAATGGGGCAGCGTGCCTTGCTGATTATCGCTAAAGAGTGGGGCGATCCGGTGATGGCCGGATAAGGGAAAGGACACAAAGAATAGATGAATTGTACGGACTTGGTTTGAATAAAAGCTTTGTTTTGTGTTGTTCATCTAATTATAAGTTGTCCAAAGGTTCAAATTCCGATTAAAGGGTTATTCAGCAGTTTACCCGTGATATCCAATTCCAATGACAGTGAACTACTTAGAAGAAACATGTATCTGCCGCCTTACATTGCATGTGTCTGTCAATCAAATACCAACACGAAAATAAAATAAAATGAATTCTAATAATTTTTCATGCGTCCAGGATTTTCTCATAGTTTTTCCTTGAAAAAAATCAAAGAAAACCATTCTTCCCTTAAGTCACTTGTCACTTTGATTTATCTGTTGCATGTTCCACGCATGCGTATGCGCTCACAGGGCAAAGGTGTGTCGGCAATGGCTTCACGAGTACCCGTATACTGCATCGGGATCCTCCCGTCTGACATTGTTCGAAGACAATAGAATTAAGTATAGTTCTCGGAATCGAAGAGAACTGGATTGGTGATTTTTGTCTCTTGTATTCCCAAATGGTTAGGGAGTGCGGAAGCCGCTATAGTGATGCAAGAAAATCGGTTTTTACTCCAATTCCAATTATTCGCAAAAGGAACAAATCAATTTCAATTGTGCTCATGGTATTAATTGGAGGACGGAATTTCATGGAGGACTAGATGATAGCAGCCAAATTTGAGAAGGAAAGGACATGAATTTCTCATACCTTAGGCGTCTACATGAGTGTGAAATCTATTTCAAGAAATTCCCTTTATAGGGAAGGGAAGTAACACAGAAAATTGTATGTCAACTTTGTAAACCGGCCCGAAGGGTGTTGACAGCAAAGGAAAACTAATTCACTATCACAATTAACTTAACGATACTTCGGATACTGTCTGATTATACAAAAGGTGTTGGAGCAAACTACTGTAACTGGAGTAGACGGAGCGAGCAAACAGAGTAAAGAAGCTGATCGCGTTTAACATGGCAAGTGCCAGCCTCGATCGCAGTCCCGTTGACACAGCCTCCACGTGGTCTCCCTTGGATAGTTGCCTCGCACCCGCCATGGGCACCCCATTGTTCCTGGGGAAAAAGGAACCAGGCCCTCCAGGTTGGTAGTTGTGCTTAGGAGTAACATCCCTATCAGCAATCAGTTGCGAAGCAATCACAAGTCTCGGACACGGACGAATACAAAAAAGCTGACGACCCCATAAACACTTGAATGACTTGTGATTCTGCACCTGGAACGTGAGGTCCCTTAACAGACCGGGTGCAGGTAATCTATTGGAACAAACCCTCAACAGCTATCCAGCAGAAATAACCGCACTCCAAGAAGTGCGATGGGATGGACCAGCCAAAAGGAGGACGAAAAGCTGTGATATCTACTACGGGAGTTGCTTCAAGGAGAACAAACAACGCTTGTTCGGATGCGGATTCGTTATTCGAGGAAGACTCCGACAAAAAGTCTTAAGTTTTCGGAATGTAAGCGAACGCCTCATAGTAATCCGCATCAAAGCTAATTTTGGGAATATCAGCTTGATAGGCGCTCACGCCCTAACCGAAGAAAAGGACGATCGACTCAAAGACGACTTCTACGATCTCTTAGACAGAACCTATGCCCAATGTCCCAGCTACGAGATAAAAATAGTGTTCTTCTTCATTGGTGGCGTTACAGCCCATGAAGTACCAGAGCCTAAAAAATAGTGCAAAAAAACTGGGCAAAGAGGAAATATTTGAGACGATCGTGGAGAAATCTAGCCCACACGACACCACGTTCGAAAACGAACATCGGCTACTTGACATCCTGGCGGGGCGTAATCTCTTTCTAGCTAGCACACGAATCCCGCATTTTAGCATTCACAAAGAAACCTGCCGATTACCTGATCAGTCGACCAACAATCAGAGTGATCATATTGCGATCAACGTCAGACATTCCTCCAGCATCCTAGATGTGAGAACCTTCCTAGCAGCCAACATCGAAGAAATCAAGTATGCCATGGAGTCTAGCTGGACAACGTAAGCTTAACGTCGGAAACCTAAAATCGCAGGAGACCGCTAGTATCTTTGCCGATCGAGTTTCGCTCAACCTCTCGCAAATTCCGATGACACCGGCACAATCCACAGAACAACAGAGGGAGCATTGCCAACGCGCCATCAGAGACGCTGCCTCTGATGTGTTGGGTTTCAAGCCAGCACCAGCTAGAAACCCCTGGTTTGATGAGCAATGCAAGCAAGTCCATAGAGCAAAGCAAAACGCCTACGAAGCCATGCTACACAGACGGACGAGAGCCGCTCATGACAATTACGAGCAGAAAATAAGAGAGGAACTCACGCTTTTAAGGCAGAAAAAAGAGAGTAGGAGAAGCATGCGATTGAGGAAATAGAGAGTTGCTACCGCAGGAATAACGCTCGCAGGCGACATGCCAGGGCTATAAAGCCAGAACAGAAGCCTCTAGGGATGAGGACCGCTGCCAAGCAGAATTATCCGGTCACAACAGACGAAGACTTAAGAGAATTCCGTCCACCCGATCTAGATGAAATTAAGCTGACAATTTCCAAGCTTAAGACTAATCAAGCCGCGGGTGCAGACCGGCTGTCTACCAAGCTACTTAAAGCGGTTGGAGGTGAGCTGGCGGGCCGTGTGCACCAGTTCATCTGTAAAATGTGGTCGGAGGAAAGCATGCATCGTTTGCCCAGTCCACAAAAAAAGAGACCCCTATAACTGTGTCAGTCATAGGAAAGCATAGCCTACACAACACCACATCAGAAAACGGACTAAGGCTAGTGGACTATGTGGCGGGACATAATCTCGTAGTAGCAAGTACACGATTCCCACACCTCAACATCCATAAGGGGACCTGGCGGTCTTTCGATCAATCCACAATCAATCATATTGATAACATTGTGACCGATGGCAGACATTCCTCCAGCATTCTAGATATCCGAACCTTCCGAGGAGCCAATATCGACTCGGATCATTACCTTGTTGCAGCCAAGGTACCGATGCGAATTTCCCGGAATCAACGGAGTCGAGTAAGAACAGCAAAACTTAACGTCGGAAAGCTGCAATCGCAGGAGACCGCCAAGACCTTCGCCCATCAAGTCTCCCTCAAGCTCTCTCAAGTCTCGATGCAATTTATACAAACCATAGAACAGCAATAGAGTCGTTGTCACAACGCCATCAGAGAGGCCGCCTCAGATGTACTCGGTTTCAAGCCACCACTTTCGAGAAACCCATGGTTTGATGACGAATGCAGACAGGCCTATGTAGAGAAACAGAACGCATACATGGCCACACTGCATCGACGGACGAGAGCTGCCCGCAAGCTCTATGAACAGAAAAGGAGGGAGGAGCATGAAACCGTACGCGGACAATCTGATAGGTTCGTATCAGTTTGATTTCAGGCCAGGTAAATCCGCAATAGACTGCAGCAGATCTTGGAGAAGACGCAAGAATACCAAATCGAAACCCATCACCGTTTCATCGATTTCAAAGCCGCGTATGACAGGGACCAAGAGAGAGTGGTAGGGACCGAGGAAATCCCAACTCCAGCTGCTGAAGTAGTCCTCCCACCCAGCATCGAAGAAGTCGGCACTGCTATTCAGAAGCTGAAGAACAACAAGGCCGCAGGCTCAAATGGCTTGCCATCAGAGCTCTTCAAGGCTGGCGACGATGTTCTGGTAGGGAGCATGCACCAGATCATCTGCAGAATATGGGAAGATGAAAGCATGCCCGACGACTGGAATACCAGCTCTATTTGCTCCATCCAGAACGCAACCTACCACTTCCACTACTACCACTACCACTACCACTTCCTCGTAGCAGCAAGATTCAGAGCTCGAGTGTCCAATGTCAGAAAGCTGCACCAGCCCATCAGGACATTGGGTGCCTGAGCACACCGGAGGTTGCCAGAGTCTACAGGGAGCAGCTGAGCGAAAGACTCTACGGTATGCCTACGTCGAACACAAATGCCAATAATATGTGGCTGCATTGCCGCTCAGCAATTCAGGAAGTAGCCGAAACCAACTTAGGATACCTACCACCCCCGACAAGAAACCCGTGGTATGATGGCGAGTGTGAGCAGAAAAAGGCAGCAACCGACGAGGCGTACCAAAAGGCGCTGCAGAGGAAAACCAGGGCAGCGAAAGAAGAGTACCGAGCCAGAAGAAGGGAGAAGAAAAAAATACTGTGACCAAAGAAAAGAATATTCGCAGCCTCCCAGCTCAAGGATATCGAGGAGTCTAGGGATAAACATGAAACACGAGCCTTTTACAAGAAAGCCAAAGGCCTTGCAGGAGGCTAAAAAGGGAAACCAGGCTCTTCGAAACTGCGAGGGTAATCTTGTCACCGACCCGCAGGGAATAGTGGATGTGTTTAAGCAGCATTTCCGGCAGCTGCTTAACGAGCGTGACCAAGAGAGAGTGGTTGGGACCGAGGAAATCCCAACTCCAGCCGCTGAAGTAGTCCTCCCACCCAGCATCGAAGAAGTCGGCACAGCTATTCAGAAGATGAAGAACAACAAGGCCGCAGGCTCAAATGGCTTACCATCAGAACTCTTCAAGGCTGGCGACGATGTTCTGGTAGGGAGCATGCGCCAGATCATCTGCAGAATTTGGGAAGATGAAAGCATGCCCGACGACTGGAATACCAGCTCTATTTGCCGCATCCAAAAAAGGCGATCGTACCTCTTGCAAGAACTACAGAGGTATATCCCTGCTCAATGTCGCATACAAGATCCTGTCCAGATCCGGGCGGCTTCCGGCCCGGCAAATCGACTATAGAAAAACTGTCCACACTTCGACAGATCCTGGAAAAGACCAACGAGTTTCGAATCGATACACACCATCTTTTCATCGATTTCAAAGCCGCATACGACAGCATTCATCATGAAGAACTGTTTGGTGCGATGGCCGAATTCGGGATCCCCGGGAAAACTGATCCAGTTGTGTCGCGCCTCGCTAAAAAACATGCGATGCACCGTGCAACTCGGTTTTAGGACCTCGGAACCATTCGAAACATGAACCGGATTTCAGCAAGGAGATGCGCTGCCATGTGACTTCTTCAACCTGGTGCTTGAGCTGACGGGCAGGCGTCAACAGGGAAGGCACTATCTTCTTCAAGTCCATCCAGCTGCTAGGATACGCGGATGAGATCGACATCATCGCGTGTTCTCGCCGTGGCATTGTGGAAGCATTCACGGCGATTGAAGAACAGGCGAAACGAGTTGGTGTTAAGGTCAATGAGGACAAAACGAAATACATGATGTCAAGCAAAAACCAATCCGTCGATCACCAACTGGGACAAAATATTACAATTGACAGCTACAATTTCGAGGTAGTTAAGGAGTTGGTCTACCTCGGGGCAAACGTACATTCCACAAATGACACCACAGTGGAGATCCGGCATAGAACCGCCCCTGGCAACCGCTGCTACTTCGGCTTGTCCAAACAACTGTGGTCAAAACTCCCCTCTCGAAAGACCAAAGTCATGCTTTACAAAACGCTCATACTGCCAGTCTTGCTAAACGGAGCCGAATGGTGGACGATAAGCAGGACAGCAGATTTTTTAGAAAGGAAAATTCTGCGCCGAATATTTGGTCCTGTCTGTGAGGAAGATGAATGGAGAAGAAGAAATAACTGCGAACTCTACGAGCTGTACAAGGATGTGGATGTAGTCCGGAAGGCAAAGATCCGTCGACTACACTGGCTTGGCCACATCGAACGCATAGACATCAACGATCCAGCTAAGAGGGTCTTCCACTCCGAGCCTCCTGGTTCGAGAAGAAGAGGAATACCGAACCTCGCGGATGTAAGAATCTTGGTCTTGATAACTGGAAGCAGCGTGCCCGGGACCGTCAAGGATGGAAGGCTGCTATAGCTCAGGCTCAGATCCTACGTGGATTGCTGGCCTGATAAGTAAGTAGGTATGATAGTGCGCATAGAGACGAGCCATATGGAGCCGTGTCTAGTTTTAGCACCTCTGCCAAACTCGTCAGATTATGCAGGATGACAATGGAGAATGCCCGCTGCTCCATTGAGGTTGGTAGCGAATTAACCGAGACCTTTGATGTTAAAAAAGGATTTAAGCAAGGTAAGATCTACTTTAAGTCTTCGTAATTGTTTGCGTACGCGGATGACATTGACGTAGATGGACGAAAAAAGCGGAACGTCAATATAGCGTTCGAAAGCATTAAGGCAGAAGTGGCTGCACTGGGTATTTCGGTTAACGAGGATAAAACGAAACGTGTGCTGTCAACCAAAAAATACGCACAACACCGATGTCTTGGCCAGAATGTCTCAATTGACAGCTACAATTTCGAAGTGGTCAAGGATTTCGTCTACCTTGGCTCACTAGTGACCAGCGACATCAACACCAGCGCTACGATCAAACGTAGAACTACTCTTGCCAACCGCTGCTTCTTTGGGTTCAAGAGGGAATTGAGAAGTAGATCCCTCTCTCGAAAGACCAATGCTGCGCTGTACAAAACCTTAATCATCCCAGACCTCCTCTATGGCGTAGGGGTCTGGACTTTAACGAAAGTGAATGAAAGTGAATTGGTCGTTCCGAGAGGAAAATTCTGCCTTCAATCTATGGTCTCGTTTGTATAAACGGAGTTGGAGGAGAAGATACAGCGACGAACTTTACGGACTGTACAGCGACATCGGTCTAGTACGCGGTCTACGGGTTCAACGTCTAAGATGGCTAGGCCATGTTGAGCGAATGGATAACACAGCTCTGGTCCGAAGAGTCTTCGAGTCCGACCCCGAGGGACGCGGACGACGCAGCAGAGGACGACCGAATCTAAGGTGGCGCACATAGGTGGAAGGGGACCTGAACCAGCTGGGAGTGTATCGCTAGAAACAGCTGGCAAAAGACCGTGTCAGCTGGAGAAGTTTGTTGGTTGAGGTCCGGGTTCACACCGAACTGTAGCATCATCTAAGTAAATAAGTAGGATGGTGTTCGTCCTTCATCAAAGGACAAATATATGAAAAGTTGAAACCTTAAAACGAGTACTAGTCCGCGAATGGAACAAAAGCATGATATTATGGCTGCAGAGGAAGTGAATGCACCACCAATGTCCTAGTTAGCGCCGTAAACTATATAGATTACTAAGCAGGTTTCAAACAGCTGGAGATTCACTGAGACGGGTTCCACAGAATTCATTTGTTAATTGAATTTTGAGTTGGACATGAACATATGCATGACGAATGGGTCTGTTACATCCTGTACACTAACCCTCCAAAATCATGACGTCAAGATACTTTGAAAACAATCTTTGTATTAAACGAGTACGTCAACAGACAGACGCAACACGGCAAGCAATCAGTTTGCAATTAATGTTAATTCCTCACAAACGATTTGTCAAGTCCCGGGTAGAATTGCTAACGATTGTTTGACTACTACGCCTGGAGAACTCCTACGTCGCGTCGGTCGTTTAAACTAAAAGCCACTTCCGCCCTTCCACCCTCTTGTCACGACTGGTTAGAGGACATTTTTCTTAATTTTATTTGTACTTACCGCAAATACTTTGAGCTCGAAAAAAAAAACCAAAAATACGGAAAAGTCCACCAATCCAAGCTTATCGAATAAACACGTGTATACGAGCGATACGTCCTTTTCGACTGAAGAGTGATAGTCCAACGCGAAATTCCATAGCCCATAGTTCCATAATTGTCTGAAAGTCCTGATACGACTATAGCATGTTTAATAGACGTAGACATGTTCGTATGAATGCTGACATGCTACGGCATCAACCCGACATTAGCTTGGAACAACATATAAAGGTTCATGTCATGATGGTTTCGTTATGAACGTTTCCTTATTTTGTTTACTCGTGCCAATAACTCATACGTATGAGGGGGGCAATAATTGCCGCATGCAAATAGATATGAAAAAGGTGTGCATGCAGTGCACATCCAAAGGTAGATTGACTTGCCGATTTCAGCACGGACCAACCGTATGAGTCCATAAAAGCCCGAGGATAGAAGCAGTTTGGTCAAAATCGACATCACCTCGACACTAAGGAAGCTGATTTGACGTGCCTCACTCCAAGCATAAGAGTCATATCCTCTTTATAAGTACCCATTTCCAATGATCCTTTTCCATACACATCACCCTCGAACAACCACCCTATACTCCATAACAAGCGAATCTCGCGTCCGTACAACACACTTGAACTGCTCACTTTGCAGTCATAGCACCATGCTTGCCATTCCCTGCCTATCGTATCGGTAAACTGCACATTATTGCCTCGCTAAATAGATTAAAGCCCGCCTCTATTGGGGTGGGAAACATCCAACTATTACCTCGTTTCATTTACCTATCCGCGGCACTATAAGCGCATGTGAAAGTATCTGTATATGTATCTATCTGTACATGACATCAAGATATGTACGTGTTCGATATGTGGTGCTAATTCATCAGATCATGAAACGAGCAAACTGATAGCCTGGGCATGAAATTGTAAACACGCTACGGCGCTGTAGTGTTCCGAAAAAGATTGACGGGTGTTCGAGGAATTATACTTGCTGATGGCGCACTATGATACTGGGAATGGGGAAAGGCGGTACCAACGAAATCTACTTTTAATGTAACTATAACAGGTTAAAGCACCATATAACGATTGTCGGTTTACCATGGAGGGTAGGAGTTCTTCCTAAGACGCCCATTGCATCACTCTCGGGCAAACTATGTTAAAAAGTTACTTAACTTGGTTAATAGAAACGGCTTGGAATCGATGTTTTGGGATAATCTTCTAGCTCATCGGGTACATATTGTGAACATACTTAAGAGTAAGTTGGAGGGCAGTTTATTGGAGTCCTTCGGTTAATCAATAACACTCAAACACCATCGGTACCCGGTAGCCATAGATAGATATAGATACTGTGTACTTACGTAAACATACCTCGCTTAGAGGTCATCTTTTCCTAATCAAGTACGTGAACCCAGGCCTTGGCCAACGTGCTAGCCCTCTCCGCCTGAATGTGCGACCTAACATGTGGGCGTCCTCATTTACGTTACGTCTCATGGTTGGATTCGGAGATTCTTCAGACTGAAGCGTTGCTGTCCATACACTCAACATGGCACAGCTATCTTAGGCGTTGCATTCGTAGACGCCTGATTAAGCCGACGTCTTTGTGTAGTCTAAACACTTCCCCGTTTTCATGGATGGATCCAAAAATTACCAAGAACTTTTTCATTCGCCCTTGATCGAGTCCATGTTTCCATGAGCACCACAGCACAGAGCAGGATGAGCTTGTCAGAGATTATGACATGGACCTGTATAGCTCGTCTCTTTTTTTTTGTTTTTTTAGAGTCACACGCGCACTCAAGGCTAAGGCTAAGGCCTTACCTTCTGCAAGCAGAAGGTAACAGGGAGAGGAGCTGCCTATTGACATTGGTCTTAAATGTCTGCATATTGTATTGAGGGGGGAAGACCGAACGAGGTAGCGCGTTCCACATTCGTGTGGTTCGGTTGAGGAAAGAATTTCTATATTTGACAGTACGACCGAGAACGGGCTTCAGAGTGAATTCATGAGCACTCCGGGAGAGACGTGTATCGCGGGAGAAGTTTTGAAGCGGCGGAATGCAACTGGCTATTTCATCAGAGCATTTACGATCAAAGTAACGATAAAACAATGAAAGGCAGGATACATTCCTACGATGTTCCAGCGAGTCTAGTGTTTTGGTAATGCTGGGGTCACCTATCAGTTTTATCGCGCGTTTTTGTATTCTATCTAGTAGGTGCAAAGTGGTCTTAGATGCGCCAGACCAGACATGAGCGTTGAACTCCAACTTAGGACGAATGAACGCCTTATAAATTGTAGCCAGATCGGTGGGTGTGAAGAATTTCTTGCATCTGTATAGGAAACCTAGGCATTACGCGGCATTCTCGGCGGCACAAAATATGTAATCGTTCCAACAAAGGTTGTCACTGATGCACATACCCAGGATGGAAAGCTTGTCGGTTTCAGAGATACAAGTGCCATTCATGGATAATGGCAATGGGTCAGTGTTACGCTTTAGCTTTAGCTTTAGCTTAGCATACGCTGCCGCTCACTATTTACAGCCGAAGTGCAGGGTCGTAAAGAAGTGAACGAATATGAAAAGCTGAGGGTACTGTCGTCAGCGAAGGAGTGGATTGGATTAGAAGTAACAGACAAGAGATCATTTAAAAAAATGAGAAAGAGTGTCGGAGACAAAACGGAGCCTTGGGGAACACCAGCATTTACAAAGTGAGTATCAGACTTGAATCCGTCCAAAACAACTTGAATTGAACGATTCGAAAGGTAGCTTCCAATCCAAAGAAGAAGAGAGTCATCGATCCCGAATGCACGCATTTTCGACAAAAGGGCTTCATGCCAAACTCTGTCAAATGCTTTCGAAATATCAAGTGCAACTACTTTGCTCCTTCTACTGTGACGGGAGGGAAGGAGAGCACCGTGGCGCAGTGGGTAGTGTGTTGGCCTCTGACGCCGATGACACGGGATCGAATCCCGACACAGCCATGTCATCGAACGTGTTTTTCACGGTGCTTCTCCTCAGTGGGGTTCTGACAAAACCCCCTGTAGTAAAATTGTCATGAAAAGCTTCTCGGAATTCGCCGTTCGGAAGCGGCAATAAACTGTAGGTCCCTTTCACCTGTGGAAAAATGAAATCACACACAACATGGGTGATTGAGAGATGCTCGGCTCAGGTTCTTCATGGACTGTAACGCCAACATACCTACCTACCTACCAACTACTTTGCTCTCACCTGCCTGGTGGAACGAGCGATTCCACTTCTCGGTGAGATATACCATCAAATCACAAATGAATCTGTTGTCTGTTGCTGCGGAGACCATACTGCCGGTCATTGAGGAGTTTCTGCGACTCGACGTATTTCATTAGCTGACGATTTATCAGCGTTTCCATGACCTTAGAAAGAAGGGACGTTAGTGCAATGGGTCGGTAGTTGGAGGAAGAAGATGATTCGCCTTTTTTTGGGTATAGGCTGGACAGATGCTGTTTTCCAGCCCAGAGAAGTAGGAAAGATGAAAAAGCTTACGCAGTGGTTTTGCCAGCGTAGAAGAAAACCTCTTCAGAATTATTGGGGAAATACCATCTGGACCAGCGGATTTATGTATGACAAGTTCTATAAGAACTCTTGCAACTGCACGAGTACGGAAGTGAATTTGTCCCATGGTGGAATTAACGTACTCCAGAACAGGCGGTGACAAGGATGATTTGGGGAGCTGCGAGTTCGCTGCAAAGTGGGCAGCAAGCAGATTAGCCTTGTCTAAGGGCTTGACAGCTGGAATGTCATTGTGAATGAGCGTTGGTATAGACGACGATACTGAGTTTTTGATGTTTTTAACGAAAGACCAAAAACTTCTGCTACCTTTGGGGCATTGTAGGATCTTACGCCTCAGGTTTTGGTCGTGTAAAAATTCAGCTCGTCGAATGTAGGAGTTGCAGTCATTTCTGGCTTGTATATATCTTTTTCGGTTTTCCTCAGTGGTGTTTGCCTTATAATTCCGAAAACTTATCTCTCTCAACCTGATAACTTCTTTGTAGCTCCAGTCAAACCCTATACGGGATGAAATTGCTTATGCCAGTGTTGATAATGTTAGTAATCATATCGGCCGCGGCGTCTACGTCGTTGCCGAGGAAGAACAACGACCAGTTAAAGCTCCGAAAGAAGTTGTTAAGGCCGCACCAATTAGCTTTCTTATATTCCCATATTATTCTTTTAGGAACTTTTTCTTTAACTGAGTGGAGTTTAGCTGATATGACACAGTGGTCAGACGAGCCTAGAGGAGATAATACATTCAAAGTGTATTTATCAGGTTGAGAGGTAAGAAACAAGTCCAAGGTGTTGGCGGTATGACTGGCAACATCCGGAATACGAGATGGCTTATTCACAAGCTGGGTTAACTGATTTAACTCAGCGAAAATTTCGACATACCTTGCTTCAGGTGTTGTTTGTCCAGAATGTCGAAGCCACTGAGAATTGTGAACATTGAAATCGCCCGCTATAACGATTTCAGTGCGAGGAAACAGGGAAACAATTCTTTGGATGGAGTCGGACAGTGCATCAAACGAGTCGAACGTGACGTCTCTGTCCAGGTTTGGGCTTCTGTAAAGAAAACAGTAGTGAATTGTGTGTTTACGAAGACTGAATTTGAGCCATAAGAGATTAAATTCCGAGGTGGATGTTTGGCTATACTGTGGAAGCAGCTGGTAAGCGATATCACTACGGACGTAGATGGCGAGACCGCGATAAGAAACGAATAATGGCACTAAGCTATATCCAGGAAGACTAAAATCCGAGGGATCGGACTTTTCATCAACCTGTGTTTCACAAAGTGCCAAAACAGCCGGTTTGTAGAGAGAAAGATTGGCATACGTGGCAAAGAAATTCTTCCTTAACCCACGAATGCTGCAGAACTGAATACTGGATTCCCCCATCTCTAAACATGATGGTGAGGGTTAACCTGAAGCTCGTTGGTTTATTTTTCTAGGATTTGCCGTAGTGTGAAAATCAAATGAACCTGAGGTTTACCGACGAAAAACTTGGGTTAGTGATTTTCAGCGGCTGTTAACTGCAAATCCTAATATGTTAAACAACACACAGCAAGTGTGCGTTTTTTGAGATAAAGTGTGTCACTTAACACTTTTGATCTTTGAAATTGAGACACTTTTTCGTGTTAAAACTATAACACGTTCCATTGCGTGTCATGAATAAAAACTCTAATGACACCTTAAGTGTGTTGCAACGACACACTTATTAATAGTTAACACACTTTGAATCAATCAATCAAACAGAAGGTACATTTTCCAACTATGTATGTATATGCAACCTTGTTCGAAAGTAATTTGCAAGTCGGATCCATGGGACTTTCAGCCCAGTGATCCAAGTACACTCCCGGAGCTGCTCATAAACTAGAAGGAATCCTCACGCAGTACAGGGAGGATATTACTGCGGTCCAGGAAATACGCTGGATAGGAAACGGTATGATTAGGAAGAAAATTTACTACAGCTGTCACAAAAGGTTGCACTTACTGGGATGTGGATTTGTCGTGGGAAAGCGGTTAAGGTCGAAGGTCATCGACTTTAAACCTATAAGTGATCGCCTGGCTGTGATCCGCATCAGAGACAGATTTTATAACATCAGCCTTATATGTGCACACGTCCCTACGGACGAGGCTGAAGACCCTATCAAGGAGGACTTCTATGACCTCCTGGACAACGCCTACGAGCTTCAACGCTTCCGACTCAAGGACGCGTGCTCATTGACGCATTGACGCAAGGCACTCGTCAAACATCCTGGATGTGCGAACATTCAGAGGGGCAAATGTCGACTCTGACCACTTCCTCGTAGCAGCAAGATTCAGAGCTCGACAGTCCAATGTCAGAAAGCTGCACCAGCCCATCAGGAGGTGGTTCGACATTGGGTGCCTGAGCACACCGGAGGTTGCCAGAGTCTACAGGGAGCAGCTGAGCGAAATACTCTACGGTATGCCTACGTCGAACACAAATGCCAATAATATGTGGCTGCATTGCCGCTCAGCCATTCAGGAAGTAGCCGAAACCACCTTAGGATACCTACCACCCCGGACAAGAAACCCGTGGTATGATGGCGAGTGTGAGCAGAAAAAGGCAGCAACCCACGAGGTGTACCAAAAGGCGCTGCAGAGGAAAACCAGGGCAGCGCAAGAAGAGTACCGAGCCAGAAGAAGGGTGGAGAAAAAACTACTGCGACAAAAGAACAGAATCTTCGCCGTCTCCCATCTCAAGGATATCGCGGAGTCTAGGGATAAGCATAAAACACGAGCATTTTACAAGAAAGCCAAAGGCCTTGCAGGAGGCTTCAAAAAGGGCACACAGGCTCTTCGAAACTGAGAGGGTAATTTTGTCACCGACTCGCAGGGAATAAAGGATGTATTTAAGCAGCATTTCCAGCAGCTGCTTAACGGGCATGACCAAGAGAGAGTGGTAGGGACCGAGGAAATTCCAACTCCAGCCGCTGAAGTAGTCCTCCCACCCAGCATCGAAGAAGTCGGCACAGCAATTCAGAAGCTGAAGAACAACAAGGCCGCAGGCTCAGATGGCTTGCCATCAGAGCTCTTCAAGGCTGGCGGCGATGTTCTGGTAGGGAGCATGCACCAGATCATCTGCAGAAATTGGGAAGATAAAAGCATGCCCGACGGTTGGAATACCAGCTCTATATGCCCCATCCACAAAAAAGGCGATCCTACCTCTTGCAAGAACTATAGAGATATATCCCTGCTCAATGTCGCATACAAGATCCTGTCCAGCGTATTGTGTGAACGTCTAAAACCATTTTGCATGGCACTAATCGGCAGCTGCCAGTGCGGCTTCCGGCCCGGCAAATCGACTATAGACCAAATTTTCACACTTCGACAAATCCTGAAAAAGACCAACGAGTTTCGAATCGATACACACCATCTTCTCATCGATTTCAAAGCCGCATACGACAGCATTCATCGTGAAGAACTGTTTGGTGCGATGGCCGAATTCGGGATCCCGGGAAAACTGACCCAGTTGTGTCGCGCCACGCTAAAAAACACGCGATACACCGTGCAACTCGGTTCTAGGACCTCGGAACCATTCGAAATATGCACCGGATTTCGGCAAGGAGATACGCTGTCATGTGACTTCTTCAACCTGGTGCTGGAGCAGATGGTGCGACGGGCAGGCGTCAACAGGGAAGGCACTATCTTCTTCAAGTCCATCCAGCTGCTAGGATATGCGGATGAGATCGACATCATCGCGTGTTCTCGCCGTGGCATTGTGGAAGCATTCACGGATCTGCACCTGGAACGTTATGTCCCTCAACAGACCAGGTGCAGCCGGACAACTGGTCAACTCTTTGGATTGCTATAAGGCAGACATTACCGCGCTCCAAGAAGTGCGGTGGGATGGGCCAGGCAAAAAGCGGATGAAAAGCTGTGATACCTACTACTATCGAGTAAGAAAACCAAAATTTAACGTCGGAAAGCTTCAATCGCAGGAGACCGCCAGGACCTTCGCCGATCAAGTCTCCTTCAAGCTCTCTCAAGTCTCGATGCAATCTATACAAACTATAGAACTGCAATGGAGTGGTTGCCAGAACGGCATCAGAGAGGCCGCCTCAGATGTTTCAAGCCACCGCCTTCGAGAATCCCATGGTTTGATGACGAATGCAGACAGGCCCATGTAAAGAAATAGAATTCATACCTGGCCACACTGCATCGACCCGCGAGCTCTATGAACAGAATTGGAGAGAGGAGCATGTGGGTCTGAGAAGAAAAAAGAAGGAACACGAGAAGCGCGAGATCCAGGAGATGGAGAGATGTTATTGCAGGAACGATGTACGAAAGTTCTACCAAAAGGTGAAACGAACATGCTAAGGCTATTAAGCCAGAGCAGGAGCCTGCAGGGACGAGCACGGACAACCAATAATGAAGTCACAGTCGATGCTAGTCAAAATGCCGCCGATGATAGTCAGGCAGAACAAACCATCCACAGTGGAGACGAAAGAAAATCCCGTCCCCCCGACCTAGACGACGTTAAGATAGCGATATCGAAACTTAAGTCTTATAAAGCTGCTGGAGCAGACGGACTTCCCGCGGAACTGTTTAAAGCAGCTGGCGATAAGCTGGTCAGGAACATGCACCAACCCATCTGCAAGGAATGGTCGGTAGAATGCATGCCCGTTGAATGGAATCTCAGCTTCGTTTGCCCGGTCCATAAGAAAGGAGACCCCTATGACTGTGCCAATTACAGAGGGATAAGTCTCCTGAACATTACGTACAAGATCCTCTCTGCCGTACTATGTAAGCGCCTGAAACCGTTCGTGGACAATCTAATAGGTTCCTACCAGTGTGGTTTCGGGCCAGGAAAATCCACTATAGACCAAATGTAGATATTTGGCAGAACATAAGGCAGATCTTGGAGAAGACTCATGAATTCCAGGTCGACTCGCACCATCTTTTTGTCGACTTTATAGCCGCATATGACAGTGCTTATAGGGACGAGCTATACAGAGCCGTGTCATGTTTTAACATTCTTGCCAAACTCGTCAGACTGTGCAGGATGGCTATGGAGAACTAACCGACCCCTTCGATGTTAAAAAGGGTTTTAGACAGGGTGATGCACTGTCATGTGACTTGTTTAATATCATTCTTGAAAAGATCGTGCGGGACTCTGCGGCCAATACAAGAGGTACGATCTACTTCAGGTCTACACAATTGCTTGCCTACGCAGATGACATTGACGTTATTGGACGGACTAAGCGAGAAGACGTCAATGAGGCGATCGCAAGCATTGAAGCAGACGCGGCTAAAGTGGGTCTGGGGGTAAATGGGGACAAGACCAAATATATGCTCTCATCAAAGAAAGAAGCGCAACACCGACGTCTTGGTCAGTACGTCACCTTCGGCAGCTATATTTTTGAAGTAGTCAAGGACTCTGTCTAACTTGGCTCGATAGTTACAAGCAGCAATGACACCAGCGCTGTGATAGAACGCAGAATAACTCTTGCCAACCGCTGCTTCTTTGGGCTCAAGAGGCAACTGAGTAATAGAGCCCTCTATCGAAAAACTAAGGTATTCTTTTACAAGACTTTAATCATCCCGGTCCTACGGCGCTGATGGTTGGATGTTATCAAAAGCGGATGAAGAGACTCTTGGACGTTTCGAGAGGAAAATTCTTCGTGCAATCTTTGGTCCCGTTTGTGTACACGGAGAATGGAGGAGGAGATTCAACCAAGAACTGTACGTAGACGTCTGTAGACATCTTCGGATCCAACGTCGAATGGACATCACCGCTCCAGCTCGAAGAGTCTTCGGCACCAACCCCGAGGGACGACGCAGCAGAGGACGACCGCATCTAAGGTGGCGCGCACAGGTGGAAAGGGACCTCAACCAACTGGGCGTGCCGCACTGAAAGCGGCTGGCCAAAGATTGGGCCGGCTGGAGAGGATTGTTGGTTGAGGCCCTGGTTCACCCCGAACTCTAGCGCCATCTAAGTGGTAATGAAACACCATTTCACGGCACCATGTTTCGCTGATCTATCGAATTCAATCGCCATCGCTCGTAAAGGTAGTGTACTGTACCTTTATGGAAAGTATTTTGGAAAAACAGTAAACCCATTTTGGATACACTTTGATTTAAGTTGCCACTTTCATGTTGCTTAATGCCGATGTGTAGTCAAATTTGAGAATCCTTAACAACAACTGTGCCTCAGAAAACGGTGCTACATACATATATACGTTGTTCCATCTGCAGTAAAATCAACCGGACAGATAAAAAATACATTTAAACAAATCCGTTTATCAAATACACGAATACAGCCAACCATCAGTCAGGTGTTACGCACTTGTGTGCGTGTAAGAATGGAATTAAAGATTGAATGTCCAGTTCCACCCCCAGTATGCAACATTCAAATGTCCATTCCGACAGGGGATGAAAGCAAAAAACCGGAATTTGAAAAAAAAGGAATCCACGGCAGCCTTGGAAGTAATAAAAAACAGGAATTTTCCCCCGAAAGGGGTTGCTGCCTGACCAGATGAATACCACCACCCACGACCCACCATCTCTATGGGTTCATACAAGCGATATACACCTATGTAC
Source organism: Eumerus sabulonum (assembly GCA_951905685.1). Lineage (NCBI taxonomy): Eukaryota > Metazoa > Arthropoda > Insecta > Diptera > Syrphidae > Eumerus > Eumerus sabulonum. The sequence continues at coordinate 71,619,796 of OX645062.1, forward strand.
ATACATATACATATGAATATATGCGAGTAGTGTTGACGCTTGAAGTCGAGTGAGATGAATTTACCATCCAGGAGCCGAGAAACAAGTGTACAAAAAACAAGCTTTAAACTTATAAGTTACATGCTGTGTCTACGTCACCTATGTACGAGTATATATGTACCTACGCCTGTGAGTCGGTAATATCGATAAACAAAAACAATTTGAATTGTCCGATATACTCGTACACGAACGAGTCCTGCTCTATGCATAGCGATACGCTTTAAATACGCTTCTGGCCTTGTTTAATTTACTCCATACAGTAGATGTATGTACCTAAAGACGACACACGAAAGATACGACACGGTTCGCAGACTATCTACTACCGGATTATATCGTAAAATACGATAACCCTTATTGATAGTGGGTAGGGGGGTGAAACAACAGGGTTGGGCAATTTTCAATGAATCCTAATGTTACTAAATACGATGGTGTGAGTAGCATCCCATCCGATATTCAGTTACATTTCAGCTTAATTGTATGCGCACACCTCAGAAGCATCATCAATTTTTCGGCCCCAAAAACTAAATACTTCCCAACGATGCCAACGGCTACATCTCGACCAACGAAAGGGGTGAAAGATGTCGCATTTGGACACAACATACTCGTACATACTCCAATCAAAGCAGTTCCTGTCCCTGTCCTTGCCCGGTTACGGGTACGGGTACGAGTATACACACGTTATTATCGGCCAAGAGAAATTCTCAATTCAAAATACATATCTTCGAGGTAGAAGATGGTATTTCTAAAATGCTGTGTACTCGTCCTAAAGTCACACACAATACCTAGGCCGTTGCGAATTGCGAACAAGAGATAACGCACAATGTGGCGTGGCCGTACCGCCCCGCCGCCCTTGTCGGCCTGTAAATCTGTTTACCATATTACATTCGTATTCTATTTGGCCACTGCTCGGTCTGCTCGATTGCCACTATACTCGGTTCGGTATGCTTGCAATAAGGCCGGCTAGAGAAATGCCAGCAGGAGATGAAGAAAGGATTTGCTAGCTGCTTGTTACGTGTCCGAGTTTAGCATTGAACGAACCATCGGTAACTGGGCACTGATGTGGGCTGATGTTGGCTGGTGTGAGCTGGTGTGGGCTGCTCCTGGCTGGCTGGCTGATTGCTTTTGCTGTGCCGTGTGGTGTGGCAATAGAAAACTTAAAATGCGTACTCGTATGCTTTCGTATCTATGTATGTTGATATGTACTGAACATGTCAAATGCGTATGTGTATATGTAACCTGTCTTTAGAGAGTATGTATGTAGGTAGTCAATTGTATGGAATTGGATGTATGGTTGGCATATTCTAATGCCTGGATAGATGGTGGTCCAGGCCGCAGTGTACCGACCGACTTGAGTAGAGTAGAGAGTAAAAAACGCTGTGTTGTGATAAAGATTTTAGGGTTTCGTCGGGGCAGGACGAGCCGGCAAGGGGTGGACGTGTAAACTGAAAAGTCCGGGAGTGAATTGACAACGACGAAGACGATAGCAATGGCAATGACGATGACGATGGCGATGCCGTGGACGAGGACGAGGACGATGGCGTACATAAAAGCACACATGTGTGGACATACAACATACATATGTACATACATGCATACATGTGGACGTAAACAACACAAAAGTTTTTTTTTTTTCCTAAACAAACTATAGGAGGCATCGGTTTGAAAGTTTACAATATATGCAGGACATAAGGGATTTCAAGAGATTGGTTTTTAGACACAAATTTACGCACACGCACACTATGACGGCCATCGCACGCACGCACGAAGCACATATGTATGTATGTTTGTACGAGCTAGTGTATACCGACTATATACATACGAGAGCGAATAGAAAAGGGGGGATTTGGATGCCCCTGCTCCCATGGCGTAATGCCGATGTAATATGCAAACAAACTTTTCGCAATAGAAATTTAAATTAGTCGAGATATACTACTTGGATATGTGAGCTTGGCTAACTGTACCACGTCCACGACATTACATCCATACATACATAGATACTTTGGTCCATGTACGAAAACTAATACAAAGTTTTGGATAACATCTCGGTCGAAATCCGACTTACGAGCATACCAACGAGCGTGGAGGGACATTCTTACTATCTCTCTTACTATCAACAAATCCATTAGAATCGAATTTGTTTTCACAAAAGATCTGCGACAGGATGTGCTGAGCGGTTAAAGTAATTATTTTCAAAGCAGTTTTGTTTGATTGCTTACGCAGAGCTTAGGGCACATTAGTCAAACCTATTAAAAGTTGCTAGATCAAATCTAATTGATTTAGATGGCAGAGTTATGGGAACTTTTTGGGTCGGTCTCTTGGAAATCATATGTTCTTGAAAGGGTTTCTAAGTCATTTCATCTTACAAAGTATTAGCTTTTGATTGGATACCCCAAATAAGACAGAGCGAAACCCACTTTTTTCTATAGAAATCTTTTGCACAGAATTTCTTCTACTCTTTCTACTCACATAGTATGGGCCCGGCAGTCTCTGGGCTGAGATGATATCTCAGACCACAGTGTCCCTTGAGGCAGATAACCAATCTTCTGATTTAAGGATATTAAGAGAGCGTTTGTTCAGGGGCCGTAAAGATCTTTTCGATTGGCGGAGTCCTTTTTTTTTGTTTTTTTTTTTGTACATATAGGGCTAGCGCTATCAATAGCAATACGGCACTGCGAACCTTTGCAGATCTATTGTGCCTGCTAGCCGATTTAGCCGAATAGCCTCTCAACTTCTATAATGAAGTTGAGAATGCTTCTCGTAGGAGCCAGGGTGATCCCCTCAGGAGTCATAACTTCACTGAGAAGGATACGCTTCCTAAGATGGCAGAGAGCAGCACACTCACACAGTATGTGTTTTGCCGTCTCCTCGTCCTCAAGACAGAGCCGACACTCAGTTTCAGACGAGAGGCTAATTTTGTTTAAATGATATCTCAGACCGCAGTGTCCCGTTAGATAGCTGACTAGTCTTCTGATATCCATCCTATTGAGTTTGAGTATGTCAATAGGGTGCTTGTTCAGGGGTCGTATAAGTCGTTTAGATTGACGGAGTCCCCGAACGCTGTTCCAAAAGGACAGGTGTTGTCATTTTTCCCACTTGTCTAAGAAGTAATTTATCTTAGACCCGGGAATGGCGCAGAATGGTTCCAGACCTATATATTGGTCGCTGGAACCCTTCCTGGCAAGTTGGTCGGCAATTTCATTGCCCTTGATACCTTTATGGCCTGGCACCCACCAAAGTTTAACATTGTTTCTTTTGGCGAGGTCTTGTAGGGCGTCATGGTATTCCTTGACAGTTTTTGAGTTCGTGCTGTACGAACCCAGCGCTTTAAGCGCTGCTTGGCTATCAGAGAGTATGTTGATGGTTACACCTCTGATGCCAGTCTCGAGATTTATGTAGATTGACGCATGTCAGGATGGCATGCAGCTCTGCTTGGAAGATGCTGGGACTTATTCCCAGTGCCTTCGAGATTTTGCGTTTTGGTTCAAAGATGCCGGCGCCAACGCCGGAAGCCGTCCTGGAGCCATCCGTGTACCACCTAAGGCCTTTGACATTTAGCAGGGGATCACTGTTTTCCCATGCTGAGCGGTTTGGGATCAGTATCTCAAATCTCTTGTCAAAGGTGAAGGTGTGTGGCAGTGCGTCCGAGACTGTAGTAATCATATCCAGCTCGGGAAGGTGTTGTAACATGGACATGTGGCCTACGGGTCTACATGGCATATTTGTTTCCGAGCAGAGGATTCTGATTGCACTGCGTAATGCCACCTTTTAGATAAAAAGGTGCAGTGGAGTGAGTCCAATGAGTGCTTCTTGGGCTGCCGTGGGGCAGGTTGGCATAGCGCCTGTGATGCCGAAACACGCTAGTCTCTGAAGGCGTTGAAGCTTAACAATTGTAGTTTTTTGCTCAACTTTTGACCACCATACGGTGGACCCGTAGGTGACGATAGGTCTAACTATCGCGGTATATAGCCAGTGGACTACCTTAGGTTTAAGTCCCCAGGTTTTACCGTAGATGCGTCCACACCCCACATGGCCTTAGTCGCTTTCATGAGTCCTTAAACGCTAATCCAATTGGACAAGTGTTGCGATGTTTTCCACTCGTCTAGACACAAATTAATCTTAGACTTGGGAATGCCGCAGAAAGGTTTGAAACCTATGTACATATACATGTACCCTTTGCTAGAACATTTCCTAACGAGTTCGTCGACGATTCCATTGCCCTTGATACTATTGTGCGGGGGAGAGGGAGCGAGCAAACAGAGCAAAAAAGTTGATCGCGTTAACTTACTTAGGTGGCGCTACAGTCCATGGTGAACCTGGGCCTCAACCAACAAGCGTCTTCAGCTGGCACAGTCTTTGACCAGCTTTTTCCAGCACCGCACGCCCCGTTGGTTAATGTCCCCTTCCGCCTGCGTACGCCACCGTCAATGCGGCCGTCCTCTGCCGCGTCTTCCTTCCGGAGTGGAATTGAAGGTTCTTCGGGTCGGAGCTGTATTTTCCATGCGCTCTACATGGCTTAGCCTTAGGCGCCTTCGACGCTGTATCCGTAGACGTCGTACCAGGCCGATATCGCTGTACAACCCGTACAATTCTTCATTAAATCTTCTCCTCCATACTCCGTTTAAACAAACGGGACCATAGATAGAGCGCCGAAGGGCATCTTAATCCGCTTTTGTTAAGGTCCAAGCCTCTGCGCCGTAAAGGAGAATGGTCACCTTGGTTTTCTGAGAGAGGGCTCTACTTCTCAACTGCCTCTTGAGCCCAAAGAAACAGCGGTTGGCAAGAGTGATTCTGCCTTTTATCTCAGCGCTGGTGTTGTTGTCGCCGGTCATCAATGAGCCACGGTAGACGAATTCCTTGACCACTTCATAGTTATATCTGCCCATGGTGACGTTCTGGCCAATACGTCGGTGTTGCCCGTCTCTTTTTGATGAAAGCAAATATTTGGTTTTACCCTCATTAACCTTAATACCCATCTTAGCCGCATCTACCTCAATGCTTACAAAGGCCTTATTGACATCTCGATGTATCCGTCCAATCACGTCAATGTCGTCGGCGAACGCAAGCAATTGCGTAGACTTGATGTTGAAAAAGTTGCATGACAGCGCGTCACCTTGCCTAAATTTTTGGCTACCGACCTTAGTGGAGCAGCCGGAATTCTCCATTGTCATCCTGCACAAACTGACGAGTTTGGCAGGGATGTTAAAACTAGACATGGCTTTGTATAGTTCATCTCTATACACGCTGTCATATACAGCCTTGAAATCGAGGAAAAGGTGGTGGGTGTCGATTTGGTAGTCTTGGGTCTTCTCCAAGATCTGCCGTCGTGTAAATATTTGGTCTATTGAGGATTTACCTGGCCTGAAACCACACTGATAGCAACCGATCAGGTTATCCACAAACGGTTTTAGGCGTTCACACAATACGGCAGAGAAGATCTTATATGCGAGGTTAAGAGACTTATTTCCCTATAGGTGGCGCAGTTATAGGGGTCTCCTTTCTTATGGACCGGGCAAATGATGCTGAGATTCCATTCGTCGGGCATGCTTTCCTCCGACCATACCTTGCAAATGAGATGGTGCATGCACCTTACCAGCTCATCTCCAGCCGCCTCAAAAAGCTCAGCAGACAGGCCGTCTGCGCCTGCGGTTTTATTAGACTTAAGTATTGATATCGCTATTTTGACTAGGCCGGGTGGCCACTACACATTCTGCAGAAGTGGTCTTGCCAAATCCTCAGCATCGACTGTGATTTCATTACTGGTTCTCCATTTTCATCCTTGCAGGCCTCCGCTCTGACCTTGTAGCCAAGGTATGTTCATGCGTGTGTTCCTCTCTTCTCTTCTGCTCATAGATTTCGCGAGCAGCTCTCGTCCGTCGTTGAAGCGTGGCTTTATATGCCTCTTATTTTGCTGCATCATGGGCTTGTTCGCATTGTTCATCGAACCAGGTGTTTCTTGTTGGTGGCGGTTTGAAATCCAGTACCTCGGAAGCGGCCCTCTCTAAGCCATTTTGACAACGTATCCATTGGTGTTGTACGGTCTGAGCAGGTATTGGAGGGTTTTCCGAGAGCTTGCGATTGTAGCATTGCGACGTTGTATGCCGCTAGCCTTACTCGATTTTCCTGGGCCAGGCATATTCGCAGTCGCAACCTGGCTGCCACAAGACAGTGGTCCGAGTCGATGTTGGCTTCTCTAAAAGTTGGTACATCCAGAATATCGGATGCGTGCCTGCATCAATCGCAATGTAGTCAATCTGGTTGACGGTTGATTGATCCGAAGATTGCTAAGTCCCTTTGTTGATGTTGATGGAAGATTCCACCCCGTTGCGAAGTCTATCAGCCTAAATCCATTTTCGAATGTGGTGTTGTGTAGGCTCAAGGATATCGAGGAGTCTAGGGATAAACATAAAATACGAGCCTTTTACAAGAAAGCCGAAGGCCTTGAAGGAGGCTTCAAAAAGGGCGCCCTGGCTCTTCGAAACTGCGAGGGTAATCTTGTCATCGACTCGCAGGGAATAAAGGATGTATTTAAGCAGCATTTCCAGCAGCTGCTTAACGGGCATGACCAAGAGAGAGTGGTAGGGACCGAGGAAATTCCAACTCCAGCCGCTGAAGTAGTCCTCCCACCCAGCATCGAAGAAGTCGGCACAGCAATTCAGAAGCTGAAGAACAACAAGGCCGCAGGCTCAGATGGCTTGCCATCAGAGCTCTTCAAGGCTGGCGGCGATGTTCTGGTAGGGAGCATGCACCAGATCATCTGCAGAAATTGGGAAGATAAAAGCATGCCCGACGGTTGGAATACCAGCTCTATATGCCCCATCCACAAAAAAGGCGATCCTACCTCTTGCAAGAACTATAGAGGTATATCCCTGCTCAATGTCGCATACAAGATCCTGTCCAGCGTATTGTGTGAACGTCTAAAACCATTTTGCACCGCACTAGTCAGCCGCTACCAGTGAGTCTTCCGGCCCGCTAAATCAACTATAGACCAAATTTTCACACTTCGACAAATCCTGGAAAAGACCAACGAGTTTCGAATCGATACACACCATCTTTTCTTCGATTTCAAAGCCGCATACGACAGCATTCATCGTGAAGAACTATTTGGGGCGATGGCCGAATTCGGGATCCCGGTAAAACTGATCCAGTTGTATCGCGCTACGCTAAAAACACGCGATGCACCGTGCAACTCGGTTCTAGGACCTCGGAACCATTCGAAACATGCATCGGATTTCGGCAAGGAGATGCGCTGTTATGTGACTTCTTCAACCTGGTGCTGGAGCAGATAGTGCGACGGGCAGGCGTCAACAGGGATGGTACTATCTTCTTCAAGTCCATCCAGCTGCTAGGATACGCGGATGAGATCGACATCATCGCGTGTTCTCGCCGTGGCATTGTGGAAGCATTCACGGCGATTGAAGAACAGGCGAAACGAATTGGCCTTAAGATCAATGAGGACAAAACGAAATACATGCTGTCAAGCAAAAACCAATCCGTCGCTCACCACCTGGGACAAAACATAACAATTGACAGCTACAATTTCGAGGTAGTTAAGGAGTTTGTCTACCTCGGGGCAAACGTAAATTCCACAAATGACACCACAGTGGAGATCCGGCGTAGAATCGCCCTTGGCAACCGCTGCTACTTCGGCTTGTCCAAACAACTGGGGTCAAAACTCCTCACTGGAAAGACCAAAGTCATGCTTTACAAAACGCTCATTCTGCCAGTCTTGCTGTACGGAGCCGAAAGCTGGACGATAAGCAGGACAGCGGAGCTGATTTTGGGTTCATTCGAAAGAAAAATTCTGCGCCGGATATTTGGTCCTGTCTGTGAGGAAGGTGAATGGAGAAGAAGACACAACCGCGAACTCTACGAGCTGTACCAAGATGTGGATGTAGTCCGGAAGGCAAGGATCCGTCGACTACACTGGCTCGGCCACATCGAGCGCATGGACATCAACGCTCCTGCTAAGAGGGTCTTCGACTCCGAGCCTCCTGGTTCGAGAAGAAGAGGAGGACTGAATCTCCGGTATAAAGACCAAGTATTCGCGGATGTTAGACATCTTGGTCTTGACAACTGGAAGCAGCGTGCCCGGGAACGTCAAGGATGGAAGGCAGCTATAGCTCAGGCTCAGATCCTCCATGGATCGCAGGCCTGATAAGTAAGTAAGTAAGTTGTGTAGGCTGTGTTTGCCAACGACCCTATTTATTCGTGTTGGCTAATCGAAATGTGTGATAACCGAGGATACCATCATGTCTGTGCGCGACGTCATCAAAGTTCGACCAAAAACCTTCATGGAAGTTAATAGGAATGGAATTGAATACCTCCAAGCAATTTATTGCAATTTGAATATTTGGCTCTCCGAAGATCTGTACATGATCTGTTCCGCAACGATCGATACTTGTGACCACCATTCAACGTATTCACCTGAAGTATCCAGAAAAAAAGCGTTATGCCAATATGGTGACCATTCGAAAGGCTTGCACCGACATCCTTAAGGACATTTCGACAGGCGACCTAAAACATTCGCTCGTTTATGTTCTCATTTTGAAAAGGTCCTGCTTAGCTTCTATTCTAGTCTTGGTCCGGTAAAAGTAGACTGGCAAAGGTTATAATACAATAAACATACCAGTATGTACAGGATTGACGTCAAATATTCATTCCATCGGCAAGTAAAAGCCTAGAGCATATGACCCTTCCAAGCTGATGGTCTTGGTTCGATTTAATTATTTTAAAATGCTCACCGAAATCAGGTTAATTAAAGCTATCTATTGTATAAGAATGCTTTTCAAAGCACTCAGGTAAAATGTGCGTGGATACACAAACCATATCTGTCTGTCAGATTGACATCTGCAAATGAATATTTTATGGATATTTATGGAAAGTTTGGATTGCAATTAGAGCATTCGATGAAATGTCAAATGGCGTGACAAAAGGTTCATTCCAAAGGACGTTTCTACAGATTTTTCTTAATTATGAATGACAGTGCTGATGAGTGAATTCTTAATTGGTGTCCCTTATTAGGGAAATACTAAATACAAGTGAAATGCTATTAGGAAGCGAATACACATTGAGTTGAAATAATTGTTGTAAAGGTACATATGTAGATATGCCTTGACAGTTGAGGAAATCGCATGAGTGGCACATGGGTTGCTTTTAAAAGTACACTATGGCACTTGATATTTTCAAACTGTTTCAAGGACATTCATTTCAGCCAGGAAAAGAATCCAAATGAAGTATGCAATTAGTAATGAACGGAAGAAGAAAATAAAAAAAGGATAATTGGTCAAACTGACACCATGCTATAGACCATTCCGGTATTGTCAGCGGGTGAGGCTTTTCAGCTTTTAACACGCAGCAATACATTTGAAAAATGCCAGAAATCGAAATGGACAAAAGTCATATTTTATGACGTATAGAGCAGACTCTACTGTGACGAGGGCAACGTTCTTTTTCAACCTGCAGGTTTTTGGTTCAACCTAGTATATAACAAGGTTGGTAAGCGACTAACAAAGGCCTCGTAGGGAAAGCTTGCCCGACATGTGTTAGCCCCCGAAATAGCGAGTAGAAGTCACTGCAGCCGAACGTTTAGCTGCTCTGTTAGTAAGTCTTATCTATAAGGCAGATATTACCGCAGTCTACTACGAGTATGGCGACTGCTGCACGGACAGAACATAACGCTTATTCGGATGGGGGCTACTTACTTACTTACTTACTTAACGGGCGCTACAGTTCGGGGTGAATCTGGGCCTCAACCAACATGCCTCACCACCTAGCACGATCTTTCGCTAGTCTTTTCCAATGCCGCACGCCCAGTTGGTTGAGGTCCCTTTCCACCTGTGCGCGCCACCTTAGATGCGGCCGTCCTCTATTTCTTCGTCTCTCGGGGTTGGATTCAAAGACTCTACGGGCTGGAGATGTGGTGTCCATTCGCTCTACATGGCCCAGCCATCCTAGGCGTTGGATCCGTAGACGCCTGACCAGACCCATGTCGCTGTACAACCCGTACAGTTCGTGATTGAATCTTCTCCTCCAACCCTCCTCTGTGTTTATGGGACCGAAAATCGATGGCAGAATCTTTCTCTCGAAACGACCAAGGATTTCCTCATCCGCTTTAGATAAAGTCCATGCTCTGCGCCGTATGACAGGACCGGGATAATTAAGGTCTTATATAAGGTCAACTTGGTCGTACGACAGAGGGCTCTACTTCTCAGTTGCCTCTTGAGCCCAAAAAAGCAGCGGTTGGCAAGAGTAATTCTGCGCTTGATTTCGAAACTGGTGCCGCTGTTCCAGATCACTGCGGAGCCAAGGTAGACGAAGCCCTTAACTACCTCGAACTTATATCTGCCAATACAAACGTTCTGGCCAAGACGTCGGTGGTGAGTGCTTATTAGTTTTTATTTAGTTTTGCCCTCGTTTACTGCCAAACCAATTTTCGCCGCCTCCATCTGAATACTCGCAATCGCCCCATTGACATCTCGCTGTGATCCACCTATTATGTCAATGTCGTCTGCGTATGCAAGGAAACTATGCCTCTTGTGTTGGCCAGTGATTTTTGGACAATCATTTCTAATATGATGTTGAAGCAATCACACGAAAGCGCATTGCCCTGCCTAAACCCTTTCTGCACCTCAAAACGATCGGTCAGGTGTTCGCCGATTCGTATGGAGCAGCGAGTATTCTCCAAAGTCATCCTACATAGTCTGACGAGTTTAGCAGGTATGTCAAAGGTAGGCATGTATAGCTCGTCTCTAATTACGCTGTCGTATGCGGCTCTGTTTTTTTTTTTTTTTTATGGTGGCGCCAATCTAAGGCACAGCACGCCTACTGTAAGGGTAGATCGGTCGAAACAGCCCTTCACACATTAGTGAGGAAAATCGGAAGATCAATCCATCTCAAGGAATATACTCTAACAGCCTTCCTAGACATAGAGGGCGCCTTTAACAACGTCACTCCGAAAGCAATAATAGAAGGGCTAGAAAAGCTAAAGGCGGAGAGGACTCTGATAGAGCTGATCAGCGAGTTGTTATTAACGCGCAAGATTCACTCTAAGTGGGGAAGCCTAGTAACTACCAGAGTGGTTACCAAGGGAACCCCGCAAGGTGGGGTCCTCTCACCTCTTCTCTGGAATGTAGTTGTGAACGAACTACTAATCAAACTGGAGAAAGAAATTCCTGGACGTTGTTGCCTACGCCGATGACGTTGCCATCTCAATCTCAGGCAAACACCTATCCACACTGAATGACCGCATGCAATCGGCATTCTCATTTCTGTGCAAATGGGCGAATAGTAACGGGCCTAGGATTAATCCCCAGAAAACGGAGCTCGTGCTATTTACCAAAAAGCATAAAATCCCGGAAAACTGCCCTATCACTCTGCTCGATACCAGGCTAGCCTATTCCTTTAGTGCCGAATTCCTTGGCATTATACTCGATAGGAAACTTGGAAGAGCAATACAATTGAAAGAGCAAAAAAAGCAACAATAGCTCTCTACACATGTAAGAAAGCCCTAGGAAAAATGGGAATTCAACCCCAAGATCACCCTATGGCTCTACATCACGGTCGTTTGACCCATACTAATGTATGGAGTGATAGCCCGATGGACTGCACTGGACAAGACAACATACCACAAACAACTCGAGAAGGTACGAAGGATGGCATGTATGTGCATTACCGGGGCCCTCAGGTCCACACCAACGGCTGCGCTCAACATGATACTAGACCTTACACCACTCGATATTTTCGGTAAGCAAATTGCCACACACACGGCCATAAGACTAAAAGCCAAATCGAATTGGGCGAGCTATGTCACTGGCCACTCCTCCATCCTGCAAAACAAGATAACTATGGCAGAAAACTTGAACCACATAGAACCCACCATAGTCTTGGACAAAAACTTTACGACGATATATCCGGACAGGCAGAACTGGACTCGTCAAACTCAACCCCGCAGAAAATGCGTGGATTTCTACACTGGCGGATCTAAAACCAAAGACGGGGTGGGCAGTGAAGTTTTCTGCAAACAACTTAAGCTTATAAAGCTCTAAAATTACCAGATCACTGCAGCATTTTCCAGGCCGAACTGTTGGCAATAAAAGAGGCTTTGTCTTGGCTGAAGTGGAACGTAATATCGACCACGGATATTCGAATTCTCACAGACAGTCAAGCAACCTTAAAGTCGTTTGAGTCCTATGTGTACACATCAAAATCTAGTCTCGACTGTTGCCGATCTCTAGGCTCTTACTTCCTTAACGGTCAGACAGATGTTCAGAAGGTAGGGATACCTGACTTCCTAAACTTCTTAAGAAGCACAAAATGGTTCCACAAATAGGGGGGTAAAACCCCCTCGTAGCTGCACAACGGGCCTCCCTGGCCTATGTGCATTCTTCTCAATTCTGGGAAGGCTACAAACCTAACTACCTACCTATGGTTGCGCCAAAGGATGTGTAATCTTCTAAAGATACCAGTAACCCGGGTACCAGTATGCACGATTCGCAAACCCAACAGTTCGTTGTTTTAGGAATGCGCCTACGTACTAAACCACACCCTGCACTTTTCAACCAGTCTCCCCACGGGACTACCATCAGGTATTACTTCACGGGGCTGGTTAGCATTTTATGCTCTTCTTCCTCTTCTCGCTGGTTCGACATTGGATCCTGTGTTTGCTGTCCTTTGTTGTAAGAGACGAATCGTATGAGTTTGGTTTCCACTCTCTCTGACTCTCTCCAACCGTCGTAGTTCCTTCATAATGGTTGCCTGTTACCTGTTTCACCTGTTTCACCAGATCCCATGCTGCACTCGATGTTAACATGTGGTTTACTATGTTCTCGGGGTTTGGTGCTTCTCCGATTCTTTCCTCTATTTCTCTGCGCTCTGCATTAAAGTGTGGGCACTGAAAAAATAACGTGCTCCGCGTCTTGTCTTTCCTCCCCGCAGTTTAAACAGAGGGGAGATTCCTTTAAACCAAACCTGTTCAGGTATCCTTGGAAACAGCCATGTCCTGATAGAAGCTGGCATAAATAGAAATCCACTTCCCCGTAGTCACGTTCCATCCATTTGCGAATATCGGGTAGAAGCTGATAGGTTCATCTTCCCTTTGTGGACTCGTTCCATCTTTCCTGCCATGTTCTCATGCTTCGCTGCTTTTCCTCTAATTTTATGTATTTTGCTGAGGCTCTGGGATCCCGAATTCCGGCGTCGTAGGTTCTCTACAGCTCGCTGGCCAATAGCATTCCTGCAATGACACATATAGCGCCATCGGATATTGTCCGATATGCACAGCAAGCCCTCAGTGCACAAAGTCGGTTGATGCAGTTAATCTTTTTAGCATTTGACTTCATTTTCACAGCTTTGGCCCATATTGGTGCTGCATACATCAAGATTGATTGCACTAACCTTGCCAGAACTAGTCTTGTTTGTTGTCTGGGCCCTCCAATATTCATCATTATCCTGGATAGGACAGCACGCACCTTTGCAGCTTTGTCACACATTCCTTCAAGGTGTTCCCTGTAGGTGAGCCTTGCGTCGATCATCACACCTAGATATCGGATGACCCGCCTGGATAATATGTTATGATCACCTACCCTGATTGTGAATGTCTCTCTTTCTTTGCGACTACTTATTAGTACTGCTTCTGTTTCTGTTCTGTGCTTCGCTGCCACAATAATTGCTAGATCATCAGCAAAGCCTATGAATTTTGCCTCATTTGAAGCCTTAGGACCCCATCGTAAATGATGTTCCATAGGAGGGGTCCTAATACCGATCCTTGTGGCACTCCGCCAGTTATATGATACTGCCTTACTCCATCATCGGTGTCGTAGAGCAGCAACCGATTCTCGAAGTAGCTTATCGTAATTTTTATAAGAGGCCACGGCACCATCCTTGCTCTAAGGGAGTGAACTATCAGCCCCCAGTTTGCGGAGTTGAACGCATTCTTAACGTCCAATGCTACCACGGCACCATCTTTTTTTGCACCTCCTCTCCATCTTCTGCACTGAATAGCTTCTTCTAAGATCGCAGTTGCCCTCCGAATGTCCGAATGGCATCTATTGTAGAGCGAGCCTTTCTAAATCCATACTGCTGGTTCGAGAGCCCTCCGGCTTCATGAATTGCCACGTATGCGGCTTTGAAGTCGACAAATAGGTGGTGTCGACTTGAAATTCATTGGTTTTTTTCAGGATCTGCCGTAGTGTGAAGATTTGGTCGATGGTGGACTTCCCTGGCCTGAATCCGCACTGATAAGGACCTATCAGCTTCAGGCGTTCACACAAAACGGCAGAGAAGGTTTGGAAGGCGATGTTAAGAAGACTTATTCCTCTGTAGATGCTGATGCTGAGACTCCATTCCTCGGGCATCCTTTCCTCTGGCCATATCTTACAAATGAGCTGGTGCATGCTCCTAATCAGGTCTGCCTTGAAGAGCTCAGCAGACAGTCCGTCTGCGCAAGCAGCTTTATTCGACTTGAGTTTCGATATGGCGATCTTAACTTCGTCGAGGTCAGGGGGACGGAATTCTCTGCGGTCTTCGTCGTTAAGAAATTGATCTTTCTGCTTGACAGCGGCATATTGACTAACATCGCCGGTATACACTCCGCAGAAGTGGTTCTTCCATATTCTCAGCATCGAATGCGATTCTACTACTGGGTTTCCGTTCTCATCCCTGCAGGCTTCCGTTCTGGTTTTATAACCTTGGAATATTCGCTTTATCTGTTGATAAGTCTTTTAAACGTCACGCCTGCAGTATCACCTCTCCGAATCCTCAATCGCGCGTTTCTCGTGCTCTTTCTTCTTTCTTCTGAGAAGCTTATGCTCCTCCCTTCTCTTTAACTCGTAGAGCTCACGAGATGCTCTTGCTTTTATACACTCGTCATCGAACCAGGTGTTTCTTCGTGGTGGAGCCTGGCTTTTCAGGGCTTGTTTGCAAAGATTCCATTCCTGTTTTATTGATAGCGTGAAGGTTGGAAGTGTATTGGAGAGCTTAAGGGAGACGCGATCGGTAAAAGCACGAGCGTTTTCTGTTGATAGTAGCATTCCGACGTCATAACTTTGTATTCTTAGTCTACACCGCTGCGTTCGTGATATCCGTAGGCGCATCTTGGCTACTACAATATAGTGGTCCGAGTCGATGTTAGCTCCTCGGAAAGTTCGAACATCAAAAATAGTGGAGGAGTGTCTGACGTCGATCGCATTGTGATCAATCTGGTTGGTGATTGATTGATCTGGCCACCGCCAGGTTCCTTCGTGTATATCGAGGTGCGAAGAGCGCGTACTGGCTAGAAGGAGATTTCGCCCCGTAGTAAGATCAATCAGCCTGTGTCCGTTGTCGGATTATGTGTCGTGTGGGCTATGTTTGCCGATGACTCGTTCAAAGATGCTTTCCTTACCCAGTCATAGCTGGGACATTGGGCATACGTTCTGTCTAGGAGATCGTAGAACTTATCCTTGGCGGAGTCATCCTTGTTTTCCGTGGGGGCGTGCATGCAGATCAGTTTGATGTTAAAAAATGCTGCCTTGACACGGAGGCGTTCGTGGACTTTTTGCCTTAGTCCACCTCGAACAACAAATCCGCATCCGAACAATCGTGGTCCTCTCTCCCTATAGCAGTCGCCGTAGTAAATATCGCAGTTTATCATCCGCTTTATACCCGATCCATTCCATCGGGTTTCTTGGATGGCGGTTATTTCCGCTTTATAGCGGTCTGGGGCGTCCGCAAGTTTTTCGGCTGCACGCGCTCTGGCAATGAGCTCATTCCTGCTCTATTGTTTGTGCTGCTGTGGGCGGATTTTGAGAGAGCTTAGAGGAGACACGATCGGCAAAGATTCTGGCAGTCTCTTGCGATTGTAGCTTTCCAAGTCAAACTTACGTAGTCCTACTCGACTCCTAAGCATTCATGATATCCTCATTCGTACCTTGGCTACAACACGGTAGTGGTCCGAGTCGATGTAGGCATCTCGGTAGGTTCGTACGTCGAGAATACAGGAGGAGTGTCAGGCGTCGACCGCAATATGATCAATCTGGTTGGTTGTCGATTGATTACAAGACCGCAAGGTACCCTTGTGGATGTTGAGATGGGGGAATCGCGTGCTTGCTACAAGGAGGTTACGCCCCGCTAAGAAATCGATTAGCCTTAATCCGTTGTCGGATGTGGTGTTATGGAGGCTATGCTTTCCTATGATCGACTCAAATATGTCCTCCTTGCCCAGTTTTGCATTAAAATCTCCTAGGACTATTTTTGTGTCGTAGCTGGGACATTGGGCATATGTTCTGTCTAGAAGATCGTAGAATTCTTCTTTGAGTCGATCGTCCTTTTCTTCCGTTGGGGCGTGAGCGCATATTAAGCTAATGTTTCCAAATTAAGCTTTGATGCCGATTGTTATGAGGCGTTCGCTTACATCTCGGAAGCTTAAGACTTTTTGTCGGAGTCTTCCTCTAATAACGAATCCGCACCCGAATAGGTGCTGTTTGTTCTCCTTGTAGCAGTTCCCGTAGTAGATGCCGCAGTTTTTCATCCGTTTTTTGCCTGGTCCATCCCATCGCACTTCTTGGAGTGCGGTTATATCTGCTTTATAGCAGTTGAGGGTTTACTCCAATTGATTGATCGCCGGTCTGTTAAGGGACCTCACATTCCAGGTGCAGACTCTCAAGTCCGTTAGTCGTTTGCAGGGGTCGTCAGCTTTGTATCCGTCCGTAACCGAGGCTTGTGGTTGTTTCGGAACAAGTGGGTTTTTACGTGATAGGGATGTTACCTCTAAGCACAACCCCCAACTTGGGGGGCCAGGTTCCTCTTTCCCCAGGAACAAGGGGTTGGGTCGCTGCACACATTGGTTCACTACCTGGCGGGTGCCAGGGTAGCTATCCAGGGGGGGCCACGCGGAGGCTGTGTGTCAACTTGGATTGAGCGGGGACAGAGATCGAAGCTGGCGTTTGCCATGTTAAACGCGATCAACTTCTTTGCTCTGTTTGCTCGCTCCCTCCCTCCCCAAGTCAACATTGGCTCCTCGGAAAGTTCGAACATCCAAAATGCTGGAGGAGTGTCTGGCATCGATCGTAATATGCTCGATTTGATTAACAGATAATTGATCAGGAGACCGCCATGACTCTATCTAAATTTTGAGATGTGGGAATCGCGTGCTAGCTACTAGGAGATTACGCCCCGTCACAAAGTTTATTAGCTTGGATCCGTTTTCGGACGTGATGTTGTGTAGACTGTGCTTTTCTACGACTAGTTCAAAGATATCCTCCATACCCAGCTTCGCGTTGAAATCCCCTAGAACAATCTTGATGTCATAGCTGGGACATTGAGCGTATGTTCTATCCAGGAGGTCATAGAAGTCATCTTTGACTCTGTCGTCTTTTTCTTCTATGGGGTTTTGAACGCATATGAACTGATGTTCCCGAAGATAGGTTTGATATGGATTGTTATATGTATAGCGGTCGCTAACATGCCGGAAGTTTAGGACTTTTTGCTTCAGTCAACCTCGGAAGACAAATCCGCATACAAATAGGCGTTGTTTGTTCTCTTTGTAGTAGTTTCCGAGTGCACTCGTATGTCACAAATTTTTATTACCCGGTCCGTCTCATCGCAATTCTTGGAGTGCGGTAATGTCTGCTTTATAGCAGCTTATGGCTTTTTCTAACTGTTCGGCCGCACCCGGCCTGTTTAGGGACCAAGGTGCAGAACCGATACTCCTGTCATCTTATACGTTTGCGGGGGTCGCCAACATGTAGTCCATCCGTTAAATCCGTGGCTTGTGGTTGTCTCTCAGTATACAGGTTTTTTTTTTACGGTTACGGCTTACGTTTTTTGGCTCAGGAAACTCACCATTCGCCCTTCCCCGTCTGTAATTTCCAGAGGAAGTCTCCAGATTGCACCACGAGAAGGTGGGGATGGAACTTACTAACAGTGCCGCAAGGTGTTCATCTGCGGTGGCTCTTCTCGCTTTTTAGCAGGCCGGCATCCGTCGGATAGATGCTATCCCTACGAGGCCTTTGTTAGTCCTTTGCCATTACCTGTACCTGTGATCACATATTAACATATGTATGTATATATCGACAAGTGATACTTCTTCTTCTTCTTAGTGGGCGCTACAGTTCGGGGTGAACCTGGGCCTCAACCAACATGCCCCTCCATCTAGCACGATCTTTCGCTAGCCTTTTCCATTGCCGCACACCCAGTTGGCTGAGGTGCCCTTCCACCTGTGTGCGCCATCTTAAGGGCGGCCTTCCTCTGCTTCTTCGTCCCTCGGGGTTGGATTCAATGACTCTCCGGGCTGGAGCTGTGGTGTCCATTCGCTCTACATGGCCCAGCCATCTTAGGCGTTG
Source organism: Eumerus sabulonum (assembly GCA_951905685.1). NCBI lineage: Eukaryota > Metazoa > Arthropoda > Insecta > Diptera > Syrphidae > Eumerus > Eumerus sabulonum. Next base: position 71,638,152 of record OX645062.1, read on the forward strand.
AATCCGTAGACGCCTGACTAGGCTCATGTCGCTGTACAGCCCGTAAAGTTCGTGGTTGAATCTTCTCCTCCATCCCCCGTCTGCGTTTATAGGCCCAAAACTCACGCGCAAAATCTTTCTCTCGAACCGACCAAGGGCCTCCTCATCCGCTTTTGATAGTGTCCACGCTTCTGCGACGTACAATAGGACCGGGATGATTAGGGTCTTATATAGAGTCAACTTTGTCGTTCGGGAGAGGGCTCTATTACTCAGTTGCTTCCTGAGCCCAAAGAAACAGCGATTGGCAAGAGTGATTCTGCGTTTGATTTCGGAACAGATGTCGTTGTTCCAGGTCACTGCGGAGCCAAGGTAGACGAAGTCCTTAACTACCTCGAACTTATATCTGCCTATACAAACGTTCTGGCCGAGACGTCGGTGTTGAGCGTCCTTTTTTGATGACAGCATATATTTAGTTTTGCCCTCGTTTACCGCCAAACCAACTTTCGCCGCCTCGAACTCAATGCTCGTAAACGCCTCATTGACATCTCGCTCTGATCTACCTATTATGTCAATATCGTCGGCGTATGCAAGGAGTTGCGAGGATTTGAAATATATTGTGCCTCTTGTATTGGCCAGTGATTTTTGCACAATCATTTCCAATATGATGTTGAAGAAATCACACGACGGCGCATCGCCCTGCCTAAATCCTTTTTTGACATCAAAACTATCGATAAGGTGTTCACCGATTCGGATGGAGCAGCGAGCATTCTCCAAAGTCATCCTGCAAAGTCTGACGAGTTTAGCAGGTATGTCAAAGGTAGACATAGCGTTGTATAGCTCGTCTCTAATTACGCTGTCGTATGCGGCTTTGAAGTCGACAAATAGGTGGTGAGTGTCGACTTGAAATTCATTGGTTTTCTCCAGTATCTGCCGTAGTGTGAAGATTTGGTCGATGGTGGACTTCCCTGGCCTGAATCCGCACTGATAAGGACCTATCAGCTTATTTACAAAAGGCTTCAGGCGTTCACACAAAACGGCAGAGAAGATTTTGTAGGCGATGTTAAGGAGACTTATTCCTCTATAGTTGGCGCAATCAGAGGGGTCTCCTTTCTTGTGGATTGGGCATACGATGCTGAGAATCCATTCCTCGGGCATGCTTTCTTCTAACTATATCTTACGGATGAGCTGGTGCATGCTCCCAACCAGGTCATCCCCAGTTGCCTTGAAGAGCTCAGCAGACAGTCCGTCTGCGCCAGCAGCGACTTGAGCTTCGATATGGCAATCTTAACTTCGTCGAGGTCAGGGGGACAGAATTCTCTGCGGTCTCCGTCGATTAGAAATGGATCATTCTGCCTGACAGCGGTATATTGACTAACATCGCCGTTATACAGTCTGCAGAAGTGATTTTTCCATATTCTCAGCATCGACTGCGGTTCTACTACTAGGTGTCCGTTTTCATCCCTGCAGGCTTCCGTTCTGGCTTTATAACCTTGGCATGTTCGCTTTATCTGTTGATAAAACTTTCGAAAGTCACGCCTGCAGTAACACCTCTCCAAATCCTCAATCGCGCGCTTCTCGTGCTCTTTCCTCTTTCTTCTAAGAAGCTTATGCTCATCCCTTCTTTTTAACTCGTAGAGCTCACGAGCTGCTCCTGTTCTTTTATGCAGCGAGGCCTTATATGCATCCTGCTTCGCTGTATGAGTCCTCCTGCACTCGTCATCGAACCAGGTGTTTCTTCGTGGTGGAGCCTTGAAACCCAAAACTTCGGATGCAGAGCTTTTCAGGGCTTGTTTACAAAGGCTCCACTGCTGTTCTATTGATAGCGTGGAGGATTGAGGTGTATTGGAGAGCTTAAGGGAGACGCGATCGGTAAAAACACGAGCACATCAAGAATAGTGGAGGAGAGTCTGACGTCGATCGCGATGTGATCAATCTGGTTGGTAGTCGATTGATCAAAAGACCGCCAGGTGCCTTTGTGTATATCGAGGTGCGGGAAGCTCGTACTGGCTAGAAGGAGATTTCGCCCCGTAGCAAGATCAATCAGCCTGTGTCCCTTATCGGAGGTGGTGTCGTGTAGGCTATGTTTGCCGATGACTCGTTCAAATATGCTTTCCTTACCCGGCTTAGCATTGAAGTCTCCTAGTACAATTTTGATGTCATAGCTGGGACATTGGGCATACGTTCTGTCTAGGAGGTCGTAGAACTCATCTTTGGCTGAGTCATCCTCGTCTTCCGTGGGGGCGTGGACGCAGATCAGGCTGATGTTAAAAAATTTAGCCTTGATACGGATTGTTATGAGGCGTTCGCTCACATGCCGAAAGCTTAGGACTTTTTGCCTTAGTCCACCTCGAACAACAAATCCGCATCCAAACAATCGTTGCCCTCTCTCCCTATAGCAGTCGCCGTAGTAAATAGCGCAGTTTTTCATCCGCTTTATGCCCGGTCCATTCCATCGCATTTCCTGGATGGCGGTGATGTCCGCTTTATAGCGGTCTAGGGCGTCCGCAAGTTGTTCGGCTGCACGTGGCCTGTTTAGGGACCTAACATTCCACGTACAAAGCCGAAGATCATTGTCCTTTTTTTCGTTTTTTGCAAGGGTCGTCAACATAAATCCGGTCCGTTATATCCGAGGCTTGTGGTTGTTTCGGAGTTTGTGTTTTTTTTTACGGTTACGGCTTACTAGGCTGTAGCCCAACCGATTGAACACGTTTTTTGGCGCAGGAAACTCACCATTCGCCCTTCCCCGTCTGTTATTTCCAGAGGTAGTCTCCAGATGGCACCACGAGAAGGTGGGAATGGCTCTTCTCGCTTTTTAGCAGGCCGGCATCCGTCGGATAGATGCTATCCCTACCAGGCCTTTGTAAGTCCTTTGCTATTACCTGTACCTGTGATCACATATTCACATATGTACATATGTATATATCGACAAGTGATACTTAGTGATACCTATATTCCGCCCACGGCGTCGTAAAGAATAGATAGTGCTTAAAAATCAATCTGCCCGCTTGACTGACCTTCAACTCCATAGACCCACTTTTCATACATAGATTATCACTATTTCCTTTTAGCTTCTTATATTGTGGGAACGGAACCCGAATCTCAAATCATTTTCAAGTTGATTCCATTTGCGGGTCAATAGGTAAACTGGATTTTGTCCCCAAGCCCAAACTTTCGAAGGTTACCGGCTCTTTAAATGTCAAATTGTTGTTCTAGATGTGTTTCTTCATCTCAGACCTTTTCATTCTCTATTTTGTATAATTATTCACCTCCTCAATATGCATAGGTAAGGATACTTGTCTCTTTTAATCCAGATCTTAAAATCGATCGCTACCATAGCCACTGCCCTTTGCCGGACTGCATGCTATCCGAAAAGTAAAAAACATCCGTCCAAATCCTAAAACCACCCGCCAAGTACCCCGCTCCGGAATTAAATTTATAATACAGTACCATAACTATGCTGAGGCATGTAGCTTGGTAATCTACATCCTATATGTAGCATGTATGTGAACATGTGTGCCACACATAGTACGGGCGAGAATCTATGAATCTACATATGCATGTATGTGCCAGGACGTATGGCACATACGTAAGGATAAAAGTAGCAACATTCGCTCGTACATCGTCCACGAGCTGTCGGTAGAGCAGCAGCAGTAGCAGATGCAGAGCAGAAGCCAGCTTCAACAGCATGACCAGCACTAGCTCCATAAATTGGACTGGAAAATATCGATCCAATCCAATTTTATATGTAGATTTTCTAAATATATTTCTTAAAATACAAGTCGCCAAAGTCCGGCAGGAGTTGAAGTCACCCCAGTCCTGCATAGTGCTAGTAGTAGCAGCCCAGTGTATACATATGTATGTACATACGTACGAACGAGGAGTATGCGAATGTAAATAGAGAGAGAGTGGGAGGTTGGTCGTTCGGTTGGTCGTCCAATTGGGAGAATGAGTGGTGGGAATGGGAATCGCTTACGGGCATGATTCCACCTTCCACCGAAAAGGATGTTCTTCCTTCGTAAAATTTGTATGTCACACACGTGTGTATGCATATAAAATATTGAGATAAATTTAAGTACAACACTGCTTTCCAAGCGAGAACACTGTTTAGAATATTGGCACGCACATACATACATACGCACATACATTTGTGCGACATATAGGAATGCTATGTGTGTCCTGTGTGAAATAGACGCGTTTGTTCGCATATGGGCTCAGAGGACATCGTCTCCTTCCAATCTATAACTAGAGAACTGCCTGCTTGGCTGGCTGACTGGCTGGCTGACTGACTGACTGAATGGAATATATTGCGCGACGACGACTACGACGATAGCAATGGCGAGGAGTAGTAATTGCTAAAGGTTTCGTCCAACTACGAAGAAAAGCCATGAGTGCCGGTTGAATGTAAAGATAGGGCAGGAACATACGAGAACGAGCGAAAGGAGGACAACACAACAGAATCGGGTTTTATAAAATATGTAGATGTACGCATCTAAACCGATCCATATAGTCACACTTGCCAACATATTAGATTAAAATGGAGGGGACGTACGGAAGCTTCTGTACGGGCAACAAATCAATACTCTGGAGATTTCTATAGTGAAATGTGCTGTCCCTTTGCCCAGCTTCAACTACGAAACCCCAATGCTAGCGACGACTACCAATAGCAAACACAAAGGGTACATATTGCGTATACTCGCAAAGCATAACCCATCACTTGGCTCCTGCGAAGATATGTATGCCAAAGCCTTGTTCCTTTGCATATGGGGACACGTAAGACGGCAAGGCCATTGTATGTATGTGAACTGTAAAGTGTTTGTTGGACTAATAAATACTTGCTGGAAGTTGGCGAGAACCTTATTGGAATAAGAATAACCTCCCGCATGAATATCTCAGTTTAAAGTCGCCATCGCATACAAGCCTAATCCATATACGAGTGGATTGTGGGTGGGGGTAAGGAAGCGTAGATTAGATTCGACTGGGAGTAATGGAGCCCCACGTGAGAAATAACTGTGTGAACTTTTGCAGGCCGGCTGAAGAGATGGCGTAAATCTGGCGTAACCTATCGAGAGAACGAGAAATGGTGATGTGAGTGAGCAACCTTTAAGTGAATAAGTCGTCATCGCTGGCAACAAAAAGAAAACGGAGGAAAGTAAGCGGAAGGGTTTCTGTGAATCACGAGATCTTCTCTTTTACTTTCACGATTTTTATGACATAAATGCGGGTATTAAGCTACCTCAGTGGAATATGCTTGGATGACTAAACACTTTAAAGTGATTCAGGATAATTTGATAGTTGACGTTCAATTACTGCCACTAGGATCTGACCGTTTGTAAGATACTAATACTGATGTACTGACTGGTGGGACAGTCACGGAGGAAGTGTTCCTGCTATATCGTCCTCTTCGCAACATGCAGCACAGGTTGGCGTCTCACTACTGCCGATCATGCAGAGATGCCTGGCAAAAGTGTAATGGCCCATAAGTCTTCTGCAGTCAATTCTCCTTAAGGACAGGAGGAATGCTGCGGATTTCTTGCAAATATCAGGGCATATGCGCTTTGTCATCCTGCATCCTGGATAGTCTCTCGATCTACGATTTTGAGCATGAAATACCCAATTGATGTGGGTATTAACCGTGGAAGAAGGCAGACCCAAGGCGGGTTCACCTCCTGAGGAATTCTCCTCTGCGCCCATTCTGGCAAGTTTATCAGAAATCTCACTTCTTGGGATTCCAGAATGACCTGAGACCCAAATAAACCTTAGTGAGTTTAGTTCAGGAAGGCTTTTATTACACACTAACTTGGAGCTGGTTAAAGGCCATCAAGGTTGCATACATCTCTGTCTGAAGGACAGACGCATATTTTCCTAACGAAAAGTGCAGTCGAAGGTTTACGCGTTCAAAGAAAACCCCGGCCCAGATTTGGAGCCACCTGTGAAAATGCGAAGACAATCCTTTCCAAGTTCAGTACGTGGCCAGAGCCAATCTTGCCATCATGGAAATTCGGCTGTGAAGTTATAGCGCAATAAGATGACAGGTGTCATTGCGTCAGAGACCTTATCCATGAGACACAGGTCGTAGGATATTTCTCTCGCAAGCGCACTGTCACTCCAATACGTGTTGCACAAAAACTATTTCCCTTGAGAGGAGATATGGCTTTCAGTGCACACCCTCTGATAATTATGTCAAGGGAAGAAGGTGCGTGCTAGGGAAAGCCCTTGACGTGTTTGCGTGTTTGCCTGTTCCACCAGACAACCGATGCAAATAAGATTATCGGTCTTATCATTGCCGTGTAGATCCAGGGGACCTTTGATAAGCCCCATGTTTTGCCAAACGCACCTTTGCATTACCAGAACGCTGACAACGCATTTGTGATTTTTGACTCAACATGCTTTGACCAAAGAAGCTTGCTGTCTAAGATAACTCCCAGGTACTTATCTTCCTTTGATATCGCGATGATAAAGCGCTGCCTATGCATTGAGACAGACAGTCGCTAAACATGAGTCGATAGAGAGAACGACAACATCATTCACATAGGCCTGGGCGTAGATTCCAGAGACATTGAGAGCATCGAGCAGAGAGTCGATCACCCTGCACCGTAACAGCGAAGACAGGACGCCACCTTGCCCAGCAGATTTGACACAATGTCCGAGACCTGCATCAGCGATCACTGTCCTGTGCACGAGCATTGCTTTGATCCACAGGACCAGTGCTTCATCCATGCCATGACGTCTGGCAGCGTTGCACATGCTGTTGAAAGTTGCGTTATCAAAAGCTCCCTCAATGTCAATGAAAATGCCCAGCGCGTACTCATTCCTTTCGAGTGCACATTCTATCCTCCCAACTAAGTCTTGAAGCGCAAACGCGCAGGATCTTTCGCGCTGACAAGCAAGTTGCATCTCCGAAAGAGAATACAATACGAATGACAACTTTGCGCAAGTGCATCTCTACCAGTGTCTCCAGGCTTTTCAGCAAGAAGGAAGTTAGACTAATTGGTCTAAAACTCTTGGCGAGTGAGTAACCCTCTTTCCCTATTTTGGGAATAGAGACTAATGTTACCGTGCGCCATGGGATAGGAACATATGTAGGCAAGTGCCAGGTTAGTAGTGAAAATTCTTTTCAAGGTAGGAAGCAGCTGCCTTATACCTCCCGTCGGTGCCTGGCAATTTAAGGCCATAGACTGCTACAAATAAAGAAGATATTACCGCAATGCAGGAAGCGCGAGGGGATAGCCCGGGAAAGAAGCGGATGGAAAACTACGACATCCACTACGGCGACTGCTGCAAGGACACACGCTTATATGGATGTGAGCTTGTTATTAGAGGTAGGCCTAGGCAAAAAGTCTGGAGCTTCCGGCTTGTAAGCGAACGCCTCATAACAATCCGCATCAAGGCTAAATTCCGCATTTGATTGATACCACATTCGAAAATGGATTTAGGCTGTCAGACTTCGGAACGGGGTGGAATCATTTAGTTGCTAGCATGTGTTTCCCGCATCTCAATATCCACAAGGGGACCTGGCAGTCTCCGGATCGATCAACCGTCAACCAGATTGACCACATAGTGATTGATGGCAGGTTTTTGGCTAGTTTTTGGTTGTTTTTTCCAGGATCTGCCGTAGTGTGAAGATTTGGTCGATGTCGATGGTGGACTTCCCTGGGCTGAATCCGCACTGATGGGGACCTATCAGTTTATTTACAAAAATCTTCAGGCGTTCACACAATACGGCAGAGAAGATTTTATAGCCGATGTTAAGAACACTTATTCCTCTGTACTTGGCGCAGTCAGAGGGATCTCCGTTCTTGTGGATCGGGCATACGATGCCGAGACTCCATTCCTCGAGCATGCTTTCCTCTGATTATATCTTACAGATGAGCTTGCGCATGCTCCTAACCAGGTCATCCCCAGCTGACTTGAACAGTTCAGCAGACAGTCCGTCTGCGCCAGCAGCTTTATTCGACTTGAGTTTCGATATGGCGATCTTAACTTCGTCCACGTCAGAGGAACGGAATTCTCTGTGGTATTCGTCGCTAAGAAGTGGATCATTCTGCCTGACAGCGGCATATTGACTAACATAGCCGTTATACAGTCTGCAGAAGTGGTTTTTCCATATTCTCAGCATCAACTGTGATTCTACTACTAGGTGTCCGATCTTATCCCTGCAGGCTTCCGTTCTGGCTTCACAGCATTGGCATGTTCGCTTTATCTATTGATAACACTTTCGAACGTCACGCCTGCAGTAACACGAACACCTCTCCAAATTCTCAATCGCGCGCTTTCCGTGCTCTTTCTTCTCTCTTCTGAGAAGCTTATGCGCCTCCCTTCTTTTTAACTCGTAGAGCTCAGCAACGAAACCAGGTGTTTCTTCGTGGTGGAGAACTGAAGCCCAAATCTTCGGATGCAGAGCTCTTCAGGGCCTGTTTGAAAAGGTTCCACTGTTGTTCTATTGACAGCGTGGAGGGTTGAGGTGTATTGGAGATCTTAAGAGAGATGCAATCGATAAAAGCACGAGCGGTTTCTGACGGTAGTAGCTTTCCGACGTCACAACTTACTCTACTCCGCTGCGTTCGTGATATCCGTAGGCGCATCTTGGCTACTACAAGATAGTGGTCCGAGTCAATGTTAGCTCCTCGGAAAGTTCGAACATCAAGAATAGTGGAGGAGTATCTGACGTCGATCACGATGGGGGGGGGGGGGGGGGGCAGGCGGAGGCTGTGTGTCAACTTGGACTGAGCAGGGACAGAGATCGAAGCTGGCGTTTGCCATGTTAAATGCGATCAACTTCTTTGCTCTGTTTGCTCGCTCCCTGTGTGTGGGGTGTGACGGCTAAAATTTGCATACCCCTGGCGGGAGATGTCTTCTCGACTTTCTGTCGAGCTTCTCTGATTTTATTTATCTACTGGTATTTAGGACAACCCCGATAGTTTGCGGGGTGCCTCCAGTTCTCATTCGCAGTCGCATTCATCGGGTCTGTGGTTCTGTGTACACACAGTCGAGATACCAACGACATCATGTGTGCCCTGAAAAGGATGATTCGGCTTATTTCGAAAATTTTCTCTAATTTTGCAAAACAACTAGTCTCCTCGGGCCACTGAATGATTGGCTCAAGCTGCCGGAAATAGGACGCCGTCTTAGAGACTAGTACACCTAAATTCCTTGTTGCATTTGGTATTAGCAAATACATCGTCTCCTGTGCTGGTACTCCAATGCAGCATTTTTCTGTCCGCAATTCAAACCGTATGACCGTATCACCGTTGCCAAGAAAGTCACTCATATTACCGGCCGTAAGAACACTGCATACAACACAGACAAAATAAAATAGGGACAAGGCCAGTTCAATGCCGAGCACAGACAAATTGCATGAAGCCATTGCGTATTTATTTGGATTTCCTCTCTATCACAGTGAACTAAAAAACAAATGGCATTCCAGCTACATATATATTCGTTTCCATTTGCTTTCCACACCACGCGCAACAGATCTCTTATTTTGAAAAAGTGTTAAATAGGCAACAAGAAAAATAAAGTGAAAAAGAAAACAACTATTCTAGATTGTAGACACTTTCGCCTACATTACTACTTGAGCTGAGGCTTCGTGAAATCGTTGTGGAACTGGACGCGGCGCCCCCGTCTAGATTATAATATTGTACGACTTTAGCTGGAGGTTTACTCGATATAACCTCGGTTATTTGGCTCACAATCCATTTGGTTAGCTTGATGACGGCTATGTGGGCAGCAAATTGTAAAACAATCGCACCAAATCCCTTGTACAGACCACGAACGCCTTCGGTCGCAAGTGTGGTCCGATAACAATCAAGGGCACCTTGGTAATTGGTTAAAATTGCAACTACCGAATAGCCATTGTCGAGATTATCCACGATAGTTCTGGTTCCTTGCAGTTGAAGACGATGTATGACTGTCTCGAATGGATAGAATAGGGCTTCTGAAGTTAGAATTGATATAAGGTTCGAGTAGATCTGAACGTTTTGGCTGGTTAAGGAATCATCCTTTGGTTTATCGCCCTTTTGTTCTTGTGACTTTTGAATACTGCGTCGGATGACACGACTCGATATTCCTTTCACAAACAGACTAAGGAATAAAAGCTTATCAGACGAGATATGGCTTAGATTTACGCTTTACCTAAATATGTATTTGGTAATACCGAGGGACACACTAGGTCCGATGAGAGCCCATACTGGTAGCATTCGTCCTTTTTGCGGTGAACTCCATGAGAGCAGACGTTGACCGCCCTCACGAAATACATCGAAAATGCCAGGCTTCTCACTGGCTATGTCGCTTTGTACAGTCTCTACAAGGGAGGCGGCATAGAATGGCATCACCAGTGCAATGCTAACACTAAAATGAAATGTGTTTTAAAGGAGACTTTGAGACTTTGAGCTTTGATCTTTTCACCTCTTCAAGACCAAATGCTGTCCGAAGCGTTTCACGGTTGTGCGGCTATCAACATCCCTACAACAAGACGACAATGTACCGAAGGAGAGTATGATAAAAGGTCATCTTATCTTACTTTGGCCAAAGAGTTAATTTGGCTAGGAGGTCGTCAACACCCAACGACATACCGCGAACTAGAAGACAACTCCCCAGTCCTTTCCATAACGTGGTCACACCCTGGCGCTGGTGAAGGTGAACAATGCTAGGTATAAGCGTTATTGGTGTAAGGTGATATCTAAATAAAGACAAAACACAATTCTTGGTAAGCCATATTGGTTCCGGCAAAAATATGTACGAACTTTTCCGATGCATGGAAGACTTGGCACTGTCTTCTGAGCACTATAAATGGATGGCTTAAAAGGTTCTCTGTTATAAGGCTAACCACTCCGACACTGACAGCCAAATACTTTCGCACCGAAACATCTGCAAAATTAGACGTGTAATTGCCTGTGAATAAAACCTTGCCGCAACGCCACTAACCATCCTCGGGAGTATCACAGATGTTCCGAAAGTCAGCTCGCCTTTCCAGTGAAAGAGAGAAATCTCTTTCCGTGCTTATATACCGGTATTTCGGATCATTGTCCACCGGCGAACTCAAGCTGTCCTGAATCCCATTACCTCTTCTCGAATGTTGCTGCCTTTGGTCATCATCCTCAAAATCCATATGCCTGTGGACGAGTCTAATTATCACCTTTTACCCAAACACAAAATAAATGTTACATGTGCGCGTAGGGATCCTCAAGTTGATACATCTCCTGCAACAAATTACCGCGAATTTTGCAATATCAATGTACAATTCGAATAACCCACACGAATACTACTTCAGTGCAGAATATTTTTGATTTCCGGCCATAAAACTTGATTCGGATTCTGTTGCTAATGTGACGGGTTAATTGGCCAATTGTTTGTTTTCACATAACAATTCTTAGTTGCGAAACAGAAATCGCTCGGCAGAAGTTTACAAATTTGGTAATGGGATGGAAGGATGGAAGTGATGGGTGCTGCAAATGTCAAATCGGAAAATTGTTCAGCTGTCAGATGACATTTGGGTGGGAGATCACTGCATCCCAAACAGTTTCGAGGTATGTTCGATTGTTGTTTTTCGAATGAGAGTTTCAGGACTTTACACCGGGACGACGCTTAAAAAATGATACATACTGTTACGAAATATTCAACCCACGCTAAATAGGGTTCGCACCACTGGATTGCGATAAACTACAGTTGTCCTTTTTATCCGAATGAAAACACACACACTTTTCTTGTTTCACCACAGATCAATTATCTGTGCAGCTTCACCACTTTTCTTTATAATCCAATACTATCCACTGTAAAGTTTATCACACAAACAAACCTTTATTGAAAGCTTTTCTTTTCACACTGTTTGATCACACCGACTGGTCACACGCTGTTCAATACCACAAACTGAATGAATGTCGAGGGCGAGTGTTCGCACTTATATAGCTCTCGGTCCACCTTCTCGAACGTTCGCCGTGGGAAGTTCCCCTTCGGAAATCTCTAGAACGCTCTGACAATTATGCCTGATTCACAACACTGCGTTGGTGCGAGGCACTTTACGTGTTACGAGAAATGCCTCGACGCATGCTTTGAAAATGACAATTCAATTTTTTCGGCTGCTCCATGTCAAAGTAAACGCACACAACACAAACCACAAAATACACAGATATAGCACACACATCAATACACAGCAACAGTCGTTCAAACGCACAGAAATTTTCGACGTGTTTGACTTTTGTCTGCTTTGGTTACGTGAGCTTACGTTTTCTCTGGCTCTCATTTTTTCTTATTTCCTCTCACTTTTTCTTATTTCCTCTCATTTTTCAATGAACGTAAGCTCGCCAACGCCAACGCAGTATTTATGACTACCCCATTGAATTGCTTGTGTTGGATGTCTCAGCTAGCACTAACGCTGTTTTGTGAATCAGGCATTAACATTACGCCGTTGGAAGTTTCGATCACTCCAATTTCCCCTTCACCAGAGCTTTCGAGCTTCGACAGCGAAATTCGAACTTAACCGTCGTTTTGTATCTCCGCAGCAATACGTATGTACATACATATATATTCAGTGGCCCGCATGTTCCGCTAAAAGGATTGCGCAAGCGGGATCTGCAGGCCACTCGGTACTCCGCTATCGACTCTAACTTGAACTTGGTCCAACCACCTCGTCCTGGGCCTGCCAAGCGGTCGCCTGCCTGATAGTATTGCACTCAAAGTATGCTTCGGAAGTCGTGATGGGCGACATTCGTCTCACGTGACCAAGCCATCGAAGCATAGCCCTTTCCGTTCGGAGAAGCAGCTCCTCAACATTGACCGCCCCGTGCACTGCCGTGTTTCTCACCCTATCACGGCAGCTTGTATTCTTATCTTATTCTTTCGGTCAATACCCACATTTCATGACGATAGGTAAGAGTTGGAACAAACACTGAGTTGAAAACCGCTAACTTGGCTTTAACACCAAGCTCGGTCTTCTTTATTACAGATCTTCCAAGCTGTTTTAAAATTGACCCAGCTTGGCTAATCCTGCAGGAAAACTCAATATTACTCCTCCCATCACTCGTGAAGATGGCCCCGAGATTCTTAAACATCTCCACCTGCTTCAATGGGACTCCACTAACATGTAGAGTTCATTGGACAGGTGTCCTGAAAATAACCATAACCTCGGATTTGTCCACGTTAACCCTCATTCCAGCATCAGCACATACGGCCACAAACCTATCTACAACTAAGTCATCTGCAAGAAGAAGATGACTTACCCTCAACTCTAACAATGTGAAATACTCCTCGCCTCGACTGCGCTGCAACATCCAGTCCATATAAGTATATAGTGAAAAGGAGAGGTGACAAGACGCACCCTTGGCTAAGTCCAACGAAGTCCACGGTGAAAGGTGTTGATTTACTACCGTTAACCCTAACACAGCTGTTACAGTTTGTGTATAGAAACTGAATGGCCCTCAACAGAGGACCAGTAATCCCATACTCCTGCAGAACACTCAAGAGTTTACCTCGAGGAACTCGGTCATACGCCTTTTCCAAATCTACAAAGCAGCTGTAGATCAGTTTAATGTATTCTCAAGCCTTCTCGAGTACTATTCTTAGAGTGAAAAGCTGGTCGGTTGTACTTCTGCCGTGACGAAAACCGCACTGTTCATCCCCTATCCTGGATTCGACCATAGCTCTAGAACGCGCCTCCCAACACCTTAGTGTAGACTTTACCACTTAAAAGATATGTAGTTGGAGTACTCTTTTGAATAGAGGAACAATCACCCCAGTCTGCCAATCGCTAGGTGTCTCACCGCATTCCCAGGCCACCTTAATGACACGAGAGAGCCATAATACTCCCCCTTTACCTATTGCCCTAAGCACTTCTGGCCGAACTTCATCTGCAAGTCGCTAAAATGACTTCCTCCACCGTTGGACTATTCTCCGCCCCACTCAAGACTATAGGTCTGTCTCCCTCAGCGCCCTGTTCGGGATAGAGCAGGTCCGAAAATACCACGTGGGCGTTTATGTCCCTAATCAGGATATATGGATCCATCTCAACCACCCTATCAAGGGCGGCATCAACTTCATCGAGGAAAGTGGCATACTCTGACTCCAGATTCGGTGTATACACCCGCACCAGAGCCAGAGTTATTCTTTCAAGCATGAGTTTGAACATCGCGACTCTCCCTCCTAATGGCATCCACTCCAATACCCTGTCTGCCAACCTGGAACTTATGAGTATTCCCACTCCCGGCTGTGAAGACATTTGAGATGCAACTCCCGAGAGGAAGAGTTTCCACCCGTCCGAAAGGCCCACAGTTCTATATCCTCTTTGCTTTGTCGAAGAGATACCTACGATATCTAACCGATACTTTCCTGCGAGCGATGAGACGCTCCATGTGCCCGTCCTAAGTTGATGCCGTTGTCTTTTACTCCCCGCACGAACTGGTTAGTGCATGGCGTGCATCCCCCACCACCTCCGTATTGGCTCACGAGGCCACTGCCTGGTTGCTCGTGACTTCTTCGCGCTAAGCCCGGCCGGCCACCAAACGCACGCATACTGTCTCCATTTAGGCCTGGCTCCGAATGGGGCCCTGGCACACTAGGGTAGGCAGGTCTCCTTCTTGTCATCCAGAGGGGTTTTACCCAGGCTTGGGCCGTACGAAAATCAATCGGTTATCAAAACTCGTGCTCTGTGAAACTAGTTTTTCGCTCACTTCGACCATAATCGACCTACTGAGAAAGCAATTGAAGCCATTTTGATCGTGCTAGATCGTGCGATTTGTCGGTTTTGGACTATTTTTACGTCAAATGCGTCAGTGCCAATAAATCGGGGTCAGTTGCAGCCTTAGAAGGCAATATTACACTTGCCGTTTGCAAGATACCAGCAATATGCTCGAAAAGGTGTCTCAAAATTTATTTCTCTATATGGCCCATACGGCCCACTCAAAATGCAGTCTTGGTCAACATTTACAAAATAATCTTTAGACGACAGAGTCAAAGATTACTTTATAGCCCTGGCATGTAGAAGGTCATGCCTAGATAGAACATATGCCCAATGTCCCAGCAATGATTTCAATACGAAGCTGAGTAAGGAAGCTGTCTTTGAACGAGTCATAGGAAAGCACAACCTACACAACACCACGTCCGAAAATGGACTAAGGCTAGTGGACTTTATGGCGGACCTGGCGGTATTTCGATCAATCTACAATCAATCAAATTGATCACATTGCGATCGTCGGCAGACACTCCTCCAGCATCCTAGATGTCGCCAACATCGACTCGGATCATTATCTTGTTGCAGCCAATGCGGATGCGAATTTCCCGGAATCAACGGAGTCGAGTAAGAACACCAAAATTTAACGTCCGAAAGTTGCAATCGCAGGAGACCGCCAGGACCTTCGCCGATCAAGTCTCCCTCAAGCTCTCTCAGGTCCCGATGCAATCTATAGAAACCATAGATCAGCAATGGAGTCGTTGTCAGAACGCCATCAGAGAGGTTGCCTCAGATGTACTCGGTTTCAAGCCACCACCTTCGAGAAACCCCTTGTTTGATGAAAAATGTAGACAGGCCCATGTAGGCTGCCCGCGAGCTCTATGAACAGAGAGCTTCTGAGGAGAAAAAAGAAGGAGCACGAGAAGCGCGAAATCGATGAGATAGAGAGATGCTATTGCAGGGACCATGTTCGAAAATTCTACCAAAATGTAAAACGAACATGCCAAGGCTATAAAGCAAGAGCAGATGCCTGCAGGGATGAGCACGGACAACTAGTAGTGGAATCACAGTCGATGCTGAGATTGTGGAAGGACCACTTCTGCAGACTGTATAACGGCGATATTAGTCAAAATGCCGCCGTCAGGCAAAACGAACCATTCGCAATGGACGAAGACGAAAGAGAATCCCGTCCACGCGACCTAGACGATGTTAAGATAGTGATATCGAAACTTAAGTCTTATAAAGCTGCTGAAGCAGACGGACTTCCAGCGGAACTCTTTAAAGCAGCTGGCGATGATCTGGCTAGTAACATGCACCAACTCATCTGCAAGATATGTTCGGAAGAATGCATGCCCGATGAATAAAATCTCAGCATCGTTTGCTCGGTCCATAAGAAAGGAGACCCCTATGACTGCGCCAACTACAGAGGGATAAGTCTCCTAAACATTGCGTATAAGATACTCTCTGCCGTACTGTGTAAGCGCCTGAAACCGTTTGTGGACAATCTGATAGGTTCCTACTAGTGTGGATTCAGGCTAGGAAAATCCGCGATATACAAAATATTTACACTATGGGTCTTAGGGAAGACCCATGAATTCCAGGTCGACACGCACCATCTTTTTGTCGACTTTAAGGCCGCATATGACAGCCTTTATAGTGACGAGCTATTCAGAGCCATGTCATGTCTTAACATTCCCGCCAAACTCGTCAGACTGTGCAGGATGACTATGGAGAACTTTCGCTGCTCCATTAAGGCCAAAGGTGAACTAACGACCTTCGATGTTAAAAAAGGTTTTAGACAGGGTGACGCACTGTCATGTGTGGGACTCTGCGGCCAATACCAGATGTACGATCTATTTCAAGTCTATACAATTGCTTGCCTACGCAGATGACATTGACGGAGTGGGTAGTGGAATATTCTGCAAACAACTTAAGCTGAATAAAGCTCTAAAATTAACAGATCACTACAACGTCTTCCAGGCGGAGCTGTTGGCAATAAAAGAGGCTTTGTCTTGGCTAAAGTGGAACGTGATATCCACTACGGATATCCGTATTCTCACGGATAGTCAAGCAGCCTTAAAGTCGTTGGAGTCCTATGTGTACACTGTACACATCAAAAACTAGTCTCGACTGTCGCCTATCTCTTAATGAGATGGCCGAACAGTTTAACATAATACTTATCTGGTTACCGGGACACAGCGACATTCCAGGAAATGAGAGAGCTGACACACTCACCAGACAAGGAACGACGCTACCTTCAATCGTAGCTTGTGAGGGAATACCCCCCTTGCAACCATTAAATATAATCTTACAAATTTCGCCAGGGCCAAGACGAACCTGAGATGGACCCAAAGACATACCTGCCTTACAACCAGGCAAATCTGGCCCGGCTCGACAGTCAACGGACTAGGAGTATAATCTCCCTAAAAAGAACTGTCATCACAGGACATTGCCTTATTGGCAGTCACGCGCAAAAACTAGGAATAGTTCCGAATGATTTCTGCAGAAGCTGTCTAGACGAGGAGGAGGTCGATTCCATTCATCAACTTCTCTACACAATCAGGAAACGATACCTAGGATCTTGCTTCCTTAACGATCTGGCAGATGTTGAGCACGTAGGGATATCTGATCTTCTTAACTTCTTAAGAAGCACAAAATGGTTCCACGAACAGGGAGCTACACCATCCTTGTAGCTGCACAATGGGCTCAATTCTTAGTTCTGGGAAGGCTACGAACCTACCTACCTACTATTTGGATACAGTAGTAATTCCCATAAATTGCCTCCTGCAAGTTATTCGGTGTCTGATCTCAGTTGAGACCTCACCACGAACATCAAGTCGCCGCCGTTGCGCTCAGTTGGGCATCAGTCGCAACTCACTGCAACGCATAATCCGGTTTCCTGTTGAAATGTTTAGCGGAACATGGCATGGACAACTTCTGGTTCCGACAAGATGGCGCCACAGCCCACATAGCTCGGCCCAAGATCGCCTTATTGCGCTGTGAGTTCGTCGATTGTCTAATTTCCAAAAACGGCCACCGATACAGTTCGATCCTACGCCACCGGACTTTTTCTTGTCCAAAGCTTATGTCAAAAAGTCAAGGACTGCAGAAGAGCTCAAGGCCAATATTCGATGCGAAATAGCCGCTAAAGAGCCCGCAACACTTCGATAAGTTATGGAAAATGCTCAAAAACGAGCTCATTACGCCATCCACTGTAAAGGCGACCATTTACCTAATGTATATCTTCAAGAAGTGACCAAAACAAATTGTTCAAGGTCCAAAATAAAAAACTATTCACTTAGCAGCAAATAAATGTTTTTTTTTTTGAGTTATTTATAAAACAAATGCTAATACTTTAATTGGGCCACCCTGTACTAGTATAATAAAATTGCAGCTAAGCCATCAAAAATATAGCTCACAACAAACAGATCTGGTGATAACCGTTTTTACGAACAGTTCTTATAGCTTTTCACCACCGAACAGTTTGACGTTTATGTGACGTTTGTCGTAAAGAAATCGTTTATCCGCGAATCGTGGTTGCTGTCTTTTCTTGAGTTCAAGTAATTCCCTCCATTAGCCGAAAAATATGTCGAAAGCCCATCCACCAGAGTTGAAAAAGTGAGTTATTTACTCCCTCATTAGTTCACTGTTCATTAATCCTTAAAATTTCTCGTTTTAGATACATGGACAAGAGGATGCTACTCAAGCTCAATGGCGGCCGATCGGTTGCCGGCATATTGCGTGGTTTCGATCCATTTATGAACGTCGTCCTCGACGAAACTGTGGAAGAGTGCAAGGATAGCACGAGGAACAACATTGGAATGGTGGTATGTAAACGAAATCGAGTTGCAGAAACATTTAATCGCATAAATCGTATTTCGATAGGTTATCCGAGGAAACAGCATCGTTATGGTCGAGGCGCTCGACCGGGTGTAGGCGGCTAAGCCGTGTTCGTACAAATTTCCTTCTCTTTTCCTGTAACTTAACTCACAAAAGTAAAATGTAATCGCAGTCATGAAATACAAATGTGTTTTGTTCTCTATGAACGTTGTCCTTTTCACAGTGTTTATTGCTACGTTTACCTACTGGCTGGGTATAAGCGTTAAATCGTTCGGTACAACTTTGATCACTCTACGATTCCTAGCCTCGATTTCGATCCCATGCACACTAAGCTTATGCTGCGATAGACTGTACATTTGCACAAAGCCTGTGCCGCACAGATCGCACTTGATTCGCTCGCCAGTGTGCCGGCGGATATGCACTTTCAAGTCGTTACACTGCGCAAAGTTCTTCATGCAATGTGGACACTTGTACGGTCGCTCGCCAGTGTGTACCCGCATGTGGACGCCCAGGTTGTAGGCTCGCTGGAATCCTTTCCCGCACGTTGTACACAAGTGTGTCTTCTCTCCTGTATGGTACCTACAAAGTAAACATATAACTCCCACATCTCCAATTGTACTGTTGCGACAAACCTCTCGTGAACGTTCAGATCCGTGGCCCGCGGAAAGCCCTTATCACAGTATCGACACTTGTAGGGTTTCTCACCTTTGTGCCGCCGCATATGTATCAAGAGATAGTCGTTTCGCACAAATCTCAAGCCGCATTCGGAGCAGAGGTAAGGTTTTTCTTGATTGTGCGACTTGATGTGCTCCTCCAGGGACTCTTTCGATTCAGATTCGAACGAGCACCACTTGCACCCCCAGTTTTTATTCGTGTGCAAACGCATGTGCTTTCGCAGGTAGCTCTTGCTGCTAAACGACTTATTACAAAACTTGCAAACGTCGGATTTGTGCAATTTGTCGCCTCGATGCTTTTGTTCTGTGTGGCGTTTCAAGAGGTCGGCCCGGCAATAGGATCGATCACAACCGTCACAGCGAAATCGTCTGCTTTCGTCGTGTTTAGCTAGATGCAACTTAAGATGATCGGCTCGTTTGAAGCTTTGTTCACACACCGTGCATGGAAACGGTCTTTCTTCACGGTGGGACAAAAGATGTCGTTTCAGGTGACTACTTCTGGTAAAGGATTTTTCGCATTCACTACATTTGTACAGTCGTTTGGCATCGAACAGAGTGATTTCTGGCTGCGACTCCGACTCGGCTGCGTAGGATGAGAGAGTCTGGGTAGCCGGATCGTCTGGCTCTACTTTCACCAACAAATCTAGAAAGAAAAAAGTGATATGATGTACACTGAAGGGTTAGGTGTATTTGTGGCTACCGCTGAAGTTATCTTTGTTTGGTAGGAGGTCGGCAAGAGGTTTCTCATCGTCATCGCTGCTGCTGAAAGGATTTTCCGCGGTAAAGTCGGGACTATTAGCGTCGCCTTCATATTCCGCGACATTAGAGTTCCCTAGTAGCTCTATGTCCGGCTGAGTATTAGCTATGTTTCCGTAATCGATCTCAGCTTCGACTAGTGTCTCATTTTCATTGCCCTCAGCCTTCCTAGAAACGATTGTAGAACTCAAATTAGCAGGAAAACTCAGGTAGTAGGTGTCTCATACATTTCCTTCTGTTCTGCGACTAACTTATGTACGCTTCTCATATGTCGAGTGACGTGCTCCTTTCTGGTGAATTTTTTCTTGCACACCGAGCATTCGTTGGACGTGACATGACCGATTTCTGGATGAAACACAGCCATATGGTTCTTCAGGTCAACGATTCTATTAAATTTCCTCGAACACAGCCGGCAGAGATTCTCGGTCCCCTTATGCACGACTGACCTGTGCTCCTGAAAAAGAAATGCATTAATCAAACGGCTTCGTACGACTGCTGGTTGGGATTACCCTCAATCGTTCGTAGCTTAGGAACTTTTCGTCGCATTTCTCACACGGGTAGAGCGTTGATTCGTCCGTCTGGATGCTCTTATCATTGACTGCATTGGATTCCGTGTCTATGGCCACTTTGTCGATTGACCCTAAAAGCTTGATCAATGTCCGGTGCGACGATTCAAATTGTTTTTTGAAACAATACGCGTTCAGCAGCTTCTCCTTGCAGTCGAGACATATGAGATGCGGGAAATCATCATGACGGCGTGGCTATAATTGATTATTGATCGCATTAGAAGGGATTAAAGGTTCGCCGTGCGAGATAGCTTACTGTGTACATTGTGCATTCGGATATCATGTCGGCCAGAGCGACACCATCTACCGCGTTTTGCTCGTCGAAGAGTAGCGTGAGCTCTATATTGGATTCCAGGCACACTCTGCATACTTTATCGACGTCGAAATCGCGCATTCTACGATATTTAAATTTGATTTGGCCAAAATACTGCGAAATCAGAACGATTTTCAGATGTTTGGGTGATTTTTTGACATCTTAACAAGATGGGATGCGTTCGAAGAGCAAACGAATAGTTTGACAGTTTGAAATGTCAGTTCATTATCGTAACGTAACGCTAGATGTAATTTTTGGGGGTTAGAAAACGATAACAATTCAAATCCCAACACAACGC
Source organism: Eumerus sabulonum (assembly GCA_951905685.1). Classification (NCBI taxonomy): domain Eukaryota; kingdom Metazoa; phylum Arthropoda; class Insecta; order Diptera; family Syrphidae; genus Eumerus; species Eumerus sabulonum. Next base: position 71,659,237 of record OX645062.1, read on the forward strand.
TCGCCATAAAACACTTGAATAACAACAACTAATTGCCAATCTCTCAGTGTATTTATTGAGTATCATTGTTCAGCTTGATCACACGCGTTATTCGTGAAGGCACCTCAATGCCGTGAACAGAGAACTTATGCTGATTCAAGATGAAAACATGGATAAAGCCCATTCCGCATTGATCGCATCGATATCGCTCGCCAGTATGTCGACGAATGTGCGCCTTCAGGTCACTGCACTGTGCAAAGTTTTTCGGACAATGCGGACATTGATACGGTCGCTCTCCGGTGTGCGTCCGGACATGGACCAACAGATTGTACGGTCGCTGGAACGCTTTACCGCAGATACTGCAAACATGTCTTTTCTCTCCTGTATGGTACCTAGAATGAAAGTTGGAGACATGCAATAGCTAAAGAACTGGTTGCCGTTCATACCTTTCGTGTACGTAAACCTCTGTTGAGCGTGTGAATCCTTTATTACAGTACCGACAATGGTACGGCTTTTCGCCCGTATGCCTGCGCATGTGCACGGCCAAATCACCGTTGCGTACGAAACGCTGACCGCATTCGGAGCAGAGGAATGGTTTCTCTTCACCGTGCGTTTGCTCTTTGTGACGCTTGAGAAGATACGCCTGACCGAAGGACCGATCGCATGCATTGCACTGGAATTGTTTCTGTCCATGATTAGACATGTGCACCTTCAGATTGTCGGGTCTACTGAACCGTTTCTGACACACCGTGCACTGGAAGGGCTTGACTTTTGTATGGCTGAGAGCATGTTGTTTAAGATGGGACTTGCGCTTGAATGCTTTCTGACACTGGTCGCATGAGAAACGTCTGCTAGAGTCTTGAGGTAAAACTGCTGATGGAAGGATTGGTTTGATTGCAGTTAGTTCCTGTTTGATCAAGTGCTCCTCTTTCGATTCTGATGCCAACGGTGTGCTCGAATTGACTGAAAACGCAAGTAAAACAATCAAGTAATCACAAAGGGAAGCTGCATCCTGTTGTTCACCTTTAACTGAGTTCTGCGAGTCTGCATCGTCATGATAGCTAGGAACGTCGTCATTATCGGAACCGAAATCTATTTCTGGATCACTTTTTACATTTTTCGCAACGCTGGTCGACATGTGTTCCGACTTTACTTCCTGCTCACTTGCATCCTGCCGATCAGCACTAAGGAAGAGAATTTCTTTTGAATCTTCTTACAACTACTAGCCCAGTAAGTACTTTTCACTTTCTTGTTGGTCATTCCCGTGCACATTGTTCAAATGCCGCGTCAAATGGCCCATTCGTACAAACTCTTTCGAACACTTCGGACACCTGTGACGAGGATCTGTATGCTCTTGCTTAACATGGTCCTGTGAAGAGCAATTAGATTAAACAACCCATCAAACTGGTCTCTGTACACCTTTACCTTGAGTATTTCAAGATTATCAAAAGTTTGGTGGCATTTCTCGCACAATTTATGCTTAGCAGCTGCCTTACGCGTTGACTTTCCCCTCAAAGTACATTTTACATCAGACTCTTTGCTCTCTGCACAAAATGCCTCATCGCTCGCAATCAGCTCGACCTCTTTTGTCGTCTCCAACATCGCCAAAAGCTTCCGGTGCGACTCCTCACACAACTTCTTGAAATCATAGGCAATCTTCACTTTCGTCTGGCAGTCCGTGCAAATAAGCTGCGGAAGTTCATCATGTTCCTCGGCCTACGGATCATAAACACACTATACAATACCCCAAACAGCTGTATGAAGGGAAATAACTAGATTTAACCAACATGAAACAGTATACACTCCGAGATCATGTCAGAGTAGCTGATCCCACGTATGGCATCTTGCTTGGCGAACAGGGGCGACAGCTCGGAACTGGTCTGCGTGCAGGTCCTGCATGTTGTTTCCCTTTCGAAAGTCTTTTCCAACATATTCACGCAGTTAATTACATTTAAACATTGAAATATTTACTTTCTTTAAGCATTTTCTCTGAACAATATACACATCAGTTGTTTTGACGTTTGTACAAAGTCCATGTAGCCGTGGGTGTGTTTCCGTATATATTGCATTTAGGTCTTCTGGGTACGTTCGATTTAAGAACCTGGTGTAGTTTATGTTTTTAACGAACAAAATATTTATAACTTGTCTGTACTGAAGAGGGCATTCACTAGAAAGTTAAGCGTAAAAATAATGTTTTTGTTTCTTAGACTCAAAAGGAATCTGCGAAGGCTTTTATGTACTAAAAGTGAAGTGAAAGGCTATTTCCGGAATGATACCAATAGTGATAAATCAATTCTACCAAAAGGCTTGTATTTTAGTGGTATCTTCTTCTTCTTCGTGGCGCTAGAGACCGGTGTGTGTATTGGGTCTCAACCAACAAGCGACTCCAGCCAGCAAGACCTCTTGCCAACCGCCTCCAGTCACGCACACCAAGCTGGTTGTAGTCCTATGTTGCGTTGTCCCAGTGGCTCGGATTCTAAGATTCTTCGGACCGGAGCTACATATGTTGTCCATACGCCCTTGATGGCCTAGCCATCTTAAGCGTCGTACCCGTAGAGGCTTAATCAGGCACATGCCGTCGAACAGCCCGTAGAGTTCGTGGTTGAATCTTCTCCTTCAGAATCTTTCTCTTGAAAAGACCAAGGGCTTCCTTATCCGTTTTCAATAGTGTCCATACCTCTGCACAATAAAAAAGGACTGCAATAATCAGGGTATTATATAAAGCCAACTTGGTTTTTCAAGAGACGGCTCTGTTACTCAATTGCCTTTTGAGCCCAAAAAATCAGCAATTGGCAAGAGTTATTCTGCGTTTAATCTCGGTACTGATGTTCTTATTTGTTACTGCAGATCCAAGGTAGACGAAGTCCATGATTACATCGAAGTTCTTGCTACCCATTTGGACGCCCTGTCCTAGGTGTCGATGTTGTGCGTCCTTTCTAGATGACAGCATATACTTCGTTCTGCCTTCATTTACCGCCAGACGCATTTTAGCCGCCTCCGCTTCTGCCAGCGAACGCTTCTTTGGCGACCTGCTGCGTTTGTCAGTTACGTCAATAGCCTCGGCATAAGCTAGGAATTGAACGGACTTTTGGGAGATCGTGCCCCTAGTGCTGACTTGTGAGCTTCGCACGACCTTTACAAGATCATGTTAAAAAAGTCACATGACAGTGCGTCGCCTTGTCTAAAACCTTTTTTGACATTGAAGGTCTCGGTAAGTTTGTTACCGATCCTAATGGAGCAGCGAGAGTTTTCCATCGTCATCCTAGACATGGATCTGTATAGCTCGTCTCTATGCACGCTATCATACGCGGCCTTGATATCGAACATAGGGGGTGAGTGTTGATCTGTATTTCTTGGGTCATTTCCAGGATCTGCTGCAATGTGAAGATTTGATCTATTGTGGACTTTCCTGGCCTGAAACCGGACTGATTAGGACCTATCAGGGTGTTGACGAACGGTTTCAGGCGTTCACACAAAACAGCAGAAGGAGATTGATACCTCTGTAATTCGCGCAGTCAAAGGGGTCTCCTTTCTTTTGGATAGAGCAAACGACACTGAGATTCCTCTCGTTGGGCATGCATTCCTTCGACCATATCTTACAGATGAGCTGGTGCATGCGTCCTGCCAGATCTTCCTCAGGCACTTTAAACAGTCCCGGGGACAGTCCGTTTGCTCCAGCAGCTTTGTTTGACTACAGCTTTAATGTTGCTAACTTGACCTCATCAAAGTAGCGGGGACGAAATTCTTGTCTATGGTCGTCCAAGTTGAGTGGGACATTCCTTCTGACAGCGGTGTTTGAGTCTTCCTCGCCGTTTTACAGTCTGCAGAAATGATTCTCTCAAAATATCAATTGTCCATTCTCGTTTAGGCCGGCTTCGGTCCGGAGTTGGTATCCACTGAATAGCTGTTCTACCTTTTGGTAAAACTTGCAGGGTTCATTCCTGCTGTAACACTTCTCCATCTCTGTGACTGCGTGCTTCTCATGCTTCTCCTTTTTCTTTTTGACAAGTGCGCTCTCTACTCTCCTTTTTTGTTCCTAGAGCTCACGAGCAGTTTTCTTCTTTCGAGGCAGCATTACCTTGCAGGCGTCTTGCTTAGCTGCATGGGCCTGCCTGCACTCGTCGTCAAACCACGATCTTTTCCTGGGCTGTGGTGTTTTAAAACCTAGCACGTCAGGGGCGTCTATTGGACAACGCTTCAATTCCTCTTCTATCGTTAGTGCAGCTGGCGTCGAACTTTCAGAGAGTTTTTGGGAGACTCGGTCGGCAAAGTTCCTAGCGCTCGGTTGCGATTTTAGCTTTCCGGCGTCGCACCTTGGTGTTCTTTCTCGCTTCCGTGGTTTTACCTTGGCCACAACAAGGAAATGATCCGAGTCGATGTTGGCTCCTGGGAAAGTTCGGATATCAAGAATACTAGAGGTGTGTCTGACGTCAATCGCAATGTGATCACTCTGGTTGACGGTTGATTGATCACGGGACTGCCAGATGCCTTTATGGATGTTGAGTTTTGTGAACCGCATACTCACTACAGAGAGGCGAAATTCACCAGCCTGAGTGCATCCCCGGACGTATTGTCCTGTAGGCTGCGTTTTCCGATGACTCTGGAAAAGACTTCTTCCTTTCCCAGCTATGCACTGAAGTCTCCTAAAACGATCTTGGTGTCGTAGCTGGGGCATTTATCGTATGTCCTTTCAAGGAAATCATAGAAGTCATCCTTGCTGTTGTCATCCTTGTCCTCTGTCGCGGCGTGGTCGCAAATTAGGCTAATTTTGCCGAATTTGCCTTGATGCGGATTGTTATGAAGCGCTCGCCTTAATCTACGACTTTTGGCCTTAATCTGCCTCGGACAACAAATCCACATCTAAATAAGCGCTGCATTCCCCTCTGTAACAATCGCCGTAATAGAGGTCGCAGTTTTTCATACCCTTTTTGCCCGGCCCATTCCACCGCACTTCCTTCATTGCGGTTGTGCCTGCTTTGTAGCAGCCAAGGGCCTCCGCGAGTTCTTCCGCTTGGACAAAGTAGATCGTAGATAGTGTGCAGAATCTTTCTCTCGAAGCGGCCAAGGGCATCTTCATCCGCTTTTGTTAAGGTCCAAACCTCCGCGCCGTTAAGGACGACTTGGATGATCAAGGACTTATATAGTGTCTCAATTGCCTCTTGAGCCCAAAGAAACAGCGGTTGGCATCTCTTTTTTGATGAATGCAGATATTTGGTTTTACCCTCAATAACCTTGAGAACCATCTTAGCCGCTTCTACCTAAAAGCTTACAAAGGCCTCATTGACGTCTGGTTGTACCCTTCCAATCACGTCAATGTCGTCGGCGTACGCAAGCAATTGCGTAGACTTGAAATAAATCGTACCTCTTGTGTTGGCCAATGACTCTTGCACGATCTTTTCAAGCACGATGTTGAAAAAGTTGCATGACAGCGCGTCACCTTGCCTAAATCCCTTTTTAACATTAAAGGTCTCGGTCTGCTCATTACCGACCTTAATGGAGCAGCGAGAATTCTCCATTGTCATCCTACACAGTCGGACGAGTTTGGCAGGGATGTTAAAACTAGACATGGCTTTGTATAGCTCGTCTCTATACAAACTGTCATACGCGGCCTTGAAATCGGCGAAAGGGTAATGGGTGTCGATTTGATAGTCTTGGGTCTTCCCCAAGATCTACCGTAGTGTAAATATTTGGTCTATTGTGGATTTACCTGGCATGAAACCACACTGATAAGGGCCGATCAGGTTATCCACAAGCGGTTTCAGGCGTTCACACAATATGGCAGAAAAGAACTTATATCCGATGTTAAGGAGACTTTGTCCCCTATAGTTGGTGCAGTTATAGGGGTCTCCTTTCTTATGGACCGGGCAAACGATGCCATTCGTTGGGCATGCTCTCTTCCGACCATACCTTGCAAATGACATGGTGCTTGCACCTTACCAGCTAATCACCAGCCGCCTTAAGAAGCTCAGCAGACAGGCCGTCTGCGTTCGCGGCTTTATCAGACTTAAGTCTTGATATCGCTATTTTGACTTCGTCTAGGTCGGGTGGACGGAATTCTCTTACATCGTCGTCCATTACGAACGGATCGTTCTGCCTGACAGCGGTATCTTGTCTGTCATCGCCGTCATACAGTCTGCGGAAGTGGTCTTTCCAAATTCTCAGCATCTTTTTTGATTCTACTACCAGTTCTGCATTTCCATCCCTGCAGGCCGCCGCTCTAGCTTTGTAGCCTTGGCATGTTCGTTTTACTTTATTGTAAAACTTCCGGGCGTTATTCCTGCGGATGCATCTCTCCATCTCCTCGATCTCACGCTTTTCGGGTTCTCTCTTCTTTCTTCTGAGAAGCGTGTGGTCCTCTCTACTCTTCTGCTCATAGTTTTCGCGAGCAGCTCTCGTCCGTCGTTGCAGCGTGGCTTTATATGCCTCTTGTTTTGCTGGATGGGCTTGTTCGCATTGTTCATCGAACCAGTGGTTTCTAGGTGGTGGCGATTTGAAACCCAACACCTCTGAAGCAGCGTCTATTGTTTGCGCCGCTCTGGGCGGATTTTGAGATAGGTTGAAGGAGATATGATCGGCAAAAATTCTGGCAGTCTCTTGCGATTCTAGCTTTCCGACGTCAAACTGACGTTGTCCTACTTGTCTCCTAAGCATTCTTGATATTCGTACCTTGGCTACAACAAGGTAGTGGTCCGAGTCGATGTTAGCTCCTCGGAAGGTTCGTATGTCGACAATACTGGAGGAGTGTCTGGCATCGATCGCAATGCGATCAATCTGGTTGGTGTTCGATTGATCAGGAGACCGCCTGGTACCCCTGTGGATGTTGAGATAGGGAAATCGTGTGCTTGCTACAAGGAGGTTGCGCCTCGTTAGGAAGTCGATTAGCCTAAATCCGTTGTCGGATGTGGTGTTATGGAGGCTACCCTTTCCTATGATCGATCCAAATACATATGTCTTCTTTGCCCAGCTTCGCATTGAAATCTCCTAGAAGATGTTGGTGTCATGACTGGTGCATTGGGTGTATGTTCGGTCTAGGAGATCATAAAAGTCATCCTAGAGTCGATCATCTTTCTCTTCCGTTCACTTACATGGCGAAACTTAAGACTTTTTATCTAAGTCTTCCTCGAATAACGAATCCGCACCCAAATAAGCGTTGCTTGTTTTCCTTGTAGCAGTTACCGTCATAGATATCACAGTTTTTCATCAATTTTTTGCTGGTCCATCCTATCGCACTTTTTGGAGCGCGGTAATGTCTGCACTGTAGCAATCTAGGGGGACCAATCTGTTGAGGGACCTCACATTCCAGGTGCAGACCCGTAGATCCTTATTGCGTTTCCACGGATCGCTAACGTTGGAATCGTCCGTATCCGAGGCTTGTTGTCGATTCGTAATAAGATGGTTTTTCCGTGATAGGGATGTTAACCCTAAGCACAACCCCCAACCTAGAGGGCCAGGTTCCTTTCATTCCAGGAGCAGCAGGCTGATCGGTGCACAGATTAGTTCACTGTCCGGCAGGGGCCACTCGGAGGCTGTGTGTCAACTTGGATTGAGCAGGGACAGAGATTGAAGCTGGTGTTTGCCGTCTTAAACACGATCAGCTTCTTTGCTCTGTTTACTCGCTCCCTCCCTCCCGGATTGTAATTTTGTTCCATACATTTTTTTGGATGTTTGACACCCTACTGGCTGTTCCGAAACTGATTCCTTTGTTTCATGATCCACTTGTGTAGGTGTAGATTTTTGTCCAGGAAAGTACCTGAGCACCTTTCTTAGCTTGTATGTCATCCTTTAAATTGCCTTCATGGTTTTCATGGCCTGACATTCAAATCAGCTTTAGTCTGTTATTTTCTGCCAGTTTGTTTAGTGTCACTCCCAGACAGCCTTAGAGTCGAATGTGTGACTCTTTAGCGCCTTAAGAACCGCTTGGCTATCTGAGAATGTAGATATCTTGATACTGTTAGATTCTGTGTCGCTGATGCAATGTGATGCTTCATTAATTGCGAGCAGTTCAGCTCGCAATATTGTTGACTCATCGTAAGGAGGAATGTATAGGCTGCATCTTGGTCCTATCACTTCAGCCCCTACTTTGCTTTCGACTCCATGGTTCATCCATGAGGAGTTGTCGTTCCATTCTTCTCTGCTTGGTATGAGTACTTCGTAGTGTACTTTAAAATTCAACTCAGGGGACATGAGATCACCCACTCTGGTCAGCTCGCAAATATTGTCCACCCTTTTAAGAATCGCAAGTTGTCCAACCAGGTCTCCTTCCTTATAGTTGTAGGTATAATGGCAATGTATAATTGCGGAATGCTCAGTATAGCTTCCATCCCTACAGTCGGAGTAGTCCTAATTGCTCCGGTTGTGCAGATACACATTAGCCTTTATGTCTTATTCAGTTTGTTCATGGCACACCCGTATTCACATCTTTTCCACTAGACAGTAGCGCCATGCAGTATGGTATTTTTGAAGAGAATGATGACTCTCAAATGTCATCGCCTGCTAGGGACTGTGAGTCCCCAGCGGCTCAAAAACAGGAGCGATGCCGGTATCTTTTGCCGACATTGCAGCCGGACGGAAAGCAGAAGATGTGTCTTCACTCTCCGATTCCGGCACCACACTCGGTGGGGACTCTGTGAGTATGCTCTCAGATGAACTCCCAAGTGTAACAGGAAACGTAACCACCAAACATGTAAAGAACAAATCTCTACCATCTGGTGGCTTCTTTAAATTAAAATCGTCCGAGCAGCGACGTTTTAAAGCTGCAATAAAGCAGAGATATGGCTCTAGTTTATGCAAAATCTGCCCCTGTCACCAAAGTTCCAGAACTGGAACGGGATCGTTCCGCTGACAAAACTCCGCTGAATCCTGGCTTCTAAAGGCAGCAAGATCGGCAACCTTCAAGCCGACAAAAAGAGCTACAGTAGTGTAGCTGGGAGGATCCGACTCGGCATCGTTCACCGATTCGGATGGAGCAGCGCGCATTCTCCAAAGTCATCCTGCATAGTCTGACGAGTTTAGCAGGTATATCAAAGGTAGACATAGCGTTCTATAGCTCGTCTCTAATTACGATATCGTATGGGGCTTTGAAGTCGACGAATAGGTGGTGAGTGTCGACTTGAAATTCATTTGTTTTTTCCAGGATCTGCCGTAGTGTGAAGATTTGGTCGATGGTGGACTTCCCTGGCCTGAATCCGCACTGATAAAGACCTATCAGATTATTTACAAATAATCGTTCACACAAAACGAAGATTTTGTAGGCGAAGCTAAGAAGACTTATTCTAGTTGGCGCAGTCAGAGGGGTCTCCTTTCTTGTGGATCGGGCATACGATGCTGAGTCTCCATTCCTCGGGCATCCTTTCCTCTGACCATATCATACAGATGAGCTGGTGCATGCTCCTAACCAGGTAATATGGCGATCTTAACTTCGTCGAGGTCAGGAGGACGGAATTCTCTGCGGTCTTCGTCGTTAAAAAATTGATCATTCTGCTTGACAGCGGCATATTGACTAACATTGCCGTTATACAGTCTGCAGAAGTGGTTGCAGTAACACCTCTCCAAATCATCAATCGCACGCTTCTCGTGCTCTTTCTTCTTTCTGCTGAGAAGCTTATGCTCCTCTTCTTTTTAACTCGTAGAGCTCACGAGCTGCTACTCTTCTTTTTAACTCGTAGAGCTCACGAGTTCTTTTATGCAGCGAGGCTTTATATGCATCATGCTTCACTGTGTGAATCCTCCTGCACTCTTCATCGAACCAGGTGTTTCTTCGTAAGGGAGCCTTGAAGCCCGAATCTTCGGATGCAGAGCTTTTCAGGGCTTGTTTGCAAAGGTTCCACTGCCGTTTAATTGAGAGCGTTGAGGGTTCAGGTGTATTGGAGAGCTTAAGGGGGACGCGATCGGTAAAAGTACGAGCGGTTTCTGGCGATAGTAGTTTTCCGACGTCATAACTTTGTATTCTTATTCTACTCCGCTGCATTCGTGATATCCGTAGGCGCATCTTGGCTACTAGAAGATAGTGGTCCAAGTCGATGTTAGCTCCTCGGAAAGTTCGAACATCAGGAGTACTGGAGGAGTGTCTGACGTCGATCGCGATGTCATCAATCTTGTTAGTGATTGATTGATCCGGTACGGGAAGCGCGTACTGGCTAGAAGGAGATTTCGCCCCTTAGAACCCATCTTTGATGGAGTCATCCTTGTCTTCTGTGGGGGCGTGGACGCAGATCAGGTTGATGTTAAGAAATGTAGCCTTGATACGGATCGTTATGAGGCGTTCACTCTCATGCCGAAAGCTTAGGACTTTTTGCCTTAGTTAACCTCGAACAACATTGAGAGCGTAGTGGTTAGTGTGCTGGACTCTGGCGCACGATGAGCGAGTTCAGATCCTGATAACACCAACGCCAACGTCCCTCCTCGGCGGGGTACTGGCAAACCCCCCCTAGTATACTTGCCAATAAAAAGGCTTCTCGACTCAAGCCGTTCGGAATCGGCATTAAACTGTAGGTCCCTTTTACCTGTGTAAAAAATGAGTCACACACGGCATGGGTGATTGAGAGAAGGGCTCTGGCCCTTCAAGGGCTGTAACGCCACCAAAGCAAGCAAGCAAGCAAGCAAGAAAACCTCGAACAACAAATCCGCATCCGAACAATCGTTGTCCTCTCTCCCTATAGCAGTCGCCGTAGTAAATGTCGCAGTTTTCCATCCGCCTTATACCCGGTCCATTCCATTGCATTTCCTGAATGACATTTATATCCGCTTTATAGCGGTCTAGTTGTTCGACTGCACGTGGCCAACTTAGGGACCTAACATTCCACGTACAGAGCCGAAGATCATTGTCCTTAAGTGAGCTAGCATAGCTAAAAATAGCTCAACTCCCATCGCTTCAGCAGAAGCTCTGATTGGCTTCAAGGTAGCGGATTTAGGTAATATGATCCATGTGGTATCCCGCTGGGCCAACTTCGGCCTACGTGTGGCGCATGCAAGCCACTACAACCAAACCTAACCTATCGTGAGTCGCAATAATACAATAATAATTCATTCCGTGAACAAATTTTCAGCTAAAGCCTCTTGATTTTCTGACTCCTTTTTTCCTCTTCTCCCTCTAGTTTGTAAACAAACTTCAGATTTGCGCGTTCTCTCATTCAAATCGAACAGATCTAGGAAATATTGACCTGGCAATGTCCTTATAAAGATTAATTATCGCGTTAAGTGAAACGACCATCTGTCCCGTTCTAGCAGTGAAAATAGCCTCCATCCTAGCCAGGTTCGAAGCCGACATTTTTTTTCCTTCACAGTTTATCGTTCTATCAGATTAGCGATATTTATTTCTTTTCGCTTTAAACAAGTTCACGCTAAGTTCGATCGTCCCGAAATTCAATTCAAGACATTTGTGTTCATCTAAGGAAGATGGTTTCGAAGAGTGGATACATACCGAACGGTCGACGACATAACGCAACACGGGCAGGAAAAATGTTCAAGCAAGATGCGCCATTGAACGGCCCGAATGGCTTGAATGTAATGTTTAATGCGAGCCAAATCCCGGACAATCCAGGTTATATGGACTTTAATAATCCCACACCACCAGCGCCAGCACCCGTACCGAATCCAGTTATCAATAAGAAAATAATTCACAATCCGGGTCGTATGCTGAGGAGCTCAGGACCGCCGCGAAATTCGATCGAGCCGCCACTACATCGTAACAATTGGATGAACACACATCATACTCGAGGCGGTCCGATACGGCCCGTTGAACCAAAGTTTGGTAATAGGCAATACAATGGTATGGAGGTGCCACGTCGGAATATACCACCAGTGCCGCCTATGCCGATACGAGGACCAATACCACCACCAATTCCCATGGATCCGATGCCGAATCATTTCAATGGACCACCGGGTCCAATGATGCGCAACAATTTGGTAGCTACACGTCCCGGTCCCGGTCCCGGTCGACCATTGCCACCGATTCCACCGCCAATGATACGACGAAACCGTAACATACCACCGATGAGACGTCCAAATGGTGTGCCAGTGGTGCCAGGACGGATTATCAAACCGAAGCGAAATGGTCGACCCATAAAACCAAATAACATCAACAAAAGTGATACTCCGTCGAAAAAGACTCTCAAGGAAATCATCAATCAGTACCCGCTTGACAAGCCCTGGGTGACCGATGAGATTCGGGCGGAACATGCCAAGAAAGAGGACATCGTCAGTCGGCTGACGGGCAATAAAAACGACCAACTCTTCGCAGAGTTCAAAGTACAACGCGATAAGTTTGTCAATCTCTACGAGTCAGCAAGAGACAAGTACTTGGAGGGAACAAAGTCGAAGGTATAAAACCAGAAACAAACAGAATAACCACCTCATGTACATATATGTAATACTTTCCTATTTAAAACGTAGTAATGGCCAAGCATGGCGACGATTTACGAGATGAGTACGGAGAATTAATGCTTTGTGTGCACATTTGTCGTCGGTGGCTTTCTCGAGTAGCGCTTGCAACGTGTTTATGGAAGAATATCAGATTTGCAGGCGAAGCATTAGTTCTTCGTTCCTCAAGGCAGCACTATGCAAACGAGCTCTGTCACTAGGCGTGCGATTTTGTTTCGTTTTTATTCTCTTTTTTGTAATTAATTCAAGTGCTCGTTGAGGGACACTGAGTATATTGCTTTTTGTTTTCTTTTCATGCGGATGAGTGATAAATCTATTTTTACCTTGTGCGGATATACGAGGGTGTACTTTGTGGGCAGTAGGCATACTCTGACTATCGTATTCCTATCAGCGGTCCGTGCACTCTCTGCTTGATATGTAGGTCATGTTAATGTGCTAATTGCTCCTGTTTTATGAAGTGGGTGCTCTTGAAATAATTTTGCCCGGGAGACAACTTCTTATAGATTGTAGAGAGTACTACGTTGTGTGTTTAAAGGCAATACACAGGGTAATACACGATGCCTCATACATGTCATTCTGTTACTGATAAGTCTACCCATGTTCGATCCAAACTGTTTCAGTCTTGACGGGGATTTAGATTTAGATTTTTGCCGACACGTCTTTAAGAACAACGAATAAATGCTCTTATCACTTATGGACCCAGCTCACTGTGCTGTGGCACATCATCTTCTTAATTTGAATTAACACAGAGGAGTCAATTAAGCACGACACTTTTGGGAATCATTATCTAACTTCTTGCCTGCTCTGTAATCTATTCTATCTGGCTTGGTCGTCTTCTTCGTCTTCGTGGCGACACAGACCGGTGTGGTCTTGGGCCTTGTGAGTCTCGCACGATCTTCTCAAGTATGACGTTAAAAAAGTCACATGGTAGTGCGTCGCCTTGCGTAAAACCTTTTTTGACATCGAAGGTCTCGATTAATTCGCTACCGACCTTAATGGAGCAGCAAGAGTTCTTCCTTGTCATCCTACACAACCTAACGAGTCTGTTAGGGATGCCAAAACTAGACATAGCTCTGTATAGCTCGTCTCTATGCACACTATCATATGCGGCATTGAAATCGACAAGTAGGTGGTAAGTTTCGATCTGCATTTCTTGGGACCTTTCCAGGATCTGCCACAGTGTGAAGACTTGGTCTATTTTGAACTTCCCTGGCCTGAAACCACACCTATAAAGACCTATCATGGTGTTGACGAACGGTTCCAGGCGTTCACACAACAGAGAGGCTCTTTGTAGGCGATGGGAGGGGGACTGGTCCCTCTGTAATTAGCACAGTCAAAGGGGTCTCCTTTCTTGTGGATCGGGCAAACGACACTGAGATTCCACTCATCGGGCATGCTTTCCTCCGGCCATATCCGGCTTTTTCTGTTCCTAGAGCTCACGAACAACTTTTCTCGATGCAGCATTGCCTTGTAGGCGTCTTGCTTACCTGCATGGGCCTGCCTGCATTCGTCGTAAAACCACGGGCTTTTCCTGGGCTATGGTGTCGTAAAACCCGGCACGTCAGAGGCATCTATTTGACAACGCTTCCATTCTTCTTCTTCTTTCCGTTAGTGTAGCCGGCGTCGAACTTTCAGAGAGTTTTCGAGGGAGACTCGGTTGGCAAAGTTCCTAGCGGGCGGTTGCGATTGTAGCTTTCCGAAGTCAAACCTTAGTGTTCTTTCTCGTCCCCGTTGATCATGGGACCGACAGGTCCCTTTATGGATAATGTGGTGTGGGAACCGCTTACTTACTATAGACAGGTGCCGCCCCGAACGGAAGTCCACCACCCTAAGTCCGTTCCCAGATGTGTTATCGTGTAGGCTGTGTTTTCCGATGACTCTGGTAAAGTTTTCTACCTTTCCCAGCTGTGCATTGAAGTCTCCTAAAACGGTCTTGGTGTCGTAGCTGGGGAATTTATCGTATGTCGTTTCTAAGAGATCATAGAAGTTATTCTTATTGTTGTCCTCCTTGTGGGCCTCCGCGAGTTCTTCGGGTGCATTCCACGTGCAGAGCCAAAATTCACTGTCCTTTTTTCGTTTGGTGGGGTCGTCAACAGTAAATACGTCCTTGTCCGAGGCTTGTGGTTGCTTCTGAACCGTATTTTATTACGTGGTGACGGAGTTAGCCCCACGCACAACCCCCAACTGGGAGACCAGACCCCTTTGTTTACTTCCGGGCGGAGGGTCCGGGTGTATCCGGTGGCGGTAACCTAGGTAGCTCTATTATGTAGGGCTCATCCGCCGCCGTCTCTTTTCCAGGGTCCCGACCCGATATTAGAGATCTTCTTCTGGACCTTGGTTTCGAAATATGTTCGAGCAACTCCAAAATGGGTGTTGTTCGTGTGGCTCCCACTAACCGGAGCTGTGGACGCTACTGTTGAACGATGGATTGGTTAGCTCGTCCGCCGGCATCCTGAAGAAGAAATAAGCCCTGGAGCCGACTTACTTTTACACTTTCTCATCTCTCGATAGCAACCCCAACGACTTCCCACAGCGGTCGGCCCACTTATTGTGGCTTTATTGGTAAGAACAAAAATTCCCACTGTTTCGGAGGAGCGCATTCTGTCACCCCAATTTTCCAAGACCTTGTTGATGGTTTCGGGTTGTAGCTCACGGATTGCTTGAATGATATTGGCTCTTAAGTGCTTGAATCGTTTCCAGATTGTTGGCATAACATCGGTCCGTCACGGTTCACCACAAAAAAAAAAAAAGACCAAAGGGGTAAAATCGCAGCTCCGAAGCGGCCAATTGACATCGCCAAGACGGAAGACGGCTGATAACACTATTTGGGAATTTGGTGCTCAAAACATCGATTGTGGCATGGCACGCCATCCTGCATGAACCAGGGCTCGCGCCTTCAATTGCTGAATCAATTGGACCTTCTAAGCGAAGAATCCGAGGTCTTTGTGCAGAATTCTCCTCAGGGTAGTGCGTGAAATGTTGAGCTGTTGAGATCGATGGCGAGTTGATAATCCTGAATTGAGTCTCACACTCTCGGCCACAGCAGCCACGTTTTCATCTGCCAAAACAATTTTCGCCGCCTCCATCTGAATACTCGCAAACGCCTCATTGACATCTCGCTTTGATCTACCTATTATGTCAATGTAGTCGGCGTATGCAAGTAAACTGTGCCTCTTGTATTGGCCAGTGATTTTTGGACAATCATTTCTAATACGATGTTGAAGAAATTACACGACAGCGCATCGCCCTGCCTAAATCCTTTTTTGACCTCAAAACTATCGGTCAGGTGTTCACCGATTCGGATGGAGCAGCGCGCATTCTCCAAAGTCATCCTACACAGTCTGACGAGCTTAACAGGGATGTCAAAGGTAGACATAGCGTTGTATAGCTCGTCTCTAATTACGCTGTCGTATGTGGCTTTAAAGTGGTGAGTGTCGACTTGGAATTCATAGGTTTTTTCGAGGATCAGCCGTAGTGTGAAGATTTGGTCGATGGTGGACTTCCCTGGCCTGAATCCGCTTATTTACAAAAGGCTTCAGGTGTTCGCACAAAACGGCAGAGAAGATTTCGTAGGCGATGTTAAGAAGACTTATTCCTCTGTAGTTGGCGCGGTCAAATGAGTCTCCTTTCATGTAGATCGGGCATATGATGCTGAGACTCCATTCCTCGGGCATGCTTTCCTCTGACCATATCTTAGAGATGAGCTGATGCATGCTCCTAACAGCTGCTTTGAAGAGCTCAGCAGACAGTCTGTCAGCGCCAGCAGTTTTATTCGACTTGAGTTTCGATATGGCGATCTTAACTTCGTCCAGGTCAGGGGGACGGAATTCTCTGCAGTCTTCGTCGCTAAGAAATGGATCATTCTGCCTGACAGCGGCATATTGACTAACATAGCCGTTATACAGTCTGCATAAGTGGGTTTTCCATATTCTCAACATCGACTGCGATTCCAATAGGTGTCCGTTCTCATTCCTGCAGGCTTCCGTTCTGGCTTTATAACCTTGGCATGTCCACTTTATCTGTTGATAAAACTTCCGAACGTCACGCGCGCCTGCAGTAACACCTCTCCAAATCCTCAATCGCGCGCTTCTCGTGCTCGTTCTTCTTCTGAGAAGCTTATGCTCCTCTTCTTTTTAACTCGTAGAGCTCACGAGCTGCTCCTCTTCTTTTTAACTCATAGAGCTCACGAGCTGCTCTTGTTCTTTTATGTAGCGAGGCTTTATATGCATCCTGCTTCGCTGTGTGAATCCTCCTGCACTTGTCATCGAACCAGGTGTTTCTTCGTGGTGGAGCCTTGAAGCCCAAATCTTCGGATGTAGAGCTTTTCAGGGCTTGTTTGCAAAGGTTCCACTGCTGTTCTATTGAGAGCGTGGAGGGTTCAGGTGTATTGAGCTAAAGGGAGACGCGATCGATAAAAGTACGAGCGGTTTCTGGCGATAGTAGCTTTCCGACGTCATAACTTTCTATTCTTATTCTACTCCGCTGCGTTCGTGATATCCGTAGGCGCATCTTGGCTACTACAAGATAGTGGTCCAAGTCGATGTTAGCTCCTCGGAAAGTTCGAACATCAAGAATACTGGAGGAGTATGTATCTGACGTCGATCGCGATGTGATCAATCTTGTTAGTGATTGATTGATCCGGTGCGGGAAGCGCGTACTGGCTAGAAGGAGATTTCGCCCCGTAGCCTGTGTCCATTATCGGATGTGGTGTTGTGTAGGCTATGTTTGCCGATGACTCGTTCAAAGATGCTTTCCTTACCCAGCTTAGCATTGAAGTCATAGCTGAGACATTGGGCATACGTTCTGTCTAGGGGATCGTAGAACTCTTCTTTGGCGGAGTCATCCTTGTCTGGTGGCGTGGACGCAGATCAGGTTGATGTTAAAAAATGTAGCCTTGATACGGATCGTTATGAGGCGTTCACTCACATGCCGAAAGCTAAGGACTTTTTCCCTTAGTCAACCTCGAACAACATTGAGGGCGTAGTGGTGTGTGTGCTGGACTCTGGCGCATGATGAGCGATAACGTGCCACGTAAGCTTTCTTGGTTCTTTCATTTATGTTGTCCTTCCAGCTAAGCTTGGAATCTAGAATTATTCCAAGATACCTAGCGGATTTCTTCGGAATCAGGTCGATACCTTTTATACGTGGATGTGTGTACTTAGGTATTGATCTTTTTCGTGTGAAGAGGACAATCTCAGTTTTAGTTGGGCTTACCCCTAGGCCCAGTTCCTTGGCCCAGTTATTCACCAATAACAGCGCACAACTTAGTCTTTCACTGAGGACCTGAGGAAATTTTCCAGGTACCAGGATGGTAATGTCATCGGCATAGGCTGTGTCGTTGAAACCCTGTGTCTCTAGGAGCTTTCGCAATTCGTCGACTACGAGGAGCCACAGGAGAGGCGACAGAACACCCCCCTGTGGTGTTCCTCGGTTGACTCTCACTCTTCCATTTGCTCCTCCTATCGACGAGTTTACTATACGAGTGTTTAGCATTTGTTCAACCCATCTACAGATTCCCGAATTTATGTGGGCCATCCGTAGGCTAGACATTATTGCCTCGATACTGACGTTATTGAAGGCACCCTCAACATCTAGAAAGGCCCCCAGGGCATATTCCTTAGCATATGTCGCTTTATAGCGGTCTAGAGCGTCCGCAAGTTGTTCGGCTGCACGGGGTCTGTTCAGGGACCTTATTATTCCACGTACAGAGCCGAAGATCATTGTCCTTTTTTCGTTTTTTTTGCAAGGGTCGTCAGCATTAATCCGGTCCGTTTTATCCGTGGCTTGTGGTTGTTGCGGAGTTTGCGTTTTTGTTTTTGCCGTAGGCCAACCAACTAATCCTGTTTTTTCGGCGTAGGAGGCTCGCCATTCGCCCTTCCCCGTCTGCAAGTCCCAAGAGGTGGGGTTGGGACTTATTAAGATGTTCGTCTGCGGTGGCTCTTTTCGCTATTTAGCAGGCCAGCATCCGTCGGATAGATGCTACCCCTTTGTAACTTCTTTGCCATCTAACCTATGTTTTAAAAAAAAAAGCACCAGATGGCCCACCCCGTACTAGGTACTAGGTATTTTTCCTTAAACCCTATGATTCGTTTTTTAGGGTTCCGTACCCAAAGGTAAAACGGAACCCTATTACTAAGACTTCGCTGTCGGTCCGTCTGTCACCAGCCTGTATCTCATAAACCGTGATAGTTAGACAGTTGAAATTTTCACAGATGATGTACTCCTGAATCTGCGCAAAACTCTCCCTCTCCCTGTTACCTTCGCTCGCACAACGTTCAACGTTATAAAACCATAGCCTTGAGTACGGGTGTGACTATCAAAAAAAAAAATTGTGTATACCAGTTGCTTCAATGACTAAGTATCGGATTTTCCAATAAGGACTTGACAACTTTTTTCAGGGTTCCGTACCCGAAGGTAAAACGGGACCCTATTACTAAGACTTCGCTGTCCGTCCGTCTGTCACCAGGCTGTATCTCATGAACCGTGATAGTTAGACAGTTGAAATTTTCACAAATGATGTATTTCTGTTGCCGCCTTAACATCAAATACCAAAAATAGAATAAAATGAATATTTGAGGTGGGGCTCCCATACAACAGACATGATTTTCATCCAAAAAAATCCCCTTGGTCACATACTGACCTATGGTTAGTCGACATTATCACACAACCAGTAACAAACTTCCCAGCTTTGTTGCCGCTACCACGACAAATACTAAAAACAGAACAAAATGAATATTTAAGGCGGACTATATCCAACGCAGAATTTGGTCGGCTCTAGTCCTATCTAGGTCTAGGACAACCACCCCTGAGAGTAGTGAACGAACATCAACGACTCCAACCACTGCACTCCGTTCAGGTTGTGTGTGTGAACACATCATAAGAGAATATAAAAAAAAAAAAAAAAAAAACTCTTGAACCTGCGCGAGTCTCTAAAAAAAAAAAAAAAAAAAAGTTTAAGGGGGGCTCCCATACAACAGACATGATTTTCATCCAAAAAATCCCCTTGGTCACATACTGAACTAAGGTTAGTCGACAATATCCCACAACCAGTAGCAAACTTCCCAGTTTTGATCGCTTTTGTGTCTTTGATGAATTAATCCTAGCTGCAAACCTTTTTCCCATATTTCTACAACCAAGATCTATCATCATACAAAAAATTTGATTTAATGTGATGACTGATGAGGTAACATACATAGTCTCTTTCATATTTATATATACAGATGGTACGGAACCCTTCGTGTGCGAGTCCGACTCGCACTTGGCCGGTTTTTCATTTAAAGCCGCCACCAAAATGTCCTCAGTGTCCCTTTAGAGCTATTTAAAAGCTGTCCAAAAACTAAACCGAAAAAGGAAATTGCCTCACTGACCGAGCTCAATTAAGAAACAGAAAAACGTTCTAATTTATTATCTAATGCACGTACATGGAACAATTCCTACTATTAGCTTAAATTAAAACAAAATAAAGAAAAGAAATTAATTAAAATTAAGAAAAACACATTACTTTTTCGAAAATGTGCATACGAGCATCCTGCTAAACTATTTGGATTTTTGGCTAATCTTTTTGCAGGATAATGCGAATAACATGACCGAGCCGGACAAAAAAACCGCTGAAAACAAAAGCAAATAAAAAAGAAATTCGAAAGCATTTTCTCATTTTATTTATTATTTTTTTCTTCTTTCTTTTTCGCTCACTTATAAAAAGAAAACAAGTTAATGCAAAAGAAATAAGAAAAACAAATAATGCAAATCATAAACTTATATAGACACACATAAAGTGAGGACACTTTGTCGCTCTTAATTAAATCGTTATCGTTAACGTAATCATTTCAATTGTAACCATTACTGGAAAAGATCTAGATATTTATCGAATTTTAAAATTTTCTAAATAAATACATATTTATATAAATTGATTTCTGTTTTCGCCGACCACACGTATAAGTATTAATTAGTGTGACACTCAATTATTGATTATTAAATAAATATTAAATCAAAATGAAAACTAAAGAAAATCATTCTCTTGAGAAGGCCACGAAAGAATTAATAATTGGTTGGTCGTCGGGTATTATACGATTCAATTCTCTCACTTTCTTGCTCCAGCAACACGAACATGTGGACGAGGTCAATACTTTGAGATTTCTCTTTTTTTGCGAGTGTTTGTGCGCTTTCTCTCTCAGTAAAATGTAAAATCCACACACACAAAAACGAAATGCGCACTAAGTGTCACTTTGTGGTGAGCTCTCTACTGAATCGTGTAATGATTCATTCAACACGAAGAGGAAACCCAAAAGAGAGTAGTAAACAAAAGTTGACGGAAAGAATTGAATCGTATAATACCTGACTGAATAGTCTCGTAACAAGGCTTTGCTTTTGCTCTCTATATGTCTTTTCTCGTTTTTTTTTTTCGTTTCTAAAGCGGCGTTCACACCATACGATTTGTCTATACGATTTTTTTGACAATCAAAAGTACGTAGCGTTCACACTATACTGCAAGTTTAATAGATTTCATTTGTGAGAGGGGATTTGTGTCGTGAATATCGTTACCCCTGTTTTTTTTAAATATACATCCGAGTTGTTACAAAATGGGGAGAATGAAAGGCATGCCTGTCGTAAGAGGCGAGGCGCTGGAGTACTGCCTTTCTCCAAAGTTGGGAGTTTTTCTAGGGTGAGGTGCTAGACCTCGAGCTTTGCGGGACTCATCTGGAAGTGACCTTGCGATCGCGAAGCTCCACCGGTAGCTATAATCTGGTACCACGAGAAACAAGAGCCCCCGCAACTGGCGGTCGGTATCTCGATGTCTGACGTCGGTCCCGGCGGCTCCCAAGTGGAAGTATCGTGGTGGCGTGTAGTAGAAAATATTTTTGGAGTTATAACCACAGGGTTTAGACTTTTGCTGACCACTACCAATTTAAGCCAGCTAAATACATATATCCGTAGCTCGGAAGTAGACACCAATCCCGCCAACAATAGTCTATTATTACATCTACAAGCTTGGAAATGCCATAACTTGTCACTAAATTGGTCGTCATATCGCCTTTGTCCGCTGATGTTCACCCTTCGAAATCACAAAAAAAGTGAAAAACGTATGGAAGTATCATTTCTGACTTTTACACATACACGGGCGCCCACACAAGCAAGGGAAAAAGTCGAAAATTCTGAACTTCATACTACAAATCGTCAAATCGTATCGACTTGCAGTATGGAGCGTTCACATTGACGATTTGCAGTACAGACACGAGTCATCAAGCAAATCGTATAGACAAAATCGTATGGTGTGAACGACGCTTATCTGTGCGTTGATTGATTCCTTTTTCTTTAATATAAAATTGATTTTTAAACTATAAATGTAAAGTATAATCAATGAAGCCGAGATTTATTTGAATATATTGCGCTATTATGGTATATACATATGAATACTATTGACAAAGATTTATTTGAAAAAAAAAAAAAGAATTAAAAACAACATAATGGAACGTATGCGAAATGAAATCGAGTTGATATTGTGGAATTATTCAAATTGTACGTGTAATCAAATGCATAGGTCTGCAACATTCATTACAAAACGAAACAAAAAATAAAAAAAACGTTAAATAAATCAATTTTATTTGATTAAGTAGATGTACTTTTAGCTTGGGGAGAACACTAGATGCGGATGCGGTTGCAGATGACTAAATGAATAGGTAAATCGGTACAAGTGTATATTAAATGAAATTCACTACACTACACAGGTCTCCCATTGAACATAAAACAACGAATAGAATTCCAATTGGGCTGGCCGTGGTGTAACTAGTGGTTAACATCATCGACCGTCGAGGGGAGGGTCTATAGTTCAAAGTCGTTTCATAGCCAAGGAAAGCAATTCCTATAAGAAAAAAAAAAAAAAACTATGCACCACAGCTGTGAATGGGAAGTGATCAAATGCACTGTTGCAGGCAGAACACTCACAGTATATGGTCAATTGAAACTCATCCTCTGCATATGCAATATAACACCAAAAGTGCATGAAACAATTGCTGAGAACTATAACCAACGCGAAATTCGTTCAGCTCTCATTCTATCTAGGATAACCACCGCTGAGAGTAGTGAACGAACATCTACGACCCAAACCACTGCCCTCCGTTCAGGGCTGGAATCGGCTAAGGTGATAGTCACTTTGGTGACAGTCATTTGTTACTATCATCATCTTTTGGTATCGGGTAAGATTATCACAAAAAAAGTTTAGAAAGGGAGCAGCACTTGCTTTTTCGGAGTCGATGACAGATAAGAATGCTGTCAAATGATCAAAAAAAAAATTCTAAAAATCCGATACCGAATCACCTTAGCCGATTCCACCCCAGGTTGTGTGTCAAACATCAAAAACACCATAAAGAGTATATAACTCTTGTACCTGCGCGAAACTCTCTCTCTCCCTGTTACCTTCGCTCGCACAACGTTCACCGTTATAAAACCATAGCCTTGAGTGCGGGTGTGACTATAAAAAAAAAAATGTGTATTCCAGTTGCTTCAATGGCTCAGTATCGGGTTTTCCAATAAGGACTTGACAACTTTTTTAGGGTTCCGTACCCGAAGGTAGAACGGGACCCTATTACTAAGACTTCGCTGTCCGTCCGTCTGTCACCAGGCTGTATCTCATGAACCGTGATAGTTAGACAGTTGAAATTTTCACAGATGTATTTCTGTTGCCGCTATAACATCAAATACTAAAAATAGAATAAAATGAATATTTAAGGTGGGACTCCCATACAACAGACATGATTTTCATCCACAAAATCCCCTTGGTCACATACTGACCTAAGGTTAGTCGACATTATCACACAACCAGTAACAACAAACTTCCCAGCTTTGATCCCTTTTGTGTCTTTGATGTACTAATCCTAGCTGCAACCCTTTTTTCTTTAATTACGAACAGCCAATAATAAATATCCTTTAAGCTTTGATGATCCCTATTGTGTCACTGCTAAGTTAATCCTTGCTGCAAACCCTTTCGTATAATTGCTATTCCCCTCCTTTTCCATCCTGATAGGTTAAGATATCAAATGTTGTAACAAATTCAGTTGTGAAATTAACTTTCGATCATATCACACAACCAATAAAACACTTCCATCATTGATCCCTATTGTGTCCTTGATATTGATTTGAATTCAATGGACACTTAGAAGATCAACTATCTAGGTAGGTAGGTAGGTAAGACCGTAGCCTTCACAGAGATGGGAAGAACACACATAGGCCAGGGAGGCCCGTTGTGTAGCTACGAGGGGGTTTAGCCCCCTATTCGTGGAACCATTTTGTGCTTCTTAAGAAATTAAGATCAGATATCCCTACTTGCTGAACTTCGGTCAGATCGATAATCGTGGTGGATATCACGTTTCACTTCAGCCAGGATAGAGCCTCTTTTATTGCCATCAGTTCCGCCTGGAAAACGCTGCAGTGATCAACTATCTAATCATGGAAATTTTTGATCATCAAAGTATGTAATATGCTTATAACCTGTCTGCAACCAAGATCTGTCATCAAGCAAAAAATGGTTTCAAACGGATTAGCCGTTTTAATGTGATCACTGATGAGGTAACATACAACGTCTCTTTCATATTTTTTTATACAGATGGTACGGAACCCTTCGTGCGCGAGTCCTACTCGCACTTGGCCTTTTTGTTTTTTTTTTTTTTTTAAGTAAAACGCACACCATTTGAGATATTTCAAAAACTTTATTATAGGCTTGAAGTACAATCAAAACATTTATGAATGGAACTCTACTTTGTTCATATGGCCACCGCGGGCACGTTTGCAGCGGTCGATTCGTTCGACCCAATTTTCGATGACTCGGCCACACATTTCGGCCTAAACGGCCGCTATTTCGCGTTCAATGTTGGCTCGGAGCTCTTCCAACGTCGTCGGATTGTTGGCATAAACCAATGACAACGTAGCCCCAAAGAAAATAGTCTAGAGGCGTTAAATCGCACGAACGAGGCGGCCAATCAACTGGCCCATCTCTTGAGATGACACGCTCATCAAACTTACTCTTCAATACATCGATTATAACCTGTGGCTTGTGGCACCATCCTGTTGAAACCACATGTCGTCCAAGTCCATATCTTCCAATTCGGGCCAAAAATAATCAGTAAACATGGCGCGATAACGCTGGCCATTCACAGTCAAGTGCAACTACAACTACCACCGCAGCCGTTTGCTGTCGTTGTAAAGTCGTTCAATCAATACACATTGGAGCGAGTTTCATCGGCGGTTTTTTTATTTTTTTTTTTTTTTTTGACAGCGAGGTTACTTCTGTGAGTTAAGTTGGAGGTGAATTCTATAGAGTGAAGTTGGTATCAGTAAAAAACTTGAAGAGTTATACTGAAATTAGTTCATAAATGGCTAAAACAATTTGAAAAAAACATTATTGCTAAAATGTGTGGCTACTGTAGCCTATAAAAAGTTAAATGCAAAAAAAAAAAAAAAAAAAAAGAGGACGGTGGTGGGCAAGACCAAGTTATCAAACGTATTCCTCCAACGTTGAATTCAAAATCGCAAGACGCCGTGTAGTTTCGAATTTTCGAAATTACAGCGCTGCGACACGACTACATACGTGCCAATGTGACTTCATATATTTCGGTTGTATGAATATGGATTTGACAGCTACGGCGTTTGTAGTCGCGCTGTCGCATCGCCGTGTAGTAGATTTTAACGTCATGTATGACATGTTCGGTTTTTATATATTTTTTTTTTGTTTTGTTGCATGAACCTCCAAGCGACTGAAGCCACATTTCATTATAGAAATTCCTAGGTCGCGCGTTTGACATATGTTTATCGTAGGTCGGTACCAGGCCTGTCAAAAGCCCCACCGCTCGAACGCAACATTGTGATTCGGCCATAGGGTCTTAAGTTAGAAACACATACAGGCTACCGACTAACGATATAATGTGTCAGACGCACGCAACCACAATTCGTAACACACAATCCGGCTTCAAGTCAGCTGCACGTAGAGAGCTTAGTTTCACAAATTTCTCACAACACAATGAGATACATCTGTCAAACGCACGTCCGAGTAGAGAGTAGCTCTACTCCGGCGCTTTGCTCGACTTTACGATATGAGGTCGAGCAAAAGTTGACGTAACATTATGTGTTAATTCATAGGATATCATCGGCCCTACTCATGCTGTCAAAGTCGGCGCGCGCGCAAGCCTGTATGTGTTCCTAATGGAACACAAATAAAGATTTCATTCAAAAATAAATTGAATGATTCATTTTGCGCCACCCTGTAGTTTTCTTCTTTGATGGCGTTATACCCCATGAAGGACCAGAGCCAGGGATAACGATAGGGATGCCAAAGGTTTGTACGTCTGCCCGGTGTTCCAGCGAGGATTGGTTGTTGCTTTAGTAACACCAACAACAAACGACGCGGTGGAACATCACAGCTGTCCACGGAGTGAGTAGGCAATACATATGATTTCTATAATGCTTTCTTCTTACTTTATTGCAATGCATTGAATATCCATTTGGTTAATATTCGAAAGATATCCCAAACCTAAATGGTGAATAGAAACTGAAGTCCGAGAAAAAGGTGAAGCAGATCCTTAATCCTTGTACTTGTGCGTCAGTACCTTGTACTGATACTTGGTTTTAGCCAAGTACCTTGTACTGGTACTTGGTTTTAGCCAAGTGATGGTTCTTAGCCTCAATTTATGTAGATCTGTTTAGGTGTTTCAAGGTCACCAGCTCTTTCTGTGAGCTGCGGCAGGGTTCTTAGACGAATAATGGGTAATGTAGCGGGTCTCTTCCGATCACCGCAATCAACTGCGTCGGGCGCGGTCAGTACTTAGGTGAAGGACCGCTTGGGAACACCGCATGTTGTTGGCATCAAGCTGCGTTTTTGCTGTCGCTCCATCCAACCACAACACTGTCCAAGCAATCTTATCCATTTCTAACCCCCGGCCCAAAAAGAGCGGTGTTATAAGTTCGACATGTCTCTGTGTTTGTATGTGGCATCATAGGTCCTATACGAATGGACCGATTATGAGGTTTTTTTGTTTAAAAGCTAACGTGATCGAGATGTTTCTTAGTCAGGGTCTACATGGCGCGTGTTTAACGAAGGGTGAAATAAGTGCAAAAGAGGGGGTAAGTGAAACAGAAATACAAGGGCACAGTCACGCGCGGGTAAGCTACTTCGTGCGTTTTTCTGACATTTCCTTATCTCATTTTCTTTGTTTTGCGTTGTCGCTTCACTCATGTTTCTGTTTTCGGATTTAGAAGTGTACGTTTGGATACCATTCTTACTTTTCAAACTTCACCACAGGTTAACGACAACGAAATGTGAAACGAAATGTCAAAACACACGCGCGTAAAGAAAAGCTCCATGTAGACCCGTGTTCAAATTGGAACGAAAGTTAGAAAGAAATAGGCCAAAAAAAACACGGGCCATGTAGACCCTGACTTAGCTACAATTTATGAAGATCTGTTCAGCTGTTTCAAGGTCATCAGCTCTTCTTGTTGGCTGCGGTAGGGTTCTTAGACGAATAATGGGTATCTACATTACTCTCAAACATATCTGTGACGACATTTGAAACGCCCATGTATGCTGGTAGCACTGAGTTACTCTGACGATGGAACTCGAAGAAGGAGACGAAATCCAGTATCGCCTATTAGTAAACCCATCAAGTTTGGGCTCATTAGCTTCGTCTTAATTAGTTCTGTTCATTTCTCCTGATGACGAGGACCATCGAGTATGGGCCTATATATACATAAGTACATTATTTTTTTGTGTCGGGGGTTAATTGAAATTTTTAATATTATCACATACGGAAAGGTTTAATGATGTGGTTTTCAATGGTTTAGAAGACATGTATCTTCTTTTTTTTATGGTTTATCACACAACCTGAACGGAGTACAGAGGTTTAGATCGTAGATGTTCGTTCACTACTTTCGAGGGGTGGTTGCCCTAGATTAAAAAGAGGGTAATCGACCGAATTTTCACGTTGGTCGTAGTTCTCAGCAACTTTTCCATGCACTTACGATGTTATATTAGAATTGCACACACAGAGTATGAATCTGAAGTGACCATATACTGTGAATGTTATGCCTTCATCAGTATGTTTGATCACTTCTCATTCATAACAGCTGTGTTGTATATTTCTTTGTTTTGCCTTTTTTAATTAATTTCCAACAAAAAGTGGCTGGACGGATAAGTTGCCTAATTACGCGTCGAATGAAATCAGTCCCATGTCAGTAACATCTTTGGTTCTCGAGATAATCGAGACCGAAATTCCGTCCTCACATACGCTCGCACAGCCATCGCTATAAAAACCTTGGACTTGGATTCTATTGACCTTGAAACGTGGAGATATGTCAAAACTTGGTATTCGCAAAATAGGCCCCATTAAAATAGCTTCCCTGACTAGAGCCAAGCCTCAGTCACCCATGTTGTGTGTGTTTCTTTTTCACACAGGTGAAAGGGATCTACAGTTTTAGTGCCGAGTATACCGAGGCAAGTATACTACAGGGGGCAAATCGTCTCTTCCGTGAACGTATTACTCGTCACGTAAAAACACGCATTTGGGATTATGTTGTCCGTGAACGTATAACTCGTAACGTAATTTCGAATTATGTGTTCCGTGAACTAGCACTTTTGTTTCCGTGAACGTACTGATTATTTCGAAACGTCATTCGATAGTCAATTTCGTGACGGAATATTCTAAATCGGCAGCAGAATGGAAGTTAAAGGACTGAATTTTACTTTTTTTGTTGGAGAAAAATGTATTGACTTATTTTTGTTCCTTTATAAGATATAAATAAAAGTTTATAATGTTTATGAAAACAGTTTGTTTCGGGTTCATATATTCAAATATTTTAATTCAACAGCTACTGTTTAATGCTATTTCTCACTTGTTCTCCAATGCTTGTGAGGTTTGTCGCCCGTTCAATTAAGACGTGTTCCGCGATTGTATTGACCGGAGAAGCTTGGCACGGGAACGGGATTCGATAATCGATGCAGATGTTATGCAAAGCTGCGCAAATATTTGCAAATGAAGATACTTTTTCTGGGCTGTACCGTCCTCTCTGATTATATTGCAGCATTTTTCATCGTTCTTTTAAAATTCCAATTGTGCGCTCAATTACATTCCTTGCTTTGGAAGGTATTTCATTAAACAGGCATTCATTTGAGCCACACACCAGAGCTCGGAACTGCTCTTCGAGAAAATTTCTTTCATTTGATTGCTTCCACACAAATGAATCGTGAGCTGCTCCTCCATATTTGCAATTAATTTTTAAAATCCGGTTCTTATGATCACAAATCTTTCATAGCAAAATACAAATTTTTTTTATGTTTTCATTACACAAAAATTGACTTACAATCATGACATTCAGGCATTTTCAATTGCTTACGCTTTTTCGGCCAGGGAAAGCGGATTACTTCCGTCCCGCAAACGCCTTATTCTGATTTTCTCAGTGGATTCCTCTTCATTTTCATTTAATAGCATGAATAACACAACCGGATCCATAATTTTCTTATTTTTAGTTTTTTTTTCAATCACTTCTAACTTTTAGACGATTCCAAACCGAAATAAATGACACTTCGAATGAAATTGTATCAGATATTGTACCAGTTTTTGTAGTATAGATCTATTACATTACGTTCCGTAAGCGATCGAATGCCATGATCTCAATATACTCGATACGATCGTTTGTATTGTAATTAATTACGAAACGGATGACTGCTCGATCACGGAAGAGACGATTTGTCCCCAGGTTGTTTTGCCAGTACCCCGCCGTGGAGGGACGCAGCGAAATAAACATTCGATGGCTTTGGTTTTATCGGGATCCGAACTCGCTCATCGTGCGTCAGAGCAGGGATAATGAATGAGATACCAATCCACTGGCTCTGACAGGCACTTTTGACAGGTTGCACCTACAAACGTTTTGCGATTTGACGGCGTCTTGACTATGTCATTCTGCCTTATACCGACGTCTTGATTCTACACATCCACGTCTTGAGACTAAAAGTAGAAACATAATGTGGCGTGCGCGCGCGCGTGCTTTTGATCGGCTTTGTACCGATTTACGGGAAAAAGTGTCAGACGCACGCAACCACAATTCGCAACACACAATCTGGCTTCAAGTCAGCTGCGCGTAGAGAGCTTAGGAATATGACAATACTATGTTCTGTTTCCTCAAAATGTACACATATGAATTTAGTGCAGAAAGAAGAGTAGATTTGTGTTCTGTTCTATTTATATGATTTAATTGAAACATGTATGTATGTATGTTGGCGTTACAGTCCATGAAGGACCTGAGCCGAGCTTCTCTTCCGATCACCCATGTTGTGTGTGGTTTCATTTTCCCATAGGTGAAAGGGACCTACAGTTTATTGCCGGTTCCGAACGGCGAATTTCGAGAAGCTTTTCATGACAATTTTACTACAGGGGGTTTTGTCAGAACCCCGCTGAGGAGAAACACCGTGAAAAACACGTTCGATGACATGGCTGTGTCGGGATTCGATCCCGTGTCATCGGCGTCAGAGGCCAACACACTATCCACTGCGCCACGGTGCTCTCATCTCATTGAAACATAAATATAAGAAAATTTCAGCTCAAATAAAGGTATATGCTCATAAAAAAATATGCATTTGGTTCTGTAATACCCATCATGATTAGTTTGCATCCAAAAAATCCAATAATAAGCTACGAAAATGTATGCATGTTGAAAGCGAACAACTCGGAACACTACATGACAAAACACGTTACACTATTCTGCTACAATCGAACAACACAATGAAATACATCTGTCAAACGCACGCCTTGAGTAGAGAGTAGCTCTACTCCGGCGCTTTGCTCGACTTTACGATATTTACGATATGAGGTCGAGCAAAAGTTGAGGTAACATTATGTGTTGCTTCATAAGATATCGTTGTTCCTACTCATGCTGTCAAAAGCACGCGCGACTTACGTTTTTCATTCTTTTGTTTCGATCAATTAGAAGAATCTACACATCGTTTTCTTTTAAACACTTTATTCACTCATAGCTCAACAACGAATGACTTAAAAACTAACTTAACTTCCGATTGCAAGTTCGTTGCCATCGTCGACTTTTCGTTGACGCTGCCAACGACCTGCATTACAAAATAATTGCGAGCTCCGACGGAAATGCTTCGTCAATATAATTAATTAAAATATTCTCGATGACAATGACCGAAAGTTCTTCGATGGGGTCATCGGTGTTACATTACACATAACTCGCGCGCGCACGCCACATTGTGTTTCTACTTTAACACAATGGTAAATCAGAAGCGTCGTTTTTAAACGAGAATAACACGTATGGTATCGGTGTGTATTACAAAAGCCACAACCAACCCCTGCGGGGATCAACGGGCAGACGTACGAAAGATTGGTATCTCATTGTTTATCCCTGCTCCTTACGTTCCCGGTGCACTAAAAATACACAAATTCGACGTTTATATTTCGCGGACATTTGACCGTTAATGTCTGGTAAAACAGATCGCACACACATGTACAGCTGATCAAAAAAATAGGTGTGGGGATTTTTTTTCTCATAAATTCAAGTTTTTAAATATTTCTCTCAGTAACTTGCGGTTTTTTTACTGTGATATTAATGAAATTAAAGTATTTCAACAAATTTTATTAATTTAATGGTTTTATAGCAAAGAAATAACAAGATTAAGGTGCAAAAACTGTCGATGTTTTAAGTTTTGTTGTACTTGGCCAAAAAAAATTGGTGTGTCGTCCTAAAATATGAAAACTTGTGGTTTCTTATCAATTCTTTTTAGGGTTCCGTACCCAAAGGTAAAACGGAACCCTATAATAGACATGAGTTTCATCCAAAAAATCCCCTTGGTCACATACTGACCTAAGGTTAATCGACAGTGTCCCACAACCAGAAGCAAACTTCCCAGTTTTGATCTCTTTTGTGTCTTTGATGAATTAATCCTAGGTTAGGTTAGGTTGACGTGGTAGGCGTAAGCCACACTTAGGCCGAAACCGGCCCATTGTGATACCACCTGGATCAGGTTACCCTGATCCGCTACCCGGGAATCAACCGGTGCTTCTAATAAGGCGGTGGAGTTGAGCTATTTTTTGGTTTGCTAGCTCACTCAGATTGTCGAAGAAGGGCGCGCCGAGGTAAATCCTCCTGCGATTCGCAAAAGAGGGACATGAGCAGAGGAGA
Source organism: Eumerus sabulonum (assembly GCA_951905685.1). Lineage (NCBI taxonomy): Eukaryota > Metazoa > Arthropoda > Insecta > Diptera > Syrphidae > Eumerus > Eumerus sabulonum. The sequence goes on from OX645062.1 coordinate 71,690,764, forward strand.
TGGTGTATTGATTCCTCCTCCTCCTCGTCCATGCAGCCGCGACAGTAGTCATTGTAGGGTAGCCCCAGTCTGGCGGCGTGTTTTTCAATGGTGCAGTGACCTGTAATGACACCCACTACCGTGCTTAAGGTTGCCCTTTTGGTTGCCACCAGGTCCCTGGTTCGTCCTAAGTTTAACTTAGGCCACAATTGTTTGGTGATGAAGCCGATATTGCTCTCATTCCATTGGAGATTTGTCTCCTCTATGGTTTGAAGCTTTATCATATGCTTTACCGTACTTATTGGTGTTTCTAGGTACCCGAGGGTAGGTAGGCTGAGTGTGCTTGACCCTAACCTTGCGAGTTCGTCGGCCGCGCAGTTTCCTGGAATATCCCTATGCCCGGAAACCCACAGTATTTTAATGTCGAACTGTTCAGCCATCTCATCTAGAGAAAGGCGACGGTTAATGGATGTTTTTCATTTGTGGGTTACTGCTGCCAGGGATTTTATCGCAGATTGGCTATCCGTGCAAGTGATAATATCCTTTGTGGATATTACATTGATCCTGAGCCATGCCAGGGCCTCCGTTATCGCAGTTATTTCTGCCTGAAACACACTACAGTAATTTGGGAGTCTGAATGATAGGTTGAGGTTAAGTTCCTTGGAGTAGACCCCATTGCCTACACCCGACTCCATCTTAGAGCCATCGGTATAGAGAGAGATCGAGTCCTTTGGTATGACTTTCCCTTCAGCCCATTCCTCCCTGGATGGAAAGATAACTTCGAAGTTCCTGGTGAACACATTCTGCGGGTTGATGTAGTCAGTGTCCATGGGTACTTTGAAGTGTTTTAGAAGAGTGGTGTGCCTTTTTTGAGATGTGGGCCATTTTCTTATGCTCCTCATCCTTAGTGCCGCGCATGCAGCAACTTGCTTGCTGAAAAGGTCTAATGGTGGAAGATGTAGCAGAACATTTAAGGCCTCCGTGGGGGTTGATCTGATCGCTCCGCTTATATATTAGCTGGCCGATCTTTGTACCTTTCCCAGAAGGTTTCCATTGACTGCTTTGTCCAGAGCAGTCCACCAGACTACGACGCCATACACGAGGATAGGCCTTATGAGTGCTGTGTAAAGCCAGTACATAATGCTTGGTTGGAGACCCCACCTCCTGCCCACTACTTTCTTACAGCTGTAGAGGGCAACAGTTGCTTTCTTGACCCGATCAAGAATGTTGGGTTTCAAATTCAGCCTCCTGTCAAGGACCATGAATTAATCCTACCTGCAAACCTTTTTCCCATATTTCCCATTATTGTTATTCACCTTTTCACATCGTTGCTGTCAAGTAAGATAATTGATTTGAATTCAATGGACACTGATGATCAACTATATCTCATCATGAACATTTTTGATTATCAAAGTAATATGCCGATAACCTGCCTGCAACCAAGATCTGTCATCATACAAAAAATGTGATTTAATGTGATGACTGATGAGGTAACACATGTACATAGTCACTTTCAAATTTATATATACAGATGGTGCGGAACCCTTTTTTATTTTTTTATATATAGGGCTAGTGCTATCAATAGCAATGCGGCACTGCGACCTTTGCAGATCTATTGTGCCTGCTAGCCGATTTAGCCGAGTAGCCTCTCCACCTCCACAATGAAGTTGAGAATGCTCCTCGTAGGAGCCAGGGTGATCCCCTCAGGAGTCATAACTTTACTGAGAAGGATACGCTTCCTAAGATGGCAGAGAGCAGCACACTCACACAGTATGTGTTCCGCCGTCTCATCGTCCTCAAGACAGAGCCGACACTCAGTTTCAGACGAGAGGCTAATTTTGTTTAAATGATATCTCAGACCGCAGTGTCCCGTTAGATAGCTGACTAGTCTTCTGATATCCATCCTATTGAGTTTGAGTATGTCAATAGGGTGCTTGTTCAGGGGTCGTATAAGTCGTTTAGATTGACGGAGTCCCCGAACGCTGTTCCAAAAGGACAGGTGTTGTGATTTTTCCCACTTGTCTAAGAAGTAATTTATCTTAGACGCGGGAATGCCGCAGAATGGTTCCGGACCTATATACTTGTCACTGGAGCCCTTCCTGGCAAGTTGGTCGGCAATTTCATTGCCCTTAATACCTTTATGGCCTGGCACCCACCAAAGTTTAACATTGTTTCTTTTGGCGAGGTCTTGTAGGGCGTCATGGCATTCCTTGACGGTTTTTGAGTTCGTGCTGTACGAACCCAGCGCTTTAAGCGCTGCTTGCCTGTCAGAGAATATGTTGATGGTTACTCCTCTAATGCCAGTCTCAAGATTTAGATTTACGCATGTTAGGATGGCATGCAGCTCTGCTTGGAAGATGCTGGGACTTATTCCCAGTGCCTTCGAGATTTTGCGTTTTGATCCAAAGATGCCGGCGCCAACGCCGGATGCCATCTTGGACCCATCCGTGTACCACCTAAGGCCTTTGACATTTAGCAGGGAATCACTGTTTTCACATGCTGAGCGGTTTGGGAACAGTATCTCAAATCTCTTGTCAAAGGTGAAGGTGTGTGGCAGTGCGTCCGAGACTGTAGTAATCATATCCAGCTCGGGACGGTGTTGTAATATGGACATGTGGCCTGCGGGTCTACATGGCATATTTGTTCCCGAGCAGATGATTCCGATTGCACTGCGTAATGCCACCTTTTTGATAAACGGAACCCTTTGTGGGCGAGTCCGACTCGCACTTGACCGGTTTTTAAAAAGGTGCATTTTATCGTTTGCCATACTCTAATAACCTGAGTATCCACCATTACTATCCGAAACTTTTTGGTTCTGCGTAGCATTGACTCTATACATTTTTGGCATATTGCTAAAGGTATGGCATGCCACTCATCCTGAACTGCTTCCCATAACTGGTTTCCGTTTGTAAAATATTGACCTCCTAATTTTCTGTTTAGTTCATTCCATAAGTTCTCGATAGGATTTATTAGGGCATATTATGGCAGATACATACTTTGATCCTGAAACTAATCTTTCACAAGATGTTCCGTATATTTCGGATCGTTGTCTTGTTGAGAGTGTCATCGGAGGAGCATGTTTTCCTCGGCAAATGGAAGCATCACATTTTTCAAAATGTCCCTATATCCATCTTTCGTCGCTTTCTTACTTACTTATCAGGCCGGCAATCCATGGAGGATCTGAGCCTGAGCTATAGCTGCCTTCCCTCCTTGACGGTCACGGGCATGCTGTTTCCAGTTATCAAGACCAAGTTGTCTTACATCCGCGATTACTTGTTCTTTATACCGGAGGTTCAGTCTTTCTCTTTTTCTCGAACCAGGAGGCTAGGAGTCGAAGACCCTCTTAGCTGGAGCGTTAAGTGTTCATGCGCTCGATGCAGCCGAGCCAATGTAGTGGACGGATCTGTACCTTCCAGACTATATCCACATATTTGTGCAGCTCGTAGAGTTCGCGGTTATGTTTTTTCTCCTCCTTTCTTCTGGCTCGGTACTCCTCTCGTGCTGCCCTGGTTTTTTACTGCAGCGCGTTTTGGTACGCCTTGTCGGCTGCTGTCTTTTCCTGCTCACATTCGTCTTCATACCACGAGTTTCTTGTCGGGGGTGGTAGGTAGCCTAAGATGTTCTCGGCTACTTCCTGAATGGTTGTGCGGCAATGCAGCCACATACTGTTGACAACAGTTTTGCTCGATGTAAGCATACCGGAGAGCCTTTCGCTTGGTTGCTCCCTGTAGACTGGTAATCTCCAGTGTGCTCAGGCGTCCGATGTCGAACCTCCTCATGGTGGGCTGGTGCAACTTTCTGATATTGGACAGTCGAGCTCTGGATCTTGCTGCTACAAGGAAATGGTCAGAGTCGAAGTTTGCCCCCTGAATGTTCGCATATCCAGGATGTTTGACGAGTGTCTTACGTCAATGAGCACATGGTCGATTTGGTTGGCGGTTCGTGCTACGTATCACCGCATCTTTTGTCAACATGTTATTAATACGGAATATAGGGCCGGCACCATACCATGAAAAGCATCTCCATACCATGATGTTTCCGCCACCGTGTGTGACGGTCCTTTTTGTATAGCGAGGGTGGTAATCTTTTCCTTTTGGTCGTCTTACATTACGGTCAGAATCTGAGGAGAACAGATTTATCTTGGTCTCGTCACTCCAAAGGATATTATTCCAATTTTTTCACTCCTTCAAGTCCGTTCCAACTTTTATGACTTAGCACACTTTTTTCGGGACCTTAAGCTAGTAGACTTTAGCAGTGGAACTTTCCTATCGACTTCCTGGGAGATTCGAATTCAGCAGTCTTCGGATTGTACGTGCACGTGCACAGGCTTCGTTGTTACTAAGCACTCGAACTAGAGAGCGCCGTGGCGCAGTGGACAGTGGTAGGCCAACAGGCCTCTGATGGCAACGACACGGAATCGAATGTGTACATATTTCACGGAGCTTCTCCTCAGCGGGGTATTGTACTTATTCTCGCTGTAGTATAAGTGTCATGACAGGCTTCTCGAAATTTGCCGTTCAAAATCGGCAATAAACTGTAGTTCCCTTTCACCCAGAAAAATTAAACGCAATATGGGTGATTGAGAGAAGCTAGGCTTAGGTTCTCCATGAGCTGTGACGCCACATATGTACATATCTACATACAAGCACTCGAACTAAGTGGATGTTGGACTCTCAGAGCTTTCTCCTAACCCAATGGGCATAAGAATTTAAAAGTAAGTAAGTAAAAGTACGAGGACACAGAGAAGAGACATCATATGAAGGCTTAAATGATCAACTGAGCTCCGTAGTCCTCTGTCAGCTCATCTAGGACAGTTGTTTTAACATGTCGAGTCCTTGTACTGTCTTCAACAACTTGTAAAAAAAAGAAAGAACACGAAACCTAAGACATACAATACAGAGGTTACGCCTTCGACATATGTAAGTTCTTTACGGCCCATAACCTGTCATCCGTCTACGTCTACGCGTTCCCATCCAGCAAGCATTTTGGAACAACACCTGACAAGCATCTGCACTGTCACGGACTAAATATTTGATTTTGCCGAAACAATCATGTCCTGCTAAAGTGGAACTGATCCTGTTTCGACATTAGTTTTTATTTCACGAATTATTAATATAACGAATGTTGCAAGGCTCTATGATAAGTTTATTTATTATTTTTTGCCCAACTTCTTCCAATATTTAACCAATGTGTGCTTACACGCTACATAGTATCTATTTAAATAAAGAATTTTTTTTTAAACAAATTCGTTTGCTTATTTTCTCATTCGATAAGTTGTAAAACAAATAATGTGAGGTAAGGTATACACGTGTTGTAAAAACTTCTAGAAGCTCAAGTAATGGTTAGTGTTCTTGATAAAAGTCTCCGCAGGTTTTGTTTTTAATTTTTGAAACAAAAACCTTTATTGAAAAACAATTAAACATTTAATGTGCGGGTCCTAGAATTGAGGGAGCGTGCAAACAGAGCAAAGAAGTTGATCGCGTTTAACATGGCAAACGCCAGCTTCGATCTCTGTCCCTGCTCAATCCAAGTTGACACACAGCCTCCGCGTGGACGATCGACTCAAAGAAAAATTCTACGATCTCCGAGATAGAACCTAGGCATAATGCCCCAGCTACGCCATTCTAGAAGATTTTAATGCGAAACTGGGCAAAGAGGACATATTTGAGTCGATCATAGGAAAGCATAGCCTCCATAGCACCACATCCGACAACGGACTAAGGCTAATTGATTTCCTAGCGGGGCGTAACCTCCTTGTAGCAAGCACGCGATTCCCCCATCTCAACATCCACAAGGTTACCTGGCGGTCTTTTGATCAATCGACCACCAACCAGATTGATCACATTGCGATCGACGCCAGACACTCCTCCAGTATTCTCGACGTACGAACCTTTCGAGGAGCCAACATCGACTCGGCCCACTACCTTGTTGTAGCCAAGGTACGATTGTGGATATCAAGAATGCTTAGGAGTCGAGTAGGACAACGTAAGTTTGACATCGAAAAGCTACCACCGCAAGAGAATGCCAGAATCTTTGCCGATCGTGTCTCCTCCAAGCTCTTTCAAAATCCGCCCATAGCAGCACAAACAATAGAGCAGGAATGGGCGCATTGCCAGAGCGCCGTCAGAGACGCTGCCTCAGAGGTGCTGGGTTTCAAACCGCCACCACCTAGAAACCCCTGGTTTGATGAACAATGCGAACAAGCCCATGCAGCAAAACAAGAGGCATAAAAAGCCATGCTGCAACGACGGACGAGAGCCGCTCGCGAAATCTGTTAGCAGAATAGAAGAGACGAACACACACTTTTCTGAAGAAAGAAGAGAGAGCACGGAAAGCGTGAGATCGAGGAGATGGAGAGATGCTACGCCCGTAAGTTTTACAATAAGGTAAAACGAACATGCCATGGCTACAAAGCCAGAGCGGAGGCCTACAGGAATGACAGTCGTTGATGAGGATTTGGAAAGACTACTTCTGCAGACTGTATAACTGCGATGAAAGACAAGATACTGCTGTCAGGCAGAACGATACATTGGTAATGCTCGACGATGTAAGAGAATTCCGTCCACCCGACCTAGACGAAGTCAAAACAGCGATATCGAGACTTTAGTCTAATGAAGCCGCGAGCGCAGACGGCCTGTCTGCTGAGCTTCTTAAGGCGACTGGAGAAGAGCTGGTAAGGTGCATGCACTATCTCATTTGCAAGGTATGGTCGGAGGAAAGCATGCCCGACGAATGGAATCTCAGCATCGTTTTCCCGGTCCATATGAAAGGAGACCCCTATAACTGCCAACTACAGGGGAATAAGTCTCCTTAACATCGCATGTAAGATCTTCTCTGCCGTATTGCGTGAACGACTGAAACCGCTTGTGGATAACCTGATCGGCTCTTATAAATGTGGTTTCAGGCCAGGTAAATCAACAATAGACCAAATATTTACGCTACGACAGATCTTGGAGAAGACCCAGGAATATCAAATCGACACTCACCACCTTTTCGTCGATTTCAACGCTGCATATGACAACGTGTACAGAGATGAGCTCTAGGAGTACAAAGCCATGTCTAGTTTTAACATCCCTGCCAAACTCGTCCGACTGTGCAGGATGACAATGGAGGATTCTGGTTGCTCCATTAAGGTCGGTAATGAGCAAACCGAGACCTTTGATGTTAAAAAAGGATTTAGGCAAGGTGACGCGCTATCATGCAACTTTTTCAACATCGTGCTTGAAAAGATCGTGCAAGAGTCACTGGCCAACACAAGAGGTACGATCTATTTCAAGTCTACGCAATTGCTTGCGTACGCCGACGATATTGACGTGATTGGACGGACACAGCGAGACGTCAATGAGGTCTTTGTAAGCATTGAGATAGAAGCGGCTAAGATGGGTCTCAAGGTTCATGAGGGTAAAACCAAATACCTGCTTTCATCTAAAAGACACTGACAACACCGACATATTGGCCAGAAGGTCACCATGGGCGGATAACTTTGAAGTGGTCAAGGATTTCGTCTACCTTGGCTCACTGATGACCGGCGAAAACAACACCAGCGCTGAGATAAAACGCGGAATCACTCTTCCCAACCGCTGTTTCTTTGGGCTCAAGGGGCAATTGAGAAGTAGAGCCCTCTCGCGGAAACCCGAGGTGACACTATATAAGACCTTGATCATCCCAGTCCTTCCTTACGGCACAGAGGCCTGGACCTTAACAAAAGCGGATGAAGATGCCCTGAGTCGTTTCGAGAGGAAAATTCCGCGCACTATCTATGGTCCCGTTTGTTCAAACGGTGTATTGAGGAGAAGATTTAACGAAGAACCGTACGGGTTGTACAGCGACATCGGCCTGGTACGACGTCACAGCTGGCCAAAGACCGTGCCCAGGTTAAGGCCCAGGTTCACCACGGACTGTAGCGCCACCAAAGTAAGTCCACAATATACCAGGTATTCACATTGTGGCAGATCTTGGAGAGTACCAAATCGACACCCTTCGCCTTTTCGTCGATCTCAAGGCCGCGTATGACAATGTGCACAGAGAGGGGCTATACAGCGCCATATCTAGTTTTGACTTCCCTGCCAAACTCGTTAGATTGTGCAGAATTGCAACGGAAAACTCACTTCTCCATCAAGGTCGGTAGCGAATTAACAGATACTTTTGATGTTAAAAAAGGATTTAGACAAGGTGATATACTGTCATGTAATTTCTTCAACATCGTTCTTGATCATACGAGACTCACTGGCCAACACAAGACGTACGATCTATTTCAAGTCTTCGCAACTGTTTGCGTGCGCGGATGACACAGACGTAATTGGACGAACACAGCGGGACGTCAATGCAGCGTTCGAAAGCTTTGAAGCAGAAGCAAAAGATGGTGCCAGCTGGAGAAGTTTGTTGGTTGAGGTCCAGGTTCAGTAAGTAAGTAAGAACCGGTTTTAGGCATTTCAGCAAGGTAATGGAGTACCGTTGAGAGAAGAACTTAGTGATCTAAGGAACATCAGCTTTCTGCGAAGCTTCTCGAAGAATGAATACTGACGAAGGGTTAGGTGTATTGGATTCCCAGAGTTTCTTGATGCGTTGTTCCCACTCGATTTTGGTCCAGGTTGTGCCAAAGCGGTGGATAGAAGAGGCACCGGAGACAGGTCGAGGTTTATTAACAGTGGTAGACCCCCGCTCCAGTTTTATTCAAGTTATTAAAAACAAATGTTTGTTACTAGACGAATAACACCAAAGACAATGCAATGTTTACGCTTATTCTCTTTATTCTATTCTTATTTACTCTTATGCTTATGGCTACGACAAGAAAATCACGTCTCCCCTTCAACCACAACTGTTTCCAGGACTTTTTTATGTGTTTTGTAGTGCGCCTAAAACCAGAGAATACAAGGAATTCAAGTCGTCTATTCATGGATAGTGGCATACTTACATGAAGATGATGTTTCCTCTTGAATTTCTTCTCGCAGAATTCACATTCGAACGGAACCTCGCCGATGTGCACAGCTCTAAAGTGAGTTCGTAGGGTGTTGGGTGAGATGTACTTCTGAAAACACGACGGACATTCGAATTGCTTTTCGAAATGCGAATATCGATGGTTAACCATATGCGTGTGGGCGCGAAAGGATTTGTCTAACAATTAAGCGGAACAGAATATAGAAATGCATCTAGACATAGACCTAGTCGAACATACCACATATGTCGCACTTGTAGCGTCGCTCGTCCGTATGGATCCTCATATGTATCTTCAGATCACTTTTGCTAATAAATTTCTTGTTGCACACCTCACACACTTTATTGCGAACATTTTCATGGTTCATCATATGATACGTGTAATGGACTTTTTGGTTGAAGGTTTTCTCGCACAATTTGCATCTGAAATCGATCCATCGAACGGACATTGAAAGAAAGAGTATATGTCAATGGACCTACTGATAAGCTGGAAGACCATTGTGTATATTGAGATGAACTTCTAACGCTTCCTCGGAGTGCATGATCTTCGGACAGAGCGGACAGTTGTATCGTTTAGTTTTTGGATGTGCATACTTTCTGAAATTTGAAGGACGAAACTATCGAAACAAAGGTAATGTGAATGTACGCCCCCACTCACCTGTGGTTGTGTAGATGAGTTTTCAGTTTAAATGTGCGATTACAGTCGACGCATGGGTGATTTTTATCGTCTCTGAGGCTCGCATTTTTCACTGTACTATCTTCAGTGGTTTCATCAGCTTCCACTGAATACCTATAGTCCTGCAAATCGTCGCTTACAATTGATAGTCTTTCTTCGTCCACGTACTCATCTCCTTCCCCTGTGTCCGCGATATGTGTCCCACATTCCTTTATTAGAAACTCTATTTCTTCAAGGTTGGAGAATTGTTCCTCATCAGGGACTTCTTCGATTAATTCGGTTTTTACTTCAAAGTTAGAATCAATTACCGGCGGCTCGTTTCTGACACTTTCGTTTTCAACTGTTTCGTAGGAATTGTTGAGAAGTAGTTGCGTTTCCAGTGCTCTGAGCTTGAGTTCTTTGAATAATTTCAATTGGAGGTCACACGTATTGCAGATGTAGTTGAGGACCATACCGCCACCGGCCACCTACAAGAAATCTTTCATTATGTTATTCAGGAAGCCTTGATTTTGAGTGCATACGGGTATTCCCAGAAAGTTCTCATAAAGATTTCCGGTGTTTGTCAAACTTCCATCTTCTTGGAGCAACAATTGGCGTTCGTTCGTTTGGGTTGCAGCTAGACATATTCTGCAGTTGTTTGGTCCAATTTCCATTATCCTCAACTACTACAATTCATTAGGAATCACTTTAAACAATAACAATCCTGAGGATTACTTATTGGGCTGTAATTAAACACAAAACGTTTAACTAGACGAAAAAAGTCTGAATTCATAAACAAGCTAATGTCAACATTAGATCTGTTCGATTTGTTTGGCGTTCGTCAGGCATTTCTTATCACTTGAGCTACGTCTAATAGGGTGCCTTAAATGTGGACATAGCTGTCACGCCATGATAGAATACAAATTGGAATTATTTGAGGGAAATTCTATTAAATAATGCAATTTCGAAAGAGAGTTTTTTAAAATGAAGAATCAACCGACATTTGGAGAAAAAGTTACTTACTTAGGCGGCGCTAGGGGGGAAGGGAGCGAACAAACAGAGCAAAGAAGTTGATCGCGTTTAACTTGGCAAATGCCAGCTTCGATCTCTGTCCCTGCTCAATCCAAGTTGACACACAGCCTCCGCGTGGCCTCCCCTGGATAGCTATACTGGCACCCGCCAGGTAGTGAACCAATGTGTGCAGCGACCCGACCCCTTGTTTCTGGGGAAAGAGGAACCTGGCCCTCCAGGTTGGGGGTTGCGCTAAGGGCTAACATCCCTATCGCTTAAAACAAAAATTTTGTTCAGAGACAACCAATAGCCTCGGATACGGACGGATTACATGTTAACGACCCCGAACAACTGGTCAACTCTTTTGACTGCTATAAGGCATACATTACCGCGCTCCAAGCAGTGCGATGGGATGGGCCAGGCAAAAAGCGGATGAAAAACTGTGATATCTACTACGGAAACTGCTACAGAGAAAATAGACAACGCTTATTCGGATGCGGATTTGTTGTTCGAGGCAGACTTAGGAAAAAAGTCTTAAGCTTCCAGTATGTAAGCGAACGCCTCATAACTATCCGCATCAAGGCCAATCTCGGCAATATAAGCTTACTATGTGTCCACGCCCCCACAGAGGAGAAAGATGATGAAAGATGACGCAATGTCCCAGCTATGACACCAAAATCGTTCTAGGAGATTTCAATGCGAAGCTGGGTAAGGAAGCTATCTTTGAACGGGTCATTGGAAAGCACAGCCTACACAACAACACGTCAGAAAACGGACTAAGGCTAGTAGACTTTATGGCGGGACATAACCTGGTAGTAGCAAGTACACGATTCCCACACCTCAACATCCATAAGGGGACCTGGCGGTCCCAACCAACCAAATTGATCATATTGCGATCGACGGCAGACACTCCTCCAGCATCCGAGATGTCCGAACCTTTCGAGGAGCCAACATCGACTCGGATCATTACCTTGTTGCAGCCAAGGTACGGATGCGAATTTCTCGGAACCAACGGAGTTGAGTAAGAACACCAAAATTTAACGTCGGAAAGCTGCAATCGCAGGAGACCGCCAGAACCTTCGCCGATCAAGTCTCCCTCAAGCTCTCTCAGGTCCCGATGCAATCTGCAGAAACCATAGAAAAGCAATGGAGTCGTTGTCAGAAAGCCATTAGAGAGGCCGCCTCAGATATACTCGGTTTCGAGCCACCACCGTCGAGAAACCCCTGGTTTGATGATGAGAATGCATACATGGCCACATTGCATCGACGGACGAAAGCTGCCCGCGAGCTCTATGAACAGAAAAGGAGGGAGGAGCATGCGCTTCTGAGAAGGAAAAAGAAGGAGCCCGAGAAGCGCGAGATCGAGGAGATGGAGAGATGTTACGGCAGGAACGACGTTCGAAAATTTTACCAGAAAGTAAAACGAACATGCCAAGGCTATAAAGCAAGAGCAGAAGCCTGCAGGGATGAGCACGGACAACTAGTAGTGGAGTCACAGTCGATGCTGAGATTGTGGAAGGACCACTTCTGCAGACTGTATATGGGCGATGATAGTCAAAATGCCGCCGTCAGGCAGAGCGAACCATTCACAATGGACGAAGACGAAGGAGAATCCCGTCCACCCGACCTAGACGATGTTAAGATAGCGATATCGAAACTTAAGTCTTATAAAGCTGCTGGAGCAGACGGACTCCCCGCGGAGCTGTTTAAAGCAGCTGGCGATGAGCTGGTTAGGAACATGCACCAACTCCTCTGCAAGATATGGTCGAAAGAACGCATGCCCGATGAATGGAATCTCAGTATCGTTTGCTCGGTCCATAAGAAAGGAGACCCCTATGACTGCGCCAATTAAAGAGGGATAAGCCTCCTGAACATCGCGTACAAGATCCTCTCTGCCGTACTGTGTAAGTACCTGAAACCGTTCGTGGACAATCTGATAGGTTCCTACCAGTGTGGTTTCAGGCCAGGAAAATCCACGATAGACCAAATATTTACACTACGGCAGATCTTGGAGAAGACCCATGAATTCCACTTCGACACGTACCATCTTTTCGTTGACTTTAAAGCCGCGTATGACAGTATTTATAGAGACGAGCTATACAAAGCAATGTCATGTTTTAACATTCCTGCCAAACTCGTCAGACTATGCAGGATGACTATGGATAACTCTCGCTGCTCCATTAAGGTCGGAGGTGAACTAACCGACCCCTTTGATGTTAAAAAAGGTTTTAGACAGGGTGACGCACTGTCATGTGATTTCATCAACATTATTCTTGAAAAGATCGTGCGGGACTCTGCGGCCAATACACGAGATACGATAATACGATCTACTTCAAGTCCACACAATTGGTTGTCTACGCAGATGACTTTGATGTTATTGGACGAACAAGGCGAGACGTCAATGAGACGTTCGCAAGCATTGAAGCAGAAGCGGCGAAAGTGGCTCTAAGGGTAAATGGGGACAATACCAAATATATGCTGTCATCCAAGAAAGACGCACAACACCGACGTCTTTAAGGTGGCGCGCACAGGTGGAAGGGGACCTCAACCAACTGGGCGTGCGGCACTGGAAGCGGCTGGCCGAAGATCGGACCGGCTGGAGAGGCTTGTTGGTTGAGGCCCTGGTTCACCCCGAACTGTAGCGCCATCAAAGTAAGTAAGTAACTTAGGCGGCGCTGTTTTTTTTTTTTTTTTTGTTGAAGGCTTTTGCTATCTTTGCTATCAGACGCAAACACTGGTCCATTGTACTCCAGACAAACACCTTGCTTTACTGTATTTTCCCCGTTTTCCGGAGAAAAAATTGAAGGAGCTTCAGTGATGTAGAGCTAAGGGATTCGGCACACACCACGTCGGCTCCAAGGGTACTCCGCCGTGCGCGAGCAAAGACGGGACATTTTTTTGGTTGCGCCAAACGGGTGTGGAATCTTCAAAAGTAGCCCGGGCTACTGGCATGTACGCCTACGTACTAAACCACATCCAGCACCCTTCAACCACTCTTCCCACGGGACTGAGTTAGGTATTACTTCGTGGAGCTGGCTAGCACTTTATGCTCTTCTTTCTCTAATTGGTGTTTCTTGATTCAAGGGAGCTGCCGTTTGGTTTTGGTTTCTCTCCCTGTTTCTCTACAGACGCTGGAGTTCCTTCATGATTTTCGTTGCGGTTTCTTTCATAGCGTCCCATATTTCGTTCGATGTCATCATATACTTTATGATGTTCTCGGGAGTAGGTGTTTCTCCAATTCTATCTTCGAGATATTTATTTTCTGCCTCGAAATGTGAACATTGAAAAAATCCACAGTTTGCACAGATAGGAGATTCATCGAGGCCAAACCTGTAAAGATAGGCTGGGAAGCAGCCATGTCCGGTTATGAACTGGGTGAGATAAAAATCTACTTCTCCGTGATGCCGGTTTATGGAATTTTGTATGCCCGGTATAAGTCGATGGGTCCATCTTCCCTTTGTTGACTGATTCCATCTCTCCTGCCATATTCCAATGCTACGCCGTTTTTCTTCCAGTTTAATATCTCTGACTGAGGCAAGGTGTTCCTGAATTTTGGCGTTGTAGGACCTTTGCAACTCGATGGCCAAGATATCGGCTGGTAGCATTCCAGCAATTACACATATAGCATCATCCGATACCGTCCGAAAAGCGTTGCACACTCTTAGTGCAGAGAGTCGTTTGGTGGAATTTACTCTTCTTGAGTGGGACTTAGTTTTCATCGCCTTTGCCCATATTGGTGCCGCGCACATACATAATTATTGACTGCGCCACTCTTGACAAAACTAGTAGTCTTATTTGCTGCCTGGGTCCTTCGGTATTTGTCATTATTCTGGCTAAGGCAGCACACACCTGAGCTGCTTTATCGCACTTTATGCGAGATTCAAGGTGTTCCTTGTAGCTGAGCCTAGCGTCAATCATCACACCTAAGTATCTGATAGACGGTTTCGGTGTTATATTTTGTTCGCCTACCCTGATGGTGATTGTTTCCCTTTTCTGGCGGCTGCTTACTAGTACTGCTTCTCTTTTGTGATGGGCGAGCTTTAGCCCGACTGTTGACATCCAGCGTCTCACTTTTCTGAAACATTTGTTCCCTATATGGCCTCTATTTCCTCCAGGTGTTTCGCTGTTACTACGATTGCAATATCATCAGCGAAGCCTATGATTTTTGCCTTATTGGGAATTTCTAGAATCAGTCCATCATACATAAGGTTCCATAGAATAGAACCTAGCACCGATCCTTGTGGTACTCTGCCAAATATGTGGTACTGCATTACCCCATCGTCGGTATCGTAGAAAAGATATCGTTTCTCGAAATAGCTTTCAATTAGGAATCCTGGCACCATCTTTTCTCTAAGTGAGTGTACAATTTGTCCCCAGTTTGCAGAGTTGAACGCATTTTTGACGTCCAGTGTTATTCCGGCACCGTGACCGTATTTCTTTGCGCCCCCTGCCCATCTCTTGCCCTGAATAGCTTCTTCCAGAACTGTGGTTACCCTCCGTATAGCATCGATTGTAGAACGGGTTTGCCTGAATCCGTACTGTTCGTCTGAAAGCCCCCAGGCTTCATTTATTGCCACCTCGAGTCTGTTGGCTATTATTTTCTCCAGTATCTTACCCATTTTATCTAATAGGCAAATCGGACGGTATGGCGACGGCTCCTCTGGTTGTTTTTTCCCTTTAGGCAGCAGCACCAAGTGTTGTTTCTTCCATTGGTCTGGAAAGACCCCTACGATTAGGCACTTATTGTACATTTCTAGGAATGGTCCCGTGTTTGTTTTAATGGCTAGTTTAAGGGCCTTATTTGGAATGCCACCCAGCCCAGGTGACTTATTGTCCTCGAAATGTTTGCACACCTTTAGGAGTTCAGCTTCCGTGATAGTTGTGACTCCCTGTTAATCCTGAGGTGCTTCTATACACTCTATCTTTCTTTGCGGTGGAAATAGTCCTGACACTATTTTTTTTCATTAGGAGAGGGCATGAGGGCGAGGGGGCCCTGATGGTGCCTTTGAGTTTTGCCATGACAGTCCTGTAAGCGGCACCCCAAAGATTGACGTCTGCTTGCTCGCAGAGCTTCTTAAATTTGTTATTTTTGCTTCTCCTAATGGCCAATTTCAGATCCCTAGGTCTATCTCTGTATTGCGCCTGTAGGTTCTGATGAGAGGGCAAACCTCTGGATCGCTGGGATAGTCTACTCGCTCTATGACACTTGCTGCGTAGCTCTGCTATCTCCTGGTTCCACCAGTATACTGGTGGCCGGCGATTTGATGACGTTTTCCGGACCATGGATGCATCGCAAGCCTTTATTACTTGCATAGTGTTATTAGCGGCCATAGCATTTGCTGTCCCTGACCTTATTGTAGACTCTCTAAAGGTGAAGGTAAAAGTGTTTTCATCCAGTGTTTCTATTTTCCTACCCGTTTGTTGTGCCTTCTTTAGCAAGGCACCTTGGTTGGCTCTCCTAGGCTGTATTTCAAAAAGGATAGCCAGGTGGTCACTGTGGGTGTACTGATTGCTTACTCTCCAATTTGGGCCTCTCGTTAGGGAACTCGATACAAATGTGATGTCAACTATGGAACCTATGCCGTTTCTGCTAAATGTGTGCTCGCATCCTGTATTGAGCAGTAATACGTCTAGTGATGACATAGCCTCTAGTAGAGCTACGCCTTTTCGATTGGTTTGCGTACTGCCCCAATCAGTTGCCCATGCGTTGAAATCTCCAACTATGATTTTTGAAGTACGGCCTCTGGCATCATACACGAGCCTATCCAGCATACCCCGAAATTCCTCTAAAGTGCTGGATGGAGGTGCATTACAGCTGTAGACGTGTACACCTTTTATCTTTGCTCGAACGAAGCCGGATTGTCCTGTCGTAGTTTTTTCTCCTTATCGTCGAGATCCTTGTACTGTTCGCATAAAATGGCGGTGTCTATTGTGGACTCTCAGATGGCTTGTGTTAGGAGATCGTGTGCCGCTTCGCAGTGATTTAAATTTAATTGTAGCACTTTCATATTCTTTTTGTGGCTTTTTTAGCTTCTTGATATACAGGGCATATTGCGCTTCCTGCCACATGTATGATGTTATTTCTCCCCTTTTCTTCGCAAAGGACGCATCTTGCTTCATTTGTACAGTTCTTGTACACGTGGCCTTTCTGTCCACACTTGGTCCAATCCTCGCTCCTATCAAGCAGATTTTGACACGCTTTTGCTAGGTGTCCGAAGTTAAGACACCTAAAGCATCGTAGCGGTATAACTTTTTCCGTCTCTCGGCGTCTATCGGGAGGCGAATGACTGCAGTTTGTGTTCCCGCATAGGCTTTCCTTATGGATTTAATGGATGAGGGCTTTATACCTTGCACTTGCTCAAACTGCTCGGACAGGGCTTTGCAGATCTCTTCCTTAGTAGTGACTTCGTCTAGGTCCTTGCACTTAATGAGTACCTCGTGCTTTAAAGACCTCACTTCTGCCATTTCCTTTAGGACTTGTCCTACTTTGTTCTGGTACTCGAAGGCTTTTCCTCTGCCGATTTCTTGAGTTCAAGCAATAACTCACATTTGGCCGTCTTCCTTATGCGAGTAACATCGAACCCCAGACCCCAGGGTAAAGAGGGGTTGGGTCGCTGCACACATTGGTTCATTACCTGACGAGTGCCAGTATAGGTATCCAGGGGAGGCCACGCGAAGGCGTTTGCCATGTTAAACGCGATCAACTTCTTTGCTCTGTTTGCCCACTCCCTCCTCCCCCTCGTTTTGGACTTGGGAAATAAATTCGAGCAGCTCCAAAAGGTGTGTTTTACAGCTGGCTCAGACACACCGGAGCTGTGGACACTGCCGTTGACCGATCGTTTTATTAGCTGGCAATCCCGCCGTCCTGAAGAAGAGTTAAGCCCTGGAACCGATTTACTCTTACACTTCCAAGAGATAGGAGTCGGTCCCATCTTAGTTTGAAGGTGCAAGGTTACTGAGTAATATCGGAGAAGGAAGACTCTTTTGTCATATTGTTACGCACAAATCCGTTTTTTTCAAATGAAAAGACTAATTCAGTGGAAAGTAAGTTTATCAAATGTACGCATTGCAAAATGTTCAATAATGGATTTATGTAGAAATGTATTTTATGAAATAGATAAAACATCTGGTGGAATAGTCTTAAGCAACACTGTTATGTTCAGGGTAACGTCACATATCTGTATTCAGCAAATCGAACAGAACTAATTCCAAGAATTTGACAGAGAGCTTTTCCAATTGGTCTTGTGAAGTGGTTAGCAGGGATTCGTGCTTGTCCCATTGGCAGTCCTTGTTTCCTAGGGATGTGATATATCTATTCCTGTACAGTTTGAAAGGAAATTAACAACAACAAGGATGAGCAAGCTCGACGCATATTTAGACACCGTTAACGGCATAGACGCTGAAGATCTCTATTTGGTGGAGAAGGACCTACAGTTTTACGAAAAGGTAATTTGGTAATTTACTATCGGTAGCAGGGCAGTGCTATTCCATCAGCAATAGTGCATTAATAGTCGCAAGGACAGGACAAGTGAACCTGTAGTTTTGTTCCTAGTATTTACGACGAATGACTCGATTTTGTTGTGGGGATTTACACGCCGAAAATCCCCATGTCATATGCGTAGAGTGAGTGAGTAAGACGAGGTCTTGACTTATCTACAAAACAAAGCATTTGCGAATCCTTTCACACACTATTTGCTTGCCTTTGTTTCTGTGTTATAGGCAGCATTGGGACTTCTACTATTCGGCGATAAAAAATCGTCAGCGGAATTTGTGCTTCAAAAATTGCTAGTTACCTCACGCGACCCGAATGCCGATTCAGATATTCTTAGCGATTACACTAAGTTAAACACAACCAACTGGAAATCGTCCCTCATAGAAGCACTGTCCATAATACAAGCCAATAAGGTATTGAAGAACCTTGGATTCAATATCGACGATGTGAGGTTACACTTCCTACCACATCAGCCACAAATGAGTTTGCATATCAGTCCCATTCTGAAAGCCCTCTACAGAATGTGCGAAATGTTAACGCCAGCAGACGCAGTGAATCTGATCAATGATTTAGGAAATCAGACAGGTGAACCCCTACGTTTCTATGACTACGAATGTTTGGAGGTGTTCCTACTCGATTGGATTACCAAACGAGTGATAGAAACGTCTGCTACGACTACGGCAAACATTAATGCGCTCATTAACTACTTTAAGATAAACGAGCGAGATGATATTAAGAGTATACTTCAGTCTTCGCTATCCAACGAAACGACGAACGTTGCGTCTGATCGACTATCGCAGACAGATCGCATCTACGAAGACGATGCTCGCCTTCAAGTTGTCGATATCAAATCGGCTCCTTGTCCCGTCCAAACCATACCAGATAACTGCTACAACATTACACGAGAGAAAGCTGGCATATTCCTGGTTATCAATCAGCGAAACTTCACCAGGTCGACGAATCCGGAGCTGCAAGTAAGTATGGAATTCGTCCTAAACTCCATTTACATTATGCACTTTAGTATGCTTTATAGAATCTCCTGCCTGAAAATGTACTATGCGAGCGAGAAGGAACAGATAAAGACCGGGATGCTCTAATAGAAACCTTTGCTTCGTTTGGTTACAAACCATTGTCGTTCGACAATTTGAATCACATCCAAGTGCTTGGCAAAATTCGCGACATTGTCAAGCGTTCAATCCAATACGATTCGTTAATAATTGCAATTCTAACGCACGGACAAGATGGTGACACCCCGCTGACTGCTCAGCACGATTTCAATCCTCATTAACTCCCACTTTTATTCGTTCCAGGCATACTGTATGCATGCGACAGCATTCCAATTCAAATAAAGAAAATCGAGCAGATATTTGCCGACAGAAATTTGGCTTCAAAGCCGAAAATGCTAATCGTCCAAGCATGTCAGGGCAATGCAATTCAAAGGGCTGTCGACTTTGCTGACGAATTGAAAATGGACGATGTCGAGGACAATGCAGTTGCGTATGGCGATATGATCAAGGCTATGTCAACGGTTTCAGGGTTTGCTTCATTTCGTTATACACGAAGCGGCTCGTGGTTTATTCAGACGTTAGCGAAGAAAATTGACGAACTCGGAGACAAGTAGGTTCCTAATTGGCTGCCAAGCAATTCGACTAATGCAATGTTTTTGTTTAGGGAACATATGCTGGAAATTATGACCGAAGTAATCAATGAAGTATGTAGTAAACGTGGATACGGAAACGTTTGTATGACGCCGATCACATCACACACTTTAAGGAAAAAGTTTCGTTTACCGAAACGATTATAGCTACTTAAACGTACGTTTATAGCGGCGTACGGAAGATAAAATATATTTTATGCGTAACCGTGCGTTTCATTAACTTGAACCTAGTAAGAGCCTTATGGTCTTTGAATATTGGGGTGAATGGTTCTATTTTCCCATTTTATCGAAGGGACTGAGGTCTTAATACGAACTACTGGAGGTAACGAATTATCAAGGGCGTGACCTCGGACATACGGAGTAAAGTTGTTGATTGCTCTCAACCTGGTGAGATGCCAGCAGCCGTCCCTGTTTCAATACCCTCGCGGCGCCCTCTGGATAGCCTCTACAACAAAAAATGTATGCAGCTATCGCCCTACAATACTCCGACCAGCAACAAACCGCCTTTGTAAATAACGACGAGTTATGAAAGAGCAAAATGCCTCGGATGAACGGACGGATTCTCGAAGACGACATCGCGCGAAAGAGGAACACGATTTGCGAGTGTGCCCCTGGAATGTCAGAACTCTACACTCCTGGAGCTGCTCATAAACTGGAAAGAATCTCCACGCAATACAAGGCGGATATTACTGCAATCTCCTGGACAGGAAACGATATGATGAGGAAAAAATATTGCGACATCTAATCCAGCTGTCACAAGAGATTGCACATGTTGGGGTGCGGATTTGTCGTGAGGAAGCGGTCAAGTTCGAAGGTCATCGACTATAAGCCCATAAGCGATCGCCTGACTGTGATCCGCATCAAAGGCAGATTTTACAACATCAGCTTCATATGAGTACACGCCCCGACCGAAGACCCCATCAATGAGGACTTCTATTATCTCTTGGACAACGCCTTACGGAGTTTGTCCGAAGTACGATGTCAAAATCGTACTCAGGGACTTCAATACCAAAATCGGTAAGGAGCCTCCACGATACAACAACGGACAACGGCTTCCGACTCAAGGACTTTGCGACAGCTCGTAATGCGGCGATAAGTAGTACAAGATTTTCACACTGCAACCCGGTGATTTCCCGATGGTCCAACCGCCAACCATATCGATCATGTGCTCATTGACGCAAGACGCTCGTCGACTTTGACCATTTCCTCGTGGCAGCAAGAATCAGAGCTCGACTGTCCAATGTCAGAAAGCTACACCAGCCCACTAGGAGGAGGTTCGACAATGGACGCTTGAGTACACCGGAGGTTACCCGAGTCTACAGGGAGCAACTGAGCGAAAGGCTCTCCGGTATGCCTACGTCGAGCACAAATGTCAACAATATGTGGCCGCATTGCCGCTCAGCCATTTAGGAAGTTGCCGAGAACACCTTAAGCTACCTACCAGCCCCGACAAAATACCCCTGGTATGATGGCGAATGTGAGCAGAAAAAGGCAGCAACCGACGAGGGGTACCAAAGGGCGCTGCAACGAAAAACCAGGGCAGCGCGAGAGGAGTACCGAGCTAGAAAAAGAGAGGAGAAAAAATTACGCGGTCTCCCAGCCCAAGGATTTCGAGGAGTCTAGGGATAAACATAAAATACGGGCCTTTTATAACAAAGCAAAAAGCCTTGCAGGAGGCTTCAAGAAGACACCCAGGCTCTTCGAAATTGCAAAGGTAATCTTGTTACCGACCCGCAGGGAATAGGTGATGTATTTAAGCAGCATTTCCAGCAGCTGCTTAACGAGCATGACAACAATCCCAACTCCAGCCGCTGAAGTAGTCCTCCCACCCAGCATCGATGAAGTCGGCACAGATATTCAAAAGCTAAAGAACAACAAGGCCATAGGCTCAGATGGCTTGCAATCAGAGCTCTTTAAGGCTGGCGGCGATGTTTTGGTAGGGAGCATGCACCAGATCATTTGTAGAATTTGGGAAGTTGAAAGTATGTCCGACGACTGGAATACCAGCTCTATTTGCCCTAACCACAAAAAAGGCGATCCAACCTCTTGCAAGAACTATAGAGATATATCCCTGCTCAATGTCGCATGCAAGATCTTGTCCTTTTGCACCGCACTAATCGGCAGCTACCAGTGCGGCTTCCGGCCCGGAAATCGACCATAGACCAAATATTTACACTGACAAATCCTGGAAAAGACCAGCGTGTTTCAAATCGATACACACCATCTCTTCATCGAATTCGATGGCCGAAGTCGGGGTCCCAAGAAAACTGATCCGGCTGTTCCACGCCACGATAAAAAATACATGAGGCACCGTGCTGTTCGGTACTAGGACCTCTGAACCGTTGAAACATGCACCGGAATTAGGCAATGATGCGCTGTCGTGTGATTTTTTCAATTTGGTGCCGAAGCAGATAGTGCGACGGGCAGGCGTCAACAGGGAAGGCACTATCTTGTACAAGTCTGTCCAGCTGCTTAACATCATCGCGCGGTTTCAGCGTGACGTTGTAGAAGATTCCACGACAAAAGCCCAGGCGAAACGAGCTGGTCTTAAAGTCAACGATGATAAGACAAAATACATGCAAAAATCGATCCGTCGCTCACCACTTAGGACAAAATAAACTCCAGAAACGATGCCACAGTAGAGATCCGGCATAGAATCGTCCTTGGCAATCGCTGCTACTTCGGTTTGTCCCAACAACTTGGGTTAAAAAAACCCCTCACTCGAAAGACCAAAGTCATGCTTTACAGGATGCTTATTCTGCCGGTCGTGCTTGTACGGAGCCGAAAGCTGGACGATAAGCAAAGCGGCGGAGGTGATTTTGGGTTCATTCGAAAAAAAAAATTCTGCACCGGATATTTGGTCCTGTCTGTGAGGAAGATGAAATGGAGGAGAAGACATAACCGCGAACTCTACGAACTGTACAAAGATGTGGATATAGTTCGGAAGGAAACGATCCGTCGACCACATTGCCTCAACCACATCGAGCGCATGAACACTCGAGAAGAGAAGAAGAGGAAGACCGAACCTCCGGTCCGAAATGATGGTGCATGGGCAGTTTCCACAGAAGAATCCTTGGAACTCCTCATGAACACCCATTTCCGTGATGTAAAGACTTCGGTGGAAATGTGCAAGTCTTACATCAAACGCGCAACCTACACCACGGGACGACAATTCAATCATCACAAACGAAAATATTTCTTTGGCCATTTACAGCTTCTGTCCATACAAGTTACCAAGTTACGACGGGTTATTACCGACAATGCTCCAACAGAATTTGGATAAGACACAACAGAATTTGGAAGCTCGCTTGGACTCAGTTACATTCCCCAGACTTGGAGAAGAGTTGGGATCGTTTTCATTGCGAAGGTTGGCAAGCGTCGGCATGAATCCGCGACAGCTTTCAGACATATTAGCCCCACATCGTTCGCTTTGAAGAACCTCAGACGCATCTTAGACAGGCGCATCCGAGCCACTCTAGGAATCGCAAAATTTTCGAAGTCTCAACACGCCTACCTCAAGGACAATTCCACTGAGATCGCTCTACATGAAGCCGTGCAGACGATCGAAAATCTATCCACTTCACGCAATTCACCCTAGCCACTTTCATAGATATAGAAGGAGCTTTTAGCAACGTCTATACTGAATCGATCCTGGAATCCTTCATCGCTGTAGGTGTGGAGATTTCTGTTAGCAGATGGATCATATCCATGCTCAAAACTTGGAACATTCAGGCTCAGATGGAAAAGACCGTTACAGCCAAGACTGTAGACAGACACAATCCTAGGGGGGTCAGATGGCCTCTACTATGGATCATGGCTATAGGCAAAATCTTGAAGGAGTTTAAGAGAATTGGAATTAAGACAATGGCTAAAGCAGATGACGGTGGTTATTCTGGTATCGGGGATGTTCCCCTCAGTAATTAGTGAAATGACGGAAAGGGCACTGATTCAGCTAAGTGCCTGGGCCGCATGGTGTGGACTTAGCGTAAATCCGATTAAAACGGAACTGATGATGTTTACCACAATGTATAAGATACCGACCTTTAATATCCTTCGACTCCACAACCAGACATTCTACCTATCTTCCGAGGCTAGATATATAGGAGTTATCCTAGATCCAAAGCTCAGTTGGAAGCTAAACATAGAACATCGGGTACGGAAGGCATGTGTCGCTTTCTATGCCTGCAGCAGAACTTTTGGCAAAAAGTGGGGACTTCGGCCCAAACTAGTGTTGTGAATATACACAGCCATGGTACACCTTTTCCTCACCTACGGAACACTTGTATGGTGGCCTGCCTTAAGCAAGGCATACATCATCCCCAAACTTAACCGAGTCCAGAGGTCGGCTGGCATTGGTGTAACAGGTGCGCTTCGGTCCAGCCCGACCGATGCACTTAACGTACTCTTGAACCTCCTCCATCTGGATCTATATATCTTGCAGCGCAATTAGGTTCAGAAAATCCGGCTTCTGTTCATCAAAACCCTACGGTCATAGTAAGGTATTGGACCTGATAATTGGACACCGGGCTACGACTTCAACCGACTCCATGATACCCAAACTCAACCTAAACAAAGCCGCCCAAATTGTCTGCACTTCACGAAACATCAGGTAGCGATTTCTCCCGACGCTTGAGTGAAGATGGAGTGCGGAGTCAGCTCGGGTATCTTCTCAGCGGAACTAAATATTTCTAAATCATTTCGTCTTCCGGGCTCTGCTAGTGTGATCCAGGCGGAAGTTCTATCGATTAAGGAAGTTAGCAAGATACTCACCCGTCCCCCAATTACTAAGAGAGACGTTGTCATTTGTATTGACAGCCAGTCAGCCATCAAAGCTCTCGATTCATACACAATAACGTCCAAGCAAATCGCACAGTGCAAGGACGAAATCACCTGTGTAGGCGAATTTTTCAACATCACACGCTTCTAGGTTCCTGGCCATAACAACAAAGAGTGAAAAGGAAAAGCTTATGCGCTGGCAAGGCACTGCTCTTCCAATGATAGTTTCCTGGCGGAGGCAGTATCTCCTCCCATAAGGCTGTTCAAGGGACAAATTTTTTTTTAACATTTCCTCTCAAGGGCGAACTCCATCCTTTTTGAACAGAGCCGGTAGACTAGTTTCACTATGGCTTGTATGGGTTCCAGATCACTCTGGGATCCCAGGAAATGAGATCTCTGATGAACTCGCCAGAATGGGTTCAGAGGAAAGCTTCTCAGGACCTTAACCCGCTACAGGTCTACCTCTATCCACGGTGAATTCCTACATACATTGGGTGTTTAATACACACAACCGTAGATGGAGGGATTATCCAGGTTGCACGATGACTAAGCGCGTGTGCTCTGATGACTACAAGAAATCCGCAGCATTCTTCTTATCCTTAAGGAAAATTGACTGCAGATGACCTGCGGGCGTCATTACACGTTTGCCAAGCATTTCTGCGTACTTGGCATAAGTGAGACATCTGCCTGCGCTGCATGTTGCGAGGATGACACTGCAGAACATTTCCTCTGCGACTGTCCGGCCTTTGCTCGCGCACGGTGGAGATCCCTTGGGACCAACGTGGTGTGTGCCGAATATCTAAGCTTTACATCACTAAAGCTCCTTCTCATTTTTCTCCGGAAAGTGGAGAAGATACATGTAAGGTGTCCGTCTAGAGTAATTGCGTCTGAATCCAACAGATAGTAGAAGCCTCCGACAAAAAAAAAAAAAAAAAAACTAACCGGAGCTGTGGTCACCGCCGTTGACCTCTGGATTAATTAGCACGTCCGCCGCCGTTCTGAAGAAGAGTTAAGCCCTGAAGCTGAATCACTCTTACACTTCTTCTTCTCTCGTTAGCAGATGGAGGTCTGCTCCATCTTCGGTCGAAGGTACTAGGCTCCCAAGTCTCATCTCACGTGGAGATGAGAGTAGGAGTTCATTGACAGAGGCCAGGTACAAACGCTTGTGTCCGCATGAGTCGTTTGTCGCTTAGAAACTTGCAACTTCAACTCTTGCTACTCAAATTCCTGCACCACCAACTCCTGTGCCTCAAACTCCTGCACTTCTCTGAGGTACGCTTACGAGAATCCCTTGACCGTAAGAACAAAGTCCCCATGGGCCACTATAGGTGACGCTACAGTTCGAGGTGAACATGGGCCGCAACCAACAAGCTTTTCCAACTAGCACGATCTTTTGCTAGCTGTTTTTAGTGTTCCACCTTTGTGCGCCACGTCGCGCAACGTCGTCCTTTCGGGTTGGAGTCAAAGACTCTTCGGGCCGGAGCTATGGTGTCCATTCGCTATACATGGCTTAGCCATCTAAGACGTTGGATTCGCAGACGTCGTGCTAGCCTGATGTCGCTGTACAGTCCGTACAGTTTTTGGTTGAATCTTCTCCTCCACTCTCCATCGACACAAACAGGACCGAAGATAGTATGCAGAATTTTCCTCTCGAAATGACCAAGGGCCTCCATACATTTTTGATAAGGTTCAAGCCCCCCTCGGCGCCGTAGAGGAGGACTCAATTGCCTCTTGAGCCCGAAGAAACAGCGGGCGTTTTCCCAATTACGTCAATGACATCAGCATATGCGAGCAATTGTGCAGATTTGAAATAGATCAAGCCTCTTGTCTTAGCCAGGGAATCCTGCACGATATTTTCAAGGATAATGTTGAAAGAATCACACGACAGTGCGTCGCCCTGTCTCAATCCTTTTTTGGCATCGAAGGTCTCGGTTAACTCCGTACCGACCTTAATGGAGCAGCAAGAATTCTCCAATGACATCCTGCCCAGCCTGACGAGTTTGGCAGGGATGTCAAAATATAACATGTCCTTATAAAGCTCGTCTCTATAGACACTGCCATATGCGGCCTTAAAATCGACGAAAAGATGGTGTGTGTCGGCCTGAAATTCATTGGTCATCTCCAAGATCTGCCGCAATGTGAATATTTGGTCACCACACTGGTAGGAACCTATCAGTTTGCAACGAACGGTTTCAGGCGCTTACACAGTATGGCAGAGAGGATCTTGTACGCGATGTTCAAGAGACTTGGCCCTGTGTAATTGGAGCAAACGATGCTTAGATTCAATTCGTCGGGCATGCATTCTTCCGGCCATATTTTGCAGATGAGTTGGTGCATATTCCTGACCAGCTCATCGCCAGCTGCTTTAAATAGTTCAGCGGGAAGTCCGTCTGCTCCAGCCGCTTTATAAGACTTAATATCGACTTCGATATCGCTATCTTAACATCGTCTAGATCGGGTGGACGGGATTCTCTTTCGTCTTCGTCCATTGTGAATGGTTCGTTCTGCCTGACGGCGGCATTTTGACTATCATCGCCGTTATACAGTCTGCAGAAGTGGTCTTTCCACAATCTCAGCATCGACTGTGATTCCACTATTCGTTGTCCGTTCTCATCCCTGCAGGCTTCTGCTCTGGCTTTTGGTAGAACTTTCGAACATCGTTCCTGCAATAGCATCTCTCCATCTTCTCGATCTGGCACTTTTCGTGGTCCCTTTTTTTTTTCTTCTCAGAAACGCATGCTCCTCCCTCCTTTTCTGTTCATAGAGTTCGCGGGCAGCTCTTGTCCGTCGATACAGTGTAGCCATGTATGCATTCTGTTTCTCTACATGGGCCTGTCTACATTCGTCATCAAACCAGGGGTTTCTCGATGGTGATGGCTTGAGACCGAGTTCATCTGAGTCGGCCTCTTTGATGGCGTTCTGATTACGACTCCATTGCTGTTCTATGGTTTTTGCAGATTGCATTGGGACTTGAGAAAGCTTGAGGGAGACTTGATCAGCGAAGGTCCTAGCGGTTTCCTGCGATTGCAACTTTCTGACTTTAAATTTTGGTGTTCTTACTTGACTCGGTTGATTCCGTGAAATTCGCATCCGTACCTTGGCTGCAACAAGGTAATGATCTGAGTCGATGTTGGCTCCTCGAAAGGTTCGGAAATCTAGGATGCTGGAGGAGTGTTTGCCGTCGATCGCAATGTGATCAATTTGATTGGTTGTCGATTGATCGAAAGACTGCCAGGTCCCCTTATGGATGTTGAGGTGCTACTTCGAGATTATGTCCCGCCATAAAGCCCACTAGCCTTAGTCCGTTTTCTGAAGTGGTGTTGTGTAGGTTGTGCCTTCCTATGACTCGTTCCTTACCCATCTTCGCATTGAAATCTCGTAGAACGATTTTGGTATCATAGCTGGGACATTGGGCATATGTTCTGCCTCGGAGATCACAGAAGTCGTCTTTATGTCGGTCATCTATCTCCTCTGTGGGGGCGCGGACACATATGAAGCTTATATTGCCGAGATTGGCCTTGATGCGGATAGTTATAAGGGGTTCGCTTACATACATATCGGAAGCTTAAGACTTTTTCCTGAGTTTGCCTCGAATAACAAGTCCGTATCCGAATAAGCGTTGTCTATTTTCTCTGTAGCATCTTCCGTAGTAGATATCACAGTTTTTCATCCGCTTTTTGCCTGGCCCATCCCATCGCACTTCTTGAAGCGCGGTAATGTCTGTCTTATAGCAGTCGAAAGAATTGACCAGTTGTCCGGCTGCACCTGGTCTGTTGAGAGACCTAATGTTCCAGGTGCAGATCCGGAATTCGTTTCCTTTTTGACGTTTGCGGGGGTAGTCAACATGTAATCCGTCCGTATCCGAGGCTATTGGTTGTTTCTGAACAAACAAGCGCAACCCCCAACCTGGAGGACCAGGTTCCTCTTTCCCCAGGAACAAGGGGTCGGGTCGCTGCACACATTGGCTTACTACCTGGCGGGTGCCAGTATAGCTATCCAACTTGGATTGAGCAGGGACAGAGATCGAAGCTGGCGTTTGCCAAGCTAAGAGCTGAGATTGTGGAAGGACCACTTCTGCAGACTGTATAACGGCGATGATAGTCAAAATGCCGCCGTCAGGCAGAGCGAATCATTCACAATGGACGAAGACGAAGGAGAATCCCGTCCACCCGACCTAGACGATGTTAAGATAGCGATATTGTCTTATAAAGCTGCTGGAGCAGACGGACTCCCCGCGGAGCTGTTTAAAGCAGCTGGCGATGAGCTGGTTAAGAACATGCACCAACTCATCTGCAAGATATGGTCGGAAGAACACATGCCCGATGAATGGAATCTCAGTATAGTTTGCCCGGACCATAAGAAAGGAGACCCCAATGACTGCGCCAATTACAGAGGGATAAGCCTCCTGAACATCGCGTACAAGATCCTCTCCTCCGTACTGTGTTAGTACCTGAAACCGTTCGTGGACAATCTGATAGGTTCCTACCAGTGTGGTTTCAGGCCAGGAAAAACCAAATATTTACACTACGGCAGATCTTGGAGAAGACCCATGAATTCCAGGTCGACACGCACCATCTTTTCGTCGACTTTAAGGCCGCTTATGACAGTGTTTATAGAGACGAGCTATACAGAGCCATGTCATGTTTTAACATTCCTGCCAAACTCGTCAGACTATGCAGGATGACTATGGAGAAATCTCGCTGCTCCATTAAGGTCGGAGGTGAACTAACCGACCCCTTTAATGTTAAAAAAGGTTTTAGACAGGGTGACGCACTGTCATGTGATTTCTTCAACATTATTCTTGAAAAGATCGTGCGGGACTCTGCGGCCAATACAAGAGGTACGATCTACTTCAAGTCCACACAATTGCTTGCCTACGCAGATGACATTGACGTTA
This sequence comes from Eumerus sabulonum, assembly GCA_951905685.1. Lineage (NCBI taxonomy): Eukaryota > Metazoa > Arthropoda > Insecta > Diptera > Syrphidae > Eumerus > Eumerus sabulonum. The sequence goes on from OX645062.1 coordinate 71,720,165, forward strand.
TTGGACGAACAAATCGAGACGTCAATGAGGCGTTCACAAGCATTGAAGCAGAAGCGGCGAAAGTGGGTCTAAGGGTCATCCAAGAAAGACGCACAACACCGACGTCTTGGTCAGAACGTCACCCTCGGCAGCTATATTTTTGAAGTAGTCAAGGACTTCGTCTACCTTGGCTCGGTAGTGACAAGCAGCAACGACACCAACGCTGAGATAAAACGCAGAATCACTCTTGCCAATCGCTGCTTCTTCGGGCTCAAGAGGCAATTGAGTAGTAGAGCCCTCTCTCGAAAAACTAAGGTTTCCCTCTACAAAACCTTAATCATCCTGGTCCTCCTCTACGGCGCTGAGGCTTGGACGTTGCCAAAGCGGACGAAGAGGCTCTTGGACGTTTCGAGAGGAAAATTCTGCGTGCAATCTTTGGAGATTCAACCAAGAACTGTACGGGCTGTACAGCGACATCGGCCTGGTTAGACGTCTTCGGATCCAACGTCTAAGATGGCTAGGCCATGTAGAGCGAATGGACATCAACGCTTCGGCCCGAAGAGTCCTCGACTCCAACCCCGAGGGACGACGCAGCAGAGGACGACCGCATTTAAGGTGGCGCGCACAGGTGGAAGGGGACCTCAACCAACTGGGCGTGCGGCACTGGAAGCGGCTGGCCGAAGATCGGGCCGGCTGGAGAGGCTTGTTGGTTGAGGCCCTGGTTCACCCCGAACTGTAGCGCCATCAAAGTATGTAAGTAATTGCTTGCGAACGCCGACGGCATTAACGTGATTGGACGGACACAGCGAGACGTCAATGAGGCCTTTGTAAGCATTGAGATAGAAGCGGCTAAGATGGGTCTCAAGGTTAATGAGGGTAAAACCAAATATCTGCTTTCATCTAAAAGAGACGGACAACACCGACGTATTGGCCAGAACGTCACCATGGGCAGATATAACTTTGAAGTGGTCAAAGGAATTCGTCTACCTTGGCTCACTGATGACCGGCGACAACAACACCAGCGCTGAGATAAAACGCGGGATCACTCTTCCCAACCGCTGTTTCTTTGGGCTCAATAGGCAATTGAGAAGTAGAGCTCTCTCTCGGAAAACCAAGGTGACACTATATAAGACCTTGATCATCCCAGTCCTTCTTTACGGCGCAGAGGCTGGGACCTCAACAAAAGCGGATGAAGATGCCCTTGGTCGTTTCGAGCGGAAAATTCTGCGCACTATCTACGGTCCCGTTTGTTCAAACCGTGTATGAAGGAGAAGATATAACGAAGAACTGTACGGGTTGTTCAGCGACATCGGCATGAAACGACGTCTACGGATACAGCGTCTAAGGTGGCTAGGCCATGTAGAGCGCGTGGAAAATACACCTCCGACCCGAAGAGTCTTCGAATCCACCCCGGAAGGAAGGCGCGGCAGAGGACGGTCGCATCAACGGTGGACCTTAACCAACTGGGCTTGCGGCGCGGAAAACAGCTGGCCAAAGACCGTGCCAGCTTGAGACGCTTGTTGGTTGAGGCCCAGGTTCACCACGCCACCTAGGTAAGTATGGAACCCTAAAAAAGGACCAAAACGACATTAATCAGTTTTCGTTCCATTTATTTATTTTTCTTTTATTTAACAATACAAACATAGTTACAGTATCTGGTTTAATTATAATTAATTGTTGCAGCGCAATCGTACAGCGCTTTCAACAAATATGTCCTCAAAGTTTTATTTTTGGTTTTTATATATATTTTCTTTGGCAAATTAAATTAAAGGAATACGTAAAGTAGGTACTTTAATTACGACGATTGGAATTTGTCAACTTAGTGGTCGGTATGGCGTTTATTTTAAATTCGAAATTTAAATAATTAGTAATCGTATGGATAAATTGTTAATTGTTTCATTAGATTAGTATGCTGACGGGTTCTGGACCTATTCCTCCTTCGGGTGTCCTTAATTCGATTTAGTTTGTTCTCTTTCCAGGATCTGACTTTCTCTTTTCTTTTTTTGCTTAAAACATATTTTTGTTTTAATTTTTTGCGTGTATTCGCATTGTTTAGAGCATGTGCATTCGAATCTCTTAATTATACTTAATGTTGTAATTGGTTTTGTATTTTTATATTTATTGTTATTGTGTTAGAAAAATAAATGCGGAGTGAAGCGAGACGCTACTGGTAAATTGTTGTTTTTGCAATCGATTTTTTGATTAATTTCCTTTTATTTTTGTTAATTTAATTTAAATAATTTTTTAAATGAATTTACATTTGTCGTTTGTACTGATCCGTACTGAGCTTTAGTGGATGAATTGATCTATTATCCCTGATCGCGTACGATCTCAATTTTATCACATATATCTGAGTCAGGAATATTGGTGAAGTGGGTGCGGTCACTTCGGAATGTGTTGCGTTCGTTAGAGCTGGTCTTCAGGGACCGTTCCGAAGGGGTTTCGGTTCCGGGCTGTATTCGTTTCTGGAGGGCTGATACAAAGTTCTGCATATTGGAAAAGATAAGGGAAACAATTATATTAAATTAGTGAGTAATAAAGCAGAATAGTCGGTGACTGATCATTTTATACAGTGGTGTCCTTATAAATAGCACACCCTTATTCAAATGTGTATTTGCTTGCAATTCACACCGTACTTACAAGCTGCACAGGAGTAAAGCCATAATATCTCAAGGTACTATCGTTATAAATATGAAAACATACTACAAGGAAGATGCTGGTAGGTTTTCCTGGTTTTGCTATCGTTAGGGGGCATTCAAGTATTACGTAACGCAATTTGGGGGAGGGGGTCTTGTAAAACATTACGATGCGTTACGATGGGTTCGAACAACGCGTTATGTAACATTTTTTTTATTTAAATAAAAAACTAGGGAATTTATCTCCGAAGTTGGCAACTCTTTTCGTTTTTGTTTAACTTCTAGTCCCTCGACTGTTTTGCACATCATTTTTTAGGGGTCCGTACCCAAAGGTAAAACGGAGCCCTATTACTAAGACTTCGCTGTCCGTCCGTCCGTCCGTCTGTCACCAGGCTGTATCTCATGAACCGTGATAGCTAGACAGTTGAAATTTTCACAGATGATGTATTTCTGTTGCCGCTACCACGACAAATAAACAAAACAAACAGGACGAAATGAATATTTAAGGGGGGCTCCCATACAACAGACATGATTTTCATCCAAAAAATCCTGCCTGCAACCAAGATCTGTCATTTGATGAGGTAACATACATAGTCTCTCTCATATTTATATATACAGATGGTACGGAACCCTTCGTGCGCGAGTCCGACTCGCACTTGGTCAGTTTTTTATTTTGTTTTCGTTGTCAGTATTCGTTAGTGTTTTAAACACGAAATACGTACAAGCACATTGCCGTAATCAGTGTTGTTAAGGTGAGTTCATACTGTAATGTCCTCAAAAGAGGGAGATTTGCATCATCAGCCGTTCTTAGCCTATAAAGGCTCTCATACTGACTTGCCAGCGCAATTGTGCCAAAAAAAAAAAATGCCAACCTGCCCTTCTGCAGTTCAAGAAGCACTAATTGGACTTACTCCACTGCACCTTTTTATTAAAAAGGTCGCTATACGTAGTGCAATCAGAATTTTTCGCTCGGGAACAGACCTATGGGTCACATGTCAATCCTGCAACAGCTTCCTGAGCTGGATATGAATACCACGGTCTCAGACGCATTACCACACACCTTCCCTTTTGACAAGAGATTTAAGATATTGATCCCAAACTGCACTGGAAAACCAGTGATCTCTTGCTCAACGTCAAAGGCACTAGGTGGTATACTGATGGCTCCAAAATTATTTCTGACGTTGTCGCCGGCATGCCCTAAAAGACCTAGCCAAAAAAATAAAATCAAACTCTGGTGGGTGCCAGGGCACAAAGGTATTAAAAGCAATGAAATCGCTGATCATCTCGAAAGGAAAAGTTCTAGCGAAAGGTACATAAGTCCTGAATCTTTCTGCGGCAGTGAGAAAAATCGCAACACCTGCCCTTTTGACTTTGCCAATCGAAAAGATTTATACGACCCCTGAACAAAGACTCTATTAATATTCTTAAACTTAACAGAGTCGATATCAGAAGACTGGTCAGCTACCTTACGGTCGTCTGAAACTGAGTTACAACTCTGTCTTGAGGGCGAAGAAACTGCAGGGCACATACCAGGGGGTAGCAGAAAAACGTTACGTTAAATAGGAGTATTTAAAATGGGCAGAGGTGGCAAGGACATTAAGGTGCTCTAGGAAACTTGTTCAAAATGCAATGAAGGTCATATGGTGCAGAAGTGACTGACAGAATTATCAACAAAATCAGTGGCAGCGACCTTTTCATAACTTCCCGGGAGATAAAGCAACAACTACCTGATCAACACAATGACCAAAAATAAGGCGTAACTGTAAGTCGCCAGTTAAATGAATTCCAGCTTCATGGAAGAATCGCCAGAAAAAAACCTCTTGTCTCCAAAAAAAAAAAAAAAAAAAAACCGAAAGAGAAGACTTATTTTCGCAAACGCTCACAAGAACAAACTCTTGTCCATTTGGAAAAATATTTTGTGGAGCGACGAAAATAAGTTCAACAGGTTGGGATCATATGGAAAAAAATATGTGCGAAGGCCAACGAACCAAGAGTGCCATCCCAGATACACCATTAAGACTGCCCAGCATGGCGGTGGGAGCGTAATTGTGGGACGGCGATGCCATGGCATGGCGTTGGACCAATTGTGAAAATAAATGGCATTATGAATCAACATCAATATAAGCTAATCTTGGAGAACCAAATGGAGCCATATACCGACGACTCTATGCCTGTATCACGGATTTTTATGCATGACAATTATCCAAAGCATACCTCGCGGATGGCAAAGGACTAACAAAGGCCTCGTAGGGGTAGCATCTATTCGACGGATGCTGGCCTGCTAAAAAGCGAGAGGAGCCACCGCAGTCGAACATCTTGCGGCACTGTTAGTAAGTCCTATTCCCACCTCCTCGTGGTGCCATCTGGAGATTTCCTATGGAAATTGCAGACGGGGAAGGGCGAATGGCGAGCCTCCTGCGCCAAAAAAAACAAAAAAAAAACAGGATTAGCCGGTTGGGCTACGGCCTAGTAAGCCGTAACCGTAAAAAAAACACAAACTCCGAAACTCCGATTTATGTTGACGACCCTTGCAAAAAACGAAAAGAGGACAATGATCTTCGGCTTTGTACGTTGAATGTTAGGTCCCTAAACAGGCTACGTGCAGTCGAACAATTTGCGGACGCCCTAGACCGCTATAAGGCGGATATCACCGCCATCCATGGAATGCGCTGGAATGGACCGGGTATAAAGCGAATGAAAAACTGCGATATTTACTACGGCGACTGCTATCGGGAGAGAGGGCGACGATTGTTTGGATGCGGATTTGTTGTTCGAGATGGACTAAGGCAAAAAGTCCTAAGCTTTCGGCATGTGAGCGAACGCCTCATAACAATCCGTATCAAGGCAACATTTTTTAACATCAGCCTGATCTGCGTCCACGCCCCCACGGAAGACAAGGATGACTCAGCCAAAGATGAGTTCTACGATCTCCTAGACAGAACGTATGCCCGATGTCCCAGCTATGACATCAAAATTGTACTAGGAGACTTCAATGCTAAGCTGGGTAAGGAAGGCATATTTGAACGAGTCATCGACAAACATAGCCTACACGACACCACCTCCGATAACCGAAATCTGAAATCTGGTGAAAAACCTTTGGAAATCCTCCATTGCTGGTGGTGTATAGAGACGAGTGTATGTTGAAAACGCGCATGTTTGAATGGGCAAGGCGGCCGTGAATCAGTAGAAGTCAATTTCGTCAGTTCTCATACCTCGGCATCGTTCATCGTGAATATGTTCCTGCTTACCAGATAGTGACTGGACAGTTCTATGTTGGCATCCTGAAGAGGCTGCGAGTTCGTGTTTTCCGTATGCGACCCGATGGCTGGATCTTGCACCACGACAATGCGCCGGCACATTCCAACGTTATTGCATCACCCAATTGCCCCTGCGACTTTTTTTATTCCGCAAATTGAAGTCAGGATGACAAAGGACTAATAAAAGCCTCGTAGGCGTAGCATCTATCCGACGGATGCTGGCCTGCTAAGAAGCAAAAAGAGCCACCCCTGACGAACACCTTGCGGCACTGTTAGTAAGTCCTATCCCCACCTCCTTGTGGTGCCATCTGAAGATTTTCTCTGGAAATTACGGACGGGGAAGGGCGAATGGCGAGCTCCGTATGCCAAAAAACAAGTTTAGTCGGTTGTACTATGGCCTAGTAAGCCGTGACCGTAAAAAAATGTCGAACTCAGAGACCACCACATGCCTCGGATTTAACGGACGGACTACATGTTGACGACCCCCACAAAAGGAGAGGAGTATCGGTTCTGTACCGGGCAGACCGTTCGTCTGCCCTGTGATCCCCGCAGGGCTTGGTTGTTGCTTTTGTAATACACCGATACTATACGTGTTATTCTCGTTTAAAAATTACGCCTTTGACTTATCATTGTGTTAGTGTCAAGACGTCGATGTGTAGAGTCAAGACGTCGGAGCAAGGCAGAATGACATAGTCAAGACGCCGTCAAACCGCAAAGCGTTTGTAAGTGCAATCTGTCAAAATGCCTGTCAAAGCCATCGGATTGCCATCGGATTGTTAGAAAGAGCCCTAAACTGCTATAAAGCAGACATTACCGCACTCCAAGAAGTGCGATGGGATGGAGCGGGTAAAAAGGAGGATGAAGAACTGTGACATATACTACGGAAACTGCTACAAGGAGAACAGACAACGCCTATTTGGATGCGGATTCGTTGTTTGAGGTGGACTTAGGCAAAAACAATCATAATAATCCGCATCAAAGCTATCTTCGGGAACATCAGCTTGATATGCGGTCACGCACCCACAGAAAAAAAAAAAAAAAAAAACCACGGAGTCGAGGATGACTTCTATGACTTCCTAGACAGAACACACGCTTAATATCCCAGCTATGACATCAATATTGTTCTAGAAGATTTCAACACGAAGCTGGGTAAGGAGGACATCTTTGAACGAGTCGCACAGCCTACACGAGACTACGTCCGGAAACAGATTGAGGCTAATAGACTTTGTGACGGGGCGTAATCGGCTAGTAGCTAGCACATGAATCCCACATCTCAATATCCATAAGGGGACGTGGCGGTCTCCTGATCAATTATTTGTTAATCAGACACTCCTCCAGCATTTTGGACGTCCGAGCTTTTCGAGGAGCCGATGTGGACTCGGATCATTACCTTCTTGCAGGCAAGGTACGTATGTGGATATCGCGAATACTGCAGAGTCGAGTAGGAACAACAATGTTTAACGTCGAGAAGCTGCAATCGCAAGAGACCACCAGGACCTATGCTGATCGTGTCACTCGTAAGTTCTCGAAATTTTTACCAAAGAGTAAAACGAACATGCCAAGGTTCACACGGACACCTCGTAGACGAATTACAGTCTATGCTGAGAATATGGAAAGACTATTTCGGCGGACTGTCTTACGGCGAAGATGGTCGAGGTACAGCTGTCAGGCAGAACGCACCATTCACATTGGACGAAGATGAAAGAGAATTCCGTCCATCTGACTTAGACAAGGACCATTCGGGGATCAATTTGATTGGTTACTACCAATGTGGCTTCAAGCCAGGAAAATTCACAAAAGACCCAAATATTCACACTGCGGCAGATCTTGGAGAAGACACCCATTCCCTATTCCAAGGCCGCGTATGACAATGTGCATAGAGACGAGCAATACAGCGCCATGTCAAGTTTTGACATCCCTGCCAAACTCGTCAGATTGTGCAGAATGACAATGGAGAACTCTCGCTGCTCCATTAAGGTCGGTAGCGAATTAACCGAGACCTTTGATGTTAAAAAAGGATTTAGACGAGGGTGACGCACTGTCATGTACATCTTTGAACATCGTACTTAAAAAGATCATACGAGACTCAATGACCAACACAAGAGGTATGATCTTTTTCAAGTCTACGTGATTGGGCGAGCACAGCGGGACGTCAATAAAGCGTTCGAAAGCATTGAAATAGGAGCGGCTAAAATGGGTCTTTCGGTTAAAGAGGGTAAAATGAAATAGATGTCAATCAAAAAAGACGCACAACACCGACATCTTGGCCATAATGTCACAATTCTTCTTTGGTGGCGTTACAGCCCATGAAGGACCAGAGCCAAGCTTCTCTGTATCATCCATGTTGTGTGTGATTTATTTTTTTACACAGGTGAAAGGGACGAGAAGCTTTTTCATGGCAAGGTTACTACGGGGGTTTTGCCAGTACCCCGCCGAGGAGGGACACCGCGAAATAAACATTCGATGGGGTTGGTGTTATCGGGATCCAAACTCGCTCATCGTGCGTCAGGGTCCAACACACTAACCACTGCGCCACGGCGCCCACTTTAATGTCACAATTGGCAGCTACGATTTCGAAGTGGCCAAGGACTTCGTCTGCCTTGGCTCACTAGTGACAAGCGACAAAAACACAAGCGCTGCGATCAAACGCAGAATTACTGTTACCTACCGCTGCAGAGCTGAGAGCACCGTGGTGCAGTGGGTAGTGTGTTGGCCTCTGACGCCGATGACTCGGGATCGAATCCCGACACAGCCATGTCATCGAACGTGTTTTTCACGGTGTTTCTCCTCAGCGGGGTTCTGACAAAACCCCCTGTAGTAAAATTGTCATGAAAAGCTTCTCGAAATTCGCCGTTCGGAGCCGGCAATAAACTGTAGGTCCCTTTCACCCATGGAAAAATGAAATCACACACAACATGGGTGATTGAGAGAAGCTCGGCTCAGGTTCTTCATGGACTGTAACGCCAACATACATACAATAAAGCCAAATCCGGGTTTGCTTATTACTACTTTGTAGAGCCTGACTAGCACGCAAAGTAAACAAAAAAAAAACAGGATTAGCCGGTTGGGCTACGGCCTAGTAAGCCGTAACCGTAAAAAAAACACAAACTCCGAAACTCCGATTTATGTTGACGACCCTTGCAAAAAACGAAAAGAGGACAATGATCTTCGGCTTTGTACGTTGAATGTTAGGTCCCTAAACAGGCTACGTGCAGTCGAACAATTTGCGGACGCCCTAGACCGCTATAAGGCGGATATCACCGCCATCCATGGAATGCGCTGGAATGGACCGGGTATAAAGCGAATGAAAAACTGCGATATTTACTACGGCGACTGCTATCGGGAGAGAGGGCGACGATTGTTTGGATGCGGATTTGTTGTTCGAGATGGACTAAGGCAAAAAGTCCTAAGCTTTCGGCATGTGAGCGAACGCCTCATAACAATCCGTATCAAGGCAACATTTTTTAACATCAGCCTGATCTGCGTCCACGCCCCCACGGAAGACAAGGATGACTCAGCCAAAGATGAGTTCTACGATCTCCTAGACAGAACGTATGCCCGATGTCCCAGCTATGACATCAAAATTGTACTAGGAGACTTCAATGCTAAGCTGGGTAAGGAAGGCATATTTGAACGAGTCATCGACAAACATAGCCTACACGACACCACCTCCGATAACCGAAATCTGAAATCTGGTGAAAAACCTTTGGAAATCCTCCATTGCTGGTGGTGTATAGAGACGAGTGTATGTTGAAAACGCGCATGTTTGAATGGGCAAGGCGGCCGTGAATCAGTAGAAGTCAATTTCGTCAGTTCTCATACCTCGGCATCGTTCATCGTGAATATGTTCCTGCTTACCAGATAGTGACTGGACAGTTCTATGTTGGCATCCTGAAGAGGCTGCGAGTTCGTGTTTTCCGTATGCGACCCGATGGCTGGATCTTGCACCACGACAATGCGCCGGCACATTCCAACGTTATTGCATCACCCAATTGCCCCTGCGACTTTTTTTATTCCGCAAATTGAAGTCAGGATGACAAAGGACTAATAAAAGCCTCGTAGGCGTAGCATCTATCCGACGGATGCTGGCCTGCTAAGAAGCAAAAAGAGCCACCCCTGACGAACACCTTGCGGCACTGTTAGTAAGTCCTATCCCCACCTCCTTGTGGTGCCATCTGAAGATTTTCTCTGGAAATTACGGACGGGGAAGGGCGAATGGCGAGCTCCGTATGCCAAAAAACAAGTTTAGTCGGTTGTACTATGGCCTAGTAAGCCGTGACCGTAAAAAAATGTCGAACTCAGAGACCACCACATGCCTCGGATTTAACGGACGGACTACATGTTGACGACCCCCACAAAAGGAGAGGAGTATCGGTTCTGTACCGGGCAGACCGTTCGTCTGCCCTGTGATCCCCGCAGGGCTTGGTTGTTGCTTTTGTAATACACCGATACTATACGTGTTATTCTCGTTTAAAAATTACGCCTTTGACTTATCATTGTGTTAGTGTCAAGACGTCGATGTGTAGAGTCAAGACGTCGGAGCAAGGCAGAATGACATAGTCAAGACGCCGTCAAACCGCAAAGCGTTTGTAAGTGCAATCTGTCAAAATGCCTGTCAAAGCCATCGGATTGCCATCGGATTGTTAGAAAGAGCCCTAAACTGCTATAAAGCAGACATTACCGCACTCCAAGAAGTGCGATGGGATGGAGCGGGTAAAAAGGAGGATGAAGAACTGTGACATATACTACGGAAACTGCTACAAGGAGAACAGACAACGCCTATTTGGATGCGGATTCGTTGTTTGAGGTGGACTTAGGCAAAAACAATCATAATAATCCGCATCAAAGCTATCTTCGGGAACATCAGCTTGATATGCGGTCACGCACCCACAGAAAAAAAAAAAAAAAAAAACCACGGAGTCGAGGATGACTTCTATGACTTCCTAGACAGAACACACGCTTAATATCCCAGCTATGACATCAATATTGTTCTAGAAGATTTCAACACGAAGCTGGGTAAGGAGGACATCTTTGAACGAGTCGCACAGCCTACACGAGACTACGTCCGGAAACAGATTGAGGCTAATAGACTTTGTGACGGGGCGTAATCGGCTAGTAGCTAGCACATGAATCCCACATCTCAATATCCATAAGGGGACGTGGCGGTCTCCTGATCAATTATTTGTTAATCAGACACTCCTCCAGCATTTTGGACGTCCGAGCTTTTCGAGGAGCCGATGTGGACTCGGATCATTACCTTCTTGCAGGCAAGGTACGTATGTGGATATCGCGAATACTGCAGAGTCGAGTAGGAACAACAATGTTTAACGTCGAGAAGCTGCAATCGCAAGAGACCACCAGGACCTATGCTGATCGTGTCACTCGTAAGTTCTCGAAATTTTTACCAAAGAGTAAAACGAACATGCCAAGGTTCACACGGACACCTCGTAGACGAATTACAGTCTATGCTGAGAATATGGAAAGACTATTTCGGCGGACTGTCTTACGGCGAAGATGGTCGAGGTACAGCTGTCAGGCAGAACGCACCATTCACATTGGACGAAGATGAAAGAGAATTCCGTCCATCTGACTTAGACAAGGACCATTCGGGGATCAATTTGATTGGTTACTACCAATGTGGCTTCAAGCCAGGAAAATTCACAAAAGACCCAAATATTCACACTGCGGCAGATCTTGGAGAAGACACCCATTCCCTATTCCAAGGCCGCGTATGACAATGTGCATAGAGACGAGCAATACAGCGCCATGTCAAGTTTTGACATCCCTGCCAAACTCGTCAGATTGTGCAGAATGACAATGGAGAACTCTCGCTGCTCCATTAAGGTCGGTAGCGAATTAACCGAGACCTTTGATGTTAAAAAAGGATTTAGACGAGGGTGACGCACTGTCATGTACATCTTTGAACATCGTACTTAAAAAGATCATACGAGACTCAATGACCAACACAAGAGGTATGATCTTTTTCAAGTCTACGTGATTGGGCGAGCACAGCGGGACGTCAATAAAGCGTTCGAAAGCATTGAAATAGGAGCGGCTAAAATGGGTCTTTCGGTTAAAGAGGGTAAAATGAAATAGATGTCAATCAAAAAAGACGCACAACACCGACATCTTGGCCATAATGTCACAATTCTTCTTTGGTGGCGTTACAGCCCATGAAGGACCAGAGCCAAGCTTCTCTGTATCATCCATGTTGTGTGTGATTTATTTTTTTACACAGGTGAAAGGGACGAGAAGCTTTTTCATGGCAAGGTTACTACGGGGGTTTTGCCAGTACCCCGCCGAGGAGGGACACCGCGAAATAAACATTCGATGGGGTTGGTGTTATCGGGATCCAAACTCGCTCATCGTGCGTCAGGGTCCAACACACTAACCACTGCGCCACGGCGCCCACTTTAATGTCACAATTGGCAGCTACGATTTCGAAGTGGCCAAGGACTTCGTCTGCCTTGGCTCACTAGTGACAAGCGACAAAAACACAAGCGCTGCGATCAAACGCAGAATTACTGTTACCTACCGCTGCAGAGCTGAGAGCACCGTGGTGCAGTGGGTAGTGTGTTGGCCTCTGACGCCGATGACTCGGGATCGAATCCCGACACAGCCATGTCATCGAACGTGTTTTTCACGGTGTTTCTCCTCAGCGGGGTTCTGACAAAACCCCCTGTAGTAAAATTGTCATGAAAAGCTTCTCGAAATTCGCCGTTCGGAGCCGGCAATAAACTGTAGGTCCCTTTCACCCATGGAAAAATGAAATCACACACAACATGGGTGATTGAGAGAAGCTCGGCTCAGGTTCTTCATGGACTGTAACGCCAACATACATACAATAAAGCCAAATCCGGGTTTGCTTATTACTACTTTGTAGAGCCTGACTAGCACGCAAAGTAAATGAATTACTTAACAGCGCCCGTAATCATGTAACCAAAGAGTCTAACTGAATTTTCCCATATTCATATCCGCATTGCCTACATATGGACAGCAAGTAATTGTGCAGGTATGCCTCTCAGAGCTGGAGCTTTCCAAACGTATATATCTACATAAGGTATCCAGATATTCATTAATTACCTGTGAGATAATATCACCTCTGGCAGTTCGAACTTGATATAAATATCGGTATTTCCGCTGCCTAGCTTCTTCCCGCGTCTCCCTCGGTCGCGTCGAAGCCCGGCAACGGGCGTCTTGTGGATGTCTGTGATAAATTCGTTTCCGATGATCCACGCGCCAGCCGGTTATGAAACACTGTACCATAACACTGATAATTGCCGCCACCGGCCACGCGCATATAAGTATTCCACCAAAGCAAGGCGGCGGAGCAGGATTTGGCTTCATATTTAAAATCTAAAAAGGAAAAGAGTCATAGAACCAATTCGGTGGACACACACATTAATAGATTTCACTTACCCAATTGGCCGTGTCAAGGTTATGCATGAAGAAATCAATGGAAGCCATTATCATTGCCGTGCCCACTATGCTAGATGCTAATATCGTGATGTACTTTACACAACAGAGCGTGAGGACAGAGAATATGACGGCACCACCTACGACAGCTACATATATTTCCCTCGGCTGAAAACGAAATAGATACACGAGTCTCTGGTTCGAAATAAGTTTTGCATAATCATTTTTCATGTTAATTACCCCAAACTCATTGTCCGGCATTGTGGCGACACAAACTGCCATTGCAACAGCGGCCAATAATGCCCCGGCAAAGCCACTGACCAACGCGGATGCAATAGGATGAGCGGAACCTAAAACGGCTCCAATAAGACCTGCTACAATGGCCAAAGCTGAGTCGGCCGGACTGCCCAACAATGTGATTTTCAAATCCTGTAATATGAATATTCCATTGGCACCGACTAACAGGCCACTTAAGAAACCAACAGCCCGTAGGCATCGATAACCTGGGAACGATCATGAGTTAAACAATGTTGATGTATGGAAGTTGTTGGGTTGTACCTAGTAGTGCGTAAACAATTCCGAAAACAGCCGTGATTGTCCACAATAGAGCGGATATTGTATCTGGAGCAGCAGTTGAGCATGACGGTGTATCCATTATACCCTGTCGAGGAAAGAGTTCAAAGATCAATATATACTTATATATGCTTAGGTAGGCCGAACAATAATTTTTGAGGATCTATCGTCTAAAAGCTCCTCGTATGTCCCGAGTAGAACGTTTTTATTTTAATTGATTCAAGGACTTACTTACTTACTTTGATGGCGCTACAGTTCGGGGTGAACCAGAGCCTCAACCATCAAGCCTCTCCAGCCGGCCCGATCTTCGGCCAGCCGCTTCCAGTGCCGAACACCCAGTTGGTTGAGGTCCCCTTCCACCTGTGCGCGCCACCTTAAATGCGGTCGTCCTCTGTTGCGTCGTCCCTCGGGGTTGGAGTCGAAGACTCCAACGTTCATTCGCTCTACATGGCCTAGCCATCTTAGACGTTGGATCCGAAGATACAGTTTTTGGTTGAATCTCCTCCTCCATTCTCCGTTTACACAAACGGGACCAAAGATTGCACGCAGAATTTTCCTCTCGAAACGTCCAAGAGCCTCTTCATTCGCTTTTGACAACGTCCAAGCCTCAGCGCCATAGAGGAGGACCGGGATGATTAAGGTTTTGTAGAGGGAAACCTTAGTTTTTCGAGAGAGGGCTCTACTACTCAATTGCCTCTTGAGCCCGAAGAAGCAGCGATTGGCAAGAGTTTTTCTGCGTTTTATCTCAGCGCTGGTGTCGTTGCTGCTTGTCACTACCGAGCCAAGGTAGACGAAGTCCTTGACTACTTCAAAAATATAGCTGCCGAAGGTGACGTTCTGACCATGACGTCGGTGTTGTGCGTCTTTCTTGGATGACAGCATATATTTGGTCTTGTCCCCATTTACCCTTAGACCCACTTTCGCCGCTTCTGCTTCAGTGCTTGCGAACGCCTCATTGACGTCTCGCTTTGTTCGTCCAATAACGTCAATGTCATCTGCGTAGGCAAGCAATTGTGTGGACTTGAAGTAGATCGTACCTCTTGTATTGGCCGCAGAGTCCCGCACGATCTTTTCAAGAATAGTGTTGAAGAAATCACATGACAGTGCGTAACCCTGTCTAAAACCTTTAATAACATAAAAGTGGTCGGTTAGTTCACCTCCGACCTTAATGGAGCAGCGAGAGTTCTCCATAGTCATCCTGCATAGTCTGACGAGTTTGGCAGGAATGTTAAAACATGACATGGCTCTGCATAGCTCGTCTCTATAAACACTGTCATACACGGCTTTAAAGTCGACGAAAAGATGGTGCGTCTTCTCCAAGATCTGCCGTAGTGTAAATATTTGGATTTTCCTAGCCTGGAACCACACTGGTAGGAACCTATCAGATTGTCCACGAACGATTTCAGGTACTTACACAGTACGGAGGAGAGGATCTTGTACGCGATGTTCAGGAGGCTTATCCCTCTGTAATTGGCGCAGTCATTGGGGTCTCCTTTCTTATGGTCCGGGCAAACGATACTGAGATTCCATTCATCGGGCATGCGTTCTTCCGACCATATCTCGCCAGCTGCTTTAAACAGCTCCGCGGGGAGTCCGTCTGCTCCAGCAGCTTTATAAGACTCAAGTTTCGATATCGCTATCTTAACATCGTCTAGGTCGGGTGGACGGGATTCTCCTTCGTCTTCGTCCATTGTGAATGGTTCGCTCTGCCTGACGGCGGCATTTTGACTATCATCGCCGTTATACAGTCTGCAGAAGTGGTCCTTCCACAATCTCAGCATCGACTGTGACTCCACTACTAGTTGTCCGTGCTCATCCCTGCAGGCTTCTGCTCTGGCTTTATAGCCGTGGCATGTTCGTTTTACTTTCTGGTAAAATTTTCGACCGTCGTTCCTGCAGTAACATCTCTCCATCTCCTCGATCTCGCACTTCTCGTGCTCCTTCTTTTTCCTTCTCAGAAGCGCATGCTCCTCCCTCCTTTTCTGTTCATAGAGCTCGCGGGCAGCACCCGTCCGTCGATGCAATGTGGCCATGTATGCATTCTGTTTCTCTTCATGAGCCTGTTTGCACTCATCATCAAACCAGGGGTTTCTCGATGGTGGTGGCTCGAAACCGAGTATATCTGAGGCGGCCTCTCAAATGGCTTTCTGACAACGACGACATTGCTGTTCTATGGTATCTGCAGATTGCATCGGGTCCTGAGAGAGCTTGAGGGAGACTTGATCGGCGAAGGTCCTGGCGGTCTCCGGCGATTGCAGCTTTCCGACGTTAAATTTTGGTGTTCTTACTCGACTCCGTTGGTTCCGAGAAATTCGCATCCGTACCTTGGCTGCAACAAGGTTATGATCCAAGTCGATGTTGGCTCCTCGAAAGGTTCGGACATCTAGGATGCTGGAGGAGTGTCTGCCGTCGATCGCAATATGATCAATTTGGTTGGTTGCCGATTGATCGAAAGACCCCCAGGTCCCGTTATGGATGTTGAGGTGTGGGAATCGTGTACTTGCTACGACGTGGTGTTGTGTAGGCTGTGCTTTCCAATGACCCGTTCAAAGATAGCTTCCTTACCCAGCTTCGCATTGAAATCTCCTAGAACGATTTTGGTGTCATAGCTGGGACATTGCGCATACGTTCTGCCTAGGAGATCATTGAAGTCGTCTTTATGTCGGTCATCTTTCTCCTCTGTGGGGGCGTGGACACATAGTAAGCGTATATTGCCGAGATTGGCCTTGATACGGATAGTTATGAGGCGTTCGCTTACATACTGGAAGCTTAAGACTTTTTTCCTGAGTCTGCCTCGAACAACAAATCCGCATCCGAATAAGCGTTGTCTATTTTCTCTGTAGCAGTTTCCGTAGTAGATATCACAGTTTTTCATCCGCTTTTTGCCTGGCCCATCCCATCGCACTTCTTGGAGCGCGGTAATGTCTGCCTTATAGCAGTCCAAAGAGTTGACCAGTTGTTCGGCTGCACCTGGTCATTTGAGGGACCTAACGTTCCAGGTGCAGAACCGAAATTCGTTTCCTTTTTGACATTTGCGGGGGTCGTCAACATGTAATCCGTCCATATCCGAGGCTATTGGTTGTCTCTGAACAAAATTTTTGTTTTAAGCGGTAGGGATGTTAGCCCTAAGCGCAACCCCCAACCTGAAGGGGCCAGGTGACTCTTTCCCCAGGAACAAGGGGTCGGGTCGCTGCACACATTGGTTTACTACCTGACGGGTGCCAGTATAGCTATCCAGGGGAGGCCACGCGGAGGCTGTGTGTCAACTTGGATTGAGCAGGGATAGAGATCGAAGCTGGCGTTTGCCAAGTTAAACGCGATCAACTTCTTGGCTCTGTTTGTTCGCTCCCTTCAAGGACTTGATTCAAGCACTACGTCAATCTTATTTAAGGTAAGCAGCAACGCCCTTAAGCGTTGCTGGCTAAAGGGTTGGATATATTACTTAAGATTTGACAAAATTTTACAGGGTAGTTCGGATCTTGCCATTATGAATGGAGTAGGTATACCAGCATTACTCGCAAGCCTCGATTTTCAATTAATATCGGGCAATAGCTCTACAAAAAGTCTTAAGCTTTCGGGATGTAAGCGAACGCCTCATAATAATCTTCATCAAAGCTAAATTTGGAAACATTGGCTTGATATGCGCTCATGCCCCAACGGAAGAAAAGGACGATCGACTCAAAGAAGAATTGGACAATCTCCTAGACAGAACCTATGCCCAATGCCCCAGCTACGACACAAAAATATTTCTAAAACATTTTAATGCAAAACTGGGCAAAGAGCCTCCATGACACCACATTCGCCAACCGACATAGGCTAATCCATTTCCTACTGGGGCGTAACCTCCTTGTAGCAAGCACACGATTCCCCCATCTCAATATCTACAAGGGTACCTGGCGGTCTTTTGATCAATCGACCAGCAAACAGATTGATCACAGTATTCTCGACGTACGAACCTTCCGAACATCGACTCGGACCACTACCTTGTTGTAGCCAAGGTACGCAAGAGGATATCAAGAATGCTTAGGAGTCGAGTAGAACTACGTAAGTTTGACGTCGGAAAGATACAATCGCAAGAGACTGCCAGAATCTTTGCCGATCGTGTCTCCTCCAAACTCTCTCAAAATCCGCCCACAGCAGCACAAACAATAGAGCAGGAATGGTCGCATTGCCAGAGCGCCATCAGAGACGCTGCCTCAAAGATGCTGGGTTTCAAACCGCCATCACCTAGAAACACCTGGTTCGATGAACAATGCGAACAAGCAAAACAAGAGGCATATAAAGCCACGCTGCAACGACGGACGAGAGCTGCTCGCGAAATCTATGAACAGAAGAGTAGAGAGGAACACACGCTTCTCAGAAGAAAGAAGAGAGAACCCGAAAAGCGTGAGATCGAGGAGATGGGGAGATGCATCCGCAGGAATGACGCCCGGAAGTTTTACAATAAAGTAAAACGAACATGCCAAGGCTACAAAGCTAGAGCGACGGCCTGCAGGGATGGAAATGGGGAACTGGTAGTAGCATCACAAAAGATGCTGAGAATTTGGAAAGACCACTTCTGCAGACTGTACGACGGCGATGACAGACAAGATACCGCTGTCAGGCAGAACGATCCGTTCGTAATGGACGACGATGTAAGAGAATTCCGTCTACCCGACCTAGACGAAGTCGGCCTGTCTACTGAGTTTCTTAGGGCGGATGGAGATGAGGTGCATGCACCATCTCATTTGCAAGGTTTGGTCGGAGGAAACCATGCCCCACGAATGGAATCTCAGCATCATTTGCCCGGTCCATAAGAAAGGAGACCCCTGTAACTGCGCCAACTACGGGGGAATAAGTCTCCTTAACATCGCATACAAAATCTTCTCTACCGTTTTGTGTGAACGCCTGAAACCGTTTGTGGATAACCTGATCGGCTCTTATCAATGTGGTTTCAGACCAGGTAAATCAACAATAGACCAAATATTTACGCTACGGCAGATCTTGGAGAAGGCCCAGGAATACCAAATCGACACTCACCACCTTTTCGTCGATTTCAACGCTGCATATGACAACGTGTACAGAGATGAGTTTTAGGAGTACAATGCCATGACCAGTTTTAACATCCCTGCCAAACTCGTCCGACTGTGCAGGATGACAATGGAGAATTCTGGTTGCTCCATTAAGGTCGGTAATGAGCTAACCGAGACCTTTGATGTTAAAAACGAGACCTTTGATGTTAAAAAAGGATTTAGGCAAGGTGACGCGCTGTCATGCAACATTTTCAACATCGTGCTTGAAAAGATCGTGCAAGAGTCACGGGCCAACACAAGAGGTACGATTTATTTCGAGTCTACGCAATTGCTTGCGTACGCCGATGACATTGACGTGACTGGACGGACACAGCGAGACGTCAATGAGGCCTTTGTAAGCATCGAGGTAGAAGCGGCTATGATGGGTCTCAAGGTTAATTAGGGTAAAACCAAATATCTGCTTTCATCTAAAAGAGACGGTCAACACCGACGTATTGGCCAGAACGTCGCCATCGGCGGATATAACTTTGAAGTGGTCAAGGAATTCGTCTACCTTGGCTCACTGATGACCGGCGACAACAACACCAGCGCTGAGATAAAACGCGGGATCACTTTTCCCAACCGCTGTTTCTTTGGGCTCAAGAGGCAATTGAGAAGTAGAGCCCTCTCGCGGAAACCCGAGGTGACACTATATAAGACCTTGATCATCCCAGTCCTTCTTTACGGCGCAGAGGCCTGGACCTTAACAAAAGCGGATGAAGATGCCCTGACTCGTTTCGAGAGGAAAATTCCGCGCACTATCTACGGTCCCGTTTGTTCAAACGGTGTATGGAGGAGAAGATATAACGAAGAACTGTACGGGTTGTACAGCGACATCGGCCTGATACGACGCCTACAGATACAGGTGGCTAGGCCATGTAGAGCGCATGGAAAATACGGCTCCGACCGGAAGAGTCTTCGAATCCACCCCGGAAGGAAGGCGCGGCAGAGGACGACCGCATCTACGGTGACGCATACAGGTGGAAGGGGACCTCAATCAACTGGGCGTGCAGCGCTGGAAATAGCTGGCCAAAGACCGTGCCAGCTGGAGACGCTTGTTAGTTGAGGCTCAGGTTCACCACGCCACCTAAGTAAGTAAGTAAGTAATATGTGCGCCCTGGCAAAGGCGCCGGTGGTTTGTGTCCTTTTTCGACGACAGCATATATTTCGTCTTGCCCTCATTTGCCGCCAGTCCCATTTTAGTCGCTTCCGCCTCAATGCTCGTAAAGGCCTCAATGACATCTCGCTGACTTCGTCCCAATATGTCAATGTCATCGGCATATGCGAGCAGTAGTACGGACCTGAAAAAGATGTGAATTTTGCATGATCTTTTCAAGGACGATGTTGATAAAGGCACACGATAGCGTGTCGCCCTTAGTGAAACATTTTTTGACATAAAAGGTATCGGTCAAGTCGCTTCTTCTATGTTATCCTACATAATCTGACCAGTTTAGCAGGGATGTCAAAACTAGACATGGTGTTGTACAGCTCGTCTCTATGTATGCTATCGTATGCGGCCTAAAAGCCGACAAGCAGATGGTGGGTGTCGATCTGGAACTCGTTGGCTTTTTCCAGGATCTGCCGCAGTGTGAATAATTGATCGATGGTGGACTTCCCGGTCCACTTATAGGGACCAATCAGTTTATTAACGAACAGTTTCGGGCGTTCATACAGTGTTGCACAGATTTTATAAACAATGTTCAGGAGACTTGTAACTCTGTAATTGGCGCAAACAAAGGGGTCTCCTTTCTTGTGGATCGGACAAAAGATACTAAGGTTTACAGTGGTCATATAGGAAACGAAAAGGCAGACCTTCTAGCAAGGAAAAGCTCCGTATCACTGTTTATGATACCACGACCATTCTGCGGCATACCTATCAGCACCACCAAATGCTGCATAAAACGATGGTTGAGGAACGCGGCCTATCAGAATTGGTCACAAATGGAACGTAGCAGACAAGCCAAGTTATTCTTACCTTACCTTTACAAGAACGAAACAACTCCTCATACACAGTCACAATCTTTTTCACTGGACCCTGCCCAGTCAACAAGCATCTTAAAACCATGGGCATTACACTCGATGACACCTGGCTAAGGTGTAATGAAGACGACGAAACAGCAGAACACTTTTTTGTTTTTTTTTTTTGTTGAAGGCTTCTGTGTGTGTTGGAGCACTCAAACGCAAATACTGGTCCAGACACCTTACATTAATGTATTTTCCCCGTTTTCCGGAGAAAAATGAGAAGGAGCTTCAGTGATGTAAAGCTAAGAGATTCGGCATACACCACGACGGCCCCAAGGGTGCGCCACCGTGCGCGAGCAAAGGCGGGAATGCTAGAATAGCGGAGCGGCTTCGTACCTCTAGGCTTAGGAATCTTGCAAAAGAGGGTGGCATCGAATGGTCAACCCCATAGAGGAAGTATTAAGCGTCTCAAGAAGGAAATTAGATTCGCTAAGGCGGACTCTTGGAGAAGCTTCTGTGGCTCTATTGAATCATATATGGGTGCGGCTCGTCTGAGAAAGATCCTTGCCAAAACTCCCACATAGATGTCCTCTATAAGGAGGTTTGACGGTAGCTGGACAGACTCAAACGGGAGCGTGCTTGATTCCCTATTAAAGTGTCATTTCCCTAGCTGCGAGGATGCAGGAACCTTCAAATTGGAACAGGAGACAATCGATAAGATTGTTACTGAGAAAAAGATCCCGTGGGCAATAAATTCATTTGATCCCTACAAGGCGCCGGGAATGAATGGAATTTTTCCGATTATGTTGCAGGAACCATGTGAAGTCATTCTTCCAGGTGTGAAGCGCATTTAGTCCTGATGCCCCTCCTCAAGCGTGGAGGGAATTTGGGGTGGTTTTCATACCCAAGTCGGGTAAAGTCAACCATGTGACTGCAAAGGACTTTAGACCTATCAGTCTATCGTCCTTCCTTATGAAAACGCTGGAACGATTAATAGACATGTACGTAAGGGATGAGATTCTTCTTGTGGTGGCGTTACAGCCCATCATGGGCCAGAGCCCAGCTTCGCTCAATCACCCATGTTGTGTGTGATTTATTTTTTCACACAGGTGAAAGGGACCTACAGTTTAATGCCGATTCCGAACGGCGTGAGTCGAGAAGCTTTTTCAAGGCAAGTTTACTACGGGGGGTTTTGCCAGTACCGTCCAGTCACACAACGCGTACATAAAGGGAAAATCGGCAGATACTGTTCTGCATAGAGTAGTCTATGCGATAGAAAAGTCGCTCAATATCAAGGAATTCACTCTAGGTGCATTCCTTGACATTGAGGGTGCTTTTAATAACGTTAGTTCCGAGGCAATAGTGTCCAGCCTTCATATGACCCAAATAAACCCGGAAATATGCATATGGATTGGGCAAATGCTGAGTACTCGTATTATAAAACTCGGTGATGGGTAGAGCAAGTGGAAGGGTGGTGAGGGTAAATAAAAGTACAACACAAGGTGACGTTCTATCACCCCTCCTGTGGCTCCCTGTGGTCGATGGAATGGTTAAGATCCTAGGAGCGGATGGTTTTAACGTGACGGCCTACGCCGACGACATTGCCATCTTGATTTCTGGAAAGCTTCCGCAGGTCCCCAGCGATAGACTAAGTTATGCACTGATGTTAGTTTTAACTGGGTCAAGGGGGGAGACCTGGGAGCAAAACCCGGCGAAAACAGAGGTAGTACTCTTCACAAGGAATGGTCTGTATCAAGATACACCTACATACCCCCGTATGAATGGTATCGATCCTGTCCCTGGATCTTTCTGCCAAATATCTTGGCATAATCCTGGACTCCTAACTTAGCTAGAGAGAAAATATTGACGAAAGAATCAAAAAGGCTTACGTTGCACTATATTCGGGCAGAGTAGCCTTTGGAGAGACATGGGACCTCAGACCGAAGTTGATACATTGGTTATACACTGCGATGGTAAGACTTATTCTAGTCTATGGTTCGGTTGTCTGGTGGAAGGCGCTTGAGAAGAAATGTCATCTTCAAAGTGTGTCAAAGATTCAAAGAAAGGGCAGGCTGCGGGCGGTGACGGGATCTACGAAGTCCACACCAGCGGCGGCTCTTGAAGTTATGCTGAACCTCTCACCGTTGGACATATACTGCGAGAGCGTTGCAACCAGAATTGCACTAAGACTAGAAGAGTCCGGTCTGTGGAGAAGGAGTCTTTACGGCCACGAATCAATCTTGGATCGATGAGCCATCTTGAGATTCAGAACCGAAACGGACTATGTCACCCGACATCCTTCCTGTGAGAGGAGATTCTCTATTAGAATTCGTTCCAGGGAGGAATGGACCGGTGATATGATACGCTCGGAAAATGAACTGGCAATCTACAACAGCGGATCCAAAATGGATGTCGGCATAGGTGCCGGGGTCTATTTTGAATGTCGGGATATACATCGCTCCTATGGACTTGATTATGGCTGCAGTGTTTTCCAAGCTGAGGTCTTCCCAGTCAAGCAGACGGCAGACCTGATTAGCAGAGAAATCTCTCAGGAAAAAGGATTAACATCTATGTTGACAGCCAGGCAGCCATTAAGGCTCTGCAGGCACCATGGATAAGATCCAAACTCGTCAAGCTCTGCAAAGAGAGGCTAGAAGAGATATCGGATGTAAACGAGGTGACCCTCTGCTAGGTACCGGGTCATGTGAATATCTCTGAAAACGAGAGGGCGGACGAGTTAGCTAGGTTAGGATCAGGTCCAAACTTCGGCAAGATCGCAACCGAAGTTAAAACGCCACTCAGTGCGCTCTACAGAGAGATAGAGACGGAGCCATTAATGAAAGCCAATAAGCGATGGTGTCACTTAGATACATGCACAACGGCGAGATCGACTTGGCTGAACAGAATACTAGGATCCTTATCCTCGTCTGGATGGTTCAGCTCAGCAGAAAATGTCATGGTCTCTACGGGTTAAAAATTAATTGGGCACAATGGACTCCACGTAGTCTAGGTGAGCCTTGAATTTTCGTCAGCAGAGCTCCCACTTATCTAACCTAACCCAAAGGCGGGACAGTCACAGAGAAAATGATCTGCAGTGTCATCTTTCTCGCAACATGCAGCACAGGTAGGCGTCTCACTTATGCAAACCACGCAGAGTGCTTTGCAAAAGTGTAATGGCCCGTAATGACTTCCACGAGTCTTCTGCAGTCGATTCTCCCTAAAGACAGGAGGAATGCTGCGGATTTCTTGCAACCTGGATGTGTGTATTAAACACCCAACACCCAACACGCAGGTAGATCTAGAGCGGGTTCAGGTTCTGAGGATCTCTCCTCATGGTATGTCCATGAGACAGGGGTCGCAGAATAATTCTTGCGCAAGCACACCATTATTCCTGTGCGAATTCTCTTCAGACGAGACATAACTTTCAGATCACATCCTCTGATAAACATGTCAAGGGCTGGAAGGTTCATCATAACATCTAGAGCAGGCAGCGCCCGGCCCGTACAGCTGAAACAAACTGTTCTTGCGAGTTTGGTGACGTGTTTGCGTCTGTTCCACCACACAACCAATTCATATGAGATTATAGGTCTTATCATTGCCGTGTAGATTCTGAGGACCTTTGCCGGCGATAAACCCCAAGTTTTGTCAAACAGCTGACAGCGCGTTGGTGATTTTTAACTCAACATGCTTTGACCAAAGAAGCTTCCTATCTAAGATGACTCCTAGATACTTACCTTGCTTGGATACCGGAATCGAAATGCTCTTTAGTACCAGATGAGTCATGTCAATATTTTTCTTCCTTCTCGTGAGGAGAATGACATCGATCTTAAGAAGATTAAACGAACCCAATTGTACACCAATTTATCGATCACATTTAGCACCGCCTATGCTTTAAGACGGACAGTCGCTAAGCATGAGCCAACAGAAAGAACAGCGACATCATCCGCATAGGCCTGGGCATAGGTTCCAGAGGCATTGGGAGCATCAAACAGAAAGTCGACCACCATGCACCTTAAGAGTGTAGGCAGGACGCTACCTTACGGACAGCCTCTGTATACTGATCCACAAGACCAGTGCTTCATCTACACCATGACGTCTGGCAGCGTTGCACATACTGTCGAAAGTTGCGTTATCAAAAGCTCCCTCAATGTCGATAAGAAAGGAAGCAGCTGCCTTAGACACATACTTTGCCACTGTAACTGCCTCGTCAGAACAAGCTATCGTCACTTAGGCAGGTACTATCTTGAAGTAGCAGAGATCACTGCTAGCTCACTCAAAAGCATACTAAGTTTCATTATGAACTCAGGATTTTTGCGTGAACTATAAGCGGGGGATATCACAATACATAGGTCCATCAGAGGCCGCAATGAGTAGGCGACTTAGTCCCCCTTCCCCATATAATCTTAACTAATCTAATCTACCCTTTTTATTCGATGTCAGTTTGGCCCAAGCTTCCGCCCTCACATTTGGTTCTATACTACTTGAGGATGAGCTACGATGTGATGTCACTTACAAACAAGACTTCACAAGAAAACTCTTCCCCCATATCGTGTGCTCTTGCAAATCTCACAAATATATGAATTCATTTCGGGAGGAGGACAAACCTTGACCCGAGTTGTACTAGCAAGACATTAATCATCTGCCACAAGCCACACATTCTATTGCTGTTGACGCAATTTGTTGTAACCGAAACACAGTGGTCCATTGTCATATATGTAGTACGCATCTGTTGGTGACATACTTGTGCTCTGGCTCTGCACATAAAAAAAAAGTGACAACCTACTCGTATGCATCTACTGTGTACAGAACAGTACGTCAGCAACAGAGTTAGTTCCAGAAATCGAATTCCGTGACCGGATTTTATGCCACTCAACCTGCATCTACGCAATTAGTAAAAAAAAAATAAATAAATAAAAACCCGAATCCGGATCAGGATCTCGAGAGCGGTGCCAGTTAACGAGTGCTCTTCAGCGACACGGAAAAAAGGGGACGAAATCCGCTTTGATTACGATTTCTTGATAATTGAGTGGCGAGGACTTGAGGGTTATGCACTTAAAAAAAAAACAAAATGCCTGAGCGGGGCTGTTCGACTTTCACTATTCCGAATCGTTCTGACCCAAAGTAACCTGTACGGAGTTCAAGGTCTGACCTAAATACCCGCACTACCCGTCACATTGCACACCTCTGTAGCCTGGACATGGGGAGATGTCGCATGGATAGGTTTATTCTAGGATTGACGTGATAATAATGTTGTAAAATGAAAATATCCTTTGTTGCCAGGCAAGAAGGAGACGGCAAACAAAGGAATCTGATGACAACGTCATAGTAGCTTACCTTGATTAGGAACGGCCAGTCTAGGACTGGCATTTCCTTCATATCACTCCCATTCTCATCGTTATCCTTGGAGCGCATCTTATGAGTTTTATTGTCCTTTTGTCTCTTAGAAAAAACAAAAAACACTTTCAATCTGACCACGATGGAACTATCACATGCGAGTACACTTTGCACACATTGCGATTGTCCCGTGATACCGAAATGCTGAATAGTTAGTAGCTTGCGTTCCTATTGTCCACGCGATGCATTATCCCAGACGCACAACATGTTCTCATTCTCGTTTCGTTGGTTATATCTCGGATTGCCTTATTGATTTTCCCAGCCTCATCCTCCTTTGACTAAATACTCTTACTGGTCCGGTGGTTTGATTGAATGGTTTTGTTTTGCTTCAGGATTCGGAGAGTGCAGAGGCAATGCTCATTGGATTGAAAGTAATTAAGTAGTTAGTTAATGCAGACCATGTGCTTTGGCGACAAACAACAAAGAAAGGAACACAATCCACGGGTGGACTCCCACAAAATTTTCATTTCATCCCTCATCCCATACAATCAAGTGGTCGGTATGAGTGACACGAAAAGGAATTCGTAAAAGTTTATCCTTAAAATCACGATCCGATTGCACATATTTGCTTTAGACTAGCATAACTGAAAGATTTCTTAGTTTATCTATCACTTAAGTTATCTATTTGTATTGTTAACGCAACTTGAATGCGGAACTAAGGAAGAAAGTGGAAAGGATGTTGAGAGGAAATAGTGCGTTATGGTTGCGATATAGGCGCGACAGGACTTTGACGAAAACGGCCATACACTGTTAATGTCGAGCTCTTATCGGTGTTCCCTCCCTTTCGATGAGGTGTATTGGAGAGTGCGCACAAAGGACGAGAATGGAAGGATAATCATAGGGTGGATAGACAGTTGTTATAAGGGCAAGTGATACAACGTTTACTTGATTCTTGTATGGATTCTTTCCTGGATTTACTATATAGAGTCGGAGTCGTTCGACACAGAAAGTAGCGCGTCCGTTGAATAGGATACTTACTTATCAGGCCAGCGATCCATGGAGGATCTGAGCCTGAGCTAAAGCTGCCTTGCATCTTTGACGGTCCCGAGCACGCTCCTTCCCTATTATCAAGACCAAGATGTCTTACATCCGCGATTACTTGGTCTTTATACCGAAGGTTTGGTCTTCCTCTTTTTCTCGAAGCAGGAGGCTTGGAGTCGAAGACCCTCTTAGCTGGAGCGTTGATGTCCATGCGCTCGATGTGGCCTAGCCAATGTATTCGACGAATCTTAGCCTTCCGGACTACATCCACATCTTTGTACAGCTCGCAGAGTTCGCGGTTGTGTCTTCTTCTCCATTCATCTTCCTCACAGACGGGACCAAATATCCGGCACAGAATTTTTCTCTCGGAATAACCCAAAATCAGCTCCGCTGTTGTGCTTATCGTCCAGCTTTCGGCTCCGTACAGCAAGACTGGCAGCATGAGCGTTTTGTAAACCATAACTTTGGTATTTCGATTGAGGAGTTTTGACCCCAGTTGTTTGGACAAGCCGAAGTAGCAGCGGTTGCCAAGGGCGATTCTATGCCGGATCTCCACTGTGGTGTCATTTGTGGAATTTACGTTTGCCCCGAGGTAGACAAACTCCTTAACTACCTCGAAATTGTAGCTGTCAATTGTTATATTTTGTGGTGAGCGACGGATTGGTTTTTGCTTGACAGCATGTACTTCGTCTTGTCCTCATTGATCTTAAGACCAACTCGTTTCGTCTGTTCTTCAATCGCCGTGAGTGCTTCCATAATGCCACGGCGAGAACACGCGCTGATATCGATATCATCCGCGTATCCTAGCAGCTGAACGGACTTGTAGAAGATAGTGCCTTCCATGTTGACGCCTGCCCGTCGCACTATCTGCTCCAGCACCAGGTTGAAGAAGTCACATGACAGCGCATCTCCTTGCCGAAATCCGGTGCATGTCTCGAATGGTTCCGAGGTCCTAGAACCGAGTTGCACGGTGCATTGCGTGTTTTTTTAGCGTGGCGCGACACAACTGGATCAGTTTTCCCGGGATCCCGAATTCGGCCATCGCACCAAACAGTCCTTCACGATGAATGCTGTCGTATGCGGCTTTGAAATCGATGAAAAGATGGTGTGTATCGATCGATTCGATTCGACCAACTCGTTGGTCTTTTCCAGGATTTGTCGAAGTGTGAACATTTGGTCGATTTGCCGGGCCGGAAGCCGCACTGGTAGCTGCCGATTAATGCGGTGCAAAATGGCTTTAGACGTTCACACAATACGCTGGAAAGGATCTTGTATGCGACATTGAGCAGGGATATACCTCTATAGTTCTTGCAAGAGGTAGGATCGCCTTTTTTGTGGATGGGGCAAATAGAGCTGGTATTCCAGTCGTCGGGCATGCTTTCGTCTTCTCAAATACTGCAGATGATCTGGTGCATGCTCCCTACTAGAACATCGCCGCCAGCCTAAAAGAGCTCTGATGGCAAGCCATCTGAGCCTGCGGCCTTGTTGTTCTTCAGCTTCTGAATAGCTGTGCCGACTTCTTCGATGCTGGATGGGAGGAATACTTCAGCGGCTGGAGTTGGGATTTCCTCGGTCCTTTCCACTCTCTCTTGGTCATGCTCGTTAAGCAGCTGCTGGAAGTGCTGCTTAAATACATCCACTATTCCCTGCGGGTCGGTGACAAGATTACCCTCGCAGTTTCGAAGAGCCTGGGGACCCTTTTTGAAGCCTCCTGCAAGGCCTTTGGCTTGATTAGGATACATCGAAGAAAATTTCGTAAAAGCAACGTCCAAGGATCTTGAACATATTTAGAGCTCCACATATTCTTTAGAGGGCATCGGCTCGGACATACAGGGTAAAGCTGTTGATTAATTTCAACCTGGATGCCAGATGCCAGTAACGATCCCTGTTTCCATGCTCGGGTCAAGTTGACATACAGCCTCCTCGTGGCGCCCTCTCGATAGCCTCTACAACAACCGTTGAGAGGTGAACAAATGTATGCAGCTATCGTCCTAGGCAAGAGGGTGCTACAATACCCCGACCGGACTGGCGGTTGCGCGGCGGCGGGCCAGCAACCCGCCTGTGTAAAACAGGATGAGTTATCAAAGAGTAAAATGCCTCGGATAAACGGACGAATTCCCGACGACGACATAGCGCGAAAAAGGAATACGATTTGCGAGTATGCTCCTGGAGTATCAAAACTCTGTACACCCCTAGGGCTGTTTATAGACTGGAAAGAATCCTCACGCAGTAGAGGGCAGATATTACTACGATCCAGGGAATACGCTGGATAGGAAACGGTATGATGAGGAAGCGAGAGTACGACACCCATTACAGCTGTCACAAAAGATTGCACATTGCGGATTTGTCATGGGAATGCAGTTAAGGTCGAGGGTCATCGACTAGAAGTGATCGCCTGGCTGCGATCCGTATCAAAAGCAACATCAGCCTACCGAAGAGGCTGAAAACCCCATCAAAGAGGACTTCTATGATCTCTTGGACAACGCCTACGGAGCTTGTCCGGAGTACAATGTTAAAATCGTACTCGGGGACTTCAATGCCAAAATCGGTAAGGAGAACACCTTTGGCGGAGTGATCGAAAAGCACAGCATCCACGATACAACAACAGACAACGACCATGTCAACCAAATCGACCATGTGCTCATTGACGCAAGACACTCGTCGACTCTGACCATTTCCTTGTAGCAGCAAGAATCAGAGCTCGACTGTCTTATATGTCAGAAAGCCAGCCCGCCATGAGAAGGTTCGACATTGGATGCCTTAGTACACCGGAGGCTACCACAGTCTACAGGGACCAACTGAGCGAAAGGCTATCCGATATGCCTACGTCGAGCACAAATTACAACAATATGTGGCTGCATTGCCGCTCAACCATTCAGGAAGGCTACCTACCACCCCCGACAAGATACGCGTGGTATGATGGCGAGTGTGAGCAGAAAAAAAGCAGCAACCGACGAGGCGCATAAAAAGGCGCTGCAACGAAAAACCAGGGCAGCGCGAGAGGAGTACCGAGCTAGAAAACGGGAGGAGAAAAAACTGCGCGGCCTCCCAGCCCAAGGATTTCAGTGGTAGGAAATGAGGAAATCCCAACTCCAGCCGCTGAAGTAGTCCTCCCACCCAGCATCGATGAAGTCGGCACAGCTATTCCAAAGCTGAAGAATAACAAGGCCGCAGGCTCAGATGGCTTGCCATCAGAGCTCTTCAAGGCTGGCGGCGATGTTCTGGTAGGGAGCATGCACCAGATGATCTGCAGAATTTGGGAAGATAAAAGCATGCCCGACGACTGTCATGCCTTACAGAATGCTTAGAGAGTAAGAGAGGATTAGGGGGTGTGACAGAGTCGCCTGATCACTGCGGCCGCGAGTGGGCCTATTGTGATGTCCCCCACTTACAGTTCACTCAAAAATCCTAAGCTCGTGATAAAACTTAGTATGCTTTTGAGTGAGCTAGCAGCGGTTTCTTCTGCTTCAAGATAATATTTGCCTAAATGACGATGACGAGGGCGCCGTGGCGCAGTGGTTAGTGTGTTGGACTCTGATGCACGATGAGCGAGTTCGAATCCCGATAACACCAACGCCATCGAATGTTTATTTCGCGGCGTCCCTCCTCGGCGGGGTACTGGCAAAACCCCCCGTAGTATACCTTGCCTGGAAAAAGCTTCTCGACTCACGCCGTTCGGAATCGGCATTAAACTGTAGGTCCCTTTCACCTGTGGGAAAAATAAATCACACACACCATGGGTGATTGAAGAGACGCTTGGCTCTGGTCCTTCATGGGCTGTAACGCCACCAAAAGAAGAAGTGACGATGACGTGTACTGACAAGGCAGTTGTAGTGCTCTGCTGTTTCTTCGTCTTGATTACACATTCTGCAAGTGTCATCTTGTATAATGCCCATTGCTTTGAGGTGTTTATTGACTGGGCAGTGTCCAGTATGGAAACCTGTGATTAAGCGAATCTGACTCTTCGAAAGCATGAGGAGTTGTTTCGTTCTTCTGAGAGATGTAGTTGGGAGGAACACCTTGGCTTGTCTGCTACCTTTCGTTTGTAACCAGTGATCCGTCTTGTTCCTTAACCAATTGTTGGCATCATAAATGGTGATGCAGAGCCTTTCCTTGCTAGTAGGTCCACCTTTTCGTTGCCTGTATGGCCGCTGTGTCCAGGTATCCAAATGAGATGAACTCTGTTTGTGCTGGCCAGCTGGTGAAGTAGTTGAAGGCAGTCCCATACCAGTTTGGAGGTGATTTCACAGCTCTTTAGGGCCAGAAGTGCAGCCTTCTGTTGATATTTTCTCTGAGGCAGAGTTCTATT
The DNA here is from genome assembly GCA_951905685.1 of Eumerus sabulonum. NCBI lineage: Eukaryota > Metazoa > Arthropoda > Insecta > Diptera > Syrphidae > Eumerus > Eumerus sabulonum. Next base: position 71,751,723 of record OX645062.1, read on the forward strand.
GCAAATATCTCTGCTTGAAAAACGGAGCTATATCTGTCCATGCTGACGTAGATGCATGTGCCTGTAGTTGCTCCGTATACTCCAGCCCCAACGCCTTCGTTCGTTTTGGAGCCATCTGTGTACCACACGTAGGATCCACGATTGAAGGAGGGCCTATCCTGTTCCCAGTTTTGTCGATTGAGTAATGTGACCTTATAGTTTTGGCTGAAGTTGTATCTGGGGAGACAGTTGTCTGTGAGAGATATCTTTAGGATTTCATGCCTGTTTAGTTTGGTAAGGATATCAGGGTGGAAGAGCCTATGGTTAGAGTCATCCTCCGAGATTAGTCTGTGGGCGAAGACCATTGCTTCTTTCTTCAGTGGGAGATGAAGAGGTGGCAGGTCCGTGATGACTTCTAGTGCTGCTGTGGGGGCTATTCTCATGGCCCCGGTGATACAGATATAAGCTAGTCTTTGCAATTTGTTGACCTTGGCTTGCACTGATGCTTGTCTTGTCTTTGTGGTGATTGCTGTATATAGCCAGGGGGATATTTTGGGGTTTGTGCCCCAGTTTTTGCCAGTGAGACTTTTGCTGGTCCATAAAGAGATCCTGGCTTTCTCAATTGTCCTTGTATTGTGAGAGTTCCAAGTAAGCTTTTCGTTTAGAGTTATCCCCAGATATTTGACTTCTTTTAAGAACTCTATCGCTTCACCAAAGAGGGTAGGTCTGGTAAGTTTGTGCCTATTCCTCCTTTTGGTGAAGGCGACTATAGTGCTTTTCCTAGCGTTGACCTTTAGTGCAACCTTTATGCACCAGTTTGTAACAAGGTTTAGTGCCTGTTGGAGGAGTTCCGAGACTGTATCTTCGAATTTGCCTCTGACCTGGATCACTATGTCATTAGCATAAAAACCATTTACCACGATGGACCACAGGAGAGGTGAGAGAACCTCGCCTTGAGGGCATCTTTTCGCGGCATTTACATTGATTTTATCATTGCCTAGTGAGATGGTATTATTTTCCTATTGCTAAGCATGTGTTGGATCCAATGGAACAGAGTGCTTATCCTGAAAGTCTTGCTGTACGGAGTTGAAAGCTGGACGATAAGCAGGACGACGGGTTATTTTCAAAGGAGAATTCTGCGGCGGATATTTGGTCGTGTCTGTGAGGAAGGTGAATGGAGGAGAAGACATACCCGCGAACTCTACGAGCTGCACAAATATGTGGATATAGTCCGGAAGGCAAAGATCCGTCCACTACATTGGCTCAGCTGCATCGAGCGCATGAACACCAACGTTCCAGCTAAGAGGGCCATTGACTCCGAGCCCCCTGGTTCGAGAAGAAGAGGAAGACCGAATCTTCGATATAAAGACCAAGTAATCGCGGATGTTAGGAGGGCATGGGCTCGGACATACAGGGTAAAGTTGTTGATTGCTCTCAACCTGGCGAGATGCCAGAAACGATCCCTGTTTAAATGCCCGGGTCAAGTTGACATACGGCCTCCTCGCGGCGCCCTTTGGATAGCCTCTTCAACAACCGTTGGGAGGTGAACAAACGTATGCAGCGAAAAAAATCCCGACCAGAATGGCCGTTGTGCGGCGGGCTAACAATCCGCCCACGTAAAAAACCTAAAAGTTATGAATGAGCAAGATGCCTCGGATATACGGACGGATACTCGACGACGACAACGCACGAAAAAGGAACACGATTTGCGAGTATACTCCTGGAATGTCAGAACCCTGCACACCTCCGGAGCTGCTCATAAGCTAGAAGGAATCCTCACGCAGTACAAGGCGGATATTACTGCGGTCCAGGAAATACGCTGGATAGGAAACGGTATGATTAGGAAGAAAAATTGCGACATTTATTACAGCTGTCACAAAAGGTTGCACTTACTGGGATGCGGATTTGTCGTGGGAAAGCAGTTAAGGTCGAAGGTCATCGACTTTAAACCTATAAGTGATCGCCTGGCTGTGATCCGCATCAGAGGCAGATTTTATAACATCAGCCTTATATGTGCACACGCCCCTACCGACGAGGCTGAAGACCCTATCAAGGAGGACTTCTATGACCTCCTGGACAACGCCTACGGAGCTTGTCCGGAGAAGAATGTAAAAATCGTGCTCGGGGACTTCAACGCCAAAATCGGCAAGGAGAACACCCTTGGCGGAGTGATCGGAAAGCACAGCCTCCACGATACAACAACAGATAACGGCTTCCGACTCGCTGACTTTGCGACAGCTCGTAATGCGGTGATAAGTAGATAGAGATTCCCTCGCAAGCGAATCCACACAGCAACCTGGCGATCTCCGGACGGTCGAACCGCCAACCAAATCGACCATGTGCTCATTGACGCAAGGCACTCGTCAAACATCCTGGATGTGCGAACATTCAGAGGGGCAAATGTCGACTCTGACCACTTCCTCGTAGCAGCAAGATTCAGAGCTCGATTGTCCACTGTCAGAAAGCTGTACCAGCCCATCAGGAGGAGGTTCGACATTGGGCGCCTGAGCACACCGGAGGTTGCCAGAGTCTACAGGGAGCAGCTGAGCGAAAGACTCTACGATATGCCTACGTCGAACATAAATGCCAATAATATGTGGCTGCATTGCCGCTCAGCCATTCAGGAAGTAGCCGAAACCACCTTAGGATACCTACCACCCCCGACAAGAAACCCGTGGTATGATGGCGAGTGTGAGCAGAAAAAGGCAGCAACCGACGAGGCGTACCAAAAGGCGCTGCAGAGGAAAACCAGGGCAGCGCAAGAAGAGTACCGAGCCAGAAGAAGGGAGGAGAAAAAACCACTGCGGCAAAAGAATCTTCGCAGCCTCCCAGCTCAAGGATATCGAGGAGTCTAGGGATAAACGTAAAATACGAGCCTTTTACAAGAAAGCCATAGGCCTTGCAGGAGGCTTCAAAAAGGGCACCCTGGCTCTTCGAAACTGCGAGGGTAATCTTGTCACCGACCCGCAGGGAATAGTGGATGTATTTAAGCAGCACTTCCAGCAGCTGCTTAACGAGCATGACCAAGAGAGAGTGGTAGAGACCGAGGAAATCCCAACTCCAGCCGCTGAAGTAGTCCTCCCACCCAGCATCGAAGAAGTCGGCACAGCTATTCAGAAGCTGAAGAACAACAAGGCCGCAGGCTCAGATGGCTTGCCATCAGAGCTCTTCAAGGCTGGCGACGATGTTCTGGTAGGGAGCATGCACCAGATCATCTGCAGAATTTGGGAAGATGAAAGCGTGCCCGACGACTGGAATACCAGCTCTATATGCCCCATCCACAAAAAAGGCGATCCTACCTCTTGCAAGAACTATAGAGGTATATCCCTGCTCAATGTCGCATACAAGATCCTGTCCAGCGCATTGTGTGAACGTCTAATCGGCAGCTACCAGTGCGGCTTCCGGCCCAGCAAATCAACTATAAACCAAATTTTCACACTTCGACAAATCCTGGAAAAGACCAACGAGTTTCAAATCGATACACACCATCTATTCATGGATTTCAAAGCCGCATACAACAGCATTCATCGTGAAGCACTGTTTGGTGCGATGGCCGAATTCGGGATCCCGGGAAAACTGCTCCAGTTGGGTCGCGCCACGCTAAAAAAAAACGCGATGCTCCGGTTCTAGGACTTTGGAACCGTTTGAAACATGCACCGGATTTCGGCAAGGAGATGCGCTGTCATGTGACTTCTTCAACCTGGTGCTGGAGCAGATAGTGCGACGGACAGGCGTCAATAGGGAAGGCACTATCTTCTACAAGTCCGTTCAACTGCTAGGATACGCGGATGATATCGACATCATCGCATGTTCTCGCCGTGGCATTATGGAAGCACTCACGGCGATTGAAGAACAGGCGAAACGAGTTGGTCTTCAGATCAATGAGGACAAAACGAAATACTTGCTGTCAAGCAAAAACCAATCCGTCGCTCACCACCTGGGACAACATATAACAATTGACAGCTACAATTTCGAGGTAGTTTAGGAGTTTGTCTACCTCGGGGCAAACGTAAATTCTACGAATGACACCACAGTGGAGATCCGGCATAGAATCGCCCTTGGCAACCGCTGCTACTTCGGCTTGTCCAAACAACTGGGGTCAAAACTCCTCACTCGAAAGACCAAAGTCATGCTTTACAAAACGCTCATTCTGCCAGTCTTGCTGTACGGAGCCGAAAGCTGGACGATAAGCAGGACAGCGGAGCTAATTTTGGGTTCTTTCGAAAGAAAAATTCTGCGCCGGATATTTGGTCCTGTCTGTGAGGAAGGTGAAAGGAGAAGAAGACACAACCGCGAACTCTACGAGCTGTACCAAGATGTGGATGTAGTCCGGATGGCAAGGATCCGTCGACTACACTGGCTCGGCCACATCGAGCGCATGGACATCAACGCTCCAGCTAAGAGGGTCTTCGACTCCGAGCCTCCTGGTTCGAGAAGAAGAGGAAGACCGAACCTCCGGTATAAAGACCAAGTAATCGCGGATGTGAGACATCTTGGTCTTGACAACTGGAAGCAGCGTGCCCAGTACCGTCAAGGATGGAAGGCAGCTATAGCTCAGGCTCAGATCCTCCATGGATCGCAGGCCTGATAAGTAAGTAAGTAATCGCGGATGTAAGACAACTTGGACCGTAAGACCGTCAGGGATGGAAGACAGCTGTAGCTCAGGCTCAGATCCTCCATGGACTGCTGGCCTGATAAGTAAGTAAGTAACATACCCTTCGAGACTTCTAACAAAACAGTTGCTTAAACGTTTGATTCGTGCTTTATTACCTGTTCTTGCGAGGTACAAGTCCGCTAAGGACCGTTTATCATATAACAAAAATCGAACATTTCAACCAAAAAAATAAGTCCGACCTTATACTAAGTACTTAATGTTAAACATATGCAACATGCATGTCCCTATTTAGCAGGCGATCGCCACTTGTAGGATCCGTAGTACTTAAAGTTGTTCTCCTTGCACTTCTTGTCAGCCTCCTTGGGACCGCGAGATCCGTAAACGTATGGAATTGGCTTCACGCGTCCATTTTCGATTTGGTGCAAAATTGGCGTGAAAATACGCCACGCCTCTTGCAGTTCATCGGTCCGAACAAAATGCATTAGTGAACCGCAGAATACATCGAGGATCAGTCGCTCATAGGCATCGGGAAGATATGAATCCTTGTAGCGGTTCTCATATGTCAAGTCCATTTCGGTTTCTTCGAGTTCGAATGTGATGCCCGGCGATTTAGTCATCATTTTAAAGTACAATGCCTCGCCGGGTTGGACGCGTATGACCAGCTCGTTACGTTTTGTGGTACCCTCAAATATATCACCGGGAACGTCATGGTATTGAATACGTATTTCGGCTTTTCGTTCGTTAAGCGCCTTGCCGCATCGCAATATAAACGGAACACCCTCCCAACGTTCGTTCTTTATTTCGAGCACAGCCAATGCGTAGGTTGGGGTAATGGAGTCTTTCGAAACGGTCGGATCATCGAGATATGAAAGTTTTTCGTCACCTTTTCCTTCGGAATTGCCGACATATTGGCCTAAAACCATATCGTCGAGAGTCAAAGCGCGAATGCTCTTCAGAACCTTGACTTTCTCGTCACGAATATCGTCAGGATGGATGGAGACTGGTTTTTCCATGGCCACTAATGAGAGAATTTGTAACAAATGATTTTGCATGACATCCCGAATGATGCCGAACTCGTCGAAATAGCCACCACGACCTTGGGTACCGAAGGGCTCTTTAAAAGTGATCTGGACGGATGCTATGTTCTCTCGATTCCAAGTCGAACTGAGAATTTTGTTTGCAAAGCGAATTGTCATGAGATTTTGAACCATCTCCTTGCCCAAGTAATGATCGATGCGGTAAATCTGTTCTTCCTCGAAGAGGCCTGCCAGATGATCACTTAATTCTTTCGAAGAACTGGCATCCCGCCCGAAGGGTTTTTCTATGATTACACGATTCCATCCGCTAGTAAAACGATAAAGATAAATTCAATAAATTCAAAACTAAAGTCTGAATGGATTACTTACTATTTCGACATGCACAACTCCTTAATGTTAACAGTCACATTAGAGAACACCGACGGCGGCAGAGCAAGGTAGAATATCCTGTTGGCGATAGAACGATTTTCCATTTCTTCCATTTGCTTTGTTAGAAACTCGTAACCTGTACGTCCATCATAGCTTCCGGCCACATACTCGTTTAAGGTCCAGAATTCCTCGAAGCGTTGCTTCTCGTTGGGTTGAACCTTAAACGAAAAGTAAAGAATGGATGTAAGATTGCATATGGAACAAAGTCATGAAGGCGAACTTACATTCATGTACGGATCGCAAGCTTTACGGATTTCTTTAACAGTCATGCGCGATCTGGCATAGCCACAGAACTTGGTTGGGACTGGCAAGAGATTATCACGGAACAGGTACCATAGCGTTGGGTAGATCTTCTTCTTGGCGAGATCACCCTAATTGAAAAGGATCGGGTGGATTAGTACACATTTTCTCTTAAGGACCACACAAGGAAACACTTACAGAAGCTCCGAATATGACGAACGTATGGGGGATTTCACCGTCAAAATGAGTTCCTTCGAACACCATTCGGACCGATTTTAAGGACTTTATGATGCGGGAAAGAGTTCCTTCTTCAGTTGTTCCGTTTCCTGGAAAAGGACAAAAAGTTTTAAATATGTGTCTTGTACTAATCCTGCGAGATAAATCCTGTGCATCGATCCTGTACTTGCCACCTACTCTCGGTTAAATATGAAAGGCTACCTCTTGGTGAATGCGTGAAATGGCGCTAAGAAATGAGCCCGATCGAATGTAATTGATAGTCATTCTAGGGTTCAAGACCTTATAGTTGGTCGGACAGCAATGTGCCTCTAAATATCGAAGGCGATGAAGCAGCGGTTCATACGTGGCGTCTTGAAAAAATTATCGCTTGATTGTCTGAACCATCTGAACGGGCATTTCGTCGTAAAAACCAGTGTCCGCGATGTCTCAGACCGGAATTACCGAGACCTGGACGTGGTTTGCTCGTTTCTGTGCTGGCGGGAGTGAACGCTTGAGTTTGTCAAGAAGTTTTGTTGTAAAGTTATGTCGAGTAAAGCTGGAGTTTCAAGCAAGACCCTGTGCACGACGTCACTAAGCCAAGACAACTGAGGCTTCTCTTCGAAAAAAAACCTTCCTGACTCTCAAGGCTAGATTTTCCCTCGTCCTCACCCGACCTCAACCCGGTAGATTTCGCCCTATGGGACGTTATGGAGAGCAAGGTTAACAACACGAAATACGAAACCATTAAAACGTTTACTAGTCCGCGAACGGAACACAATTTCGCAGAGTGTCATTCGAGATTCAATATGGCTTCTGTTGGAGCATTCAGAGGCAAATACTGGTCCATTGTACTGTCAGACAGATACCTGCATTTACTGTATTTTCCCCATTTCCCGCAGTAAAATGTGAAGGAACTTCAGTGATGTAGTGCTACGAGATTCAGCTGGCGCCGTCATCTTTGAACCAAATCGAAAAGCCTCGAAGGTTCTAGGAATGAGGGATGGATTATATGCCATCCTGACGTGCGTCAACCTTGAGACCGGCATAAGAGGAGTAACCATCAATATACTCTCTGGTAGTCAAGCAGCGCTCAAAGTGCCGAGTTCATATAGCACGAACTCAAAATCCCTACTGGACCTAGCCAAAAGAAATAAGGTCAAGCTCTGGTGGATAGCAGAGCTCAAAGGCTTGAACCTTCCTGCGGCATCCCCAAGTCTAAGATTAACTATTTCTTGGACAAGTGAGAGAAATCGCAACATCTGTCCTTCTAGATTCGCGTTTGAGGACTTCGTCAATCGAAAAGATATATACGGCCCTTGAATAAACACTTAATAGAGTAGATATCAGAAGACTGGTCAGCTAGCTTACGGGATACAGTGGCCTGAGATATCATCTCAACAAAATAACCTCTCGTCTGCATCAGAGTGTCGAATCTGTTTTGAGGACGACGAAACTGCAGAGGACATACTCGTACTATGTGAGTCTGTTGCCCTTTGCCTTAGAAAGTGTATCGTTCTCAGTGAACCTATGACTCCTGAAGGGATCATCTCAGCTCCTACGAGGGACATCTTCAACTTTATTAAGAAAATGGGAAAATTTCTTGTCTGATCGGCTAGAAGACACGATAGATCTACATAGGTCGCAGTGCTCCATGCTATATGTTAGCACTAGCCTCTTAAAAAAATAAGAGACGGCACACAAGGAGCAAAGGCGGGAGTACACAGAGAAAGTGTTTGGCTGTGTAACATGCAGCACAGGTAGGCGTCTCACTGATGCCAAGCACGCTGAGATGCTTGTCAAAAGTGTAATGACCCGTAATGACGCCCCAGGTCTTCTGCAGTCAATTCTCCTTAAGGATAAGAAGAATATTACGAATTTCTTGGTGATGTCTCCAGGCGTATGCGTTTAGTCATCCTATGTCCTAGATATTCCCTCCATCTATAATTGTGTGCATTAAAGACTCAATCGTTAATGTGGGAATTAACCGTAGAAACAGGTAGACCCGAGGCGAGTCCAGGTCCTGAGAAACTTGCCTCTGAGCCCATTCCAGCGAGTTCATCAGAGATCTCATTTCCTGGGACCCCAGAGTGACCTGGGTCCCAGGTAAGCCTTAGTGAGCTTGGTCTTCCGACTTTTTTCAGAAAGGTATAAAGTTCATGCACTAACTTAGAGTTGGTTAAAGGGTTGAACATAGCTTTGAGTGCAGTCTGGCTGTCACTCGAGCCGCATATGCTTTTTCCCTTCCACCTGTACTTCACAACATAATGCATGGCCATTAGGATTGCGTATATCGCTGATTGAAAGACAGACACATATTTTCCTAACGAAATGTGCAGTCGGACCTTTTCGAGTTCAAAGAAAGCTCTAGTGCCATACCCTAGCTCAGGATTGGAGCCATCTGGCCCGAGCCAATCCTGATGCCATGGAAAAACGACTGTGAAGTTATGGCACAGTAGGATGACAGGTATCATTGCGTCAGAGAGCATATCCATGACACAAGGGCGTAGGTTATTTCTCGCGCAAGCGCACTGCCATCACAATGTGAGTTGTACCAAAAACCATTTCTCTTGAGACGAGACATGGCTTTCAGTACACATCCTCTGATAAATACGTTAAGGGGCATATGGGAGATTATAGGTCTTATCATTGTCGTGTAGATCCAGAGGATCTTTGCCCGCCAAAAGCACCTTTGCATTACCAGAACGCTTAGAGCGCTTTGGTTGTTTTTGACTCAATATGCTTGACCAAAGAAGCTTGCTATCTAAGGTGACCCTCAAGTAGTTAGCTTCCTTAGATATCGGGATGAGAACGCCTTTGAGCACCGGTCATGGCAGTATTTTTCCTCCTTCCGTGAAGAGAACGACATCAGGCATCAGTATAAGATTTGACACTAGGACCGACAGGTTTGACACTATGGTCCTATTCGAGTTTTGAAGTAAATACACATAATCAATATATTTACAGTTCTATGTTACACCTCATTTGGTACACCCTGTAGTATTATCTAAAAACGAATTTTTCGAATCCGGAAGTGCCCAGACTATTAGGACAATTAACGTCTCACACTATTGACAAGTTATCACGCTTTATTAGAGCAAACACCTTTTGTAAAGCACCCTGATCGAAAAAAACTGCAGAAGAGGTCAAGATCACGCCACATAGACGGACGAGGGTCGCTAGTGAACACTAAGAGCAGAAAAGGAGAGAGGAACACACGCTTTTAAGGAAGAAAAAAAAGAGCATAGAAAGCGGGAGATCGAGGAGATGGAGATACGCTACCATGCCAGGGCTATAAAGACAGAGCGGAAGCCTGTAGGAATAATTTAATACAGGCAGAATGATCTAGTCGCAACGGACGAAGATTCAAGAGAATTTCGTTTACTCGACCTACATGAAATTAAGCTAGTCATTTCGAAGCTTAAAACTAACAAAAACGCGGGCGCGGACGGCCTGTCTGCTGAGCTATTTAAGGCAGCTGGTAGGACGCATGCACTAGCTCATCTGTAAAATATGGTCGGAGGAAAGCATGCCCCGCGAATGGAATCTCAGCATCGTTTGCCCGGTCCACAAGAAAGGAGAGGAGACCTTCTCTGCCGTACTGTGGAAACGTATGAAACCTTTTGTCAACAAACTGTCAGGTTCTTATCAGTGTGGTCTCAGGCCAGGTAAATCCGCAATAGAGCCAATATTCACGCCTTGGCAGATCTTGGAGAAGACCCGAGGAAATCAAATCGACACCCATCACCATTTCGTCGATTTGAGGGCCGCGTATGACAGTGTGCAAAGAGACGGACTATACAGCGCCACGTCTAGTTTCGACATCCCTGCCAAACTCGTCAGATTGTGCAGAATGACAATGGAGAACTCTCGCTGCTCCATAAAGCTCGGTAGTGAATTAACCGGGACTTTTGATGTTAAAAAAGCATTTAGACAAGGTGACGCGCTGTCACGTAATTTATTCAACATCGTGCCTGAAAAAATCATACGAGACTCACTGGCCAATATAAGAGGTACGATCTATTTTAAGTCTGTGCAACTGCTTGCGTACGCGGAGGACATTGACGTATTTGGACGAACACCGCGGGACGTCAATGAAGAGTTCGAAAGCATTGAAACAGAAGCGGCTAAAATGGGTCTTTCGGTTAACGAGGGTAAAACGAAATATATGCTGTCAACCAAAAAAGACGCGCAACACTGACTTCTCGGCCAGGACGTCACAATTGGCAGCTACAGATTCGAAGTGGTCAAGGACTTCGTCTACCTAGGCTCACTAGTGACCAGCGACAATAACACCAACGCTGAGATCAAACGCAGAATTACTCTTGCTAACCGCTGCTTCTTTGGGATCAAGAGGCAATTGGGAAGTAGAGCCCTTTCTCGAAAGACCAAAGTTGCGCTGTACAAAACCTTAATCATCCCTGTCCCCCTCTATGGCGCAGAGGCTTAGACTTTACCGAAAGCGGATGAGGAGGCCCTTGGTCGTTTCGAGAAGAAAATTCTACAATCAATCTATGATCCTGTTTGTATAGGTATAAACGGAGAGTGGAGGAGAAGCCACAACGACGAACTGTACGGGCTGTGCAGCGACACCGGCCTAGTACACCGTCTTCGGATCCAATATCTAAGATGGCTAGGCCATGTCGAGCGAATGGACAACACAGCTCCGGCCCGAAGAGTCTTCGTGTTCAATCGAATCTAAGGTGGCGCAGACCGGTGGAAGGGGACCTTAACCAACTGGGCGTGCGGCTTTGGAAGCATCTGGCAAAAAATCGTGTCAGTTGGGGAAGCTTGTTGGATAAGGCCCAGGTTCACACTGGACTGTAGCACCACTAAAGTGAAGGTAAATTGATCTACAACAGTAAGAAAGAGAACTTGCAAGCGAACTAATCATGACAATTTGAACATTTTCTGTCCACCTGCGAAACCAGAAATTGGGAAACCAAAGAAGCTCGACAAGTGAGTTCCGCACGAGTTGAACGAGACCCAACAAAATCGTTGTTTTGAGGTTGCGTCAACCATCACGGTTGAGAAATATTGTCAACAAATCGATGAAATGCATGAAAAACTTGAACGCATGCGACCGGCATGACAACGCCAGACCACACGTCGCACAGCCAATCTTACAAAAGTTGGACGAGCTGGGCTGCGAACTCTTGCCCCATCCACTATACTAGCCCGATCTTTCTCCAATCGGCTACCACTTCTTTGAGCTTCTCGACAACTTCTTGCGTAAGAAATTCTTCAAGAGCCAAGTGGACGTCAAAACTGCCTTCAAAGACTTCATAGCCCCCCTGAGTAGCATGCTAAGGGAATAAATAAACTTGACAAGAACGTGTTGAACGCAACGGTTGCTATTTGAGTTAAATTTTTTAATAGAGGACTACTTTCTGCGTGCTAACAAAAGTCTGCTTACTCTGGCACTAAAGATAAGCTCCCACAAAGTCCAAATGACGCCACAACATAAAGAAATTGTCAACAAAATCCACAATATTGTGTTAACCGACAAGGTCAAGTCTCGTCAGATAGCTGAAATTGTAGCATTTTCAAATTGCATCGTAATTCAAATACCGCATTATCGTTTGGCATGAAAAATTGATCGGCGGAATGAGCCAAAAACGCATTCAGGAGAAGAACTCAAAACAGATTTTGGAACTCTTCAAGCGAAATTTAAGTGCATTTATACGGCATTTTACTACAATTGATGAATCCTGGATACACTAGTACTCGCCAGAAATAAAGGAACAATCAAAGCAGTGGACTTATGCAGGTAAACGTGTTCCATAAAAGGCAAAAATGATCCGTCGGTCAGAAAAGTCATCGCAATGGTTTTCTGAGATTACCACGGCGTACTCTTCACTGTGTAACATCGGGCAGTACTATGTACTCGTATGTCGATTCATCAAATACGACGCAACAAATGCTAACAAATGCTAATAATCAATCCTATCGATTACCACTGGTTCGACGTTTTCCAACTTAAAATCGAATGTGCCGCAATAGATAATGCATTGCAACTTGAATGTGAGTCCAGGGAAGAGTTGGTGTCCCAAGCAAAGGCTTTGTGCGAAACACATAAGACAATTTTTAATCCCGAACTTGGTTGCAGTACATTATTCGTAGCACACCTTCAACATCCTCGGAATCTCGGATAAAGGCCATTCAGGAGTTGCCCGAACCAAAAAATTTAAAAGATTTGGAAGCTTTCATCGGTAAGATTAATTATTACAACTCATTTACTGAAAATTTTTCCAATTTGGCAGCGCCACTAAACAAATTGCGAGCGTCAAACGAGCCTTTTCTTTGGGGTAAGGAGCAGCAGAGATAATTTCAGCAACTTAAAACTCGTATTGCTGGTGTCGCTAAGCTAGTTCATTTTCGAGATGATCTGCCTATTACTTTGGCAACTGATGCTTCAAGTCACGGCATTGGGGCGGTAATCTCTCACATTTTCCCGGATTCAACGGAAAAGGCCGATTGCTTTCGTCTCTAAATCGCTAAACGACAGCCAGAAAAGATATAGTCAGATTGAAAAGGAGGCACTGTCAATTATATACGGTGTGAAGAAATTCCACCAGTATCTTTTCGGCCGAAGTTTTGAGCTCATAACGGACCATCAACCATTAGTATCGATTTTTCATCCGAATAAAAAGTTGCCACAAATGACAATCCACCGTTTGCAACGTTGGGCCATCACATTAATGGGATACAACTACAGCATTCGTTATTGTTCAACAAAACAACACGGGAACGCTGATTGCCTTTCTCGTCTTCCCGTAGGACCAGACGTCGAATTTGATGAATCTGAGGAATCTTGTCATCATCTTGATCAGATTGCTGCTGCTATTGTAGAAGACTTTCCTATCAACGCTAAGATCATTGCGGAGGCTTCTAAACAAGATAGGATATTGCAAAAAGTCTTCAAATACGTCAATGAGGGTTGTCAAAAGCACTTGCCCACAGCAGAGAGCAATTTACTGCCTTATTTCCGAAGGAGACTTAGCTTATGTATGATGTTTGGAGTTCTATTATACCAATGCGAAAATCCAAGAGTTGTGGTACCAGCCATACTTCAGGATAAGGTGCTAAAGATGCTGCATGAGGGGCATTGGGGAATATCCCGAACGAAGCACCTAGCCCGTCGTTTTTGTTGGTGGCCAAATATCGATGAAGCACTCTCGAAAGCAGTCAAATTGTGCAGAACATGTCAATTGAACGCCAGCGTATCGCCAAAGGAGTATACAAGTTGGCCAGTCACTGAGGATGTTTGGGAGCGGGTACATGTGGACTATGCGGGACCTTTCCAGGGTTTTTCATGGCTGATAGTGGTGGATTCAATATCAAAATTTCCATTCGTGGTCCGAATGTCCGCAACAACTTCAAAAGCGACTATAAGCGCCTTACGTTCAATTTTTTCACTTGAAGGACTTCCTAAGGTGCTGGTGTCGGACAATGGCACTCAGTTCACCTCTCAGGAATTCAAAAGCTTTTGCGATTTTCATTCCATTCATCACATTCGTTCCGCACCATTCCACCCTGAATCGAATGGAGCCGCCGAAAGGATGGTGAAAACTTTTAAGACCGCGCTCTTAAAAATTCTACAGGATATACCGAAACATGATGACGCATTATCCACCTTCTTGTCAACCTATCGCTGTTCACCAAATGAAAATGGGAGTTCACCACCTGAAATGTTACACGGACGCCGTCATCGAAACTTATTGTCAGCCATGATCCCAGAAACGCCTAAGCCAAGATCTCTTAACGACTTAAAGTTTTGTCCAGGACAACCAGTGTTTGTAAGGCACTACCTGCAAAATAGCAAGTGGTTGGAGGGTGTCATCAAGAAAACTTTAGGTAAAAGAATGTATTTAGTTGAAACCAACAAAGGAAGCTGGCGTCGACATCAAAATCAAATACGAAATCGTATGACAAGCAATCATCAGCCGTTGCTCGTCAATTTCCCTAACATATTCAAAACTAATAATTCGTCACCAGAGTTGCAAAAGTCCATCATTCCAAGCGAACGCTTGGATGATTCTGAAGTCTGTTTGAATCCGTCAAGCAGTTCACCAATCATTGACCTTTCTTCACCGGCCCAGGATAATTCTATACAGACATCCTTGTCGGGAACACCAACAAGAAGTTCATCACTTGGAGGTGTGCAGACCCAAGCGGGACTTTCACTGGAACCACCAACAGAAGCAGTCATTCCTGAAACAGCACCGAGACGTTCAGAACGGTTGCGAAACAAAAAGCTTAGATTCTTAAAACTAAGTGGAAGGGTAATTGATGTAACTATGGCAACACTTAATTCGCTGTTTTCTATGGCAGCACTTTTTAGGGGTGTTGCCTTTAACTAGAAATTAGTATATCTTGTCTTGCTCTGTTCTGACCAGGGATAAAGAATGAGATACCAATCTTTTGGCTTTGACAGCCATTTTGACAACTAGCCCCTACAAACGCGTTGCGGTTTGACGGCGTCTTGACTATGTCATTCGACGTCTTGACTATGTCATTCGACGTCTTGACTCTTAAGTCAAAAGCGTTGTTTTTAAAGCGGCCTCTAGACGCTCAATATTATTGTGCAAAATATTGCACAATTTTATTGGCTTGCAGCCCCAGACGGTTCAATATTTTTCCCAATAATTTAGTTGACCGCTCATATTTGTATTAAAAGTCAAAAGCGTTTTGATTTTCCGCAATATATCGCACAATCTTGCAATATTATCTACAGACGAACAATAATATTGTGCAATATCAAATATTGCACAATATTATTAGGCGTCTAGGGGCCGCTTTAATTACAAAAGCAACAACCAACCCCTGCGGGGATCAACGGGCAGACGTACGAAAGTTTGGTATCTCATTCTTTATCCCTGGTTCTGACTTCCACGCGGTTGACCTAACCTGGTCGCTTTCTTTTGATAGTCCGGCATTATATTTTTTTCCTTGCTTTTTTTTTAATTTTGTAATAAATGAATTCCCACAAAAGTCGTTTCCCTTTTTAAATGAAAATAAAACCACTTCACCTACAGAGTTGGAGAAATCATCTTGTTTGGAATGGTTAGAATACGAGATTTGAAAGGACGCTACTTTGAAACAAATTCAATTTGTAGCAGCCATCCTATTTTTTCAAACATTTTTATCATCTTGTTATTCTTTTATTATTTTTTTTATTATTATCTTTATTTCTTTGAATTATTCTTTAAATTAACTGAAAAAACAAAAAGAGAAAACAACCCTTCTATGTAAACGCAGCATTTCTAATAACATGTGACGTATTGTCACTATGCACACAATTGAACATGTGTCAATAAAGAAATATCAAAGTACCGTTTCAATTGTGTGTATACAAGAGCAAAGCGAATAGGAGTAGATCATAGATAAATTAACAAGAAGGAAAACTTTCGTACGCCTGCCCTGTGATCCCCGCAAGGGTTGGTTGTTGCTTTTGTCATTAAAGCGGCCCCTAGACGCCTAATAATATTGTGCAATATTTGATATTGCACAATATTATTGTTCGTCTGTAGATAATATTGCAAGATTCTGCGATATATTGCAGAAAATCAAAACGCTTTCGACTTTTATTACAAATATGAACGGTCAACTAAATTATTGGGGAAAATATTGAACCGTCTGGGGCACCAAGCCAATAAAATTGTGCAATATTTTGCACAATAATATTGAGCGTCTAGGGGCCGCTTTAAAAACGGCGCTTTTGACTTAGATGCCTGTGTCACAATGCTACTACACGGCGCGGCGACAGCGCAACTACAAACGCTGCCGTTTGCAGTGGTTGTAAAGTAGTTCAGTCAATACACAATGGAGCTACTTTCATCGGCGTTTTTTTTTTGACAGCGCGGTTACTTCTGTGAGTGAAGTTGGAGGTGAAAAGATTGAAAATTCGAAGATTGAAACTGAATGTAGGTTATAAATGTTTCAAAATAATTTGAAAAAAACATTATTGCTAACATGTGCGGCTGCTTTAGCCTATAAAAAGTTAAAAGCGAAAACAGAAGTCAGAAGAAGGTGGTTGGTTAGACAAAGTTATCAAACGTATTCCTCCAATGTCGAATTCGAAATGGCAAAACGCCGTGTAGTTGCGACAGTTTTTCAAATTTTCGAAATTACAGCGCTGCGACACGACTACATACGTGCCTATGTGACTTACTCCATATAATTCCATTGAATGAATATAGATTTGACAGCTACGGCGTTTGTAGTTGCGCTGTCGCCGCGCCGTGTAGTAGCATTGTGACACAGGCAAGAGTCAAGACGTCGGAACAAAGCAGAATAACATAGTCAAGACGCCGTCAAATCGAAACGAGTTTGTAGGGGCTAGTTGTCAAAATGCCTGTCAAAGCCATCGAGATTGCCATCTTGTTAATTTATCTATGGAGTAGATCGCCAGTCTTGCGAAGACAGTATAAGCAGGGATAAACAATGAGATACCAATCTATTGGCTTTGACAGATAGCCCCTACAAACGCGTTGCGGTTTAATGCCTGTTTCACAATGCTACTACACGGGGCGGCGACAGCGCAACTACAAACGCCGTAGCTGTCAAATCCATATTCATTCAATGGAATTATAGGGAGTAAGTCACATAGGAACTACGTAAGTATAGGGAGTAAGTCACATAGGAACTACGTGACTTACTCCATATGATTCCAATGAATGAATATGGATTTGACAGCTACGGCGTTTGTAGTTGCGCTGTCGCCGCGCCGTGTGAAACAGGCATGACTGCCTGAACACAATGAGGTCGCAGTCGCTATCTCCGTTGCAGTCTCGGTCGCGGTGGGCATTGTTGTCGCTAGGATTGGCAAAATCTCGCCCACAATGAGGTCGCTTTTTTATGTCAAATTTTAATAGCTGTTTTCACCTTTGTCCATATACAAGGTGTCTCAAAAGAAAGTTTACATTTGTTTAGCTTATTGCACGCTCGCAATGATTCCGAGGGGCGCGGGAGGTACGTCAATCGGTAGCCTAGCTCTTAGGAATTCAATCGCTATGGAGCGTTTTTCGGGTGCAGACTGCGCGTTATGCGTGCGAGAGTTTTACAAAAACTGTGATTCGGCGACTGTGGCGCGTAGAAAATTCTGCAATATTCGAATTTTACGCCAATTAAAGGATGCGCCAAGCATTCCTCTCATTCGAAAATGGGTAAAAAAGTTTGAAGAGACTGGTTCAACACTAGAAAAACCAAAATCTGGACCGTCAAGGTCATCGATAACGTAAGAAAACGTAAAGAATGTTAATCAGTCTGTTCGCAGTGATCCCGACCTTTCGATTCGGAAGCGCGCAGAGCTGTGCGATTAAATAGTTGTCGCGAAGGCGAGTACTTACATTTAGATGACGTTATTTTTAAGAAATAAATTCCCAAGTTGTGAACTTTAATGATAAATAAAATTGTTTTCGATAGAATGATTACTTCGTTTTTTTAATCGATCCTCTAAATACAAACTTTCTTTTGAGACCCCCTGTACTTACAACGAACCGTCAACCGCCGATTTGAAGATTGCCTTGTGTTTTGTTTTTTTCTACACAGCTGTCACAATGTCGTACGGCCGAGTTAAAAGCTTGCCAACTCGCGCGACACACCCTTACGATCGAGACAGCGACCGCGACATTATTGTGTTTACATTATGGGATTTACGTACATTTAACTTCTGACAGGCGACCGAGACAGCGATCGCGACCTCATTGTGTTCAGGCAGTTAGCCAACTCGCGCGACACACCCAACGACCGAGGCAGCGACCGCGACATCATTGTGTTTACGTTATGGGATTTACGTACATTTAACTTTTGACAGGCGACCGAGAAAGCGACCGCGACCTCATTGTGCTCAGGCAGTAAGCAGGGATAAACAATGAGATACCAATCTATTGGCTTTGACAGATAGCCCCTACAAACGCGTAGCGGTTTGACGGCGTCTTGACTAGTCATTCTGCCTTGCTGCGACCATTTTGCCACGTCTTGACCATAGATAAATTAATAAGATGGCAATCTGATGGCTTTGACATGCATTTTGACAACTAGCCCCTACAAACGCGTTGCCGTTTGACGGCGTCTTGACTATGTCATTCTGCCTGGTTCCGACGTCTTGACTTTAAGTCAAAAGCGTCGTTTTTATAGTGGCCCCTAGACGCTCAGTATTATTGTGCAAAATATTGCACAATTTTATTGGCTTGCTGCCCCAGACGATTCAATATTTTCCCCAATAATTTAGTTGACCGTTCATATTTGTAATAAAAGTCAAAAGCGGTTTGATTTTCCGCAATATATCGCACAATCATGCAATATTATTCACAGACGAACAATAATATTGTTGCGGAGATGCAAGCGGACCGTTAAGTTCGAAAACTCTCTGGAAGCGGGGAATTGGAATAATGTCAACTTCCAATGGAATTGTCAGAGCGTTCTAGAGATTTCCTATGGGGAACTTCCAACGGCGAACGTTCGAGACGGTGGACCGAGAGCTATATAAGCGCGAATACTCGCCCTTGACATTCATTCAGTTTGTGGTATAAAACAGCGTGTGACAAGTCGGTGTGATCAACCAAGGTGAAAAGAAAAGCTTTCAATAAAGGTTTGTGTATTGTGTAATAAAGTTTAAAGTGGATTGTACTGTGTAATAAAGAAAAGTGGTGAAGCCGTACAGATAGTTGATCTGTGGTGAAACAAAGAAAAGTGTGTGTGTTTTATTTTGGATAAAAAGACAATTGTAGTTTATCGCAATCCAGTGGTGCGAGCCCTATTTGGTGTGGGGATTGAATAAATTCGTAACAATATTGTGCAATATCAAATATCGCACAATATTATTGAGCGTCTAGGGGTCGCTTTATATTACAAAAGCAAAAACCAACCTCTGTGGTGATCACACGACAGACGTACGAAAGTTTTCCATCTTGTTCATTTATCTATGGTCTTGACTCTACACATCGACGCTTGAGACTAGCATTGTGTTAGTCAAAAGCGTCGTTTTTAAACGGAGAATAACACGTATAGTATCGGTGTGTATTAAAAAAGCAACAACCATCCTGCGGAGATCAACGGGCAGACGTACGAAAGATTGGTATCTCATTGTTTATCCCTGAGTATAAGCATACAAAGCATTTTTTGGAGCTATACTGCTACCAAGATTGTTGTTTTTTTGGCGAATGAACAGATTGAACAACTTCGGTTGGTCATTTGGCCCTCTAAATCATTTTGGGGTTTTCTTAGAATTTTTATTTATTTAAATTAGTTGTACAACGAAACCAACATCTTCTTTTGTCCCCCAACAGCTGACGACCAACTTGGTAGCTACAAGTGTACATATGTAATGTTGGCGTTACAGTCCATGAAGGACGAAAGCCGAGCTTCTCTCAATCACCCATGTTGTGTGTTTATTGCCGTTTCCGAACGGCGAAATTCGAGAAGCTTTTCTTGACAATTATACTACAGGGGGTTTTTTCAGTATCCCGCTGAGGAGAAGAACTGTGAAAAACACGTTCGATGACATGTCAAGATTCGATCCCGTGTCATCGGCGTCAGAGGCCAACACACTACCCACTGCGCCACGGCGCCCTCAGTGGCTACAAGTAGTTACAAATTAAAAATACACGAGCCATTCAGCATGGAATCGGATTAGTCAAGTTCTAATGCATAAAGTACCAAATAATTATACCTTCCTGTGTCTGTGACGTTTTTAGGGTATGGATTCAAGAAATCCATTTAGATCCTACTTACTTAGGTGGCGCTACAGTCCGTGGGCAACCTGGGCCTCCTCCAACAAGCGTCTCCAGTTGGCACGGTCTGTGGCGCCACACGACCAGATGGTTAAGGTCCCCTTCCACCTGCGTGCGCCACCTTAGATTCGTTCGTTCTCTGCTGCGTCGTCCCTCGGGGTTGGACTCGAAGACTCCTAGGGTCGGAGCTGTGTTGTTCATTCGCTCTACATGGCCTGCAGACGTCGTACTAGGCCGATGTCGCTGTACAGCCCGTATAATTCGTGGTTGTATCTTCTCCTCCGCTCTCCGTTTATACAAAGAGGACCATAGATTGAACGCAGAATTTGCCTCTTGAAACGACCAAGGGCCTCTTCATCCGATTTCGTTAAAGTCCATGCCTCTGCTGGCATGATTAAGGTTTTGTACAGTGCAACTTTGGTTTTTCGAGAGAGGGCTCTACTTCTCAATTGCCTCTTGAGCCCAAAGAAACAGCGGTTGGCAAGAGTGATTCTGCGTTTTATCTCAGCGCTGGTGTTGTTGTCGCCGGTCATCAGTGAGCCAAGGTAGACGAATTCCTTGACCGCTTCAAAGTTATGTATGCCCATGGTGACGTTCTGGCCAATACGACGATGTTGCCCGTTCCTTTTGATGAAAGCAGATAATTAGTTTTACCCTCATTAACCTTAAGACCCCTCTTAGCCGCTTCAATGCTTACAAAGGCCTCATCGACGTCTCGCTGTGTCCGTCCAATCATGTTAATGTCGTCGGCGTACGTAAGCAATTGCGTAGACTTGAAATAGATCGTACCTCTTGTGTTGGCCAGCGACTCTTGTACGATCTATTCAAGCACGATGTTGAAAAAGTTGCATGACAGCGCGTCACCTTAACTAAATCCTTTTTTAACATCAAAGGTCTCGGTTTGCTCATTACCGACCTTAATGAAGCAGCGGGAATTCTCCATTGTCATCCTGCACAATCTGACGAGTTTGGCAGGAATGTCAAAACTAGACATGGCGCTATATAGCCCGTCCCTTTGCACACTGTCATACACGGCCTTAAAATCGACGAAAAGTTGGCGAGTGTCGATTGGGTATTCTTGGGTCTTCCCCAAGATCTGCCATAGAGTAAATATTTGGTCTATTGTTGATTTACCTGGCCTGAAACCCCCCGGATAAGAGCCGATCAGGTTATCCACAAACGGTTTCAGGCGTTCACACAATACGGTAAAGAAAATCTTGTCTGCGATGTTAAAGAGTCTTATTCCCCTGCAGTTGGCGCAGTTATAGGGGGGACCGCGCAAACGATGCTGGGATTCCATTCGTCGGGCATGCTTTCTTCCGACCATATCTTGCAAATGAGATGGTGCATGCACTTTACCAGCTCATCTCCAGCCGCCTTGAAAAGCTCAGGAGACAGGCCGTCTGCGCCCGCGGTTTTATTAGACTTAAGTCTTGATATTGCTATTTTGACTTCGCCTAGGTCCGGTAGAGGGAATTCTCTTACGTCGTCGTCCATTACGAATGGATCATTCTGCCTGACAGCGGTATCGTACGTGAATTGACATCATCGCGCGGTCTCAGCGTGACGTTGTAGAAGCTTTCATGGCGGTTGAAGAACAGGCGAAACGAGTTGGTCTTAAAGTCAACGAGGATAAGACCACCTGGGACAAAATATAACGGTTGACAGTTATAATTTCAAGGTGGTCAAGGAGTTTGCCTACCTCGGGGCAAACGTAAACTCCACAAATGACACCACATTGGAGATCCGGTGCAGAATCAACCTCGGCAACCGCTGCTACTTCGGTTTGTCCAAACAACTTGGGTCAAAACTCCTCACTCATGCTTTACAAGACGCTTATACTGCCAGTCTTGCTGTACAGAGCCGAAATGTATGTATGTACGTTCTCGTCACAGTCCATGAAGGACCAAAGCCGAGCTTCTCCCAATCACCCATGTTGTGTGTGATTTCATTTTCACATAGGTGAAAGAGACCTACAGTTTATTGCCGGTTCCGAACGGCGAATTTCAAGAAATTTTTCATGACAATTTTACTATAGGGGATTTTGTCAGAACCCCGCTGAGGAGCAACGCCGTGAAAACAGGTTCGATGAGATGGCTGTGTCGGGATTCGGTACCGCATCATCGGCGTCAGAGGCCAACACACTACCCACTGCGCTACGGTGCTCTCGCATAGAGCCGAAAGCTGGACGATAAACAGGATGGCGGAGTTGATTTTGGAAAGAAAAATTCTGCGCCGGCTATTTGGTCCTGTCTGGGAGGAAGGTGAATGAAGGAGAGGACACAACGGCGAACTCTACGAGCTGGAGTCCGGGAGGCAAAGATCCGTCGACTACATTGGCTCGACGAGAAGGAGGAAAAATACTGACATGACTCAGCTGGTACTAAAGGGCACTTCCATCCCGATATCCAAGGAGGCTAAGTATCTAGGAGTCATCTTAGATAGTAAGCTTCTCTGGTCAAAGCATGTTGAGTCAAAAACCACCAAAGCGCTGTCAGCCTTCTGGCATTGCAAAGGAGCTTTTGGCAAAACATGGGGTTTATCGCCGGCAAAGATCCTCTGGATCTACACGGCAATGATAAGACCAATAATCCCATATATATCGGTTGTCTGGTGGAACAGACTATAACGCAAACACGTCGTAGCCTCTTTCGCCAAACTCCAAAGAACGGTTTGTCTCAGCTGCACGGGGGCTTTCCCCAGCACGCCGGGCGCTGCTCTAGATGTTATGATGAACCTTCCACCTCTCGATATATTTATCAGAGGGTGTGTTCTGAAAGCCATGTCTCGTCTGAAGAGAAATGGCTTTTGGTATAACTCGCATAGGAATAGCGGTGTGCTTGCGCAAGAATTGTCCTGCGACCCCTGTCTCATGGACATGCCTTCTGACGCATTGACGCCCGTTATCCTATTGCGTCGTAATTTCACAGTCGAGTTTCCATGGAGTCAGGATTGGCTATGGCTGGATACTGAACCTGGAAAGGATAGTCTTCGCATTTTTACGGATGGCTTCAGGTCTGGGCGGGGGTCCGGTGCTGGGGTCTTCTTTGAACGCGATAACATCCGACTGCACTTCTCGTTAGGAAAGTATGCGTCTGCCTTCCAATCAGAGATATACGCAATCCTAATGGCCATGCACTATGTTGTGAAGTACAGGTGGAAGGGGGAAAGCATATGCGTCTGTAGTGATAGTTAAGCTGCACTAAATGCTGTGTGTAACCCCTTCACTAGCTCCAAATTAGTGCTTGAACTCAAGTCCTTCTTGAACAGAGTCGGCAGACTAAATTCATTAAGGCTTGTATGGGTTCCAGGTCACTCTGGGATTCCAGGAAATGAGATCTATAATGAACTCGCCAGAATGGGTTCAGAGGAGAGCTTCTCAGGACCTGAACCCGCTCTAGGTCTACCTGCGTCCACGGTAAATTCCTACATTAACGATTGTGTATTTAATACACACAACCGTAGATGGAGGGATTGTCCGGGTTGCAGGATGACTAAGCGCATATGCCCTGATGTCTGCAAAAAATCTGCAGCATTCCTCCTGTCTTTAAGGAGAGTCGACTGCAGAAGACTTGTGGGAGTTATCACGGGCCATTACACTTTTGCCAAGCATCTCTACGTGCTCGGCATCAGTGAGACGCCTACATGTGCTGCATGTGGCGAAGAGGAGGATGACACTGCAGAGCATTTCCTCTGTGATTGTCCCGCGTTTGCTCGCATACGGTGGCGCACCCTTGGAGCCGACGTGTGAAGCTTCTTCAAATTTTTCTCCGGAAAACGGGGAAAATACAGTAATGTAAGGTGTCTGCCTGGAGTACAATGGACCAGTGTTTGCGTCTGAGTGCTCCAGCGGATAGCTGGAAAAAAAAAAAAAAAAAAACATTGGCTCGGCCATATGGAGTGCAAAAACACCAACGCTCCAGTTAAGAGGGTCTCGACTCCGAGCCTCCTGGTTCGAGAAGAAGAGGAAGACCGAACCTCCGGTATAAAGATCAAGTAATCGAGGATGTAAGACAACTTGTCTTGACCGTCAAGGATGGAAGGCAGCTATAGCTCAGGCTTAGATCTTCCATGGATTTCTGGTCTGATAAGTAAGTAAGTAGGTAAAGTTTGTGGCTAACTTCTAACAACAGTCGCACGAGGCATACGCGGACTATTGAGCGAACGTATTTGACTGAGTTTGAATAAAAACTAAGATATTCGGTACATAACCTACTAAACAAGCAAAAACTGCACTCAAACTGCCGTATCTGAAAGGTTTGTAGAAGCGTAAGTGCTTTTGAGTGGCAACATACAGTGCGCTGTAATAATTAAATGATAGATAGATACATGCACTGGAGAGTGTTGAAAAAACAATAACACTACGCGTCAACAAATTATTCACCTACCACAATATCATTTTTAACTCACTTGTTTACTTAAGTTATGTGGGACTATGTAATGAAAGTTAGAGGGCATGGGCTCGGACATACAGGGTAAAGTTGTTGATTGCTCTCAACCTAGCGAGATGCCAGCAACGATCCCTGTTTAAATGCCCGGGTCAAGTTGACATACGGCCTCCTCGCGGCGCCCTCTGGATAGCCTCTTCAACAACCGTTGGGAGGTGAACAAACGTATGCAGCGAAAAAAACCCCGACCAGAATGGCGGTTGTGCGGCGGGCTAACAATCCGCCCACGTAAAAAACCTAAAAGTTATGAATGAGCAAGATGGCTCGGATACACGGACGGATACTCGACGACGACAACGCACGAAAAAGGAACACGATTTGCGAGTATGCTCCTGGAATGTCAGAACCCTGTAGACTCCCGGAGCTGCTCATAAGCTAGAAGGAATCCTCACGCAGTACAAGGCGGATATTACTGCGGTCCAGGAAATACGCTGGATAGGAAACGGTATGATTAGGAAGAAAAATTGCGACATTTATTACAGCTGTTACAAAAGGTTGCACTTACTGGGATGCGGATTTGTCGTGGGAAAGCGGTTAAGGTCGAAGGTCATCGACTTTAAACCTATAAGTGATCGCCTGGCTGTGATCCGCATCAGAGGCAGATTTTATAACATCAGCCTTATATGTGCACACGCCCCTACCGACGAGGCTGAAGACCCTATCAAGGAGGACTTCTATGACCTCCTGGACAACGCCTACGGAAATTGTCCGGAGTACGATGTAAAAATCGTTCTCGGGGACTTCAACGCCAAAATCGGGAAGGAAAACACCCTTGGCGGAGTGATCGGAAAGCACAGCCTCCACGATACAACAACAGATAACGGCTTCCGAATCGCTGACTTTGCGACAGCTCGTAATGCGGTGATAAGTAGCACAAGATTCCCTCGCAAGCGAATCCACACAGCAACCTGGCGATCTGCGGACGGTCGAACCGCCAACCAAAACGACCATGTGCTCATTGACGCAAGGCACTCGTCAAACATCCTGGATGTGCGAACATTCAGAGGGGCAAATGTCGACTCTGACCACTTCCTCGTAGCAGCAAGATTCAGAGCTCGACTGTCCAATGTCAGAAAGCTGCACCAGCCCATCAGGAGGAGGTTCGGCATTGGGCGCCTGAGCACATCGGAGGTTGCCAGAGTCTACAGGGAGCAGCTGAGCGAAAGACTCTACGGTATGCCTACGTCGAACACAAATGCCAATAATATGTGGCTGCATTGCCGCTCAGCCATTCAGGAAGTAGCCGAAACCACCTTAGGATACCTACCACCCCCGACAAGAAACCCGTGGTATGATGGCGAGTGTGAGCAGAAAAAGGCAGCAACCGACGAGGCGTACCAAAAGGCGCTGCAGAGGAAAATCAGGGCAGCGCAAGAAGAGTACCGAGCCAGAAGAAAGGAGGAGAAAAAACTACTGCGACAAAAGAAAAGAATCCTCGCAGCCTCCCAGCTCAAGGATATCGAGGAGTCTAGGCATAAACATAAAATACGAGCCTTTTACAAGAAAGCCAAAGGCCTTGCAGGAGGCTTCAAAAAGGGAACCCTGGCTCTTCGAAACTGCGAGGGTAATCTTGTCACCGACCCGCAGGGAATAGTGGATGTATTTAAGCAGCACTTCCAGCAGCTGCTTAACGAGCATGACCAAGGGAGAGTGGTAGGGACCAAGGAAATCCCAACTCCAGCCGCTGAAGTAGTCCTCCCACCCAGCATCGAAGAAGTCGGCACAGCTATTCAGAAGCTGAAGAACAACAAGGCCGCCGGCTCAGATGGCTTGCCATCAGAGCTCTTCAAGGCTGGCGGCGATGTTCTGGTTGGGAGCATGCACCAGATCATCTGCAGAATTTGGGAAGATGAAAGCATGCCCGACGACTGGAATACCAGCTCTACATTCCCCATCCACAAAAAAGGCGATTCTACCTCTTGCAAGAAGCATAGCGGTATATCCCTGCTCAATGTCGCATACAAGATCCTGTCCAGCGTATTGTGTGAACGTCTAAAACCATTTTGCACCGCACTAATCGGCAGCTACCAATGCGGCTTCCGGCCCGGCAAATCGACCAAATTTTCACACTTCGACAAATCCTGGTAAAGACCAACGAGTTTCGAATCGATACACACCATCTTTTCATCGATTTCAAAGCCGCATACGACAGCATTCATCGTGAAGAACTGTTTAGGGCGATGGCCGAATTCGGGATCCCGGTAAAACTGATCCAGTTGTGTCGCGCCACGCTAAAAAATACGCCATGCACCGTGCAACTCGGTTCTAGGACTTTGGAACCGTTTAAAACATGCACCGGATTTCGGCAAGGAGATGCGCTGTCATGTGACTTCTTCAACCTGGTGCTGGAGCAGATAGTGAGACGGGCAGACGTCAACAGGGAAGGCACTATCTTTTACAAGTCCATCCAACTGCTAGGATACGCGGATGATATCGACATAATCGCGTGTTCTCGCCGTGGCATTGTGGATGTTTTCACGGCGATTGAAGAACAGGCGAAACGAGTTGGTCTTAAGATCAATGAGGACAAAACGAAATACATGCTGTCAAGCAAAAACCAATCCGTCGCTCACCACCTGGGACAACATATAACAATTGACAGCTACAATTTCGAGGTAGTTAAGGAGTTTGTCTACCTCGGGGCAAACGTAAATTCCACAAATGACACCACAGTGGAGATCCGGCGTAGAATCGCCCTTGGCAACCGCTGCTACTTCGGCTTGTCCAAACAACTGGGGTCAAAACTCCTCACTCGAAAGACCAAAGTCATGCTTTACAAGACGCTCATTCTGCCAGTCTTGCTGTACGGAGCCGAAAGCTGGACGATAAGCAGGACAGCGGAGCTGATTTTGGGCTCTTTCGAAAGAAAAATTCTGCGCCGGATATTTGGTCCTGTCTGTGAGGAAGGTGAATGGAGAAGAAGACACAACCGCGAACTCTACGAGCTGTACCAAGATGTGGATGTAGTCCGGAAGGCAAGGATCCGTCGACTACACTGGCTCGACCACATCGAGTGCATGGACATCAACGCTCCAGCTAAGAGGGTCTTCGACTCCGAGCCTCCTGGTTCGAGAAGCAGAGGAAGACCGAACCTCTGGTATAAAGACCAAGTAATCGCGGATGTAAGACATCTTGGTCTTGACAACTGGAAGCAGCGTGCCCGGGACCGTCAAGAATGGAAGGCAGCTATAGCTCAGGCTCAGATCCTCCATGGATCGCTGGCCTGATAAGTAAGTAAGTATGTAATGAAAGTTGGTTAAAGACGATTTCTGTTATTGCAATTACTTTGGTTTTTATAAACAACTCACTTAGTGGCAGCACAAGTGATAGACGTAACAATCAAACTACACTGAAGGGTACAGCAATCTAGAATAGTCACACGAGTTTCACGCTTTAAATATGTATTCTCCAGAGAAGATTTAATATTTCAACAACCCCGGCGTATAGTCCGCGAAACACTGTTGAGACCTTGTCCAATCAAGATAAGGTAGAGGACTGACCCGTTGACAAAAGGCGCTTCCCTGAGCTCATATATCATACTTGCGATTTTCAATACGTCAAATGTACAAATCAAAGGCATGCAATTCACGCTTTTCCGTACTTGCAGGCGTGCTATTGTGGAAGGGTTAACGATTCATAGATGCAAACAAGCCTACCCCTAGAATGGTATTGTGGCGTAATCAGAATCAGAACGGAACAGAACGTCTTAGCGGAAGCTTCAGTCGCCCTACAGTTACTTTACGAATGCAATCTGACATATGCATGTGTGGGAAAGATAGGCTTTCAGAACCATGTACATAAATATCTCGAATACTGATTTTTCAGTGCAAGCATTCTCACTATCGCCGGCCTCTCTGACGACTAAGTACCAATCTACGTAATGAGAACGTACTTACGTATGATTCCTTTAATACAAAACAACAATTTGCCTACTCGTACGATGTTCAGTTGTAACGATCGGGTGATCGTTTACACTTATGGCTACATATCTATATCTATTAGCCAAGTACCTACCTAGATAGACCTACACACATGTACTTCGCCAATCGTTCCGTTGGCGTATCTAGCTTTGAATGAATTTCAATGTCATGAGCGTTGTGAAAGTGAGCATGTTTCGAAACCTTGACCATGTGAATGATAATTGAGTAATGAATTGCATTGCATTGCAAATCAAATGTTTCCAGCAAGATTGAATTGAAATGAACATTTCTGCAGTTGGTAGCTCGCGCCTGATTGTGCTATAGTTTTGGTGTGACCTCTGAAAGTCTTACATTTTTAGTAGATATAAAAAACAAAAAAGCTAACGTTTTCAGAGGCAAAAGATCACGACAGTTGGCGGAGGCCCAGGTTCACACCGGGCTGTAGTGCCACCAATGTAAGTAAGTTTCGTACTATTGACCTCTGACGCCGATGACATGAGATCGAATCCCGCCAACAACTTTGTTATCGAATGTGTTTTTCATAGTACTTCTCCTCAGCGGACTACTGACAAAACCCTCCATAACCATCCGCATCAAGGCCAATCTCGGCAATATAAGCTTAATATGTGCCCACGCCCCCACAGAGGAGACCAACATAAAGACGACTTCTATGATCTCCGAGGCAGAACATACATATGTATAATGTCCCAGCTATGACACCAAAATCTTTCTAGGAGATTTCAATGCGAAGCTGGGTAAGGAAGCTATCTTTGAACGAGTCATAGGAAAGCACAGCCTACACAACACCACGTCAGAAAACGGACTAAGTGCAGTGTCCACTGTTCTCAATTAATATCCACGCTAATCAAGTCAGTAATAAAGTCAGTCGCTTAGCAACCATCGCGCTATTCAAATCGTCTGACATATGAGCTCTTTTACTTTTCAGTAGTTGTAGTATATTATATCTCATTGGACTTAATAAACTTAATAGTTATAACGTTTATAGTTATTTGTTGTAACGTATACTTTATTGGCGACGAGAATTTGTTCATAATTGTTTACTTCATTTGGTGCTATTCATTTCTGAAAGTTATTGCGGCAGCACACGCGTAGGAATGGCAGAAACAGGCAATTTGTTACAAATGTTTTCTCAATTACTCACTAAGCAACAAGACTGGATGTCGAATGTATTAGCGGAGCAGAAAATTGCTTTGGATAAGATTGCTGCAGGATCATCAGGTGCAGGAGCAGGTGCTTTACCCGCATCCAATCACATACCATCTTTTCCGCCATTTGACAACCGCAAGCAGTCCTGGAAATCGTTTGTAGACCAACTGAATCAACATTTTCTTGCATACAATGTGACTACAGATGAGCAGAAAAAAGCATTTTTTTTGTCTTGGTCGGGTCCAGAGTTGTATGAGCTCATACGGAATTTGTTCGCCGACAAAAAAGTAGAGGCAGAATCGTTCGCAGTCCTTATTGAAAAGCTTACGGTGCATTTTGCGGATAAAACACATTGCCTCGCGGCCCGCTATGCATTATTTCAAATGCGCATGAAAGACAATCAAACTTATTCGGAGTGGTTAGCGGATTTACGTGGTGCAGCGAGAGATTGCGAATTTGTCTGCGATAATGAAAGTTGTAAACAACCGTTTGTCGATAGTTTGATAAGGGATATTATTGTGCTGCATACCCCACATGATACAGTTCGTTCAGCAGCTTTGCAGAAGAAAAATCCAAGTTTAGATGACGTGCTTAAAATAGCGGAGACTTACGAATCGACCCAGAAATCTGTATTAGCTATCAAAGGTGATAATATGACAGCTCAAGTTCATCGTGTTGCTACAGGTTACAAAAGACCACGATCGCGTTCTCAGCCTCCCTCGCCAGTGGGACAACAAAAGGGAAAATTCAGCTTTTCCCCTAATAATAATAGAATAGAATCTAAGCGATCTTGTCCTGGTTGCGGGATAAGACATACATTTTTCCAGTGTCCAGTACGTAATGCTGTTTGTAGAGTGTGCAACGTGAAAGGTCACATTTCGTCTGTGTGTTGGCGAAATACAAAACATAAGTCTGGCCACGATAAAGTTGACCAAATTCTATCGTTAAGCGAAGAAGGCGAGTATGTTAAGCGGAGCAGCAAACA
Source organism: Eumerus sabulonum (assembly GCA_951905685.1). Lineage (NCBI taxonomy): Eukaryota > Metazoa > Arthropoda > Insecta > Diptera > Syrphidae > Eumerus > Eumerus sabulonum. Next base: position 71,782,492 of record OX645062.1, read on the forward strand.
GTATTTGGTGCAGTTAATAGTTAATGGAACTAAACTTGACTTTCAACTCGATACGGGGGCTACGTGTTCAATGGTCGGTTTAAATGGCTATAAACAGTTGGGTGAACCAAAATGTACTCAGTCTGCTAGAGTGTTGAGGGCATACGGCAATCACTTGGTTTCAGTCAAAGGCATTTTACATGTGGCAGTACAGTTTAAGCAACAGGAACACAACTTACAGCTTCTGGTCGCTGATACCTATGAAGGAGGAAATATCTTAGGAATGGATTGGTTTGATGCTTTCAATTTTAAAGTAAGTTGTTGTGATTCCGTTTTTTTTTTTTCGCAATGTACCAACCCCGAGAATGGATTCGCTAAAGAGGTAGAGGAGATTTGTGCTCAGTTTACTGACGTCTTTAGTAGTGGTCTCGGTTGCTGCAATAATTTCCTGGCTAAGCTTTATTTGAAACAGGATGCTAATCCAAAATTTTTTAAGCCTCGCCCCCTCCCCTTTGCTTTAAAGACTGCTGTTAAAGAAGAACTAGACAGATTAGTGCAAGCGAAAATCTTATGTCCAATAGTTACGAGTCAGTGGGCAGCTCCCGTGGTGGTTGTTAAGAAATCTTCGGGCAATATTCGCATATGTGGGGATTTTAAAATAACCATTAATCCCCAGCTGGAAATAGATAAATATCCTATGCCCAGAGTCGAAGAAATTTTCCACAAGTTACAGGGAGGTGTGCTGTTTACCAAGATTGATCTGAGTGATGCTTATTATCAGCTGCTTCTGGACGACGAATCAAAGAAATATTTGGTCATCAATACGCCATTTGGTTTATATGCCTACCAGAGACTGCCGTTTGGAGTTGCTAGTGCCCCTGGTATATTTCAGCGGCTTATGGAGCAAATTATATCGGGGATGGATCATTGCGCCGCTTACTTGGATGATTTTATTGTTACAGGCAGAAATAAAAGTGAGCATATATCAAACATCAAGGAACTTTTAAGACGGCTATCGTCCTGGGGTCTGCGCTGTAATGTGAAGAAATGTCAATTTAGCCAGCGAAGTATTGAATACTTAGGCCATAAAATTGATGCAACTGGGATAAGACCATCGGACAGTGGTTTAGAAGCAATAAATAAAATGAAGCCACCAAAGGATCTGAAACAGCTACAAGCATTTCTTGGAAAGGTAACATATTATGGCAAATTTATTAAGAACCTTTCTCAAATTGCAGCTCCCCTCAATGAGTTAAGAAAGCAGAACACTCGATTCCTTTGGGGAAAATGCCAACAAGACGCTTTTGATAGATTGAAGACTGCAGTTGTTGAAACCACCAAGCTCATGCATTTTACGGAAGAATTGCCAATCGTGCTAGCCACGGATGCATCTTCACATGGACTTGGAGCTGTGTTGATGCACCGCTATCCAGATGGTTCTGAGCGTCCCATTGCTCACGCGTCCAAAACATTGAATCCACAGCAAATGAAATACAGCCAAATAGAAAAGGAGGCACTATCTATAATATTCGGCGTCCAAAAGTTCCACCAGTACGTATATGGTCGGATGTTTGAGCTGGTAACAGACCATAAGCCTCTTCTTTCGATATTTAGTCCAAGTAAGCAGCTGCCCATGATGACTGTCCATAGATTGCAGAGATGGGCGATCATATTGATGGCGTATACTTATACAATAAAATACAAAGCCACACAACACCACGGCAATGCAGATGGGCTGTCGCGGTTGCCCATGGGCCCGGATCCACAGTTTGATTTGGAAGAAGAAAGATGTTTTGGAGTTACCACCAACGTAGGAGAAGAAATAGCCGAGTTCCCACTTAATGCCAAGTTGATAGCTAAGGAGACTGCTAAAGATCCTATATTAAGAAAAATTTCCCGGTTACTTGATGAAGGGTGGCCTATAAACCTTAAGGATGAAGATGAAGATATTAAACCTTTTTTTATTAAAAGGTTGGCCATAACACGACATAAGGGTGTATTATTAGAGCAAACCAACATGTCCAGGGTGATCGTACCTTTCAGCTTAAGGAAAAGAGTTTTAAAAATGTTACACTCTGGCCATTGGGGCATCGTAAGAACGAAGCAACTAGCACGTCGACATTGTTGGTGGCCAGGTATCGATCGAGAAATTGAAAGCTTAGTAAATCGCTGCGAAACGTGCCTACAGAATAGCGATAATCCTCGCCAAGAATTTGTAAGTTGGCCACCACCGTCAAAGCCATGGGAAAGGATACATGTAGACTTCGCTGGTCCATTCCTTAATAACATGTATCTTATCTGCGTCGACGCACTGTCGAATTTTCCATACGTGGTTGAGATGTCAAGCACAACCACTGGAGCTACAATAAAGGCACTAGAGAACGTATTTGCAATAGAAGGACTACCGGAATTGTTGGTTTCCGATAACGGTCCTCAGTTTACGTCACAGGAGTTCGCAACATTTTGTTATCGGCGCGATATTCAGCATATTCGATCCGCCCCATTTCACCCTGCCTCGAACGGAGAAGCAGAAAGAATGGTGCGAACGTTCAAGTCAGCCATGAAGAAACTATTTCGAGATGGTAATAATGATGGTAGTAATCAAAGACAAGCTTTACTGGATTTTTTAGTTTCTTACAGATCCTTGCCTAATGCAACGGGGAAGTCACCCTCAGAACTGCTACACGCAAGGCACCACGGACGCTGCTTTCACAACTAGCCCCACGAAAAGAAGCTCTCAAGTTACCAACGATAGAGTCGAAGTTCGCCCTTGGGGAAGAAGTTTATATTCGGAACTTTTCTAGAGGCCCAAAGTGGATACCTGGAAGAACTTTTGCAAGAGTAGGCAGGAAAATGTTTGAGGTGCAAACTTCAACGGGAATAAGCAGAAGACACCAAAACCAGATGCGCAAATTTATAGGAGCTACCGAATTTGAAGAAGGGAGAAGGCTAGCTTGCCTTGCTCCGTCGGATGCTCATCAACCCAATTCCCATTCCATGTCTAAAAACACGATAGAGGCACCTGTCGAGCAGCTACAGCAACACCAGCCAGGCCAACGGCGCTCACAGCGAAATAGAAGACCAGTCGTTAGATTTACGCCACCCGTTTCCGTTCGGCATCGAAGGCGATAATTTTGAAGGGGAGAAATGCAGTGTCCACTGTTCTCAATTAATATCCACGCTAATCAAGTCAGTAATAAAGTCAGTCGCTTAGCAACCATCGCGCTATTCAAATCGTCTGACATATGAGCTCTTTTACTTTTCAGTAGTTGTAGTATATTATATCTCATTGGACTTAATAAACTTAATAGTTATAACGTTTATAGTTATTTGTTGTAACGTATACTTTACTAAGGCTAGTGGACTTATGGCGGGACATAATTTCGTGGTAGCAAGTACACGATTCCCCAAGTACACGAGAGCACCGTGGCGCAGTGGGTAGTGTGTTGGCCTCTGACGCCGATGACTCGGGATCGAATCCCGACACAGCCATGTCATTGAACGTGTTTTTCACGGTGTTTCTCCTCAGCGGGGTTCTGACAAAACCCCCTGTAGTAAAATTGTCATGAAAAGCTTCTCGAAATTCGCCGTTCGGAACCGGCAATAAACTGTAGGTCCCTTTCACCTATGTGAAAATGAAATCACACACAACAAAGGTGATTGAGAGAAGCTCGGCTCAGGTTCTTCATGGACTGTAACGCCAACATACATACATACATACAAGTACACGATTCCCACACCTCGACATCCATAAGGGGACCTGGAGATCTTTCGCTCAATCGACAACCAATCAAATTGATCACATTGCGATCGACGGCAGACACTCCTCCAGCATCCTAGATCTCCGAACCTTTCGAGGAGCCAACATCTACTCGGATGCAGCCAAGTACGGATACGAGTTTCTCGGAATCAACGGAGTCGAGTAAGAACACCAAAATTTAAAGTCGGAAATCTGCAATCGCAGGAGACCGCCAGGACCTTCGCCGATCAAGTCTCCCTCAAGCTCTCTCAAGTCCTGATGCAATCTGCACAAACCATAGAACAGCAATGGATTCGTTGTCAGAACGCCATCAGAGAGGCCGCCTCAGATGTACTCGGTTTCAAGCCACCACCTTCGAGAAACCCCTGGTTTGATGACGAATGCAGACAGGCCCATGTAGAGAATCAGAATGCATACATGGCTACACTGCATCGACGGACGAGAGCTGCCCATGAGCTCTATGCACAGAAAAAGAGAGAGGAGCGTGCGCTTCTAAGAAAAAAGAGAGATCGAGGAGATGGAGAGATGCTATTGCAGGAACGACGTTCGAAAGTTCTACCAAAAAGTAAAACGAACATGCCAAGGCTATAAAGCCAGAGCAAAAGCCTGCTGGGATGAGCACAGACAACTAGTAGTGGAGTCACAGTCGATGCTGAGACTGTGAAAGGATCACTTCTGCAGACTGTATAACGGCGACGATAGTCAAAATGCCGCCGTCAGGTAGAACGAACCATTCACAATGGACGAAAGAGAATCCCGTCCAACCGACCTAGACGATGTTAAGATAACGATATCGAAGTTTAAGCTTTATAAAGCTGCTGCAGCTGACGGACTTCCCGCTGAACTATTTAAAGCAGCTGGCGATGAGCTGGTCAGGCACATACACCAACTCATCTGCAAGATATAGTCGGAAGAATGCATGCCCGACGAATGGAATCTCAGCATCGTTTGCCCGGTCCATAAGAAAGGAGATCCCTATGACTGCACCAATTACAGAGGGATAAGTCTCTTGAATATCGCGTACAAGATCCTCTGTGCCGTACTCTGTAAGCGCCTGAAACCATTCGTGGACAATCTGGGAGGTTCCTACCAGTCTGGTTTCAGGCCAGGAAAACCAACGATAGACCAAATATTTACACTACGGCAGATCTTAGAGAAGACAAATGAATTCCAGGTTGACACCCACCATCTTTTTGTCGACTTCAAAGCCGCGTAGGACAGTGTTTATAGAGACGAGCTATACAGAGCCATGTCATGTTTCAACATTCCTGCCAAATTCGTCAGACAGTGCTGGATGACTAGGGAGAATTCCCGCTGCTCCATTAAGGTCGGAGGTGAACTAACTGAGACCTTCGATGTTAAAAAAGGTTTTAGACAGGGTGACGCGCTGTCATGTTATTTCTTTAACATCATACCTGAAAAGATCGTGCGAGACTCTGCGGCCAATACAAGAGGTACGATCTATTTCAAGTCTACACAATTGCTTGCCTACGCAGATGACACTGACGTCATCGGACGGACAAAGCGAGACGTCAATGAAGCGTTCGCAAGCGTTGAAGCAAAAGCGGCTTAAGTGGGTCTAAGGGTCATCAAAAAAAGATGCACAACACCGACGTCTTGGTCAGAATGTCACCTTCGGCAGCTATATTTTTAAAGTGGTCAAGGACTTCGTCTACTTTGGCTCGATAGTGACAAGCAGCAACGACAACAGAATAACTCTTGCCAACCGCTGCTTCTTTGGGATCAAAAGGCAACTGAGTAGTATAGCCCTCTCTCGAAAATCTAGGCAGGTAGTTAGGTAGTTTTGTAGCCTTCCCAGAGTTGAGAAGAATGCACATAGGCCAGGGAGGCCCGTTGTGTAGCTACGAGGGGGTTTTACCCCCATATTCGTGGGACCATTTTGTGCTTCTTCAGAAGTTAAGAAGGTCAGGTATCCCTACTTTCTGAACACCTGTCAGACCGTTAAGGAAGTAAGAGCCTAGGTAACGTTTCCTGATGTTGCAAAAAGCTGGACAGGCACAGAGAAGGTGGTGAATGGATTCGACCTCCTCCTCGTCCTGACAGCTTCTGCAGAAATCATTCGGAACTATTCCTAGTTTTTGTGCGTGACTGCCAATGAGGCAGTGTCCTGTGATGACACCAATGACCTTGTAGATGTCAGTTCTTTTTAGGGAGATTGTACTCCTTGTGCGTTGGCTGTCAAGCCGAGGCCAGATTTGCCTGGTGATGACGCAGGTATGTCCCTGGGTCCATCTCAGGTTCGTCTCGGCCCTGGCGAGATTGGCTAGATTTTGTTTAATGGTTGTAAGGGGTACTCCCTCACAAGCCACGATGGATTGTAGCGTCGTTCCTTGTTTGGCGAGTGTGTCGGCTTTTTCATTACCTGTAATGTCGCTGTGTCCCGGTACCCAGATAAGCTGTATGTTGAACTGTTCTGCCATCTCGTTAAGAGATCGGCGATAGTCGAGACTAGATTTTGATGTGTACACATAGGACTCCAACGACTTTAAGGCTGCTTGACTATCTGTGAGAATTCGAATATCCGTGGTGGATATTACGTTCCACTTCAGCCAAGACAAAGCCTCTTTTATTGCCAACAGTTCCGCCTGGAAAACGCTGCAGTGGTCTGGTAGTTTTAGAGCTTTATAAAGCTTAAGTTGTTTGCAGAATACTCCACTGCCCACCCCGTCTTTGGTTTTAGACCTGTCAGTGTAGAAATCCACGCATTTTCTGAGGGGTTGAGTTTGACGAGTCCAGCTCTGTCTGTCCGGATATATGGTCGTGAAGTTTTTGTCCAAGACTATGGTGGGTTCTATGTGGTCCAAGTTTTCTGCCATAGTTATCCTATTTTGCAGGATGGAGGAGTGGCCAGTGACATAGCTCGCCCAATTCGAGTTGGCTTTTAGTCTTATGGCCGCGTGGGTGGCAATTTGCTTACCGAAAATATCGAGTGGTGTAAGGTCTAGTATCATGTTAAGCGCAGCCGTTGGTGTGGACCTAAGGGCCCCGGTAATGCCCATACATGCCATCCTTTGTACCTTCTCGAGTTGTTTGTGGTATGTTGTCTTGTCCAGTTTAGTATGGGTCTAACGACCGCCATGTAGAGCCATAGAGTGATCTTGGGGTTAAGTCCCCATTTTTTTCCTAGGGCTTTCTTATATGTGTAGAGAGCTATTGTTGCATTTTTTGCTCGGAAATCTAAGGTATCTACAAAACCTTAATCATCCCGGTCCTACTCTACGGCGCTGAGGCTTGGACGTTAAAAGCGGATGAAGAGGCTCTTGGGCGTCTCGAGATGAAAATTCTGCGTGCAATCTTTGGTCCCGTTTTTGTAAACGGAGAGTGGAGGGGGAGATTCATCCAAGAACTGTAGGGGCTCTACAGCGACATCGGCCTAGATGTCTTCGGATCCAACGTCTAAGATGGCTGGGCCATGTAGATTGAATGGACATCACCACTCCGGCCCGGAGAGTCTTCGACTCCAACCCCGAGGGACGACGCAGCAGAAGACGACCGCATCTAAGGTGGCGCGCACATGTGGAACCAACTGGGCATGCATCACTGGAAGTGGCTGGGCAAAGATCGTGCCAGCTGGCGAGGCTTGTTGGTTGAGGCCCTGGTTCACTCCGAACTGTAGCGCCATCTAAGTAAGTAAGTAAGTGAGTATAATTGTCATGAAAAAGTTTCTCGAAATTCGCCGTCCGGAATCGGCGACTTTGTTGATCGCTTTCGTATACGGAAAATCACATACAACATGAGTGATTGAGAGAAGCTAGGCTTAGGTTCTCCATGAGCTGCTTCCTATCTCTAAGCTTAAATAAAACATAGTATGAGTGAGATATTATCAACATTTTTTATTCGTTTGAAAGCCCTATCGATGCCATTATAGGAATATTACATAATTCAAATATCCGCCAATTCTTTTCTGGGTGACGCACATCCAAAATGTCCTATTTACCATGATTCTGGCGCATGGTAGGCAGGTAGGAGTGGCCGCCTGGTCTCAGAAAAACCAACGCCCAATTGGGGCATATGCGCCATGGGAGTTGAGAGATTTGATGATGTATTACAGAATTCTATGTTGCTGAATACTGATAGGTCGTCAAAGAAGGCTTTACCGAGTATGCGCCGTCTGATTCTAGCTAGAGCCAGGCATTCGCTAAGGAAAGGGTTAAGGGCTTCCCTTTCCAGCAGATTCTTGCACCTACGGCAGTATGTGTTAAATGGGATGCCTAACTTGGCAGCATGCGTGCCGACAGGCGAATGTCCAGTACTGATAGCTACAATTCTGGCAATTTCCTGTCGAGATCTGTTAGCTAGGTCGCGAATTCTTCATGTCACACAGTTACTCAGGGTGCTCCATCTGGAGTTCGCCTTTGAGAGGAAATGTTAAAAAATTTGTCCCTTGATCAGTCGTATGGGAAGAGATACTGCCTCCGCCAGGGAACTATTAAGGGAAGAGCCGTGCCTTGCCACCGCATAAGCTTTTTCTTTTCCCTCTATGTCGCTATGGCCAGGAACCTAGAAGAGTACGATGTTGAAAAATTCGCCTACACAGCTGATTTCGTCCTTGCACTGTGCGACTTGTTAGGAGCTTTGATGGCTGACTGGGTGTTAATACAAATGACTGGCTGTCAATACAAATGACAACGTCTCTCTTAGTAAAGGGGGGACGGGTGAGTACCTTGCAAACTTACTTAATCGTTAGAACTTCCGCCTGGATCGCACTAGCAGAGTCTGGAAGACGAAATGATTTAGAGATCTTCACTCAATCGTCGGTATAAATCGCTACCTGATGGTTCGTGAAGTGCAGTCCATTTTAATACCATTCTGGATGGGAGATCATGTTTATAGACAAACTTGGGCAGTTTGTTTAGGCTGAGTTTGGGTACAAAAGTCGGTTGAAGTCGTAGCCAGGTCTTCAGGTAACAGGTTTTGATGACCAGAACCCGGATTCTATGAGCCTAATTGGGCTGCAAGATGCAGTATATTTGATATGTAGATCCAGAGGGAGGAGGTTTAGGAGTACACCACCACCTGTTACACCAATGCCAGCGGATTCGGTTAAGTGTGGGGATGTTGTATGCTTTGCTTAAGGCCGGCCACCATACAGGTGATCCGTAGGTGAGGAAGAGGTGTACCATGGCTGTGTATTTTCACAGCACCATTTTGGGCCGGAGTGCCTACTTTTCGCCAAAAGTTCTGCTGCAGGCATAGAAAGCGACACATGCTTTCCGTACCCGATGTTCTATGTTTAGCTTCCAATTGAGCTTTGGATCTAGGATAACTCCTAGATATCTAGCCTCGGAAGATAGGTAGAATGTCTGGTTGTGGAGTCGAGGGAGAGTAATGGTCGGTGTCTTATACTTAGTGGTAAACATAAGAAAGCTAAAAGCCTTACAGGAGGCTTCAAGAAAGACACCCAGGCTCTTCGAAATTGCGAAGGCAATCTTGTCACCGACTCGCAGGAAATAGTGGATGTGTATAAACAGCATTTCCAGAAGCTTCTTAACGAGCATGACCAAGAAAGAGTGGTAGGGACTGAAGAAACCCCAACCGCTGAAGTAGTCCTCGCACCCAGCATCGAAGAAGTCGGCACAGCTATTCAAAAGCTGAATAACAACAAGGCCGCAGGCCCAGATGGCTTGCCGTTAGAGCTCTTCAAGACTGAAGAATTTGGGAAAATTAAAGCATGCCCGACGACTATAATGCCAGTCCTATTTGCCCCATCCACAAAAGAGGCGATCCTACCTCCTGCAAGAATTATAGAGGTACATATATCCCTGCTCAACGTCGCAAACAGGATTCTGTCCAGCATACTGTATCAACGTCTAAAGCCCTTTTGTATCGCACTAATCGGCAGCTACCAGTGCGGCTTCCGGCCCGGCAAATCGAAAAGACCAGCGAGTTTCAAATCGATACACACCATCTCTTCACCGATTCAAAAGCCGCATGCGACAGCATTCTTCGCAAAGAACTGTTTGATGCGATGGCCGAATTCGGGATCCCAGGAAAACTGATCCAGCTGTGTCGCGCCACGCTAAAAAATACGCGATGCATCGTGCAGTTCGGTTCTAAGACATCTGAACCATTTGAAACATGCACCGGATTTCGGAAAGGAGATGCGCTGTCATGCGACTTCTTCAATTTAGTGCTGGAGCAGATGATAGTGCGACGGGCAGGCGTCAACAGGGAAGGCACTATCTTCAACAAGTCTGTCCAGCTGCTAGCATACGCGAATGATATTGACATCATCGCGCGGTCTCGGCCTGACGTTGTAGAAGCCTTGGTCTTAAAGTCAACGAGGATAAGACAAAGTATATGCTGTCAAGCGAAAACCGATCCGTCGCTCACCACCTTGGACAAAAAATCTAACGGTTGATAGCTATAATTTCGGGGTGGTTAAGGAGGTTGTCTACCTCGGGGCATAGTGGAGATCCGGCCTAGGTTTGTCCAAACAACTTGGGTCAAAACTCCTCACTCGAAGATCCAAAGCCATGCTTTACAAAAGCCTTATACTGCCAGTCTGAGAGCACCGTGGCGCAGTGGGTAGTGTGTTGGCCTCTGGCGCCGGTGACACGGGATCGAATCCCGACCCAGCCATGTCATCGAACGTGTTTTTCACGGTGTTTCTCCTCAGCGGGGTTCTAACAAAACCCCCTGTAGTAAAATTGTCATGAAAAGCTTCTCGAAATTCGCCGTTCGGAACCGGCAATAGACTGTAGGTCCCTTTTTCACGTATGGGAAAATGAAATCACACACAACATGGGTGATTGAGAGAAGCTCGGCTCAGGTTCTTCATGGACTGTAATGCCAACATACCTACCTACCTACCTATACTGCCAATCTTGCTATACGGAACCGAAAGTTGGACGATAAGCAGGATGGCGGAGCTGATTTTGGGTTCCTTCGAAGGAAAAGTTTTGCGCCGGATATTTGTCTTGTCTGTAAGGAAGGTGAATGCAGGAGAAGACAGAACCGCGAACCCTACGAGCTGTACAAAAATGTGAATATAGTCCGGAAGGCATATGTAGATCCGCCGACTACATTGGCTTGGCCACATAGACAGCATGAACACCAACGCTCCAGCTAAGACGGTCTTCGACTCCGAGCCTCCTAGCTCGAGAAGAAGAGGAAGACCAAACTTCCGGTATAAAGATCAAGTAATCGCGGATGTAAGACAACCTTGTCTTGCTAACTGTAAGTAGCATGCTTGGGGTGATCAAGGATGAAAAACAGCTATAGCTCAAGTCCTCCGTGGATTGCTGGCCTAATAAGTAACTAAGTAAGGCAAGTATGCCCTTGGGCCCAAGTAAGTATTCTTAGTTGGTTTGAATTGTGTTTAAATTAAAAATGAATTAATTTAAAATAAAAGAAAAAAGGGCAAGAGAATGTCCTAGCTATCCAGTCTGTTGCTTATTTAAATTCAGAACTTTTGTAGCTAAGAAAAAGCCTAGGAGCTTAATTTAAGGCATTCTTTCGATCTTGAATAACAATAACTAAGCTATAGGTACAGCAGCTGTATAGACTTGATACTTATACATGGGTCTAATCAAAATGTATTGTAAAAACGGAAACTTTAAAAAAATGTAGGCAATTACAAACGTATTCAGGAAAACAATAATTATAAAGAAAAATTTAGTAAAAAATCTCACCGTTCTCTTGAATTGAATGAAAGCAACCTTCAAATAGAAGACCTTGAAGCGACACAAACCCTGTCCAAGCTAGAAACGACCACTTTGTGTTTCAGTCAAATGTGCTAAGCCTTTTAAATAGCTAAAAATCTATCTATTACACACATGATACCATCTTAAGTGTTTGTAATTTGTGCTGAGCAATGTCACAGTCGTCGATAGGGCGCTTATAGAGAACGTGTGTAGGTTCTTATCAAGTGTAATGACTTTCAAAACAAGCAATGAAACACCCACCAACTCCATTGCTCATATACATGGAGCGTGTTTTTAGCGTGTTACACTAGCAGGTTCATGTATATTAATCACCTGATCGTGCCTTGCCCCAAGGTACAGGTTATGCTTTATGCTTAACGCATAGATATTATAACTATCTAGATATGTATGTACTAACCGGTCGAGAGAATCCCTCACTATTCGACATTGACTGCCGGCTCACTGATCATACAAAATGACGCGGCAAAAAACCAATCTCGACAATCACTAGATTTAAATACTATTCCAACTATTTCACCATATCATGACTCATAACTCCACCTGCCCTTGGTTAAAGGTATTTTTTCCCCAAAAATTATAGCGCAACTAAGGAAGGGATAGCTCCTTACATTGTTTACACTCGTACTTACCACTTGCGACTTTCGCGGCCATCGTGTCGGTGGGCACTGGATCAGAAGTGTGTTTATACAAATGTTGGATGCGTAGGCGTCAGGCGATGGATCACTGTTAAGCGGTAACTGTTTCTTTTTTTTTTGGACTATACTTATAGAACAACTATAGCACTTTCTATCTAATCTCGCGAAGATATGTTATTGCCAGGTCTTATGCGACGTAACGAGACGTACTCGTATAGCGAACAGTAATTGAATAGGAATCAAGCTAACACGTACGGTTGGACGTCCGGAGCGGAACTGATGGCTAGAGTCGGTCGGTGAGCGTTATAAGTTTACTAGTTACCTTACTTGCCGCCCGTTCGTGTAGACAGCGTTGCTTGGTTGTTTTGTTGTTTTTCTTTTAATTTTTATTTGATGTTGCTGCGATGCAATCTGTTGATGAAACAGTGACTGGCATAAATGGAGAATGGTCGTGGAGTGAGTCATTATGCACTACGCATATGTACATGTGGTGACGTAATTGATATAAATTATGTATGTAGCTGTTAAGCTTGAATTACAACCCAATCGGGTTAGAGCTTTTTTCCTAGTGCCGCCAGTAGGCATGTTCTTAAATTCTCGCTAGTACAAGGCGAGAGTAAGAGTAACCGATCGCGAGAGTGAATTTGTAATGATGCTTCTCTCGTGCGATACTCGTAGGTACACGTGCATTTGTGGCACGATCGAGTTGCGGATACAATCTTTTTCATAATAAACATCTCGTAAGTGACTCGAACTCAGGCATGCCAAGTGCCCATAGTGAACCATGTACCTAAGTTTCGGCGATAGTGGGAAGAAAATCAAAAAAACAAATCTATTACGTATTCGTAGGTTTAAAAGAGAAAGCGAACATCAGCTAATATACTAATTAAATATCTATGAAGCTATGAGTGTATGTACATACATACATATGTATGTTCATGTGTGTGCGCTTATCAGGCTTTCCTTTTTTGGTTTTAATTAATCACACGTATGGTGCATGAGCACCGTGGCACAGTGGGTAGTGGGTTGGCCTCTGACGCCGATGACACGGGATCGAATCCCGACACAGCCATGTCATCGAACGTGTTTTTCACGGTGTTTCTCCTCAGCGGGGTTCTGACAAAACCCCCTGTAGTTAAATCGTCATGAAAAGCCTCTCGAAATTCGCCGTTCGGATCCGGCAATAAACTATAGGTCCCTTTCACCTATGGGAAAATGAAATCACACACAACATGGGTGATTGAGAGAAGCTCGGCACAGGTCCTTCAAGGACTGTAGTGTCAACATACATACATAGTGCATGCTTGATTTTGAACGCCCACCTATCAGGCTATCATACTCCTCACGATCACTTCTACAGCTACCAATGCTTATCTCGACGCTGTACTATACCTTTTGTATAAGCCACCAATTGGGCGATATTAGTACATGCTATTTTGCCATTCATTCGCGTGCACATGACGCTTATCAGTTCGTATCGTTTTTTTTTTGTTCAGAGAGTTACTTGTTATCTTGCATCTAGGACGTGTAAAAATAAATTGTTTTTACCCATATGGCATTGACAGTAACTATTTCCTAACTTATCAAATCAATGATCGGTTACTTTATCTTTCTTCGTGGATGACGTCTCTAAGATCTTGTCGATTTTTCCGCACTTTCCGAAAGTTATACCGTAGGTTGAGGTAGCCTTTTATTTGATTGCAATCCAAGTATGCTACTGCAGGAACGACGTTCGAAAATTTTACCAGAAAGTAAAACGAACATGCCAAGGCTATAAAGCCAGAGCAGAAGCCTGCAGGAATGAACACGGACAACTAGTAGTGGAGTCACAGTCGATGCTGAGATTGTGGAGGGACCACTTCTGCAGACTGTATAACGGCGATGATAGTCAAAATGCCGCCGTCAGGCAGAGCGAACCATTCACAATGGACGAAGACGAAGGAGAATCCCGTCCACCCGACCTAGAAGATGTTAAGATAGCGATATCGAAATTTAAGTCTTATAAAGCTGCTGGAGCAGACGGACTCCCCGCGGAGCTGTTTAAAGCAGCTGGCGATGAGCTGGTTAGGAACATGCACCAACTCATCTGCAAGATATGGTCGGAAGAACGCATGCCCGATGAATGGAATCTCAGTATCGTTTGCCCGGTCCATAAGAAAGGAGACCCCTATGACTGCGCCAATTACAGAGGGATAAGCCTCCTGTACATCGCGTACAAGATCCTCTCTGTCGTACTGTGTAAGTACCTGAAACCGTTCGTGGACAATCTGATAGGTTCCTACCAGTGTGGTTTCAGGCCAGGAAAATCCACGATAGACCAAATATTTACACTACGGCAGATCTTGGAGAAGACCCATGAATTCCAGGTCGACACGCACCATCTTTTCGTCGACTTAAAAGCCGCGTATGACAGTGTTTATAGAGACGAGCTATACAGAGCCATGTCATGTTTTAACATTCCTGCCAAACTCGTCAGACTATGCAGGATGACTATGGAGAACTCTCGCTGCTCCAGTAAGGTCGGTGGTGATGTTAAAAAAGGTTTTAGACAGGGTGACGCACTGTCATGTGATTTCTTGAACATTATTCTTGAAAAGATCGTGCGGGACTCTGCGGCCAATACAAGAGGTACGATCTACTTCAAGTCCACACAATTGCTTGCCTACGCAGATGACATTGACGTTATTGGACGGACAAAGCGAGACGTCAATGAGGCGTTCACAAGCATTGAAGCAGAAGCGGCGAAAGTGGGTCTAAGGGTAAATGGGGACAAGACCAAATAAATGCTGTCATCCAAGAAAGACGCACAACACCGACGTCTTGGTCAGAACGTCACCTTCGGCAGCTATATTTTTGAAGTAGTCAAGGACTTCGTCTACCTTGGCTCGGTAGTGACAAGCAGCAATGACACCAGCGCTGAGATAAAACGCAGAATAACTCTTGCCAATCGCTGCTTCTTCGGGCTCAAGAGGTAATTGAGTAGTAGAGCCCTCTCCCGAAAAACTGAGGTTTCTCTCTACTAAACCTTAATCATCCCGGTCCTCCTTTTTGGCGCTGAGGCTTGGACGTTGTCAAAAGCGAATGAAGAGGCTCTTGGACGTTTCGAGAGGAAAATTCTGCGTGCAATCTTTGGTCCCATTTGTGTAAACAGAGAATGGAGGAGGAGACTCAACCAAGAACTGTACGGGCTGTACAGCGACATCGGTCTGGTTAGACGTCTTCGGATCCAACGTCTAAGATGGCTAGGCCATGTAGAGCGAATGGGCATCAACGCTCCGGCCCGAAGAGTCTTCGACTCCAACCCCGAGGGACGACGCAGCGCACAGGTGGAAGGGGACCTCAACCAACTGGGCGTGCGGCACTGGAAGCGGCTGGCCGATGATCGGGCCGGCTGGAGAAGCTTGTTGGTTGAGGCCCTGGTTCACCCCGAACTGTAGCGCCATCAAAGTAAGTAAGTAACCCAAGTATGCAACTCAAAGCTTTTTGACGATCAAATGAGCTTCACAAATCATATCGATAGTAGGGCGAATAGCCTCTTTGGCAGACTTTTTAGCCTCGATAGGGTTAAATGGTCAATCGACTCTAATATAACACCATAATGGCGTGGAATATTTACTGGGAACTATAACCAACGCCCCACCTAGGTCAACCTGGAATGTAGTGAACAAACATCTACGACCCAAACCATCTGCACTCCGTCCAAGTTGTGTGACAAACATCATAAGAGTATAACTCTTGAACCTGAACTATAAAAAAAAATTAAATTCTACAAAGTACATACATACATACATTTTTAGTGGCTCGCATGTTCCACCAAAAGGGTCTCGTGGGTAATGCGCGCACACGGGATCTCCAGGCCAATCGATCCTCCGCCATCGACTCTAACTAATCAGGAACTATGCCCAAGCGCACCCAGGCGAGTTTTTGGACTTGGTTCAACCACCTCGTCCTGGGTCTGCCAAGCGGTCGCCTGCCTGATGGTATTGCATCCAAGGCACGCTTCGGTAGTCGTGATGATGGCGACATTCGTCTCACGTGACCAAACAATCGAAGCATAGCCCTCTCCGTTCGGAGAAGCAGCTGCTGAACTTTGAGTTCCCCGCGCACTGCCGTGTTTCTTAACCTATCCCGGCGAGTAACTCCCACAACAGCACTAAGACATCTCATTTCGGCAGCTTGTACTCACGATCTTATTCTTTCGGTCATTACCCAAATTTCATGACCATAGGTGAGAGTTGGAGCAAATACTGAGTTAAAAATCACTAACTTGGCTTTGACACCAAGCTCGGTCTTCCTGATTACAGATCTTCCAAGCTGTTTCAAAATTGACCCAGCTTTGGCAAATCCTGCGGGAAAGCTCAGTATTACTCCTCCCATCACTCGTGAAGAAGACCCCGAGCTTCTCCACCTGCTACAATGGGACTGCACTAATGGGACTGCACTAATATGTAGAGTGCATTGGACAGGTGTTCTGGAAATAACCGTAACCTCGGATTTGTCCACGTTTCATTACAGCTTCAGCATATACGGCCACAAACCTATCTAGCGCGCGCTGGAGTTCCGTCTGGGAGGATTTGAGGACAACTAAGTCATCTGCAAAAAGAAGACGGCTTACCCTCAACTCTCCCAATGGGAAACACTCCTCGCCTCGACTGCGCTGCAACATCAAGCCCATATATACATATAATAAAAAGGAGAGGTGACAAGACGCCTCCTTGACGAAGTCCAACGCACACGGTGTAATGTGTTGATTTACTACCGTTAACCCGAACGCAGCTTCTACAGTTTGTGTATAGAGACTGAATGGCCCTCAACAGACGACCATCAACACCCTGCAGAACAATCCAGCGCTTACCTGAAGGAGCTCGGTCATACCCCTTTTTCAAATCTACAAAGCAGCTGTAGATCGGCTTGGCGTATTCCCAAGCCTTCTCGAGTACCATTCTTAGAGTGAAAAGCTGGTCGAATCCTATCTTGGATTTGACCATAGCTTGAGAACGCGCCTCCAATACCTTAGCGTAGACGTTACCGGGGACACTTAAAAGAGATATGCCCTATAGTTGGAGTACTCTTTCTTACCCCCCTTTTTGAAAAGAGGGATAATCACCCCAATCTGCCAATCGCTAGGTGTCTCACCGCACTCCCAGGCCACCTTAATGACAAGAGAGAGCCAGTTTACTCCCTCTTTATCCATTGCCTTAAGCATTTCTGGCCGAACTTCATCCACACCGGCGAATTTGCCAACCTTTATCGATTCAATCGGTAAAATGACTTCCTTCACCATTGGACTATTGGCCTGTCCCCATTCAGCCCCCTATTCGGGATTGAGCAGCTCCGAAAAGTGCTCCATCGCTCGCTCCATCTGCGTGAGATGTCCATCGCATTGGAAAGCAACCCACCATCTTTGGATTTAACTCATCGATTATGTTGAATTTCCCTCCTCGAAACCGGCGAATGGTTTGCCAGAACACCTTTTTCGCAGATCTATGGTCGCTTTCCAACTTCTCGCCAAACTCCTTTCAGGACTGCTCTTTAGCTGCTCGCACAGTCAATTTGCAAGTTCTTCGCGCCACACTGTACCGGTCACGGCAAGCCGAGTCCCCCAAGAGAATCCAGTCCCTGTAGGCCTTCTTTTTTTCTCTGATGGCTTCTTGAACTCCGGGTGTTGTAAACCACGCAGTTCTTTTCTCACCACCAGCCGCCACACCAAGCCGCTTCCACAAACATCACGTGCAGAGGCAATGACAGCTGTTGAAAATAGTCGCCATTCTTCCTCTACATGCGATGGAATAGCTGGAATTTGCTCGAACCTTTCGGATATGTGTCGTGCGAAATGTTGCCCCACCTCACTCCTCTGTAGTTTCTCCCTCCGTATGCGTGTAACCACGCTTGGTTTCCGCCTTGGCAGACGAGGTACTCTATCAGTAAGTTACAGCTTACACAACATCAGGTGAGGATCAGTTGACAGTTCAGCCCCTCTCAACACACGAACGTCACGAACCATCCGTTCCACACACGATGGTACCACAAACAAATCTATCAACGACTTCTCTTGAAGACTCCGACGATACCACGTACATATATTTATGAATGCCTTTGTGCGAAAAGAAGGTGTTCCTAATGGACATGCCATTTGCACAGCAAATATCCAACAACCTCTCTCCGTTCTCGTTTTGATTAGGATCACCGTTCCTCCCAATCACACTCCCTCGTGTCGTTACATCCACACCCACGTGGGCGTTGAAGTCACCCATCAGGATATAGGAACCCATCTCAACCACCCTATCAAGGGCAGCATCAATTTCATCCAGGAATCGGTGCATACATCTGTACCAGAGCCAAAGTTGATCTTTCTAGCCTGAGTTTTAAGATCGCGACTCTCCCTCCTAATGGTATCCACTCCAATACCCTGTCTGTGCAGACATTTGAGGTGCAACTCCCGACAGGAAGAGTTTCCACCCGTCCGTAAGGTCCACAGTTCTGTATACTTTTTGCTTTGTCGAAGAGATACCTACGATATCTAACCGATACCTGGTGGCTTCCTCAACCTGCTCAAGATGCTTTCCTGTGAGCGATGAGACGTTACATGTGCCCATCCTAAGTTGATGCCGTTGTCTGTTGCCTTTTACTCCCCGCACGCACTGGATAGTGAATGGCGTGCATCCCCCTCCATCTCCGTAATGGCTCAAGAGGCCACTGCCTGGTAGCTCGTGACTTCTTCGGGCTAAGCCCGATCGGCTGCCGAGCGGGACAGACTGGCCACCAAATGCTCGCATACTGCCACTATTTAGGCCTGGCTCCGAATGGGGCCCTGGCACACCAGGGTAGGCAGTTTCCGGGGCAGGTCTCTTTTTTGTTATCCAGAGGGGTTTTGTTGCCCGCCACCCACCGCGAGGAGGTCGGTTGCCGGGGGCATTCTACAAAGTTCCAGCCAAAAATTTTGTCTTTTCTGCTATTCTACAGAAAGGACTAGGCATTATTCTAGCACCACTGATAACTCCTTTTAGGTCTTGTCTCAACTTTGGTAACATCCCTTAAATCTGTCAACTCTGTCTTCATCCACAATATTGGAAAACCACTTTCGCCCTATCAGCCTAACATCTTTCTTAGTAAAAACTATGGAAAAACTGATAGAGCTTCATATTAGAGGTATCCTAGGGAATCAGTTAGCACTGCATCCAAGGGAATATGCATATCGCAAACAACGATCTACTGAGAATTCGCTACATCACTTAGTGGCGCGTGTCGAAAATAGTTTCACACGCAAGGAGATCGCAATTTGCGCCTTCCTCGATATTGAGAACGTTTGATAATATTGGCTACAACTCAATCACCGCCGCATTATACCGCATAGGTGTAGACCATCCCACTAAACACTGGATTAGGGCGATGCTAAAAAGCCGCATTTTATCAGCCACATCCGAAGAGGTCTCAGTGACAGTATCGGTAACTAAGGGGTGTCCACAAAGTGGAGTCATTTCACTCCTTCTCTGGTCGATAGCTATTGACCACCTACTCTACAAGTTAACCAATCTCAATAGCAGTTATTGTTACAAGCAGATGCGACATTTCTGACTATCTCTGGTGTGGCAGATAAGATAATCTTGGTCTCGGTACAAACATAGGATTTTCAGAAGAAGTTATATAAGTATCATCAAAAACAAACTCACAAAAGCGACTAAGGCTCGGTATGCCTGTCGATGAACTTACGGTACAACCTGGAGATTAAAACCTAAGGTAATCCACTGGTTATATATGGTGGACAACAAATCACAACACCCATCCGTTGGGATCAGCGCTCAAGGATTCAACCAATCGAAAGAAGTGTGCACGTCCCGCTCTATTAATATCCTTAAATCGAATAGAGTAGATATCAGAAGACTGCAAACGTCAAAAAGGAAACGGATTCCGGATCTGCAGTTGAAACGTTAAGTCCCTAAACAGACTAGGTGCAACCGGACAACTGGTCAACTCTGGTCAACGCTTCAAGGAGTGCAATGGGATGGGCCAGGCCAAAAGCGGATGAAAAACTGTGATATCTATTACGGATGAGTTTAAGAGCTCAGTTGTAGTCTAATACTAAAAATACGTTTGAAGGGAGGTGTTTTTAGCGAGTAGGAATCTCACACTACTATGCGCACACGCTGTCGGTCCTCATAGTGTCTTTTGAAGATTTTCACCTACAGTCGTTACCCGACTACGGAAACTGCTACAGAGAGAATAAACAACGCTTACTCATGAAAAAATCTTAATGTTCCAAGATGTAAGCGAACGCCTCATAACTATCCGCATCAAGGCCAATCTCGGCAATATAAACTTAATATGTGTCCACACCCTCACAGAGGAGAAAGACGACCGACATAAAGACGACTTCTATGATCTCCTAGGCAGAACATATGCCCAATGTCCCAGGTATGACACCAAAATCGTTCTAGAAGATTTCCGTCTCAGATGCCACCAGCTTCGAGAAACCCCTGGTTTGATGACAAACAGCCGCATATGACAGTGTTTATAGAGACGAGCTATGCAGAGCCATGTCATGTTCTAATCTTCCTGCCAAACTCGTCAGACTGTGCAGGATGACTATGGAGAACTCGCGCTGCTCCATAAGGTCGGAGGTGAACTAACCGACCCTTTCGATGTTAAAAAAGGTTTTAGACAGGGTGATGCGCTGTCATGTTATTTCTTTAACATCATAACTGAAAAGATCGTGCGGGACTCTGCGGCCAATACAAGAGGTACGATCTACTTCAGGTGTACACAATTGCTTGCCTACGCAGATGACATTGACGTTATTGACGGACAAAGCGAGACGTCAATGAGGCGTTCGCAAGCATAGAAGCAGAAGCGACTAAAGTGAGTTTAAGGGCAAATGGGGACAAGACCAAATATATGCTGTCATCAAAGAAAGACGCGCAACACCGTCGTCTTGGTCTGAACGTCACCTTCGGCAGCTATGTATACTTTTGAAGTAGTCAAGGACTTCGTCTACTTTGGCTCAATAGTGACAAGTAGCAACGACACCAGCGTTTAGATAAAACGCAGAATAACTCTTGCCAACCGCAGCTTCTTTGGGCTCAAAAGGCAACTGACTACTCTCTCAAAAAACTAAGGTATCCCTCTACAAAACCTTAAGCATCCCGGTCCTCCTCTACGGCGCTGAGGCTTGGACGTTATCAAAAGATGAAGAGGCTCAGTTTGTGTAAACGGAGAGTGGAGGAGGAGATTCAACCAAGAACTGTATGGGCTGTACAGCGACATCGGCCTAGTTAAACGTCTCCGGATCCAACGTCTAAGATGGCTGGACCATGTAGAGTGAATGGACATTACCGCTCCGGCCCCCCCGAGGGATGACGCAGAAGGGGACGACCGCATCTAAGGTGGCACGCACAGGTTGAAAGGGACCGCAACCTATTGGGCACTGGAAGCGGCTGGCCAAAGATCGTGACAGCTAGAGAGGCTTGTGGTTCACCCCGAACTGTAACGCCATGTAAGTAAGTAAGTAAAGTAAGTAGATATCAGAAGACTGGTCAGCTACGGTCTTCTGAGGTAACATCTCAATAAAATTAACCTCTCGTCTGAAACTGAGTGTCGACTCTCTCATGAGGACGAAGAGACTGCAGGGCACATACTATGTGACCATGTTGCCCATTGCCATCTAAAGAAGTGTGCCCTTCTCAGTGAAAATATGACTCCTGAAGGAATCTTCTCAGCTCCAACTAGAGACATTCTCAATTTTATTAAGGAAGTGAAGAAGCTCCTCGTCTAATCAGCTAGTAGACACTACAAAATTTCGTGTAGACAAACTGCTTGAGAGAACAATTTGAAACCCAGGCAGGAAACATACATTTCGTCAGGCCGGGAACTTTTTCACCTTACCCTCGTATATTTGGCTCCATCGGAGTGTTAGTCGGGTACTGCGGTCACCAACGAAAGGTAAAGAATGAAAGTTATAGCTTAGGACACAATTTGAATAAATTTTGATAATTCTTAAACGAAGGTGTGAGCATTCTTCGTTATGTCCATCTCAAATGGCATTCTACCTTCAAAAATCTTTTGACGTGACAACGTCTATTAAATCGGTTAGCGCTGAAATATGGGATGCCGAAACGCAAAAAACGCAGAAAAATGTAGACTAACCGTGTGAGTAGGCGTGGCCTAGCGAATGTGTAGTAGTGAGCTCGCGCGAAAATGATCAACATGTCAGATAAAAAAAAATTCGGCGTCGTTTAGTGGAATTAAATCAAATAAAATCATATCATAGACCTATTGTTAATAGAATATTAGAAATAAAGAACACTTAAACGTTTGAGTATAAAATTGTCTTATTCAATTAAATACATGTATAATACTGTAATATGAAAATAAAACATTGAAATCAATAAAAAAATTATATGTAATTGTTGAATATATAATATTTATACCTCATTCATAAAATCGTATAATAGACGTTGTCACGAAATAATGGATTTGGCTAGTAACAGCCAATCTAATAACAGTTTTTTTGACGTGATAACGTCTTATAAATCGATGAACACCGGCCGCACGTACGAAAAAGTATGACTCATTGTCACGTTCCGCCTGAGCTGAGCGTGCAAGCGGGAGCGCGAAACAAGCGATAGAGAGTCATCTAGTTTGCCTATGGGATAGAATTTTGCTTGCATACTTGGGGGCATGAAAAAATTGTGCGATGACGTAGGCATACATTTAGGAGTAATCAGTAATCCAGGTGATTCATATATGCATACATACATACATATGTACATATGTATGTGCCCATTTCCAAATCGAAAAAAAAATCTCACAGCCAATTACTCATGAACGCGTGCGTTTAATAATTGCTCGTTGGGTAGCGCACACTCACGAGCAGCTCATGAGTGTTTGCGTTTCCTTACCAAACCACAACACTGTCCGAGCAATCTCAGATCTATCGGCTGTCGTCCGAATACCGTAATCAACCAGGGTCGGGTGCGGTTAGTTCTTAGATGGACCGCTTGGGAACACTGCGTGTGGTTTACTTTTCATCAATGTTTTCTAATGACGTTATCACGTCGAATAATCGTCCGTAAACCGACTTTACAGACAACCAACATTTTTTTTATGTAACGAGGTGCAAGTTCTGCATAACAAAATTGGACACATGCATGGCACTGATATCACTACAGGAATTCCTTAGAACCACATCACATTGAATAGAGTAGTAGAGAAATATCTGGCAATATACGAATCCATACAACCCGCATCGGACATTTTAAACAGAAACAACACCTCAATGTAACCCAAGGGCCTCCCCTTTGAACCTGGAAATAGTTTTTATATTTAATTATTTCAGAGGTCTTGCATACGACACCAAATGACTATATGCAAACACCTCCATTCTACATGTGATCTCCGCCACCGGCCTGGTCGCATCAGTAGCGTGCTCTTATCAATACTGTTCTGTTCTAGCAAAGGTCTAAGAGCCGTGGGAGACGGCAATCACGCTACGCTAATACAAATAAACTATAAGGAAAACAATCTATTTTTGATAGCTACCACAAGCAAACAGAACACCCGAATGAGACTAATTAAATCGTGCGATGGGAGTAGTATCATCCACTAGGTTAGAGATTGATAGGAGCAAATACAAAATGTTTATCTCGCGCAATGTCAAAGGGCAGGGAACGACATATCATGTGTGTGTACATAAATTTAGAATACCGATCCATTAGTTATTCCAAGTAGATACAAGGTCTAGGTTAATACTTCTAATGGATATACAACCTGCATCGTGCGCTTGAAGTTGTGATGTATTGTATATTCGTTATTCTTCTTCTTTGGTGGCGTTACAGCCCATGAAGGACCAGAGCCAAGCTTCTCTCAATCACCCATGTTGTGTGTGATTTATTTCTCACACAGGTGAAAGGGACCTACAGTTTAATGCCGATTCCGAACGGCGTGAGTCGAGAAGCTTTCTCATGGCAAGTTTACTACAGGGGGTTTTGCCAGTACCCCGCCGAGGAGGAACGTCGCGAAATAAACATTCGATGGCGTTGGTGTTATCGGAATCCGAACTAGCTCATCGTGCGCCAGAGTCCAACACACTAACCACTGCGCCACGACGCCATCGTTATGAACAATGCATTATACCTTATTTGTCAACTCATTATTGTTTTTTATTGTTCAATTCATAGCATGGTATCCCATTCAAGACCATGATGAAGTGAAGTGTCTTTTGGGTGATAAGCACTATTCTTCACGTGAAATGACCAGCACATGCCTTTCTGTCTACCAAATGATTGATCTCGTTTTTTTGGTGCTTACAAATCGGTCAGTCTTTCAATAACAACTACGATGACGCTACTTGAAGAAAAAGGAAGTCTAACAGCACTCCTGTGTGGACCGAGCAAAGGACAAATGGCAAAGGCTCAGTGCATAGAGTAGGAAATCCGCAGGGACATGGTTATTGTAACATCTGCCTACGGATGCTTCTTCTTCTTCTTTGATGGCGCTACAGTTCAGGGTGAACCAGGGCCTCAACCAACAAGCCTCTCCAGCCGGCCCGACCCTTGGTCAGCCGCTTCCAGTGCCGCACGCCCAGTTGGTTGAGGTCCCCTTCCACCTGTGCGCGCCACCTTAAATGCGGTCGTCCTCTAAGATGGCTAGGCCATTCGCTCTACATGGCCTAGCCATCTTAGACGTTGGGTCCGAAGACATCTAACCAGGCCGATGTCGCTGTACAGCCCGTACAGTTCTTGGTTGAATCTCCTCCTCCATTCTCCGTTTACACAAACGGGACCAAAGATTGCACGCAAAATTTTCCTCTCGAAACGTCCAAGGGCCTCTTCATCCGCTTTTGATAACGTCCAAGCCTCAGCGCCGTAGAGGAGGACCGGGATGATTAAGGTTTTGTAGAGGGAAACCTTAGTTTTTTGAGAGAGTACTCAGTTGCCTTTTGAGCCCAATGAAGCTGCGGTTGGCCAGAGCTATTCTGCGTTTTATCTAAACGCTGGTGTCGTAGCTACTTGTCACTAACGAGCCAAAGTAGACGAAGTCCTTGACTACTTCAAAAGTATACAAAGCTGCCGAAGGTGACATTCTGACAAAGACGTCGGTGTTGTGCGTCTTTCTTTGATGACACCATATATTTGGTCTTGTCCCCATTTACCCTTAGACCCACTTTCGCCGCTTCTGCTTCCATGCTTGCGAACGCCTCATTGACGTCTCGCTTTGTTCGTCCAATAACGTCAATGTCATCTGCGTAGGCAAGCAATTGTGTGGACTTGAAGTAGATCGTACCTCTTGTATTGGCCGCAGAGTCCGCACGATCTTTTCAAGAATAATGTTGAAGAAATCACATGACAGTGCGTCACCCTGTCTAAAACCTTTTTTAACATCAAAAGGGTCGGTTAGTTCACCTCCGACCTTAATGGAGCAGCGAGAGTTCTCCATAGTCATCCTGCACAGTCTGATGAGTTTGGCAGGAATGTTAAAACATGACATGGCTCTGTATAGCTCATCTCTATAAACACTGTCATACACGGCTTTAAAGTCGACGAAAAGATGGGGCGTGTCGACCTGGAATTCATGGGTCTTCTCCAAGATCTGCCGTAGTGTAAATATTTGGTCTATCGTGGATTTTCCTGGCCTGAAACCACACTGGTAGGAACCTATCAGATTGTCCACGAACGGTTTCAGGTACTTACACAGTACGACAGAGAGGATCTTGTACGCGATGTACAGGAGGCTTATCCCTCTGTAATTGGCGCAGTCATAGGGGTCTCCTTTCTTATGGACCGGGCAAATGATACTGAGATTCCATGCATCGGGCATGTGTTCTTCCGACCATATCTTGCAGATGTGTTGGTGCATGTTCCTAACCAGCTAATCGCCAGCTGCTTTAATCAGCTCCGCGGGGAGACGGGCCTACGGATGCTGGTCCACTAAAAAAACCGAGTAAGAACCTCCGCAGCCGAACACCTTGCGGCTCTGTTAGCCAGGTTCTATTTCCACCTCCTCGTGGTACCATCTGGAAATTTCCTGACCATCGCAATTACTAATGGAAGAGGACGAATGGCGAGCATCCTGCGTCACAAAACAGGTTTAATGTCGGTTGGGCTATGGTCTAGCAAGCCGTAACCGGAAAACCCCACAATGCTCAGAAACAACCGCAAGCCTCAGATAAAACGGACCGGATTAATATACACGACCCTTGCAAACAACGAAAAAAGGACAATGATCTTCGGCTCTGTACGTGAAAGGTTAGATCCCTAAACAGACCACGTGCAGCCGAACAACTTGCGGACGCCCTAGACCGCTATAAAGCGAACGTAACCGTCATTCAGGAAATGTGATAGAATGGGCCGGGTATAAAGCGGATGAAAAACTACGACATTTACTACGGTGACTGCTATAGGGAGAGAGGACAACGATTGTTCGGAAGCGGATTTGTTGTTCGAGGTGGACTATGGCAAAAAGTCCTAAGCTTTCGGCATGTGAGCGAACGCCTCATAACGATCCGTATCAAGGCCACATTTTCTGCGTCCACGCCCCAACGATCTACGATCTCCGATCTCCTAGACAGAAAGTATGCCCAATATCCCAGCTACGACATCAAAATTGTACTAGACTTCAATTCTAAGCTGGGTAAGGAAAGCATCTTTGATCGAGTCGTCGACAAACATAGCCTACACGACACCACATCCGATAACGGACAAAGGCTGATTGATCTTGCTACGGGGTGAAATCTCCTTTTAGCCAGTACGCGCTTTCCGCGCCTCGATATACACAAAGGCACATCGCGATCGAAGTCAGACACTCCTCCATTATTCTTAATGTTCGAACTTTCCGAGGAGCCAACATCGACTCGGACCACTATCTAGTAGTAGCCAAGATGCGCCTACGGATATCACGAACGCAGCGGAGTAGAGTAAGAATACAAAGTTATGACTTATGCTTTTACCGATCGCGTCTCCCTTAAGCTCTCCAATACACCTCAACCTTCCAAGCTATCAATAGAACAGCAGTGGAACCTTTGCAAACAAGCCCTGAAAAGCTCTGCATCCGAAGTTTTGGGCTTCAAGGCTCAACCACGAAGAAACACCTGGATCGATGACGAGTGCAGAAGTGTCGAATAAAGATGCTGGCTTAGACGGACTGTCTGCTGAGCTCTTAAAAGCAGCTGGAGATTACCTTTTTAGGAGCATGCACTCACCTGTAAGATATGGTCAGAGGAAAGCATGTCCGAGGAATGTCTGCATCGTTTGCTCGATCAACAAGAAAGGGGACCGCTTGGACTACGCCAACTACGGAGGAATGAGCCTCCCTAACATCGCCTACAAAAGCTTCTCCGATGTTTTGTGTGAACAGCTGGAGCCTTTTGTAAATAAGCTGATAGGTCCTTATAAGTGCAGCTTCAGGCCAGGGAAGTCAACCATCGACCAACTCTTCACACTACGGTAGATCCAGAAAAAAACAATGAATTTCAGGTCGACATTCACCATTTGTCTCACTATTTGTCATCTTCAAAGCCGCATACGACAGCGTAATTAGAGGTGAGCTATACAAGGCCATGTCTAACTTTCACATCCCTGCTAAACACGTCAGACTATGCAGGATGACTTTGGAGAATGCTAGATGCTCCATCCGAATCGGTGAACACCTTCCCGATAGTTTTGATGTCAAATAATTTCAAATCCTCACAACTCCTCGCATACGCGGATGACATTAACATAATCGGAAGAACACAGCGAGATGTCAATGAGGCGTTTACGAGTGTTGAGGGAAGACGGCGAAAATTGCTTTGGCAGTAAACGAGGACAAAACTAAATACATATATACTTACTTATCAGGCCAGCGATCCATGGAGGATCTGAGCCTGAGCTATAGCTGCCTTCCATCCTTGACGGTCCCGGGCACGCTGCTTCCAGTTGTCAAGACCAAGATGTCTTACATCCGCGATTACTTGGTCTTTATATCGGAGGTTCGGTCTTCCTTTCTTCTCGAACCAGGAGGCTCGGAGTCGAAGACCCTCTTAGCTGGAGCGTTGATGTCCATGCGCTCGATGTGGCCGAGCCAGTGTAGTCGACGGATCCTTGCCTTCCGGACTACATCCACATCTTGGTACAGCTCGTAGAATTCGCGGTTTTGTCTTCTTCTCCATTCACCTTCCTCACAGACAGGACCAAATATCCGGCGCGGAACTTTTCTTTCAAAAGAACCCAAAATCAGCTCTGCTGTCCTGCTTATCGTCCAGCTTTCAGCTCCGTACAGTAAGACTGGCAGTATGAGCGTTTTGTAAAGCATAACTTTGGTCTTTCGAGTGAGGAGTTTTGACCCCAGTTGTTTGGACAAGCCGAAGTAGCAGCGGTTGCCAAGGGCGATTCTATGCCGGATCTCCACTGTGGTGTCATTTGTGGAATTTACTTTTGCCCCGAGGTAGACAAACTCCTTAACTACCTCGAAATTGTAGCTGTCAATTGTTATATTTTGTCCCACGTGGTGAGCGACGGATTGGTTTCTGCTTGACAGCATGTACTTCGTCTTGTCCTCATTGACCTTAAGACTAACTCGTTTCGCCTGTTCTTCAATCGCCGTGAGTACTTCCATAATGCCACGGCGAGAACACGCGCTGATATCGATATCATCCGCGTATCCTAGCAGCTGAACGGACTTGTAGCAGATAGTGCCTTCCCTGTTGACGCCTGCCCGTCGCACTATCTGCTCCAGCACCAGGTTGAAGAAGTCACATGACAGCGCATCTCCTTGCCGAAATCCGGTGCATTATTCAAACGGTTCCAAAGTCCTAGAACCGAGTTGCACGGTGCATCGCGTATTTTTTAGCGTGGCGCGACACAACTGGATCAGTTTCCCCGGGATCCCGAATTCGGCCATCGCACCAAACAGTCCTTCACCATGAATGCTGTCGTATGGGCTTTGAAATCGATGAAATGATGGTGTGTATCGATTCGAAACTCGTTGGTCTTTTCCAGGATTTGTCGAAATGTGAAAATTTGGTCGATTTGCCGGGCCAGAAGACGCATTGGTAGCTGCCGATTAATGCGGTGCAAAATTACTTTAGACGTTCACACAATACGCTGGAAAGGATCTTGTATGCGACATTGAGCAGGGATATACCTCTATAGTTCTTGCAAGAGGTAGGATCGCCTTTTTTGTGGATGGGGCGAATAGAGCTGGTATTCCAGTCGTCGGGCATGCATTCGGCTTCTCAAATGAAGAGAAGAGACCCTTGGTCGGTTCGAGAGAAAGATCTTGCGCGTGATTTTCGGGCTTATAAACGCGGACGGGGGATGGAGGAAAAGATTCAATTACGAACTGTACGGGTTGTACAGCGACATGAGTCTAGTAAGGCGTCTACGGATTCAACAACAGAATTAGGCCGAGTACAAAGCCATGTGGTACCTCTATATCTTCTTCTTCTTAACGGGCGCTACAGTTCGGGGGTGAACCTGGGCCTCAACCAAGTTGCCCCTCCAACTAGCACGATCTTTTGGTAGCCTTTTCCATTGCCGCACACCCAGTTTGCTGTGGTCCCCTTCCACCTGTGTGCGCCATCTTCAGTGCGGCCGTCCCCTACTTCTTCGTCCCTCGGGGTTGAATTCAAAGACTCTCCGGGCCGGAGCTGTGGTGTCCATTCGCTCTACATGGCCCAGCCATCTTAGGCGATGGACTCGAAGACGTCTAACAAGGCTGATGTCGCTGTACAGCCCGTACAGTTCTTGGTTAAATCTCCTGCTCCACTCTCCGTTTACACAAACGGGACCAAAGATTGCACGCAGAATTTTCCTCTCGAAACGCCTAAGAGCCCCTTCATCCGTTTTTGATAACGTCCAAGTCTCAGCGCCGTAGAGGAGGACCGGGGTGATAAAGGTTTCATAGGGGGATACCTTAGTTTTTGGAGAGAGGGCTCTACTACCCAGTTGCCTCTTGAGCCCAAAGAAGCAGCGGTTGGCATGAGTTATTCTGCGTTTTATCTCAGTGCTGGTGTCGTTGCTGCTAGTCACTATCGAGCCAAGGTAGACGAAGTCCTTGACTACTTCAAAAATATAGCTGCCCAAAGTGACGTTCTAACCAAGACGTCGGTGTTGCGTGTCTTTCTTTGATGACAGCATATATTTGGTCTTGTCCCCATTTGCCCTTAGACCCACTTTAGCCACTTCTGCCTTCAATGCTTGCGAACGCCTCGTTGACGTCTCGCTTTGTGTTGACTTGAAGCAGTATAATGTTGAAAAACTCACATGACGTCATCCTGTCTAAAACCTTTTTTAACATCGAAGGGTCGGTTAGTTCGCCTCCGACCTTAATGAAGCAGCGAGAGTTCTCCATGGCTCTGTACAGCTCGTCTCTATAAACACTGTCATATGCGGCTTTAAAGTCGACAAAAAGATGGTGCGTGTCGACCTGGAATTCATTGGTCTTCTCTAAGATCTGCCGTAGTGTAAATATTTGGTCTATCGTCGATTTTCCTATTCTGAAACCACACTGGTATGAAACTACTAGATTGTCCACGAATGGTTTCAGACGCTACGCAGTACGGCAGAGAGGATCTTGTACGCGATGTTCAAGAGACTTATCCCTCTGTAATTGGAGCAGTCATAGGGGTCTCCTTTCTTATGGAGCGGGCAAACGATGCTAAGATTAAATTCGTCGGGCATGCATTCTTCCGGCCATATTTTGCAGATGAGTTGGTGCATATTCCTGACCAGCTCATCGCCAGCTGCTTTAAATAGTTCAGCAGAAAGTCCCTCAGCTGCAGCAGCTTTATAAGTCTTTAACTTTGATATCGCTATCTTAACATCGTCTAGGTCGGGTGGACGGGATTCTCTTTCGTCTTCGTCCATTGTGAATGGTTCGTTCTGCTTGACGGTGGCATTTTGACTATCATCGCCGTTATATAGTCTACAGAAGTGGTCCTTCCACAATCTCAGCATCGACTGTGACTCCACTTTTAGTTGTCCGTGCTCATGTCTGCAGGCTTCTGCTCTAGCTTTATAGCCTTGGCATGTTCGTTTTACTTTTTGGTAGAACTTTCGAACGTCGTTCCTGCAATAGCATCTCTCCATCTCCTCGATCTCTCTTTTTTCTTAGAAGCGCAAGCTCCTCTCTCTTTTTCTGTGCATAGAGCTCGCGGGCAGCTCTCGTCCATCGAAGCGGTGTAGCCATGTATGCATTCTGTTTCTCTACATGGGCCTATCTGCACTCGTCATCAAACCATGGGTTTCTCGAAGGTGGTGGCTTGAAACCGAGTACATCTGAAGCGGCTTCTCTGATGGCGTTCTGACGACGACTCCATGGCTGTTCTATGTTTTGTGCAGATTGCATCGGACTTGAGAGAGCTTGACAGAGACTTAATCGACGAAGGTCCTGGCGGTCTCCTGCGATTGCAGCTTCCCGACATTAAGTGATCCGAGTCGATGCTGGCTCTTCGAAAGTTTCGGAAATCTAGGATGCTGGGGGAGTATCTGACGTCGATCGCAATGTGATCAATTTGATTGGTTTTCGATTGATCGAAAGACCGCCAGGTCCCCTTATGGATGTTGAAGCGTGGGAGTCATGTACTTGCTACTACGAGATTATGTCCCGCCATTAAGTCCACTAGCCTTAGTCCATTTTCGGACGTGGTGTTGTGTAGGCTGTGCTTTCCTATGACTCGTTCAAAGATAGCTTCCTTACCCAGTTTCGCATTGAAAACTCCTAGAACGATTTTGGTGTCATAGCTGGGACATTGGGCGTATGTTATGTCGGTCATCTTTCTCCTCTGTGGGAGCGCGGGCACATATGAAGCTTATATTGCCGAGATTGACCTTGATGCGGATAGTTATAAGGCGTTCGCTTACATATTTGAAGCTTAAGACTTTTTCCTGAGTCTGCCTCGAATAACAAGTCCGCACCCGAATAAGCGTAGTCTATTTTCTCTGTAGCCGTTTCCGTAGTAGATGATGATGACGGATGATTTGGATGAAAAGGATGGAGAGGCCGATTTGGATATTTCGGGGAAGGATACTCCGGCTAAGCCGGGCGTTGGTGGATGGAGTTGACTGTAAATGCGTTTAGCTTCGCCCGTGGAACATTTTTTTGGGTTATGGTGTCTATTCTACCTTTTGCTTGTAAGTATTTGGGACATGACTTAGAGGATGAAGGATGGGGCAGAGAGCAATTGACGCATATTGTACGAGTGCAGTCAAATGGGGAATGAGGGGGTAGATTGCAGGAGTCACAAGTAGCTGGCAGTTTCTACAATGCACCTTAGGTTTGTACCAGCCGATTTCAGCTGTTTCGGGGGGTTGAAAAAAGGTCGAACGTTTTCAAGGCTAAACCCATTAGTTTTGTTATCCCATTATCCATCTTAGTGAATTTATATTCCTTGAGGACCCATTTCGGATATGATCTCAGATTCGGGTACCTTGATCAGACAGGGAGCGTAGACTACACCTCGTGACGAATTCAGCCTATCGTGCAACCGTAACCGTAAACGTAACTAGGCAGACATTGACAAGATTGGTAACTCTGATTAAGAGGTCGCTGACTTTTTGGGTTTTAACTAGGATTAGTAAATATCCATCACGGAGCATGGACACCTGTTCGTATTCTTTGCTGATGCAGTCCATGGCTTTTTTCAATAAAACAGGGGCTGAGGGATGTAAGCGATTGATCAGCATTTTTAGGAGCAATCAGTAAAAATCAGTTATACGGCGCAGAAACATGGACTTTATCTAAAGCGGATGAGGAAATCCTTGGTCGTTTCGAGAGAAAGATTCTTCGTGCGATTTTCGGTCCCATACACAGAGGGGGGTTGGAGGAGAAGATTCAATCACGAACTGTACGGGTTGTACAGCGACATGAGTCTAGCCAGGCGTCTACGGATCCTACGCCTAAGATGGCTAGGCCATGTAGAGCGAATGGACACCACAGCTTTAGCCCGTAGACTCTTTGAATCCAACTCCGAGGGACGAAGAAATATAGGACGGTCGTACCTAAGTTGGCGCGGACAGGTGAAAAGGGACCTCAACCAACTGGGCGTGAGGCATTGGAAAAGACTAGCGAAAGATCGTGCTAGGTGGAGAGGCATGTTGGTTGAGGTCCAGGTTCACCCCGAACTGTAGCCCCGTTAAGTAAGTAAGTAAGTATATACTGTGAGTGTTATGTTGTTATGTTATGTACGTCTGGTCACTTTCCCTTCACAACGGCGTTGTATACTTTTTGTCCGTATAGGAATTACTTATTCTAGGCTATGAAGCGAATTTGAACTATAGACCTTCCGCTTGGCGGTCGATGATGTTAACCACTGCACCACGGCCACCCCTTAATTACGCTGTCGTATGCGGCTTTGTGAAGAGTTGGTTGACGGTGGACTTCCCTGGCTTGAAGTCGTTCTGATAAGACGAAGATTTAGTATGCAATGTTAAGAAGACTTATTCTAGTTGACGCAGTCAGAGGGGTCTCCTTTCTTGTGGATAGGGCATACGATGCTGAGCCTACATTCCTCGGGTATGCTTTCCTCTGACCAAATCTTACAGATGAGCTGGTGCATGCTCCTAACCAGGTCATCCCCAGCTGTCTTGAAGAGCTCAGCAGACAATCCGGCTGCGACAGCAGCGGCCAGGGGGGACGGAATTCTCTGCGATCTTCGTATTTAAGAAATGGGTCATTCTGCCTGACAGCGGTATATTGACTAACATCGGCGTTATGCAGTCTGCAGAAATGGTTTTTCCATATTCTCAGCATCGACTGCGATTCTACTACTAGGTGTCCGTTCTCATCCCCGCAGGCTTCCGTTCTGGCTTTATAATCTTGGCATGTTCGCTTTATTTGTTGGAAAAACTTACGAATTTCATGCCTGTAGTGACATCTCTCCAAGTCCTCAATCGCGTGCTTCTCGTGGTGTTTCTTCTTTCTCCTGAGAAGCGTATGCTCCTCCCTTCTATTTAACTCGTAGGGCTCACAAGTCACTCTTGATCTTCTTTGCAGTGAGGCTTTATATGCAACCCGCTTCGTTGTGAATCCTTCTGCACTCGTCATCGATCCAAAACTTCGGATGTAGAGCTTTTCAGGGCTTGTTTGCAAAGGTTCCACTGCTTTCTATTGATAGCGTGGAGGGTTGAGGTGTATTGGAGAGCTTAAGGGAGACGCGATCGGTAAAAGCATAAGTCATAACTTTGTATTCTTACTCTACTCCGCTGCGTTCGTGATATCCGTAGGCACATCTTGGCTACTACAAGATAGTGGTCCGAGTCGATGTTAGCTCCTCGGAAAGTTCGAACCTCAAGAATGGTGGATATAACGGACCGGATTTATGTTGACGACCCTTGCAAAAAACGAAAAAAGGACAATGATCTTCGGCTTTGTATGTGGAATGTTAGGTCCCTAAACAGGCCACGTGCAGCCGAACAACTTGTGGACGCCCTAGACCGCTATAAAGCGGATATCACCGGCTCCAGGAAATGCGATGGAATAGACCGGGTATAAAGCGGATGAAAAACTGCGATATTTACTACGGCGACTGCTATAGGGAGAGAGGGCAACGATTGTTTGGATGCGGATTTGTTGTTCGAGGTGGACTAAGGCAAGAAGTCCCAAGTTTTCGGCATGTGAGCGAACGCCTCATAAGGATCCGTATCAAGGCTAAATTTTTTAACATCAGCCTGATCTGCGTCCACGCCCCCACGGAAGACAAGTATGACTTCGCCAAAGATGAGTTCTACGATCTCCTATACAGAACGTATGCCCACAATCCCAGCTATGACATCAAAATTGTACTAGGAGACTTCAATGCTAAGCTGGGTAGGGAAAGCATATTTGAACGAGTCGTCGGCAAACATAGCCTACACGACACCACCTCCATTAACGGACACAGGCTGATTGATCTTGCTACGGGGCGAAATCTCCTTCTAGCCAGTACGCGCTTCCCGCACCTCGATATACACAAAGGCACCTGGCGGTCTTTTGATCAATCGACTTCCAACCAGATTGATCACATCGCGATCGACGTCAGACACTCCTCCACTATTCTTAATTGTCGAACTTTCCGAGGGGCTAACATCGACTCAGACCACTATCTTGTAGTAGCCAAGATGCGCTTACGGATATCACGAATGCAACGGAGTAAAGTAAGAATACAAAGTTATGATGTCGGAAAGCTACTATCGCCAGAAACCGCTCGTGCTCTTACCGATCGCGTCTCCCTTGAGCTCCCCAATACACCTGAATCCTCCACACTATCAATAGAACAGCAGTGGAGCCTTTGCAAACAAGCCCTGAAAAGCTCTGCATCTGAAGTTTTGGGTTTCAAGGCTCCACCACGAAGAAACACCTGGTTCGATGACGAGTGCAGGAGGGTTCATCAGCTTTTGTAAATAAGCTGATTGGTCCCTATCAGTGCGGATTCAGGCCAGGAAAGTCCTATATCGACCAAATCTTCACACTACGGCAGATCCTGGATAAAACCAATGAATTTCAAGTCGACACTCACCTCCTATTTGTCGACTTCAAGGCCGCATACGACAGCGTAATTAGAGACGAGCTATACCACGCTATTTCTACCTTTGACATACCTGCTAAACTCGTCAGACTATGCAGGATGACTTTGGAGAATGCTCGCTGCTCCATCCGAATCGGTGAACACTTTGCCGATAGTTTTGCTGTCAAAAAAGGATTTAGGCAGGGCGATGCGCTGTCGTGTGATTTCTTCAACATCATATTGGAAATGATTGTGCAAAAATCACTGGCCAATACAAGAGGCACAATCTATTTCAAATCCTTGCAACTCCTTGCATACGACGACGACATTGACATAATAGGTAAATCACAGCGAGATGTCAATGAGGCGTTTGCGAGTATTGAGTTCGAGGCGGCGAAAGTTGGTCTGGCGGTAAACGAGGGCAAAACTAAATATATGCTGTCATCAAGAAAGGACGCTCAACACCGACGTCTCGGCCAGAACGTTTGTATAGGCAGATATAAGTTCGAGGTAGTTAAGGACTTCGTCTACCTTGGCTCCGCAGTGACCTGGAACAACGACATCAGTTCCGAAATCAAAAACAGAATCACTCTTGCCAATCGCTGTTTCTTTGGGCTCAGGAGGCAACTGAGCAATAGAGAACTCCCCCGAACGACAAAGTTGACTCTATATAAGACCCTTATCATCCCGGTCCTGTTGTACGGCGCTGAAGCATGGACACTATCAAAAGCGGATGAGGAGGCCCCTGGTCGGTTCGTGAGAAAGATTTTGCGCGGGATTTTTGGGCCTATAAACGCAGACGGTGGATGGAGGAGAAGATTCAGCCACGAACTTTACGGGCTGTACAGCGACATGAGCCTAGTCAGGCGTCTACGGATTCAACGCCTAAGACGGCTGGGCCATGTAGAGCGAATGGACACCACAGCTCCAGCCCGGAGAGTCTTTGAATCCAACCCCGAGGTACGAAGAAGCAGAGGACGGCCGCACTTAAGATGGCGCACACAGGTGGAAGGGGACCTCAGCCAACTGGGTGTGCGGCAATGGAAAAGGCTAGCAAAAGATCGTGCTAGATGGAGGGGCATGTTGGTTGAGGCCCAGGTTCACCCCGAACTGTAGCGCCCACTAAGAAGAAGAAGAAGAAGCAAGATCAATCAACCTGTGTCCGTTATCGGATTTGGTGTCGTGTAGGCTACGTTTGCCGATGACTCGTTCAAAGATGCTTTCCTTACTCAACTTACCATTGAAGTCTCCTAGTACAATTTTGATGTCATAGGTGGGACATTTGGCATACGTTCTGTAGAACTTATCTTTGGTGGAGTCATCCTTGTCCTCCGTGGGGGCGTGGACGCAGAAAATGTAGCCTTGATACGGATTGTTATGAGGCGTTCGCTCACATGCCGAAAGCTTAGGACTTTTTGCCTTAGTCCCCCTATAGCAGTCGCCATAGTAAATATCGCAGTTTTTCATCCGCTTTATACCCGGTCCATTCCATCACATTTCCTGGGTGGCGGTTAAGTGCGCTTTATAGCGGTCTAGGGCGTCCGCAAGTTGTTCGGCTGCACGTGGCCTGTTTAGGGACCTAACATTCCACGTACAGAGCCGGAGATCATTGCCCGTTTTTTGTTTTTTACAAGGATTCGTTTTATCCGAGGCTTGTGGCACGTGGTTGTTTTGGAGTTTGTGTTTTTTTACGCTTACGGCTGACTAGGCCGTAGCCCAACCGACTAATCCTGTTTTATGGCGTTTTAGGGGTGGCCGTGGTGCAGTGGTTAACATCATCGACCGCCGAGTAGAAGGTCTATAGTTCAAATTCGCTTCATAGCCAAGAAAAGTAATTCTTATACGGACAAAAAGTATGCAACGCAGTTGTGAATGGAAAGTGACCAGACGTACTGCCTGCAGGCATAACACTCACA
This sequence comes from Eumerus sabulonum, assembly GCA_951905685.1. NCBI lineage: Eukaryota > Metazoa > Arthropoda > Insecta > Diptera > Syrphidae > Eumerus > Eumerus sabulonum. Next base: position 71,819,925 of record OX645062.1, read on the forward strand.
GTATTTTTTTTTTTTTTTAATTTGCGCGCACTCAAGGTCTAATAACCTTATTATGTCGGCGACACAGTGCGGGCAGAAGGTAGAGAGGAAGAGGAATAGAGGAGATGCCAATGGACATTGATCTTAAATGCTTGCATGTTGCATTGAGGGGGGTAGACCGAATTCGGCAGGGAGTTCCAGATTCGTGTCATTCGGTTAATGAAAGATTCTCTATATTTGACAGTACGTCCGAAAGCGGGCTTCAGAGTATATTGGTGAGCATTCCTAGAGAGACGTGTATTGCGGGAGAAATGTTGAAGGGGTGGAATGCAACTGGCTATTCCATCAGAGCATTTTTGGTGTAGTAACGATAAAACAGGGAGAGGCAGGTAACATTCCTGCGGTGTTCCAGCGAGTCTAATGTTTTGGTAATGCTGGAGTCACCTATCAGTTTCATGGCTCGTTTTTGTATTCTGTCTAGTAGGTGCAGTGAGGTCTTGGAAGCACCGGATCAGACATGAGCGTTAAACTCTAATTTGGGGCGAATGAACGCCGTATAGATTGTAGCCAGATCTAAGGGTGAGAAATATTTCTTGCATATGTATAAGAATCCTAGGCATTTCGCAGCATTCTTGGCGACACTGAATATATGGTCGTTCCTGTTAAGATTGTGAGCAACACTCATACCCAGGATGGAAAGCTTTTCAGTTTCTGAGATACAAGTGCCATTCATGGATAATGACTGCGGGTTATTTATACGCTTTAACGACAAGAGACAGCATTGTGTTTTGGAAGCATTAAATTCCACTCTATTGTTTTTACCCCATTGGATGATGCTGTCGACATCGGAGTTTAATGAGCTTAACATACGCTGCCGCTCTTTATCTACAACCGAAGTGCAGGGTCGTAAACTGGTGAACGAATATGAGAAGCTGAGGGTACTGTCGTCAGCGAAGGAGTGAATTGGATTAGAAGTAACGGACAAGAGATCATTTATAAAAATAAGAAATAGTGTCGGAGACAAAACGGAGCCCTGGGGAACACCAGGTCAACTGAAATTCATCCTCTGTGTATGCAATATTGAAGTGCTCGAACGAATTAGTACGGACTATAACCAACCCGGAATTCGGTCCGCTCTCATCCTATCTAGGACAACCACCCCTGAGAGTTGTGAACGAACGTCAACGACCCAACCACTGCACTCCGTTCAGGTTGTGTGTCTATAGGCACATCATAAGAGAATATAAAATCTTGAACCTGCGCGAGTTTCTAAAAAAAATAAATAAAAAAAATAAGGCTCGCCGATTCCCATTGGGGGCCAATATTCCGTGGGGAGCTTATATCTGCTTTATGGTGGTCAAGGATTTGCTCCAATTGATTGCCTCTGCCCGATCTGTTAGGGGACCTCACATTCCAGGTGCAGACTCGCAAGGCAGTTAGACGTTTGCAGGTGTCGTCAGCTTTGTATCCGTCCGTATCCGAGGCTTGTGGTTGCTTCGAGAACATATACAAGTGTCTTAGACTACCACTTATGATAGAAACAATCCACTTCACCAAGAAACAAGCACAACAAGAGACATTCTCCCTTCAGTAACCTATACATCCAGTCTCGAATGAGTGCCATCCTCAATAGAACGTCCCTTACAATCTAACCATTACATTTATTGACTTTCTGTTACTCATTACAGCGGATAACATACAAAAGAAAAATGATTCTTTATAGAAAAATATACACGTTATCGTAACAATCATATTTTATTAAAATGTCTAATGATGCTTAAGAACACGCTGAGAATTAGATCCACTTGTTGTTGCAGGCTTGAAGCTACTATGGCTAGCGGTGATCCGCTGGCTATCGAGCTTGTGGTGTGTCAGTAAAATAGGACCGCATGCAGAACGGTCCGATTACGTCTAGATTCAAAGTCTTGTAATAGCTCGTCGATATCGTTATCCAAATCGCCCGATTTTGCCATCTGGAAAAGAAAAACAAAACGAATCCGAAAAGCAAAAGATGTGAATAGGGAAATATGTATGAATCAAAAGAAATAGGAAATAGGATTGAAGGAGACTTGAGCAAGACAATTTCGATAGTTCACGTCAAGTGGTACAAAATGATTTATAAATAGCTAAAGAAACAGAAACAGAGTAGCCATTCCACGGCTCCGGCTGTAAGGCTGTTAAGCCTTTAGCACACAATGGATAGACAACAGAATGGAACTTATACGAGGCGGATGGGCACCAATAAAGTGAGTTTATTAGAAAAATCAATATAATTTCTCAGCAGATAATGGAGTTTTTGTTTTTGATTTTGTTTTGTCCTTTCATTTCAAGGCCAAATAGTGTTCTTGAATATACATACGATGTGAGGGTGCACCCATACGAATGGTTTTTATCAAATTTCATCTAAGACTTACGACTCGATGGTAGAATGATTAAATAACGAATAAAGGCACGTCATAGTGGAGATGTTTCGAAATGGAGACGGAAGTGTCTGGGCAGACGCAAATCCATGAAGGGCATCGTAAAACCTTGAAAATAGTGAGCATTCGAGCATACAAGAGCATACAATGAGCAAAGTAAGAAAAGAAATAAAAGTTAAGCACCAGTAACCATAATCACAACACAGATTGTCATGTTATGAAGTATTTCAAGCTCATTGGAGCAACTAGAAGGACAAGTCTACCACACAATGACTAGACTACTAATGCCTACATTATTGACAGTATCCACAGATAGAGCGGGACCTGTATAAACACACTAGAAATACAAAGCGCTAAGTCAAGACCACTTCGAGGGAGGGAATAACTCAAAGTGTTAACCATAAGAACGAAACATAAATTCAGAGTTCCCGGTAAAAACGGCGCGTTCGCTTGTTCAAATTCGGCAAGCGAGCTAATTGATCAGAGAACCAAAACCTTTTTCAAAAGCCCATCAAAACGGGTAGGATAGGGCCTGCAAAAACAAATCAGTGTTACCAGAGAAACATCAATTTTGTTACACAACTTGCTGCTGTAACGACGAAACTGAGACGCGTATTAAGGTACTATTAAAAGCAACATGTGAGCATGCAATTACCCTAAGAAAAGCACTCTTAAAGCCTTAAAACATAGGATCTGTGTTCAATATTCATCGCAGGCGAAGCAGTAAATCATCCCCAGAATAGAGCACAACTTGTGACTATGACTACGAGGTATAGTCGGTAGTTCTAATCAACCATACCATATATAGACTCTGCTGAAGAAAGATTAGGAAAAGAGAATAATTCAATTCAAAACAATCGAGTCGAGTCAATTGGCATTTTAAATGAAAAAGAGAAGTCGATCGAAGCCAGAATCGACTCTTGTAAGAGCCTGTGGCACATTGCATAGATTCTGCGCAGCTCGGCAACTTTGTTTTACAACACAATCCCAGGAATGAAAGGGATATAGACTGAGTAGTCTGTAGGAGCGTATAAATGACTAGTCATATGAATCGTGCTGTGCAGCAGTATATTTTGCAGATAGAATGACCTTCCAATGGGGTCAAGGACATTCACATTCCTGTTGGGGGCTGTCACCTATGAAAATAGGAATTAAATACAAAATCATGATCCCAATACAAACGTCATCTAAACCACCAGTTGTTGGGCTCACCTTTTCGGCCAATAAAGATGTTCAAATGTGATTGTTCGCTTGGATGTACTAAGCAAGCTGCTAAATATTAGTTTTATTTTGAAGAAAATTTAATATCACACGGCAATGGGCAATTACTATTCAGGAACTTACGGAAGTTGTTGAATTCAAAAACCTTACGAACCGCTAAAATTGTGAAAGTCTCGTTAAACCACCATTTGGCACTCCATCTGTTCTCCACCTGTTGCCCAAACGCACTTCTCTCAAACCACACGAGTAGTTTTAAAACAACGTGCAGCTGGCAACCCGACAAACACTTTTTCTCCCTGCCCAGTCTCGCCCACGTGAAATGGCAGATGGAGAAAAAATCGAGAAAGCGAATCTCTCCATCAAATGGCAATGAAAATGAACAACAGCCGTTGAAGATAGTCTCCTTTCAGAGAAGCCCACAAATTTATTGACAAACAAATTATAATTATTCGCTTCAGCTGAACTTTGAGGCTTTAAATTTACCATATTTATCATATCGGCAATTAGGAAGGCTCCTAGCAGTGCATCTTCATGATTATCCTCAACGTCGATATTTAGCACATGAACGGGCTTATTGAAGATCGGCTCCCGCGCCTCCATGTACTCTAGAACCTATATGAATTCATCATGAATGCATTGAACATTTACCAAGAGATTGTTATATGTATAGTGCTCACCTGGTCGTAGACACGTTCCTCGACCGTCACGATTATATCAAATTGTTCCGAGCATTCCTGAAACCTTTCCGGGCACTTCTTTATCCTCCGATTTCGATCGAGCATATGAAGCAGGCCATTCTGTGTGTAGCTAAATTGAATTGCTTAAGGAAAACAACCTGAATGTCGAGTGTGAAAAAGATATAAACACATAACCTAAAATGAAAGATCATTTGCCTTCAAAAGGATACTATTGTTTGTCTTTTGCAATTAAATCGGTATAAATGTTGTCGTATGGTGTCCCGAAATCATATACGTTGGGTTTGTCGATAGCTGTTCCTGGCAATTTGACCCGGTCACCCGTGCCAAATGATCGGACTTTAAAGCCCTTTTTGGCAAGGAAACTGTGTGCCTCCATTGATCGGTTCATGTTTGAAGAACATATCACAGCAATCGATAGATCCGAACTGGTGGTCATTCTGTCAGGTGTCTGGTGAGGATTAGTTTTCTGATGAAACGGAGCTCCAAAGTCGGTTGTTTGGGTTCTTTAAAAATGTTTTGTTTTTTCGTTCTTTTCGAAAATGATTACACAGAACCCGACTGATATCGCGATGGAAGAATGTAATGTGCAAAATTATTGACAGCTGTCACGATTGACAGCTTGCAGAGAACGTCAGGAGCTTTATGAAATCGGAACATGAGGAATATGATAGAGATGAGCACTTCCGAGACAGTGGTGAGCACATACGTAAGTGAGAATTGTTTAGATCCAACTCATCAGAGTAGAGTCTAGCTTGGGCTTGCTAACTGTCGAAACTTGCAGTTGCAGTGCCACTTGTTCTAATCTTGTTAGATCGGTAAGGAGCATAATGGTCAATGTTGTCTTATACATTCCTGCTATCTGTTGGAGCACTCAGACGCAAGTAATGGTCCATTGTATTCCAGACAGACATCCTACATTACTGTACTTTCCCCGTTTTCCGTAGAAAAATAAGAAGCTTCATTGATATAGAGCTAAGAGATTCGGCACACACCACGTGCATCACTGAGCGCGAGCAAAAGCGGGGCAGTCACAGAGAAAATACTCTGCAGCGTCATCCTCCTCGCAACATGCAGCACAGATAGGCGTCTCACTTATACCAAGCACGCAAAGATACTTAGCAAAAATGTAGTGGCCCGTAATGACTCCCACAAGTCTTCTGCCATCGATTGTCCTTAAAGACAGAAAGAATGCTGCGGATTTCTTGCACCCATCAGGGCATACGCGCTTTGTCATCCTGCATCCTGGATAATTCCTCCATCTACAGTTGTGTGTATTAAACACCCAGTCGTTAATGTGGGAATCAACCGTGGACGCAGGTAGACCTAGAGCGGGTTCAGATCCTGAGAAGCTCTCTTTTGAACCCATTCTGGCGAGTTTATCAGAGATCTCATTTCCTGGGATCCCAGAGTGGCCTGGAACCCATACAAGTCTTAATGAATTTAGTCTACCGACTTTGTTCAAAAAGGACTTCAGTTCAAGCACTAATTTGGAGCTAATTAAGGGGTTACACACAGTTTTGAGTGCAGCTTGGCTGTCACTGCAGACGCATATGCTTTCCCCCTCCACATGTGCTCCACAACATAGTGCATGGCCATTAGGATTGCGTATATCTCTGATTGGAAGACAGACGCATATTTTTCTAACGAGAAGTGCAATCGGATGATTTTGCGCTCAAATAAGACCCCAGCACCGGATCCCCGCCCATACCTGGAGCCATCCGTGAAAATGGGAAGACTATCCTTTCCAGGTTCAGTATCCAGTCATAGCCAATCCTGACGTCATGAAAACTCGACTGTGAAATTACGGCGCAGTAGGATAACGGGCATCAGTGCGTCAGAAGGCATGTCCATGAGACAGGGGTCGCAGGAAAATTCTTGCGCAAGCACGCCGTTATTCCTATGCGAGTTATGCCAAAAGCCATTTCTCTTCAGACAATACATGGCTTTCAGAGCACACCCTCTGATAAATATATCAAGAGGTGGAAGGTTCATCATAGCATCTAGAGCAGCACCTGGCGTGATGGGGAAAGCCCCCGTGCAGCTGAGACGAATCGTTCTTTGGAGTTTGGTGAAAGAGGCTACGACGTGTTTGCGTTTTAGTTTGTTCCACCAGACAACCGATGTATAAGAGATTATAGGTCTTATCATTGCCGTGTAGATCCAGAGGACCTTTGCCGGTGATAAACCCCATGTTTTGCCAAAAGCTCCTTTGCATTGCCAGAAAGTTGACAGCGCTTTGGTGGTTTTTGACTCAACCTGCCTTGACCAGAGAAGCTTGCTATCTAAGGTGGCTCATAGATACTTAGCCTCCTTGGATATCGAGATGGAAGTGCCTTCTAGTACCAGCTGAGTCATATCAGTATTTTTCCTCCTTCTCGTGAAGAGAACGACATTGGAATTAAAAGGATTGACCGACAGCCCATTTCTGGTACACCATTCATCGATCACATTTAGCGCTGCCTGTGCTTTGAAACGGACAGTCGCTAAGCATGAGCCGACAGAAAGAACGGTGACATAATCCGCATAGGCCTGGCATTGAGAGCATCAAGTAGCGAGTCGATCACCATGCACCATAATAACGGAGACAGGACGCCACCTTACGGGCAGCCCCTGTTTACCTCGGATTTGACACACTGGTCGAGGTCTGCATTAGCGGTCAATGTCCTGCGCACAAGCATTGCTTTAATCTACAAGAACAGTGTTTCATCTACGCCATGGCGTCTGGCAGCGTTGTACATGCTGTCGAAAGTTGCTTTATCAAAAGCTCCCTCAATGTCGATGAAGATGCCCAGCGCGTACTCTTTCCTTCCGAGCGCGCATTCAACTCTTCCAACTAGGTTCTGAAGCGCAGTCTCGCAGGTTCTTGCCGCACTGATAAGCATGTTGCATCTTTGAAAGAGGGTGCTTTCGAAGGGCAACCTTGCGCACGTGCAACTCTACCAGTCTCTCCATGCTTTTCAGCGGGAGGGATGTTAGACTAATTGGTCTAAAACTCTTGGCAAGTGAATAGTCCTCTTTTCCAATTTTGGGAATAAAGACTACTTTCGCCGTGCGCCAAGGAATGGGTATGTGAGCAAGTGCTAGGCTAGCAGTGAAAATTCTTTTCAAATTAGGAAGCAGCTGCCTTATACCTTTTTGCAGCATAACAGGATGTATACCGTCGGTGCCTGGCGATTTGTGCCATCGAAGGATGCCACAGCAATTTCAATGGCTTCGTAGGGGTAGCATCTATCCGACAGATGCTCGCCTGCTAAGAAGCGAGAAGAACCACCCCAGACGAACACCTTGCAGCACTGTGGGTGAGTCCTATCTCCACCAACAGGTTTGATCGGTTAGCCGTAACTGTAAAAGAAATCATAAGCTCAGTGACAACCACAAGACTTAATGGACTGACTACATGTTGTATAAATGGACAGAAGTATCGGCCCTGCACCAGGAATGCTAGGTCCCTTAACAAACCGGTTGGAACCCAACAGTTAGAAAAAGCTCTAAGCTGCTATAAAGCAGATATTATCGCACTCTAAGAAGTGCGATGGGATGGACTTGGTAACAAGAGGATGAAAAGCTGTGAAATATATTACGGAAACTGCTACAAGGAGAACAAACAACGCCCATTTGGATATGGATTTGTAGTTCGAGGTGGACTTAGGTAAAAAGTTCTCAGCTTCCGGCATGTAGGCGAACGCCTCATAACTATCCGCAACATCAGCCTAATATGCTTTCATGCCCCACAGAAGAAAAAGGCCGCAGTCAAATATGACTTCTATGACCTCCTGGATAAAACATGCACTCAATAATGTCACGGCTATAACACCGAAATTATTCTAGGCTATTTCGACGTGAAGCTGGGTAAAGAGGACATCTTTGAACGAGTCGTCGAAAAGCACAGCCTACACGACACTACGGCCGAAAACGGATTCAGGCTAATAGACTTTGTGACGGAACGTAATCTCCTAGTAGCTAGCACACGATTCCCACATCTCAATATCAATCAGGCGATTTGACGGTCCCCTGATCAATTAACTGTTAACCAAATTGATCATATCGCGATCGACGACAGACACTCCTCCAGCATCTTGGATATCCGAACTTTTCGAGGAGGCAATGTGGACTCGGATCATTACCTTGTTGCAGCCAAGGTACGTAAGCGGATATCGCGAATACTGCGGAGTCGAATAGGATCAGCAAAATTTGACGTCGAGAAGCTGCATTCGCAAGAGACCGCCAGGAGCTTCGCCGATCCTGTCTCCCTCCAGCATCTTTCAAGAGCCGATGCAAACTGCACAAACCATAGAAGAGGAATGGAGACGTTGTCAAAGCGCCATCAGGGATGCTGCCTCTGATGTATTAGGTTTCCTGCCACCACCTAGGAGAAACCCTTGGTATGATGATGAGTGTAGGCAGGTACATGCAGGAAAACAGAATGCATGGCCACGTTACATCGTCGAACGAGACCCGGTCGTGAGACCTATGAGCAGAAAAGAGAGGAGGAGCATGCGCTTTTCAGAAGGAAAAAGAAAGAGCACGTGAAGCACGCGATCGAGGAGATGGAGTGATGTTATCGCAGGAACGATGTTCGAAAGTTTTACCAAAGAGTAAAACCAAGCCTGCAGGGATGAACATGGAAATCTCGTAGTTGAATCACAGTCGGTGCTGAGAATGTGGAAAGGCCGTTTCTGCGGACTCTATAGCTGCTGTCAGGCAGAACGAGCAATTCACACTGAACGAAGATGAGAGAAAATGCCATCCTCTCGACTTAGACAAGGTTAAGACGTATGTTGGAGTTACAGTCCTTGAAGGACCAAAGCCGAGCTTCTCTCAATCACCCCTGTTGTGTGTGATTTTGTTTCCCCATATGTCAAAGGAACCTACAGTTTATTACCGATTCCGAACGGCGAATTTCGAGAAGCTATTCATGACAACCGACAGGGATTAAGACAGGGTAACGCACTGTCATGTGATTTCTTTAACATCGTTTTTGAAAAGATCGTGCGGGACTCTGCGGCCAATACAATAGGTACGATCTGCTTCAAGTCTACACAATTGCCTGCCTACGCAGATGAAATTGACGTTATTGGACGGACAAAGCGAGACGTCAACAAGGCGTTCGCAAACATTGAAGCAGAAGCGGCTAAAGTAGGTCTAAGTGTAAATGGGGACAAGGCCAAATTTATGCTGTCATCAAAGAAAGACGCGTAACACCGATGTCTTGGCCTGAACGTCCCCTTCGGCAGCTATATTTTTGAAGTAGTCAAGGACTTCGTCTACCTTGGCTCGATAGTAACAAGCAGCAGCTGTTACACCAGCGCTGAGATAAAACGCAGAATAACTCTTGCCGACCGCTGCTGCTTTGGGCTCAAGAGGCAACTGAGTAGTAGGGCCCTCTCTCGAAAAACTTAGGTATCCCTCTACAAAACCTTAATCATCCCGGTCCTCCTCTATGGCGCTGATGCTTGGACGTTATCAAAAGCGGATGGAGAGGCACTTGGACGTTTCGAGAGGAAAATTCTGCGTGCAATCTTTGGTCCCGTTTGTGTCAACGGAGAGTGGAGGAGAACTGTACGGACTGTACAGCGACATCGGCCTAATTAGTCGTCTTCGGATCCAACGTCTAGGATGGCTGGGCCATGTTGAGCAAATGGACATCACCGCTCCGGCCCGAAGAGTCTGACTCCAACCCCGACGGACGACTCAGCAGAGGACGACCGCATCTAAGGTGGCGGGCACAGGTGGAAAGGAACCTCAACCAACTGGGCGTGCGGCACTTAAAGCAGCTGGCCAAAGATAGTGCCGGGTGGAGAGGCTTTGTTGGTTGGGGCCTTGGTTCACCTCGAACTGTAGCGCCATCTAAGAAAGTAAGTAAGGCGCACTGTCATATTGGCTCATTAGTTACCAGCGACAACAACACCAGCGCTTTGATCAAACGCAGAATTACTCTTGCTAACCGCTGCTTCTTTGGGTTCAAGAGGTAGTTGAGAAGTAGAGGACTCTCTCAAAAGACCAAGGTTGCGCTATTAAAAACCTTTATCCTCTAAGGTTGCATACACAGGCGGAAAGGGACCTTAAGCAGCTGGGCGTGCTGCGCTGGAAGCAGCTGGCAAAAGACCGTGCCAGCTGGAGGAGCTTTTTGGTTGAGGCCCAGGTTCACACCGGACTGTAGCGCTACCTAAGCAAGTAAGTACTGTCATTGGTGGTGGTCATTGGTCAATGTTCAATATAATTTCGAAGGTAGAAGTGGTGTAGCAGGGCTCTGCTTTCTAAATCATAGTTCAGGTGGTTATGGTGGCAATCTGGTCGACAACAAAAAGACTAATTCAGTTGTTATTTGTCCAATCAGGGACAGGGAGAGCGATAAATTCAGTAAAATTATGTAAGGAAATCGGCATAGCGCACGCGAAATTGACTAAAAAGGAGCCTTCGCTGCCGAATAGACATGGTTCCATCCTATTGCGTTGCAATACTAGATCCCATAAACGCGCAATGGTGCAAAACTGCTATATTGTACTCCGCAGTCTGATTGCAGAAAATATTCTAAAACCGAATGAGAAAGCCTTTGAAGATTTTATATGGTTAAAAAACCCAGTCTTTTACAAAAAATGTGTGCCGGGCCTTGAAATACGATGGAGAAAAGGTTCATATTTTGAAATCAATTATCTTAAAATCAAATTAACAAAATATAATATCCAAATTCTACTCGCTGCTCTTGTCGGTTAATAACTAATTCAAACACGCCGCGATGTAAACCCAGCACACACTAAACATCATGGAATCGAAACCCCAAGCTGGACGACGAAACGTCACACCGATCCGCCGAGTGACGTTCATGACATGACACAAGTTACAGTAGTCTAGTGTAATTGTGAACAAACAATTTCATCCGAATTTATCATTAAAATTACTTACCGATTTCCACAAATTCAAAATGACAAATGACACCGAATTGGAAGTTATTTGTCGCACTTGCCTAAACGAAACGAATTCGTTCAAGTGCATATACAAGGTTGGCATGGTATGCGGCGAGATCACAACACTATCCAGGATGCTGCACGAATGCACATCTATCGAGGTACATAACGAAACTTGAGTACTTGAGTTGCTAGATGAGAGTACATCTGTGCAGCGCTGTGAATTACTTGATACGTGAATTGATTTCGAAAAAATATCGTTACGATAGGGGGGCACATAGCTTAGATCACAGGAGCATGTCCGTGTCCGGTGCATGGTGATCTACTTCCGGTGTTGTCACTTTGGTGCTTAAGTATTTTTGTTTTTGATTTTTTTTCGACAGTTCAGCGAGGAAGAAGACTTGCCGCGATTTATTTGCACAAAATGCATACAGCAGCTGTGCAAGGCCTACGTTTTCCGACAGAACGTGGTGAAAGCCAACGAGACACTGCGCGAGCAACATGCCAGCGTGAAGACCGAAGATGAAATTCTGGATACCTTGTTCTACTATGAGCAATCGATTCAAAGTGAAATCATGGAAGAGGACGAGGAGGATGAAGAGGGCGAGCAAGAGGTGGACGAGGAACTAGAAAGCCCGGCGCAAATGTCCGACGATGTCGGAGACGTGATGATGGAGAACGAAGCAATCAAAATCGAATTGAGTTCGAATGAGACGGACAACGCAAGCCAGTGCTACGAACTGAGCGTGCTGAAAGCAGATGATCAAATCATGATCGAGAGAAACGAAGAAGTGGTCGACGATTCAAGTCAGGCTAGTACGGGTAGAGAGATTCTCACATCGCCAGGTAAAGCTGTGTGCCAGAAACGTCGCACGCATCGGCGGAAAACAATTCCTGGGCCGCCGTTCAAGTGTGAAATCTGCGGAAAAATCCTAAGCAATCACAGCTCGTATAAGTACCATATGCAATTGCATTCCGACGCAACACCGTTTCTCTGTAGCCATTGTGGCGAGAAATTCAAGACTAGAAATGCATACGACGGGCATATGACGACGCACGATACGCGGAATCCCAATCGTTGCGATATCTGTGGCAAAACATACCGGCAGCCGAGCTCTCTGCGTATCCATATACTCACCCATACCGGAGAGAAGCCATACCTCTGCGGCATTTGTGGCAAAGGTCTTACGCAAAAGTCTGGCTTTAAGGTGACATCGAGTTCGTTAAGATTGATCCTTTCACGCTAAAATGTTTGGTATTTCAGAAACATATGCTGGTCCATACGGGAGAGAAGCCTTTCAAGTGTGAAATTTGTCAAAAGGAATTCCGCTACTCTAGCAATCTGATAACCCACAAGAGAGGTCACACAGGCGAAAAGCCTTTCGAGTGCAAGGTAATTCTCGTATTCACTTCAAAATACAATCCTCTCATCGATCTCTTTTAGGATTGTGATAAAAAGTTTACCAGCGGCGAGCAACTCAAGCGACATCACCTTATCCACTCTGGCGAAAGGCCATTCTCCTGCGACACATGCGGCAAATCCTTCAATCGACGCAGCACCCTGATGGTACATAAACAAATCCACAACGGGAAACCGACGCAAACCGATCAATCCGTACAGTACAAAGAATAAAAGCCTGTGATGCATATACCGAAAGAATAAACGAAATCTTCTCTATTCAGTTGGGTTGGGTGGACAAGGGAGAGGGAGAGAGTTCATTAGTGCTGGTCTAGGTGACTGAATTTCTTTCTCAATTTTTCTCGTTTCTCCTTTTTGGGACGTCTCCACGGCTTGTGAGGAATTCCATCGACGGCAGTCGGGTCATTTGGATTACTTTGTGTACTGTTGCCAGTGTGCGGGAAGTTGGCACGTCCTTTGGCGTGTGCCGCTGAATTGTTCATCTGAAAGAACTGAGTGTCCAGCTCCTTTGAGGATGTGTTTTTGCTTATCTGGAAGTAAATTGTGTGGTTTTTTTTTACGGGATTCCAGAGTATATTAAGGGGAACCATACCCGCATGGCTCGTTGCTGTCTGGCGGGAAGATCTTGCTCTTGAACTTCTTTCTTCGTCCGCGCGGGGAAAGTATGAAAGAGACTGTTGTCGATTCCCGGAGGTGCATGGCAATAGAGAAGTTTTCCTGAGACGTAGTCTTTTAGGACGTAACGTGCCGATCGTGACTGATCCGGTTGGCCGTTAGACGTCATAAATCCCCGGTTATCTAAAGGGTCAATGATTAGATTTCATTACTGCAGGTAAATAGAAAATATTTACAGCCATAAGCCAAAAGGAGTTCTTCAGCATATGGGGGACGGTTAGGATCTTCGCCTTCCATCGGTTTGGCAATGATGATTCCATATTTATCCTCTAGAATATGCCGTGGAATGCGAGTACAGAGAAGATTTACCGGAGGCACATGATCTCGCATCTAAAACAATTGAATTATTACTACTCAAAGTGAGGTACGAAGAGTAATACCTGATCTATTGGCAATATTCCGTTCAGGATCATATCGGCCTTCGTCAGCACAAAACTGGGCATCACGAGACCCGGGCAATCACATAATAGGATATCCTTATCCAAGAAGAGTGTTTGGAAGTGTTTTGTCTTTCCCGGCGTGGCCGATACTGATACTTTCTTCTCTTTCATCAGCGCGTTTATGGTACTACTTTTTCCCACGTTCGGATAGCCAACTAATCCGATAGTGACGACATTCTCTGTATGTGTTGGTCCCGAGTATACATCACGGAATAATTCAATTAACTCAGTACGATTAAGTAGCTTGGAATCGTTTGTCCGCGGCTTACTGGCCACAATGCCAATCTTTTTCTCTAACGCGCTTAGTTGAGCTTCGGTTCTATCTAGACCTTTGACGATTTCATCAGCTGCCTTCTTCAGTTGTTCGACAGACATTTCTTTTGAGTCCTTCTCTGTCGACTCGCATTCACTATTTTCATCATCTTCGCTCTTTAATTCCTCTTTATCCTCGTCGGCTGCCAAGGAAGCAGAGAAAAATGCCACTTTAATGTTCTCGCCGTCAAAGTATTTTGCCCATTCGGCGCGCTGTTCGTCTGTGAGCAAGTCTGACTTGTTGACGAGTATCATGTTCATTTTATTTTCATTCACCTCCTTCACGTACTTCTCGAGATCTTCGCTACGGAACAGTAGCGGGTTTCTGGCATCAACTATCTGTACGATAACATCACTTCGCTCAACCACACGCCATAATTGTCGCCAGAATTCCAGATTTTTCTCATACGGCGTTAAGAGAATCTGATCTTCTTCCTGCAGCAAAGCCAGATTTCGCCTCCATTCGAGGAATGCACTATTCTCGGCCTTTTTTAAGTCCTCTGACGACATCGATGCATTCCATTTCGGACGTCGGGGTATTTTTAATAAATTCTTTTTATCAATATGCTTCCTTTCCAACAATTGTTCCTCAGTTTTCGATAACAAGCCGACATTGCTCCGCGGATTCACAAAGGAAATATTCAATTTCTCCGCTTGAAACTCTGTGCCGGCAAGCTCGGCTGTGCGTAGGAACTCTTGAAAGGATGATTCCTCGGTAACCGATTGAAGATTAAGACGACCCCAATCATAGCCGTCTTGGATCTCGGTCGTGTGGAGCTTAAAATAATCAAATGTTAAAAGAATCTATTTGCCAATGGACGTGACGCTCCCTCATCACGTTTTACCTTACCATAGAATCATTGTCGACCTTTCGCCGGTTCGTGTGGCCAAAACGATCTCTGATTAACGATCTCCCTAAATTTGATTTTCCCTTTTTACTCATATCACAAATTTTATTCAAGTTTTCTGCGCGAACAAAAATAATTGGAAACTGACACACGTGCGGTTGACAGCAAATGGGCTGCTGGCAATCAAATCCACTTGACAGTAGTCAAGTTCTGTTCGATTGTGCATCGCGTTTTGTACCATATACACGAATAAATAAACGCAAAATGTAGTCACATACTATTTGAATATATTTTAAATCGATCTAAAGATATCATTTGTACCAAAGACCTGATATGATCTCAGATATATTTTACGTATTTGGATCTATGTCCAAGTATATCGATTCCCTCACTAACCTAGTTTATATTTGGTATCAATTTGAGTGGCGAGTTGTTCATGATCGCAGTATTATTTCGCATTCTCTGCATCGATTTTGAGACGTTTTTTCGCCTGTATATCGGCCATAGTTTGCTCTATTGAACGCATATCTTTCTTGTTCTTGCTGGGCACTGGGAAAGGAAAAGGAAGAAACTGAATCACTATGGCTATGAGAGGATGTGCAATCGTACCAAATCCATAGGAAGCATTGGTTTCGGTTTTACGTGCGGCTTCAAGGGCAGCTTCCTGCCCGATAAGGTGTGCATATTTGTCTTTGTAATTTGACACAGGTTTTATCTTCTCCGGCGACTGCTTCCTCTCGACCTCAATTTGCTTCTGTTCTAATCTCTTCACGACGGCATACGAAACCGATGAATACAACTTGATATATTACCTATATTGTAGTCATTACCTTCTGGGCATACTTCTTAGCCGTCTCCTCATTCCATTGCTCGCCATTTCTCCTCGCCAATATCTCATCTTCTGACGGCGTGAACTCACGCTTATACACCACCGAATATCTATCGTGACCCTCAATTCCAAAACTCATAGCAACGAGTCCTCCCACTTCCGCAACTTCATGTCTATAAAATGAAAGTCCCTTACAGTCTATCCCATAAGCACATGACCAACTCACATAATAGCACGATAGACCTTGTCCAACGGTTGAAATTCAATAAATCGTCTTTCGTCTTTCGAAAATCGATCGATCCTATCCTCTGCATACTTACGGAAGCGGCACAGTTCCTCTTTCTCCTTGATCTTCATCTTTTCGGCGTGCTCCTTGTGCTCTGAAAACAAAGCGATTCAAGCGTCAAATAATCCACGCCGAATGACCCTTGATTTTACTTTTAATTAATTCCTTTTCCTTTTCACTTATAGCGGGCGGTTTATCCATTGAATTTAATATTGAATTAAGGAGATCCATTTTGCTTTTTTGTTTTCTTCTTTCTCGTTCGACTTAGTTAGATCTGACTGACTGCATTCACCTCTCCCCAGGTGATGAACGGATTGTTTTGAAAAAGCCCGTCTGTTTAGAAGGAGGGTAAACGTCAAATTCATCAACATTCCTAACGGCAGGGATGTCGCCGGGTGTGTTGTGGCAACATTTTATAGCAACGTAGATAAGGTAGTTCGGAATCACTCCCATAGGCTGGAAGCTGCTTTTCTCACGTTCTTAGCTCAGGAAGTTTTCGATCAGAATCTGATTAACGGAAGAAAAAAGAAAATCAGGAAGAGAACTGTAACAGTGTTCTGGGGCAGGGATGTCCATATAACAAAAAACAGCGATGTTTGGATGGCAAATTATTAACAAGGGCCTCGTAGGGGTAGCATCTATCGGACGGATGCTGGCCTGCTAAAAAGCGAGAAGAGCCATCGCAGACGAACACCTTGTTACATTGTTAGTATGTCCATCCTCACCTCCAAGTGGTGCTATCTGGTGATTCTCTCTAGAACTTACAGACGGACAAGGGCGAATGGCGAGTTTCCTGCCTAGTCGGTTGGGCTACGGCCTAGTAAGTCATAGCTCCGAAACAACCACAAGCCTCGGACTCAACGGACGGATTACATCTTGACGAGCCCCGCAAACGTATAGGAGGACAGGAATATCGGTTCTGTACCTGGAATTGTAGGTCCCTTAAGCCCTTAGCTGCTATAGAGCTGACATTACCGCACTTCAAGAAGTGCGATGATATGGACCGAGTAAATGAGGAAGCTGTAATCGCAAGAGATCGCCAGGACCTTCGCTGATCGTGGCGCCCTCAAGCTATCTCAAGAGCCGATGCAAACTGCACAGAACAGCATTTGAGGCCCTATCAAAGCGCCATCAGGGATGTTGCCTCTGATGTATTAGGTTTCCAGCCACCACCTAGGAGAAACTCTTGATTTGATAACGAGTGCAGACAGGTACGTGCAGAAAAACAAAATGCATAGAAGGACACGTTGCATCCACTACCGAGAGCTGTTCGTGAGCTCTATCAGCGGAAAAGAGAGGAGGAGCATGCCCTTTTCAGAAAGAAAATGAAAGAGCACGAGAAGCGCGCGATCGAGGAGATGGAGAGATGTTATCGCAGGAACGACGTTCGAAAGTTTTACCAAAGAGTAAAACGAAGATTTCAGGGATGAACATGGACTTCTCGTAGTTGAATCGATGCTGAGAATGTGGAAAGACCATTTCTGCGGACTCTATAGATGAAGTCAGGCAGAACGCGCAATTCACACTGAACGAAGATGAGAGAAAATTCCATCCTCTCGACTTAGACAAGGTTAAGACGTACGTTGGCGTTACAGTCCTTGAAGGACCAAAGCCGAGCTTCTCTCAATCACCCATGTTGTGTGTGATTTTGTTTCCCCATATGTCAAAGGAACCTACAGTTTATTGCCGATTCCGAACGGCGAATTTCGAGAAACTTTTTCATGACAATTATACCACAGGGGGTTTTGTCAGAACCCCGCTGAGAAGAAGCACCGTGAAAACGGTGTCATCGGCGTTAGTGGCCAACGCGCTACCCACTGCGCCACGGCGCTCTCGAGGTTAAGTTAGCGATATCAAAACTGAAGCCTAATAAAGCTGCTGGCGCAGACGGCCTTCCTGCTGAGCTATTTAAAGCATCTGAAGATGAACCATTCGAAACATGCACCGGATTTCGGAAAGGAGATGCGCTGTCATGTGACTTCTTCAACCTGGTGCTGGAGCACGAAATACATGCTGTCAAGCAAAAACCAATCCGTCGCTGACCACCTGGGACAAAATATAACAATTGACAGCTACAATTTCGAGGTAGTTAAGGAGTTTGTCTACCTCGGGGCAAACGTAAATTCCACAAATGACACCACAGTGGAGATCCGGCATAGAATCGCTCTTGGCAACCATTGCTACTTCGGCTTGTTCAAACAACTGGGGTCAAAACTCCTCACTCGAAAGACCAAAGTCATGCTTTACAAAACGCTCATTCTGCCAGTCTTGCTGTACGGAGCCGAAAGCTGGACGAAAAGCAGGACAGCGGAGCTGAATTTGGGTTCTTTCGAAAGAAAAATTCTGCGCCGGATATTTGGTCCTATCTGTGAGGAAGGTGAATGGAGAAGAAGACACAACCGCGAACTCTACGAGCTGTACCAAGATGTGGATGTAGTCCGGAAGGCAAGGATCCGTCGACTACACTGGCTCGGCCACATCGAGCGCATGGACATCAACGCTCCAGCTAAGAGGGTCTTCGACTCCGAGCCTCCTGGTTCGAGAAGAAGAGGAAGACCGAACCTCCGGTATAAAGACAAAGTAATCGCGGATGTAAGACATCTTGGTCTTGACAACTGGAAGCAGCGTGCCCGGGACCGTCAAGGATGGAAGGCAGCTATAGCTCAGGCTCAGATCCTCCTTGGATCGCTGGCCTGATAAGTAAGTAAGAAGATGAACATGCACCAGCTTATCTGTAAAATATGGTCAGAGGAAAGCATGCCCGACGAATGGAATCTCAGCATCGTTTGGACGGTTCACAAGAAAGGAGACCCTTATAACTTCGCCAACTACAGTGGAATAAGTTTCCTCAACATCGCATACAAGATCTTCTTTGCCGTACTGTTTGAACGCCTGAAACCATTCATGACCAATTTGATAGGTTCCTATCAATATGGCTTCAGGCCAGGAAGATCCGCAGTAGACCCATTAATTTCAGGTCGACACACACCACCTTTTCAAATCCTCGATTTCGAGCTATATAGAGCCTTGTTATGTTTTGACATTCCTGCCAAGCTCGTCAGGTTGTGCAGGATGACATTGGAGAATTCATGCTGCTCCATTAAGGTCAAAAAGGAGTTGACCGAGACCTTCGATGTCAAAAAAGGATTCAGACAGGGCGACGCACTGTCATGTGATTTTTTCAACATCATTCTCGAAAATATCATGTGGGATTCACTGGCCAATACAAGAGGCACGATCTACTTCAAGTCTGCACAATTGCTCGCGTACGCTTCAATTAACGTGATTGAGAGAACGCAGTGAGAAGTCAATGAAGCTTTTGTGAGCATTGAAACAGAAGCGGTTAAGTGAGTGTGAAGGTAAATGAGGGCAAAACCAAATATGTATGTATATGCTGTCGTCAAAGAAAGATGCACAACACTGACGTCCTGGCCAGAATGTCACTAATGGCAGCTATAACTTTGGTGTAGTCAAGGATTTCATCTACCTTAGCTTATTGTCAATAAGCGGCAACGACACCAGCACTGAGATTAGACGTAGAATAACTCTTGCCAACCGTTGTCTCTTTGCCTCAAGAGGCAATTGAGTAGAAGAGCCCTTTCTCGGAAAACTAAGGTAACTCTCCATAAAACCTTAACTATCCCGGTCCTCCTCTACGACGCAGAGGCTTGGACTCTACCAAAAATGAATAAAGAGGCCCTTGGTCGTTTCGGAAGGAAAATTCTGCATACAGTCTTCGGTCCCGTTTGTGTTGACGGAGAGTGGAGGAGAAGATTCAACCAAGAATTGTACGGGCTGAACAGCTACATCGACCTAGTACGACCTCTATGGATCCAACGTTTAAGAGGACTAGGCAACGTACAGCGAATTGACAACACAGCTCCCGCCTGAAAAGTCTTTCACTCCAAATCCGAGGGACGACTTTCCAGAGTACGCTCTCAATTGAGATGACACACGACAGAGCGTGCGGCACTGGAAACAGCTAGCAAAAGATTGTGCTAGCTGGAAAGGCTGTCCTAGGACTCTATTGTGTTACTGATTCAATTTTTGCGAAGCTTTGTATAAAGGTCTTTCTGATGGCACTGAGCTGACTACCAAAGTTAAATATTGGTAAGCAATTTTGTATAGTTCTGGAAATTGTTCCCAACTGATTTTCCATGAGGCGACCAACAGGTGTCCTCAAACAGACCGAAAGCTCACCACAAACACTTTTTTCATTTTTGTTTGTTTTCCAGTTTCGATGAACTAAATTGTGAGGGTCGTTCCAACGCTGAAACATTCCGATAGTTTGTCCGAACTATCTGGCAGGACATCTGGCAGGACCTTCGCCCTTTGCTATGAAGATGCCATCTTTACAGAAAAAGGCTTGTCGAGCTATACTCGTATGTTTATTACAATTTTTGCGGCCTTGGTAAGGAATTATCTACTATGAGCTGCTCTCTTTTGGCAAATTTCTCAATTCAGACCTGCACTTTTAACAAATGGACTCTCTGAAGGAAGTCGTCGCTTTAACCAATAGGAGAGGAATTGTGCTTCATCAGAACAACGCTTGACTTGGCAGAAGAACTATAAGGCTTCTTGTCCATGGCGAACGATTTTGCCGGTGAAAAAGTTGCCTCAAAAGAGATTTGCGAGAAATTACTGTTCCAATTTTTTGCCAATAGGAATGAGGGCCTCTATGAGGGGCACATAAACCCATTACCTTCACAGTTGCAACAAGTTATCGAACATAACGGCTCATATTTGATCCAAATCGGACCCTTCTAACCATGCTATCAAAAACCTTTAATTTCAATTTTTCTAATACAGTAGCGAAGGTTAAGTTAGGTTAGGTACAAGTGGTTGGCATAAGCCACACGTACGCCGAAGTCGGCCCATTCTGAAACCACATGGATCATTTTACCTTGATCCGGCACGGGAGATTTGCTAGCTCACTTAGATTTTCATAGAAGGGCGCGCCGAGGTAGATCCTCCTGCGATTCGCAAAAGAAGGCCATGAGCAGAGAAGGTGATGCAGCCGCAGCAGAAGTCATTAGAGGGTAGCCCCAGTCTGGCGGCATGTTTTCCAATGATGCAGTGACCTATAATGACACCCACTTGAGTGCTTAAGGTTGCCCTTTTGGTTACCATTAGGTCCCTGGTTCGTCCTAGGTTTAGCTTAGGCCAGATTTGTTTAGTGATAAAGCCGATATTACTTTCATTCCATTCGAGGTTGGTCGCCTCTATGGTTCGAAGTTTATCATGTGCTTTACCATACTTCTATGCACCCGAGGGTAGGAAGACTAAGTGTGCTTAACTCTAACTTTGCGAGTTCGTCGGCCGCGCAGTTTCCTGGAATATCCCTATGCCCGGGAACCCACAGTACTTTAATGTTGAACTATTCAGCTATCAGGGCGCTGCGGCGCAGTGGTTAGTGTGTTGGACTCTGGCGCACGATGAGCGAGTTCGGATCCCGATAACACCAACGCCATCTAATGTTTATTTCGCGGCGTCCCTCCTCGGCGGGGTACTGGCAAAACTCCCCGTAGTATACTTGCCATGAAGAAGCTTCTCGACTCACGCCGTTCGGAATCGGCATTAAACTGTAGGTCCCTTTCACCTGTGTGAAAAATAAATCACACACAACATGGGTGATTGAGAGAAGCTTGGCTCTGGTCCTTCATGGGCTGTAACGCCACCAAAAGAAAAAAAGTTCAGCCATCTCGTCTAGAGATAGGCGGCAGTTGAGGGATGTTTTTAATTTGTGGGTTGCCGCGGCCAGGGATTTAATCGCAGATTGGCTGTCCGTGCAAATGATAATATCCTTAGCGGATATAACATTGATCCTAAGCCATGCAAGGGCCTCCGTTATCGCAGTTATTTCTGGAGTGATTTGGGTGTCTGAATGATAGGTTGAGGTGAAGTTCCTTGGAGAAGACTCCACTACCTACACCCGTCTCCATCTTAGAGCCATCGGTATAGAGTGAAATCGAGTCCTTCGGTATGACTTTCCCTTCAGCCCATTCCTCCCTGGATGGAAAGACAACTTCGAAGTTCCTATTGAGCACATTTTGCGGGATGATGTAGTCTGTGTCCATGGGTACTTCGAAGTGATTGAGAATGCCAGTATGGCCTTTATGTGATGTGGGCCATTTTCCTATGCCCCCTAATCCGAGGGGGGGTTGATCTGTCCAGGGGGGGTTGATCTGATTGCTCCGCTTATATGTATATAAACAGGCCGATCTTTGTACCTTCCCCAGAAGGTTTCGGTAGACTGCCTTGTCCAGAGCAGTCCACCAAACTAAGATGCCATATAGGAGGGTGGGCCTTATGACTGCTGTATAGAGCCAGTGCATAATGCTTGATTGGAAACCCCACTTTTTGCCCACCACTTTCTTATAGCTGTAAGGGGCAGTGGTTGCTTTCTTGACACGATGAAGAATGTTAAGTTTTCAATTCAGCCTCCTGTCAAGGATTAGGCCTAGGTATTTAGCCTGATCTTTGATTTTTAATTAGATTCTACCCAGTCTCGGTGGGTTGAAGGGCGGAGTTTTATATATGTTTGTAAACAGTACTAGGTCGGTCTTGTTAGGAATGACCACAAGTCCACAGTACTGTGTCCAGGTTTCTACTGTATGTAATGCACCCTGCATTAGGCCGCTTAGAGTGCTGGAAAATTTTCCTGTGGCAGCAGTAGCAATGTCATCCGCATAGGCGGTCACAGCGTACCCTTCCAGTTCTAGCAACAGTAGTAGTTCGTTGACCACCACGTTCCAAAGGAGAGGGAAAAGTACTCCACCCTGTGGTGTACCTCTGCTGACCACTCTAGTTGAGATGGCACCATCGAAGTTGGCTTTGACGACTCTTTGCGTTAGCAGTTGTCGTACCAGTTCTATCACTGATCCCGTAACACCCAAATCCGACAGGGCTTCGGTGACGGCCCATGGTTCAACATTGTTAAAGGCGCCCTCAATGCCGAGAAAGGCGACTAGAGTATATTCCTTACGTTCCAGTGACCTTTCTATTTTGCTAACCAGTGAGTGGAGTGCTGTTTCCACCGATTTGCCTTTGCTGTAGGGAGAGGCAATTCTTGCGTATTACCACAAGCCAAGGGAGAAGGAGATCTGCTACCTGTTGAAGCTCTGCTGTATGATCCCATCCCATCCTGGAGACTTGTAGGGTTCAAAGCTTTTTAAAGCCCATAGGACATTGTTGTAGTTAACCAGAATGGGAGCACGCTCGAAAGAACATGTCACCGGCTGGGTGACTTAAGGAGATGTCATAGCCGAGTCACTACTGCCCGGAAAATGTGCGTTCAGAAGAAACTCCAGGGCTTCTGTTCTGGAGGTCGCCCAGGAACCATCATTCCGCATTAGGTGGCTTGGGTTGTACGGAGCCGAAGCCAGAATCTTCCTTATTCTTGAAGCTACGGAGACCGCTGTGATACTTTCGCAGTAGCTCCTCCAAGATTGCCTTTTGGCCTTCCTGGTCGCTGCTTTGGAAGATTTGAGTGCCTCCTTATAGAGGTCCCAATCCTCTAGCAAGCGGATACATTTAGCTTTGTTAAAGAGCTTTCTGCTCTCATTTCTAAGGGAGGTTATCTCTTTATTCCACCAGGGTTTGCCTCTGGGGGTGCTAACAGCACAAGATTTAGACAGAGCTCTGTTAGGGGTTTCTGTCAGCTAATTCACTAAGCTGTCTAATTCCGTATAGTTGTGCGGATAGGTAGGGTGTCTTGTCCCTAGGTAGGGTTCAACATAGGTTCTATATTTTTGCCAGTCGGTTCTCCTGTAATTCCTGAACGGAGCTGGGACACTGACGTGGCTTAATAATTAATAATAAGTAATTAAACAAAGACTCACCTCGGTCGTTGATGTTGCTGCTGCCCCATATCCTGTGGTGTGCATTTGCATCACACCCTATAAAAAGTCCGGCATTTACTAGCTCAGCATCCTTGACCAGATTTACCAAGTTGGCCGGAGGGGGAGGACTTGGGTGATTGTGGGCTAAATAGGCCGAGGCAATCCAAATCTTGAAGGAGCTGCCCTCGACACTGATAGCCGTGATATCCTGGTCACTGTAGGATGACAGTAGGAAGTAGGAAGGGTTTTTATGTGTGTTTTATGTTGTATTCTGATATTCCAAGTCCACGTACCATGTTGTTCACTATCAATGGTTCCTGGATCAGAATTACGTCTTCTCCGCTTTTGGTGAAGCGGAGCATTAGAGGGCCGCAATAGAGTGGTGAAGATTAATTTGCAGAATCCGCAGCATGATGGCCGCAGTCTTTTACCTCCACCGCTGTGACGTTGGCAGACTCTTCATCAGATTCCAGATCGAAGTCTGACATAGTCTCTCCAAGGTCTACCTCGGGAAGGTCCAGGTCGGCCAGTAGATTACTGTCTTCACCGGTAATCTCATTCACTTCTTTGGGGGCGGTCTCAACCGAGAGGGTCTCCTCAGTGATCATCGGCTCCAGGGTAGGGGATTGCTCTGGGTTCTTCGATACCATGGAGTCGGCTGATGCAGCTCCAGAGGCTCTCTTAGTTGAGTCCTCCCCATCTTTTTTATATATTCTGAGCCTTGCTGAATCAAAGCCCAGAGAGATCATGTTGTTAGCCTCTGCTAGAGGTGCTAGAGAATCCTGATTGGTTATGATAGTAATCAATCTTGAGGGTCCCTTCACATCCTCTAGTTTGGCTATTTTCCAGTCCTTGGTCGGGATTTGAGGATTGCTATTCTGCATGAGTATACCAGATAGGCCGGTATAATGGCTCTAGCACTAGGTCTATTTGGGATTTGGCTCAAGGGTACAACCTCAAGTTGAGCTCCCTCCCAGACCTCGCTGACTCTACTGAGTGCAAGCTTAAAACAGTCCATAGATCTTTGGTCTTCGAAGGAGATCAGCTTGATTCTGCCTTGATAGTACCCTGCATGATGGGTGATAGGGAAGGGTCCAGGGTATTCCTGGAATACCGGGAAGTAGTTTTTGAGTAGCACATTGCTAATCAAAGTCCACTTAGCCGGAGGGACGTTCCCATCCACATCACCTCTATCGACAACAGCCATTGTGGTCGAGACCTTCAGCACGTCGCGATAGGAAAGTTGTGTTTGGAATCCAGGGGAGATGCTGTGAGACCGCGCTTTCTTTGAGGTGGAGGAAAGTTCCTCCGCCGACCTCTGGCGCTTGCCATCCTGCTCTTTACCGAATGAGTTTCCAGTGCTCTTGATTGTGCCTTCCGCCCAATCAAGAACCTTCTTACTCCTTTCCGAGAGCTGATCTCTGGGTACGTCCCGCAGCTTTTCCAGTAGCTTACTAGCCGCGCGACGTTGCTTGTATCGTGTTTTAGGGGCACTCAGGGCTGGGTCTCGGGAAGTATTCCTCTCCCTATTATCACCTGAGGGTGCTGGACCAGGCTTTTGTTTATAGGCCACTGTCTTAGCACCTTGCCTTTCGTCAGTACTATGACTACTCCTTGAGGGTGCTGGACCAGGCTTTCGTACGTGGGCCGATGTCGTAGCACCTTGTCGGATAACGGCATTTCTGTTGCTTCCTGAGGGTGTTGGACCAGGCTTCTGTCTTGGTACCGCTGTCAGAGGATGCTGGACCAGGCTTTGTGGAGGCCAATGTCACAGCACCTCGCCGGGACTCGTCAGTTGTATCTGTGTCCATACACTCTGCCAGTTTTTTGTTTCCTTTTTTGTTGTTATTGTCATTTGTGTTGTTGTTATTGTAATTTTTGTTGTTATCTTTATTATTATCCATTAGATCCCACGAGTAGAGGAGAAAGGGAATACCACCCAAGCGCAGAGATACGCAGTACGCAAGGAGGGCGAAATAATTCTGAGTGCGCCTGGTGCTCAGGATATTCCGTTTGCGACTGGGCTATTATTCAGATGGGCCCCCAGCCAGGCTGATCTTCGGCACGGGTCGTGTAACACCTTGATCCGGCCCATTGACCACATCTTGGCTACATATCTCCTCTGGGGTTGCCCCGAGAGTCATTCACCTTTACTGGACCCTTGCACCTCGTCGAGGTGTGTAGTCACGCAAGAGCGATGTGATCAATCTAGGTGCCTTTATGTACATAAATCGCGGTGCGGGAAGCGCGTACTGGCTAGCAAGATCAACCAGTGTGTGTCCATTATCGGGTATGGTGTCATGTAGGCTATGTTTGCCGATGACTCGTTCAAAGACGCTATCCTTACCCCGCTTAGCATTTAAGTCTCCTAGTACAATTTTGATATCATAGATGGGACATTGGGCATACGTTCTGTCTAGGATATCGTAGACCTCATCTTTGGTGGGGTCACCCTTGTCTTCCGTGGGGGCGTGGACACTGATGTTAAAAAATGTAGGCTTGATACGGATCCTTATGAGGCGTTCGCTCACATGCCGAAAACTTGGGACTTCTTGCCTTAGTCCACCTCGAACAACAAATCCGCTTCTGAACAATCGTTGTCTTCTCTCCCTATAGCAGTCGCCGTAGTAGATGTCACAGCTTTTCATCCGCTTTATACCCGGTCCATTCCATTGCATTTTATAGCGGTCTGTGGCTGTTTCTGACTTGTAGTTGTTTTACGGTTACGGCTTACTAGACTGTAGCCCAACCGACTAATCCTGTTTTTTGGCACAGGAAGCTCGCCATTCGGGTAGCTGGGGGTAGGACTCACTAACAGTGCCGCAAGTTGTTCGTGTGCGATGGCTCT
Source organism: Eumerus sabulonum (assembly GCA_951905685.1). Taxonomy (NCBI): domain Eukaryota; kingdom Metazoa; phylum Arthropoda; class Insecta; order Diptera; family Syrphidae; genus Eumerus; species Eumerus sabulonum. Next base: position 71,846,647 of record OX645062.1, read on the forward strand.
TCTCGCTTCTTAGCAGGCCAGCATCCATCGGATAGATGCTACCCCTACGAAACCTTTGTTAATCTTTTGCTATCCGGGCCGGGCGAACAGCCGCTGAAAATGACTGGCCAAGCTTTTCGCCGATAAGCCATAAAAGTTATACACCGATGGTATTATAAAGCTACCCATAAAATAGCAAAAGGTAGTAATGGCCCATATGTACTTGATAAATTGAAATAAATGCCCCAATCCGACTGAACTAATTCCCTAATCATCTAAACAAACATACCCTGGCCGATGTCACTTTGACGTCTCGTAAGCGTCAGGCGGTGACAGTGGAGGACAAAGCTTTGAACTTTCAAATTCTCTCAAAACATTCACTGAAAACAATTTGTTTTGAACGATTTCACGCTCATTTGGTCTCTAGCATTTATTCCCAAAAATGTCGAGCCAGTCTAGCTGTCCAGAGGTACATATTAGCCACTCAGTAAAACCAAACATTACTTACAAACTCTGTTAACTGCAGCAATTACAAGCTCAAATGATTATCATTATACATCCCGGTTCACTAAATCTCCGGATAGGCCGTGCATCTGACTTCAATCCAATTCGAATAGTCCACGCGATAGGCAGACGTAGGAAAACTGATGGAAAATCGTACAGAGATCGTGTGCTCCCCCAAGTGGTATTGTACCTGGTCGTGGCTTCATACTTTGGCGCCTACTAATCTATTTTCTAGGCTAAAGAGCTATTGTCGGATTTTGAGGAACACCGTCTCCAGGTGTCGCATACAATACAGTCCTATTCGCAGTCGGATGGACGACGCCGTTACGCGACACCGCCTCAACAAATCGCCGCTTTCAACAGGCGATCGACCCCAGACGTGATTGGAAAGGCGAGTTTCGTTCAACTGAAAGGCGACACAATAATTGGCGACGAAGTAAGCTCATAAATAACTTTGAAAACGTACGAACAATACAGAATGTTGTTCAATGTAGATAATCCACATAGGCGCTAGCGATTCTTATAACATTCATTTTCCCATCAAGCGCGGAGAGCTTAATTTGCATGACGATATCGGCGGTTCACTCAGCTCTGTTATGACTGATTTGCAAAGTATATGGGAGCATGTCTTAATGAACAGAATGGGCATTGGCTTGAAGTAAAGGGAGGGAGCGATCTTTGAAGTTTCTATTCTAATTTCTTGTTTCTAGTGCACTCCATCAGTATAGGGCCGTGCTGGTTGTTTCCGATATTTATAATCGCAACCATTTGAAAGAGTTAACTTCATTGTTGCTAGTGCGAATGGGCTTCGGAAGTTGTTTTTTAGTCCAGGTACACTCAAAATCGAAAGGAGGATATCAATGCAATTCAATTTGACGTGATACATTGCAGGATCATGTCGCTGCGACTTTCGGTGCCGGATTGGGTCATGCTTGTGTAGTTGATGTTGGTGATCAAAAAACCTCCGTATCGTGTGTTGAGGATGGTATCTCACAGCAAAGCACAAGAGTTCGCCTTGAATATGGCGGTGGTGATGTGACTCAGGTATTCCACTGTCTCCTCGAAAAGTGTTCGTTTCCGTACAAGGAATACAGTGACCATAACTTGAAAGATGTCATGCTTCTAAAGCAGCTAAAGGAGAAATTCTGTCACGTCAATCTGGTAAGGCACTTCTTACATTGCACGATAGTAGAACCATATATGAAATTTCTATATTTTGCAGGACATTTGCGGGTCTCAGGAAAAGACATTCGAAGTGTCGCGAGGGGAGAACAAACTAAAGTATACGATTCAAGTTGGCGACGAATGTATAATTGCACCCCTAAGTCTTTTTTACACCGAACTTCTAAGCATAACAGGGAAGAACAAAGCGGCAAAAGTGCAGCAGTCAGCCTCACATCAACCAGACTCAGAGGACTGTTTCGATGCGGAGTATATCAGGGAGACGAGCGTATGTAATGAACCTGTTTTAGGGACCTTTCCTGTGCCTTTACAAACATATTCGTCCTTTAGAGAAGGAATGCTCGCGAGCAACTGGACCAAATACAGGCCGATGGGGTTATTGTACAGAACGATAATCAGGAGGAGGACTTAGTTGTTGACACATTCGACATTGACCGTGATAGTAAGAATGACAAGGATTTCGTCTTGCCTAATGGTCAGATAGTTGGCATCGACCAGGCCGTTCTGCTCAGCATCGAACGATGTCGTAAGTAAAAGATCTCATTTTGTTATGTTGTTTCTTATCGATTTTCTTGGCTCGCACAGCAAACGAAGAGATGAAGAAGAAAATGTATGGATGCGTCCTGGTTGTCGGCGGTGGAATGAAGTTTCCTGGCATTGGAAAGTGGCTCCAGAATAAAATGGTCCTCAATGTAGCCTATACACATCGGTCAGGTAGAGTACTTCCTCGTCATCTTATATTTTCCGAGAGACCATAACAGAAAATATCTACTGTATTCTAGAGCAACTGGATGTTGTGACGAGTACAAAGGACATGGATCCAGCAATGACGGCATGGAAAGGAGCGGCGATTATGTCGTGTCTGGAAAGCGCCCCCGAACTCTGGATAAGTCGTGCTGAGTGGCAGAAATTCGGCTTGCGTATTCTACGAGAAAAGGCTCCATTCATGTGGTAGCACTGCTAGTTATCCACCTTCAATTAAAGAATGTGTTCTATGAATACAAACCAAAATATTTCATTTAACAACAGTGCAGCACCAATGCTTTTTTTAGTAAACATTTTTCCCAGAACGTTTTAAGCAACGATAACATATTATTTATCATAGCGAGTAGGGCCTACAAGCGTAGATAGCTCCTTACCTAGGCAAGGTATTAGTTTACTCGAACAAGCCCATGTAGCAAAGCAAACTGCCTACAACGCCATGCTACGTAGACGGACGAGAGCCGCTCGTGAACGCTACGAGCAGAAAATGAGAGAGAAACACTCGCTTTTAAGGAAGAAAAAAAAGAGCATGACAAGTGTGTATCGAGGAGATGGAGAGATGCTACCACAGGAATGACGCTCGCAAGTTTTACGAAAAAGTAAAACGAACATGCCAGGGCTATAATGCCAGAGCGGAAGCCTATAGGGATGAAGACGGACAACTAGTAGTAGTAGTAGATAATCTTCCGATTATGTCAATATCACCCGCGTGTGCGACGAGTTGTGAGGATTTGAAATAAATTGTGCCTCTTGTGTTGGCCAGAGATTTTTGCACAATCATTTATAACACGGCAGCACATTGCCCTGCCTAAATTCTTTTTTGACATCAAAACTGTCGGTCAGGTCTTCATCGATTCGGATGGACCAGCGAGCATTCTCCAAAGTCATCCTGCATAGTCTGATGAGTTTAGCAGCGATGTCAAAGGTAGACATGGCGTTGTATAGCTCGTCTCTATTTACGTTGTCTTATGCGGCTTTCAAGTGGACAAAAAGGTGATGAGCGTCGACTTGAAATTCATTGGTTTTTCCAGGATCTGCCGTAGTGTGAAGATTTGGTCGACGGTGGACTTCCCTGGCCTGAAGCCACCCTGATAAGGATCTATTAGCTTATTTACAAAAGGCTTCAGGCATTCACACAAAATGGCGACGCTAAGGAAACTTAATCCTATGTAGTTGACGCAGTCAAAGGGGTCTCTGACCATATCTTACAGATGAGATTGTGCATGCTAATAACCAGGTTGCTTGAAGAGCCCAACAGACAGTCCGTCTGCGCCAGCAGCCCAAAACTTCAGATGCAGTGCTTTTCAGGGCTTGTTTGCAAAGGTTCCTCTGTTGTTCTATTGATTGCGTGGAGGGTTGGGTTATATGAGAGAGCTTAAGGGAGGGGCGACCGGTAAAAGCACAAGCGGTTTCTGGCGATAGTAGCTTTCCGACGTCATAACTTTCGCTGCGCTCGTGATATCCTTAAGCGCATCTTGGCTACTACAAGATAGTGGTCCGAATCGATGTTAGCTCCTCGTAAAGTTCGAACATCAAGGATAGTGGAGGAGAGTTTGGTTAGGGGTCATCCATAAAGTACGTCACACTAATTTTGTGATTTTTCGACCCCTCCTCCGTCCTTGTCCCAGTTGGTCACATTTATGAGACCCCCCTCACTAGTGTGACGTCACATATTTTGCAATTATACATCTAGAAATGGATGGGGGCAAAGGACTAACAAAGGCCTCGTAGGGGTAGCATCTATCCGACGGATGCTGGCCTGTTAAAAAGCGAGAAGAGCCACCGCAGTCGAACATCTTGCGGCACTGTTAGTAAGTCCTATGCCCACCTCCACGTGGTGCCATCTAGAGATTTCCTATGGAAATTGCAGACGGGAAGAGCGAATGGCGAGCCTCCTGCGCCAAAAAAAAAAACAGGATTAGTCGGTTGGGCTACGGCCTAGTAAGCCGTAACCGTAAAAAAAACACAAACTCCGAAACAACCACAAGCCTCGGATATAGCGGACCGGATTTATGTTGACGACCCTTGCAAAAAACGAAAAAAGGACAATGATCTTCGGCTTTGTAGGTGGAATGTTAGGTCCCTAAACAGGCCACGTGCAGCCGAACAACTTGCGGACGCCCTAGACCGCTATAAAGCGGACATCACCGCCATCCAGGAAATGCGATGGAATGGACCGGGTATAAAGCGGATGAAAAACTGCGATATTTACTACGGCGACTGCTATAGGGAGAGAGGGCAACGATTGTTTGGATGCGGATTTGTTGTTCGAGGTGGACTAAGGCAAGAAGTCCCAAGTTTTCGGCATGTGAGCGAACGCCTCATAAGGATCCGTATCAAGGCAAAATTTTTTAACATCAGCCTGATCTACGTCCACGCCCCCACGGAGGACAAGGATGACTCAGCCAAAGATGAGTTCTACGATCTCCTAGACAGAACGTATGCCCAATGTCCCAGCTATGACATCAAAATTGTACTAGGAGACTTCAGTGCTAAGCTGGGTAAGGAAAGCATATTTGAACGAGTCATCGCAAAACATAGCCTACACGACACCATCTCCGATAACGGACACAGGCTGATTGATCTTGCTACGGGGCGAAATCTCCTTCTAGCCAGTACGCGCTTCCCGCACCTCGATATACACAAAGGCACCCGGCGGTCTTTTGATCAATCGACTACCAACCAGATTGATCACACTCCTCCACTATTCTTGATGTTCGAACTTTCCGAGGAGCTAACATCAACTCGGACCACTATCTTGTAGTAGCCAAGATGCGCCTACGGATATCACGAACGCAGCGGAGTAGAGTAAGAATACAAAGTTATGACGTCGGAGAGCTACTATCGCCAGAAACTGCTCGTGCTTTTACCGATCGCGTCTCCCTTAATCTCTCCAATACACCTCAATCCTCCACGCTATCAATAGAACAGCAGTGGAGCCTTTGCAAACAAGCCCTGAAAAGCTCTGTATCCGAAGTTTTGGGTTTCAAGGCTCCACCACGAAAAAACACCTGGTTCGATGACGAGTGCAGGAGGATTCACACAGCGAAGCAGGATGCATATAAGGCCGCGCTGCATGAAAGAACAAGAGCAGCTCGTGAGCTGTACAAGTTAAAAAGAAGGGAGGAGCATAAGCTTCTTAGAAGAAAGAGCACGAGAAGCGCGCGATTAAGGATTTGGAGAGGTGTTACTGCAGGCGTGACGTTCGAAAGTTTTATCAACAGATAAAGCGAACATGCCAAGGTTATAAAGCCAGAACGGAAGCCTGCAGGGATGAGAACGGACACCTAGTAGTAGAACCGCAGTCGATGCTGAGAATATGGAAAAACCACTTCTGCAGACTGTATAACGGCGATGTTAGTCAATATACCGCTGTCAGGCAGAATGATCCATTTCTAATCGACGAAGACGGCAGAGTATTCTGTCCCCCTGACCTCGACGAAGTTAAGATTGCCATATCGAGGCTCAAGTCGAATAAAGCTGCTGGCGCAGACGGACTGTCTGCTGAGCTCTTCAAGGCAGCTGGGGATGACCTTGTTGGGAGCATGCACCAGCTCATCCGTAAGATATGGTTAGAGGAAAGCATGCCCGAGGAATGGAGTCTCAGCATCGTATGCCCGATCCACAAGAAAGGAGACCCCTCTGATTGCGCCAACTATAGAGGAATAAGTCTCCTTAACATCGCCTACAAAATCTACTCTGCCGTTTTGTGCGAACGCCTGAAGCCTTTTGTAAATAAGCTGATTGGCCCCTATCAGTGCGGATTCAGGCCAGGGAATTCCACCATCGACCAAATCTTCACACTAAGGCAGATCCTGGAAAAAACCAATGAATTTCAAGTCGACACTCACCACCCATTTGTCGACTTCAAAGCCGCATACGACAGCGTAATTAGAGACGAGCTATACAACGCTATGCCTACCTTTGACATACCTGCTAAGCTCGTCAGACTAAGCAGGATGACTTTGGAGAGTGCTCGCTGCTCCATCCGAATCGGTGAACACCTTACCAAAAGTTTTGATGTCAAAAAAGGATTAAGGCAGGGCGATGCGCTGTCGTGTGATTTCTTCAACATCATATTGGAAATGATTATGCAAAAATCACTGGCCAATACAAGAGGCACAATCTATTTCAAATCCTCGCAACTCCTTACATGCGCCGACGATATTGACATAATAGGTAGATCACAGCGAGATGTCAATGAGGCGTTTGCGAGTATTGAGATGGAGGCGGCGAAAATTGGTTTGACGGTAAACGAAGGCAAAACTTAATATCTGCTGTCATCAAAAAAGGACGCTCACCACCGACGTCTTGGCCAGAACGTTTGTATAGGCACATATAAGTCCGAGGTAGCTAAGGACTTCGTCTACCTTGGCTCCGCAGTGACCTGGAACAACGACATCAGTTCCGAAATCAAAAACAGAATCACTCTTTTGGGGTGCCCGTGGTGCAGTGGTTAACATCATCGACCGCCGAGCGGAAGGTCTATAGTTCAATTCGCTTCATAGCCAAGAAAAAAAAAAGTAATTCCTCAACGGACAAAAGTATGCAACGCAGTTGTGAATGGAAAGTTACCAGATGTACTGCTGCAGGCATAACACTCACAGTATATGGTCAACTGGAATTCATCCTGTGCGTATGCAATACGAAGAAGTGCTTGAACGAATTAGTACGGACTACAACCAAAAAAAAAAAAAAAAACGCGGAATTCGGTCGGCTCTCGTCCTATATAGGACAACCACCCCTGAGAGTTAACGAACGAACATCAACTCTTGCCAATCGCTGTTTCTTTGGGCTCAGGAGGCAACTGAGTAATAGAGCCCTCCCCCGAACGACAAATTTGACTCTATAAAAGACCCTTATCATCCCGGTCCTGTTGTACGGCGCAGAAGCATGGACACTATCAAAAGCGGATGAGGAGGGCCGCATCCACAGACCGGAGATGGAGGAGAAGATTCAACCACGAACTTTACGGGCTGTACAGCGAAATGAGCATAGTCAGGCGTCTACGGATTCAACGCCTAAGATGGCTGGGCCATGTAGAGCGAATGGACACCACAGCTCCAGCCCGGAGAGTCTTTGAATCCAACCCCGAGGGACGAAGAAGCAGAGGACGGCCGCACTTAAGATGGCGCACCTCAGCCAACTGGGTGTGCGGCAATGGAAAAGGCTAGCGAAAGATCGTGCTAGTTGGAGGGGCATGTTGGTTGAGGCCCAGGTTCACCTCGAACTGTAGCGCCCACTAAGAAGAAGAAGCAAGATCAATCAACCTGTATCCGTTATCGGATTTGGTGTCGTGTAGGCTATGTTTGCCGATGAATCGTTCAAAGATGCTTTCCTTACTTACCTTACCATTGAAGTCTTCTAGCACAATTTTGATGTCATAGCTGGGACATTTGGCATACGTTCTGTAGAACTTATCTTTGGTGGAGTCATCCTTGTCCTCCGTGGGGACGTGGACGCAGAAAATGTAGCCTTGATACGAATCGTTATGAGGCGTTCGCTCACATGCCGAAAACTTGGGACTTCTTGCCTTAGTCCACCTCGAACAACAAATCCGCATCCAAATAGTCTCTGTCCTCTCTCCCTATAGCAGTCGCCGTAGTAAATATCGCAGTTTTTCATCCGCTTTATACCCGGTCCATTTCATCGCATTTCCTAGTTGCATACTTCTAGGAAAAAATAAAGTCTATTTTGTATGGAGAATTTAAAAAGCTTATATCTTCGGAACTAGACTAGTCCGACCTTAAATATATATATCAAAATTCTTAGAAAAAATCCTAATCTGATATACTGAAATTTCATCAAAATCGGTGAGTATGACCTTTTTCTAAATAATTACCAAAGTCCCATACCGTCGACCAGAACAGGTGAATTTAAAAAGAGATTCTTCTTTTGCAATAAGTCCGGTTTATTTATGTATAAATTTAATGATATTACATTGTTTATGTTTATTAAAAATATTTTATTTGTTTTTTTGTTGTTTTTTTGCATTTTTATTCTTCTTTCATTGTATAATTAACTGAACGCGACGGTCCAACTCTATTTCGCATGCCTTAAACGAATTAAACACAATTTTCAAATGGCCAAACTACATAATCTCTCTCTTGCTCTCAATCGAGAGAATGTACATTATACAGTTATGTAATACATATACATACATATATCTATTTGCATTTAATGACGTAGAAATAAAAACAAAAATGAAAAACAGGAATTAGGAAAATTGAAAACAAAAAAAGGAATTTTTAAACAAATAATACAGAAAACACATGCAAATGATCGGTTTTCTTGTTTTTGTTGTTGTTTTGTATTGTTTTTATATTTTACATCTATTTAATACTCTTAAATGTTTAACGTGTTTATATGTAATTAACGGTAGAAGTTAGGTTTTTCGTTTTTTATTTTTTAATTTATTTTTTTTAAATTATTTTTTTAAAATTTTTTGTTTTTTATTTGTTGTTCTTTTGTTTTAAATAACGAATAGTTGCTGCTGAAACTACGGAATAATAAGTGTATATTTATATCTTTAAATTGTATCTTTTGCTTTTAGTTTTCTGTTGTTTATATCTATTACATCTAAATTACAGATATATCGTTTGTAATATATTTTATTTTTTTTTAAATATAAACATAAGCGCAATCAAGAGTGCCTATTCGTATATAGTATCTGTCCTTCATGTACCTACATATATATATATATTTATATACCTCAAAGCTAAATTGTATCTTTACACAAATATCGTAGAGTTGTATAAGGAAAAGTTGTTCTTTTTTTTTTTCTTTAATTTTTTTTAAGTAGGCATACTAGTGATAGGGATTATATGGGAGCGAAGTAGCTTGAGGGGCTGGGGCTTGGGGGGGGGGGGGGGGAGACACATGTGCGATTAGAAGGTGAAGAAGAAAAAGCTAAATTGAATAACGTAAACATTTACATGCCAGCTCCCGGGTTACTCAACTCGCGCGCAACATTTTACACCACAGTCGCCGCCGGAGAGCGACAGGCCATCACACAATCGCGAACACCCGACTCTGTTCGTTTAACATACATATACACATAGACACATACATGCAGTACATACATATGTATAGTTTAAGCTACTGGCAATCAGTTGCCGTATTCTAGACTAAAAACAAAAAAAAATTTGTATTTACACTATCTCTCAATATCGTGTGTGAACTGCACACGCGTATGCGGCTCCTTTGATCGCTCTACGCTACTACACTAGAGACTAAAAAATGTATATAGTATCAGAATTACATCCTGCTTCACGTTGGACAAACAGTGCACTTCTATCAATCCACTTACTACCCAATATATAGTATTTGAAATGCCGGTCTCGTACCTGATCGAGATGAGCATGGTAATGACCACGATTTGGGTTTATTGTCACACTGTTGGATTGCAAAGATAGGAGCGTGGTGAAGGGGTGGGGGGCGGGTGGGCAAAAGGAAAAAGGAAAAACTTGGCCTGCCAAGCAATTGCACAATACTCATATCTAACTTTTCTTCTTCGAATTCGCCTCTTTAACACCGCAATCGTCGACTTTCTTATTGCCCTTGGCTATTGCCAGAAGTGTTACTAATTTCTTATGCGAATCGCCAACAATCCATCCGTGCTGTTGGTAGTTTTCACTCTCGTCAATATGATCTTCATCGTCATGCGTCGATTCGATACGACCGAAATCTTCATCACTCGATGACGACCAATAGTAGAGCATTTCGGATGCGATTCGTTTGCGTCGACCCTGCGGTCGCAATTGATTTTGACCATCGCCGGTTGATGGTGGTGATTTGTTATTCAATGCATTACGAGCGGCTGTTGTTTCTGCGGCAACTTTTGCTTTTGTCGCTTCTTTCTTATTGGCTGTCGAAGAACCCGATGATGAGCCAGCATCATTCTCAAGTTTCCCCGAAATCGTTTTACGACGATTGCGAAGTGGTCCATTGTTTCCGCGTGATCGTCGATGGAGTTCAGCTTCGAAATCACTTTCCGAATCGTCGGCGACTTTAAGCGGTACACGACGCTGACTTGGCTTCTTAAACGGCGAGTTATTTGTTTTCGCCTCGTCCATGGAATTTCGTTGGCTTTTCGAAGATTTACTTTCTTTTTGAGATTTCCCAACAACAGTTGCTACAGTTGCTTTCGACGAGGGTGCAGGAGGCATCGCGTCGGTTAAAGATTTTTTCTTCGTTTTACTAGTTTTGCTTCGCTTCGAATTCTCTACCGAAGCTGCTCTAGACTTGACCATGTTATTCGCGTTGTTTCTCAAGTTCTTTTGCGGCGAATTGGTGACGGACGAACATTCCTTATCACCCTGAGTGCGTGTGGTTCTTTCCTCATCGACGCTTTTCGTGTTATTATTACTTGGTGCTTCGTTTGGATTTCGATTCTTTGAACCGGTGCTGCTGGTTTTTCTCTTTCGCTTAGTACGCTGTTCCTTCTCCTCGATGAGAGCGATTATGTCTTTCGTGGAGAGAAACTCTTCGAATTCGTCGGAGCTCCAGATTTCGACGAGTTTCTTCGGTCGATTTACCGCACATCTTCGTTGGGATTTTCGTTGACCTTCACCAATTAGCTCGGCTATCTCGGCCGGAGACATTCCTAGCTCGGCGTGCAATTGTGCGATTTCCTTCGAACAGCGTTCTTCCTTGGATGTCGCTGTTGCTTTCTTGTTTGATTTGCTCGCATTGGCTTTGCCCTTACTAGCTGCCTTGGTAGCTGCAGACGATGATTTCTTTTTTGCCGTCTGACTTTCCTTGCTTCGCATGGTATTCGCTGAATTGTCGGCCTTTTCTTCTTTCGCAGCATTCGCCTGAGCCTGACGGTTCTCATTCAAACCACGAAGCGTGTCGAATAGCCGATCGAGCTCTTGCTTCGGTATTTGCTTAGGCGGCTCGGGTGTAAGAATCTTCGGCTTCTCAACTGGGACTTTTGGTTTCGTCTTTGCATTTTTGAAAATGCGATCCATGATGAGGGATTTGTTCTCGAAAGTTTTTGCCGTAAATGCACTCGAATTGCTGCTCTCGCCCGAATTGAGATTCTCGTCCTTATTGTCGTCGTTTTCGTTCTCGATTTCATTTTCGTTTTCCTCGTCGCCGCCACTGATCGAACCGTAGACAAAGTCATCGCGGTCCGAATAGGTGACCGTCGACGTGGTGTTATCATCATTGATTGCCGGCGTTTCCGGCTTTTGGAACTTTATTCCCTCTTGCTCCTCCATGCCGATATTTTTGAACGGTCGCTCGGGAATGATGATGGGTTTCTTTGGGACAGCGTCATTGTCGTCGCATGCCTTGAATGACGATTGAATGGCTTTCGAGATGGGTGTGTTCTCCGAATCATCGAACTCGTAGATGTCTTTTGGAATATTGCTGTTTGAATTTTTCGTCGGCTTCAGGACGATTGGCATGCAGCTATTGCTGTCGTGCACGGGAGCTGGAGAGATTTCCTTGATTGGCGATTTTTCCCTCTCCTTGATCGGCGGTACGTTGTCGATAGCCGCAATTGGCTTGGTCATCTCCTGATGATGGTGCACGGGAACGTCATTGCACTTGGGTGAATTGCATTTGTTGGTTTTCTGATCGGCCTCAAGATGAATGGCTGGCGTGAAGGATGTTAGCGCAGTCATGGGCGTTTCGTTACCCAATGCGATCTCGGCGAGAGTTGTTAACTTGCATCCGGCACGCGGACTGCGTTCTAGAGCGTGCTCCATGTCCAGTCCTACGGTGGGAATGGATACTTTTAAGTTATCGTAACCTTTCATCGCGGCTTTCGTTTTCAGGCGACATGTCGTTATCGTTATGGTAGAACTCTGCGACGACGCCGAATGCAGGGGTGAGATGAAATTCCTGAAAAGAAGACAAGAAACAAGGATACGTATGTATAAGTATACAGAACATTCAACTCACTGTTTCTGCGTGATGGTTACAGCACTCTCCATGCCATGCATGTGATGCGGTCCAAGTTGCGAGGGTTGATTCACGAATGTTCTCGCTGTCAGTGGTGCTACGGGATTGGGTGATACTAGTGAAGCCATCTGCAAGACGGGATTTTCACGAGGTCCATTCGGTCGAAGGGCAGCACTGCCATTACCCTCGTCGTTGGGTAAGTCTGCTTGATCCTTTGCTCCCGAAAGCACATGCATTTGCGCATAATTGACGGGTAAGACGGGAGGTGGTTGCGCGCAAGCTGGATTCGAGTCGGATGAAATATCACTGAATTGGTTGATGTCAATTCGAGGATAGGCGCCACCTTCGCGTTTGCCACCGACTTCGGCTGTCGACTGCTTGATGTAGGAGAAACGTTCGTTAGTAGATTTCGGCGTCACCGGTTTCACATGGAGATCAAAGGCGTACGTTGTAGGTGGTACAATTGGATAGGTCTTTTCGACCAGAGGAGTTTCTGAACCTTTTAGTATGTTGCAGCATTCGTAGAACAAACGCTCGTCGGGATTGAGAGTAAGTCTTGACGAGGTTTTCGTCGAGTAGCGTTCGTAGTTTTGCTCTGGCGAAGAAATCGGTTCGATGCCCGATTGATTGAGGATGCTGTTAGGTGGGATGTATGGAACTTTTGGTTGCACTGGCTTTTCCAATTTCTCGGGCCTTTCGACTTTTTCGGGGTTTTCTGGCTCTACTAACTTCTCAGTTGATTTATTGCCTAGATCCGTTGGCCTTTTCGATGGTGGGGATTCTTCGATGGCAACGTGTGGTGCTGCGACGGGAAATGCACTGGGCGCACCTTCCGGCACTACCATTTGCCAGCCAAACGCAGGTGTTTGGGGAGTTTGAGGTGAAATCGACTGTGATTGACGCTTCGCCTCTTCCTCTTTTTCTTGTTTTTTCCTTGTCGCGTTCAAGTACTCCTGCTCAGAAACCTTGGTCACGTGGGCAAGCGTCTGTTGATGTTTATTGAGTGCAGCAGATTTTGCGAATTTCTTATTGCACAACAGGCAATCGTAAGTGATTGCCGGTTCCATCAGATTGATGTTAGTCTTTTTGGGCTTTCTCGTGAGAAGAACACTCCGTCGTCGACGCCGACGACGACATTTACTTCGCGACGTGTCCTGTGAGAAGGTCGTGTATACACTCATGTCGTCGTCAACATCCATGTCGATCAGATCGGTATTGGTTGCGTCCATGGTGTCCATGTTCGAACGATCGTCGTTGAAATTCGGCGCACTGCGTACGCTCATCGATGTCGAGGGACGCCCGAACGGATCGTCGAGGTCCAGGAATGAGTTTGCCAGATCAAAGCCGTCATTGGCGAGGTTAAAATCCTTATCTTCAGCTGACATTATTTGATCATTGACTCGTTTGGCTATCGCCGTCAGATAGTTGTCGTCCTCGTCATCATCGAAAGCCAGGGAGCTGCGACGACTGGCCAAGTCGTTGCGTTTTTTCGGTGTCGAACGAGCGGTCGGTGTTCGGCTGGGCGCCTCGGCAATAGATCGTCGCCTCTGTCGTAGTGTTGCCAAACGCGATGTGACCGGTGTGGCTTCCTCAACGTCGTCGGTGTGGATGTTTTTGTTGAGCCGTGGATCACGGCTAGATATACTCGATTTCCGATCACCCTGTGTAGGCGGGTTTTCTTTGCTCGCGCTAACTGTGACGTCCAGAGTAGCTGACAATATACTGGGTCGGAGGATGGACGAAGAGTTCTTGGAAGCATTTGTCATGCTGGTTACGAGCGATGGAGCTTCGGGCTCGTCGTTGGCGGGCAAACCGATCGAATTGTTTTGCGTTGATGTGAATAGTCCCACGACGGATAGAGGTGTATCTGTGTTATTGCGCGATTGTGGCACCGCCAAGGCATCATCTTTCTTATCACTATCCAAGTCCTTACTAAGCGTGACAGACTCCAAGCCCGTTCGTAGCTGATTGATGTTTTCAATCTCGATCTTCTTGTCGCGCTTCTTTAGTTGCTTCTTTTTGCTTTTCTTTTGTGCGATCAACAGGTCGTTGTTGAGCGATTTTTCATTGTCGGATGAGACCTGCTGCGGGGGCCCGCGCTGTGACCAACTGTCGGCGGAACTTGTGCGATAGCTGCTGAAGTTCAGTGTTAGTGGCTTATTTTTGAAATCGTCCTTACACAATGGCTTTGAGTTTTTTGCAGTTTCCTGTTCAGCTTTCGGCTGTTTCAACTGCTGTGCATCTATTGGGTCTTTAACTGGTTCCGGTTGTTGCTGATTGACGTCCTTTTTGGGGGCAGGCGGTCTATCTTTGATAGATGGCGGGTCGGCTTTAGCTTTTTTGGGTTCTTTCACCGGATTCGCCTTGATTTCTGGTTCAACGTTGGTGTCTTTTTTGTTTTCCAGGACGTTCTTTCGCTTGGTTGTGGGCATTAGGCGCATTCCAGTTAAAAGTAGATCTTCTCCTTTGCCGTAGGCTAGATTCTCGAGTTTCTTAAGGTCGTCGATACGAGATTTATCGACTTCTTTAAAGCTTTCTAGTAATTGATCGGCTACAATCGCGGCCAATTCGTTTCTTCTCCGTTTTCGCGGTTTTTTATTCGAGTCGTGGTTACTGGCAATTGTCGAGTCTTGGTGATTCTCCGTCGGAGTGGTAGTCGAATCGTCTTCTTCTTTTTTGGTATCATCTTCCGGTTCAGGATTTTGCTGAGTGGTATCATCGCATTGTTGCTTAATCGACTGTCTGTTCTCATCAGCTTGGCTATCGACGGCGTTCTCCTTGTCGATATTCGGTTTATCCGCAGATTTTTCGACTTTTGGCGTATCTGGGTTGGATTTTGGTTGAATGCTTTCGTTGTCGTCATTCTCTTGTTCGTCCTCGCTCACGAAACTCGCTGCTATCTCCTCGACCTCTTTGAGTGCCATTGCAGGTTTATCACTCGGCGGTAACTTGATGTCAGCTTGGTCAGCGGCTTTGTTTCGTCTGCTTCGTCGAGTTGGGAGTGATTTTTGCGACTGTAGAGATGAATCGACGGTGGTTTTGCTCTCGTGTTTGTTGATAGGTTCTGATTGCATATGCTCATTGGTGGTCGTCGGTACGCTGGCAGATGTGATTTGCTCCTTCGGTGTCACCTGAAGTGGTCTGTTGTCAGGTGTGACACTCTCTGAATGGTTCGTTAGAGTCGGTGTGGGCAACGGTAGAACTGAGCACGGCGGAATTGAGCTCACCTCTTGCTTGGCTATGCTTTGCACTGGTTGAGGCTGCGGGTCAGAGTGAGCCACTGTTAGATTTACTAACGCGCTGCTTACTATGTGCGCTACGTCTGGAGTGGTTTGCTCAGAAGAATTTGTAGTTAGAATAGGCGTGTCGGACACTGGTGTTGATGGCACTCTAGATATTGATAAAATTGATGGTATGGGACACTCCCGCGTTACCAGCGTGACTTCGAATGGTTTTTGAGGGAGTTTCTTCGGTGGTGGTGGTGGTGGGTCAGTGGTAAAACTGATATTCGCAGCCGCAGGCGGCAGTGGTTGAGTATTGTTGTTCATTGATATCTCCGGTCTGCTGTTGTTGTTTATTTTCTTTCGAGTCACAGTAATCACCGGCTTGATAGGTTCCTTTGGCTGCACGACTGACGGCCGCTGCTGATTTGGAATTTGCGAGACTTTTGGTCGCAACGATTCACAGAGCATCGGGATTATCTGTGATTGTGAGAGCGGCAGCGGCAATGGAAACGGAATTGGAGGCATTAGAAGGGAAGTCGGCTTGACAGAAATCTGTGGAACCATCACCGGGAATGTCTTTGGATTCGCTTCACTGCCGGCCGATGAGCGTTTGGATTTCTTAGACAGATCCAATGGGACCTCTAGTTCGAATGGCAGCGTTTTATGGGTATTTGTGCAACGTAGCGACGAATCCATCTCGAGAAGGAAATCGTTGGGCGAGCCGGCAATGGTCTGACGCCGTTTACTTATCATTCTTCGCGGAGTGGGTATTTGCGCGGGCGAAAATTGCGGGACGGTTAGTTGTGGAGGTTTGACGCAAGGCACACGAATTGTGTCGGCATTAATGACGCATTGTGGTTTTGGTGGTTTTGGTGGTAGCGGCGGCAGCGGTGGCTTTTGTTCAGGAAGCGATCGTTTCGGAAGATTTTTCAAAATTACTGGAACTGGAGGCGGTGTGGTTATTTCGACCGTGATCACTGGAGGCGGCACACGTCTCACTGGGGCTGGTATGAATTGGTTTAAAGCTGCTGATGATGGTATGTCCTTTGGTTTTGGCATGTCGATTGGATATTCTGGACCTTCTTTTGGCGCGTATTTGGCAGAATGCTTCGTGTGTGGAGGCTTTGTTGGTGGAAGTTCAATAGGCGGCGGTGGCGGAGCTAATATCGGCGCTGTTACTGGAACGATAGCTGATGGCGCAGGTGTAGTTGTCAATATCGGCGCATCGGGGGGTGTGGAAACTGTTTGGGATGTCTTGGCAGTTGGAAGTTTAGCAATTATAAGGTCCGGGATTGGATTTTTTGCAGGTGCTGTTGGAATGACCGGAGCAGCGATCACTGGAGTCACGGTAACCTCATTCGCTTGATCACATTTGACTATTCTTCGCGTGAATGCCTTTCGTTTTGGCAATTTTGTATCGTTATTCTCAATCGCTGGCGCGTTCGTTGCCTCAGAGGCGTTTTGCAGTTTTGCACTTGCTTCTGCAGCTTCTTTACACTCCAGAAAGGGTTTGCCGTGCTTCTCCTGGATCTTACCGGTAAGCATCGCAATGCAGTCGTTGATTTTCTTGCTACGACGTTTTGTTGTTGGACTAACTTGGTTCATGCATGTAATTCGCCCCAAATCCTCTGTACTGGTCGAGAGCTCACGCTGCTGACGGTGTAGATTTTCCATAGATCCTTCGGACTTTAGGCCCGCACTGTCTTCGGTCGACTCTTCGGATAGTTTCTTTGTCTCCACCTCGGTTTCGATGGTTATAACGGGCACTTGACTTTTAGGTTCACTCACCGACGCCTTCTCCTTATCATTTCTGCTCCCGGCAGAGGACGTTTCGGCGACAGTTGGCTTTTTATTCTCCGCCGATGAATTGTCCTCGTTTTTTGTCGATTCAGGTTGGCTGTCGAATGCCAGTTTACGTACCGCAGACAATTTTGCCGGCTTCTTGTCCACTTCTTCCGCGTTGGTGACATCGGCGGTGTTTTCCACCTTGGCACCGAGGAAACGTTTTTTAATTTTCCTCACAAATCGCTTTGTAGTTGCTCCAATCTTTCTCACAATGCCAACCTTCTCCGTCTCAGTCTTCTTTGTTGTTTTGTCCTTATCCTCTGAGTTAGGGTTTTTTTTCGGGACATCGGCTTTGATTCGTGCGGATTTACGATTGGTTTCCAGGATCTTATTGTTACGTAAGACCTTGCCTTTGTCGACGATGGCACGACGCTTGTGATTGCGAAGGAATTTCTTTGACATGGCCGCAAGGGCAGCGGTAGATGATTTGCGCTTGTTGACGGGATTTTGTTGGATTTTCTTGCCGCTTTTCGGATTCAATTTCCGCAAGCGTGGTTTCGTCGCATTCGGAATGATTTCACGACAGACGCGTTTCGGCGGAAGATTCTCGAGCATCTTGCGTATAGAATCGGCTGTAAAGAAAAAGGGAATATGTCAGGGGATAAGGGGAAAAGTAGTCGCTTGAATACATACCATCACTTGGCCGCGGTCTTGGAGTCGAAGGTGACATAGTCGTTTTCTTTTTCGGAGTCTCGTCCGACTCGTTCTCGTCCTTGGCTTCCTTGAGCTTTCGTCGATGCAGTTGAAGAGCCGACAGACTGTGTTTGTTTAGCTGCCGTCGTTTGCGGGAGCCGTAGTAACGATATTTCTTCTTTTTAGCCAGAATCCACGCATAGTCGCCCGAGCAATCCAACATGTGCCGGTAGAGCTCCAGTATACCATGACAATTTCTACTGCACTTGGTACAATCTACCGAAAAGCTATGGGCCACCGCGAGGCTAGGGCTAACCGACTGGGTAGTTTGTTCGTTAAACGACAACGACGATGGTGAGATCGTTTTCGTGTCTGTGTCACAATCATCGCTTAGCTTACTGCTGCTGAGCGTTGTGAAGCTAGCCGTAACCGAATGCAGACTGTCCAAGGACTCCTCCTCATTGCCCGAATTAGCGGACGATTTCGACACAATGTCTTCAGTCTTTTTATTGAGAAGCATCCCCTGCACGTATTCTCTATGCCGACTGAGTGCTTTCAACGGGATGAAAAAGTGCTTATACAGGTTGCCATCGATCAATTCTTTACCCACGATCTCATAATGCGTGGAGTAGACGTGCGGGTGACGGAACATTTTGTGCTCCTCAAGCGCTTTGATCTTATCGAATCGGGCACCACAGCCAAAGCAAATGTAGCAGCGTGGTCGGGCCCATTCGCCGCTCAGCACCACTGTCCGGTTGAGTGCCAATTCGCCCAACGAACACCTCGGAATCAGATTTAAATTCGCCGGAATAGTTCGATTTATAATGCCGCTCGTGCTTGGCTCGTTGTACATACTAGTCGTGGTTAGTTCGTTCGCCAAATAGCATAGTCCTTGATCGGTGATCTCGAGCTTAATGATCGTCTGTTCGTTTTGCTCGACAATGATTTGCGGCAATCGACGACTGTCGAGAATCATATTCAACTGATCGATTTGCCGTTGCTTTTCCTCACGACTACAACTCTCGGTATATTCGATTGTAGCCGAAGTGTGTGTAGTAGTAGCACCGTCATTTGTGGTCACGTCGATTTGCTTGCGCATGATTTCGTGCTTCTGACGCATTGTTAACTGCGTCCACATATCCAATTTGGATAAATCTCTTAAACCAAGCATGGGTTGCTTAATTTTCTTAACTATCTTCCCTCCTTCATTGATATACTTGTACTTCTTGACACTATCCCATTTCCATTTCCACGAGTGCTTGGTAATGGGTCGCTTGATCTTGGTTGTACCGAGATCGGCACCATATTGTTCGGCAGTTAGTAGAGTGGGAAATGCTGTGAGAGCCGACAAGCTAGTCGCTGTATGCATTTCACTGTCGACAATGTGAGGACTTTTCACCACCGTACTTCGTATGGCAGGCATTAGAGGCGGTGGGCTCTGAGGCCGATTGTTGGTTAGATCGTTTCCCAACTTCCCATCTAAATGGCAGCTCAAGTTCGTTCGTACGTTGATTAATACTTTCTCGTAGAAATCTTCGTCGAACGTACAGGATAATGGTTCGATGCGAGTATTAGTTGGTGTTCGAAAGACATTATCGATTGGTTCACTCGAAGTGATCACCCGTCCGACCTTGCTTCGTGTCTTTACACTGACTGGCGTAGGATCGGGCTTGGTGCCATCCACATTCGTCTGACGGCGGCTTCGAATACCCTTTCGGCCGCGTGGTAATCGATTTTGAGTCAATCCCAGTCGAGTTAAAATTGGCTCCTCACTGGCATACAATGACCCGTTCTGACTTAGCGATGTAGTAGACGATGCGGATGTCGAGGAAGTCGAGGTTGAAGGCGCGACTTTAGTCGTTGGCGATGAAGCTTCTGAATTGATTCGACCATTGTCCGGTCCGATTTGTTTGCTCATTTGGCGGCGGTTTTTCGTCGGTGTCATTTTACCAAAATCACCTGGACTTGGTTCGATTTCTGTAGCCGGTGGCGGCGGATTGACATCTTCAGCGAGGTGGGGAGTTTTGCTCGATTGAGCATGGGTACGCTGCACATGATCGTTTAGTTTGGCAGCGTTCTGAAACCTAATTGCACATAACTTACAGCCAAAGTACTTATCTGAATGGAGGTCTACTAAATGATTAAAGAGAGCAGTGAGATCATTTTCTAGGGCGACTGCCTGCAGTTTCGGAGATTTCGAGCAGAACGAACAGCCATTGAACACCGTACCAGTAGACGACGATGGCGATGACGATGACGTCGACTTGGGAGCTGATGAATTTACCCCTGACGACGACGTCGATAATGATGATGATGACGATGAAGATGTCGGCAATGAACCGCCAGCTGATTCCTTGGAGTCTTGCGATGGTAATTGTGAAACGATTGGATTCCTACCGCTCGACCTACGCTCTTTCGATAATGTATGAAATCGCTCGATGTGCCTAGCACGAACCTTGACCGTTGACATCCGTTTATCACAATACAGGCAAAGAGTCTTGCACTGACTCGATAGCTTATCGTCCACCAGTGCATTGTCATCCACATACGGTAGTAGACCCTTGGACGCTGTGTCGATTTTTAAGTTTTCGAGTATTCCCGATAGTCTTTCCAATGGCAGACTGCATATGATCGTGAGCGGCAATTGCTGATGTGAATTACTCGCCTCATGGTTGACTGATTGCGGCGGAGGAATATCATCAATTGGTTTGGAGTTGTTTCCTTTCTTGGCGTTAGGGGTTTTATTCTTTGCTTTGGCATTGTTTGCATTATGATTGGTAGTGAGGGTGGTGATGGTGTTGATGCTTTCTAAACTGTTGCTTCGAAGACCGGCTCGAGCGGGCGAGAGAGCTTTCGACGAATTGGACAAATTCTTGTTTTTGATGAATCTCGATCGTTCGACCCTGACGACAGTCTGCGAAATGGAATGATCGGATAGTGGCAGTGGCGTGCTTTTAGGCGACGCTTTGTTAACTGATCTTTTGATTGATTTAGCCTTTGAAGATGGGGTTCCGTCGATTTTTTCGTCGTATAAATCGGTTTCCGCGGTCTTGGCATTCTCTGCTATGCAAATGGTGAAATCATTTTTCTTGTTTTTCTCTGAGCTCGTTTCTATCCCACCGCGGTGAACCATTTTAATCTGAAACGTTACATGAAGTGTGTTATTCGAAAAATGTCGTCAAGAAAGTGGAATTGTTGGACGAAAAAGGGATGGGGAATGGGAATAGCTCGCGACTGAGATTGGCTGACACGAACGGCTATGAATTGCCTACAAAACGTCGAAAACGATAGTGACCATTGTGGACTTGGTGCCGTAATCCGTCGGACGAGATCGCGGCGATGGAAGAGTATATCCAAGGGCACGTTGGCCATGCTTCGCCAACTGCCTGACGAAAGCGCTCACATCGGGCGTCTCCAATTTAGTAAGAGGAAGCTTTCGAACCCATGAATTCCATGTCGACACGCACCATTTTCTTGTCGACTTTAAAGCAGTGTTTATAGAGACGAGTTATACAGAGCCATGTCATGTTTTAACATTCCTGCCAAACTCGTCGGACCGTGCAGGATGACTATGGAGAACTCTCGCTGCTCCATTCAGATCGGAGGTGAACTAACCGACCCCTTCGATGTTAAAAAAGGTTTTAGACAGCGCGGCGCACTGTCATGTGATTTCTTTAGCATCATACTTGAAAACATCGTGCGGGATTCTGCGGCCAATAGAAGAGGTACGATCTACTTCAAGTCTACACAATTGCTTGCCTACGCAGATGACATTGACGTTATTGGACGGACAAAGCGAGACGTCAATGAGGCGTTCGCAAGCATTGAAGCAGAAGCGGCTAAAGTGGGTCTAAGGGTAAATGGGGACAAGCCCCAATATATGCTGTCATCAAAGAAAGACGCGCAACACCGACGTCTTGGTCAGAACGTCACCTTCGGCAGCTATATTTTTGAAGTAGTCAAGGACTTCGTCTAACTTGGCTCGATAGTGACAAGCAGCAACGACACCAGCGCTGAGATAAAACGTAGAATAACTCTTGCCAACCGCTGCTTCTTTGGGCTGCGTGCAATCTTTGGTTCCGTTTGTGTAAACGGTGAGTGGAGGAGAAGATTCAACCAAGAAGTGTACGGGCTGTACAGCGACATCGGCCTAGTAAGACGTCTACGGATCCAACGTCTAAGATGGATGGAGTCCTCGACTCCAACCCCGAGGGACGACGCAGCAGAGGACGACCGCACCTAAGCTGGCGCACACAGGTGGAAGGGGACCTCAACCAACTGGGCGTGCGGCATTGGAAGCAGTTGGCCAATAAATCGTGCCGGTTGGAATGGCTTGTTGATTGAGGGCTTGGTTCACCCCAAACTCTAGCGCCATATAAGTAAGTAGTTAAGTAAGCTTTCGGACGACATCACGATTTTTTTTTGTAATTAAGAGACTAGTGCTAACAAATATCACGGGGCACTGCGACCTTTAATGATCTATTGTGCCTACTAGCTGATTAGACGAGGAGCTTATCCACTTCTTCAATGAAGTTGAGAATGTCTCTCGTAGGAGCGAAGATTATCCCCTCAGGAGTCATCATTTCACTGAGAAAAATACGCTTCTAGAGATGGCAAAGAGCAGCACACTCATGCAGTATGTGCTCTGCAGTCTCTTCGTCCTCAAGACAGAGTCGACACTCAGTTTCAGACGAGATGTTCACTTTATTGCGATGATATCTCAGACCACAGGGTCCCGTCAGGTACCTGACAAGTCTTCTGATATCTACTCTATCAAGTGTGGGTATGTTAATAGAGTGCTCGTTCAGGGGTCCTATAAATCGTTTCGATCGATAGAGTCTCCGAACGCTGTTCCAAAAGGATAGATATAGCGAATTTTTTCCACTTGTCTAAGAAAAAGTTAATCTTAGACTTGGGAGTGCCGCAAAAAGGTTCAGGACCTATGTATCTTTCCCTGGAACCTTTCCTGGCGAGTTGACCGGCGATTTCATTGCCCTTAACACCTTTGTGCCTTGGAACCCATCAGAGTTTGATTTTGTTTCTTTTATCAAGGTCTTGTAGGGCAACATGGTATCCCTTAACGGTTTTTAAATTCATGCTATACGAACTCAGCACTTTAAGCGCTGCTTGGCTATCAGAGAGTATATTGATGGTTTGGTTACTCCTCTTATGCCAGTCTCGTAAGTTTATTTATATGAATCATTCTGCTTGGAAGATACTAGGACTCATTTCCAGGGCCTTCGAGATTTTCCGATTTGGTCCAAAGATGCCGGCGCCAACGCCAGAAACCATCTTGAAGCCATCAGTGTACCATCTAAGGCCTTTGACTATAAGCAAGGGATCACAGGTTTTCCAAGCTGGGCCGTTTTGGGATCAATATCTCAAATCCCTTGTCGAAGGTAAAGGTGTGTGGTAATTCGTCCGAGACCGTGGTAATCATATAAAGCTCAGGAAGACGTTGCAGGATGGACATGTGACCCATACCATCCTGCTTAAAAATGAATAATGCATATGATATAGAAGATGGGCAAACACATTTCTAACTCGGGGAGTTTCCGATCGATAAGTCTCCTTCCGAGTATCAACAAGGTCTTCGAGAAGGTAATCCACAGAGCCCTGTCTAAAAGGCTTGAAGATAAGACCACCATTCCGGATAACCAATTCGGTTTCAGGGCAGGGTATGACACTTTACATGCCGTGTCGAAACTGGTCTCGGATATCCAATGGAGTAAATGCAATAACCAATGCCTACAACTTGACTCCAGGGTCAAGTTAATCTGCTACATGGCCTTAATCAGGCCTATGATTAAGCCATTGATGTCCCGCTTGATTTAATGTGAATGCCAGCTCGGTGGAAAGAATTCAGATGTTTGAGAGACAATGTCTGAAGATTTGTATCGGATAACACAGAACACCAGAACGATTTTAGAATACAAGCAAGTGGTTCAAAATGATATTCAAATCCACCATCGAGGCAGTGAATCTCTAAACGCCTTCCAGACATTTCGTGACCGTCGATAGGGTGGTATATGTAAGGTGAATTGGGATGCAGGATGAATGGTATTATGCAATGCAAAGGCAATCGAGTGCCATGGTATTCAATGCTTGCAAGCCAAATAAACAGAGAGCGACCTTCTAAGATGCCCATTGAAAACGACAACATAATGGCTACGAAAGACCAGATGAACCCTTTTATGCCCTCCAAAGACAGACTAGGACAACGCAAAACGACACGCCGAGTCTTAGTTAATATTATACGCTCGAGTCTACAGAAACGTAAGCACACCACCACATGCCATACTTGCCCCCCGGGCAACCATGAGATGCATCCATGGTCCGGAAAACGTCAACAAATCGCCGGCCACCAGTATACTTGTGGAACCAGGAGATAGCAGAGCTACGCAGCAAGTGTCATAGAGCGAGAAGACTGTCCCAGCGATCCAGAGGTTTGTCCTCTAATCAGAACCTACAAGCGCAATACAGAGATGGACGTAGGGATCTGAAATTGACCATTAGGAGAAGCAAAAATAACAAATTGAAGGAGCTCTGCGAGCAAACAGACGTAAATCCTTGGGGTACCGCTTACAGGACTGTCATGGCAAAAGTCAAAGGCACCACCAGGGCACCCTCGCCCTCATTCCCTTTCCTAATGAAGAAAATACTCGTAGTGTCAGCACTATTTATACCGTAAGGAACGATAGAGCGTACAGAAGCACCCCAGGATGAATAAGAAGTCACAACTATCACGGAAACTGAACTCCCAAAGGTGTGCAAACATTTCGAGGACAATGAGTCACCTGGGCTAGATGGCATTCTAAATAAGGCCCTTAAACTAGCCAATAAACCAAACACGGGACCATTCCTAGAAATATAGAATAAGTGCCTAGGTTAGGTTAGGTTGACGTGGTAGGCATAAGCCACACTTAGGCCGAAGCCGGCCCATTGTGATACCACCTGGATCAGGTTACCCTCAACCGCTATCTGGAAACCAACTGGTGCTTCTAATAAAGCGATAAGTGCCTAATCGAAGGCATCTTTCCAGACCAATGGAAGAAACAACGCTTGGTGCTGCTGCTAAAGGGAAAAAAAAACACCAGAGGAGCCGTCGTCATACATACATACATACATTTTCAGTGGCCCGCATGTTCCACTAAAAGAGTAGCGGGGGTAATACGTGCACGCGGGATCTCCAGACCACTCAATCCTCCGCCATCGACTCTTACTCATCACGAGCTATGCCCAAGCGCACCCAGTCGAGTTTTTGAACTTCGTCCAACCACCCCGCCCTGGGTCTGCCAAGCGGTCGCCTGCCTGATGGTAATGCATCCAAGGCACGCTTCGGAAATCGTGATGATGGCGACATTCGTCTCACTCGACCAAGCCATCAAAGCATAGCCCTTTTCGTTCGGAGAAGCAACTGCTCACCATTGAGCTCCCCGCGCACTGCCGTATTTCTCACCCTACCCGGCGAGTAACTCCCACAACATCACGAAGACATCTCATTTCGGAAGCTTTTATTCGCGATCTTATTCTTTCGGTCAATACCCAAATTTCATGACCATAGGTGAGAGTTGAAACAAAAACAGAGTTAAAAAAAGCTAAATTGGCTTCGACACCAAGCTCGGTCTTCCTGATTACAGATCTTCCAAGCTGTTTCAAAATTGACCCAGCTTGGCAAATCCTACAGGAAAGCTCAGTATTACTCCTCCCATCACTCGTGAAGAAGACCCCGAGATTCTTAAACTTCTCCACCTGCTTCAATGGGACTCCACTAACATGTAGAGTGCATTGGACAGGTGTTCTGGAAATAACCATAACCTCGGATTTGTCCACGTTAACCCTCATTCCAGCATAAGCACATACGGCCACAAGCCTATCTGGCGCGCGCTGGAGCTCCGTCTGGGAGGATGTGAGGACAACTAAGACATCTGCAAAAAGAAGATGGCTTACCCTCTACTCTCCCAATGTGAAACACTCCTCACCACGACTGCGCTGCAACATCCAGTCCATATATATAATGAAAAGGAGAGGTGACAAGACGCACCCTTGACGAAGTCCAACGCCAACGTGAAAGGTGTTGATTTACTACCGTTAACCCGAACGCAGCAGGACCATCAATCCCGTACTCCTGCAGAACACTCCAGAGTTTACCTCGAGGAACTCGGTCATACGCCTTTTCAAAACCTACAAAGCAGCTTTAGATTGGTTTGGCCTACTCCCAAGCCTTCTCGAGTACCATACTTAGAGTGAAAAACTGGTCGGTTGTACTTCTGCCGTGGCGAAACCCGCACTGTTGATCCCCTATCCTGGATTCGACCATAGCTCTAGAACGCGCCTTCAACACCTTAGCGTATACTTTACCGGGGACACTTAAAAGAGATATGCCCCTATAGTTGGAGCACTCTTTTTTATCCCCCTTTTTGAAAAGAGGGACAATCACCCAGGCTACCAATCGCTAGGTGTCTCACTGCATTCCCTGGCCACCTTAATGACATGAGAGAGCCATAATACTCCCTCTTTACCCATCGCCTTAAGCATTTCTGGCCGAACTTCATCCACACCGACGGATTTGCCAACTTTTAGCTATCCAATCGCTAAAATGACTCCCTTCACCGTTGGACTATTCTCCACCCCACTCAAGACCATAGGCATGTCACCCTCAGCGCCCGGTTCGGGATTGAGCAGCTCCGAAAAGTGCTTGCTCCACCTGCGTAAGACGTCCATCTCATTGGAAAACAACACACCATCTTTGGGTTTAACTCCTTTGATTATGTTGAATTTCCTTCCTCTGAGCCGGCGAATGGTTTGCCAAAACACCTTTTTCGCAGATCTATGGTCGCCTTCGAACTTCTCGCCGATCCCCTTCCAGGACTGCTCTTTAGCTGCTCGTACAGTCAGTTTGCAAATTTTTCACGGGAAGCCGAGTCCCCCAAGAGAATCAAGTCCCTGTAGGCCTTCTTTTTCTCTTTAATGGCTTCTTTAACTCCTGGTGTTTTAAATCACGCAGTTCTTTTCTCACGTGCAGAGGCAATGGCAGCTGTTGAAGTAAGATACAGCTTACACAACACCAGGTGATGATCAGTTGACAGTTCAGCCTCTCTCAACACATGAACGTCACAAACCATCCGTTTGTCAACGATTTCTGTGGAAGACTCCGACGATACCAGGTATATTTATCACCGTTCCTCCCAATCACACTCCCCCGTGTCGTTACATCCACACCCACGTGGGCGTTGAAGTCCCCCATCAAGATATAGGAATCCATCTCAAGCACCCTATCAAGGGCAGCATTAACTTCATCCAGGAAAGTCGCATACTCTGACTCTAGATTCGGTGCATACACCTGCACCAGAGTCAAAGTTAATCTTTCAAGCTTGAGTTTTAACATCGCGACTCTCCCTCCTAATGGTATCCACCCCAATACCCTGTCTGCCAACCTGGGACTTATGAGTATTCCCACTCCCGGCTGTGAAGACATTTGGGGTGCAACTCCCGAAGAGATACCTACGATATCTAACCGATACCTGGCAGCTTCCTCAACCAGCTCGAGATGCTTTCCTGTGAGCGATGAGACGTTCCATGTGCCCATCCTAAGTCGATGCCGTTGTCCGTCGCCTTTTACTTCCCGCATGCACTGGTTAGTGCATGGCGTGCATTCCTTCCGCCTCCGTAATGGCTCACGAGGCCACTGCCGGGTTGCTCG
The DNA here is from genome assembly GCA_951905685.1 of Eumerus sabulonum. Lineage (NCBI taxonomy): Eukaryota > Metazoa > Arthropoda > Insecta > Diptera > Syrphidae > Eumerus > Eumerus sabulonum. Next base: position 71,874,391 of record OX645062.1, read on the forward strand.
TGACTTCTTCGGGCTAAGCCCGACCGGCTGCCACGCGGGACAGACCGGCCACCAGACGCTCGCACACTGCCACTATTTAGGCCTGGCTCCGAATGGGGCATATTAGAGCAAGCAGTTTCTGAGGCAGGTCCCCTTTTTGTCATCCAGAGGGGTTTTGTGCTTCGTTAGCCAGGTTTGAGCTGTACGAAAATCAATACGCACACCCCAAACCTATTGCCCGCCCCGTACCTCGAGGAGGTCAGCTGCCGGGGGGCCGGGGTGAGCCGTCGTCATACCATCCCATTTGCCTATAAGATACAATGGGTAAGATACTAGAGAAAATGATAGCCAACAAACTCGAGGTGGCGATAAATGAAGCCGGGGGCCTTTCAGGCGAACAGTACGGATTCAGCCCGTTCTACAATCGATGCTATACGGAGGGTAACCACAGTTCTGGAAGAAATTATTCCGGGCAAGAGATGGGCAGGAGGCGCAAAGAAATACGGTGCTGTGATAACCCTGGACACAGGGGACAAAATGTACACTCACTTAGAGAAAAGATGGTGCCAGGATTCCTCAGCAAAATAATTGAAAGCTATTTCGAGAAACGATATCTTTCCTACGATACCGACGACGGAGTAATGCAGTACGACATATCTGGGGGAGTACCACAAGGATCGGTGCTAGGTCCTATTCTGTGGAACGTAATGTATGATGGAGTTCTGATGCTGGAAATTCCCAATAAGGCAAAAATCATAGGCTTCCCTGATGATATTGCAATCGTAGTAGCAGCGAAACACTTGGAAGACATAGGGAACGAATGTATCAGAAAAGTGAGACGCTGGATGTCAACAGTCGGGTTAGAGCTCGCCGATCACAAAACAGAAGCAGTACTTGTAAGCAGCTGCAAGAAAAGGGAAACAATCACCATCAGGGTAGGCGATCAAAATATAATGTCCAAACCGTCTGTCAGATACTTAGGTGTGATGATTGACGCTAGGCTCAGCTACAAGGAACACCTTGAAAAAAGGGGCGATAAAGCAGCTCAGGTGTGTGCTGCCTTAACCAGAAAATGGCAAATATCGGAGGCCCCAGACAGCAAAGGAGACTAGTTTGGTCAAGAGTGGCGCAGTCAATTATTATGTACGTGGCACCAATATGGGCAAAGGCGATGAAAACTAAATCCCACTCAAGAAGAGTAAATTCCACCAATCACTGCTTCCGAGCCTATCTTTACAGGCTTGACCTCCATGAATCTCCTATCTGTGCAAATAGTAGAGAGGCTACAGAAGATGCAGAACACGTGCCCACAGTGCCCACATTTCGAGGCAGAAAATAAATATCTCGAAGGTAAAATTGGAGAAACCCCGACTTCCGACATATGCTGACATCGAGCGAAATATGGGATGCTATGAAAGAAACCGCAGCGGGAATCATGAAGGAACTCCGGCGTCTGAAGACAAACAGGGAGAGCAACCAAAACCAAACGGCAGCTCCATTGGAACAGGAAACACCAATTAGAGAAAGAAGAGCATATAGTGCAAACCAGCCCCGCGAAGTAATACCTAACAGCAGTCCCGCAGGGAGGGTGGTTGAAGGGTGTGGTAGACGTATTTCTGGCATCGATTATTCAGGCTTGCGAATCGTACATGCCAGTAGCCCGGGCTACCGCATCAAAGTTATTCAAAAGCACGCCATCACCGCCCGAATGAAACAACGATACTTCGTTTGATACGGTGTTGTATCGACGCCTGGCAGGCCAAAAAGTATTCACCGGTGATGATCACATGAATTGGTCATGTCAGGAGTCAATTTGTTGCGAACCATGCACAAGAGCTTGAATTGGATTGGACCTTTATACGAGGTCCAATCCACACGAAAGCTCGAGTCAACTGAGCATCATTCGTGTCATTTGTTTACTTATATACTCTACCAGCACCGTTCATATTCAGCGATGAAGCACGTTGACTAGAACGGTGAACAACGAAAACTGTAGTATTCGGGTCAAGGGCATCTAAACATCGATGCCTGTTTGGTGGCCTCGTGGTCAAGAGGCATATTCTCCTTCTTATGTGACGCTACAGTTCGCGTTACACCTGGGCCTCAACCAACAAACCTCTCCAGCCAGCACGATATTTTGCCAGCTGTCACCAATCGCGCGCACCAAGTTTCTTGAGGTCCCTCTCCACCTGTATGCGCCATCTCAGTCGAGAACGTCCTCTGTTGCGTTGTCCCCCCCATGGCTCAGGTTCAAAGATTTTCGGGCCGGAACTGTGTTGTCCATACACTCTACATGGCCTAGCCATTTCAAACGCTGTATCCGTAGACGCTTGACTACGCGCATGCCACCTTACAACCCGTGCAGTTCTTTGTCTGTCTCCTTCTCCATATGACAGCAACGCAAACAAGACCAAAATCACACGCACAATTTTTCTCAAGAGCTTCCTCATCCGTTTTCAATAGCGCCCAGGCTTCTGCGCCATAGAACAGGACGGGGATGATTAAAGTGTTATATAAAACCCTTAGAGAGGGCTCTATTACTCAATTATGTCTTGAGCCGAAAGAAACAGCGATTGGCAAGAGTACTTGTTATTGTCCCTATTTATTGCGGAGCCGAGGTAGTCGAAGTCCTTTTCTAGCTCAAACTCTTTGGTGCCCATTGTGACGCTCTGTCCGAGACGTCGATGTTGAATGTCCTTCCTTAATGACAGCAGATACCTTGTTTTGCCCTCGTTTACCGCCAGACCCATTGTAGCCGGCTCCGCTTTAGTGTCATCATCAAACGCTTCATTGACGGCTCGATGTGTTCGACCAATCACGTCAATGTCATCGTGCCTCTAGTGTTAGCCTGGGAGTTTCGCACGAACTTCTGAAGTAAAATGTTGAAAAAGTCACATGACAGCGCGTCGGTTTTTGCAAAAAACGTTTTTGACATTCGAGGTCTCGGTGAGTTCGTCGCCAATCTTGATGGAGCTGCGAGAGTTCCCCCATCGTCATCCTGCACAATCTGACGAGTTTGGTAGGAACGTCAAACCTAGAAATGACACTGTACAGCTCGTCTCTATGCACACTGTCATAAGCTGTCCAAAAATAGGTGGTTAGTGTCGATTTGCATTTCTTGGATCTTTTCCGGGATCTGCCGTAGTGTGAAGATCTGGTGTATCGTGGACTTCCCTGGCCTGAAACCACATTGATAATGGATTTTTGACGGACGGTTTCACGCGTTGACACAAAACGGCAGAGAGGATCTTGTACGCGATTTTAAGGAGACTGGTCCGTTGGCAGTTGGTGCAGTCGAAGGAATCTCCTTTTTTACGGACCAGACAAACGACACTGAGATTCCATTTGTCGAGCATGCTTTCCTCCGATCATATCTTACAGATCATCGTCTAAGTAGGAGGACGGAATTCCTGTCCATTGTCGTCCAAGGTGGGTGTTTAATTCAATTTTCAATTAAACAGGATCACACTGTCCCAGTGTTCCGCCGGCACAAAACAAGCTGAGTGCGTCCCGCCTCTGTTGCTACAGGGACTTTCATTAAGCGTTTCCTATCTTTAAATTGAAATACAGCAAAGTGTGTGTGCGATATCATCGAAGTTTTTTATTCGTTTGCAAGGCCTATCGATGCCATTAACAAATTTCGTTCAAAAGTCCGCCACGGCTTTTCTGGGTGGCGCGCATCGGAAATTTTTTCAGGACTCTGGTGCACAAATCAGGCTGATTTTGACCGATGGCATGGGTTATGGTTTGTGGCTATTCGCATAGACCTGCTACTTCAGAAAAAGTTTAACGGGGCCAAATCGCACGATCCACGTGAGACGACCATGCTTTCGAATCGCTCGAGCAGAGTTTTCAATGTGACGTGAGCTGTTTGGCATGTAGCGCCGTTCTGTTGAAACCACATGTCGATGGTGTCCATCTCATCCAAATCAGACCAAAAGAAGTTCGTAATCATAGACCTATTGCGTTCGCCCTTGGCGGTGATGGCATGAACAACGTTGTTCTCAAAGAAATATGGACCGATAACGCTGCCAGCCCAAAATCCAAACCAACCAGTGACTTTCTAGGATTGGTATGGTCCCAAATCCGACAATATTGTATGTTGACATACCTATTTATCCAGAAATGGGCCTCATAGCCGAAAATGATTTTTCAATGAAAATTACGGTCAGCTTTCAACTGCTCCAGAGCCCATTCATCGCGCGGTGTCAGTGTGATGTTGTAGAAGCGATGGAAGAACAGGTGAAAGGAGTTGTCCTTAACATGCTGTCAAGGAAAAACCGATCCGTCGCTCACCACCTAGGGCAAATTATAACGGTTTAAAGCTATCATTTCGAGGTGGTTAAGGGTCTTGTCTACCTCGACGCAAACGTAAACTCCACAGACGACACCACAGATCCGGCTATGGGGTGGCCGTAGTGCAGTGGTTAACATCATCGACCGTCGAGCGGAAGGTCTATAGTTCAAATTCAAAAAAGTATGCAACGCAGTTGTCAATGGAAAGTGACCAAACGTACTGCCGCAGGCATAACACTCACAGTATACCTACGGTCAACTGAAATTCATCCTCTGGGTATGCAATATTAACACCAAAAGTGCATAAACGAATTACTGTGAATTATAACCAACGCGAAATTCGGTCGGCTCTCGTCCTATCTAGGACAAACCACCCCTGAGAGTAGTAAACGGACATCTTCGACCCATTAACCATTGCACTCCGTTCAGGTTGTGTTTGAACCTGCGCGAAACTCTCCCTCTCCCTGTTACCTTTGCTCGCACAACGTTCACGTTATAAGGCCTTAGCCTTTAGTGCGGGTGTAACTATACAGAAAAAAAAAAAACAATAGAATCGCCCTTGGCAACCACTGCTACTTTGGTTTGCCCAAACATCTTGGGTCAATGTGCTGTACAAAGATGTGGATGTAGTCCGGGAGGCAAAGATCCGTCGACTACATTGGCTCGGTCACATCGAGCGCATGAACACCAACGCTCCTGCTAAGAGAGTCTTCGACTCCGAGCCTCCTGGTTCGAGAAGAAGGAAACCGAACCTCCGGTATAAAGACCAAGTATTCGGGGAAGCAAGACAACTTGGTCTTGATAACTGGAAGCAGCGTGCCCGAGATCTTTAAGGATGGAACGCAGCAATAGCTCAGGTTCAGTTCCTCCATGGATTGCTGGCCTGATAAGTAAGTGAATAAGTAAGTTCATACACAAATCCGCTGGTCCAGATGGTATTGCCCCAATAGTTCTGAAGACGTGTTCTCCTACTCTTGCAAAACCACTGCGTAAGCTTTTTCACCTTTCCTACTCTTCTGGACTCTTTTCGAGAAGGTGGAAAACAGCATTTGTCCAGCCTTTATCCAAAAAAGGCGGGTCCAGCCTTTATCCAAAAAAGGCGGGTCCAGCCTTTATCCAAAAAAGGCGGATCTTCTTCTCCCTCCAATTGCTAACCCATTGCACTAACATCCCTTCTTTCCAAGGTCATGGAAACGCTGATAAATCGTCAGCTAATGAAATATCTCGAATCGCTGAAGCTCCTCAATGACCGGCAGTATGGTTTCCGCAGCAACAGATCCACTGGTGATTTGATGGCATATCTCGCCGAAAAATGGAATCGCTCCCTTCACCAAGCGGGTGAAAGCAAAATACATATGTAGTTGCACTAGATATTTCGAAAGCATTTGACAGGGTTTGGTATGAAGCCCTTTTGTCGAAAATGCGTGCTTTCGATCGATGAGGCTCTTCTTCAATGGAATAGAAGCTACATACCTTCCGAATAGTTCAACTCAAGTTGTTTTGGACGGATTCAAGTCTGACATCCATTTCTCAAATACTGGTGTTCCCGAGGGCTCCGTCTCATCTACGACACTGTTTCTCTTCTAATCCATTCCACTCCTTCGCTGACGACAGTACCCCTAGCTCCTCATATTCGTTCACTACTTTACAACCTTGATCTTCGGATATAAACAGTGAGCGGGAACGTATGTTAAGCTCATTAAATTCCGATATCGACACACGTTGTTGTCTATGGTCGTTTACCTTCAATTCCTGGATCAGTTAAATTTTGTACGGCTGTAGGCCCAAGGGGGAGCCGTGGCGCAGTGGTTAGTGTATCGGACTCTGACGCACGATGAGCGAGTTCAGATTCCGATAACATCAATGCCATCGAATGTTTATTTCATGACGTCCCCCCTCGGCGGGGTACTGGCAAAAGCCCCAGTGGTACACTTGCCATGAAACAGCTTCTCGACTCACGCCTTACGCAATTGGCTGTAAACTGTAGGTCCCTTTCACCTGTGCAAAAAATAAATAAATAAATCACACAGAGCTTGGCGCTGACCTTTCATGGGCTATAGCGCCACCAAAAGCAAGAACAGGCCCAAGTCACGACACAAAATTCGTCAAGTTGTGCTCTGTGAAAGACCTTGTGAGCGACGTGAAATCGACTGCCTCGGTTTCTCTTGCACATTCTCACGGACAGCGGCGTTGTTTTCGGCAACATACGGGTATTGCTTTATCGTATACTGAGCCGGTGGACAATGATCTTCGGCTCTGTACGTGGAATGTTAGGTCCCTAAACAAGCCACGGGCAGCCGAACACCTTGCGCACGCCCTAGACCACTATAAAGTGGATATAACCGCCATCTAGGAAATGCGATGGAATGGACCGGGTGTAAAGCGGATGAAAACTGCGATAACGATTGTTTGGATGCGGATTTGTTGTTCGAGGTAGACTAAGGCAAAATGTCCCAAAACGCCTCATAACGATTCGTTTCAAGGCTACAGTTTCTGCGTCCACACCCCCACGGAGAACAAGGATGACTCCACCAAAGATGAGTTCTACGATCTCCTAGACAGAACGTATGCCCAATGTCCCAGCTATGATATCAAAATTGTACTAGGAGACTTCAATGGTAAATTGGGTAAGGAAAGCATCTTTGAACGAGTCATCGGCAAACATTAGCCTACACGACACCACATCCGATAACGGACAAAGGCTGAATGATCTTGTTACGGGGCGAAATTTCCTTCTAGCCATTACGCACTTCCCGCACCTCAATATACACAAAGGCACCTGGCGGTCGCCAAATCAACAAAATCACTAACCAGATTGACCACATCGCGATCGACGTCAGACACTCCTCCACTATTCTTGATGTTCGAACTTTCCGAGGAGCTAACATCGACTCGGACCACTATCTAGTAGTAGCCAAGATGCGCTTACGGATATCACGAACGCAGCGGAGTAGAGTAAGAATACAAAGTTATGACGTCGGAGAGCTACTATCGACAGAAACCGCTCGTGCTTTCAACGATCGCGTCTCCCTTAAGCTCTCTAATACACCTCAATCCTCCACGCTATCAATAGAACAGCAGTGGAGCCTTTGCAAACAAGCCCTGAAAAGCTCTGCATCTGAAGTTTTGGGTTTCAAGGCTCCACCACGAAGGAACACCTGGTTCAATGACGAGTGCAGAAGGATTCACACAGCGAAGCAGGAGGCATATAAAGCCTCGCTTCATAGAAGATTAGGAGCAGCTCGTTAGCCCTCAGGAGAAAGAAGAAAGAACACGAGAAGCGCGCGATTGGGAACTTAAGAGGTGTTACTGCAGGCATGAAGTTCGCAAGTTTTATCAATAGATAAAGCGAACATGCCAAGGTTATAAGGCCAGAACGGAAGCCTGTAGGGATGAGAACGGACACCTAGTAGTAGAAACGCAGTCGATGCTGACAATATGGAAAAACCAATTCTGCAGACTGTATAACGGCGATGTTAGTCAATATGCCGCTGTCAGGCAGAATGATCCATTTCTTAACGACGAAGACCGCAGAGAATTCCGTCCCCCTGACCTCGACGAAGTTAAGATTGCCTTATGGAAACTCAAGTCGAATAAAGCCGCTGGCGCAGACGGACTGTCTGCTAAGCTCTTCAACGCAGCTAGGGATGACCTAATTGGGAGCATGCACCAGCACATCTGTAAGATATGGTCAGAGAAAAGCATGCCCGAGGAACGGAGACTCAGCATCGTATGCCCAATCCACAAGAAAGGGGACCCCTTTGACTGCGCAAACTACAGTGGAATAAGTTTCTCTGCCGTTTTGTGTGAACGCCTGAAGCCTTTTTGTAAATAAGCTGATAGGTCCTTATCAGTGCGGATTCAGGCCAGGAAAGGCCACCATCGAATAAATGTTCACTCTACGGCAGGTCCTGAAAAAAAACCAATAAATTTCAAGTCGACACCACCACCTATAGACGAGCTATACCACGCTATGTCTACCTTTGACATCCCTGGGTAGGCGGCAATGAAAAAGGCCAGCTAGTTGGAGGGGCATGTCGGTTGAGGCCCAGGTTCACCTCGAACTGTAGCGCCCGTTAAGAAGAACTGCGAACAGTCCTCCCGGTAGGATTATGGCGACCGTCCATGGAGATTTGGCCGAACAGACTGAATAAACGACAGCCAGTTTGACAGATATGGCTTTAACAGTATAGCCGCCGTCAACTGTCAAGGCTGAGAAGTCCCTAATGGAAGACCCTATAGCAGTGTTACATATAGGGGTACCAAAGTCTTATCTTACAAATAGCTCCTACGTAAGTTACTTGTTTGGTAATACCATAGACCAGTGGACTCCAACGAAAAGCAGAAGCTTAAACAAGTCGAATAAGCAGCAGTATGAAATGGACTCCATGGACTATGAACAGTGAGGCCGTTGTGCATGATATTCGAAAAAGAAACCTTTGAGTAAACCGCGATCATCACTGTTATATCAATAGGACATGATCATTATCAAGTCGTATGTTAAGACTTGCCGACCAACTTGCGGAGGCCCTAGACTGTTATAAGGCAGATATTACCGCAATCCAGGAAGTGCGATGGGATGGACCGGGCAAAAAGAGGATGAGAAACTGTGATATCTACTACGGCGACTGCTACAAGGAGAGAGGAGAACGCTTACTCGGATGCGGATTTGTTATTAGACTTAGGTAAAAAGTCCTGGGCACCCGGCATGTAAGCGACCGCCTCATGACAATCCGCATCAAGGCTGAATTCGCAAACATCAGCCTAATTTGCGCTCACGCCCCTACCATGGACAAGGATGACGCTACAAGAGACGACTTCTACGACCTCCTGTTAAAATCGTACTGGGAGACTTTAACGCGAAACTGGGCAAGAAAGTCGCTTTTGATAGAGTCATTGGCAAGCACAGCCTACACAACACCACATCCGGAAATGGATTTAGGCTGATAAGACTTCGCAACGGGGCGAAATATTCTAGTTAGCACGCGTTTCCCACAGCTCAACATCCACAAAGGGACTTGGCGATCTCCGGATCAATCAACCGTCAACCAGATTGGCCACACAGCGATTGATGGCAGGAACGCATCCGACATTCTGGATGTGCGAACTTTTAGAGGAGCCAACATCGACTCGGACCACTATCTTGTGGCAGCCAGGTTGCGACTGCGAATATGCCTGGCCCAGAAAAACCGAGTAAGGCCAGCGGCATACAACGTCGCAATGCTACAATCGCAAGAGACCGCCAGAGCATATGCCAATCGCTCAGACCGTACAACACCAATGGACACGTTGTCACAAGCCTTAGAGAGTACTGCTTCTGAGGTACAGCCACCAACAAGAAACCCATGCTTTGACGACGAGTGTAGGATGGCACACGCAGCAAGCCTATCAAGAGGCGCTGCATAGAAGGACGAGAGCTGTTCGGGAGCATTATGAGCAGAAGTGGAGGGAAGGCATAAGCTTCTCAAAACAAAAAAAGGGAGCATGAGAAGCTCGCGATCGTAGAGATGGGGAGATGCTATCGCGGGAATGACGTTCGGAGGTTTTATCAACAAATAAAACAAACATGCCAGGGTATAAGGCCAGTCTTCCGCCTGCAGGGACAAAAATAGAAACCTAGTAGTGGATTCAAAGTCGGTACTAAGAATCTGGAAAGACTACTTCTGCAGACTGCATAACGGCGATGACGAAACAAATCCCGCTGTCAGGCAGAATGACCCTTTCACAGTGGACGATGATAGCAGAGAATTCCGTCCCCCTGATCAACAAAGCTGCTGGAGTAGACGGACTACCTGCCGAGCTCTTTAAGGCAGCTGGAGATGACCTGGTTGGGAGTATGCACCTGCTCATCTGTAAGATATGGTGAGAGGAATACATGCCCGATGAATGGAATCTTAGTATCGTTTGCCCGATCCACAAGACCCCTTTGTCTGCGCCAACTACAGAGGTATAAGTCTTTTGAGCATCGTCCATATTAGTGTGGTTTCAGGGCCGGGAAGTCCACTATAGATCAATTATTCACACAGCAGCAGATCCTGAAAAAAAACAAACGAGTTCCAGACCGACACCCACCACCTGTCGACTTTAAGGCTGCATACGATAGTATAGAGACGAGCTATACAACACCATGTCTAGTTTTGACATCCCTGCCAAGCTCGTCAGATTGTGCAGGATGACATTGGAGAACTCTCGCTGCTACATCAGGGTCGAAAGCGACCTAACCGATATGTTTTATGTCAAAAAAAGTTTTAGACAGGGCGACACGCTATCGTGTGACTTTTTCAACATAGTCCTTGAAACGATAGTGCAAAACTCACTGGTCAATACGAGGGGCACCATCTTTTTCAATTCCATACAACTGCTCGCATATGCCGATGACATTGACATAATTGGACGAAGTCAGCGAGATGTCATTGAGGTCCTTACGAGCATTGAGACGGAAGCGGCTAAAATAGGACTAGCGGTAAATGAGGCCAAAACGAAATATATGCTGTCGTCGAAAAAGGACACGAACCACTAGCGTTTTGGCCAAGGCGCACATATTGGCAGGTATAATTTCGAGGTAGTAAAGGACTTCATCTACCTAGGCTCCGCAGTGACATGCAGCAATGACATCAGTGCCAAAATCAAACGCAGAATAACTCTTGCCACCGCTCTTTCTTTGGGCTCAGGAGGCAATTGAGAAGCAGAGCTCTCTCGAGAAGCCAAGGTGACCATATACAAGACCCTTATCAACCCGGTCCTGCTTTATGGCTCAGAGACATGGAACTTATCGAAAGCGGATGAGGAGGCCCTTGGTCGTTTTGAGAGCAAAAATTTGCGTGCGATTTTCGGCCCGACCAGCATAAATAGGGAGTGGAGGAGAAGACTTAATAGTATACCGTACGGGCTGTACAGCGACATGAACATAGCACGGCGACTTCGGATCCAACGCCTAAGATGGGGCTAGGTCATGTTGAACGCATGGAAAACACAGCTCCGGCCCGGGAGGTCTTTGAATCCAACCCCGAGGGGCGACGCGGTCGAGGACGGCCAAATTGAAGGTGGCGCAACCGAGTGGAAGACGACCTTAACCAACTAGGCGTGCGGCACTGGAGACTGCTGGGGAAAGACCGTGCCAATTGGAGAGGTTTTTTAAAGAAGGCCCAGTTTCGCCATGAACTGTAGCGGCAAAAAAGAAGAAGAAGATGTTAAGACTTGACTTTAGCTTCTGAATGAAGCTCGAAGGATAATGCAAAGTATGTGGCAGGAACCCCAATAGTACTTTATAGTGAATCAGATGGGCGGTCAAAAGGTTCGGAAATACTAAAATTAAAAGCGGACAGGGCAATGATAAACGGAAAAACATCGAAATATCATTGGACAGATAGTCCCAGGAGTAGCGAGAAATACTGATCACTCCAACGTGAGTAGGGTATGTCGTCAAGCTTAACCAATACCCAGACATACAAGGATGGGATATAAGCAAGAGCCATCAATTCATACAAGTGCCCGTCAACCGTCACACCAAAGAAATCGCCGAACCCGCATAAAGGTCCTTTCGCTTAAATAAAAAATAAATAAATAAATGGTAAAGAGCCCAATGGAAAGGACTCAAATTGATGCTACGGAAGGGTTACTGAGTACCAACCGAATACAAATTATCTACCGCGCAGGGGTTACGGCGAATGGCCGATACCATTCGTCCCTTCAAGAAGCAGTACAAATGTAAACCACTAGAGCACGTTGAAGAAAAAAAAAAAAAAAAACAGAAAAAGAGGAAAACTCCTTTCCAAGTACATTCTACAATTACAGATAGTCAAGTCCCCGAATCGCCGAAAACGAGCATGCATACCCAGAACGCGACCCTTTCATGGCGCTCCAATCGTAAACTAATTACTTATCTCACCCCCCCGCAATGTTATTTAATTTTATCTGCAAATGTAAACAAATTCGCACATTTCCACATGGCAAACAACACAAACAAAACAACAAATTAACATGAACTATCCGTACCTGTCCATTTAAAGACTACTCTGGTGAACAGTGTGAAAGCCTTCTTCTCCTGAGCGCAACTCGCACCGTTTTCTTCACAGGATTCCGAACTTTTTTTTCTTTTTGTTTCTTCCTCCTTTTCCTCCTGGTGCTTCGGTGTTCCTCTTTCTGTTTCGTCGATCTAGGAACAAAATTTCACAAAAAAAAAACCAAAAAAAACGAACGAACAGTGGTACGCGTTTTCTAAGCAAAGATGTGGAGAGCAATTAAAAAAAAAACCAAAAAAAAAGGAAAATCACATCCTTACATCGTGTAATCTCAATGGGCTGTGGGATCGGTAGGAATTTTCACATGGCAGTTGGTTGACTTGAAAACGAGGATACCTTATACGGACATTGTAGGATGGCGAAGGTGTGTAACAAAAATCAGTAGAACCGTGCGAGGAAAACACAAAGAGCAATTGCAACGTTTTCACTATTTCGATATCCACCCTAAAGCATCAACTAGGTATCCATGATGGACATTTTTCAAACACTTTCGGTGGCCAGGCGCAACTTGGAGCACTCGAAACACACGCAAACGTCTATTCATGCATTTTCGATTGTTTTCACGTTGCTTTTCGATGCCTTTTAATTGGATATTTATTCGAGAATTGATTGTTTGTTCGCTGGCGAGAATTTTCCGAGTTTACCAAAATGTCGGTACCAAGTATTTTCCTTTTTTTTTTTTTGTAATTTTTTTTTTAGTACCACCGACAATGGGAGATGGGATTCACGGTGGCGGTGTGGTTTTGTATCGAATTAGAATACAGTGTTTTGGACGGTGACGTGATTATTGTGAATATTTCCAGGGATGGTATCGAGTTGGGAGGTTTTGTTTTTATCATTCGATGGGTCGGTTGAGTAGGGCTCAGATTTGTTTTTTTTTTAGGTAAATTTATTTAATTCAGTCTTATAACTGTCTTACTTACTTACTTTGATGGCGTTACAGTTCGGGGTGAACCAGGGCCTCAAACAACGAGCCTCTCCAGCCGGCCCGATCTTTGGCCAGCCGCTTCAAGTGCCGCACGCCAGTTGGTTGAGGTCCCTTTACACCTGTGCGCGCCACTAAAGATGCGGCCATCCTCTGCTGCGTCGTCCCTCGGGGTTACAGTCGAAGACTCTTCGGGCCGGAGCGGTGATATTCATTCGCTCTACATGGCCTAGCCATCTTAGACGTTGGGTCCGAAGATGTCTAACTAGGCCGATGTCGCTGTACAGTCCGTACACCTCTTGGTTGAATCTCCTCCTCCACTCTCCGTTTACACAAACGGGACCAAAGATTGCACGCAGAATTCTCCTCTCGAAACGCCCAAGAGCCTCTTCATCCGCTTTTGATAACGTCCAAGCCTCAACGCCATAGAGGAGGACCTCTGGAGCCCAAAGAAGCAGCGGTTGGCAAGAGTTATTCTGCGTTTTATCTCAGCGCTGACGTCGTTGCTGTTTGTCACTATCGAGCCAAGGTAGACGAAGTCCTTGACTACTTCAAAAATATAGCTGCCGAAGGTGACGTTCTGACCAAGACGTCCGTGTTGCGCCTTTCTTGGATGACAGCATATATTTGGTCTTGTCCCCATTTACCCTTAGACCCATTATAGCCGCTTCTGCTTCAGTGCTTGCAAACGCCTCGTTGACGTCTCGTTTTGTCCGTCCAATAACGTCAATGTCATCTGCGTAGGCAAGCAATTGTGGAGAATTGAAATAGGTCGTACCTCTTGTATTGGCCGCGCTATCACATGACGCGTCACATGCGTCATCCTGATTAGAACCTTTTTAAACATCGAATGTCTCGGTTAGTTCACCTCTGACCTTAATGGAGCAGCGGGAATTCTCCATAGTTATCCTGCACAGTCTGACGAGTTTGGCAAGAATGTTAAACATGACATGGCTCTGTATAGCTCGTCTCAATAAACGCTGTCATACGCGGCTTTAAAGACGACAAAAAGATGGTGCGTGTCGACCTGGAATTCATGGGTCTTCTCCAAGATCTGCCGTAGTGTAAGTATTTGGTCTATCGTGGATTTTCCTGGCCTGAAACCACACTGGTAGGAACCTATCAGATTGTCCACGAACGGTTTCAGGCGCTTACACAGTACGGCAGGGAGGATCGTGTACGCGATGTTCAGGAGCCTCTCCCTCTGTAATTTGCGCGTTCATAGGGGTTTTCTTTCTTATGGACTGGGCAAACGATGCTGAGATTCCATTAGTCGGGCATACATTCTTCCGACCATATCTTGCAGATGAGTTAGTGCATGATCCTGACCAGCTCATTGTCAGCTGCCTTAAACAGTTCCGCGGGAAGTCCGTCTGTTCCAGCAGTTTTATAAGATTTAAGCTTCGATATCGCTATCCTAACATCGTCTAGGCCGGGTGGACAGGATTCTCTTTCGTCGGCATTTTGACCATCATTGCCGTTATACAGTCGGCAGAAGTGGTTCTTCCACAATCTCAGCATCGACTGTGACCCCACTACTAGTTGTCCGTGCTCATCCCTGCAGGCTTCTGCCCTGGCTCTATAGCCTTGGCATGTTCGTCTTACTTTTTAGTAGAACTTTCGCACATCGTTTCTGCAATAGGATCTCTCCATCTCCTCGATCTCGCGCTTCTCGTGGTCCTTCTTTTTTCTTCTCAGAAGCACCTGCTCCTCCCTCCTTTTCTGTTCATAGAGAGCTCGCGGGCAGCTCTCATCCGTCGATGCAGTGTAGCTATGTACATGGGCCTGTCTGCATTCGTCATCAAACCGGGGGTTTCTCGAAGGTGGTAGCTTGACACCGAGTACATCCGAGGCGGCCTCTCTGATGGCGTTCTGACAACGCCTCCATTGCTGTTCTATGGTTTGTGCAGATTGCATCAGGACTTGAGAGAACTTGAGGGAGACTTGATCTTGCGATTGCAGCTTTCCGACGTTAAATTGTGGTGTTCTTACTCGACTCCGTTGGAGAGAAATTCGCATCCATACCTTGGCTGCGACAAGGTAATGATACGAGTCGATGTTGGCTCCTCGAAAGGTTCGGACATCTAGGATGCTGGAGGAGTGTCTGCCGTCGATCGCAATATGATCAATTTGGTTGGTTGTCGATTGATCGAATGACCGCCAGGTCCCCTTATGGATGTTGAGGTGTGGGAATCGTGTACTTGCTACTACCAGATTATGTCCCGCCATAAAGTCCACTAGCCTTAGTCCGTTTTCTGACGTGGTGTTGTGTAGGCTGTGCTTCCTATGACTCGTTCAAAGATAGCTTCCTTACCCAGCTTCGCATTGAAATCTCCTAGACCGATTTTGGTGTCATAGCTGGGACATTACGCATACGTTCTGCCTAGGAGGTCATAGAAGTCGTCTTTATGTCGGTCATCTTTCTCCTCTGTGGGGGCGTGGACACATAGTAAGCTTATATTGCCGAGATTGGCCTTGATGCGGATAGTTATGAGGCGTTCGCTTAAGATTTTTTCCTGAGTCTGCCTCGGATTACAAATCCGCATCCGAATAATCGCTTTTTATTTTCTCTGTGGCAGTTTCCGTAGTAGATATAACAGTTATCCATCCGCTTTTTGCCTGGCCCATCCCATCGCACTTCTTGGAGCACGGTAATGTCTGCCTTATAGCAGTCCAAAGAGTTGACCAGTTGTCCGGCTGCACCTGGTCTGTTAAGGGACCTAACGTTCCAGGTGCAGATCTGGAATTCGATTCCTTTTAGACGTTTGCGGTGGTCATTAATATGTTATCCGTCCGTATCCGAGGCTGTTAGTTGTATCTGAAGAAGCTTTGGTTTTATGCGATAGGGATGTTAACCCTAAGCGCAACCCCCAACCTGGAGGGCCAGGTTCCTCTTTCCCCAGGAACAAGGGGTCGGTTCGCTGCACAGATTGGTTTTCTACCTGGCGGGTGCCAGTATATCTATCCAGGGGAGGCCACGCGGAGGCTGTGTGTCAACTTGGATTGAACAGAGACAGACATCGAAGCTGGCGTTTGCCAAGTTAAACGCGATCAACTTCTTTGCTCTGTTTGCTCGCTCCCTTCTCCCCTTTATACCCAACTTATGTCATATATTATATATTTACTACAGCTGTCAGAAGAGATTGCACATGTTGGGGTGCGGATCTGTCGTGGGAAAGCGGTTAAAATCGAGGGTCATCGAGTTTAAACCTATAAGTGACCGCCTGGCTGTGTTCCGCATCAAATACAGATTTTTCAACATCAGCCTCATATGTGCACACGCCCGTTCCGAAGAAGCTGAAGACCCGATCAAAGGGGACTTCTATGATCTCTTGAGCAACGCCTACGGAGCTTGTCCGGAGTATGATATCAAACTCGTACTCGGAGACTTCAATGCAAAAATCGGTAAGGAGAACACCTTTGACGGAATGGTCGGAAAGCACAGCCTCCACGATACTACAACAGATAACCTTTTCCGACTCATGGACTTTGTGACAGCTCGTAATGCGGTGATAAGTAGCACAAGACTATCCCGCAAGCGAATCCACACAGCAACCTGGCGATCTCTGGATGGTCGAACCGCCAACCAAATCGACCATGTTGACCATTGACGCAAGACACTCGTCAAACATCCTGGATGTGCGAACATTCAGGGGGCAACCGTCAACTCTGACCATTTCCTCGTAGCAGCAAGATTCAGAGCTCGACTGACCGACGTCAGAAAGCTGCACCAGCCCACCATGAGGAGGTTCGAAATCGGACGCCTGAGCACACCGGAAATTACCAGAGTCTACAGGGAGCAACTAAGCGAAGGGCTCTCTGGTATGCCTACGTCGAACACAAATGTCAATAATATGTGGCTGCATTGCCGCACAGCCATTCAGGAAGTAGCTGAGAACACCTTAGGTTAGGTCGCGCGGTCTCGGCCTGACGTTGTAGAAGCCTTCACGGCAATTGAGGAACATGCGAAACGAGTTGGTCTTAAAGTCAATGAAGATAAGACAAAGTACATGCTGTCACCACCTCAGACAAAATATGACGATTGACAGCTATAATTTCGAGGTGGTTAAGAAGTTTGTCTATCTCGAGGCAAACGTTAACTCTACAAACGACACCACAGTGGATATCTGGCATAGAATCGCCCTTGGCAACTGCTGCTACTTCGGTTTGCCCAAATAACTTGGTTGACCCAACACCTCACTCGAAGAACCAAAGTCATGCTTTACAAAACACTTATACTGCCAGTCTTGTTGATAAGCAGTATAGCGAAGCTAATTTTGGGTTCTTTCGAAAGAAAAATTCTGCGCCGACCGAAGACGGAACCGCGAACTCTACGAGCTGTACAAAGATGTGGATATAGTCCGGAAGGCAAAGGTCCGTCGACTACATTGGCTCGGCCACATCGAGCGCATGAACACCAACGCTCCAGCTAAGAGGGTCTTCGACTCCGAGCCTCCTGGTTCGAGAAGAAGAAGAAGACCGAACCTCCGGTATAAAGACCAAGTATTCGCGGATGCAAGACAACTTGGTCTTGATAACTGGAAGCAACGTGCCCAAGATCTTCAAGGATGGAAGGCAGCTCAACTGCTATAAAGCAGCTGCTCCCTGTAGACTCTGGCAACCTCCGGTGTGCTCAGGCGTCCGATGTCGAACCTCCTTAGGTGGCCTGGTGCAGCTTTCTGACATTGGACAGTCGAGCTCTGTATCTTGCTGCTGCGAGGTAATGGTCAGAGTCGACGGTTGCCCCCTAAATGTTCGCACATCCAGAATGTTTGACGAGTGCCTTGCGTCAATGAGCACATGGTCGATTTGGTTGGCGGTTCGACCGTCCGGAGATCGCCAGGTTGCTGTGTGGATTCGCTTGCGAGGGAATCTTGTGCTACTTATCACCGCATTACGAGCTGTCGCAAAGTCAGCGAGTCGGATGCCGTCATCTGTTGTTGGGAAAATGGTTTGCAGCTAGGATTAATTCATCAAAGACACAAAAGAAATCAAAACTGGGAAGTTTGCTACTGGTTGTGGGATATTGTCGCGTAACCTTAGTTCAGTATGTGACCAATGGGATTTTTTGGATGAAAATCATGTCTGTTGTATGGGAGCCCCCCTTAAATATTCATTTCGTTCTGTGTTTAGTATTTTCCGTGGTAGCGGCAACAGAAATATATCATCTGTGAAAATTTCAACTCTCTAACTATCGCGGTTCATGAGATACAGCCTGGTGACAGACGGACGGACAGACAGCGAAGTCTTAGTAATAGGGTTCCGTTTTACCTTTGGGTACGGAACCCTAAAAATGTAGCCTTGATCGTTATGAGGCGTTCGCTCACATGCCGAAAACTTAGGACTTAGAAAGCATGAAGTGGAACCTATAAAAAAAACTCAAGAAACAAACAGGATATAGATACATCTGTATAACACGAACTTTATTTTCATATATTGTATACGAGTATATATAATCTATTTACGTTTACAAAGTACTGTATTTAACAATGACCATTCAACATCTACAACACCTTTAGAATACATGTACCGGACATTCGTCCTTCCCCATCAGTATAAGTAAATATATGAGACGCAACAGGACTCCTCGTGTAAAAAAGTCTATATTTTCATCATTTATCATATTTATCATTTTTAATTTATTCCTTTTATTTAAATAACATATAAAACCGTTTTTTGTTTAAACTTTATTCTTCGAGTATATATTTAAAATTTCTTGTTCTTTGCACTACACACACAGTCCTTTTAGACTTATTGTTACACATAGTATGTATGGCGGAGTAGGGAACGAATTTACTTACGTTTAAGGATCGGGTAGTATGTAGTTGACCTGCATGTGGATAAATTCTAGAACAACCCTTAAATAAAATCCTGTATATCGTGTAGTTGGCCCTTATGTAACCATCACTTGATGACTGGCTCGTTGCAATTGCTTGAGTGTATCGCTGTAGTGCGCTTTGAATAAGAATACGATTCCAAGAAACACTATCGGTGTTCCAAGCAACGAGCAAATTAACTCACCCGACACGGATGGTGACCAAATAATCGTTGCATCTACCAAGGGAATAAATGCATAAATTGAATTAAATAGAAATACTTGGAGTCTTGTATTCGTACTAGTGATACTTACTAAGGCTATTTTGTGTATCCAGTTTGTAAAAGGACCAAAAGAGTCCGATCAATGGAAGAGTCCCTGTCGCCATTGCCACAGTAAATACCGCGGATTGTGAGAGGCTTAAAAAGTTAAATAGGCACGCTACAAAGCCCACATAAGTACAGACTAATATCAAAGCATAAAAACCACTATTATGGCTACAGTCTACTTGAACGTTTTCATGTCTAACAGTTTTCAAATTGCCAGACGTTGAAGGCAGATGATTCGAGGTCGTATTTTTGTACTTTAGAAAGGCATTCTGCAAATAAATTTAATGTAAAGAAAACATTTTATATTGTTCGAGGGAATTGCAAAAAAATTGCAATTAAAAATGAGTTAAGTAGAAATAACAGAGGGCATGGGCTCGGACATACAGGGTAAAGTTGCTCTCAACCTGGCGAGATGCCAGCAACGATCCCTGTTCAAATGCCCGGGTCAAGTTGACATACGGCCTCCTCGCGGCGCCCTCTGGATAGCCTCTTCAACAACCGTTGGGAGGTGAACAAACGTATGCAGCGAAAAAAACCCCGACCAGAATGGCGGTTGTGCGGCGGGCTAACAATCCGCCCACGTAAAAAAAGAAAAGTTATGAATGAGCAAGATGCCTCGGATACACGGACGAATACTCGACGACGACAACGCACAAAAAAGAAACACGATTTGCGAGTGTGCTCCTGGAATGTCAGAACTCTGTACACTCCCGGAGCTGCTCATAAACTAGAAGGAATCCTCACGCAGTACAAGGCGGATATTACTGCGATCCAGGAAATACGCTGGATAGGAAACGGTATGATTAGGAAGAAAAGTTGCGACATTTATTACACCTGTCACAAAAGGTTGCACTTACTGGGATGCGGATTTGTCGTGGGAAAGCGGTTAAGGTCGAAGGTAGACTTTAAACCTATAAGTGGTCACCTGACTGTGATCCGCATCAGAGGCAGATTTTATAACATCAGCCTTATATGTGCACTCGCCCCTACCGACGAGGCTGAAGACACTATCAAGGAGGACTTCTATGACCTCCTGAACAACGCCTACGGAGCTTGTCCGGAGTACGATGTAAAAATCGTTCTCGGGGACTTCAACGCCAAAATCGGGAGGGAAAACACCCTTGGCGGAGTGATCGGAAAGCACAGCCTCCACGATACAACAACAGATAACGGCTTCCGACTCACGGATCTTGCGAATAGCACAAGATTCCCTCGTAAGCGAATCCACACAGTAACCTGGCGACCTCTGGATGGTCGAACCGCCAACCAAATCGACCATGCGCTCATTGACGCAAGACACGTCAAACGTCCGGGATGTGCGAACATTCAGGGGGCAACCGTCGACACTGACCATTACCTCGTAGCAGCAAGATTTAGCGCTCAACTGTCCAATGTCAGAAAGCTGCACCAGCCCACCATGAGGAGGTTCGACATCGGGCGCCTGAGCACACTGGAGATTACCAGAGTCTACAGGGAGCAACTAAGCGAAAGGCTCTCTGATATGCCTACGTCGAACAGTATGTCAGTAATATATGGCTGCCTTGCCGCATAGCCATTCAGAAAGTAGCCTAGAACACCGTAGGTTACCTACCCCCAATAAGAAACCCGTAGCATGATGGCGAATGTGAGCAGAAAAAGGCAGCAACCGACAAGGCGTACAAAAAGGCATTGCAGCGAAAAATCAGGGCAGCTCGAGAGGAGTGCCGAACCAGAAGAAGGAGAAAAAACTGCTGCGACTAAAGAAGCTCAAGGATATCGAGGAGTCTAGGGATAAGCATAAAATACGAGCCTTTTACAAGAAAGCCAAAGGCCTTGCAGGAGGCTTCAAAAAGGGCACCCTGGCTCTTCGAAACTGCGAGGGTAATCTTGTCACCGACCCGCAGGGAATAGTGGATGTATTTAAGCAGCATTTCCAGCAGCTGGTTAACGAGCATGACCAAGAGAGAGTGGTAGGGACCGAGGAAATCCCAACTCCAGCCGCTGAAGTAGTCCTTCCACCCAGCATCGAAGAAGTCGGCACAGCTATTCAGACGCTGAAGAACAACAAGGCCGCAGGCTCAGGTGGCTTGCCGTCAGAGCTCTTCAAGGCTGGCGGCGATGTTCTGGTAGGGAGCATGCACCAAATCATCTGCAGAATTTGGGAAGATGAAAGCATGCCCGACGACTGGAATACCAGCTCTATATGCCCCATCCAAAAAAAAGGCGATCCTACCTCTTGCAAGAACTTTAGAGGTATATCCCTGCTCAGTGTCGCATACAAGATCCTGTCCAGCCTATTGTGTGAACGTCTAAAACCATTTTGCACCGCACTAATCGGCAGCTACCAGTGCGGCTTCCGGCCCGGCAAATCAACTATAGACCAAATTTTCACACTTCGACAAATCCTGGAAAAGACCAACGAGTTTCGAATCGATACACACCATCTTTTCATCGATTTCAAATCGACACTCACCACCTCTTCGTCGATTTCAAGGCTGCATATGACAGCGTATATAGAGACGAGCTGTACAAAGCTATGTCTAGTTTTAACATCCCTGCCAAACTCGTCCGACTGTGCAGAATAACAATGGAGAATTCTCGCTGCTCCATTAAGGTCGGTAATGAGCAAACCGAGACCTTTGATGTTAAAAAAGGATTTAGGCAAGGTGACGCGCTGTCATGCAAATTTTTCAACATCGTGCTTGAAAAGATCGTGCAAGAGTCACTGGCCAACACAAGAGGTACGATTTATTTCAAGTCTACGCAATTGCTTGCTTACGCCGACGACATTGACGTTGATTGGACGGACACAGCGAGACGTCAATGAGGCCTTTGTAAGCCTTGAGGTAGAAGCGGCTAAGATGAGTCTCAAGGTTAATGAGGGTAAAACCAAATATCTGCTTTCATCTAAAAGAGACGGACAACACCGACGTATTGGCCAGAACGTCACCATGGGCGGATATAACTTTGAAGTGGTCAAGGAATTCGTCTACCTTGGCTCACTGATGACCAGCGACAACAACACCAGCGCTGAGATAAAACGCAGAATCACTCTTGCCAACCGCTGTTTCTTTGGGCTCAAGAGGCAATTGAGAAGTAGAGCCCTCTCTCGGAAAATCAAGGTGACACTATATAAGACCTTAATCATCCCAGTCCTCCTTTACGGCGCAGAGGCTTCGACCTTAACAAAAGCGGATGAAGATGCCCTTGGTCGTTTCGAGAGGAAAATTCTGCGCACTATCTACGGTCCCGTTTGTTCAAACGGTGTATGGAGGAGAAGATATAACGAAGAACTGTACGGGTTGTACAGCGACATCGCCCTGGTACGACGTCTACGGATACAGCGTCTAAGGTGGCTAGGCCATGTAGAGCGCATGGAAAATACAGCTCCGACCCGAAGAGTCTTCGAATCCACTCCGGAAGGAAGGCGCGGCAGAGGACGGCCGCATCATCAGTGGTGCACGCAGTTGGAAGGAGACCTTAACCAACTGGGCGTGCGGCGCTGGAAACAGCTGGCCAAGGACCGTGCCAGCTGGAGACGTTTGTTGGTTGAAGCCCAGGTTCAAGTAAGTAGGCCCTTGCGTTTTGTCGACGTACGGGTGTTAGTTTATCGCTCACTGAACTAGTGGACTCAATGTATCGACCACGATACGAATAGTTCTCCCGGTAGGAGGATTGTGACCGTAAAATGGGCGAAGCGCGCGGAAAGTTTGCCAGAACAGAGCACCCATTTTGATAAAAAAATTTTATCATTTCTGCATATTGTCGAACGCTATCTTCGTTCATGGTGATTTGGCAAAATAGACTGAATAAACAGCGGCCAATTTGACAGAGGACGCCGTGGCGCAGTGGTTAGTGTGTTGGACTCTGACGCACGATGAGCGAGTTCGGATCCCGATAACACCGACGCCATCAATTGTTTATTTCGCGGCGTTCCTCCTCGGCGGGGTACTGGCAAAACCCCCCGTAGTATACTTGCCGTAAACAAGCTTCTCGACTCACGCCGTTCGGAATCGGCATTAAACTGTAGGTCCCTTTCACCTGTGTGAAAAGTAAATCACACACAACATGGGTGATTGAGAGAAGCTTGGTTCTGGTCCTTCAAGGGCTGTAACGCCATCAAATAAGAAAGAAAAGAATTTGACAGATGTGCGCCTTCAATAATACGACCGCTATCAACGGTTAAAGTTTGGAAGACCCATTATACCCAAACCATCATGGACGCTAGATTTTGACGACGAAATGCCCGAAATTGATCCAAATTCATAGCAAAACGTTCAAGAAACCAAATTCTATTGTTTTGTTCGTTTACGAATTGCTGCACAGTGAATGGCTTCTCATCAGTCAACAAACCTTTGGAGCCGCATTGGCTTCTGAGCAACTGTATGGTCGTGAGCCTTTTGTATTTTGAAAGGCTCCCGTAAAATACGATGCATGATTATGACAGTTACGCGGGTATGAACTTCGCTCCCATAACAACCCATGTACTATCGCCGAAGTAATTTTTTTATTTTTTTTATCAAATGGAGTGTGATCACTAGATCACGTATCATTTGCAAGAGGGTACTTACGTTCGACAGAGAATTGACCGACTGGTAAACAACAGGATTTGATGTTTCAAAGATACTTGGTTACTCTTCAATCGAAATACCCCATGCATACGTACCAGATGTGAAATTTTATGCAAATGCCTCCTTGATTCCATCATTGATGATCGCTTTGTCCTATTTGATTGATCGCTCCCGGTATGTTGTGAATCCGAAATGGATTTCATTATTGTCGCTTGCACTGAAGTACTCGCAATTGATTGAGATTCAAACATGGCATTATGGTGAGAGGAAATGTTTAAATGACATCGGAATGTATATGTAGTCTCTGTCCAATGCTGCGAAAGTGTTTTTACCTAAATTAAAAGAAACAAAACCGTTAAATCAGCATCAAACAGGTATGAGTAGATCTATTTACTTGAGTGCCTGATACGGGAAAAACGTCGACAAGACCGAAAATCAAGGCGAATACGGTTCCAATTATCTGAATCCACATGGCAAGGTGCATCGGATGTAGATTTTTCTTATTTGAAACACTTCTCATGTCCTTGCTCTTGGCGACCGTATTCGAGGTCCTCTGGTCATCGTAGCTCGACACAAATTTCGATATTGTCTTTAGGAAACTGGTCTGTTTCTGTGCTAAATCATTCTTGAAAAACAAATGGGAACATATGTATAGGTGATATAGTACATAATTCGGTAATAAGTCAACACCCACCGTTTCGGCCAGGCAACCCTCGAGTATGGCGATGTGCAGTGACCAAAGCAATATACCAATGGTGTAGATGAGTGCCCAAAAAGCTCGCCCCTGCCAACCGGAATGGGGGCCTTTCTCTTGGTAGGAAATCGTATTCCCATGGCAGTGGAATTCATCGCAAAGGCCATAGTCCACGGATATAAAAAGGCCAACAACGCTTGTTGTTGCTGAGAAGATTTTCTGCAGTCCCATTACTATAAGCAAAAGCTCATTAGGACTTAACTGCGTTTACAACTGGAAACTGACGAAACTAGGTGTGAAAGTGCATACTTACAACGAGTGCAGAAGAAAAAGTAAAGCAACAATGATGAGGCTAGAGCGGTTCCCTTAAGTGGATCTTGTAGATGGCACGCGACGCGTTTGTATGAACCAACTACTATTAAAGCTGAAGCTAGTCCGAAACACATCGATATCAAGCATAATCTAAAAGAGAGTTGTTTGAACTGGTTAACAGAATTTATTTTATTTTTACTGGCAACATTACAAGTCAATTACAAAGGATTGTACTGAGATATGTGGTTTGAGGTGTACCTTACTACAGCCTCCCAGCTCAAGGATATCGAGGAGTCTAGGGATAAAGATAAAATACGAACCTTTTACAAGAAAGCCAAAGGCCTTGCAGGAGGTAATCTTGTCACCGACCCGCAGGGAATAGTGGATGTATTTAAGCAGCACTTCCAGCAAGAGAGAGTGGTAGGGACCGAGGATATCCCAACTCCAGCCGCTGAAGTAGTCCTCCCACCCAGCATCGAAGAAGTTGGCACAGCTATTCAGAAGCTGAAGAACAACAAGGCCGCAGGCGCAGATGGCTTGCCATCAGAGCTCTTCAAGGCTGGCGGCGATGTTCTGGTAGGGAGCATGCACCAGATCATCTGCAGAATTTGGGAAGATTAAAGCATGCCCGACGACTGGAATACCAGCTCTATATGCCCCATCCACAAAAAAGGCGATCCTACCTCTTGCAAGAACTATAAAGGTATATCCCTGCTCAATGTCGCATACAAGATCCTGTCCAGCGCATTGTGTGAACGACTAAAACCATTTTGCACCACACT
This sequence comes from Eumerus sabulonum, assembly GCA_951905685.1. Taxonomy (NCBI): domain Eukaryota; kingdom Metazoa; phylum Arthropoda; class Insecta; order Diptera; family Syrphidae; genus Eumerus; species Eumerus sabulonum. Next base: position 71,900,094 of record OX645062.1, read on the forward strand.
AATCGGCAGCTACCAGTGCGGCTTCCGGCCCGGCAAATCAACTATAGACCAAATGTTCGCACTTCGACAAATCCTGGAAAAGACCAACGAGTTTCGAATCGATACACACCATCTTTTCATCGATTTCAAAGCCGCATACGACAGCATTCATCGTGAAGAACTGTTTGGAGCGATGGCCGAATTCGGGACCCCGGGAAAACTGATCCAGTTGTGTCACGCCACGCTAAAAAACACGCGATGCACCGTGCAACTCGGTTCTAGGACCTCGGAACCATTCGAAACATGCACCGGATTTCGGCAAGGAGATGCGCTGTCATGTGACTTCTTCAACCTGGTGCTGGAGCAGATAGTGCGACGGGCAGGCGTCAACAGGGAAAGCACTATCTTTTACAAGTCCATCCAGCTGCTAGGATACGCGGATGATATCGACATCATCGCGTGTTCTCGCCGTGGCACTGTGGAAGTATTCACGGCGATTGAAGAACAGGCGAAACGAGTTGGTCTTAAGATCAATGAGGACAAAACGAAGTACATGCTGTCAAGCAAAAACCAATCCGTCGCTCACCACCTGGGACAAAATATAACAATTGACAGCTACAATTTCGAGGTAGTTAAGGAGTTTGTCTACCTCGGGGCAAACGTAAGTTCCACAAATGACACCACAGTGGAGATCCGGCATAGAATCGCCCTTGGCAACCGTTGCTACTTCGGCTTGTCCAAACAACTGGGGTCAAAACTCCTCACTCGAAAGACCAAAGTCATGCTTTACAAAACGCTCATTCTGCCAGTCTTGCTGTACGGAGCCGAAAGCTGGACGATAAGCAGGACAACGGAGCTGCTTTTGGGTTCTTTCGAAAGAAAAATTCTGCGCCGGATATTTGGTCCTGTCTGGGAGGAAGGTGAATGGAGAAGAAGACACAACCGCGAACTCTACGAGCTGTACCAAGATGTGGATGTAGTCCGGAAGGCAAGGATCCGTCGACTACACTGGCTTGGCCACATCGAGCGCATGGACATCAACGCTCCAGCTAAGAGGGTCTTCGACCCCGAGCCTCCTGGTTCGAGAAGAAGGGGAAGACCGATCCTCCGGTATAAAGATCAAGTAATCGCGGATGTAAGACATCTTGGTCTTGACAACTGGAAGCAGCGTGCCCGGGACCGTCAAGGATGGAAGGCAGCTAGAGCTCAGGCTCAGATCCACCATGGATCATCGTATGCTGTGACGCAAACGCACACCACACAGCATGGGGAAGCTCGGACATCAACAAAAGAGGTGAGTACCCATTTGAATTCATATTTAGGATCAACCTCAATATCATAAACCGTGGAAATAATCCCACCGTTATGAATAGAATTAGAGAAGAGGTATTAGACCTCACCCTAACCTAACCTCACCTAACCTCACCTACGCGGAAAATGGTACGGGAGTACTCAAAATTCTGACCAGTACGCACTTCCCGGACTCCAACATCATTCCCTCCGATCTCTCTAACATACCTCCGCAGATCAGGGCAACTAGACCAAACAGGGAGGATTGGAAGAGAGCACGAACGATATTTCACGAGGGAAGCATAAAATGGGCCATCAATTCTTTTGACCCATACAAATCCCCGGGGGAGGATGGCATCTTCCCAGCCCTTCTTCAGAAGGGGAGTACGCAAATCAGCCCCATGCTCATTAACATGAACCAGCTATGCATGGGGACACATACCAACAAGCTGGACAGAGGTAAAGGTAAAATTCATTCCCAAAGTAGGCCGTAGACCCACAGACCTGCCTAAGTCCTACAGACCGATAAGCCTTACCTCTTTCTTCCTAAAAACAATGGAAAAAATCCTGAATAGGCATATCAGGGACGGTGCACTGAGAAGATCACCACTTCACAAAAACCAATATGCCTACCAGCCTGGGAAATCGACCACGCATGCTCTTCAGGAACTAACGGCCCGGATTAACAAATTCCTGAGCGACAAAGAAATTGCCATAGGTTGCTTTCTCGATATTGAGGGTGCTTTCGACAACACCGACTACACCCAAATAAAACGTCGCATCCTCAGCACAGGGGTGGATAACACCACATGCAATTGGATCCAACACATGCTTAGTAATAGGAAAATAAACACCTCACTAGGCAATGATAAAATCAGTGTAAATGCCGCGAAAGGATGCCCTCAAGGTGAGGTTCTCTCACCACCCCTGTGGCCCATCGGGGTTAACGAACTGATAAGCATACTCAGCAACAGTGGCTTCTATGTCCAAAGCTACGCTGACGACATAGTGATCCTGATCCGAGGCAAATTCGAAGACACAGTCTCGGAACTCCTCCAACGGGCACTAAACCTTGTAGCAAACTGGTGCTTAAAGGTTGCACTAAATGTAAATCCTATTAAAGCACCATAGTCGCCTTCACCAAAAGAAGGAACAGGCGCAAACTTACTAAACCTACCCTCTTTGGTGAAGCGATAGAGTTCTCAAAGGAAGTCAAATATCTAGGGATAACTCTAGACGAAAAGCTCACTTGGAACTCTCACATTACAAAGACCATTGAGAAAGCCAGGATCTCTTTATGGACCAGCAAAAGTCTCATTGGCAAAAACTGGGGCACAAACCCCAAAATGTTTCGCTGGCTATATACAGCAATCACCAGACCAATCCTTACATATGCTGCGCCCGTCTGGTGGCACAAAACAAGACAAGTATCAGTGCAAGCCAAGCTCAACAAATTGCAAAGACTAGCTTGCATCTGTATCACTGGGGCCATGAGAACAACCCCCACAGCAGCACTAGAAGTCATCACAGACCTGCCACCTCTTCATCTCCAACTGAAGAAAGAAGCAATGGTCTTCGCCCATAGAATGATCGTGGAGGATGACTCTAACCGTAGGCTCGTTCACCCTGATATCCTTGCCGAAATAAACAGGCATGAAATCCTAAAGATATATCTTACAGACAACTGTCTCCCCAGATATAACTTCAGCCAAAACTACAAGGTCACATTCCCTAACCGACAAAACTGGGAACAGGATAGACCCTCCTTCAACCGTGGATCCTACGTGTGGTACACAGATGGCTCCAAAACGAACGAAGGCGTTGGGGCTGGAGTATACGGAGCAATTACAGGCACATGCATCTACGTCAGCATGGACAGAGATATTTGCTATAGAACTCTGCCTCAGAGAAAATATAAACAGAAATATACTTAACGAAAACATCTACATTCTCTCTGACAGCAAGGCTGCACTTCCAGCCCTAAAGAGCGATGAAATCACCTCCAAACTGGTATGGGACTGCCTACAGCTACTTCACCAGCTGGCCAGCACAAACAGAGTTCATTTCATTTGGATACCTGGACACAGCGGCCATACATACAACGAAAAGGCGGACCTACTAGCAAGGAAAGGCTCTGCATCACCATTTATGATGCCACGGCCTTTCTGCGGCATACCCACTAGCACCACCAAATGCTGCATAAACAATTGCTTAAGGAACACGACGGATCACTACTGGTCACAAACGAAAGGTAGCAGACAAGCCAAGCTGTTACTCCCTCAAAAGAACGAAACAACTTCTCATGCTTTCGAGGAGTCAGATTCGTTTAATCACAGGTTTCCTTACTGGACACTGCCCAGTTAATAAACACCTCAAAACAATGGGCATCATACAAGATGACACTTGCCGTATGTGTAATGAAGACGAAGAAACAGCATAGCACATACTATGCCACTGTATCTGCCTGGTCAGTATACGTCATCGTCACCTAGGCAAGTATTATCTTGAAGCAGAAGAAATTGCTGCCAGCTCACTCAAAAGCATACTAAGTTTTATCACGGACTCAGGTTTTCTGAGTGAATTGTAAGTGGGGGACATCACAAAAGGCCCAATCGTGGCCGCAGTGATCAGGCGACTCTGTCCCACCCCCTAAGCCCTATCTATCTATCTATCTATCTTCAGATCTTCCCAGACGGAGCTCCAGCGCGCGCTAGATGGGTTTGTGGCCGTATGTCCTTATGCTGGAATGAGGGTTAACGTGGACAAATCCGAGTTATGGTTATTTCCAGAACACCTGTCCAATGCACTCTACATGTTAGTGGAGTCCCATTAAAGCAGGTGGAGAAGTTTAAGTCACTCAAGGTCTTCTTCACGAGTGATGGGAGGAGTAATACTGAGCTTTCCTGCAGGATTTTTGCCAATCTGGATCAATTTTGAAACAGCTTGGAAGACCTGAAATCAGGAAGACCGAGCTTGGTGTCAAAGCCAAGTTAGCGGTTTTAAACTCTGAATTTGTTCCAACTCTCACCTATGGTCATGAAATTTGGGTAAGAATAAGATCGCGAACACAAGCTGCCGAAATGAGATTTTTCACGACTTCCAAAGCGTGCCTTGAATGCAATACCATCAGGCAGACGACCGCTTGGCAGACCCCGGGACGAGGTAATTGGACCAAGTTCAAAAACTCGACTGGGCGCGCTTGGGCATAGCTCCTGATGAGTTAGAGTCGATGGCGGAGGATCGAGTGGCCTGGAGATCCTGCGTGCGCGCATTGTATGTATGTATGTAACTCAAATGGAAATCGGCTTCGTCGCTCATTAGGGTTTTATATACGAAATCATCGTTAACAGCCATCAGGCAGCAATTAATTAGATCGTTCATCTAAATTCCATGCAACGGAGGTCTGCTCATATCAAGTTGTGTGTACTGTCGTTTGGTCGATGCTTGTGGACTCTCTCGGACGTCCTCGGACACAACAATTATGTTCTCGGTCCAGCGAGGCGGCCACTTATTGTTACATCTCAGCCAAATGCCAACCAACTGGACGTTGGTCTAACCGACCGGAAATGAATCGAACTAGCAGTAATAACAATTTCGTGTTCTTCAGATGCATATCGCTCCATTGCTTATTACCAACTAATTGTCTATCACTATCCAGCACAATCGCATTTGATGTCACAGAATATTCGCATTGTGATATTAGTTTTGCCCCACCTTGTACGATAAGCGTTGCTCCATCTCACAGACCATGTGACGACGCTTTGAGTTAAATATGTCAGCAACCCTCTTACCTGTTGGTTTTCAAATAAGTTTTCTTCATCACCAAGATATCATCAAACTCTTACAAAAAGTTTCAACTCCTAACTCGAGCGACGTGTCTTCAACTTCACACCGTACATATTTGGCTTTTCAATTACTTGAAGCCGGTAATTCTCGACGAAAATGTTTCAAAATGAAAACACCCATCGTTTTAACACCTTTGTAATTAAGCCATTCAAAAGTCCTTAAGTACCATCAGGATACATTTAAGATAAGAACTATCATCCTCATGTAAACCTAGTCGAGTCTGTTGTTATACAATGCTTGGAAATGAAGCACTGCCATTTCGTCCACTCGTCGGACTACTTAACGAGCATCCTTATGCCAGTTCCTTTACGTGATATCGTTCCGCATCATCCACTCGGGAACATCTTCGAAATATTGTCAGTCACGGAAGGGCACCCAGGCGAGGGTGGCATATAGCATTTTGCTGTTTTTTTTTCTTGTCTCTCATCTAATCGGAAGGTTGGGTCGGAAGGGAATTCATGTTGACTCGGGTAACTTAAAATTTTACATGAAGACCTTTTCACATGAAACATAATTGAAGCTGGTTGGGTCTGAGAGATGGCATGTGAAAGAGATACTAGGTATGCGGTTGAGATTGAGTATGAAACCGCATATAAGTGGGGTGTGGCTGAAGGTCCAACATATCCCTGTGTGTTGTAAAACTTTAATTAATTCCTTGAATAACTGCCCATCATGGGTAGCGATGGCTATCTTGGGAGGAAAAAGAGGCAGTAGGCAAAGAAGCAATGTCCTTTGCAACAAACATCGAGTGTATTCTTACTAACAATGGTACGGGCTCCGAATACTCATATCTAAGTACTTCTAATGATGACAAGAGTTTGAATACATGAATGGCGTTTTGTAATTTCTGAGTAATTTGCCTACGCGATGTTTTGTAGGCCATCCAAGTAGAGCACTTACTTACACGTGGTTACCAGATGAATTGCTGCCGCCCATATAATTTCATAATTTGATTCATTCAAAAGGATTCTTCCAGCTGTGTGTGTCGTCTTGCCCTGATTGTTAATCATAGGCAATGAAGACAAACGATGAATTTGCGTAACGAGCAATCAGGCAGGACTTTATCTCATAAATATGGGGTAAAGGCCTGGTATAGGACGCGCTCAGACATGGTTGTTATTCATTTTGAAAACAATTTGCAATGTACGTATGGATTTAAGATAATTGGCTATGGTGAACTGAAGATCAGAGGGCATGGGCTCGGACATACAGGGTAAAGTTGTTGATTGCTTTCAACCTGGCGAGATGTCAGCAACGATCCCTGTTTAAATGCCCGGGTCAAGTTGACATACGCCCTCCTCGCGGCACCCTCTGGATAGCCTCTTCAACAACCGTTGGGAGGTGAACAAACGTATGCAGCGACAAAACCCCGACCAGAATGGCGGATGTGTGGCGGGCTAATAACCCGCCCACGTAAAAAAAAGAAAAGTTATGAATGAGCAAGATGCCTCGGATACACGGACGGATACTCGACGACGACAACGCACGAAAAAGGAATACGATTTGCGAGTATGCTCCTGGAATGACAGAACCCTGTACACTCCCGGAGCTGCTCATAAACTAGAAGGAATCCTCACGCAATACAAGGCGTATATTACTGCGGTCCAGGAAATACGCTGGATAGGAAACGGTATGATTAGGAAGAAAAATTGCGACATTTATTACACCTGTCACAACAGGTTGCACTTACTGGCATTCGGATTTGTCGTGGGTAAGCGGTTAAGGTCGAAGGTCATCGACTTTCGCCTGGCTGTGATCCGCATCAGAGCAGATTTTATAACATCAGCCTTATATGTGCACACGCCCCTACCAACGAGGCTGAAGACACTATCAAGGAGGACTTCTATGACCTCCTGGACAACGCCTACGGAGCTTGTCCGGAGTAGGATGTAAAAATCGTTCTCGGGGACTTCAACGCCAAAATCGGTAAGGAGAACACCCTTGGGGGAGTGATCGGAAAGCACAGCCTCCACGATACAACAACAGATAACGGCTTCCGACTGACGGACTTTGCGAGTAGCACAAGATTCCCTCGTAAGCGAATCCACACAGCAACCTGGCGATCTCTGGATGGTCAAACCGCCAACCAAATCGACCACGCAAGACACACGTCAAACATCCTGGATGTGCGAACATTCAGGGGGCAACCGTCGACTCTGACCATTACCTCGTAGCAGCAAGATTCAGAGCTCAACTGTCCAATGTCAGAAAGCTGCACCAGCCCACCATGAGGAGGCTCGACATCGGATGCCTTAGTACACCGGAGATTACCAGAGTCTACAGGGAGCAACTAAGCGAAAGGCTCTCTGGTATGCCTACGTCCAACACAAATGTAAATAATATGTGGCTGCATTGCCGCACAGCCATTCAGGAAGTAGCTGAGAACACCTTAGGTTACCTACCCCCGAGAAAGCATGATGGCGAATGTGAGCAGAAAAACGCAGCAACCGACAAGGCGTACAAAAAGGCACTGCAGCGAAAAACCAGGGCAGCTCGAGAGGAGTGCCGAGCCAGAAGAAGGAGAAAAAACTGCTGCGACTAAAGAAAATGGCTTGCCATTAGAGCTCTTCAAGGCTGGCGGCGATGTTCTGGTAGGGAGCATGCATTAGATCATCTGCAGAATTTGGGAAGATGAAAGCATGCCCGACGACTGGAATACCAGCTCTATATGCCCCATCCACAAAAAGGCGATCCTACCTCTTGCAAGAACTATAGAGGTATATCCCTGCTCAATGTCGCATACAAGGTCCTGTCCAGCGTATTGTGTGAACGTCTAAAACCATTTTGCACCGCACTAATCGGCAGCTACCAGTGCGGCTTCCGACCCGGCAAATCAACTTAAGACCAAATTTTCACACTTCGACAAATCCTGGAAGAGACCAACGAGTTTCGAATCGATACACACCATCTTTTCATCGATTTCAAAGCCGCATACGACAGCATTCATCGTGATGAACTGTTTGGAGCGATGGCCGAATTCGGGATCCCGGGAAAACTGATCCAGTTGTGCCGCGCCACGCTAAAAAGTACGCGATGAGCCGTGCAACTCTGTTTTAGGACTTCGGAACCATTTGAAACATGCACCGGATTTCGGCAAGGAGATGTGCTGTCATGTGACTTCTTCAACCTGGTGCTGGAGCAGATAGCGCGACAGGCAGGCGTCAACAGGGAAGGCACTATCTTTTACCAGTCCATTCAGCTGCTAGGATACGCGGATGATATCGACATCATCGCGTGTTCTCGCCGTGGCATTGTGGAAGCATTCACGGCGATTGAAGAATAGGCGAAACGAGTTGGTCTTAAGATCAATGAGGACAAGACGAAATACATGCTGTCAAGCAAAAACCAATCCGTCGCTCACCACCTGGGACAAAATATAACAATTGACAGCTACAGTTTCGAGGTAGTTAAGGAGTTTGTCTACCTCGGGGCAAACTTAAATTCCACAAATGACACCACAGTGGAGATCCGGCATAGAATCGCCCGCCCTTGGCAACCGCTGCTACTTCGGCTTGTCCAAACAACTGGGGTCAAAACTCCTCACTCGAAAGACCAAAGTCATGCTTTACAAAACGCTCATTCTGCCAGTCTTGCTGTACGGAGCCGAAAGCTGGACGATAAGCAGGACAACGGAGCTGCTTTTGGGTTCTTTCGAAAGAAAAATTCTGCGCCGGATATTTGGTCCTGTCTGGGAGGAAGGTGAATGGAGAAGAAGACACAACCGCGAACTCTACGAGCTGTACCAAGATGTGGATGTAGTCCGGAAGGCAAGGATCCGTCGACTACACTGGCTCGGCCACATCGAGCGCATGGACATCAACGCTCCAGCTAAGAGGGTCTTCGACTCCGAGCCTCCTGGTTCGAGAAGAAGAGGAAGACCGAGCCTGGATGGAAGGCAGCTATAGCTCAGGCTCAGATCCTCCATTGATCGCTGGCCTGATAAGTAAGTAGCTAAGTTATTTTTGGGGGAAACCGAAGGCACTATGTAAGCTATGTTGCTGATTGCTCTCAACCTGGCAAGGTGCCAACAACGATCCCTGTTTCAATGCCCGGGTCAAGTTGACATAGAGCCTGCTCGCGGCACCCTCTGAATAACCTCTACACTGCAAACGGTAAACGTGTTATCGCGACACACCAAAAAGTGTGTTTTCTTTGTAGTCATTTTTAATGCAGTTTAAAGTGTGTGTTTCACCGTGCGCCAAGGAATGGGTATGTGAACTAGACTAGCAGTGAAAATTCTTTTCAATGTAGAAAGCAGCTGCCTAATACTTGGCGATTTAAAGCCATCGAAGGATGCCACAGCAAATTCAATGGCTTCAGTCGTAACCACGCGCGAGGCAATATACCAGCTACGCCGAGTTGTTTTCATCGTTTCAGTTTCCCTTGAAGGAATGCGCAACGAGCCGATGGCGATCTGATTTCCCGGGTAATGGGTCTGAAGCAGTAAACTAAGAGTTTCCACTATCTTCTTCTTTGGTGGCGTTACAGCCCATGAAGGACCAGAGCCAAGCTTCTCTCAATCATCCATGTTGTGTGTGATTTTTTTTCACAAAGGTGAAAGGGACCTACAGTTTAATGCTGATTCCGAACGGCGTGAGTCGAGAAGCTTTTTCATGGCAAGTTTACTACGGGGGATTTTGCCAGTACCCCGCCGAGGAGGAACGTCGCGAAATAAACATTCGATGGCGTTGGTGTTATCGGGATCCGAACTCGCTCATCGTGCGCCAGAGTCCAACACACTAACCACTGCGCCACGGCGTCCTATAGGGTAAGGGTACCATCAGATTTTCTGAGTGCATCCAGCTTTGTCGGTTTTCCCCGTTTGAGGACTTTAACCAAATTGCTAGTCGCACTCAGAGACTTGATCTCTTCGCGAAAGGTCTTTTAAGAATCATTTTTCAATTTACGAATAAGATTCTTATATTCTTTCTGCTTCGACCGACACTTGTTCCAGTCATCTTCCGAATTCGATTTGAGCGATATATTCAGAAGCCTTTTGGCTTCCCTGCGAAGACCTCGGAGCTCGGCATACCACCAGGGAACCAATTTCCTTCAGAGAGGTTTGCTGACAGGACATGCGAGTTTAAAGCAACTGATGATGGCGCTATTCAGGTTATGAACGGCGTTCTCTAACAACTGTTTCATTCTGTGTTTAGGTAGGTCCTGAGTGGATTTCTCAAGCTCCTCTCTAAACCGTACCCAGTCGGTCTTTCTCGGATTCCGTCTAAGTTGCAAGAAAGAGATCCCACAACTTAAACGGAATTCGATATTATTATGGTCCGACAGTGTAGCATCAGGCAAGACTCGACAGTTGGTGATGTCCTTCACATATCTGTTGGATAGGGTCAGGTCAATTACCTCCTGTAGTCTTGTCGTAACAAACATTGATTGAGAGCCAACATTGTTGATGGTAAGGTCAGACGAGAGAGTGAAGTCTAAAATACGGTCCCTCTTGTACTGTATTTCTGCTGCTCCAAGCAGTGTTTTGGGCATTAGCATCGCAACACAAGATGAAACCAATCTTTCTGCCTTCACAGTACTCTACGAGTTCAGAAACTTCCTTCGGTTGTGGAGGTATGTAGTATCGAGTCGTAGGGAAAGTAGGCAGACGCAACGACGAAGCGTTTTATTGCTCCGTGCGTTTTGTAGCTTACTCTAGGGAAATGTACTGGCTACTAGGAAAACATTCCCAGCTTAACACTGAAAACAAGCCGCTTCTGTATAGACCTATTCGGGCTTACGGTAAACCACTCTGGGGTTAAACCAAAAAGAGTAATTCTTCTACTATACAAACGTTTCAAAATAAGGTATTGCGAGCCATTGTTAGCGCGCCGTGGTGTATTCCAAACGGCGACATTCATCGTGATTTAAACATTGAAAATGTCAAAAATTAAGCTGAACTTTTCGTCCAAAAACGAAGGAAGGTCGACGTTTATTTTCCTGCAGCTCACTTGGACAACATTTTATTATTGAATTATCCTAGTACAGATAGAAGTATCTACTTCAATCTTCATACATTCAGAGCCATATCCAATTTCCAAACAAAATCAATTTAAGCTTATTTCTCCCTCCCTTCTTCGGGCGCCCTGTCGTGGCGGGAGGCTTAAGAAGTCGTAGACCTAGAACTAAGACTCGAAGACCCAAAAATGAATGGACAAACCAAAGGAATTGTGAACTCCAGGTGGTACTCGCAGCAGCGGAAATCCATCCGCGACCTCTTTGATCGCGGCCGGGGCAAGGATTCTGAAGGCCCCAACATTCATTTTTAACCCTGCGGCAGCCCGCAACGACACCGGCCACCTGGTCCGACTGAGCATGAGCGGTGTATCCAGCAGAGGCGACACCAATGATGGTGCGGCACGGGAATCCGCAAAGGTGGAACGCGCTCCTAAATTGGGACGTACTGCGGAATGCACTGCTAAGTGCCCAAAAAGTAGAGGTAAGAGGCGTGCCCGAAAATTGTGCAAAGAGGCTGACAAAGCCGAAAGCACAATGGTCGAGGCTAAACCTCTGGGGGAACCAGTTAAGAGCGTTAGGTCGACGGAGGTATCTCGTACCGAAATTGATCCGACCCTCCTTCCTGAGCTCCCCCCCTCTCACGAAGGTGCGCAGCGCGGAAAGCGTCGGCGATTGGGAAAGGCTGCTGAAGGAGGCATAAGCATGTCTGCACTTTCGGCATGCGCCTCCAACTCTCTTCCTCTTACTGGGAAGGTTCAACTACCCAGTAAAGCGTGATCAGTTCCCGTAATGACGGAGCCGGAGGCTGTCAAGTTTCTGCTATGGCCAGCGTTGCCGCCGAAAAAGGTGGCGGGGCTGACAGGCAGACTCCGAACGCAGAAGGCGAAGTCGTTACGGGTCCTAGCTATCCTCGAACTGGTAAGGCTGTCCCGAACCGTCGTCCGAAGGGAGCAGGTGCTTTAACCGAAAAAGGTAAAGGCTCCCGCAAACGGACGACCGCCGCTGGGGATAGTCTCGCTAGGGAGAGAGTGTGCGATGCCTCCCTCTCCTGTGGGGCGTAGGGAAATCGGAGTCAAGTGGCAGATGTGGCGACCCAGAAGAATCAAAGCATAGGCCAGAAGGCGAAGATTGCCAAAAACCACTCCTCGGAGGCGGGCACATCACACAACAAAACCCCTTCCTCCCAGAAGGAGATCCAAATGACCGTAAAGAGCCGAGAGAAGCAGCTCTCTTATAAAGAGGCGGCCATCTCCTCTGAAAAGGTCAGGATAGCTTTTATGCAGATCAATCTACAGCATTGCAAGGCCGCTACTGCTCTTTTAAGTAGTAGAATTGCATGTAGTAGAACAAATCATCACATTGTGTCCATTCAGGAAACGTGGGTGTAGAATAAACGCCTATGTGTCCTTGGTGGTATACGTGATGCTACGATTCATTATGATGAGCGATCCGAAAGGCCTAGGGTCGGCCTCATCATATCGAATTCACTATCGGCAACCAAACTTGGGCACTTTTGTGGACAGGAGAAATGGCTTTTGGTACAACTCGCATAGGAATAACGGTGTGCTTGCGCAAGAATTGTCCTGCGACTCCTGTCTCATGGACATGCCTTCTGACGCACTGACGCCCGTTATCCTATTTCGTCGTAATTTCACAGTCGAGTTTCCATGGCGTCAGGATTGGCTATGGCTGGATACTGAACCTGGAAAGGATAGTCTTCTCATTTTCACGGATGGCTCCAGATCTGGGCGGGGGTCCGGTGCTGGGGTCTTCTTTGAGCGCGAAAACATCCGAATGCACTTCTCCTTAGGAAAATATGCGTCTGTCTTCCAATCAGAGATATACGCAATGCTAATGGCCATGCACTATGTTGTGAAGCACAGGTGGAAGGGGGAAAGCATATGCGTATGTAGTGACAGCCAAGCTGCACTAAAAGCTGTGTGTAACCCCTTAACTAGCTCCAAATTAGTGCTTGAACTCAAGTCCTTCTTGAACAGAGTCGGCAGACTAAATTCGTTAAGGCTTGTATGGGTTCCAGGCCACTCTGGGATCCCAGGAAATGAGACCTCTGATGAACTCGCTAGAATGGATTCAGAGGAGAGCTTCTCAGGGCCTGAACCCGCTCTAGGTCTACCTGCGTCCACGGTAAATTCCTACATTAACGATTGTGTATTTAACACACACAACCGTAGATGGAGGGATTGTCCGGGTTGCAGGATGACTAAGCGCGTATGCCCTGATGTCTGCGAAAAATCTGCAGTATTCCTCCTGTCTTTAAGGAGAATCGACTACAGAAGGCTTGTAGGAGTTATCACGGGCCATTACACTTTTGCCGAGCATCTCTACGTGCTCGGCATCAGCGAGACGCCTACCTGTGCTGCATGTGGCGAAAAGGAGGATGATACTGCAGAGCATTTCCTCTGTGATTGTCCCGCCTTTGCTCGCATACGGTGGCGCACCCTTGGAACCGACGTGGTGTGTGCCGGATCCCTTAGCTCTACATCACTGAAGCTCCTTCAAATTTTTCTCCGGAAAACGGAGAAAATACAGTAATGTAAGGTGTCTGTCTGGAATACAATGGACCAGTGATTGCGTCTGAGTGCTCCAGCGGATAGCAGAAGCCTTCAAAAAGCTTATTTCTCAGAGTACTCGTATTGAATGTAACCAACATGGGTGAATGGAAGTCCCTCTTGGCTAGGAACAACGTATTCTCAATACCACCAACATCATCCAGTCGATGAAGTGGTCATCAATCCTTTTTAAAAGAAATTAATTAATGTAACCCTTAGAACAGCATTGTGTAACACTTTGTGAATTTAGAATCTCCAAGGACTTGAAGTACGTCCTCCAGACATTGACTACCTTCTTGTAGCGTTTAGATTTCGTAAGCACGGTGCTCACACTTTGGGATTTTTTATTCAGCAATTTTAAAGAAACGGCCTTGGATCCTGAAAATCCTTTCACATTTCGTTTATTCAAGTGTCCTGCTTTTACGGTTTCGTTTTCTCATCTACATAGGTTACAGCTGACTATCTTACGGAACATGTGTGTATGCAGAAATTGAGCTCCTTCTCGAAAAGGAGAAAATAATGACAATGACATTGGTGGAATGGACCGGGCTTTTGATAGTCAAGTAGCTGTTGTAGGGGGGAGGAGGCGAGCAAACAGGGCAAAGAAGTTGATCGCGTTTAACATGGCAAACGCCAGATTCGATCTCTGTCCCTGCTCAATCCAAGTTGACACACAGCCTCCGCGTGGCCGCCAGGTAATGAACCAATGTGTGCAGCGACCCAACCCCTTGTTTCTGGGGAAAGAGGAACCTGGCCCTCCAGGTTAGAGGTTGTACTTAGGGGTAACATTCCTATCATGGAAAAACCACTTGTTCCGAAACAACCACAAGCCTCGGATACGGACGGATAAGAAGCTGACGATCCCTGCAAACGACTAAAGGACTTGAGAGTCTGCATTGGAATGTGAGGTCCCTTAACAGACCGGGTGCAGGCGATTAATTGGAGCAAACACTCAGCTGCTATAAAGCAGATATAACCATACTCCCAGAAGTGCGATGGGATGGACTAGGCAAGCGGCGGATGAAAAACTGCGACATCTACTACGGGAACTGCTACAAGGAGAACAAACAGCGCTTATTCGGGTGCGGGTTCGTTATTCGAGGAAGACTCCGACAAAAAGTCTTAAGCTTCCGGGATATAAGCGAATGCCTCATAACAATCCGCATCAAAGCCGAATTTTTAAACATTAGCTTGATATGCGCTCACGTTGACGATCGACTCAAAAAAAAAATGTTACGATCTCCTAGACAGAACCTATGCCCAATACCCCAGGTACGACACCAGAACAGAGCACATCATATCCCGTAGAGTTTCTAAATTCGCTTGAGCTGCCAGGTGTACCCTCACACAAGCTTCAATTAAAACTAGGCGTCCCAGTCATGCTTATGCGAAATTTGGATGCCCCGAGATTATGTAATGGGATGAGACCTCGTGTCACACAACTTGGCCGCAATATCATTAGCGCCACTATCTTAACCGGCGTAGGAAAGGGTGAAAATGTAATGATCCCACGAATCCCAATAATTCCCACAGATCTCCCGTTCCAGTTTAAAAGGCTACAATTTCCTCTAAAGCTTAGTTTCACTATGACCATTAACAAAGCGCAAAGTCAAACATTAAAGGTGGCTGGGGTGAACTTAGAAAAGCCGTGCTTTTCCCGTGGACAATTGTATGCAGCATGTTCGCGTCTTTACATTCTATCCCCAAATGGAAAGACATATAATATCGTCTACAGTAGCGTATTTAAATAACATTCTGTTCCGAGTTCTCTTCTGTGTTCTAAATCAGGAAAGGGGAACCGAGTAACCCCGAATTTAACGCGAGCGAAGCCGCGGACAAAAGCTAGTCATTTATAAGCCCTCGTAACTATCCCAAGCATGGTTTCATTAAGTGACTCCATAGCCAGGAGGCAGAAAGAACCTTAAAAACAAGCCCACCCACTTGATTAAAAAATGAATAATTTTAGTATAACCCACGTTTACATTCCTGTGCCGTATGTAATCAGCTCTACACTCTACATAAGCCGAACGTTGTTCTTAATTACAATCTATCCTATCCAGTCAGTTAAATGTTATTAAAAATTTAATAATTTAATTACGTTAAAAGGATGCCATACAGGCGACTGTACTCACTTCTTTCCTGGTATAGACGGCAGCTTTAGCAATCGTATGTTCCACTTGAAGACAGCCGAACATATTATCGTGACCAGGATGAAAAACAATGTAGCTAGTGGCTGTATGAACATTAACATTCCATGTGAGTTTGATTTTTTGGATTCAGCATTGAATTGTGACTGATAAAGTGGAATTAATATCAAGAGGGAAAACGAAGTAACCATCAGGCCCGCTCCAAAGGCAAGAAGGAGATACAACTGCTGTTTCGCCTTTCGTACAACTTCTGTGTTCTGTTTATGTTGTTGCTGTTCGCGAATCATAAAATTCGGATTGCGTTCCATTTGGAGTAAGGCATCGCAGTCGTTCGAAGATTTAACCAGCGATATTGAAATTAGTTCTTCCGTTTCCGCATCCAAATGAATTCTGTCAGCTGAATGGTTTTCCTGTTCCTCATCGTCGTCCTCGTCGTCTTCGTCGTCGTCATCGTCGTCATCCTCTTCGGCGGCAGAAAATAGATTTTCAACAAGTTCTTCCTGATCGGATTGTTCGTCGTATGGATGTCTCATTTTTTTTTCCTTATTTTGTTAATACACTCTGATAAAATGGATTATATCTCGAACGAAAGCAATCTGAAATGTATTCGTAACAAATTTGCATATTATACACACTTCGCAGTCTTAGGATAATGAGTTAGATACATATGTATATGTATGAATGGGATTGAACATTGGGATGCGTTAATCTAAGAATGAGTGTATAATGTCCAACATTTACATACATCCACAGGATGGTAAGTTGGCGCCACAAAGGCGCACAATAAATCATTTATATACACATTGTCTGGCGCCAGCATTAGTACAGCATCCCCAAACACACGCCCTTTCCTACATTGTAGACGTAACTCAAGAGAGAGAGTGCTCCAAATAAGAATTCCAGGAATTTTCCATCAATACCAACAGTTGACAAGGCCACTATTCAATTTTGCAAATGCACTAAATAGGGAGACTCGCCGCTGAGACGGCGATATGGAAAACAAACAACAAAAATAACAAACAAAAAGGACGAAGTAAACAGGTGATATAATGTCAGAAAGGATACATGTACGAGTAGGTACAGACATATAAGATACTCATCACGAAAGATTACACAAATCTGCGGCTCTGTATTGATGTCGTTCATAAGACGGCATCTCAATGGTATATTTTAAGGAAAAAGGTTATAACTTAACAACAAAAAACTAAATGTGCAGACGAGAACTGCCTTTTCTAAATGAGCAAACATTTCGAGAGCAATTCAGAGGATAAAGCTAAAAGCTACCATCCCTCGCGCACAGACTTGGAAAACCAAAAAATGGAACGATACGAGATACATTTTACTGATGCGAAAGGCAATAATAGATATTAATTTCTCACAACAATCTGAGGCACACACCTTCACTAATCCCGGCTGCCGCGACACCTTTACAACACGACCAAATGTTAAATCTTACTGAAGTGGCCTCATCAGACGAGCTGATGCAAATGTGCTCCAAAAGACTACTGCTCTCGCAAAATGCCACAATGACGATGTGTAACGTGATGAATTTTCGTTATAGAGCCTTCCCCAATCTACTCGTACGATTCTGTGTATGGCATGAAATGGTATTTCGTATGGAATTCTCCTTCATCCGCTTGCCATACTCTTATTCGCTAAGGCAATTGGGGACGAGAGTAGTGTTGTGACGGTGACATGCGCATACTTACTCCTCCTTGGTTCTACAGGATTCATTTTGAGTGAAATTCATTCGGTGGGACAAGGTATCAACATGACGAACGACGAAATTTTTGAATGTATGTCACGATTCTCATGTATCCTGGAGCTCTCTATTCCGGCTTTTTGAAGTTACCTGTGCATTCACCTCCAAGACGTGGCTTACGAGTATTTGGCACTTAACCTATGTAATAGGAAGACAAGCCTTCGGGGTCATTGATAGTGAGAAAAGGATAAAAGATGAAAGAAGTCAAGAAGTAGATACTATAATGGTAAAAATCTTTGGAAGGAATGAATTGAGTATACAATTTTGAAGGAGCTCGGTTTCAGCAATTCATTAAGAAAATATCCTTATTCGATCCATAGCACATGAAGAAAGTAAATGACTTTTTAGGGCTTGTATGCAAAGGCTCCACTGCTGTTCTATTGATAGTGTGGAGGATTCAGGTGTATTGGACAGCTTAAGGGAGACGCGATTGGTAAAAGCACGAGCGGTTTCTGGCGATAGTAGCTTACCGACGTCATAACTTTGTATTCTTACTCTACTCCGTTGCGTTCGTGATATCCGTAAGCGCATCTTGGCTACTACAAGATAGTGGTCCGAGTCGATGTTAGCCCCTCGGAAAGTTCGAACATCAAGAATAGTGGAGGAGTGTCTGACGTCGATCGCGATGTGATCAATCTGGTTGGTAGTCGATTGATCAAAAGACCGCCAGGTGCCTTTGTGTATATCGAGGTGCGGGAAGCGCGTACTGGCTAGAATGAGATTTCGTCCCGTAGCAAGATCAATCAGCCTGTGTCCGTCAACGGAGGTGGTGTCCTGTAGGCTATGTTTGCCGATGACTCGTTCAAAGATGCTTTCCTTACCCAGCTTAGCATTGAAGTCTCCTAGTACAATTCTGATGTCTTAGCTGGGACATTGGGCATACGTTCTGTCTAGGAGATCGTAGAACTCATCTTTGGCTGAGTCATCCTTGTCTTCCGTGGGGGCGTGGACGCAGATCAGGCTGATGTTAAAAAATTTAGCCTTGATACGGATTGTTATGAGGCTCACATGCCGAAAGCCTAGGACTTTTTTCCTTAGTCCATCTCGAACAACAAGTCCGCATCCAAAATATCATTGCCCTCTCTCCCTATAGCAGTCGCCGTAGTAAATATCGCATTTTTTCGTCCGCTTTATACCCGGTCCATTCCATCTCATTTCCTGGATGGCGGTGATGTCCGCTTTATAGCGGTCTAGGGCGTCCGCAAGTTGTTCGGCTGCACGTGGCCTGTTTAGGGACCTAACATTCCACGTACAAAGCCGAAGAACATTGTCCTTTTTTCGTTTTTTGCAAAGGGGGAGTAATGTCAGAAAGCTGCACCAGCCCATCAGGAGGAGGTTCGACACTGGGCGCCTGAGCACACCGGAGGTTGCCAGAGTCTACAGGGAGCAGCTGAGCGAAAGACTCTACGGTATGCCTACGTCGAACACAAATGCCAATAATATGTGGCTGCATTGCCGCTCAGCCATTCAGGAAGTAGCCGAAGCCACCTTAGGATACCTACCACCACCGACAAGAAACCCGTGGTATGATGGCGAGTGTGAGCAGAAAAAAGCAGCAACCGACGAGGCGTAACAAAAGGCGCTGCAGAGGAAAGCCAGGGCAGCGCAAGAAGAGTGCCGAGCCAGAAGAAGGGAGGAGAAAAAACTATTGCGACAAAAGAAAAGAATCTTCGCAGCCTCCCAGCTCAAGGATATCGAGGAGTCTAGGGATAAACATAAAATACGAGCCTTTTACAAGAAAGCCAAAGGCCTTGCAGGAGGCTTCAAAAAGGGCACCCTGGCTCTTCGAATCTGCGAGGGTAATCTTGTCACCGACCCGCAGGGAATAGTGGATGTATTTAAGCAGCACTTCCAGCAGCTGCTTAACGAGCATGACCAAGAGAGAGTGGTAGGGACCGAGGAAATCCCAACTCCAGCCGCTGAAGTAGTCCTCCCACCCAGAATCGAAGAAGTCGGCACAGCTATTCAGAAGTTGAAGAACAACAAGGCCGCAGGCTCAGATGGCTTGCCATCAGAGCTCTTCAAGGCTGGCGGCGATGTTCTGCTAGGGAGCAAGCACCAGATCATCTGCAGAATTTGGGAAGATGAAAGCATGCCCGACAACTGGAATACCAGCTCTATATGGCCCATCCACAAAAAAGGCGATCCTACCTCTTGCAAGAACTATAGAGGTATATCCCTGCTCAATGTCGCATACAAGATCCTGTCCAGCGTACTGTGTGAACGTCTAAAACTATTTTGCACCGCACTAATTGGCAGCTACCAGTGCGGCTTCCGACCCGGCAAATCAACTTTAGACCAAATTTTCACACTTCGACAAATCCTGGAAAAGACCAACGAGTTGAATCGATACACACCATCCTTTCATCGATTTCAAAGCCGCATACGACAGCATTCATCGTGAAGAACTTGTTGGTGCGATGGCCGAACTCGGGATCCCGGGAAAACTGATCCAGTTGGGTCGCGCCACGCTAAAAAACACGCGATGCACCGTGCAACTCGGTTATAGGACCTCGGAACCATTCGAAACATGCACCGGATTTCGGCAAGGAGATGCGCTGTCATGTGACTTCTTCAACCTGGTGCTGGAGCAGATAGTGCGACGGGGAGTTGTCAACAGGGAAGGCACTATCTTTTATAAGTCCATCCAGCTGCTAGGATACGCGGATGATATCGACATCATCGCGTGCTCTCGCCGTGGCATTGTGGAAGCATTCACGGCGATTGAAGAACAGGCGAAACGAGTTGGTCTTAAGATCAATGAGGATAAAACGAAATTCATGCTGTCAAGCAAAAACCAATCCGTCGCCCACCACCTGGGACAAAATATAAAAATTGACAGTTAGAATTTCGAGGTAGTTAAGGAGTTTGTCTACCTCGGGGCAGACGTATACTCCAAAAACAGCACCACAGTGGAGATCCGGCATAGAATCGCCCTTGGCAACCGCTGCTACTTCGGTTTTTCCAAACATTTGGGTCAAAACTCCTCACTCGAAGAAGCAAAGTAATGCTTTACAAAACGCTTATACTGCCAGTTTTGCTGTACGGAGCCGAAAGCTGGACGATAAGCAGGATATTTGGTCCTGTCTGTGAGGAAGGTGAGTGGAGAAGAAGACACAACCGCGAACTCTACGAGCTGCACAAACATGTGGATGTAACCCAGAGGGTAAAGATCCGTCGAGCGCATGGACACCAACGCTCCAGCTAAGAGGGTCTTCGACTCCGAGCCTCCTGGTTCGAGAAGAAGAGGAAGAGCGAACCTCCGGTATAAAGACCAAGTAATCGCGGATGTAAGACATCTTGGTCTTGACAACTGGAAGCAGCGTGCCCGGGACCGTCAAGTATGGAAGGCAGCTATAGCTCAGGCTCAGATCCTCCATGGATCGCAGGCCTGATAAGTAAGTAAGAAGGAGTTATTACGGGCCATTATACTTTTGCTAAGCATAAATGCGTGCTTTGCCTCAGTGAGACACCTACCTGTGCATGCACGTTGCATGTTGCCTTTGCTCGCGCACGGTGGCGCATCCTTGGGGCCGACGTGGTGTGTGCCGAATCTCTTAGCTCTACATCACTGGAGCTCCTTGTCATTTTTCTCCGGAAGATGGAAAAAATACATTAATGTAAAGTGTCTTCCGCAGTGTGAATATCTAATCTCTCGTGGATTTTTCTGGTTTGGCACCACATTGATAAGAGCATATCAGATTGCTCACGAATGATTTCAGGCGTTCAAGTAACACGGCAGCCGATGTTAAAAATGCTTATTCCTCTATAAATGGCGCAATTATACGGATCTCCTTTCTTACAGATCGGGCAAACGATACTGACGTTCCGCTCATCTGGCATACTTTCTGTTGACCATATTCTACTGATAAGTTTGTGCATGTTCCCTATCAACTCACCTCCAGCTACTTTAAATAGCTCAGCAGACAGTCCATCTGCCCCAGCAGCTTTACTAGACCAGGGTGAATGGTTCATTGTGCTTCACAGCAGTATTTTGACTACCATCGTCGTTATTTACTCTGTAGGAATCTTTTCATATTTTCCAGATGGACTGTGAGTCAACTATTTGATGCCCGGTTTCATACCGGCAGGCTTCTGCTCTCGTTTCATACCCTTGTCACAAATACACTATTAACAAATGCTCATGGCTTTGTTTTGGTGCTAAACCTGTCGAACAAATAGGTGCCTTTCTTCGGCCTTATCTATCGAAGCTATTGAGTATTATCTGCTAAGAACTGATATACGCAAATAAAAATTACACAGAAACTGGTCCATATGCATATCTCATTTTTCCTAAATACAAAAGCATTGAGTTACTCTAGGTTGCGGATCGCCTCTGTATTTCCCGAAACGAATCATTTTCCCTTCAAGTACCACATTGTCTTGCCTGTCGAGAATAGCTCGGCCTCTTGAATGTGTCACCGAAAAATAATTCACTGCTGCATCCGATTCACTGCCTGTAGTCTGCGCAACACCCCGACGCTTGTCATGTGCCTACAACAGGATATACAAAGTTACAAATGTGTACGTAGTGTGAGCTTCATCTATTATTTTACCTCTCGTAAAACCATATTGAATGCTTCATCGACAGAAATATCATTTTTGGCAGAAACTTCAGCAAACAAAACCGCATGCTTTCGTGCCGCCCTCTGACCTTCGCTATTACTTACAGCCCGTTGCTTATCAACCTTCTGTCCAACAATTAGAATTGTAGTCCTGTCTCGTTTGCAATGCGTTTCAATCTCGTCCATCCAATAATCTAGTTTCTCGAAGGTATCCCGCCTCGACACATCGTATACGACGAGAATGCAGTCTGCATTTCGGTAGAAACTTGGCGATAAGCTTTGAAATTTTTCGCAGCCAGCTGTATCCCAAAGGTCAAGTGAGTAGCTTGTTCCATTTATAACTGTCGTTTTGTTCTTAGTATCCAGTCCAATGGTTGTCCTCTGATCGCAGTATGCCCCATCCACGAAGCGTACTATCAGACTGTAAACATACATTTTGAAGTATCTGCGCAAACAGTTTAATATAAAAGCGTAATCCCCGCCTAGGCGAAGTACATTTGCACACGTATACAAAGCACGCCACCCGGGAGTAGACTACGAGGTGTACAAGAGCTCTTGCTAGTTTTGGGAAAAGATTCATTTACAAAATAACTGCATAAATACCTTGATTTTCCAACGCCACTATCACCAATAAGAATAATCTTCAAGTGATCGGAGGTGGCCATGTTTCAACAATAGTCGTGCACTGTGTTCTAGTATCACCCACCGCTCTACAGATACTGTCAGTATGTCAGGTATTATACCCTGCATCACTTGGTCGTGCAACACTCGGTAATTTTCTTTTGAACTGACATTCCGAGTCCCAAGTGCTATTACATTCTGCATCTCTCTATATCGCAGTGTTGTTCTTCTATTTTGACATTTCATTTTCACTTGATATGCGTCATTCAGTGTCGACGTTTGGTGGAGGTTGTTTTTTTGAATATGAAATAAATATGGTATAATGAGGAAATATGGGCATGACATGGATTATAAAAAATTGTACGCGTGTCATAATTGCTTATGAGCTCACATGACAATTCCTTTGTCCACTCAAAACCACTCAGTTCACTCAAAATAACTACGCTATCTTCCGCTTTCTTGCAAACCCACACTTAGAAATGTGAAGTGCATGTGAAGCAACATCGCAAAATAAAGAAAAGGAGATAAGGAAATGCCAAAAAGATGCACGAAGTAGCCTACCCGTGCCAGCGATGCCACTTTACTTCAATTGAAGTAGATCTACTTCAATTTTGGAAAAAAAAAAATCAAATCTGCTCCCTACTTCGCACTATTGTTTATTTTTGTATAACTACTTCACTTTAGAAATCCCTTATTTAATCCGCTTCAATTTTAATAAAAAAAAACCTTAACCCTTTACTGCATGATTTTTTTTTATGTGTAAAAAAAAATATATCGACATGTATTTCGTCGACCTGATTACGAAAATCATAATATTTTGTGAAAATATTGAACCGTTTTTGAAATATCGCGTAATTTGTATACATATCATATATGATATATCATGCATATAAGATACACTTTTTTGTTGACTCAAAATATATTTCATTTTTCAATTTAATGAATGCACTAGCATAAATGCGTGTATTGTGCCTGGCAACAACCAGGAAAACAAATTATGGTACTAAAAAAACCAAAACTTAAAAATAAATAAATATATTAAATAAATTCATTTAGTGTGGAAATCGTGAAAACAATTTCTGTCTTTGTTGAAGCAAAGCGCAGTTTCACATTTTGCACACTTTGCAAATGTAAATGGTTATAGCCATCTAGCCTCACTTCTTTTGGTGGAGTAGGTGCTGAAGTTACTTTTCTTCGTTTATCTTCAATTTTCCTACCCAATTCGGTCGATGGCCTTCCACGCTTTGACACTTCACCACCCATACGACAAAGGGTTTCAGATACAGAAACCTTGAAGTCGGCTAGGGACATGATTTTTTCTATTGTGCCTTTTTGTGCTTCGACACGCCTAGTTTTAAATTATATCTTTAATATGAATGTTAGCTTAAACTAGAACTTACCTGTATAAAAGCCATGCGTTACAAACTGTTAAGTCCAGTAAATGGTAAAATATTCTGTGGTACCATTTCTTAGATCGAATTTTGATCTTATATCTACCAAGCAAGGAATCTGCTAGGTCCACACCCCCCATAAACCTATTGTAGTTCTTGATAATAGCTGGACAATCGACTTCTTTAATTCCCTGATTTTTTTCGTGTCTTTGAGATTTTGAAATTGGATTCTCTCCAATGAAATTAGAAGTGATTGTCACAACTTTTGTATCTTTCCAAGCAACTACAGCCAGATCCATGCCGTCAATACTGCCTACTAGTTCATAAGAAGAACCACGCTCCTTACTTTTCCAGTACGTTTCGTCAGGAAGCTTACAATTTGGTAAACGATTCCTTCGGACGGTTCCCAGACTTAGAATTCCTTCAACATAAAAATAAAAGTACATATGAAAAAAATCTTTCACACACACAGATATTGGCATACCGTTTCTATGAAGGTGCGAAATTAATGGTACTGAAGTATAGTAGTTATCGAAATATACGTTGTAGTACCTGTCTTGAGGAACATTTCGAATCAAACGTACTACAACATTGGAACTTGCACCTAAGTTGACTTCAGTGGGCAAGCGAAACCGATCATTGTTTTCCTGACCAGTATAGAGCTCAAAGTTGTAAGCATACCCAGTTGCTCCACATAAAACAAAAAACTTGTAACCCCATTTATGAGGCTTCGCTGGAAGATACTGTTTCATGTAGTTTCTCGCTTTTGTTGAGCACATTTGTTCGTCCACACATAAGAACTCTTCAAATGGAACCTTTTGAAAGTTTTTCATTAATTTATCAATGAGAGGACGAATTTTATGAATACGATCATGAGCCACGTTTGATTTTGGAAGCATTTTTGAATTGTCGTTGAAATGAAGGTATTGACGAATCTTTTCAAATTTATTTATTGGCATTGTACTTTGAATAAGGCCGTTACCTATAATTGGCTTCCAGAATCGTCGTATATCAGGAGTCTGTAAAATTGACATCAGCATGCAAATACCAATGTATTTTTGTATATCAACAGCCGTTACAGTGAACTGATTGGCTGGATCACATTGGCAAGCATACAGATTAGACTCAGCCACTATTGATTCGACGATGTCTTTATCAAAGAGAAAATTAAAGAAGGCATAAGGTGTGCTAAGTTCCATAATGTTTGGTGGTAATTCCGAACTACCCTTAAATTCAAAATTTTCGCCACAAAACTCAACTCTTTTCCAAATCATTTTGGAATAATGGGCCTTTATGTTTTTAAGCTCTTCTGCTGGTGTTGGTTGTACAGATACGACTTCTTGATCTTCTTCAACCATATCAATCGGCAAAGACTCAATGTCAAGGAGCTGATTATCAATTTGAACATCTGGCTCCTCGTTTCTCAACTTTGTTATACTCTGCGACTCAACATCATAGTCAACATTCTCTAAATCATTCACACATTCACACTCATCCTCACTTTCATCCCAATTACTAATTAATTTTAAAATTTCTTCATCAGCTATACATTTAGAAGCCATTTATATCTAAACAAAACATAGATAATATTTGTTTTTATTGCATGAACTATCATATGTGACATATATATCATATATGATATGTGAATTTTGAACTTCGCTGTTGCATGAAATATCATATATGATATCTACGATTTTATATTCAGGTTTCTTTGTTAATATAGCATTTTCCAACTCAATGTGTTATGAATATCAAGCAATAATAACATCCTGATAGAGAAATATGAAAAAAATGGTACTTACCTAATTTGTTTATAAATTATTTGCACAAAACAAAACTTTTCACAAGAGCGTAATAAAACCAGCCGTCACTCTTCGCACTTTTTGGATAGTCCCTTATTACACGGCGTTTTTTTAGTACAGCTTGAAATAAGTGCGCAAGAGATGGTCAGTGAAACAGAAATACATTGGCACAGTCACGCGCGGGTAGCTACTTCGTGCGTCTCTTTGACATTTCCTTATCTCCTTTTCTTTGTTTTGCGATGTCGCTTCACTCCTGTTTCAGATTTGAAAGTGTGCGTATGGATACCATCCTTACTTTTCAAATTTCACCACAGGCTAACGATAATGATATGTGAAACGAAATGTCAAAAAGACGCACACTGCTGCGAAATGAAAAAAAGGTCCATGGAATAACTCTTGCTGCTCGGAATGTCAGTCCAAAAGGAAATCACACTTTTCAAGCTGTACTAAAAAAGCGCCGTGGAATAAGGGACATAGCAGTAAATGTTGCGATCGAAAGAAGTCACTCAAATTTAGATGTGGAAACAAATAACATTGTGCTTGTGAGAAAAACACTCACTGGTTGGAAATGTACCGTAACAAACGAGTGTAAGCATTCGATGAAAAAAGCATATCATATATGATATGCTATGCAGTAAAGGGTTAATCTACTTCCAAAAAAAGAAAAATATTTAAAAATGTCTTACACTCATTCAAGTAGGCTCAGATTCATATTTCAAAAGAATAACCTTCACTTCAAACACAAAATTAGTTAGAATTTTCTGACGTTTATTGTTTTTCTTTTAATTCTCTGTCAAAGAGGTGATACGTTTGGTTTGGTTTTTGGTTCTTGTCTGTCTGTTCTGAAAAGGTTAGCCAAATACTTGAAAGAATTATTATAAACGCCATGAAAAGATATTTTGAAGTAATCAGGAATGTGAATAAAGATTGGTAGGCCAAATTATAATTTAATAAACATATCGTTATGCACCATTTATGATATTTTTGTTCCAAAAAGCTCTGAACAATCAAGATTTGCAAAAAATAGTAAAAATGAAGTGTATGTGGCGACTTCAGTAGAAAAAGAAGCTGTAGATGTTTCAGCAAGGTTATTACTATTTTTATTCGTCTTTCTGTTTTGTTTCTGAAAAGTGATTTTTCTTTCATTGTTTTAGAGATGATCCGGCCTCTGAATCTGAATCTGATTTTTCTGATTCAAACTTCGGATTCGATTCGAATGAAAACGCAGCAAGCTGTTCCAAGAAATTGTATGACCAAAAATACAAACAGGAATGGGAACGATTGTTAGACTGGTTAAGCCAAATCAAGGGCCAAGCATACTGCAAGGTTTGTCGTGAATCTTTAGCAAACAATATAACCAACTTAAAACGTCCCGCAAAAACCAAAAACCATTTAAAAAAGAGAAAAGAAGCAGTACATCAACCATTCATTTCACATTCAATAAAGCAAACCAATTCTGAATTGGAAGTTGCTGCAAGAAGCAAACTCCATAAGGAAATAGTTTGTGTTATGTACTGCGTTCAACATACACTTCCGTTTACTTTAATGGATACTTTTCCAAAACTTTTGGAACAGATTTTTCCTGATACAAAAGGGATGATAAAATGTGGTAGAACAAAAGCTGCGGCCATGATAGACGTAATTGGGTCATATTTTAGAGAGCAGATTGCTTCACAGCTCCGGGTAAGAAAATTTTCCTTGATTATAGACGAATCAACTGATGTTAGCTCTTCAAAGTGTTTGGTGTTAGTTGCTAGGTTCTTTTCTGATGGAAATGGCATAGAATGTATTAGGGACAAATTTTTGGGATTAAGAAAGCTATATGATGCTACAGCCAATGGAATAACCAGTTCAATATTGTCTTACATGCAAGAACTTCACATACCTATTAGTAACATGATAGGACTTGCGACAGATAATGCATCTGTGATGCAGAGCGATTTAAACGGTGTAAGGGCTAAATTGCGCGAATTAAATCCGAGTATGTTTTATCTTGGCTGTACGTGTCACTCGCTAAATTTATGTGCTTCTTATTCGTGCAAATCTCTTCCAAATCATTTAGAAAAATTATTAAGAGACATATACTATCATTTTTCCCATAGCCCAAAACGACAAGATAGTTTCAAGGAATTTCAAGAGTGTTTTAACGTCGAAGTACATAAAATTCTGCGAGTAAGTTCTACTCGCTGGCTTTCATTGCAAAGTGTAATAGACAGAGTTTTAGAGCAATGGTCTGCACTGTGGATTAACTTTAACCTCTCGGCTTTCGATGGCTTTAGTGAATCTATTTTGTCTGGGTTAAATGTTACTAACAAAGCTTATTTTTATTTTCTTTCCTATATTTTAAATGAAATCAACTCAATTAATAAATTATTTCAAAGTGAAAATTCAATAGCATGTCTGATTTTCACGTCGACTGAAGCGCTTTTTACTAACGTCCAAACAAATTTTTTAAGACCCGAACATATTGGGGTTAAATCTGATTTCTCGAATCCGAATTTTCATCTTCCTATACAGCAAATGTTTTTCGGAATAAAATTCGAGCAGATACAAGTAGAAATGGAAAATGTTGAATTGGAAGAAGTGAAAAGAAATTGCTTGCAATTTTATATTGTTTTATGCAGTCAGTTACTAAAACGGTTTGAATTTGAAAATACAGATTTAAAAATGTTGCAATACTTAAACCCAAGAAAAATTCAAGGAAGAACTATGCAAACAATTTTACCTCTTGTAAACGCTTTTCCTTTCCACTTCGATTCAGATTTAGAAGTATTAAATTCTCAATGGCGATTGCTAATGAGAGAGAATAATGCTTTCATTGAAAAATTTAAACTTGACGGAGACCGAGACATTGTTAAATTTTGGAACGAGTTAGGGAAAACAGACAATGTTTTAGAAAAACCTATGTTTAAGGAAATCTCAAGTTACATGATAAACTTGGCTGTTTTACCGCATAGTTCGGCGGCAGCTGAAAGGAAATTTTCAGAAATGAACTCCATAAAATCAGATACTACAAATAAATTACTATGTGAAACGGTAGAAAATTTAATGCTTTGCAAAGAACTAATAAGAGAAAATAATATTAACAAAAACGATATCTTTGAGCCTCATATGGAATTATTATGTTATTTCAAAAAATTCAAATTTAGTAATGGCCATTATATATTAAAATAAAAATTCAACTATTTATATCTGAATCTTAATTTTGTGATATGTATGCATATTTGAAATTTAATTTTTTGTTTTTCAACCTATGTTCCTACCTACACTTATGCATTTTGAGACTTATGTAATAATTTAACCCTTTATTGCATGATTTTTTTTTTGCAATGAATTAAATATTTTTGCATTGAATAAGCTTACAGATGATCAGAATCATACATTTTGAGAAAATTGTTCTACCGGTTTTCCTAGAAAAGAGGATTTAAGCCATGTTGCATATCTGCAACACTATGCATTAACGACATACAAACATGTACTATGTGTAAGTAAAAGTGTAGGAAAAAAACGCAGTTGCCTTTCGCAATTCAATTAACAATCGAAAGTTGATTTCAATATATTATTTAACAAAAAACAAAACAAAACAATAAACAGAAGACTAGACTTTATAATAATATGAATTAAAAGAAAATCAAAATTCAAGTTGTTTGAGAAAAAGTAAAAACACTGAAATACTTATATGTGGAAAGTTCTAAAACAATTTTTGGTCTTATGGAAACATAAGGAAGCGCAACATTTTTCGCATTTGACGTAGGTGAATCCGGCACAGTCTGGAAACTTACATCGTAATCGCTTTTCCATATATACAGGCCAATGGGATATTTCATCCTTTCTTACATCACTGGATGGTACGTTAGATTGTGGATACCTTCTTTTTCGATCTTGAAGTGAAACCGACGGCGAGTTTGTTGGTCTTCCTCTAGTCTTCTGGATAGCTACGCCAGATCTACACAGGGACTGTGCAAGGCTTAAACGAAAATCGCACAAACTTAATGGCGGTTCATTGTGAAGTAAGCAGACTTTTTTGTACAAAATCCACGAATTAACAACTGTAATGTCGACTAAATGGTAAAATATTCTTATGTACCACATTTTAGATCGGAGCTTTATTCGGTAGCGACCAATCAAACTGTCTGTCAAATCGACACCACCCATATGTTTATTA
The DNA here is from genome assembly GCA_951905685.1 of Eumerus sabulonum. NCBI lineage: Eukaryota > Metazoa > Arthropoda > Insecta > Diptera > Syrphidae > Eumerus > Eumerus sabulonum. The sequence continues at coordinate 71,930,190 of OX645062.1, forward strand.
TAATTGTTAACGATGTCCGGACAGGGTATTTCCACTTGCCGTTTCTTTGATTTATCAAACCGCTTAACAGTCGTCATTGGGCGGGAGCCAACAAAAGTTGATAATAAATTAACAAGCTTATTGTCTTTCCAACAAAGTTTACAAACATCAATGCTGTCAATTTGTGTGAAAAATTCGAAAGACTTTCCACGCGGTTCATTCTTCAGGTCATTTTCAGTGGGTAATTTATTATTGACAAGCCTGTTTCGGCGAACAGTTCCCACGGAGTATATTCCTTTTTTTGCTAGTTCGACAACCAGCGGAAGTGTTGTATAAAAGTTGTCGAAGTACAATTTGTGACCAACATTTTCTTTCACAGATCTGGTCAATCTCATAACCACGTTCGCACAAGTTCCCAGGTAAGGCTCGGTTGACAATATTTATCTGCTTCTTCTTTTCCCGTGTAGATCTCAAAATTGTAGGAAAATCCTGAAACTCCACTCAACACAAACAATTTAAATCCCCATTTGTGCGGCTTGGCAGGCATATACTGCTTCATGTAGCTACGTGCCTTTGTGGAACATATCTGTTCATCTAACGACAAGCATTCCTCGTGCGGAATTGATGAAAATTTTTGTGTAAGGTAGTTTAAGAGTGGTCTTATTTTATGAAGCCTGTCGTGATTTGGGTGATGACGTGGAAGCATGTTGCTATTTGGGCTAAAATGCAAGAATCTACGAATCCTTTCAAATTCGTTAACTGACATCGCGTTCATGATGGTTTCATTTCCGGTAACAGGACTCCAATAGCGGCGAACATTTGGCACTTGTACTACTGATGTGAGAATACATATTCCTAAAAACTTTTTTACATGAACTGTTGTCAGTGCCACTGCGTGGTTTGGATCATTTTCTGTTGAATACAGCATTGATTCAGATACTATACTATTAATAAGTTCATCTGTGAAAAAGTAATTGAAAGTGCCTAGGGGTGTAGATAGCTCTTGAATACAAATCGGTAAAGAACTGTTGCCAGTAAACATTTTCTCATTTTCATCGAATTGGAAATCGATTTGTTTCCACAAAACTCTATTATATTTCGTGTTCAATTCAGCTTTTTCTTTTTTTAAATCTCTCATATTAGATGTCGAAGATGACGATAGAGCTGGATGAGATAAGTAAGAGTCTGCAATTGGTACTTCCAAATTTTCAACCAAACTGTCGACGTCGTTGCAATCTTCTTCATCAACACCGTGGCATTGAGTTTTAGCCACCAAATCGTTGTCATTGAGCAACTCGTCACAAAGGCCATTTTCCTCAAAATCGTCTTCAGAATCCACCCACTGATCTAATATTTTTTCAATGTCTGTATCCAATAACAGTTTATTCATACTAAAAAACAAAGGAAATCAAGTTGTAAATGATGTTGCGAAAATGTATGCCCTGAGTGCATGACGTTGCATATATGCATCATGTTTAAAATATCAAATAAATCCACATTTCCATTCAAAGTCGCTGTTTTATTTGATATGTGCGTACATTTTAAACTATAATGAACATAAAAAAAAAAAATACTTACGTGCTAGAAATACGGTATTTATTAATTATTTGTTCGGATTCACGGACAAGCGCACACCACGACTCACTTCAACAGTTCGATCAACAAAACATGGCAAAAATCGCTCCCAAATAATTCCAAGAAGCACGTGTATATAATATACTCTTAACGAAATCCAAAAAGAACAGATTGCGGTAAATTCAGGGAGAATTTCGCAGTAAGACGTTCGTTACAAACATTTAAATAGTATGATGCATATCTGCTACGCTATGCAATAAAGGGTTAAATACAAAAATCAAATAATAGTTGTAATTAATAAAAAAATCTGTGTTATGATAAAATTAACTAATGTAATCTTGCCTTTATTTTAATAAAAAAAAATTGTTTGATCCTAAGACATGTTTTATACGTAAAACATATCATTAAAACTATGATTTTGAGATCTACTCCTGTTTTCTTGAATCTACTTCACTTTTTGGGTCAAATCTACTTCGCTTTTTTTTGCTGAAGTGGTAACGCTGACCCGTGCATCACCGTGCCAGTATATTTCTATTTCACTGACCATCTCTTTCGCACTCATTTGTGTCCTGGTCACTGTTGCAGGGTGTAATACGCGACTATTATGCAATGTCGCGGTAACAACGGATACCCTTCTGCGAAGCTTTCATTGTAGTTTCGATGACGTACGATACACTGTGTAATTCGTGTGCATTATAAGATAACAAGAAAAACCTAAATAAGTTGTAAAAGTTGAAGTTCGCTGAAGGGTTTGAGATCTGACAAATGTTATCTTTATTTGAAAATCATTAAAGGGGGAATGATTACTTGATATTATACTCATAACCATTTCAAAGACTTAATTTAGCATAGTTAGAATGATCAGTTTTGTTCCGTGGCTTCTAGCTCTTTTGAAGGCATGCAATTCCATTATGCCTCTCAGGGAAACCCTCGTCCTATTGGGAAAAAAAAACCACTAAGACAAACTTTTATCACACGCTACTCTTGGGGCGTTCTTTTACCAGGGAAATCGTTCACCACACTGCAAATGCTAGTGTGTTAAATAGCACGCAGCAAATGTGTTACTGAACACACTTGTATGTATATTGGCGTTACAGTCCATGAAGGACCTGAGCCGAGCTTCTCTCAATCACCCATGTTGTGTGTGATTTCATTTTCTCATAGGTGAAAGGGACCTACAGTTTATTGCCGGTTCCGAACGGCGAATTTCAAGAAGCTTTTCATGACAATTTTACTACAGGGGGTTTTGTCAGAACCCCGCTGAGGAGAAACACCGTGAAAAACACGTTCGATGACATGGCTGTGTCGGGATTCGATCCCGTGTCATCGGCGTCAGAGGCCAACACACTACCCACTGCGCCACGGTGCTCTCACACACTTATTCGTGTTAAAACTATAGGTACTGCGTGTCATGACTAAAAACTCTAATGACACCTTAAGTGTGTTGCAGTGACACACTTATTAATACACTTTGGATGGGCAAAGGACTAACAAGACCTCGTAGGGGTAGCATCTCTCCGACGGATGCTGGCCTACTAAAAAGCGAGAAGAGTCATCGTAGACGAACATCTTGCGGCACTAGGATCTTGCTACGGGGGCGAAACCTCTTTTTGGCTAGTACGCGCTTCCCGCACCTCGATATACACAAAGGTATAACCAGATTGATCACATCACTTCGCGATCGACGTCAGACACTCCTCCACTATTCTTGATGTTCGAAATCTCCGGGCAGCTAATATCGACTCGGACCACTATTTTGTAGTAGTCAAGATGCGCATACGGATATCACGAACGCAGCGGAGTAGAGTAAAAATACAAAGTTATGACGTCGGAAAGCTACTATCGCCAGAAACCGCTCGTGCTTTTACCGATCGCGTCTCCATTAAGCACTCCAATACACTTCAACCCTCCTCGCTATCAATAGAACAGCAGTGGAACCTTTGCAAACAAGCCCTGAAAAGCTCTGCATCCGAAGTTTTCGGCTTCAAGGCTCCACCACGAAGAAACACCTGGTTCGACGACAAGTGCAAGAGGATTCACACAGCGAAGCAGTATGCATATAAAGCCTCGCTACATAAAAGAACAAGAGCAGCTCGTGCGCTCTACAAGTTAAAAAGAAAGGAGAGACATAAACCTCTCAGGAGAATGAAGAAAGAGCACAAGAAGCGCACGATTGAGGATTTGGAGAGGTGTTACTGCAGACGTGACGTTCGAAAGTTTTATCAGCAGATAAAGCGAACATGCCAAGGTTATAAAGCCAGAACGGAAGCCTGCAGAGATGAGAACGGACACCTAGTAGTAGAACCGCAGTCGATGCTGAGAATATGGAAAAACCACTTCTGCAGACTGCATAACGGCGATGTTAGTCAATATACCGCTGTCAGGCAGAATGATCCATTTCTAATCGACGAAGACCTCAGAGAACTCCGTCCCCCTGACCGCGACGAAGTTAAGATTGCCATATCGAAACTTAAGTCGAATAAAGCTGCTGGCGCAGACGGACTGTCTGCTGAGCGCTTCAAGGCAGCTGGGGATGACCTGGTTAGGAGCATGTACCAGCTCATCTGTAAGATATAGATATGTTCAAAGGAAAGTATGCCCGAGGAATGGAGTCTCAGCATCGTATGCCCGATCCACAAGAAAGGAGACCCCTCTGATTGCGCCAACTACAGAGGAATAAGTCTCCTTAACATCGCCTACAAAATCTTCTCTGCCGTTTTGTGTGAACACCTGAAGCCTTTTATAAATAAGCTGATTGGTCCTTATCAGTGCGGATTCAGGCCAGGGAAGTCCACCATCGACCAAATCTTCGCACTGCGGCAGATCCTGGAAAAAACCAATGAATTTCAAGTCGACGCTCACCACCTACTTTTCGAATTCAAAGCCGCATACGACAGCGTAATTAGAGACGAGCTATACAACGCTATGTCTACCTTTGACATACCTGTTAAACTCGCAGGATGACTTTGGAGAATGCTCGCTGCTCCATCCGAATCGATGAACACCTTACCAACAGTTTCGATGTCAGTGATGTCACTGGCCAATACAAGAGGCACAATTTATTGCAAATCTTCACAACTCCTCGTAGACGCGGGTGACATTGACATAATCGGAAGAACACATCGAGATGTCAATGAGGCGTTCACGAGTATTGAGGTGGAGGCGACGAAAATTTCTTTGGCAGTAAATGAGGGCAAACTAAAAAGGACACGAACCACGGGCGTCTGGGCCAGAACGATCGTATTGGCAGATACAAGTTTGAGGTAGTTAAGGACTTCATCTACCTTGGCTCCGCAGTAATCTGGAGCAACGACATCAGTTCCGAAATCAAACGCAGAATCACTCTTGCCAATCGCTGTTTCTTTGGGCTCAGGAGGCAATTGAGTAATAGAGTCCTCTCCCGAACGAAAAAGTTGACTCTATACAAGACCCTTATCATCCCGGTCTCGCTGTACGGCGCAGAAGCATGGACATTATCAAAAACGGATGAGGGGGTCATTGGTCGGTTGGAAAGAAAGATTCTGCGTGCGATTTTCGGTCCTATAAGCACAGAGGGGGTTGGAGGAGAAGATTTAAACATGAACTGTACGGGTTGTACAGCGATATGAGTCTAATCAGGCGTCTACGGATTCACCGCCTAAGGTGGCTAGGCCAAGTAGAGCGAATGGACACCACAGCTCCAGCCCGGAGAGTCTTTAGATCCAACCCCGAGGGACGAAGAAACAGAGGACGGCCACACTTAAGATGGTGCACACGGGTGGAAAGAGACCTTAACCAACTGGGCATGCGACACTGGGTACAGTTAGCAAAAGATCGTCGTAGTTGGAGGGGCATGTTGGTTGGCCCGATAAGAATAGGAGAAGAAGAATAAGCTTTGGATCCATCAATTAAACAAAAGGGAAATTCTCCAACTATATGCAACCTTACCAGAAAGTTATTTGCGAGTCGGATCCATGGCGTAATGGTTAATAAAGTGGACTCTCAACCAAGTGATCGGGGCTTTCCCATCGGAAAACTCACACAACACGAATGATTGAAATAAGCTCGGCTTTGGTCCTTCATGGACTATAATGCCAACATACATACATACATATGTACATCCAATGAAAACACACATTTTGGTGTGTTGCAGTAAAACACCATTTGCAGTGTACAGCTCCGAATTTTGAAAGCGTTGCCATAAAGGAGGAGTTCATAGTAGAGCCGTTAATCTTGACTCACTGCAATTCCCAAATGACCCTTTCCGCTCGAGGTTGTCGTAAGTGATCCACTTTTCAATATCAATCACCATCCGCCTCAGGAATGAGTCGATTTCGTTGCGATTTAGCAACGATTTGTAAATGCAAATTCGTTTCATGAGTTTTTTTCGTGTTAACTTATAAGGGCACCCATAAATCGATCTTTCTTGGTATCCAGTCGTATTCAAACATGATTGAAGCAGTGTGCACTACTGTGTCCAAAAAGTAAGGTGATTCTTCCAAATTAATTTCATCGCCTTTAACGTAATTCGCTCCTGATACAATGCACTCATGTTAATGTCCGTCACGATTTTCAGCTCTTTCTTTGACACAGTCTGTGTCTCCCCTATTAGGAAAAGATAACAAAGCTCGAATGGCATGTGCTTATGGCACTCTCCAACCGTGGCTTTTGGCACTATTCTAGCCCCGACTGGAGTTACATACCACTATCCTGGAGAGAGGTAAAGGTAATATTCATACCAATAGCGGAAGAAACTTTCCATACAACTGCCAAAGACTACGGACCCTGAGACTGGTGGAACTGTACATTCGTGAAACTCTGCAAAAAAGTGTGCTTTCGACTTCGCAGCATGCCTATTGTAAGGGGAAATCAATAGATACAGCTCTACACTAGCTATCACCAATGCATTAAGCAAGTTAGAGGTCAATGGGACACAAAAAGGGCAGTGATACGTGGCACACCACAGGGAGGAGTACTTACTTAACGGGCGCTACAGTTCGGGGTGAACCTGGGCCTCAACCAACATGCCTCTCCACCTAGCACGATCTTTCGCTAGTCTTTTCCAATGCCGCACGCCCAGTTGGTTGAGGTCCCCTTCCACCTGTGCGCGCCACCTCAGGTGCGGCCGTCCTCTATTTCTTCGTCCCTCGGGGTTGGATTCAAAGACTCTACGGGCTGGAGCTGTGGTGTCCATTCGCTCTACATGGCCTAGCCATCTTAGGCGTTGGATCCGTAGACGCCTGACCAGACTCATGTCGCTGTACAACCCGTACAGTTCGTGATTGAATCTTCTCCTCCAACCCTCCTCTGTGTTTATGGGACCGAAAATCGAACGCAGAATCTTTCTCTCGAAACGACCAAGGATTTCCTCATCCGCTTTAGATAAAGTCCATGTTTCTGCGCCGTATAACAGGATCGGGATAATTAAGGTCTTATATAAGGTCAACTTGGTCGTACGAGAGAGGGCTCTACTTCTCAGTTGCCTCTTGAGCCCAAAGAAGCAGCGGTTGGCAAGAGTAATTCTGCGCTTGATTTCGAAACTGGTGTCGTTGTTCCAAGTTACCGCGGAGCCGAGGTATATGAAGTCCTTAACTACCTCGAACTTATATCTGCCAATATGCACGTTCTGTCCAAGACGTCGGTGGTTAATGTCCTTTTTCGATGACAGCAGATATTTAGCCTTGCCCTCATTAACTGCCAAGCCAATTTTTGCCGCCTCCATCTCAATACTCGCAAACGCCTCATTGACATCTCGCTGCGATCTACCTATTATGTCAATGTCGTCGGCGTATGCAAGGAGCTGCGAGGATTTGAAATAGATTGTGCATCTTGTATTGGGCTGTGATTTTTGCACAATCATTTCTAATATGATGTTAAAAAAATCACACGGAAACGCATCGCCCTGTCTAAATCCTTTCTTGACTTCGAAACTATCGGTCAGTTCTGCACCGATTCGGATGGAGCAGCGAGCATTTTCCAGGGTCATCCTGCATAGTCTGATGAGCTTAGCAGGGATATCCAAAATAAACATGGCATTATATAGTTCGTCTCTAATTACGCTGTCGTATGCGGCCTTGAAGTCGACGAATAGATGGTGTGTATCGACTTGAAATTCATTGGTTTTCTCCAGGATCTGCCATAGTGTGAAGATTTTATCGATGGTGGACTTCCCTGGCCTGAAGCCACACTGATAAGGACCTATCAGCTTGTTTACGAATGGCTTCAGGCGTTCACACAAAACGGCAGCGAAGATCTTGTATGCGACATTAAGGAGACTTATTCCTCTATAGTTGGCGCAGTCCAAGGGATCTCCTTGGAGGAGGAGTACTATCGCCGCAATTATGGGTGTTAGTTGTAGACGAAGTAATCCTATCCCTGGAGGCCAGTGGGTGCAAAGTCATTACCTAAGCAGACGATATTGCACTAGCAATTAGCGGGAAATACCTCTCAACAATCCGAGATTTGATTGAAACAGGTCTAGACAAACTTGCCGAATGGGCAGAGAACTGCGGGCTTGGATTCAATCCCTCCAAAACGGAGATAGTTTTATTCACAAGAAAACACTATCGACCAGAGCAGTGGTGATAGGACTCCTCCTTGTGGGCATCCTCTAGCCGCCGATATGTGGCTGATATTTATCATCGCCTAATCCAGTGATTAGTGGGATGGTCCACACCCCTGCAGGATAGTGCAGTGGTAATCGAATCATAGCCAGTATTATCGAAAGCTCCCTCTATATAAAGGAAGGCGCAAATTGCGATCTCCTTGTGTGTGAAGTTGTTTTCAATACACGTCACCAGATGGTGTAGCGCATTCTCAGTAGGTCGCTCTTTGCGATATGCATACTGATTGGGATGCAGAGGTATATGATTGTCCAAGATACTTCTAATATGGAGCTCTATCAGTTTCTCCATTCTTTTTAGAAAAAACGAAGTCAAACTGATAGGGCGATAGGATTTAGGTTGCTCACTTGGCTTTCCAATGGGGATGAAGACAAGATTGACCTCTGTCCAGATTTAGGGTATGCATCTCAGGTTAAAGCAAGACCATGATAAGATAGTTGATCATCATGGTGTCCATTGAATTCAATTAAATTATCTTACTTGACAGCAAGGAGGTGAAAAGGTGAATAACAATAATTATAGAAAAAAGGTTTGCAGCTAAGATTACTACCACAAAGACACAATAGGGGATCAATGCTCGGAAGTTTGCTACTGGTTGTGGGATATTGTCGACTAACCTTAGGTCAGTATGTGATCAAGGGTATATTTGAAAATGAAGATCATGTCTGTTATATGGGAGCCTCCCTTAAATATTTATTTTATTCTGTTTTTAGTACTTGTTGTTATAGCGGCGACAGAAATACATCATCTGTCAACTATCACGGTTCATGAGATATGTATAGCCCGGTGATAGACAGGCGGACAGCGAAGTCTTAGTAATAAGGTCCCGTTTTACCTTTGGGTACGGAACCCTAAAAATGCAAAAGGTGCTAAGCTCTATTCAAACCCAGAAGTAAAACATTGGGTGACATCATTCTATCCATAAACAAACTGCCCTTAGTCGAACCGTGCTACTCTCCTCAAAGAGGTATAAGTGATGGCTTAAGGGGTAAGCTGCAATTCAATAGGCACATATGTCCGTTGTGTACCACCCGTAAGCATAGGGCAAAGGTCATCGCACGGAGAGAAATGATTTGCGTAATTGCGTCTTTACGAGCATGTCTATACACACGCAGATAGAGAATCATACTCGTACACCCACAATGTGTACCTAGTCTGGCGCCAGCACAGCCTTTCCCACATAGTACCTAGTACTATGCACTCTCACATCTCTGTTCCATATGAAAGGAGCACGCTTAAAGGATGCCAGCAATGCAGTCTCCAGCAATTTTATCACCTCTATGGCATTATATCCATGCAATCACCGTGCTTCGCAATTTATATAGAATATACATATGAAAGGCATCTCCATGCTCATCCGTACGAACTGTACGTGTACGATATTCCTATTCATGGATAAACAACAATAAAGCACTCATAAAGCAATTAAAAAACTTTCTTCCACCTTATCCGAGAGACCGACAAGAGTGGGAGAGGGAAACTGAAAGCCGGCCAAGGACAAGCGTTTTGCCATCAAACAATTGATTATGGGAAACCATTCAGTCGGGGCGGATGAAACAGGAAATCCATTTGACTTGACGTCGTCGTCGACTAAAGTGCTGGCAGAGGATCAAAACATACAGATGCGTGTACACAACGGTATGTATGTATCTATGTGGAAGAAAAAAGCAAAAAACGGATAACAAAAAACTCTGAAATCAGGAAGCAAAATATTTAATTCAAAGGATGTGAGCCACCTGGACAGCTTTACGTAACCGATAAGGTCCTTAAAACTAATGTAAACGAACATAAAGGATTGCCAATGGAGCAACGTTACAGGTGGATTGTTCTTCAGATTTGGTATGCACGACATGAGGTGGTGTGTCTTTACCTATATATCCGTCTCTTTGGAAGCCACCTTTCCAACTGAGTCTAATTGAATGTGAACGATACTTTGACTTCCTTGGAGTATACGATGAGAGCAAGATGAGCGTGAATGAAGAGGGATAGTGAAAAAGAGTCCGGAGGGGTTTTCGGACTTGCGCTTTTCACTTTGGGGAAATTGGTCCAGCAATAGAGTTACTCCAGTTGTAGTTCATTTTATTACAAAATTCATTTCCTGAGCAGATTGGGTATTTTAATTACATCTGTACTGTATAGAGTACCCATTTCGACAGGACAAGATGTTGCCCTATTTGTTGAATCAGAAACTAATCACCTTATTCCAACTCACAGGTGTAATTGGAAGTAGAAAAGATACGAAAATACGAGTAGCAGTTCAGCCGTATGATAGGTTGTGAGTAAAGCATGCCTTCTCTGTGGCAATTAAGTTCTGGGAATTTAGTCATAACTCGGGAACTGACAACACTGCATCGATGGTAAGCCCTTCCTGTGCCTTTGTGTATATCGAGGTGCGGGAAGCGCGTACTGGCTAGAAGGAGATTTCGCCCCGTAGCAAGATCAATCAGCCTGTGTCCGTTATCAGAGGTGGTGTCGTGTAGGCTATGTTTGCCGATGTATGTATGTATGTTGGCGTTACAGTCCATGAAGAACCTGAGCCGAGCTTCTCTCAATCACCCATGTTGTGTGTGATTTCATTTTCACATAGGTGAAAGGGACCTACAGTTTTATTGCCGGTTCCGAACGGCGAATTTCGAGAAGCTTTTCATAACAATTTTACTACAGGGGGTTTTGTCAGAACCCCGCTGAGGAGAAACACCGTGAAAAACACGTTCGATGACATGGCTGTGTCGGGATTCGATCCCGAGTCATCGGCGTCAGAGGCCAACACACTACCCACTGCGCCACGGTGCTCTCGAATGCCTCGTTCAAAGATGCTTTCCTTACCCAGCTTAGCTCTCCTAGTACAATTTTGATGTCATAGCTGGGACATTGGGCATACGTTCTGTCTAGGAGATCGTAGAACTCATCTTTGGTGGAGTCATCCTTGTCTTCCTTGGGGCGTGGACGCAGATCAGGCTGATGTTAAAAAATTTAGCATTGATACGGATTGTTATGAGACGTTCGCTCACATGCCGAAAGCTTAGGACTTTTTATCCACCTCGAACAACAAATCCGCATCCGAACAATCGTTGCCCTCTCTCCCTATAGCAGTCGCCGTAGTAAATATCGCTGTTTTTCATCCGCTTTATACCCGGTCCATTCCATCGCATTTCCTGGATGGCGGTGATGTCCGCTTTTTAGCGGTCTAGGGCGTCCGCAAGTTGTTCGGCTGCACGTGGCCTGTTTAGGGTCCTAACATTCCACGTACAAAGCCGAAGATCATTGTCCTTTTTTCGTTTTTGCAATCCGGTCCGTTATATCCGAGGCTTGTGGTTGTTTCGGAGTTTGTGTTTTTTTACGGTTACGGCTTACTAGGCCGTAGCCCAACCGACTAATCCTGTTTTTTGGCGCAGGAGGCTCGCCATTCGCCCTTCCCCGTCTGCAATTTCCATAGGAAATCTCCAGATGGCACCACGAGGAGCAGGGGATAGGATTTACTAACAGTGCCGCAAGATGTTCGACTGCAGTGGCTCTTCTCGATTTTTAGCAGGCCAGCATCCGTCGGATAGGTGCTACCCCTACGAGGCCTTATTCCCCTCAAAAGTAGGTATAGGAAATACTGTTCCAATCTGTTCGGAACACCTTCGCTGAACACTTCCTGGCAAAATTTTCTCAATGAACATAAAAACTTGTACCTGTTCTGGTCTGAACTACTTAGAACAAAATCATTGAACTCGGTATTACCAATGTCAAGATTTGGTAACGTGATTAAAATTTAGGACACCGGTAATCGTAGCTCGGCTCGTCATCTAAGTTCATAAGAAGTTTCTGCGTGATTTGCTCTGTTGATCAAGAAAGTAATGAATTTATACTCGAAGCTTGTATACCCCATGATGTGTCTCCATTTTTTACTCCAACTTCGTTGCCGAACTCTGTGATTCGAATTTCGACAGATGATCTCTCACGGTAACACTGCATTCAAGCCTACATTACCGGTTTACATGGATGGAAACTTCAACTAGTTATCTGCCGAACCGTTGCGTAGGCAAGTTTGGCTCAGGTTCGGCTCTTTCACCCACGGTGGTCACCCATAGTTTGTTATTGTTTTGAACTCCGAGCTCTCTTTTGACACGGTCGGGCTTGGGAAGTGTCATTTCGATGTTAGCCGGTTGAACGATCTCTGGTTTATCTCTTGCTCGTATTTTGTTTCAAAGAACATTTGTAATGTCTAGTTAAATCAGAAATTTCGTAGTGCGATCTGCTTCGGAGGAGGTTTTAAAGGAAGACAGTCGGCGCAATCGGGGACAGTGATCTTCTAATACGTTCCTAAGATTTGATTAGCTTGTGTGTACGTATAACGGTTTATGAGTTTGACTAAAGTTTACTTGATGAGAAAAAAATCTTTTTCTGATTTTTCACCTTTGTGTTGAGCTTTGCTGGGAGTTTCAAACCGGCGGGTCTACATACCTCAGAGCTGGGTGAGTTCTGTAAATAAGTGAATATTTAAATAAACTCCACTGGACTGCCCTAGGTCCCGATATTTACCATCTTTATTAATGATTCGAATAATTGCTTTTGCAGATCAATGCCATGTTAGCCTTCAAGCTCTTGCTATTATGAATTAGTGTCATTCTCCTTCGAATTCACTATTCTTACTGAGCGGCCGTAAGAGTGCACACTAAATCAATACCTTACCCCACCATATGATATGACTTACTTACTTAGGTGGCGCTACAGGTCGCGGTGAACCTGGGCTTCAACCAACAAGCCTTTCCAGCTGGCACGATCTTTTGCTAGCTGCTTCCAGTGTCGCACGCCCTGTTGGTTAAGGTCCCTTTCTATCTGTGTGCGCTACCTTAGATGCGGCCGTCCTCTGCGACGTCGTCCTTCCGGGTTGGAGTCAAAGACTCTTCGGGCCGGAGCTGTGCTGTCCATTCGCTCTACATGGCCTAACCATCTAAGATGTTGGATCCGTAGACGTCGTACTAGGCCGATGTTGCTGTACAGCCCGTAGAGTTCATGGTTGAATCTTCTCCTCAACTCTCCATCAACACAAAGAGGACCGAAGATTGTGCGCAGAATTTTCCCCTCGAAACGAACAAGGTCCTCTTCATCCACTTTTGACAGGGTCTATCCCTCTGCACCGTAAAGGAGGACCGGGATGACTAAGATTTTATTGAAGGTCACCTTAGTTTTCCAAAAGAGGGCCTCTTGAGCCCGAAGAAACAGCGGTTGGCTAGAGTTATTCTGCATCTAATCTCAGCGCTGGTGACGTTGGCGCTTGTTACCAGTGAGTCAAGTGACTACATCAGAGTTATAGCTGCCAATAGTGACGATTTGGCCAAGACGTCGGTGTTGTGCATCTTTCTTAGACGACAGCATATATTTGGTTTTTCCCTCGCTTACTCTTAGACCCACCTTAGCCACTTCTGTTTCAATGCTCACAAGAGCTTCATTGACGTCTCGCTGCGTTCTCCCTATTACATCAATATCATCAGCGTATGCGAGCAATTGTGTAGACTTGAAGTAGATCGTGCCTCTTATATTGGCCAGTGAATCCCGCACGACCTTTTCGAGAATGATGTTGAAAAAAATCATATGATAGTGCGTCGTCTGTCTGAATAATTTTTTGACATCGAAGGTCTCGGTTAACTCCTTACTGACCTTAATGGAACAGCTTGAATTCTCCATTGTCATCTTGCACAGCTTGACGAGTTTGGCAGGGATGTCAAAACATAACATGGCTTTATATAGCTCGTCCCCATAGACACTGTCATATGCGGCCCTAAAATCAACGAAGAGATGGTGTATGTCGACCTGAAGTTCTGGGGTCTTCTCCAAGATCTGCCGTAGTGTAAATACTTGGTCTATTGTGGACTTACCTGGCATTCACACACCACGGCAGAGAAGATACTACCTATGTTCGCAATGTTAAGGAGACTTATTCCCCTATAGTTGGCGCAGTTAGAGGGTCTCCTTTTTTATGGACCGCGCAATTGCTGAGATTCCATTCATCGGACATGCTTTCTTCCGACCATATCTTACAGATAAACTGGTGCATGTTCCCAACCAACTCATCTCCAGATGCTTTAAATAGCTCAGCAGGCAGGCCGTCTGCGCCAGCAGCTTTATTAGACTTTAGTTTCGATATCGCTATCCTAATCCCATCTATGTAAGTCGGTTGGACCTAATTCTCTGTCATCTTCGTCCAGAGCGAATGGTTCATCCTGCCTGACCATCTTAGCCGTTATAGAGTTCACACAAATAGTCTTTCTATATTATCCGCATCGACTGTGAGCCAACTATTAGATGTAGCCCATGTTCCTCCCGTCCTTTCCACTCGTAAAGCTTACGAGCAGCTCTCGTTTGTCGATGCAATCTGGCCATGTGTGCATTCTGTTTTTCTACATGTACCTGTCTGCACTCGTCATCAAACCAAGGGTTTCTTCTAGGTGATGGCTGGAATCCTCATACGTCAGAGGAGCATCCCTGATACCGCTTTAACAACTCTCCATTGCTGTTCTACAGTTTGTGCAGCTTGCATCGTCTCTTGAAAGAGCTGGAGGGAGACACGATCGGCGAAGTTTCTGGCGGTCTCTTGTGATTGCAGCTTCCCGACGTCAAATTTTGGTGGTCCTACTTGACTTCGCAGTGTTCACAATATCCGCATACGTACATACCTTGGCTGCAATAAGGTAATGACCCGAGTCCGCAAGGCCTCCTCGAAAAGTTCGGATTTCCAACATGCTGGAGGAGTGTCTGGCGTCGATTTGATTAACAGGTTCCCTTATGGATATTTAGATGTGGGAATCGTGTGCTAGCTACTAGAAGATTAGGGCCCGTCACAATGTCTATAAGCCTAAATCCGTTTTCGCAGCAGTTTTTCGTGCTTCTCTACGACTCATTCAAAGATATGCTCCTTACTCAGTTTCACGTTTAAATCTCCGAGAACAATCTTGGTGTCGTAGCTGGGGCATTGAGCGTATGTTCTATCTAGGAGTTCATAGAAGTCATCTTTAACTCTGTCGTCTTTTTCTTCTGTGGGGACGTGAACGCATATCAAGCTGATGTTCCCGGGTGTAGCTTTGATGCGGATTGCTATGAGACATTCGCTCACATGCCGGAAACTTAGGGCTTTTTGCCTAAGTTCACCTCGAACAACAGATTCACATCCAAATAGGCGTTATCTGTTCTTCTTGTAGCAGTTTCCGTAGTAAAATCACAGCCTTTCATCCTCTTTTTACCCGGTCGATCCTATCGCACTTCTTGGAGTGCAGAAATGTCTGCTTTAAGCAGTTTAGGGCATTTTCTAGCTGTTCGGACCCACCCAGTCTGTTAAGAGACCTAACACTCCAGATGCAGAACCGATACTCTTGTCCTTTTATACGCTTGCGGGGGTCGTCAACACGTAGTCCGGCCGTTACATCCGAGGCTTGTGGTTGTCTCCGAGTTTGTATTTTTTTTTTACGGTTACGGCTTACTAGGCCGTAGCCCAGTCGGTTGGGCCCAGACCTGATTTTTGGAGCAGGAAGTTCGTCATTCGCCCTTCCCTGTCTGTAAATTCCATACGAAATCTCCAGATGGCACCACGAGGAGATGGTGATGGGACTTACTAACAGTGCCGCAAGATGTTCGTCAGCGGTGGCTGGCCAAGTGAGTAAATTTAAGATTTCTCACAATACGTTAGCCAAAAGGGGCCCAGAACCTCCCAGGTAACCTCCCTGAATACACTCTAGCTAGGTCTGGACAACGCCTACGGAGCTTGTCCGGAGTACGATGTAAAAATCGTGCTCGGGGACTTTAACGCCAAAATCGGTAAGGAAAACACCCTTGGCGGAGTGATCGGAAGGCACAGCCTCCACGATACAACAACAGATAACGGCTTCCGACTCGCTGACTTTGCGACAGCTCGTAGTGCGGTGATAAGTAGCACAAGATTCCCTCGCAAGCGAATCCACACAGCAACCTGGCGATCTCCGGACGGTCGAACCGCCAACCAAATCGACCATTTCCTCATTGACGCAAGGCACTCGTCAAACATCCTGGATGTGCGAACATTCAGAGGGGCAAATGTCGACTCTGACCACTTCCTCGTAGCAGCAAGATTCAGAACTCGACTGTCCAATGTCAGAAAGCTGCACCAGCCCATCAGGAGGAGGTTCGACATTGGGCGCCTGAGCACACCGGAGGTTGCCAGAGTCTACAGGGAGCAGCTGAGCGAATGACTCTACGGTATGCCTACGTCGAACACAAATGCCAATAAAATGTGGCTGCGTTGCCGCTCAGCCATTCAGGAAGTAGCTGAAACCACCTTAGGATACCTACCACCCCCGACGAGAAACCCGTGGTATGATGGCGAGTGTGAGCAGAAAAAGGCAGCAACCGACGAGGCGTACCAAAAGGCGCTGCAGAGGAAAACCAGGGCAGCGCAAGAAGAGTACCGAGCCAGAAGAAGGGAGGAGAAAAAACTACTGCGACAAAGAAAAGAATCTTCGCAGCCTCCCAGCTCAAGGATATCGAGGAGTCTAGGGATAAACATAAAATACGAGCCTTTTACAAGAAAGCCAAAGGCCTTGCAGGAGGCTTCAAAAAGGGCACCCTGGCTCTTCGAAACTGCGAGGGTAATCTTGTCACCAGGGAATAGTGGATGTATTTAAGCAGCACTTCCAGCAGCTGCTTAACGAGCATGACCAAGAGAGAGTGGTAGGGACCGAGGAAATCCCAACTCCAGCCGCTGAAGTAGTCCTCCCACCCAGCATCGAAAAAGTGGGCACAGCTATTCAGAAACTGAGGAACAACAAGGCCGCAGCCTCAGATGGCTTGCCATCAGAGCTCTTCAAGGCTGACGGCGATGTTCTGGTAGGGAGCATGCACCAGATCATCTGCAGAATTTGGGAAGATGAAAGCATGCCCGACGAGTGGAATACCAGCTCTATATGCCTCATCCACAAAAAAGGCGATCCTACCTCTTGCAAGAAATATAGAGGTGTATCCCTGCTCAGTGTCGCATACAAGATCCTGCCCAGCGTATTGTGTGAACGTCTAAAGCCATTTTGCACCGCACTAATCGGCAGCTACCAGTGCGGGTTCCGGCCCGGCAAATCAACTATAGACCAAATGTTCACACTTCGACAAATCCTGGAAAAGACCAACGAGTTTCGAATCGATACACACCATCTTTTCATCGATTTCAAAGCCGCATACGACAGCATTCATCGGGAAGGACTGTTTGGAGCGATGGCCGAATTCGGGATCCCGGTAAAACTGATCCAGTTGTGTCGCGCCACGCTAAAAAACACGCGATGCACCGTGCAACTAGGTTCTAGGACCTCGGAGCCGTTCGAAACATGCACCGGATTTCGGCAAGGAGATGCGCTGTCATGTGACTTCTTCAACCTGGTGCTAGAGCAGATAGTGCGACGGGTAGGCGTCAACAGGGAAGGCACTATCTTTTACAAGTCCATCCAGCTGCTAGGATACGCGGATGATATCAACATCATCGCGTGTTCTCGCCGTGGCATTGTGGAAGCATTCACGGCGATTGAAGAACAGGCGAAACGAGTTGGTCTTAAGATCAATGAGGACAAAACGAAATACATGCTGTCAAGCAAAAACCAATCCGGCGCTCACTACCTGGGACGAAATATAACAATTGACAACATGGACATCAACGCTCCAGCTAAGAGGGTCTTCGACTCCGAGCCTCCTGGTTCGAAAAGAAGAGAAAGACCGAAGCTCCGGTATACAGACCAAGTAATCGCGGATGTAAGACATCTTGGTCTTGACAACTGGAAGCAGCGTGCCCGGGACCGTCAAGGATGGAAGGAAGCTATAGCTCAGGCTCAGATCCTCCTTGGATCGCTGGCCTGATAAGTAAGTAAATAAGTAGGTTTAAGAGCAATGAGTGGATCCTTTAACGCGCGTTTGAAAGATGATTTCACAAATTTTTAATTCGTCATTTTCATAGAATACCTTTCATAGTGATGCCTTCTTTGTCTTCTATAAAAAGGTCAACACGCTGCAAAGACATTATGAAAAATGTAGGAAGTGTACAGTGAAAATGCTGTGAATAAACGTCGGACCAGGGACGCTATGCTCGATTCCGTTCCGGAAATTTATTTTCGGTATCAAAGGTACACCTCGCTCTGATTTGGTTGGTTGGTTAGGTGGCTTCCCTCCGTAAAGCGGTGGAGATCACCTAGACTACAATAGGTCCATTTTGCTGCCACTTGAGTCGGCTTGTTCGATAAAGTTCGATAGTCTTCTGAACTCTGTTTCAGATGGATCCGCTACTTCATCAAAGAAGTATTCTCCCAGAAATCGTCTTCTTGAGGAGGCTAGTGCAGGGCAATTACGTAGGAGATGGGATGGAGGTTCTTCCTCCTCTCAGTCATGACACCTACCGCAATAATCGGCAATAGCTGTATGTTTCTCTAATGCGCAGTGTCCTGTTAGGACTCTAATTAGGCTGCTTATACATCGCCTTCGTATTTTTATCAGGCCAGTAGTTCTACGTTGTCAGTCCCTGGGCCAGGTCCGTCTCGCGTAGTTGTATATATCAAGGTCACGCCATTTTTCATGGGTCTGTTGCAGGACCTATCGAGGCCTTTAACAGTCGAGATCTCCAGCGTGGCGCCCTTTTTAGCTAATTCGTCTGCTTTACCTGATACATCACTATGCCCAGGTACCCAGAACAACATTACAGTGCAGCTGTTCGATAAATCATTTAGAGATTTGCGGCAGTGCCTGACCAATTTTGATTTTATTATTGGCGATTTGAGTGCTTCTATCACTCGTCTGTGTAGATGACGCTGTAATCCATTGATTTCAAAGACAGGCAGTTCGCGGCCTCACGAATTGCCGTTAATTCAGCTTGAAATACACTGCAGTGGTTCGGTAGGCTAAAGGATTGGCTGGCACCGGCACCCACACTGTTGCCTCTACTGGACCCGCCCGTGTATATTTCCAGTTCAGTGCCTATCCAATTTCCAATTCATTCCTATCCCATTGTCGTTGGTTCTGAATTGTTGTTTTGGCGTAGAATGGCAGCGTGTCCGATTTCGGAGAACTTCCAATAAGCTGTTCCTTAAGTCGTAACGCCGACTGGAGTAGGTAAAGCATCGTTTCGAGGGCTGCAGTGGGGGTTGTTCGCATTGCCCCGGTTATAGCGATGCATGTCTTCCTTTGAACTCTACTTAGAAGTTTGACTTAGTTAGATCGGCACAGTGCCGTCCACCAGACTTAACAGCCATACGTCAGTATAGGCATAACGACCGCGGTATACAACCAGTGCTTTATACAGGGTTTGATACTCCATCTGGTGCCCAAGGCTTTCTTGCAGGTGTATAGCGCACTGGTTGCTTTTTTGATATGTTCTTCCGCATTCAGTCTCCAGTTGAGCTTCCTGTCGAGTATCACGCCAAAGTATTTGACGTGATCTGCCTTCCATCCTTGACGGTCCCAGGGACGCTGCTTTCAGTTATCAAAACCAAATTGTCTTGCATCCGCGAATATTTGGTCTTAATACCGGAGGTTCGGTCTTCCTCTTCTACTCGAACCAGGAGGCTCGGTTCGCTTGGCTGGAGCGTTGGTGTTCATGCGCTCGATGTGGCCGAGACTATATCCACATCTTTGTACAGCTCGTAGAGTTCGCGGTACATCTACATCTCTCCATCTCTATGATCGCGAGCTTCTCATGCTCCCTTTTTTTTGTTCGGAGAAGCTTATGTTCAGCTCTCGTCCTTCTATGCAGCGCCTCTTGATAAGCTTGCTTCTTTGCTGCGTGTGCCCTCCTACACTCGTCATCAAACCATGGGTTTCTTATTGGTGCGGTTTGAAACCCAGTACCTCAGAAGCAGCACTTTCTAAGGCTGTACGGTCTGAGCAGGTGTTGGAGGGTTTTCCGAGAGCTTAAGGGAGACGCGATTGGCATAGGCTCCGGCGGTCTCTTGCGATTGTAGCATTGCGACGTTGTATGCCGATGGCCTTAGTCGATTTTTCTTCGCCAGGCATATTCGAAGTCGCAACCTGGCTTCCACAAGATAGTGGTCCGAGTCGATGTTGGCTCCTCTAAAAGTTCGCACATCCAGAATTTCGGATGCATGTCTGCCATCAATCGCAATGTGGTTAGTCTGATTGACGGTTGATTGATCCGGAGATCGCCAGGTCCCTTTGTGGATGTTGAGATGTGGGAAACGCGTGCTAGCAACTAAAAGATTTTGCCCCGTGGCGAAGTCTATCAGCCTAAATCCATTTTCGGATGTGGTGTTGTGTGCCAATAACCCTATCAAAGACGACTTCCTTGCCCAGTTTTGCGTTAAAGTCCCCCAGTACGATTGGGCATATGTCCGATCTAGTAGGTCGTTGAAGTCGTCTTTTGTAGCGTCATCTTTGTCCTCGGTAGGGGCATGAGCGCAAATTAGGCTGAAGTTTGCGAATTTAGCCTTGATGCGGATTGTCATGAGGCGTTCGCTTACATGCCTGAAGCTCAAGACTTTTTGCCTAAGTCTACCTCTAATAACAAATCCGCATCCGAATAAGCGTTGTCTTCTTTCCTTGTAGCAGTCGCCGTAGTAGATATCACAGTTTCTCATCCTCTTTTTGCCCAGTCCATCCCATCGCACTTCCTGGATTGCGGTAATACCTGCCTTATAACAGTCTAGGGCCTCCGCAAGTTGTTCGGCTGCACGTGGCCTGTTGAGGGACCTTACATTCCACGTACAAAGCCGAATATCATTCTTCCTTTTCCTTTGGTTGTTTCCTGGGTCGTCATCGGTTAATCCGTCCGTTTTTTTGTATCCGAGGCTTTCTTTGGGTTTTTTGGTTTTTTTTCCAGGTATGGCTTGCCGGGCCATAGCCTAACCGACACTTATCCTGTTTTGTGGCGCAGGAAACTCGCCATTCGCCCTTTTTCGTTCGCGATTTCAAAATAGAAATCCCCAGGTGGCACCACGAGGAGGTGGAAACAGGGCGTACTAACAGAGCTGCTAGATGTTCGGCTGCAGTGGCTTCTGCTCGCTATTTTACGGGCCAGCACATGTCGGATACGCTACCCCTACGAGGCCTGTGTTAGTCGTTTACCACCCAAGCCCTCATTACTTGCTTAGTAATATCAGCAGCCATAACCTTTGCTGTCCCTGACACTATTGTAGACTCTCTAAGGGCGAAGGTAAAAGAGTCTTCATCCAGTGTTTCTATTTTCCAACCCTTTTGTTGTGCCTTCTTTAGCGAGGCTCCCTGGTTGGCTCTCCTAGGCTGTGTTTCAAAAAAGATAGCCGGGTGGTCACTGTGGGTGTACCGATTGCTTACTCTCCAATTTGCGCCTCTCGTTTGGGAACTCGATACAAATGTGATGTCAACTATGGAACCTATGCCGTTTCTGCTAAAGGTATGCTCGCATGCTGTATTGAGCAGTTTTACGTCTAGTGATGACATGACAGCCTCTAGTAGAGCTTCGCCTCTTCGATTGGTTGGCGTACTGCTCCAGTGGCCCATGCGTTGAAATCTCTAGCTACGATTTCTGGAGTACGGCCTCTGGCCATCCGTGACGGTGGGCCTGTAAACAACTCACTGATTCAGGTATACTTACTTATCAGGCCAGCAATCCATGGAGGATCTGAGCCTGAGTTATAGCTGCCTTCCATCCTTGACGGTCCCGGGCACGCTGCTTCTAGTTGTCAAGACCAAGATGTCTTACATCCGCGATTACTTGGTCTTAATACCGGAGGTTCGGTCTTCCTCTTCTTCTCGAACCAGGAGGCTCGGAGTCGAAGACCCTCTTAGCTGGAGCGTTGGTGTCCATGCGCTCGATGCGGCCGAGCCAGTGTAGTCGACGGATCTTTACCCTCCGGACTACATACACATGTTTGTACAGCTCGTAGAGTTCGCGGTTGTGTCTTCTTCTCCATTCACCTTCCTCACAGACAGGACCAAATATCCTGCTTATCGTCCAGCTTTCGGCTCCGTACAGCAAGATTGGCAGTATAAGCGTTTTGTAAAGCATGACTTTGCTTCTTCGAGTGAGGAGTTTTGACCCAAGTTGTTTGGAAAAACCGAAGTAGCAGCGGTTGCCAAGGGCGATTCTATGCCGGATCTCCACTGTGGTGTTGTTTTTGGAGTATACGTCTGACCCGAGGTAGACAAACTCCTTAACTACCTCGAAACTGTAGCTGTCAATTGTTATATTTTGTCCCAGGTGGTGAGCGACGGATTGGTTTTTGCTTGACAGCATGTACTTCGTTTTGTCCTCATTGACCTTAAGACCAACTCGTTTCGTCTGTTCTTCAATCGCCGTGAATGCTTCCACAATGCCACGGCGAGAACACGCGATGATGTCGATATCATCCGCGTATCCTAGCATCTGGAGGGACTTGTAGAAGATAGTGCCTTCCCTGTTGACGCCTGCCTGTCGCGCTATCTGCTCCAGCACCAGGTTGAAGAAGTCACATGACAGCACATCTCCTTGCCGAAATCCGGTGCATGTTTCAAATGGGTCCGAAGTCCTAGAACAGAGTTGCACGGTTCATCGCGTACTTTTTAGCGTGGCGCGACACAACTGGATCAGTTTTCCCGGGATCCCGAATTCGGCCATCGCACCAAACAGTCCTTCACGATGAATGCTGTCGTATGCGGCTTTGACATCGATGAAAAGATGGTTCGTATCGATTCGAAACTCGTTGGTCTTTTCCAGGATTTGTCGAAGTGTGAACATTTGGTCTATAGTCGATTTGCCGGGCCGGAAGCCGCACTGGTAGCTGCCGATTAGTGCGGTGCAAAATGGCTTTAGACGTCCACACAGTACGCTGGACAGGATCTTGTATGCGACATTGAGCAGGGATACACCTCTATAGATCATACCGACTGGAATACCATATAGAGCTGGTATTCCAGTCGTCGGGCATGCTTTCGTCTCCCCAAATTCTGCAGACGATCTGGTGCATACTCCCTACCAAAACATCGCCGCCAGCCTTGAAGAGCTCTGATGGCAAGCCATCTGAGCCTGCGGCCTTGTTGTTCTTCAGCTTCTGAATTGCTGTGCTGACTTCTTCGATAATGGGTGGGAGGACTACTTCAGCGGCTGGAGTTTGGATTTCCTCGGTCCCTACCACTTTCTCTTGGTCATGCTCGTTGAGCAGCTGATGGAAATGCTGCTTAAATACATCCACTATTCCTTAGGGGTCCGTGACAAGATTACCCTGGCATTTTTAAAGAGCCTGGGTGCCCTTTTTGAAGCCTCCTGCAAGGCCTTTGGCTTTCTTGTAAAAGGCTCGTATTTTACGTTTATCCCTAGACTCCTCGATATCCTTGAGCTGGGAGGCTGCGAAGATTCTTTTCTTTTGTCTCCAGACTGTTCACTGATTCAGGTATGTCTACAAAACCGCCGCCACATCTTCCTTAACTATTTTTATTTTATTTTCCTTACAAAGCAGATAATAAACGCTTCGGTTACATATTTACAGACTGGTCCTTACGACGAACAAACTGGTCGTGCAACCAACCCATCCACCGGCACCGTGCCGCACAGGGATTCGAACCTATTACATAAGGCTTTCGTATAAAATATCAAAAAATACATAACAATGGTGCAGTTGCGCTTACTTATTATTAGAACTAGACCCTAACGACAGATACATTTTCGTTTCGTATCGATATACATCAATGTAATATGCTTTCGATGGATGTGCACTAGCACCTGCATGTTGATTCGGTGACCTCTTCGCCTTCGGCAACATTGATTCCATCGTTGAAATTCGTATCGAAACCATCGGTGTTTATGGTCTGAAAAGAGGGAAGCAAGCGAGGGTCAGATCATATCGATTAGAGATTTGGTGTCCACTAACCTTTCGTACGATCTCCTCGAAGACATCGGCTACGGAAACGTTGTTCTTGGCAGAGGTCTCCAAAAATAGGGCACGATGCTTGCGAGCAAATTTAAGTCCTTCATCCCGGGTGATAAGGCGTTCCATATCGATTTTGTTGCCCACAATCATGGTGGGCACCTCGCGGTTGTTACTGTAGTTCTCCAATTCGTGTAGCCATGAGTCGAGTTTTTGCAGTGATTCTCGACTTGTTATGTCGTAGACTAGAATGGCGCATTTGGCATTACGATAGAAGCTTGGCGTTAGACTGCGGAATCTTTCGGCACCGGCCGTGTCCCAGATGGCCAATTTGAAATCGACGCCATCGATGTTCATCACTTTGGTCTTGAAGTCGACGCCTATGGTTACGTCGTGATTGTCGTCGAATTCGTTATCGACGAACCGACGAATCAGGCTGTAAAGAAAACGAGATGGTTATAACGAATCGAGGTCATGAGCTAGGGACTAAAACTGTATTCTGTCCCGATTATAGTCGCTCTTTCGTCGCATGCTCTACAAGAGAATCAGGTACTTCCCCGCCTAGAAGTTATTCTGAGCTACTAAAAATAGGACTCTGTACATAGTTACTCCAGATTTAGCATTGTTCCTTCTCTAAGTTCCTCGATCGCAATGAGGCGCATCGGATTCAGATGTATTCCTGAAGCTTAACTAAATCACCGACGACCTGATCTATGCAAAGCTCCTTATCACCGCTTGCACGCATAAATAGATCGTCACGAATGAACATCCTCATATGTACGTGACTCATAAGTATGATGTGGGTACGAGTATACACACTTTTCTGCCACCAGATGTATTCCATGGACTTATCCAGCAAAAACAAAGAAACCCCCACTCGGAACGAATACAAAATGCACTTCAATCGAGTACATGGATCATTTCCATACGGTTTATCCAAGAGAATCGAGAAGAAAACTTCCAAATCCCAATTTCACACAGTCGATGCTACTACGCACCTGGATTTTCCCACTCCACTTTCGCCGATTATCAACACTTTTATTACTCGATCGCTCATCGTTACTGTCTTTCAATTTAATAAAGTGTTCTTCTGCTGTTTGCCCCCTGTTCCACAATGATAAATACAATTGGTTTCCAATTACAAGCAATAAATAAACGAAAAACGAAGGGAATTGTGTCGTATTTGCAGAATTCAAGTGTTCAATGACGTTATTCAGTGATAGGCAGATGTCAAAACAGTCGGTAATGTGGTTCATGGAGTGGCTGGGTGTATTCAAAGAAAACCGCGTGTATAGGGTGTTCGAAAAGATTACTTTTCTTTATGTCGCAATACTTTTGTCAATAAGTATTTAAAAAAAACAATACGAAAGGACTTTGGAAACGCCTGTCAAACTACAATTAATACGAATTGTCATATGACATTCAGTTACGGGAATGGTGGTGAGCAACTATACAAACAAGCAGTCGTTAACTCTACGCCGCGCCGGGCCAAATTAATCTGCAAGACTACTGCACACCTGGCCGACAGAGTACTAAATACTACCTTACTTACTTACTTGGATGGCGCTACAGTTCGGGGTGAACCAGGGCCTTAACCAACAAGCTTCTCCAGCCGGCCCGATCTTCGGCCAGCCGCTTCCAGTGCCGCACGCCCAGTTGGTTGAGGTCCCCTTCCACCTGTGCGCGCCACCTTAAATGCGGTCGTCCTCTGCTGCTTCGTCCCTCGGGGTTGGAGTCGAAGACTCTTCGGGCCGGAGCGTTGATGTCCATTCGCTCTACATGGCCTAGCCATCTTAGACGTTGAATCCGAAGACGTCTAACCAGGCCGATGTCGCTGTACAGCCCGTACAGTTCTAGGTTGAGTCTCCTCCTCCATTCTCCGTTTACACAAGCGGGGCCAAAGATTGCACCCAGAATTTTCCTCTCGAAACGTCCAAGAGCCTCTTCATCCGCTTTTGACAACGTCCAAGCCTCAGCGCTGTAGAGGAGGATCGGGATGATTAAGGTTTTGTAGAGGGAAACCTTAGTTTTTCGAGAGAGGGCTCTACTAGCCAATTGCCTCTTGAGCCCGAAGAAGCAGCGATTGGCAAGAGTTATTCTGCGTTTTATCTCAGCGCTGGTGTCGTTGCTGCTTGTCACTACCGAGCCAAGGTAGACGAAGTCCTTGACTACTTCAAAAATATAGCTGCCGAAGGTGACGTTCTGACCAAGACGTCGGTGTTGTGCGTCTTTCTTGGATGACAGCATATATTTGGTCTTGTCCCCATTTACCCTTAGACCCACCTTAGCCGCTTCTGCTTCAATGCTTGCGAATGCTTCATTGACGTCTCGCTTCGTTCGTCCAATAACGTCAATGTCATCTGCGTAGGCAAGCAATTGTGTGGACTTGAAGTAGATCGTACCTCTTGTATTGGCCGCAGAGTCCCGCACGATCTTTTCAAGAATAATGTTGAAGAAATCACATGACAGTGAGTCACCCTGTCTAAAACCTTTTTTAACATCAAAGGGGTCGGTTAGTTCACCTCCGACCTTAATGGAGCAGCGAGAGTTCTCCATAGTCATCCTGCATAGTCTGACGAGTTTGGCAGGAATGTTAAAACATGACATGGCTCTGTATAGCTCGTCTCTATAAACACTGTCATACGCGGCTTTAAAGTCGACGAAAAGATGGTGCGTGTCGACCTGGAATTCATGGGCCTTCTCCAAGATCTGCCGTAGTGTAAATATTTGGTCTATCGTGGATTTTCCTGGCCTGAAACCAGATTGTCCACGAACGGTTTCAGGTACTTACACAGTACGGCAGAGAGGATCTTGTACGCGATGTTCAGGAGGCTTATCCCTCTGTAATTGGCGTAGTCATAGGGGTCTCCTTTCTTATGGACCGGGCAAACGATACTGAGATTCCATTCATCGGGCATGCGTTCTTCCGACCATATCTTGCACATGAATTGGTGCATGTTCCTAACCAGCTCATCGCCAGCTGCTTTAAACAGCTCCGCGGGGAGTCCGTCTGCTCCAGCAGCTTTATAAGACTTACGTTTCGATATCGCTATCTTAACATCATCTAGGTCGGGTGGACGGGATTCTCCTTCGTCTTCGTCCATTGTGAATGGTTCGCTCTGCCTGACGGCGGCATTTTGACTATCATAGCCGTTATACAGTCTGCAGAAGTGGTCCTTCCACAATCTCAGCATCGACTGTGACTCCACTACTAGCTGTCCGTGCTCATCCCTGCAGGCTTCTGCTCTGGCTTTATTGCCTTGGCATGTTCGTTTTACTTTCTGGTAAAATTTTCGAACGTCGTTTCTGCAGTAACATCTCTCCATCTCCTCGATCTCGCGCTTCTCGTGCTCCTTCTTTTTCCTTCTCAGAAGCGCATGCTCCTCCCTCCTTTTCTGTTCATAGAGCTCGCGGGCAGCTCTCGTCCGTCGATGCAATGTGGCCATGTATGCATTCTGTTTCTCTACATGGGCCTGTCTGCGCTCATCATCAAACCAGGGGTTTTTCGACGGTGGTGGCTCGAAACCGAGTATATCTGAGGCGGCCTCTCTAATGGCTTTCTGACAACGACTCCATTGCTGTTCTATGGTTTCTGCAGATTGCATCGGGACCTGAGAGAGCTTGAGGGAGACTTGATCGGCGAAGGTCCTGGCGGTCTCCTGCGATTGCAACTTTCCGACGTTAAATTTTGGTATTCGACTCCGTTGATTCCGAGAAATTCGCACCTGTACCTTGGCTGCAACAAGGTAATGATCCGAGTCGATGTTGGCTCCTCGAAAGGTTCGGACATCTAGGATGCTGGAGGAGTGTCTGCCGCCGATCGCAATATGATCAATTTGGTTGGTTGTCGATTGATCGAAAGACCGCCAGGTCCCCTTATGGATGTTGAGATGTGGGAATCGTGTACTTGCTACTACCAGGTTATGTCCCGCCATAAAGTCCACTAGCCTAGTCCGTTTTCTGACGTGGTGTTGTGTAGGCTGTGCTTTCCAATGACCCGTTCAATGATAGCTTCCTTACCCAGCTTCGCATTGAAATCTCCTAGAACGATTTTGGTGTCATAGCTGGGACATTGTGCATATGTTCCGCCTAGGAGATCATAGAAGTCGTCTTTATGTCGGTCATCTCTCTCCTCTGTGGGGGCGTGGACACATAGTAAGCTTATATTGCCGAGATTGGCCTTGATGCGGATAGTTATGAGCCGTTCGCTTACATACTGGAAGCTTAAGACTTTTTTCCTGAGTCTGCCTCGAACAACAAATCCGAATCCGAATAAGCGTTGTCTATTTTCTCTGTAGCAGTTTCCGTAGTAGATATCACAGTTTTTCATCCGCTTTTTGCCTGGCCCATCCCATCGCACACTTCTTGGCGGTAATGTCTGCCTTACAGCAGTCCAAAGAGTTGACCAGTTGTTCGGCTGCACCCGGTCTGTTGAGGGACCTAACGTTCCAGGTGCAGAACCGAAATTCGTTTCCTTTTTGACGTTTGCGGGGGTCGTCAACATGTAATCCATCCGTATCCGAGGCTTGGGTTGTCTCTGAACAAAATTTTTGTTTTAAGCGATAGGGATGTTAGCCCTAAGCGCAACCCCCAACCTGGAGGGCCAGGTTCCTCTTTCCCCAGGAACCAGGGGTCGGGTCGCTGCACACATTGGTTCACTACCTGGCGGGTGCCAGTTTAGCTATCCAGGGGAGGCCACGCGGAGGCTGTGTGTCAACTTGGATTGAGCAGGGACAGAGATCGAAGCTGGCGTTTGCCAAGTTAAACGCGATCAACTTCTTTGCTCTGTTTGTTCGCTCCCGTCTCCCCCACTTACTGGACCGAAAACAAACTCATAGGAGATTCCAGCATCACAAATTCGTTACACTTGCTGGATGATCGCTGGAATGCCTCCTGCCTTTCATTGTTTTATCGCTACTTTCATCATAAATGCTGATGAAATAACAAATTGCATTCCGCCCCTTCAATACTTCTCCCGCGATACTCGTCTCTCCCGGAATGCTTACGAATTAGCTTTGAAACCTGTTTTTGGTCGCACTGTCAAATATAGGGATTCTTTCTTCAACCGAACCCCACGAATATGGAATGCGCTACCTCATTCGGTCTTCCCCCCTCAATACAATATGCAGATATTTAAAACCAATCTCAATAGGCGTCTCCTCTCCCCCTCCCTGTTACCTTCTGCTCGCACAACGTCTGACGTTTTAAGGCTTTAGCCTTGAGTGCGCGTGTGACTTCTTCTTCTTCCTAGTGGGCGCTACAGTTCGGGGTGAACATGGGCCTCAACCAACATGCCCCTCCATCTAGCACGATCTTTCGCTAGCCTTTTCCATTGCCGAACACCCAGTTGGCTGATGTCCCCTTCCACCTGTGTGCGCCATCTTAAGGGCGGCCGTCCCCTGCTTCTTCGACCCTCGGGGTTGGATTCAAAGACTCTCCGGGCTGGAGCTGTGGTGTCCATTCGCTCTACATGGCCCAGCCATATTAGGCGTTGAATCCGTAGACGCCTGACTAGGCTCATGTCGCTGTACAGCCCGTAAAGTTCGTGGTTGAATCTTCTCCTCCATCCCCCGTCTGCGTTTATAGGCCCAAAAATCACGCGCAAAATCTTTCTCTCGAACCGACCAAGGGCCTCCTCATCCGCTTTTGATAGTGTCCGTGCTTCTGCGCCGTACAACAGGACCGGGATGATAAGGGTCTTATATAGAGTCAACTTTGTCGTTCGGGAGAGGGCTCTATTACTCAGTTGCCTCCTGAGCCCAAAGAAACAGCGATTGGCAAGAGTGATTCTGCGTTTGATTTCGGAACTGATGTCGTTGTTCCGGGTCACTGCGGAGCCAAGGTAGACGAAGTCCTTAACTACCTCGAACTTATATCTGCCAATACAAGCGTTCTGGCCAAGACGTCGGTGGTGAGCGTCCTTTTTTGATGACAGCATATATTTAGTTTTGCCCTCTTTTAGCGTCAAACCAATTTTGGCCGCCTCCATCTCAATACTCGCAAACGCCTCATTGACATCTCGCTGTGATCTACCTATTATGTCAATATCGTCGGCGTATGCAAGGAGTTGCGAGGATTTGAAATAGATTGTGCCTCTTGTATTGGCCAGTGATTTTTGCACAATCATTTCCAATACGATGTTGAAGAAATCACACGACAGCGCATCGCCCTGCCTAAATCCTTTTTTGACATCAAAACTATCGGTAAGGTGCTCACCAATTCGGATGGAGCAGCGAGCATTCTCCAAAGTCATCCTGCATAGTCTGACGAGTTTAGCAGTTATGTCAAAGGTAGACATAGCGTTGTATAGCTCGTCTCTAATTACGCTGTCGTATGCGGCTTTGAAGTCGACAAATAGGTGGTGAGTGTCGACTTGAAATTCATTGGTTTTTTCCAGTATCTGTCGCAGTGTGAAGATTTGGTCGATGGTGGACTTCCCTGGCCTGAATCCGCACTGATAAGGACCTATCAGCTTATTTACAAAAGGCTTCAGGCGTTCACACCAAACGGCAGAGAAGATTTTGTAGGCGATGTTAAGGAGACTTATTCCTCTATAGTTGGCGCAATCAGAGGGGTCTCCTTTCTTGTGGATCGGGCATACGATGCTGAGACTCCATTCCTCGGGCATGCTTTCCTCTAACCATATCTTACGGATGAGCTGGTGCATGCTCCCAACCAGGTCATCCCCAGCTGCCTTGAAGAGCTCAGCAGACAGTCCGTCTGCGCCAGCAGCTTTATTCGACTTGAGCTTCGATATGGCGCGGTTAGGGGGACAGAATTCTCTGCGGTCTCCGTCGATTAGATCTGGATCATTCTGCCTGACAGCGGTATATTGACTAACATCGCCGTTATACAGTCTGCAGAAGTGGTTTTTCCATATTCTCAGCATCGACTGCGGTTCTACTACTAGGTGTCCGTTCTCATACCTGCAGGCTTTCGTTCTGGCTTTATAACCTTGGCATGTTCGCTTTATCTGTTGATAAAACTTTCGAACGTCACGCCTGCAGTAACACCTCTCCAAATCCTCAATCGCGCGCTTCTCGTGCTCTTTCTTCTTTCTTCTAAGAAGCTTATGCTCCTCCCTTCTTTTAAACTCGTAGAGCTCCCGAGCTGCTCTTGTTCTTTTATGCAGCGAGACCTTATATGCACCCTGCTTCGCTGTATGAATCCTTCTGCACTCGTCATCGAACCAGGTGTTTCTTCGTGGTGCGGCCTTGAAACCCAAAACTTCGGATGCAGAGCTTTTCAGGGCTTGTTTGCAAAGGCTCCACTGCTGTTCTATTGATAGCGTGGAGGATTGAGGTGTACTGGAGAGCTTAAGGGAGACGCGATAGGTAAAAGCACGAGCGGTTTCTGGCGATAGTAGCCTTCCGACGTCATAACTTTGTATTCTTACTCTACTCCGTTGCGTTCGTGATATCCGTAAGTCGGAGTCTACACGAGGGCTATCTTTTTGCACCTTTTTCTTTTGAACCTACGTTCCAATTTGAGGACGCGTCCACACGGAGCTTTTCTGCCTGTGCCTGTTTCTTGACATTTCGCTTCACATTTCAATTTCGTTGCCTGTGGTGATGTTTGAAAAGTAAGAATGGTATCCAAACGTACACTTCCAAGTCAGAAACAGGAGTGAAGCCACATCGCAAAACAAAGAAAAGGAGATAAGGAAATGGCAAAAAACCCACGAAGTAGCTACCCGCGCGTGAGTGTGCCATTGTATTTCTGTTTCACTTACCCTCTCTTTTACACTTATTTTAGCCCTCACCAGATAGCCCTCGTGTAGACTCCGACTAAGCGCATCTTGGCTACTACAAGATAGTGGTCCGAGTCGATGTTAGCCCCTCGGAAAGTTCGAACATCAAGAATAGTGGAGGAGTGTCTGACGTCGATCGCGATGTGATCAATCTGGTTGGTAGTCGATTGATCAAAAGACCGCCAGGTGCCTTTGTGTATATCGAGGTGCGGGAAGCGCGTACTGGCTAGAAGGAGATTTCGCCCCGTGCAAGATCAATCAACCTGTGTCCGTTATCGGAGGTGGTGTCGTGTAGGCTATGTTTGCCGATGACTCGTTCAAATATGCTTTCCTTACCCAGCGCGTGTGACTATCAACAAAAAAAAACAAAAAAAAAAAAAAACAATTTTCCGTTCATTGCTGATTTTCATTTTAAGTGACCACAACCAGACAGAAGCCAGCTTCCAGTCCATCAAGGTCTGTAACGCCAGCATGCCACCATCCTACAAGTAAATGGCCATAACTTGCACAATTGATGCTCATGACATTTGGTAACGTCTCATTAAGTCATTCAAGTGACATGTATAGTAAGAACACTATTAGATCTCCGCATTCTACCTCTCCAAGTGCATTCGACAAGTAAGGTTCCACCAACGAAATAATGCTATCATCTTACGACTACATGACGCATTGATTACTCGAGAAGCTATACGGAGAAAATGGGGATATTGTTCAAACGCTAAACATACTCGTCCATACGCCTCAAATGCAGATAGTGACACTTATGCCAAATGTGGTCTTTAAACTCCGATAAGAAAGTGTAGTGGTCAAACATGTTGTTTTGATTCCTTTGCACAAATTCTCAAGCTGCGATCGACTGTTTGTTGGCTTACGTACATATTCGTATTGGTGTTGTAAGCCAACACAAAATTCAAAGGTTCCCTGTTAAGATTAGAAGACCCATGTCGTCAGAGAAGACAGACGGACTTGATAACCTTATAGGCGGCTAACAAAATGTGAACAGATAACGAAGTTGCTTGCAATCTTTGTTACTTTTATGTTGCTTACGGGTGTAGGGCGTTTCGGAATCACGGCACGAAAGTACGAATCAGAGTCGAACGGGCAACGGATAGTGGACAAGCGATTTCGACGTGCGGGAATGGCGTAGCTTAGGTAAGTGATAACTCAAATCCTGTTTGAGAAGATAACATACAACATCCAACGATGTATGTAGGTTCAGGGGTAACAGGGAAAAACCCTTACAATTATTCACAGAAAAGGGAACATCTGAAAGACTCGTGAAAAAGTTGCAACAAACCTAGTTTTTCGTCAGTGTTCCTTGATACACGCTTTTCAAATACGTTCATAGGACAGCCCATCTGGGGGGAGGGAGCGAGCAGACAGACCAAAGACGTTGATCGCGTTTAACATGGCAAAACGCCGGCTCAATCCAAGTGGACATACAGCCTCCGCGTGGCCTGTCCTGGATAACTGACCTGGCACCCGCCAGGTAGTGAACCAATGTGTGCAGCGACCCAACCCCTTGTTCCTGGGGAAAGAGGAACCTGGCCCTCCAGGTTGGGGGTTGTGCTTAGGGGTAATGTCCCTATCCTGGAAAAAACCACTTGTTCCGAAACAATCACAAGCCCCGGATACGGGCGGATACAAAGCTGACGACCCCTGCAAACGACTAAAAGGCTTGAGAGTCTGCACCTGGAATGTGAGGTCCCTTAACAGAACGGGTGCAGGCGATCAACTGGAACGAATCCACAGCTGCTATAAAGCAGACATAACCGCACTCCAAGAAGTGCGATGGGATGGACCAGGCAAAACTTACTTACTTATCAGGCCAGCGATCCATGGAGGATCTGAGCCTGAGCTATAGCTGTCTTCCATCCTTGACGGTCCCGGGCACGCTACTTCCAGTTATCAAGACTAAGATGTCTAACATCCGCGATTACTTGGTCTTTATGGTCTTTATGCCGGAGGTTCGGTCTTCCTCTTCGGCTCGGAGTCGAAGACCCTCTTAGCTGGAGCGTTGATGTCCATGCGCTCGATGTGGCCGAGCCAGTGTAGTCGACGCATCCTTGCCTTCCGGACTACATCCACATCTTTGTACAGCTCGTAGAGTTCGCGGCTATGTCTTCTTCTCCATTCACCTTCCTCACAGACAGGACCAAATATCCGGCGCAGAATTTTCCCCTCGAAAGAACCCAAAATCAGCTCCGATGACCTGCTTTTCGTCCAGCTTTCGGCTCCGTACAGCAAGACTGGCAGTATGAGCGTTTTATAAAGCATGACTTCGGTCTTTCGATTGAGGAGTTTTGACCCAAGTTGTTTGGACGCCTGCCCGTCACATTATCTGCTCCAGCACCAGGTGGAAGAAGTCACATGACAGCGCATCTCCTTGCCGTTTCAAATGGTGCATGTTTCAAATGGTTCCGAAGTCCTAGAACCGAGTTGCACGGCTCATCGCGTATTTTTTAGCGTGGCGCGACACAACTGGAATTTTCCCGAGATCTCGAATTTAGCAATCGCACCAAGCAGTTCTTCATGATTAATGCTGTCGTATGCGACTTTTAAATCGATGAAAAGACGATGTGTATCGATTCCAAACTCGATGGTCTTTT
The DNA here is from genome assembly GCA_951905685.1 of Eumerus sabulonum. Lineage (NCBI taxonomy): Eukaryota > Metazoa > Arthropoda > Insecta > Diptera > Syrphidae > Eumerus > Eumerus sabulonum. Next base: position 71,964,523 of record OX645062.1, read on the forward strand.
CCAGGATTTGTCGAAGTGTGAACATTTGGTCTATAGTCGATTTGCCGGGCCGGAAGCCGCACTGGTAGCTGCCGATTAGTGCGGTGCAAAATGGCTTTAGACGTTCACACAATACGCTGGACAGGATCTTGTATGCGACATTGAGCAGGGATATACCTCCATAGTTCTTGCAAGAGCTGGTATTCCAGTCGTCGGGCATGCTTTCATCTTCCCAAATTCTGCAGATGATCTGGTGCATGCTCCCTACCAGAACATCGCCGCCAGCCTTGAAGAGCTCTGATGGCAAGCCATCTGAGCCTGCGGCCTTGTTGTTCTTTAGCTTCTGAATAGCTGTGCCGACTTCTTCGATGCTGGGTGAGAGGACAACTTCAGCGGCTGGAGTTGGAATTTCCTCGGTCCCTACCACTCTCTCTTGGTCATGCTCGTTAAGCAGCTGATGGAAATGCTGCTTAAATACATCCACTATTCCTTGGGGGTCCGTGACAAGATTACCTTCGCAGTTTTAAAGAGCCTGGGTGCCCTTTTTGAAGCCTCCTGCAAGGTCTTTGGCTTTCTTGTAACAGGCTCGTGTTTTATGCTTATCCTTAGACTACTCGATATCCTTGAGCTGGGAGGCTGCGAATATTCTTTTCTTTTGTCGCAGTTGCTTTTTCTCCGCCCTTCTTCTGGCTCGGTACTCTTCTTGCGCTGCCCTGGTTTTCCTCTGCAGCGCCTTTTAGTACGCCTCGTCGGTTGCTGCCTTTTTCTGCTCACACTCGCCATCATACCACGGGTTTCTTGTCGGGGGTGGTAGGTATCCTAAGGTGGTTTCGGCTACTTCCTGAATGCCTGAGCGGCAATGCAGCCACATATTATTGGATTTTGTGTTCGACGTAGGCATACCAAAGAGTCTTGCGCTCATCTGCTCCCTGTAGACTCTGGTAACCTCCGGTGTGCTCAGGCGCCCAATGTCGAACCTCCTCCTGGTGGCCTGGTGCAGCTTTCTGACATTGGACAGTCGAGCTCTGAATCTTGCTGCTACAAAGAAGTGGTTAGAGTCGACATTTGCCCCTCTGAATGTTCGCACATCCAGGATGTTGGACGAGTGCCTTGCGTCAATGATGGTCGATTTGGTTGGCGGTTCGACCGTCCGGAGATCGCCAGGTTGCTGTGTGGATTCGCTTACGGGGGAATCTTGTGCTACTTATCACGAGCTGTCACAAAGTCCGTGAGTCGGAAGCCGTTATCTTTTGTTGTATCCTGGAGGCTGTGATTTCCGATCACTCCGCCAAGGGTGTTCTCCTTACGGATTTTGGCTTTGAAGTCCCCGAGTACGATTTTAACATCGTACTCCGGATAAGCTCCGTAGGCGTTGTCGAGGAGGTCATAGAGGTCTGATATTCCAGGAGCATACTCGTAAATCGTGTTCCTTTTTCGTGCGTTTTCGTCGTCGAGTATCTGTCCGTGTATTCGAGGCATCTCGGATTGTTGGCCCGCCGCACAACCGCCATTATGGTCGGGGTTTTGTCGCTGCATGCGTTTGTTCACCTCCCAACGGTTGCGGAAGAGGCTATCCAGAGGGCGCCGCGAGAAGGCCGTATGTCACCTTGACCCGGGCATTTAAACAGGGATCGGTGCTGGCATCTCGCCAGGTTGAGAGCGATCAACAACTTTACTCTGTTTGTCCGAGCCCATGCCGGGCAATACCTACATATGCACATACATATGCACATACATATGTATGTTGCAACCTTACCTGCTTAAAACAAAAGACTTTTTGCCTCAATGCGCATTCCCAAGGGAAGTTGTTTTGTTGTGTATCCATTCTGTCACACCTTTCAAAGCTCGATAAAGTCTATTTTATAACACTTTGGAGCTTTGCATCGCGCACATTTTAAAGGTTCTTCTTCTTCTTCTTTGGTGGCGTTACAGCCCATGAATGACCAGAGCCAAGCTTTTCAAGCTTAGAGTACGCAATTCAAACAATCTTCGTGATACCAAACTTACTATCATAGTTAGAGTTAGAGAGGGTACGGGGGTGGGACAAAATCGCCTGATCACTGCGGCCACGAGTGTTCCTATTGTGATGTCCCCCACTTGCAGTTCACTCAAAAATCCTGAGTTCGTGATAAGACTTAGTATGCTTTTGAGTGAGCTAGCAGCGATTTCTTCTGCTTCAAGATAATACTTGCCTAGGTGACGAAGACGTGTACTGACACGGCAGTTACAGTGGCATAGTATGTGCTCTGCTGTTTCTTCGTCTTCATTACACATTCTGCAAATGTCAGTGTCCAGTAAGGAAACCTGTGATTAAGCGAATCTGACTCCTCGGGAGCATGAGGAGTTGTTTCGTTCTACTGAGAGATGTAGTTGGGAGGAACAACTTGGCTTGTCTGCTACCTTTCGTTTGTAACCAGTAGTGATCTGTCGTGTTCCTTAACCAATTGTTTATGCAGCAGCTGATGGGTATGCCGCAGAAAGCCTGTGGCATCATAAATGGTGATGCAGAGCCTCTCCTTGCTAGTAGGTCCGCCTTTTCGTTGCCTGTATGGCCGCTGTGTCCAGGTATTCAAATGAGATGAACTCTGTTTGTGCTGGCCAGCTGGTGAAGTAGCTGTAGGCAGTCCCATACCAGTTTGGAGGCGATTTCATAGCTCTTTGGGGCTAGAAGTGCAGCCTTGCTGTCAGAGAGAATGTAAATGTTGATTTCTGTTTATATTTTCTCTGAGGCAGAGTTCTATAGCAAATATCTCTGCTTGAAAAACGGAGTTATATCCGTCCATGCTGACGTAGATGCATGTGCCTGTATTTGCTCCGTATACTCCAGCCCCAACGCCTTCGTTCATTTTGGAGCCATCTGTGTACCACACGTAGGATCCACGATTGAAGGAGGGTCTATCCTGTTCCCAGTTTTGTCGGTTGAGGAATGTGACCTTGTAGTTTTGGTTGAAGTTGTATCTGGGGAGACAGTTGTCTGTGAGAGATATCTTTAGGATTTCATGCCTGTTCATTTCGGTAGGGATATCAGTGCGAAAGAGCCTACGGTTAGAGTCATCCTCCACGATCAGTCTGTTGCTTCTTTCTTCAGTTGGAGGTGAAGAGGTGGCAGGTCTGTGATGACTTCTAGTGCTGCTGTGGGGGTTGTTCTCATGGCCCCGGTGATACAGATGCAAGCCAGTCTTTGCAATTTGTTGAGCTTGGCTTGCACTGATACTTGTTTTGTTTTGTGCCACCAGACGGGCGCAGCATATGTGAGAATTGGTCTGGTGATTGCTGTATATAGCCAGCGTGTCATTTTGGGGTTTGTGCCCCAGTTTTTGCCAGTGAGACTTTTGCTAGTCCATAAAGAGATCCTGGATTTCTCAATGGTCTTTGTAATGTGAGAGTTCCAAGTGAGCTTTTCGTCTAGAGTTATCCCTAGATATTTGACTTCTTTTAAGAACACTATCGCTTCACCAAAGAGGGTAGGTTTGGTAAGTTTGTGCCTATTCCTCCTTTTGGTGAAGGCGACTATAGTGCTTTTGCCAGGGTTGACCTTTAGTGCAACCTTTATGCATCAGTTTGCAACAAGGTTTAGTGCCCGTTGGAGGAGTTCCTATTATCATAAAAAAATGTAAGTAAACACGATCACGCAGTATATGTATATATGTACATATGTATGTAATGTAAAACGACAAAACACCTGGTTCGATGACGAATGTAGAAGGATTCATGCGGAAAAGCAGGAGGCATACAAAGCCTCACTACACAAAAAAACAAGAGCGGCTCGTGAGCTCTATGAGCTTAAAAGAAGGGAGGAACATTAGCTTCTCAAGAGAAAAAAGAAAGAGCACGAGAAGCGGGCGATTGAAAACTTGGAGAAGTGCTATTGCAGGCACGACGTTCGAAGATTTTATCAGCGGATAAAACGAATGTCTCAAGGCTATAAAGCCCGAACGGAGGCCTGTAAGGATGAGAACGGACACATAGTAGTAGAATCGCAGTCGATGCTGAGAATTTGGAAAAACCACTTCTGCCGACTGTATAACGGCGATGTTAGTCAATATACCGCTGTCAGGCAGAATGATCCAGATCTAATCGACGGAGACCGCAGAGAATTCTGTCCCCCTAACCGCGCCATATCGAAGCTCAAGTCGAATAAAGCTGCTGGCGCAGATGGACTGTCTGCTGAGCTCTTCAAAGCGACTGGGGGTGAGCTGGTTAGGAGCATGCACCGGCTCATCTGTAAGATATGGTCAGAGGAAAGCATGCCCGAGGAATGGAGTCTCAGCATTGTTTGCCCGATCCACAAAAAAGAAGACCCCTTGGACTGGGCCAACTATAGAGGAATAAGTCTCCTTAATGTCGCATACAAGATCTTCGCTTCCGTTTTGTGTGAACGCCTGAAGCCATTCGTAAACAAGCTGATAGGTCCTTATCAGTGTGGCTTCAGGCCAGGGAAGTCCACCATCGATCAAATCTTCACACTACGGCAGATCCTGGAAAAAACCAATGAATTTCAAGTCGACGCTCACCACCTATCTGTCGACTTCAAAGCCGCATACGACAGCGTAATTAGAGACGAGCTATACAATGCTATGTCTACCTTTGACATAACTGCTAAACTCGTCAGACTATGCAGGATGACTTTGGAGAATGCTCGCTGCTTCATCCGAATCGATGAACACCTTACCGACAGTTTTGATGTCAAAAAAGGATTTAGGCAGGGCGATGCGCTGTCGTGTGATTTCTCCAACATCATATTGGAAATGATTGTGCAAAAATCACTGGCCAACACAAGAGGCACAGTCCATTTCAAACCCTCGCAACTCCTTGCATACGCCGACGATATTGACATAATAGGTAGATCACAGCGAGATGTCAATGAGGCGTTTGCGAATATTGAGTTCGAGGCGGCGAAAGTATGCTGTCATCAAAAAGGACGCTCACCACCGACGTCTTGGCCAGAACGTTTGTATTGGCAGATATAAGTTCGAGGTAGTTAAGGACTTCGTCTACCTTGGCTCCGCAGTGACCCGGAACAACGACATCAGTTCCGAAATCAAACGCAGAATCACTCTTGCCAATCGCTGTTTCTTTGGGCTCAGGAGGCAAGTGAGTAATAGAGCCCTCTTCCGAACGACAAAGTTGACTCTATAAAAGACCCTTATCGTCCCGGTTCTGTGGTACGGCGCAGAAGCATGGACACTATCAAAAGCGGATGAGGAGGCCCTTGGTCGGTTCGAGGGAAAGATTTTGCGCGTGATTTTTGGGCCTATAAACGCAGACGGGGGATGGAGGAGATGATTCAACCACGAACTTTACGGGCTGTACAGCGACATGAGCCTAGTCAGGCGCCTACGGATTCAACGCCTAAGATGGCTGGGCCATAAAGGGCGAATGGACACCACAGTTCCAGCCCGTAGAGTCTTTGAATCCAACCCCGAGGGACGAAGAAATAGAGGACGGCCGCACCTAAGGTGGCGCGCACAGGTGGGTAGGGACCTCAACCAACTGGGCGTGCGGCATTGGAAAAGACTAGCGAAAGATCGTGCTAGGTGGAGAGGCATGTTGGTTGAGGCCCAGGTTCACCCCGAACTGTAGCGCCCGTTAAGTAAGTAAGTAAGTAGGTATGTATGCAATATTTATTTTTTTGAAAAATTGGGTTAAAGCATACAAGTAGCTTTTCAATATTTACTATCTTAACCTTTCTATGGGGCCAAACAAACACTGATATCGATTAAGACCCCAATAGGTATCTGGTGGAGAATCGTTCGGAACCGATACCATAGTACCCGAACAGTCGTTTCAGTCGTTTATGGCAATTGTTTTGTGGACACAATGCAGCACGACGAGCGGCAACCGAACACCCGAGCTCCGTTAAGTCATTAAGATAACACCCAGTTGACGAAGATGCAATCAGGTTTGACCTTTTTTTTTTTGTTGTTTTTAAGATGTCCTTATCAAAGGCGAAACTGAAGAAAACCAGTAGAACATACATACATATGTATGTAGGTATGTACATAAAAGAAAAAGTCTTAACCCTTGGCTTTGTTAACTCGTTAAAATGAAAACAGACACGTCCAGCAACCAAGCAAAGAAGATTCAATACATGAAACGATCTACACAAGTACAGTGGTGTTCAGATAAATAGCACACCCGTGGGTTCTTTTAGACGATCAGTCCAGTTCAGTTCTGAGTCCAGTTCTTAGTTCAGTTAAAAAAGAAGTGTATTTAGACGTCAGTCCGGTGTTCAGTTGAGCTTTCATTTTAGTTGTGAGCAGTCGGAAGTACTTAGTACACATCAGTTTAACTGATAGCTCAACTGAAACTGAAATGACTGAAACTTTCTATTAAGCGCTTACATTTCTGGGAAGGTATAGCTTCCCAAGCAGTCTTTATGGTTTGCCGAAATTCTTCTAAATTTTTTGAGCTGGAGTCTTTAACATGGCAGTCAACATCATTCCAAAGATTCTCGATAGGATTCAGATCGGGATTTTGGGCCGGCCAATCAAGCAGGAAAATTTGTCGCTCCGAAAGCCAATTCTTCACTATCCGCAAAGTATGCTTTGGATAATTGTCATGCATAAAAATCCATGATACAGGCATAGAGTCATCGGTATATGGCTCCATATGGTTCTCCAGGATTAGCTTATATTGATGTTGATTCATTATGCCATTTATTTTCACAATTGGTCCAACGCCATGCCATGACATCGCCGCCCCACCATAATGCTACCACCGCCATGCTTGACAGTCTTAATGGTGTATCTGGGATGGTACTCTTGGTTCGTTGGCCTTCGCACATGCTCTTTTCCATCTAATCCAAACCTCTTGAACTTATTTTCGTCGCTCCACAAGATATTTTTCAAAAGGACAAGGATTTGTCCTTGTGAGCGTTTACGAAAATAAGTCTTTTTCTATCGGTGTCTTGTTTTTTTTTTTTTTTTTTTTTTTTGAGACAAGAGGTTTTTTTCAGGCGATTCTTCCGTAATGCTGGAATTCAATTAACTGGCGACTTACAGTTACGGCTGATATTTGGACATTGTGTTGGTCAGATAGTTGTTGCTTTATCTTCCGGGAAGTTAAGAAAAGGTCACTGCCACTGATTTTATGGATAGTTCTGTCACAGTCACTTCTGACGCTTTTCTTTTTTTTGTGGAAGATTGGCTGCACCGTATGACCTTCATTGCATTTTGAACAGGCTTCCTAGAGCACCTTAATGTCCTCGCCACCTCTGAAATAGTCTGGTCCTTCCTATATCATGGTATTGGCTACTTGCCCCCCATCCTCCGTGCAACGCTTTCATCTGCCCATTTTAAATACTCCTATTTGTGTAAGAAATGAGTGTATATATGGCTATCCTTAAAAAGATTCACACTTACTTTCTTACTTTGATGGCGCTACAGTTCGGGGTGAACCAGGGCCTCAACTAACAAGCCTCTCCAGCCGGCCCGATCTTCGGCCAGCCGCTTCCAGTGCCGCACGCCCAGTTGGTTGAGGTCCCCTTCCACCTGTGCGCGCCACCTTAAATGCGGTCGTCCTCTGCTGCGTCGTCCCTCGGGGTTAGAGTCGAAGACTCTTCGGGCCGGAGCGTTGATGTCCATTCGCTCTACATGGCCTAGCCATCTTTGACGTTGGATCCGTAGACGCCTTACTAGGCCGATGTCGCTGTACAGCCTGTACAGTTCTTGGTTGAATCTCCTCCTCCGTTCTAAGTTTACACAAACCAAAGATTGCACGCAGAATTTTCCTCTCGAAACGTCCAAGAGCCCCTTCATCCGCTTTTGACAACGTCCAAGCCTCAGCGCCGTAGAGGAGGACTGGGATGATTAAGGTTTTGTAGAGGGAAACCTTAGTTTTTTGAGAGAGGGCTCTACTACTCAATTGCGTCTTGAGCCCGAAGAAGCAGCGATTGGCAAGAGTTATTCTGCGTTTTATCTCAGCGCTGGTGTCGTTGCTGCTTGTCACTACCGAGCCAAGGTAGACGAAGTCCGTGACTACTTCAAAAATATAGCTGCCGAAGGTGACGTTCTGACCAAGACGTCGGTGTTGTGCGTCTTTCTTGGATGACAGCATATATTTGGTCTTGTCCCCATTTACCCTAAGACCCACTTTCGCCGCTTCTGCTTCAATGCTTGCGAACGCCTCATTGACGTCTCGCTTTGTTCGTCCAATAACGTCAATGTCATCTGCGTAGGCAAGCAATTGTGTGGACTTGAAGTAGATCGTACCTCTTGTATTCGCCGCAGAGTTCCGCACGATCTTATTAAGAATAATGTTGAAGAAATCACATGACAGTGCGTCACCCTGTCTAAAACCTTTTTTAACATCAAAGGGATCGGTTAGTTCACCTCCGACCTTAATGGAACAGCGAGAGTTCTCCATAGTCATCCTGCATAGTCTGACGAGTTTGGCAGGAATGTTAAAACATGACATGGCTCTGTATATGTAGCTCGTCTCTATAAACACTGTCATACGCGGCTTTAAAGTCGACGAAAAGATGGTGCGTGTCGACCTGGAATTCATGGGTCTTCTCCAAGATCTGCCGTAGTGTAAATATTTGGTCTATCGTAAGTTTTCCACACTGGTAGGTGGTAGGAACCTATCAGATTGTCCACGAACGGTTTCAGGTACTTACACAGTACGGCAGAGAGGATCTTGTACGCGATGTTCAGGAGGCTTATCCCTCTGTAATTGGCGCAGTCATAGGGGTCTCCTTTCTTATGGTCTCCTTTCACTGAAAAATATTTTTTTTTCGGACACACCATGACCACCATCTCTAACGATTGCAAAACCAGGAAAACCTAACGGTACTACCTTGGGATATTATGGCTTTACTCCTGTGCAGCTTATAAGTACAGTGTGTATTGCGAGCAAATACACATTTGAATAAGGGTGTGCTATTTATAAGAACACCACTGTATATGTATGTACATATGTATCTATGGATGAAGAAGCAAAAGAGTTACACGGAATTGAAAATGCAAAAGACTTGGCTTGATAGTGGCTGCATGTATGTATGTATGTATACGGCCGAGTGGTGATTATAATGTATTCACGCGTCTGTAACTGCCATAAAAAAGAAATGACCTGAAGTGATTACGAGTATCTTTGTATAAGGTCCCCAGCGGGAGTAGTCCACAAAGACGGCGACAATAAATTGGAGAACAACTTGTACCAATAGAGGACATACATACATATATATGTGCATATGGTCTAATGAATGAAGCAAACGCAAACATCAACGGCGACGAACTGCTGATATGACGAAAGAAGAAGGGATTTACCAACGCAAGGAAATTTATTTGATTTCATCACTATAGTACAGCCGCTGCCTTTAATTCTCTGACACTGCGATCGTGTCCCGCCTTCATTCCCTCTACGTACATACATATATGTACATAAGTAGCCAAGAACGAGCGATAAGCGTAACAAAAGTGTCTTCTTAGGTTATATTGACGGATACCATTAATCTAGACGTATGATAGCTCCAGATAAGCAATTGTAATTCATTTTTTCCACTAAAAAAAAAAAAACCAGAAAAGTTGAAAACCAATAGTACCTACCGATGAAGATGACGACCGGCAGGGAACGAACCCTAGGCAGGCACCACAGTACGGGTAGTTCATAGTGGTCTTGTTATTCCCTTTCTTATTTGCTGATAAGAGTACATATTTGTTGTGAAGAAATACACATCCATACGCCTTGTGTTAAGACTTCTGATCCGCGATGAAACAACTGATTACACCCCACAACCTACATGCTCGATAAGACGATCGGGGTACGTATAAACGGGAGGGAACAAGGCACGTCGCTTATGATCGTAATATTTACAAATTGACTTAAAAAGTAAAGTTCAAATATTCATGTTGTATCTATGTGCATTGAATACATCTGTATGTGGTTTTATGGGGCAGTGGCGACGAAGGCGGCAAGCAAATAAAAAAATAACACGAAACGTAAGAGGATTGCCTTCAAGCTAGTTTTGACGTAAACTGTTTTGTATCTGCGGTTTTTTGTTTTTTACAGAGTGACTTGAGATTGTAATTTTTTGTTTTGACTTCGTTTCGTAGTCGGGGTAGAAAGTCTGCTTAAGGTTATCTGTAAGAAGGTAATTGGAACTCTGGACTCTTACAAAGCTGTTACGTCTTATCTGACGCTTGATGAAACCTCAGTAATTGGGAAAACAAATTAGGAGGGCACAATAGGGAGTATTCAGAACTTTTGAGTGTTACTTATATGTATATATGTATATACCCAATGTTTTCACTTCTTACTAACTTATCAGGCCAGTCATCCATGGAGGATCTGAGCCTGAGCCATATGTGCCTTCCAGTTATCCGCGATTACTTGGTCTTTATATCGGAGGTTCGGTCTTCCTCTTCTTCTCGAACCAGGAGGCTCGGAGACGAAGACCCTCTTGCGCTCGGTGAGGCCGAGCCAATGTAGTTGACGGATTTTTGCCTTCCAGACTACATACATACATCCACATCTTTGTACAGCTCGCACAGTTTGTGATTATGTCTACTCCACCATTCATCTTCCTCACACACAGGACGCAATATTCGGCGCAGAATTTTTCTTTCCAAAGAACCCAAAATCAGCTACGCTGTCCTGCTTTTTGTCCAACTTTCGGCTCCATACAGCAAGACTGGCAGTGTAAGCGTTTTGCAAAGCATGACTTTGGTTCTTCGAGTGAAGGGTTTTGACCCAAGTTGTTTGAAAAAACCGAAATAGCAGCGGTTGCCAAGGGCGATTCTATGCTGGATCTCCACTGTGGTGTCGCTTTTAGGGTTCCGTACCCGAAGGTAAAACGGAACCCTTTTACTAAGACTTCGCTGTCCGTCCGTCCGTCCGTCTGTCACCAGGCTGTATCTCATGAACCGTGATAGCTAGACAGTTGAAATTTTCACAGATGATGTATTTCTGTTGCCGCTACCACGACAAATACTGAAAACAGATCAAAATGAATATTTAAGGGGGGCTCCCATACAACAGACATGATTTTCATCCAAAAAATCCTGCCTGCAACCAAGATCTGTCATTTGATGAGGTAACATACATAGTCTCTTTCATATTTATATATACAGATGGTACGGAACCCTTCGTGCGCGAGTCCGACTCGCACTTGGCCGGTTTTTGGAGTATACGTCTGCCCCGAGGTAGACAACCTCCTTAACTACCTCGAAATTATAGCTGTCAATCGTCATATTTTGTCCACAATGGTGAACGACTGATCGGTTTTTGCTTGACAGCATGTACTTTGTCTTATCCTCGTTGACTTTAAGACCAACTCGTTTCGCCTGTTCCTCAATCGCCGTGAAAGCTTCTACAACGTCACACCGAGACCGCGCGATGATGTCAATATCATCCGCGTATCCTAGCAGCTCGACAGACTTGTAGAAGATAGTGCCTTCCCTGTTGACGCCTGCCCGTCGCACTATCTGTTCCAGTACTAAATTGAATAAGTTGCATGACAGCGCAGGAGTTGCCAAAATCCGGTGCATGTTTCAAACGGTTCAGAGGTCCATCGTGTATTTTTTATCGTGGCGTGGAACAGTCGGATCAGTTCCCGAATTCGGCCATCGCTTCAAACAATCCTCTGCGATGAATGCTTTCGTATGCGGCTTTAAAATCGATGAAAAGATGGTGTGTATCGATTCGAAACTCGTTGGTCTTTTCCAGGATTTGTTGATGTATGAATATTTGGTCTATAGTCGATTTGCCGGGCCGGAAGCTGCACTGGTAGCTGCCGATTAGTACGGTACAAAAGGGTTTTAGACGTTCACACAGCACGCTAGACAGGATCTTGCGTGCGACACTGAGTAGGGATATACCTCTATAGTAAATGAAGACTGACTACAGAAATGATCCTGTGAAGTATAGTCTTCGATCTGGATTCTGATGTGGAGTCTGCCCACGTCACAGCGGTGGAAATTAATCTCCACCACTCCATTGCGTCATCGCCCGCCTTAATGCTCCGCCAACTAAAAGCGGAGAAGATGTAGTTCTGATCCAGGAACCATGGTCAGTGAACAACATGGTACACGGACTCGGAACATCAGAATACAAGCTCAACTACACGCAGGTAAGCCAAGAGCTTGTACCTTAACCAAAACACATATAAAAACCCTTCTATTCTCATCCTAGAGTGACCAGGATACTACGGCTATTAGTGTCGAGGGCAACTCCTTCGATCTTCGGATTGCCTCGGCCTATTTAGCCCACGACCAACCAAGTCCTGAGCAAGCAAATGGCGGACTTATTATAGGGTGTGATGCCAACGCACACCACACGATCTGGGGCAGCAGTAACATCAACGATCGAGGTGAGTCTTTGTTTAATTATTTACTACAGATTAACCTCATCGTTTGTATTAACGGCTGCGAACCAACTTTCATTACTAAGAATAGACAGGAAGTTCTAGATGTAACTTGAGGAATGGAAAGTCCTAAAAGAGCACTCCCTCTCTGACTATCGCTATATTGAATTCAGCATAGTCAGCCACGTCAGTGCCTCAGCTCATTTCATGAACTACAGGAGAACTGACTGGCAAAAGTATAGAACCTGTGTTGAAGCCTACCTAGGGACAAGACAACCGATCTATCCGCACAACCCGGCGGAATTAGACTGCTTAGTAAATGAGCTGACAGGAACCCTCAACAGAGCACTGTCTAAATCTTGTGCGATTAGCACCCCCAGAGGCAAACCCAAACCCCCCTGGTGGAATGAAGAGATGGTCTGCCTTAGGAACGTTCCTGGACGACCTCCAGAACGGAAGCCCTGGAACTTCTTCTGAACGCACACTTTCCTGGCAGTAGTGACTCGGCTATGACACCTGCTCAGGTCATCCAACCGACGACATCCTCCTTCGAGCGTGCTCCCAACCTGGTCAACAACAACATTGTTCTATGGGCTCTGAAAAGCTTTGAACCCTACAAGTCTCCAGGACCGGATGGAATCATACCAACAGGGCTCCAGCAGGTAGCAGATCTCATTCTTCCTTGGCTTGTGGTAATACACAAGAGTTGCCTCTTCCTGTTCTATATCCCCAGCAAGTGGAAGGTAACCAAAATCATTTTCATACCCAAGGTAGGCAAAAGCTCCCACACGTATGCAAATGACTTGAGGCCTATTAGTCTTACTTCTTTTCTATTAAAAATTCTAGAGAAGATTATACACGCACACATACGTCACAGCTGTATCTCAGGAAGGCTGTCGAGTAACCAACATGCCAACAAAGGCAAATCCATGTAAGCAGCACTCCACTCACTGGTCAGCAAAATAGAAAGGTCACTGGAACGTAAGGAATATGTTCTAATCGCCTTTCTCGATATTGAGGGCACCTCTGACAATGTTGAACCATGGGCCGTCACCAAAGTGCTGTCTGATCTGGGTGTTACGGGATCAGTGATAGGACTGGTACGACAACTGCTAACGCAAAGAGTAGTCAAAGCCAACTTCGCTGGTGCCGTCTCAACTAGAATAGTCAGCAGAGGTACACCACAGGGTGGAGTACTCTCCCCTTTCCTCTGGAACGTGGTGGTCAACGAACTACTACTGTTACTAGAACGCTGTGACCGCCTATGCAGATGACAAGGCTATTGCCGCTACAGGAAAATTTCTCAGCACTCAAAGCGACCTAATGCAGGGTGCATTACGTACAATAGTACTGTGGACTTGGGGTCAATCCTAAGAAGACCAACCTGGTATTGTTTACCAATAAATATAAAATTCCGCCCTTCCACCCACCGAGGTTGGATGGAACCCAATTAATAATCAAAGATCAGGCTAGTTACCTAGGCCTACTCCTTGACAGGAGGCTGAATTGGAAACCTAACATTATTGATCGTGTCAAAAGAGCAACCACTGCCGTCTGCAGCTGTAAGAAAGTGGTGGGCAGAAGGTAGGGTTTCCAACCAAGCATTATGCATTGGCTCTACACAGCAGTCAGAAGGCCCATCCTCCTATACGGTATCGTAGTCTGGTGAATTGCTCTGGACAAGGCAGTCTACCAAAACCTTCTGGGGAAGGTACAAAGATCGGCCAGCTTATATATAAGCGGATCAGATCAACCCCCACGGAGGCCCTAAATATCCTATTACATTTTCCACCAATGGACCTCTTCAGCAGGCAAGTTGCTGCCTGCGCGGCCCTACGAATTAGGGGCATAGGAAAATCGCCCACATTACAAAAAGGACATACTACCATTCTTAAGCACTTCATAGTACCCATGGACACAGACTACATCATCCCGCAGAATGTGTTCACTAGGAACTTCGAAGTTGCCTTTCCTTCCAGGAAGGAATGGGCTGGAGGAAAAGTTATACCAAAGGACTCGATCTCCCTCTATACCGATGGCTCCAAGATGGAATCGGGTATAGGTAGTGGAGCCTTCTCCAAGGAACTTAACCTCAACCTATTATTCAGACTCCCAAATCACGGAGGCCCTTGCATGGCTCAGGATCAATGTAATATCCGCTAAGGATCTTATCGTTTACACAGATAGCCAATCTGCGATAAAATCCCTGACTGCGGTAACCCCCAAATCAAAGACATCCCTAATCTGTGGCCTATCTCTAGACGAGATGGCTCAACAGTTCAATATTAGAGTATTGTGGATTCCCGGGCATAAGGAAATTCCAGAAAACTGCGCGGCCGACGAAATCGATAAGTGAGGGTCAAGCACACTCAGTCTTCCTACCCTCGGGTACCTAGAAACACCAATAAGTACGGTAAAGCACATGATAAAACTTCGAACCATAGAGGCGACCAACCTGCAATGGAATGAAGGTAATATCGGCTTTATCACTAAACAAATCGGGCCTTAGCTAAACTTAGGACGGACCAGGGACCTTGTGTCAACCAAAAGGGCAACCTTAAGCACTTTAGTGGGTGTCATCACAGGTCACTGCATCATTGGAAAACACATCGCCAGACTAGGGCTGCCCACCAATGACTTCTGCCGCGGCTGCATGGACGAGGAGGAAGAGGAACCAATACATCACCTCCTCTGCTCATGCCCCTCTTTTGCGAGCCGCAGGAGGATCTACCTCGGCGCGCCCTTCTATGAAAATCTATGCGAACTAGCAAACCTAAAAATAGCTCAACTGCATCGCTTCATCAGAAGCGGATCAGGGTAATATGATCCATGTGGTATCACAATGGGCCGACCTCGGCCTACGTGTAGCCTATTCCAACCACTTTTATCTAACCTAACCTACCTCTATAGTTCTTCAGTTAGTTCGCCTTTTTTCTGGGTCTTTTTGCAGTCGTCGGGCATGCTGTCATTTCCCTTAATTCTACAGATGATCTGGTGCATGCTCCCTACCCGCCGCCAGCCTTGATGAGTTCTGATCGCAAACCATCCGAGGCTGCGGCCTTGTTGTTCATCAGCTTTTGAATAGCTATGGTAACTTCTTCGATGCTAGGTAAGAGGACTACCTCACTGGCTGGAGTTGGGATTTCCTCAGTCCCTACCACTCTCTCTTGGTCATGCTCGTTCAGCAGCTGCTGGAAATGCTGCTTAAACACATCCACTATTCCCTGCGGCTCGGTGACAAGACTGCCTTCGCAATTTCGAAGAGCCTGGGTGCCTTTCTCAAGGACTCCCGCAAGGCTTCTAGCTTTCTGATGAAAAGCCCGTATTTTATGTTTGTCCCTAGACTCCTCGATATCCTTGAGCTGGGAGGCTGCGAAGATTCTTTCCTTTTTTTCTCCTCCCTTCTTCTGGCTCGGTACTCCTCTCGCGCTGCCCTGGTTTTTCGTTGCAGCGACTTTTGGTACGCCTCGTCGGTTGCTGCCTTTTTCTGCTCATATTCGCCATCATACCACGGATTTCTTGTCGGGGGTGATGACATTTATGCTCGAAGTAGGCATGCCGGAGAGCCTTTCGCTCAGTTGCTCTATGTATGTAGACTTTGGTGACTTTGGATGTCGAACCTCCTCATGGTGGGCTGGTACAGCTTTCTGACATTAGACCGTCGACGCCTGAATCTTGCTGCTGCGAGGAAGGGTCAGAGTCTACGTTTGCACCTGAATGTTCGCACATCCGGGATGTTTGACGAGTGTCTTGCGTCAATGAGCACATGGTCGGTTTGTTTGGCGGTTCGACCATCCGGAGATCGCCAGGTCTCGGTGTGGATTCACTTGCGGGTAAATCTTGTGCTACTTATCATCACATTACGAGCTGCCGCAAAGTCCGTGAGTCAGAAGCCGTTATCTGTTGTTGTATTGTGGAGGCTGTGTTATCCGACTACTCCGCCAAAGGTGTTCTCCTTACCGATTTTGGCATTGAAGTCCCCGAGTACACGATTTTAACATCGTACTCCGGCCAAGCTCCGTAGGAGTTGTTCAAGAGATCATAGAAGTTCTCTTTGATGGGGTCTTCAGCCTCCTCAATAGAGGTTGAATTTGACCGATGGCATGGACTATGTTGGCCTTGAGGGCCGCTGTGGCTTATGGCTTATTCGCATAGACCTACGTCTTCAAAAAGTCAAACGGGGCTAAGTCGCACGATCTCGGTGGCCAGTTCACATCACCTTCCCGTCAGTTGAATATGCCCTCGAATCGCTCATGCAAAATTTCCAAGGTTGCGTGAGCTGTGGCACGTAGCGCCGTTCCGTTGAAACTACATGTCTTTGGTGTCCATGTCATCCAATTCAGGCTAAAAGAAGTTGGTAATCATCGACCTATAGCGCTCGCCGTTGACGGTGATGGCCTGGCCAACGTCGTTCTCAAGGAAATATAGACCAATGACATCGGCAGATCAAAATTGACACGCTCTTGGATCTCATGTGGATTGATATCGTCCCAAATTCGACGGTTTTGTTTGTTGACGCGCCCATTCATCCAGAAGTGGGCCTCATCGCTGAAGATGATTTTTCGATGAAAATTAGCGTCAGTTTCCAACTGCCCCAGAGCCCATTCAGCGAACACACGTCGTTGTCTATGGTCGTTTACCTTCGGGACTTCGATTGGCGAAGTCCTTGAACGCTGTCCCAGAAGGACAAGTGTTGCGATTTTTCCCACTCGTCTAAGAAGAAGTTAATTTTAAACTTGGGAATGCCGCAGAAAAGTTCAGGACCTATGTACCTTTCGCTGGAACCTTTTCGGGCGAGTTGATCTTGTTGGGCAGTTCGTGCATTACGAACTCAACGCTTTAAGCGCTGTTCGGCTATCAGAGAGTATATTGATGGTTACTCCTCTTATGCCAGTTTCCAAGCTTAGATTGACGCTTGTTAGGATGGCATATAATTCCGCCTGGAGGGTCGTAGGACTCGTTCCTACACACACACAACGCGTATATAAGGGTAAAATCGGTAGATACTGCTCTGCATAGGGTAGTCTATACGATAGAAAATTCGCTCAGTATCAAGGAATTCACTCTAGGTGCCTTCCTAGACATTGAGGGCGCCTTTAATAACGTTAGTACCGAGGCAATAGTGTCCAGCCTTCATATGGCCCAAATAAACCCGGGTGTATGCAGTTGGATTGGGCAAATGCTGGGTACTCGTATAGTAAATTCGGCGATTGGGAGATCATACGGAAGGGTAAGAGTAAATAAAGGTACACCACAAGGTGGCGTTCTGTCACCCCTCCTATGGCTCCTTGTGGTCGACGGAATGGTCAAGATTCTGGAGACGGAGGGTTTTAGTGTCACGGCCTACGCCGATGACATTGCCATTTTAGTCTCTGGAAAATTTCCGCAGGTCCCCAGCGATAGACTAAGCTATGCACTGATGTTAGTGGATAACTTGGTCAAGGGGCGAGGCGAGATCTACTTGGCCCGTCTATGATAAGAAAAGGACGGAAAATCTGCTGTGTGGGAACATTCAACTGGCAGTCGGTGCTCTCACCGGGCACTGCATGCTATCCTACCATGCAGCTCGACTAGGCCAGCCCTACAATGACTTCTGCAGAAGCTGCAGGGACGAAGAGGAAGTTGAATCCATTCGTCACCTGCTGTGTGAATGTCCGGCGCTAGCCCAAAAAAGGAATACATTCCTAGAAAGATACTTCCTTTCGGGACTAGAAGAGGTAGGTAATATTGGGCTAAACAGAATACTGGGATTCTTATCCTCGTCTGGGTGGTTCAGCTCAACGGTAAATGTCTAGGTATCAACGGGTTAGATATTATAATCAATTGGGCACAATGGACTCTACGTAGTCTACGTGAGCCTTGACTATTCGTCAAAAAGACACCCATGTACCTAACCTAACCTACAACTGTCCATTCGTTGTCCGGTCGGTAGGAACTTAATCACGATGAACGATGCCGTGGTACAAGAGGTGACGGGAGCTCCTTCACGTCAATCGTCTTCTACTGATTCACGGCCGTTCTTGAACCGCTTTGCCATACACAAAGTCAATGATACGGTGATAGTCCTGACGCGGATATTGAGTTCACCCACCGAATGGTGTAAAAGCCCAAATTTCACATCGATAAGCAGAAGAATCTCTGCCTTGGTCTCAGTTATTGCTGTGGAAGCATATAATAACAACTCAGCGAAAAAAACTGTTGGAAGCCCGATTCATTCTAATCTACCAACGATTTGGCGAAATTCCAGAGGGTCATTCCTCTTAGGAGACAATCTAAAAAGGTTAAGAGGCACCGGCGTGCCTTCTGCTACAGTTATCAGGGCCATTTGGCGATCCACTCTGTCATGTTGTGTGATTAAACCTTTAGATACACCAGCAAAAGTGATCAAGAATTCTATTAAAATCTTTTCAATTTCCAGCGGAACGTATTCCAATATTGTTGAAAGTTTGTTTGTAAAAGTAAGCGCTGTCATCAATCAGTATTGACTTATGACTGCCAATCACCTATTTAAAAATAGCCTCATTGTATCTATTTTTATTTAAAGACTGTTAGGAAAGATAGAAACAAAGAACAACAAGCTATACCTATCGGCGATCAGGGATCATATGAAATAGGTGGCAAATCGCCAGGTATCCACTAAGTAATTGATGAAAGCCGAAAAGTTTGGGTATTTTTGCGTAAGGAAGTGTACAGAGCGACCTTGAGATTTAATAAGTTTTCATGTTTGCCGTGTGTAGAAAGCGACAATTTTCGCGGAAAGACAACAGCAAGAAATGGTAATTTCCAAGCAGATACAAATCCATCTTTCCTAATTTGCCCGAGCCTCGACTGTAGCCTATCTCTTCGGCCTTCTGCTGAACAGTTTAACGTACAACTCCTATGGGTACCAGGACACAACGATATCTTAGGCAACGAAAGGGCCGAAACACTCGCCAGATAAGGAGCGACGCAACAAGCAGTCATGGCACACGAGGAAATACCTCTTGCAACCATTGGACTCAAACTCTTAAATTTCGCCAGGGCTGAGACGAACCTGAGATAGGCCCAGGAGCATACCTGCCTCATCAACGAACAAACTGTCTCATTGGCAATCATGCGCAAAATGATTTCTGTAGAAGCTACCTAGACGAAGAGGAGGTCGAATCCATCCACCACCTACTCTACGCCTGTCCGGCCTTATGCGCAATCAGGAAAGGCTACCTAGGGTCCTACTTCCTAAACGACCTGTCAGATGTTCATTTTTTAAGAAGCACTAAGTGGTTCCATGAATAGGGTGATAGACCCCCCTCGTAGCAACACAACGGATCTCTCTAGCCTATGTGTATTCTTCCCATTGTGTGGAGGCAACGAACCTACCTACCTACCTACCTAATTTGATAAAGCCAAGTGGACGTTCCTTTTTTTCGCTACAAGTATCCATGAAAATCAAACGATAGTAGGACCCTTCAACATATGAATAGAAAAGGGGCATGAGAGGTGTCCTATTCTAGATTGGTGAAATGGACTGTGCTACGTGCGATTTAGTCAAGCCCCCGCTAAGGAGAAAAACCGCGAAATGGAAACTCAATGACATAGCTGTTGCCCGAATTCGATCACGGTGGAACTAGCCACGTACCACGGCACTGTCCGCTTTACTATCTTTGTGCGAAAAGGAGGAAAAAGCCAAGGGAGGACTGATCTGACAGCTACGGAAATGATCGAAACGATAATGCCTCTATAGCCTCTAATTTTCAATTGATGCCACTAACGTCTCTGAGGGTGCCTGGCGCGGTGGTTAATGTGTTCGGATCCCGATAACACCAATGAACAAGCTTCTCGACCCACACCATTCGAAATTGACATTAAACTGTAAGCCGTTGAATCCCCTGAATACAATGAACCCTATGAAGCCATTGAAATATTTTAAGTCTCTGAAACCGTTGAAGTTTCTGAAACTGTTGAAGTCTCTGAAACCATTGAAGTCTTTGAAACTATTGAAGTTTCTGCAACCATTGAAGTCTCTGAAACCATTGAAGTCTTTGAAACTACTGAAGTTATTGAAACTATTGAGGTCTTTGGAACTATTGAAATCTCTGAAACCCTTGAAGTCACTGACATCATTGAAGTCTTTGAGACCACCGAGTCCATGGAACGATTCAATTTTGTGAAATCAGCGAAATTTCAGAAACCATTGAACTGGAACCGGAACTGAAGCCATTGAAGTCACTGAAATCATACATATATGCCTCTGAACCATTGAAATTTCTAATATCATTGAAATCCCTAAAATCATTGAAGTTTCTAAAACCATTGAAGTTTCTAAAACCAATGAAGTCACCGAAGCCAGTTAAGAGTCTCAAACCATTGATGTCTCGGAAACATACTTATTGATAACATACGTTAAATGAAACATTATGGTACGCACATTTTTCAGTTCTGACATCAATACTCTCACATTAATTTTTTTAACTTTATGCAAAATATTCCGCCTAAATTCTCTGACGTGTTAAGGTGGAAATATAATGCAAGACATCGCGTGGTGAATTTCGACCGATGCATTTCTATGGTGGCTGTTAAAATCAGGAATAAACAATGAGATACCAATCTTTCGTACGTCTGCCCCGTTTATCGCCGAAGGGGTTGCTTTTGTTGTTGCTTTTGTAATACATACCGATACTGTACGTGTTATTCTCCGTTAAAAAACGACGCTTTTGACTAACACAGTGATAGTCTCAAGACGTCGATGTGTAGAGTCAAGACGTGGTAAAATGGTCACAACAAGGCAGAATGACATAGTCAAGACGCCGTCAAACCGCAACGCGTTTGTAGGTGCAAACTGTAAAAGTGCCTGTCAAAGCCAATAGACTGGTATCTCATTCTTTATTCCTGGTTAAAATGCCAGCGGGTATGACGCGATCGCTATCGATGCAATGCCTCATGACGCGTTTACTTTCAGCATGTAACATTTGATTTCGCAAAATTACAATTAACGCGATGCCTTGTTTTTTTGTGACCAACGAACGCGACGCCCAATAACGCGATGCCTTGCATTATGTGTCCAGCTTTATGTGTGTCTCGCCCTAGCATGGTAATGTTTTTCTTTGTTTACTTATTTATCAGGCCAGCGATCCATGGAGGATCTGAGCCTGAGCTATAGCTGCTTTCCATTCTTGACGGTCCCGGGCACGCTGCATCCAGTTATCAAGACCAAGATGTCTTACATCCGCGATTACTTGGTCTTTATACCGGAGGTTCGGTCTTCCTCTTCTTCTCGAACCAGGAGGCTCGGAGTCGAAGACCCTCTTAGCTGGACCATTGATGCCCATGCGCTCGATGTGGCCGAGCCAGTGTAGTCGACGGATCTTTGCCTTCCGGACTACATCCGCATCGTTGGACAGCTCGTACAGTTCGCGGTTGTGTCTTCTTCTCCATTCACCTTCCTCACAGACAGGACCAAATATCCGGCGCAGAATTTTTCTCTCGAAAGAACCCAAAATCAGCTCCGCTGTCCTGCTTATCGTCCAGCTTTCGGCTACGTATAGCAAGACTGACAGTATGAGCGTTTTGTAAAGCATGACTTTGGTCTTTCGAGTGAGGAGTTTTGACCCCAGCTGTTTGGACAAGCCGAAGTAGCAGCGGTTGCCAAGGGCGATTCTATGCCGGATCTCCACTGTGGTATCATTTGTGGAATTTACGTTTGCCCCGAGGTAGACAAACTCCTTGACTACCTCGCAATTGTAGCTGTCAATTGTTATATTTTGTCCCAGGTGGTGAGCGACAGATTGGTTTTTGCCTGACAGCATGTACTTCGTTTTGTCCTCATTGATTCTTAGACCAACTCGTTTCGTCTGTTTTGTAATCGCCGTGAATGCTTCCACAATGCCAAGGCGAGAACACGCGATGATGTCGATATCATCCGCGTATCCTAGCAGCTGGACGGACTTGTAAAATATAGTGTCTCCCTGTTGACGCCTACCCGTCGCATTATCTGCTCCAGCACCAGGTTGAAGAAGTCACATGACAGCGCATCTCCTTGCCGAAATCCGGTGCATGTTTCAAACGGTTCCGAAGTCCTAGAACCGAGTTGCGCGGTGCATCGCGTATTTTTTAGCGTGGCGCGACACAACTGGATTAGTTTTCCCGGGATCCCGGATTCGGCCATCGCACCAAACAGTCCTTCACGATGAATGCTGTCGTATGCGGCTTTGATATCGATGAAAAGATGGTGTGTATCGATTCGAAACTCGTTGGTCTTTTCCAGGATTTGTCGAAGTGTGAAAATTTGGTGTATAGTTGATTTGCCGGGCCGGAAGCCGCACTGGTAGCTGCCGATTAGTGCGGTGCAAAATGGTTGTAGACGTTCACACAATACGCTGGACAGGATGTTGTATGCGACATTGAGCAGGGATATACCTCTATAGTTCTTGCAAGAGGTAGGATCGCCTTTTTTGTGGATGGGACAAATAGAGCCGATATTCCAGTCGTCGGGCATGCTTTCGTCTTCCCAAATTCTGCAGGTGCATGCTCCCTAGCAGAACATCGCCGCCAGCCTTGAAGAGCTCTAATGGCTAGCCATTTAAGCCTGCGGCCTTGTTATTCTTCAGCTTCTGAATAGCTGTGCCGACTTCTTCGATTCGGGGTGGTAGGTTTACTTCAGCGGCTGGAGCTGGGATTTCCTCGGTCCCTACCGCTCTTTCTTGTCCATGCTCGCTAAGTAGCTGCTGGAAATGCTGCTTAAATACATCCACTATTCCCTGTGGGTCGGTGACAAGATTACCCTCGCAGTTTCGAAGAGCCTGGGTGCCCTTTATGAAGCCTCTTGCAAGGCCTTGGCTTTCTTGTAAAAGGCTCGTGTTTTATGCTTATCCCTAGACTCCTCGAAAAGGTCATCACCCAAAATGTATAATGTTAAGGCCCGCGTGAAGTAGCAAACATATGAATGTGGCCCGAGGGAAAAAAAGGTTGAGTATGGCTGATCTAAGACAATAGACTCAACCGGGAATCAAACGGCCTTGTCTAAAATGCTGATTAAGCGCCTAGCTTGCTTCACTGAGTTTGATTTCTTGCTATTGTCTGTAATCAAAATCATCAAAAAGTGTGCTTAACAGACCTAATCCGAACAACTTTCCTACTGGGTACGTCTTATAGTTTCTCATGGATTCGAAATGCCCTACTCGACGTCAATTGCCATTTACACATGCTCACTTACGGCCAAATAAGAAGAAAAGTAGAAGAGTGTTGCTGTGGGCACGATGAATCACCATCTATTCTAAATAACCTTCTCCCAAGGGTTGAATCTGTTTCTTGACACTTCTCTAATTGCAATTAATTTGGTAAATACATTCTCGTTTGCTCTGGGCTCCCATTCGACATAGGCAAAAAGTGCATATTCCTGAATATTCCATACGCATATGTACATCCATATAATATGCCTGCAACGCGTCAGTGATTTAATGATTCAAAAGGGAACTCCTCCCAGAAGCTGAAGCCGCCACTTGCAAACATCGAAAATAAAAGAAAAGGAAACACATGAAAAGTGTATTTATTATTCGCTCTTTTATCTTCTCGGTTCCTGAATAAATCCAAATAAAGAAAAAAGGAAAGGAAGAAGAGAAAATGCCCTTTTCTGAGTTTTCCTCGCACACATGTCGAAATTCCCACGCATTGGAAGCATACAAAACGACGGCGACAGTCTTTCGGTGCACATTGCATCTGCGTGTGTTTTTTTTTTGGTTTCATTCGAGGGCTACGAAAAACTACAACACCAACCGACCAACTGGCCGTCTTAAAGGAGAGGACAAAAAAAATGATCAGACATTAAACAGGCTCACTGTTGCACACACTCCTGACTACGAAGAGTAAAAAACAAATCATAAACCCGAAAAAGAAGAAAAAGAAATGAAGATCACCATCACCATCATTGAATCCAAGGCAAAGTAACGAACACGGATGAAGTGCGTGCCAAGTGGTCCCTTTCAGTTGGTATCTTTTCAGAGTTTTTTTACGAGATATGTATGTTCCCTTTCGGTCCCCAATTCACCTTACACAATATCGAAGGGCAACGATGACAAAGAGACGGCGAAGAGGAGGACAGAGGAATCCCTGATGTAAACATGGTCGGGTCAGGTCACAGCTACATCGTAACCTAAACCGAAGCCAACCCAATCTTATACGCATCACTTGTCAACCTCCGAGTCGTTTGCTGCTTGACTTGTTGTGGGTCGATATACATACAATAGTCTCATCTCAGTCGGATGCACGAAACCGGGGGACCTTCCTTTCAAGGTAATCAATCATGAATCAAAGTATTCAATTAATCTGAAAAAAAAGATACAACCAGCGACACACATGTGCATATAATCGATATCTTGCGCGTATAACCTTATGACACAGCAACAGGTTTTCTCATTCCTCAATAAGACGGCAGTCCCAACACGGCATCATCAGTATCACCACCTTGATACGATGATGATTAGCACTTCTGAAAACTTGTGTAACAAACACCAAGCATTCGAATAAGCATCAGGAACAATAGTAGATAGACAGTGGACCTGTAGAAGCATTATCATCCAGCCGTGACATGCAAACCTACAGTACAGTGCTGGGTGACTCCATGGAATCTTCGTAGGTTTCCGCAAAAAATCGTTTAAATTTTTTATCTTGTTTGCCTGAAATAACCATGTGTTTTGTGTATAGAATGAAATGGAAATGATAGAACGAGCAGGGAACGAATAAGAGGCAGGAATAACAAAAACGTTTTTTTCCAAATGCCACATGCAAAGATTGAATGGATAATTATACTCCAACTCCAGCGGGCTTGGGTTTTACACATGACGCTATTCCGATAGTACATAGTCCGTCATATGAGCACTGTGTTGATAAATGTGCTTCTTATGTGCGTGGCAAGGCATCGTTGATGCTATGGCATGGCACTAAAGTGCAATGGAATTGTGAGATATAATTTCGTGAAAGATGACACAGGCGTAGCGATAAACATTGGTTCACAAAGCGAGCACTTTGGGGGCTGTCATTCAATCTGTTGTCATATCGCTTTTGTGCTATGAAACGTTTAGATCCGCTAAGTCAGCCAGAAATTATCATTTAATGGGTTTTACTCTACTATTTGGAATGCTCTGTTCTGTTCCTCAAATAGCCTTCAATAGCCCTGACTAGGTCTGTGTCTGGACGACAAAGGACTAACAAAGGCCTCGTAGGGTTAGCATCTATCCGACGGATGCTGGCCTGCTAAAAAGCGAGAAGAGCCACCGCAGTCGAACATCTTGCGGCACTGTTAGTAAGTCCTATCCCCACCTCCTCGTGGTGCCATCTGGAGATTTCCTATGGAAATTGCAGACGGGGAAGGGCGAATGGCGAGCCTCCTGCGCCAAAAAAAAACAGGATTAGTCGGTTGGGCTACGGCCTCCGAAACAACCACAAGCCTCGGATATGACGGACCGGATTTATGTTGACGACCCTTGCAAAAAACGAAAAAAGGACAATGATCTTCGGCTTTGTACGTGGAATGTTAGGTCCCTAAACAGGCCACGTGCAGCCGAACAACTTGCGGACGCCCTAGACCGCTATAAAGCGGACATCACCACCATCCAGGAAATGCGATGGAATGGACCGGGTACA
The DNA here is from genome assembly GCA_951905685.1 of Eumerus sabulonum. Classification (NCBI taxonomy): domain Eukaryota; kingdom Metazoa; phylum Arthropoda; class Insecta; order Diptera; family Syrphidae; genus Eumerus; species Eumerus sabulonum. The sequence continues at coordinate 71,990,420 of OX645062.1, forward strand.
AAGCGGATGAAAAACTGCGGATGTGTTGTTCGAGGTGAACTAAGGCAAAAAGTCCTAAACTTTCGGCATGTGAGCGAACGCCTCATAACAATCCGTATCAAGGCTACATTTTTTAACATCAGCCTGATCTGCGTCCACGCCCCCACGGAAGACAAGGATGACTCAGCCAAAGATGAGTTCTACGATCTCCTAGACAGAACGTATGCCAAATGTCCCAGCTATGACATCAAAATTGTACTAGTTGACTTCAATGCTAAGCTGGGTAAGGAAAGCATATTTGAACGAGTCATCGGCAAACATAGCCTACACGACACTACCTCCGATAACGGACACAGGCTGATTGATCTTGCTACGGGGCGAAATCTCCTTCTAGCCAGTACGCGCTTCCCGCACCTCGATATACACAAAGGCACCTGGCGGTCTTTTGATCAATCGACTACCAACCAGATTGATCACATCGCGATCGGTGTCAGACACTCCTCCACTATTCTTGATGTTCGAACTTTCCGAGGGGCTAACATCGACTCGGACCACCATCTTGTTGTAGCCAAGATGCGCTTACGGATATCACGAACGCAACGGAGTAGAGTAAGAATACAAAGTTATGACGTCGGAAAGCTACTATCGCCAGAAAACGCTCGTGCTTTTACCGATCGCGTCTCCCTTAAGCTCTCCAATACACCTCAATCCTCCACGCTATCAATAGAACAGCAGTGGAGCCTTTGCGAACAAGCCCTGAAAAGCTCTGTATCCGAAGTTTTGGGTTTCAAGGCTCCACCACGATGAAATACCTGGTTCGATGACGAGTGCAGGAGGATTCATACAGCGAAGCAGGATGCATATAAGGCCTCTCCCTTCTTGTGGTCTTTTGCCAGCTGTTTCCAGCACCGCACGCCCCGTTGGTTAAGGTCCCCTTCCACCTGCGTCCGCTACCGCAGATGCGGCCGTCCTCTGGCGCGCCTTCCTTCCGGGGTGGATTCAAAGATTCTTCGGGTCGGAGATGTATTTTCCATGCGCCTACATGGCCTAGCCACCTTAGACGCTGTATCCGAAGACGTCGTACCAGGCCGATGTCGCTGTACAATCCGAACAGTTCTTCATTAAATTCTCTCCTCCATACACCGTTTGAACAAACATAGTTAGAACGCAGAATTTTCCTCTCGAAACGACCAAGGGCATCTTCATCCGCTTTTGTTAAGGTTGTGCGCCGTAAAGGAGGACTGGGATGATCAAGGTCACCTTGGTTTGCCGAGAGAGGGCTCTACTTCTCAATTGCCTCTTGAGACCAAAGAAACAGCGGTTAGCAAGAGTGATTCTGCGTTTTATCTGAGCGCTGATGTTGTTGTCGCTGGTCATCAGTGAGCCAAGGTAGACGAACTCCCTGACCACTTCAAAGTTATATCTGCCCATGGTGACGTTCTAGCCAATACGTCGGTGTTGCCCGTCTCTTTTTGATGAAAGCAGATATTTGGTTTCACCCTCATTAACCTTGAGGCCCACCTTAGCCGCTTCTACCTCAAAGCTTACAAATGACTCATTGACGTCTCGCTGTGTCCGTCCAATCAACGTCAATGTCGTCGGCGTACTCTAGCAATCGCGTAGTATTGAAATAAATCGTACCTCTTGTGATGGCTAGCGACTCTTGCACGATCTTTTTAAACACGATGTTGAAAAAGTTGCATGACAGCGCGTCACCTTGTCTAAATCCTTTTTTAACATGAAAGATCTCGGTATCTAGGGATGTTCAAACTAGACATGGCTTTGTATAGCTCCTCTCTGTACACGCTGTCATATGCAGCCTTGAAATCGACGAAAATGTGGTGAGTGTGAAGTTGGTATTCCTGGGTTGTCTCCAAGACCTGCCGTAGCGTAAATATTTGGTCTATTGTGGATTTACCCGACCTGAAACCACACTGATAAGAGCCGATTAAGTTATCTACGAACGGTTTCAGGCGTTCACACAATACGGCAGAGGCGATCTTATATGCGATGTTAAGGAGACTTATTCCTCTATAGTTGGCGCAATCAGAGGGGTCTCCTTTCTTGTGGATCGGGCATACGATGCTGAGACTCCATTCCTCGGGCATGCTTTCCTCTAACCATATCTTACGGATGAGCTGGTGCATGCTCCCAACCAGGTCATCCCCAGCTGCCTTGAAGAGCTCAGCAGACAGTCCGTCTGCGCCAGTAGCTTTATTCGATTTGAGCTTCGATATTGCAATCTTAACTTCGTCGAGGTTAGGGGGACAGAGTTCTCTGCGGTCACCGTCGATTAGAAATGGATCATTCTGCCTGACAGCGGTATATTGACTAACATCGCCGTTATACAGTCTGCAGAAGTGGTTTTTCCATATTCTCAGCATCGACTGCAGTTCTACTACTAGGTGTCCGTTCTCATCCCTGCTGGCTTCCGTTCTGGCTTTATAACCTTGGCGTGTTCGCTTTATCTGTTGATAAAACTTTCGAACGTCACGCCTGCAGTAACACCTCTCCAAATCCTCAATCGCGCGCTTCTCGTGCTCTTTCTTCTTTCTTCTAAGAAGCTTATGCTCCTCCCTTCCTTTTAACTCGTAAAGCTCACAAGCTGCACTTGTTCTTTTATGCAGCGAGGCCTTATATGCATCCTGCTTCGCTGTATGAATCCTCCAGCACTCGTCATCGAACCAGGTGTTTCTTCGTGGTGGAGCCTTGAAACCCAAAACTTCGGATGCAGAGCTTTTCAGGGCTTGTTTGCAAAGGCTCCACTGCTGTTCTATTGATAGCGTGGAGGATTGAGGTGTATTGGAGAGCTTAAGGGAGACGCGATCGGTAAAAGCACAAGCGGTTTCTGGCGATAGTAGCTTTCCGACGTCATCACTTTATATTCTTACTCTACTCCGTTGCGTTGGTGATATCCGTAAGCGCATCTTGACTACTACAAGATAGTGGTCCCAGTCGATGTTAGCCCCTCGGAAAGTTCGAACATCAAGAATAGTGGAGGAGTGTCTGACGTCGATCGCGATGTGATCAATCTGGTTGGTAGTCGATTGATCAAAAGACCGCCAGGTGCCTTTGTGTATATCGAGGTGCGGGAAGCGCGTACTGGCTAGAAGGAGATTTCGCCCCGTAGCAAGATCAATCAACCTGTGTCCGTTATCGGAGGTGGTGTCGTGTAGGCTATGTTTGCCGATGACTCGTTCAAATATGCTTTCCTTACCCAGCTTAGCATTGAAGTCTCCTAGTACTTTGAAACTACCCACCCCGAAAGTTCGGCCAACAAGAATTCTTTTAACAAAATATCCGGTCGAATGGTCTCCGTCCCCACTGTTGGTCTGTGTACATTTTAATTAAAACAATTACGGATTCCTCCATTCTCGAATGAAGTAATTATATACATTCGTATGCGCATAGTATGTACTAGCAGTCGGGCGTTTTGTTTTATTTTATTTTTTCTTATCGCCGTTTTTATGTTTATTATTAATTGTGGCACAAATGTTTTGCTTCGAGGCATAAATCAACAATTGTACGAGTAGGTATAGCAGCATCGAAGAGAATGTCACGTCTACCCGTAGTTAAGACGACGAAGCATGCAACCGTTGTCGTCCATCCCTCACGTGTATCCGTACACCACTGAATAGCGTTAATTACTAGTAAATAAATCGTTTACGTAAACTTCAATTCACAATTCAGATTCTATTGTATTGCCTTGGATGTTGCCTTTCAGAAATGGCATTTTTGTTTATTCCCGTCCTTCGTTTATTAGAAGCAACCGCAGAGGAAGGAAGTCAGGCATGTTGTTGTTATGACTAACGATTGTTTTCGGCTCAAGGTTGGCGGTGTTCTTAAGGACATCCGTAAAATTTCATTTCCGATCCTTGAGAGATCTATATCTCTCAGTGAAGGGTACTGGTAGTTCTGGTTCTTCTATTTTTTGATTTCAAGTGTACGGAAGTGACATTCGAAACGAGTTTTCTACCAGTCATCGTTCATGCGATATTTAGGACTTTTAGGCTCATTCACCTATGTACTTTGCTTCGAAGCGTGATGGATGACGGTAGCATAATGGTGTGTAACAGGAGAAACTATCATGTGGTAACGGCCGCAACGTAAAACTTAGGAAAAAACAATTTTGAAAAACCATGCGGATAGCACGAAGCGTTTGCTGTTGGAGTGGAAAATCCAAAGACTTATTCGCTCAATGACTTGAAGCTATGTATGATGTAGCACGGGTATATCCATACGTCCGTATGAACGCTAGTACATTTGTTTATATATTATTTGCCTTTACTATAAATGAAAGGTTCGATGACTCCCCCGACTTATTTCTTCCACGGCATATAGCAATACTATTGCTCACGCTGTACGTGCTCTAGCGTTTTGTCGTTAAATGAACAGCATAGTGCGGCGATAGGTGATTGTGGAAGTCCCTTGCGAGTATTGCATTAAATCCGCACATTTGTTTTCGTGTTTTCTGTTTTATATATATTTATTTATTTATTAAATCTACAGGCTACTTACGTACTAACAGAGCGAGCACTTTTCGGAGCCCCTCAATCCCGAACAGGGCGCTGAGGCGGACAGACCTATAGTCTTGAGTGGGGCGGAGAATAGTCCAACGGTAGAGGGCATGGGCTCGGACATACTGGGTAAAGTTGTTGATCGCTCTCAACCTGGCGAGATGCCAGCCACGATTCCTGTTTAAATGCCCGGGTCAAGATGACATACGGCCTCCTCGCGGCGCCCTCTGGATAGCCTCTTCAACAACCGTTGGGAGGTGAACGAACGTATGCAGCGAGAAAACCCCGACCATAATGGCGATTGTGCGGCGGGCCAACAATCCGCCCGCGTAAAAAATCTAAAAGTTATGAATGAGCAAGATGCCTCGGATACACGGACGGATATTCGACGACGACAACGGACGAAAAAGGACCACGATTTGCGAGTATGCTCCTGGAATGTCAGAACCCTGTACACTCCCGGAGCTGCTCATAAACTAGCTGTCACAAAAGGTTGCACTTACTGGGATGCGGATTTGTCGTGGGAAAGCGGTTAAGGTCGAAGGTCATTGACTTTAAACTTATAAGTGAAGACCCTATAGGAGGACTTTTATGACCTCCTGGACAACGCCTACGGAGCTTTTCCGGAGTAGGATGTAAAAATCGTGCTCGGGGACTTCAACGCCAAAATCGATAGGGAGAACACCCTTGGCGGAGTGATCGGAAAGCACAGCCTCCACGATACAACAACAGATAACGGCTTCCGACTCACGGGCTTTGCGAGTAGCACAAGATTCCCTCGTAAGCGAATCCACACAGCAACCTGGCGATCTCTGGATGGTCGAACCGCCAACCAAATCGACCATGTGCTCATTGACGCAAGACACACGTCAAACATCCTGGATGTGCGAACATTCAGGGGGCAACCGTCGACTCTGACCATTACCTCGTAGCAGCAAGATTCAGAGCTCAACTGTCCAATGTCAGAAAGCTGCATCAGCCCACCATGAGGAGGTTCGACATTGGGCGCCTGAGCACACCGGAGGTTGCCAGAGTCTACAGGGAGCAGCTGAGCGAAAGACTCTACGGTATGCCTACGTCGAACACAAATGCCAATAATATGTGGCTGCATTGCCGCTCAGCCATTCAGGAAGTAGCCGAAACCACCTTAGGATACCTACCACCCCCGACAAGAAACCCGTGGTATGATGGCGAGTGTGAGCAGAAAAAGGCAGCAACCGACGAGGCGTACCAAAAGGTGCTGCAGAGGAAAACCAGGGCAGCGCAAGAAGAGTACCGAGCCAGAAGAAGGGAGGAGAAAAAACTACTGCGACAAAAGAAAAGAATCTTCGCAGTCTCCCAGCTCAAGGATATCGAGGAGTCTAGGGATAAACATAAAACACGAGCTTATTAAAAGAAAGCCAAAGGCCTTGCAGGAGGCTTCTTCGGGGCAAACGTTAATTCCACAAATGACACCACAGTGGAGATCCGGCATAGAATCGCCCTTGGCAACCGCTGCTACTTCGGTTTTTCCAAACAACTTGGGTCAAAACTCCTCACTCGAAGAAGCAAAGTCATGCTTTACAAAACGCTTATACTGCCAGTTTTGCTGTACGGAGCCGAAAGCTGGACGTTAAGCAGGATATTTGGTCCTGTCTGTGAGGAAGGTGAGTGGAGAAGAAGACACAACCGCGAACTCTACGAGCTGTACAAACATATGGATGTAGCCCGGAGGGTAAAGATCCGTCGACTACACTGGCTCGGCCACATCGAGCGCATGGACACCAACGCTCCAGCTAAGAGGGTCTTCGACTCCGAGCCTCCTGGTTCGAGAAGAAGAGGAAGACCGAACCTCCGGTATAAAGACCAAGTAATCGCGGATGTAAGACGCGGATGGTCTTGACAACTAGAAGCAGCGTGCCCGGGACCGTCAAGGATGGAAGGCAGCTATAACTCAGGCTCAGATCCTCCATGGATCGCTGGCCTGATAAGTAAGTAAGTAAGAGGAAGTCATTTGTATTGTTTGTATTGATGAGGGATTTCTGTGTGCAGTTCTGCAATATTCCTGGGTTACGGAAGAATTTCTTGACCACGTACATACAAATGTCCATCTCTCTCTCCGCGAACCGGCTGTTTTGGCACTTTGTGAAACACAGGTCGATGAAAAATCTGATCCTTCGGATTGTAGTCCTCCTGGATATACATAACTTAGTGCCATTAGTCGTTTCTCACCGCGGTCTCGCCATCTATGTCCGTCGTGACATTGGTTACCAGCTACTTCCACAGTATAGCCATCATCCACCTCGGAATTTAATTTCATTTGGCTTAAATTCACATTCCGTAAGCACTCCGTTCACTACTGTTTTCTTTATAGAAGCCCCAATCTAGACAGGAATTGAACATTTGATGCATTCGACGCACTGTCTGTTTCCATCCAAAGAATTGTTTCCCTGTTCCTTCGCACTGACGATTTCAATGTACACAATTCTCAGTGGCTTCGACATTCTAGACAGACAACACCCGAAGGAAGGTATACTGAAATTTCTGCTGAGTTAAATCAACTAACTCAACGCATGCCCGATTAATGGAATCTCAGTATCGTTTGCCCGGTCCATAAGAAGGGAGACCCCTATGACTGCGCCAATTACAGAGGGATAAGCCTCCTGAACATCGCGTACAAGATCCTCTCTGCCGTACTGTGTAAGTACCTGAAACCGCTCGTGGACAATCTGATAGGTTCCTACCAGTGTGGTTTCAGGCCAGGAAAATCCACGATAGACCAAATATTTACACTACGGCAGATCTTGGAGAAGACCCATGAATTCCAGGTCGACACGCACCATCTTTTCGTCGACTTTAAAGCCGCGTATGACAGTGTTTATAGAGACGAGCTATACAGAGCCATGTCATGTTTTAACATTCCTGCCAAACTCGTCAGACTGTGCAGGATGACTATGGAGAACTCTCGCTATTCCATTAAGGTCGGAGGTGGACTAAAAAAGGTTTTAGACAGGGTGACGCATTGTCATGTGATTTCTTCAACATTATTCTTGAAAAGATCGTGCGGGACTCTGCGGCCAATACAAGAGGTACGATCTACTTCAAGTCCACACAACTGCTTGCCTACGCAGATGACATTGACGTTATTGGACGAACAAAGCGAGACGTCAATGAGGCGTTCGCAAGCATTGAAGCAGAAGCGGCGAAAGTGGGTCTAAGGGTAAATGGGGACAAGACCAAATATATGCTGTCATCCAAGAAAGACGCACAACACCGACGTCTTGGTCAGAACGTCACCTTCGGCAGCTATATTTTTGAAGTAGTCAAGGACTTCGTCTACCTTGGCTCGATAGTGACAAGTAGCAACGACACCAGCGCTGAGATAAAACGCAGAATAACTCTTGCCAATCGCTGCTTCTTCGGGCTCAAGAGGCAATTGAGTAGTAGAGCCCTCTCTCGAAAAACTAAGGTTTCCCTCTACAAAACCTTAATCATCCCGGTCCTCCTCTACGGCGCTGAGGCTTGGACGTTGTCAAAAGCGGATGAAGAGGCTCTTGGACGTTTCGAGAGGAAAATTCTGCGTGCAATCTTTGGTCCCGTTTGTGTAAACGGAGAATGGAGCAGGAGATTCAACCAAGAACTGTACGGGCTGTACAGCGACATCGGCCTGGTTAGACGTCTTAGGATCTAGCGTCTAAGATGGCTAGGTCATGTAGAGCGATTGGACATCAACGCTCCGGCCCGAAGAGTCTTCGACTCCAACCCCGAGGGACGACGCAGCAGAGGACGACCGCATTTAAGGTGGCGCGCACAGGTGGAGGGGGACCTCAACCAACTGGGCGTGCGGCACTGGAAGCGGCTGGCCGAAGATCGGGCCGGCTGGAGAGGCTTGTTGGTTGAGGCCCTGGTTCACCCCGAACTGTAGCGCCCGTTAAATAAGTAAGTAAGTAACTGGCATTCTATATCGGATCCAAAGCGGATTCCGGTACAGGATCCGGAGTCTACTTCAAACCTCGGAAAGCGTATCACTCCTACAGACTTGATGATGGCTGTAGCGTATTCCAGGCTGAGATCTTCGCAATTAAAAAAATCGCGGATCTGATTCTTGGGGAGAAATCCTCAGGTAAGAGAATCAACATGGATAAGATCCGAACTCGTAAAACTCTGTAAAGAGAAAATAGAGGAAACATCGGATGTGAATGAGATAACCATCTGCTGGGTACCAGGGCATCTGAATATTCCCGGAAATGAGAAGGCGGACGAACTAGCCAGACTGGTACCAGGCGCAGATACTACGCAGATCACAACTGAGGCTAGAATGCCACTAGAAAAAGTCAATTAGACACATGCCCCACGGCAAGGCTAACATGGCCTGACAAGAAAAGGAAGGAAAGTCTGCTAAGTCTTAGTAGAGGGAATATACGACTGGTAGTCGATGCCCTCACTGGGCACTGCATGATATCTTGCAGCTTGACTAGGCCAGCCCTATAACGATTTTTGCAGAAGCTGTAGGGACGAAGAGGAAATAGAATGCATTCGTCACCTGGCCCGAAAAAGACTTACGCTCCTCGGGAGCTAATTCTTTTCCGGTTTAGAGGAGGCAAGAGACATTAAGCTGAACAATCTGCTAAGTATCTTAATTGCATCTGTGTGGCTTAGTTGAGGAAATAAACTAGAAAAGTTATTATCCAATCATCGGTTGAACATAATGAACCTGAAAATGAATTTAACCCAGCAGGAGGGCAGTTTTAATATGTACACACTTGTATCTCACAAATTGCATCTCATGCCTTTCTCTTTCGTTCTTCCTTGGAGGATATGTACAGCATACGTATTCAAGTGAGAACTATTCGTATCTATGGCCTTCCAGATGTTTTTTTCTTTTTCGTTTTCCTTGAGCTCTTTTTCAAGGAGATTACTATTGAATTCAGTAGATTCAAATTAAGGATCAGATTTCTTCGAAGACACTGATATTTGATATTTTTGAATACAATTCGTTATCATTGTCCTGCGAACTGTGCAAATGGTTTGCATTGCTTTGAGGTTTTTAGTTTTCAGTTTAACGTGGTCAGTAGAATCAATTCTTTCCATAATGACTGAACTCTAAGTCATGGGAGACCTAAGTGCCTAATATAGAGTGCTTCTTGTTCTAAACTAAGAACTCAGTTAGCGTTTTGAGCAAACTTCTTTGCCGTCAGAATAAACCATCCAAAGTAAACGAAAAGGTTTTGATTTCCACCTGACTTAAGCTAGATTATAAACCTGATATTGCAACTGAAGTCTAATAAAGCTGCTGTTGCAACTTAAATATTCCCTACCAAGTCCTTGAAGTCCTTTGTGGTTGAGATTTTAAGGTAAAGATATCGAACAGCTTCAATAAGCTGAGATTAGAGTACCACAGGGAAGTATATCAGGACCACTCCTTTTTATTGTATATGTTAACGTCGGAAGAGTATTCCATCGGACGAAATCAATAGACTGGTCAAGGACACGTCCCATCATCAAGCTGGGCTCCTTATCGGTGCAGATGCGAATGCGCATCACATGATTTGGGGCAGCAGCGATACAAACGAAAGAGGTGAGTGGCTTATTGAATTCATCCTAACCGCTAACCTTTTTATTTGCAACAAGGGTCATACACCCACATTTATTACAAAAAATCTAGCATCCTAGACCTAACTCTAGCATTACTGGACCTAACTCTAGCATCCCCCTCTCTCATTGACAAAATAAGAGAATGGAAGGATTCTGACGAACACTCCTTCTCAGATCACCGCTACCTGGTTTTCAACCTAGCCTACACGGTCCCAACCCCAATCGACTCATCCTGTAACCCAAGAAGAATCGATTGGGAGCGTTATAAAGCCTTCATTGGCAACTCCATAATAAGCAGGACCCCTGACACCCCGCGGACCACGATAGATATAGACAATATGGTCGATACTCTAACAATCACATTGGGCAACGCAAGGGCCAACAGCTGCGCAATCCACAAACCAGGAAAAAAATCTTACCCTTCTTTGTGGGACGCAGATCTAAGCAAGCTCCGCAAAGCCTGTCGTAAACTCTCTAATAGAGCAAAGAACACAAGTAGCGACAGAGACTGGAGCCTATACAAAAACTCACTCAAAACCTGACAAAACCTGAGGAAAGAACAAAGGCTGTCTTGGAAACTCTTCTGTAATAACATGGAGAAAATTTCAGACGCCTATAGACTGAGGAAAATACTCTCGAAAGATCCACAATCTCCTAACTGCCTCATAGCAAATGGAGTTTGGACAACATCTGAGGAAGAAACTCTAAATCTTCTCCTCAACACGCACTTCCCTGGCTGCTCTGAATCGCAAGACTCAGTGCAATCGCGAGGAACTCATACATATCTCATCTGCGATAGAAGGGCAGTACAATCACATTATCTCCAAAGAGAGAGGCATTAAAAAGTTTCAAGCCCTACAAATCGCCGGGTCCAGATGAAATGTACCCTATCGAACTAACACAAACTATGGAATGGACTATACCATGGCTAGAGATAATATTTAAAAGATGCCTAGCTTGGAGTCATATTCCAGAAAAGTGGAAGAGCGCAAAGGTACTTTTCATCTCCAAGGCCGGCAGGAACTCTCACACTTCCCCCAAGGATCTAAGGCCTATCTGTCTATCATCCTTCGCTCTAAAAACTTTAGAAAGGCTGATAGACTTACACATACGGCACAGCTTGGATCCCTCCCTAATTTCTAAGGCCTACTGTAAGGGTAGATCGGTCGAAACAGCCCTTCACACATTAGTGAGGAAAATCGAATGGTCAATCCATCTGAAAGAATATACTCTAACAGCCTTCCTATACATAGAGGGCGCCTTTAACAACGTCACACCGAAAGGTGGGGTCCTTTCACCTCTTCTCTAGAATGTAGTTGTGAACGAACTACTAATCAAACTGGAGAAAGAAGGCCTGGACATTGTTGCCTACGCCGATGACGTTGCCATCTCAATCTCAGGCAAATACCTATCCACACTGAATGACCGCATGCAATCAGCATTCTCATTTCTGTGCAAATGGGCGAATAGTAACGGACTCAGGGTTAATCCCCAGAAAACGGAGCTCGTGCTATTTACCAAAAAGCATAAAATCCCGGAAAACTGCACTATTCCTCTAGTGCCAAATTCCTTGGCATTATACTCGATAGGAAATTAACTGGGAAGCGCAACACAATTGAAAGAGCAAAAAAGCAACAATAGCTCTCTACACATGTAAGAAAGCCCTAGGGAAAAAATGGGGATTCAACCCCAAGATTACCCTATGGCTCTACATCACGGTCGTTAGACCCATACTAATGTATGGAGTGATAGTCTGGTGGACTGCACTAGACAAGACAACATACCACAAACAACTCGAGAAGGTACAAAGGATGGCATGTATGTACATTACCGGGGCCCTTAGGTCCACACCAACGGCTGCGCTTAACTCGAGATGGGCGAGCTATGTCACTGGCCACTCCTCCATCCTGCAAACCAGGATAACTATGGCAGAAAACTTGGACCACATAGAACCCACCATAGTCTTGGACAAAAAATTCCCGACCATATATCCGGACAGACAGAACTGGACTCGACAAACTCGACCCCGCAGAAAATGCGTGGATTTCTACACTGACGGGTCTAAAACCAAAGACGGGGTGGGCAGTGGAGTTTTCTGCAAACAACTCAAGCTACATAAAGCTCTAAAATTACCAGATCACTGCAGCGTTTTCCAGGCGGAACTGTTGGCAATAAAAGAGGTTTTGTCTTGGCTGAAGTGGAACGTAATATCCACCACGGATATTCGCATTCTCACAGACAGTCAAGCAGCCTTAAAGTCGCTGAAGTCCTATGTGTACACACCAAAATCTAGTCTCGACTGTCGCAGATCTCTTAACGAGATGGCAGAACAGTTCAACATACAGCTTATCTGGGTACCGGGACAGAGCGACATTACAGGTAATGAAAAAGCCGACACACTCGCCAAACTAGGAACGACGCTACAATCAATCGCGGCTTGTGAGGGAGTACCCCTTACAACCATTAAACATAATCTAGCCAATCTCGCCAAGGCCGAGACGAACCTGAGATGGACCCAGGGACATACCTGCGTCATCACCAGGCCTCGGCTTGACAGCCACCGCACAAAGAGTATAATCTCCCTAAAAAGAACTGACATCTACAATGTCATTGGTGTCATCACAGGACACTGCCTCATTGACAGTCACGCACAAAAACTAGGAATAGTTCCGAATGATTTCTGCAGAAGCTGTCAGGACGAGGAGGAGGTCGAACCCATTCACCACCTTCTCTGTGCCTGTCCAGCTTTTTGTAACATTAGGAATCGTTACCTAGGCTCTTACTTCCTTAATGGTCTGACAGATGTTTAGAAAGTAGGGATACCTGACCTTCTTAACTTCTTAAGAAAGACAAAATGGTTCCACGAATAGGGGGGCAAAACCCCCTCGTAGCTGCACAACGGGCCTCTCTGTCCTATGTGCATTCTTCTCAATTCTGGGAATGCTACAAACCTACCTACCTAACGTCGGAAGAAGGAATATTTAATCTTTTCCGCAGCACGCACTTCTCAGAATGCTTGAAGACGTAAGACTCAGAGCAAACACGGAAAACTCAAAACACTCCTGAAACAGAGAGACAGTAGGATCATATAACATCCAAAAACAAGATAAAATGTTTCAAGGCCTTCAAATAGCTGGGGCCGGATGGAATCTATCCGCATCAAGGCTAAATTCGCAAACATCAGCCTAATATGCGCTCACGACTTCTACGACCTCCTAGATAGAACATATGCCCAATGTTGCAGTTACGACGTTAAAATGGTACTGGGAGACTTTAACGCGAAACTGGGCAAGGAAGTCGCCTTTGATAGGGTTATTGGCAAGCACAGCCTACACAACACCACATCCGAGAATGGATTTAGGCTGATAGACTTCGCAACGGGGCGAAATCTTTTAGTTGCTAACACGCGTTTCCCACATCTCAACATCCACAAAGGGACTTGGCGATCTTCAGATCAATCAACCGTCAACCAGATTGACCACATTGCGATTGATGGCAGGCACGCATCCGACATTCTGGGTGTGCGAACTTTTAGAGAAGCCAACATCGACTCGGACCACTATCTTGTGGCAGCCAGGTTGCGACTACGAATATGCCTGGCCCAGAAAAATCGAGTGAGACCGCTGGGTCTCAATGACCAAACAAGGTAAGGAGAACTTAGTCTTACGGTGTGATGCTAACGCCCATCATACCATTTGGGGTAGCACTAACACAAACAGTAGGGGTGAGGCTCTGTTCAATTATGTCCTTAATACTAACTTAACTATATGTAACCGTGGTAATTCACCAACCTTTATCACTAAAAATAGAAGGGAGGTTATGGACGTTACTTTAGTAAATGGAAACGGTAACGCAAAGGTCTCAGAATGGAGAGTGTCCGACAAAGCATCACTTTCTGACCATTGCTGGATACTCTTTGATCTGAATCTTTGCGTAACGGATGGCAACAGATCCCTCCCACAGAAGTTCAGGATCTGTTTAGGTATTGCAACCAGAAGAAACACCACCTGGTAATTGTATGCGACTCCAACGCGCACCATATGGAATGGGGCAGCAGCAACACCAACAAACGAGGTGAGTCACTTTTTGAATTTCTAATAAGCAACAATCTCACCGTTGCCCATAGAGGAAACAAACCCTCATTTATAAACGCGGCTAGAGAAGAGGTGCTTGACCTCACTATCTCTAGCCAGTTTATCTCAAATGTGATTGGGGACTGGCATGTCTCCAATGAAGTCTCACTGTCTGATCATCAGCACATCAGATTCAACATCTCTAGTGAGGCTAATGAGGTTGAGCCCGGATATCAGCCCAAACGAACAAATTGGGCTCGGTTCCATGCTCAACTCGCCGCTAAAGAGGATATGCTTCTTAAGTCGATTGATTCGACAGACGACATCGACGAAGCGGCTTACCAGCTCAATGCAGCACTCATCTCATCCTTCAGAGACAGCTGTACACCCAGGACAACTACACACAAACGGTGTGTGTCCTGGTGGAATACTCAGCTTGAGTCCCTAAGGAAGCAGGTGAGATCGCTGTTTAACAGAGCAAAACGGTACAATAGTTGGACTGATTATAGATCTGCTCCAACTAAATACAACCTCGAATTGAGGAAATCCAAGAGAACGTCTTGGAGGAAACATTGCGAGAACATAGACTCGCTTCCAACTTGGGCCCGACTCCACAAAGCACTTTCTCGAGAGCACACAAATGGACTCGGGCTGCTTCGCAAATCAGACGGCACCTTTACCGTCAACCGCAGGGAAACCCTGGAGACTTTGCTCGAGGTGCACTTCCCTGGTTCTACTCCCTATTCGATGTCCTCCGACGATCAGATTAACGTCATAGAAAACATCGACAGTAGAACAAATAGCCTCTCTGGAAGCCTCTCTCTCAGCCCTGACAGGGTTAAATGGGCAATTTGTTCATTCAAAGCCTACAGGGCTCCAGGCAAAGACGGTGTCTTTCCTGCGATCTTACAGAAAGGCTTGAATACAATTCTACCATCACTGATAGTTCTTTTTAGGTCTTGCTTCAATCTGGGATACATATCCCAAATTTGGAGAGAGGTCAATCTTGTCTTCATCCCCAAGATTGGGAAACCAAGCGAGCAACCTAAATCCTATCGCCCTATCAGTTAGACCCCGTTCTTTCTAAAAACAATGGAGAAACTGATAGAGCTCCATATTAGAGGTATCCCGGAAAATCAGATACCTCTGCATCCCAACCAGTATGCATATCGCAAAGAGCGATCTACCGAAAATACACTACACCACTTGGTGACGTGCATCGAAAATAGTTTCATACAAAAGGAGATCGCAATCTGCGCCTTCCTCGATATAGAGGGAGCCTTTGATAATACTGGCTATGATTCGATCACCACTGCACTATCCTGCAGGGGTGTGGACCATCCCACTAATCACTGGATCAGGGCGATGCTAAATAGCCGTATCATATCAGCCACATGCGGAGAGGTCTCAGTGACAGTATCGGCGGTTAGAGGATGCCCACAAGGGGGAGTCCTCTCACCATTGCTTTGGCCGATAGTCATCGACTATGCTCGGGAACAAATATGCCATGTAGACCAGCAGGCCACATGTCCATATTACAACACCTTCCCGAGCTAGATATGATTACTACAGTCTCGGACGCATTGCCACACACCTTCACCTTTGACAAAAGATTTGAGATACTGATCCCGAACCGCTCAGCATGGGAAAACAGTGATCCCCTGTAATGTCAAAGGCCTCAGGTGGTACACGGATGGCTCCAAGATGGCTTCTGGCGTTGGCGCCGGCATCTTTGGACCAAAACGCAAGATCTCGAAGGCACCAGCATCTTCCAAGCAGAGCTGCATGCCATCCTAACATGCGTCAATCTAAATCTCGAGACTGGCATCAGAGGAGTAACCATCAACATACTCTCTGATAGCCAAGCAGCGCTTAAAGCGCTGGGTTCGTACAGTACGAATCCAAAAACCGTCAAAGAATGCCATGACGCCCTACAAGACCTTGCCAAAAGAAACAATGTTAAACTTCGGTGGGTGCCAGGCCATAAAGGTATCAAGGGCATTGAAATTGCCGACCAACTGGCCAGGAAGGGTTCCAGTGACAAATATATAGGTCCGGAACCATTCTGCGGCATTCCCGCGTCTAAGATAAATTACTTCTTAGACAAGTGGGAAAAATTGCAACACCTGTCCTTTTGGAACAGCGTTCGGGGGCTCCGTCAATCTAAACGACTTATACGACCCCTGAACAAACACCCTATTGACATACTCAAACTCAATAGGGGGGATATCAGAAGACTAGTCAGCTGTCTAACGGGACACTGCGGTCTGAGATATCATTTAAACAAAATTAGTCTCTCGTCTGAAACTGAGTATCGGCTCTGTCTAGAGGACGAAGAGACGGCAGAACACATACTATGTGAGTGTGCTGCTCTCTGCCATCTTAGGAAGCGTATCCTTCTCAGTGAAGTTATGAATCCTGAGGGGATCACCCTGGCTCCTACGAGAAGCATTCTCAACTTCATTATAGAAGTGGAGAGGCTACTCGGCTAAATCGGTTAGCAGGCACAATAGATCTGCAAAGGTCGCAGTGCCGTATTGCTAATGGTAGCAATTACTTACTTACTTACTTATCAGGCCAGCGATCCATGGAGGATCTGAGTCTGAGCTATAGCTGCCTTCCATCCTTGACGGTCCCGGGCACGCTGCTTCCAGTTGTCAAGACCAATATGGCTTACATCCGCGATTACTTGGTCTTTATATCGGAGGTTCGGTCTTCCTCTTCATCTCGAACCAGGAGGCTGGGAGTCGAAGACCCTCTTAGCTGGAGTGTTGATGTCCATGCGCTCGATGTGGCCGAGCCAGTGTAGTCGACGGATCCTTGCCTTCTGGACTATATCCACATCTTGGTACAGCTTGTAGAGTTCGCGGTTGTGTCTTCTTCTCCATTCACCTTCCTCACAGACAGGACCAAATATTCGGCGCAGAATTTTTCTTTCGAAAGAACCCAAAATCAGCTCCGCTGTCCTGCTTATCGTCCAGCTTTTGGCTCCGTACAGCAAGACTGGCAGAATGAGCGTTTTGTAAAGCATGACTTTGGTCTTTCGAATGAGGATTTTTGACCCCAGTTGTTTGGAAAAACCGAAGTAGCAGCGGTTGCCAAGGGCGATTCTATGCCGTATCTCCACTGTGGTGCTGTTTTTGGAGTATATGTCTGCCCCGAGGTAGACAAACTCCTTAACTACCTCGAAACTGTAACTGTCAATTGTTATATTTTGTCCCAGGTGGTGAGCGACGGATTGGTTTTGCTTGACAGCATGTATTTCGTTATGTCCTCATTGATCTTAAGGCCAACTCGTTTCACCTGTACTTCAATCGCCGTGAATGCTTCCACAATGCCACGGCGAGAACACGCGATGATGTCGATATCATCCGCGTGTCCTAGCAGCTGGATGGAATTGTAAAAGATAGTGCCTTCCCTGTTGACGCCTGCCCGTCGCACTATCTGCTCCAGCACCAGGTTGAAGAAGTCACATGACAGCGCATCTCCTTGCCGAAATCCGGTGCATGTTTCGAATGGTTCCGAGGTCCTAGAACCGAGTTGCACGGTGCATCGCGTGTTTTTTAGCGTGGCGCGACACAACTGGATCAGTTTTACCGGGATCCCGAATTCGGCCATCGCCCCAAACAGTGCTTCACGATGAATGCTGTCGTATGCGGCTTTGAAATCGATGAAAAGATGGTATGTATCGATTCGAAACTCGTTGGTCTTTTCCAGAATTTGTCGATGTATGAAAATTTGGTCTATAGTTGATTTGCCGGGCCGGAAGCCGCACTGGTAGCTGCCGATTAGTGCGGTGCAAAATGGTTTTAGACGTTCACACAATACGCTGGACAGGATCTTGTATGCGACATTGAGCAGGGATATACCTCTATAGTTCTTGCAAGAGGTAGGATCGCCTTTTTTGTGGATGGGGCATATAGAGCTGGTATTCCAGTCGTCGGGCATGCTTTCATCTTCCCAAATTCTGCAGATGATCTGGTGCATGCTCCCTACCAGAACATCGCCGCCAGCCTTGAGAGGTCTGATGGCAAGCCATCTGAGCCTGCGGCCTTGTTGTTCTTCAGCTTCTGAATTGCTGTGCCGACTTCTTCGATGGTGGGTGGGAGGACTATTTCAGCGGCTGGAGTTGGGATTTCCTCTGTCCCTACCACTCTCTCTCTTGATCATGCTCGTTAAGCAGCTGCTGGAAATGCTGCTTAAATACATCCACTATTCCCTGCGGGTCGGTGACAAGATTACCCTCGTAGTTTCGAAGAGCCAGGGTGTCCTTTTTGAAGCCTCCTGCAAGGCCTTTGGCTTTCTTGTTAAAGGCTCGTATTTCATGTTTATCCCTAGACTCCTCGATATCCTTGAGCTGGGAGGCTGCGAAGATTCTTTTCTTTCGTCGCAGTAGTTTTTTCTCCTCCCTTCTTCTGGCTCGGTACTCTTCTTGCGCTGCTCTGGTTTTCCTCTGCAGCGTCTTTTGATACGCCTCGTCGGTTGCTGCTTTTTTCTGCTCACACTCGCCATCATACCACGGGTTTCTTGTCGGGGGTGGTAGGTATCCTAAGGTGGTTTCGGCTACTTCCTGAATGGCTGAGCTGCAATGCAGCCACATATTATTGGCATTTGTGTTCAACGTAGGCATACCGTAGAGTCGTTCGCTCAGCTGCTCCCTGTAGACTTTGGCAACCTCCGGTGTGCTCAGGCGCCCAATGTCGAACCTCCTCCTGATGGGCTGGGACAGCTTTCTGACATTGGACAGTCGGGCTCTGATTCATGCTGCTACGAAGAAGTGGTCAGAGTCGACATTTGCTCCTCTGAATGTTTGCACATCCAGGATGTTTGACGAGTGCCTTGCGTCAATGAGCACATGGTCGATTTGGTTGGCGGTTCGACCGCCCGGAGATCGCCAGGTTGCTGTGTGGATTCGCTTGCGAAGGAATCTTGTGCTACTTATCAGCGCATTACGAGCTGTCGCAGAGTCAGCGAGTCGGAAGCCGTTATCTGTTGTTGAATAGCGTATTTCCTGGACCGCAGTAATATCCGCCTTGTACTGCGTGAGGATTCCTTCTAGTTTATGAGCAGCTCCGGGAGTGTACAGGGTTCTGACATTCCAGGAGCATACTCGTAAATCGTGTTCCTTTTTCGTGCGTTGTCGTCGTCGAGTATCCGTCCGTGTATCCGAGGCATCTTGCTCATTCATAACTTTTCTTTTTTTTACGTGGGCGGATTGTTAGCCCGCCGCACAACCGCCATTCTGGTCGGGGTTTTCTCGCTGCATACGTTTGTTCACCTCCCATCGGTTGTTGAAGAGGCTATCCAGAGGGCGCCGCGAGGAGGCCGTATGTCATCTTGACCCGGGCATTTAAACAGGGATCGTTGCTGGCATCTCGCCAGGTTGAGAGCGTTCAACAACTTTACCCTGTATGTCCGAGCCCATGCCCTCTTCTCCCTTCTACTACATATAAGTAAGAGTTGTTAACTAAGGTATTGTTCTAGATGGTGAACTCAAACAGTCAAGGCATAACTGATGACATCTGAAAGCGGTGGGATAAGAGCAATCAGGCTTTTCTGACATATCCGTCTGAATACTCAATGCGTCAACTGTACGTACATCTGCCTTTTCCCGATTTTGTTTCAATGATTTTTGGAACTCTGTATCCGTATAATAAATCACGTCAGTCCCATCTAGTGCCCGTGCTTATGGCGTTCGCTTTATAAATGCAAACGTGTCCAATCGACATACGCTTCTTCTCGTTTCTTCTTCTCCTGACGTGTTTTTATTTTAATATCTTTACGTTCTACTCCCATCCGAAGAAGCACTCGTCGTCGTCGAAGTCGTTTTCGTTGTCTTTCCTTAAAGTACGTCCAAACTCTATGGGACAGAAGCGCACACGTCCACATCGGCGCACATGAGTTCGACTATATGTGAATATTTATGGATGAATGAATGTATGATTGGAATTGGGTTTCACTTCTCGTGGTTGCTTAATAACCAGTCATTTCAAGGTAATCCAAAAGTCACTCTGAAAACGAAGCGAAGCCCCCGCCGCCAGTAAGACCACTAAGAGCGGGGAATAAAGAGAAGACGTAACCCGAACAATAAAAAAAAAAAAAAACAGAATCTCCAACGATCTACACAGGTAGCAATTTATTATTGTTTTTTGCTTTCTGTTATTGTTGTTTTATATTTGTCTGCTCGTTCGTATTCAGCTCAGAACCATCAACTCGATACACACGTATTAAACCCCAGCAACCCATCCTATTCTCATCCGTATTCGGTTGGCGGAACGTCGCGTCTTGAGAGCGATGAAGAAGGAGAGAGAGGAACAGTAAAAACCGAAACAGCGTGGACGACGAGGACGATGAAGACTCCACAACTCCAATAACCAAGGAAGTGAGGAAGTGTATGAATTCATTTCATCAACAAAACCCATTTTGTAGCCCACCAATACACGACTGTTACTCTTTTAAGGCCTTTCGGATTGACTGGCTGTTTGCCGGTCTGCCTCTGCCCGTGCCTGTGCCGGTGCCTGTTAGCCTACCTTCCTTACTGGCAGTTTAGGACAAAAAAAAAAAAACAAAAACAAAAACCCGTATCCACTCGATTCGTACATTGCTGCTAATGCGTTTTGTACCCCCAGAGAGCGTGTGCAATTCTGCGAGGTAGACTCGTTCCTTGAGGTACAGTGGTGTTCTCATAAATAGCACACCCTTATTCAAATACAGTGTTCCCCGCTTAGTTGAACTTGCCACTTTGTCCGATTTTTCGAGCAATTATCCGGGGGGTTCAATTAACGAAATCCCGCTTAATTGACCCATCTGTTCAATTAATTAAAAAAATAATAAACACAAACTCCGAAACAACCAAAGCTTCGGATATGACGGACCGGATTTATGTTGACGACCCTTGCAAAAAACGAAAAAAGGACAATGATCTTCGGCTTTGTACGTGGAATGTTAGGTCCCTAAACAGACCACGTGCAGCCGAACAATTTGCGGACGCCCTAGACCGCTATAAAGCGGACATCACCGCCATCCAGGAAATGCGATGGAATGGACCGGGTATAAAGCGGATAAAAAACTACGATATTTACTACGACGACTGCTATAGGGAGAGAGGGCAACGATTGTTTGGATGCGGATTTGTTGTTCGAGGTGGACTAAGGCAAAAAGTCATAAGCTTTCGGCATGTGAGCGAACGCCTCATAACAATCCGTATCAAGGTAAAATTTTTTAACATCAGCCTGATCTGCGTCCACGCCCCCACGGAAGACAAGGATGACTCAGCCAAAGATGAGTTCTACGATCTCCTAGACAGAACGTATGCCCAATGTCCCAGCTATGACATCAAAATTGTACTAGGAGACTTCAATGCTAAGCTGGGTAAGGAAAGCATATTTGAACGAGTCATCGGCAAACATAGCCTACACGACACCACCTCCGATAACGGACACAGGCTGATTGATCTTGCTACGGGGCGAAATCTCCTTCTAGCCAGTACGCGCTTCCCGCACCTCGATATACACAAAGGCACCTGGCGGTCTTTTGATCAATCGACTACCAACCAGATTGATGACATCGCGATCGACGTCAGACACTCCTCCACTATTCTTGATGTTCGAACTTTCCGAGGGGCTAACATCGACTCGGACCACTATCTTGTTGTAGCCAAGATGCGCTTACGGATATCACGAACGCAACGGAGTAGAGTAAGAATACAAAGTTATGACGTGGGAAAGCTACTATCGCCAGAAACCGCTCGTGCTTTTACCGATCGCGTCTCCCTTAAGCTCTCCAATATACCTCAATCCTCCACGCTATCAATAGAATAGCAGTGGAGCATTTGCAAACAAGCCCTGAAAAGCTCTGCATCCGAAGTTTTGGGTTTCAAGGCTCCACCACGAAGAAACACCTGGTTCGATGACGAGTGCAGGAGGATTCATACAGCGAAGCAGGATGCATATTGTTCAGTTGAATTACCTATGACGCAGCGCATACAACAATTGTGTGTCAAGGTAATTCACCGCACGACGTCAACACCAACCCTTGCGCTGACGCAGCACGTATTCCAAAACAAATGTGTATATGCCGATGCGTGATTCTGAATTGGGTGCCAATGACCCATTATGCTGACGGTGCATTGCCGGCAGCAATTTAGTTTTAAGCAATCAATATATGTAATTGTTACCATTATGCTGACAGTAATTTAGTTTTTTATCATTGTTAGAGTAAGCTAAATTTAAGTATAAAAGATGTAAGCCAATTACAAAAATATATCAGTTATTCAGTTAATCTGAAGTAATAGACACTGATCGTTTCATTCCTTTACCCATAAAAACTCCGACGTGAACAAGTTCAAGTGCTTGCTTCACTTAATAATATAATATATCAAGTTTATGTGCTTGATACTATAATACAAGAAAACGCTAATATCATCTCCGACGTGAACAAGTTCAAGTGCTTGCTTCACATGGTAATATAAAATATCAAGTTTATGCGCTTGGTACTTTAATTCAGGAAAACGCTCCTGAACATTTTGGTGACCCCGACGTGATCCAGAACAAGGATCATACAACCAAGGATTCTCATCGAATTCCTCAATTCATCATCTCAGCAAAGGTTGTCCGTTTCATCAAGGAGAAAAGATGACATCATTCGAAGAGCTGATTGTGGCACAGTTGGCAACTGGCCAAGAAATTCAGCGAATAATAACCAACTTCAAGAAGGATCCCGCAGACAGAAAGAAGTCCAGAACCTATCTAGAAGAGCGACTACAACGCCTACAGGAGCACTGGAGTACTTTTGAAATGGCAGATGCAAAAATAAAATCATTGCCGAATGCTCCGGCTGAACACGATTATTTCGTTAATCAGTATTTCAGCAAGATATCAACGTTATGTGACGAATATAAACTTCGTTTTGAAGACGGAATAAGGTCAATAACGAATTCAGAAGAGAGGGCAACCACATCAAAGATAAATCCCATTAAGACAACAGTCGAAACCGTTGAAGAAAATCCACCAAAAATCGTTGGTGCGATAAGAAGACAACGGACAATCATGGGTTCGTTACGTAGGCTGATCGAGGGCCTATCTCTGAGAGAACATGAACCCTCACAGTATTATAAATGTATGTACCGAACACTTGAACAACTCTGGCAGCAAATAGAAGCACTGAATTGTACAATTTGGGAATTAAGGGACAACCCAACTGAAATTGGGTACGATCACGCGGAATATATCGCAATCGAGAAAATGGCACAGGAAAACCTTATCGCTTTATCGATAAAGCTAGAACCACAGAACAATGGGATTATCGAAGATGCCTCATCAAATGGCATCATCACCCATAATTCTCTAAATCTACCAAAAGTCACTATCCCAAAATTCGATGGCGATTATCTACAGTGGAGACAATTTTTTGATCTCTTCTCCCAAATGGTTGACAGCCAACCAATACCGAACATACAAAAGATGTGGTATCTGAAAACACATCTAAGCGGAGAAGCAGAGCATCTCATCCGCCATATATCACTCACGGAGGACAACTACAAAACTGCTTGGAGCATCCTTCAAGATCGCTACAACAATATAAGGGTTCTCACGTCAAATCTTCTGCAAAAAATACTTGGACAACCAAACCAGGCACAGCAGCAACCATCAGCAGGGGCTATCAAGGCTCTCCACGATACCACCCAAGAATGTTTGATGGCATTAAATAACATAGGTGTTAATACAACAACATGGGACCCTCTCCTTCTACATTTACTAGTTAACAAACTAGACCAAAACACAAGATTCCTATATGAACAATCACTCAAGAAGCCAAAGGAATTGCAGTCCATTAATGAATTTTTAACGTTCCTTGAGAACCAGTTTCAATCATTAGAATCAATCGGACGAAAGAAAAGGGATACATCGTCTCGAGCTTGTGCGTCAGTAACCTCGAGTAACAACAACAGAGGAAACTGCAAGGCTTGTGGAACAGAGATACACCCGATATTTGCTTGCAAACAATTTATACAATTGCAGCCAATAGAGCGTTTACATTTAGCGCAAAAACATAAACTTTGCCTAAATTGCCTTAAAACTGGTCATGGAACAAAAAATTGCGCTTCAAGAAGCTGTTTAAGGTGTGGTCAAAGACACAACACGATGCTACATCTTGAGAGTAACACGAAGGGTTCTCCCACCAAAAAACAGTCAAACAACACGAACAACAATCACCAAAACACTACAAGTCAATCAGTAACATTAGCAGCGTCCAAGAGCTCAGAAAAACATCATTACGTGCTCCTCAGTACTGCCATCGTAGAATTGGTTGCTACCAATGGACAAAAGACGACTTGCAGGGCCATTCTGGATTCAGGCTCTCAAGTCAACTTGATCACCACACGTCTAGTAAAGAGATTAGGACTCAGTGCAAGAAGCTCATCAATGAGTATTCAAGGCATTGGCGATGGGAGAAAGGAAGCCCATCAACGTGTGAATGTAAAACTACAGTCAAGAACAACCGATTTCAATATCCACCTGGAAGCATTTGTCCTGCCGAGCATAATACCACCACAACCTTCACAACATATTAACATTTCATCATGGCCAATGCCAAGAAATATTCCGTTAGCCGACCCTAAATTCAATCACTCCGACAACATTGATATTCTCCTTGGTGCAGAATTCTACCATCAACTGCTCTCCATCGGGCAGATACGTTTAGCAGACGATTTACCTATTCTTCAGAATACAGTCCTCGGATGGATACTAGCTGGTAAAATAGCTGTAACTGAATCTGATACAGCAACATGCGGCATCTCCACTTATGATGACAATGATCTTCATCAGATGATCGAACGATTATGGAGCCTCGAAGAAATTGAACCGGCGCGTAGCAAGTTATCGAGGGCCGAAGAGATGTGCGAAGCTCACTTTGCTCAAAACACACATAAAACCATTGATGGTCGCTTCGTTGTCAAACTACCGTTTCATGAGAGCCCAATCACTGTTGGCAGGTCCAAGGAAATAGCAACCAACAGATTTCTGGCCCTTGAGCGACGGCTAGAGAAAACCAAGGAAGTGAAAGACCAATATATCAAATTCATGAAGGAATATGAAGACTTGGGTCATATGACAGAAATCGACCTCAATAACGTTGTAGCTCCGAATTACGTCATTCCCCATCATTGTGTCTTCAAGGCTAGTAGCAGTACTACTAAACTCCGAGTAGTTTTTGATGCATCATCCAAAACATCAACTGGGGTATCGTTAAACGACATCATGTACACAGGGCCAGTAGTGCAGAGTGAATTATTTTCATTATTGCTTCGATTCCGCTTACCACGATATGTGTTTTGCACTGACATTGAGAAAATGTATCGACAAATAGTCATGGATCCGGAGGACAGGAGATATCAAATCATCGTATGGAGAAACAACGTAAGCGAGTCTTTACGTTACTATCAACTCAACACGGTAACATATGGTACAAGAGCAGCACCTTATTTAGCTACAAAATGCTTGCAGCAACTGGCAAAGGAGCATAACGCAACATTTGCATTAGGTGCAAGGGTTCTCCATAGCGATTTCTACATTGATGACTGCCTGACGGGAGATAATAATCTATCGACTGTTGTAGAAATGCAAAATCAACTTATACACATTCTACAGTGTGCAGGGTTCAAATTACGAAAATGGAGCGCCAATCATCCCCGTCTGCTACAAGGCATTGCCAAGGAAGATAAAGAAATTGATCTTGACTTTAACGATGAAAGTAATGCTTCAATTAAGACATTAGGATTAACATGGCAGCCAAAGAACGATTCATTTTGTGTCAAAACTAATATGAGCTCGACCAGTAGAGTTACAAAACGAAGTGTAACCTCAGATCTTGCCAAGTTATTTGATCCATTGGGCATGATGGCTCCACTAGTGGTCACAGCGAAAATATTCGTCCAGGAGCTTTGGTTGCTAAAACTCTCATGGGATGAAGCACTGCCAGCTGAGCTACACACACGATGGATAACATTTCGGAATAACTTGAGGGAAATAAACAATTTTCAATTTCCACGCCACATGTTCAACAATGGTGTACCCACAGCCATTCAAATTCACACCTTTTCTGATGCATCTGAGAAGGCATATGGTACAGTGGTATACTTGAGAGCAATTATGAAGGATGGAAGAATAATCGTAAGATTCCTGTGTTCTAAATCACGAGTGGCTCCACTGAAGAAACAAACTTTGCCACGCCTGGAATTGTGTGCAGCGGTTCTTGGCGCTCAGTTAACCGCTCGAATTAAGAAGGATTTAAACCTCATGGATACACCCACATTCTTATGGACAGACTCTGAAATTGTTCTCGCATGGATAAATTCTCCTTCTTCATCATTTCAAACATTTGTGGCTAACCGAGTTTCCACTATACAAGAACTAACACTTCCCGAGCAATGGCGACATGTACCGTCAAAACACAATCCAGCGGATATACTATCGAGGGGTCTTCAACCAGCAAACTTGCCATCATGCACTCTATGGTTTTATGGTCCTCTTTTCCTATCAGGCCATCAAGATATGTGGCCAACGAAATATATGAAGGAGCTCTCAATTCCGGAAAACACAGAGAGAAAACGAAAACTACCAATTGTCGCAGCAGCGACTCATGATGGCAATAACGAGATGATATATAAAATTAACCATCGCAATTCATTCAGGACACTTCAGAGAATAGTTGGGTATATCATACGTTTCTGCAAGAATGCCAGATGTAGCAAGGGTCAGCGGCAAAATGAAATACTATTAACTACTAAGGAATTAGAAGACTCATTGATCACAATAATTCGAGCAATGCAGGCATTCGATTTCAAGGAGGAAATCAGTGACCTGCAGACATACAAGGAGTCAAAACAAAGAAGTAATTTCGCCAGTCTGAGTCCATTTTTGGATGATAATGGAATTATTCGGGTTGGAGGTCGACTAGAGTCTGGGACACTTTCTTTTGACGCGAAGCATCCAATGCTATTACCATACAACAATTCTCTAGTAAAACTTTTGATGCAGGATATCCACGAAAACAATAGCCACTGCGGCGCCCAAACATTGCTAGCCCATCTTCGACAACGATTTTGGCCAATTAAGGGCAAAATAATGGCGCGGTCCATAGTACACCACTGCGTGAAGTGCAATAGAGACAGACCACAATTACTGCAACAAATCATGGGAAGTTTACCGTCACCAAGGATAACACCATCAAGACCCTTTATAAATACAGGAGTTGATTACTGCGGACCCTTTTGGATTCACTACAAAATTCGCGGAAAACGACCCCACAAGGCCTATGTGGCAATTTTTTGTTGCTTCGCCACAAAGGCAGTTCATATTGAACTCGTAAGCGATCTGACTACCGAATCGTTTCTTGGAGCACTGAGACGATTCATCGGCCGTAGAGGACATTGCCAGAATCTATATTGCGACAACGCAACGAATTTTGTGGGAGCCAATAATCAATTGTCCGAGTTGGAAGACGCTATTTACTCCCAAAAGGCACGTACGACCATTATAAAGGAATGCAGCAATAAGGCCATACAATTCAACTTCATTCCCCCCAGGGCTCCCCATTTTGGAGGTCTTTGGGAAGCAGCCGTTAAGTCAGCAAAACACTTATTAAGAAAAAGTGTTTCAACAGCCTCGTTGACGTACGAAGAATTAGAAACGGTATTAATTGGAATCGAAGCTATCCTAAATTCGAGACCACTAACACCACTTTCAAGTGACCCGAACGATCTAGCGGCGCTAACACCTGGACACTTTCTCATCGGTGAACCCCTTACTGCACAAATCGACGCAAACGCAGTTCCTGCAAAACACACTCATCTGACAAGATGGAACTTGGTCTCACATCTCAAGCATGAATTTTGGAAACGCTGGTCACAAGAATACTTAAACGAACTCCAGTATCGCCATAAATGGAAGGAATATTCTAAGAATATCAATGTGGGAGACATGGTCATCATAAAGGAAGATAATGTTCCAGCCCTTCAATGGCCACTCGGCAGAATTACCAAGACTTATAAGGGTACTGATGGTGCCGTACGAGTAGTTGATGTTCGAACAGCATCAGGTATCTGGAAACGTCCGATCCACAGATTAGCGCCACTCCCAATTGAGCATGAAACAAAGAATGACATCACTACGGGGAATGAGGCCCAAGAATCAACACATCAGTCTCAAGTACCAGACCAAGTAACCACAACAACGACAAAAAGACGGCGAATATCTGGTACCGAGGGAATTGCCTCATTACTAACAATTCTTCTCATCTTGCCAACAGTATTTAGTAAAAACATCGAGATCAGCAAATTTGAATCCAATTTGGGCATCTACTTTGAAGGAATTGGTTCAACAAAAATAGCAACAAGCGAATGGAACTTCATCATCCATTATAATTTGAATCCGTTAATAGGAGAATACAATGCATTATCCAACGGAACATTGACTCTTAATCATTTATGTCGAGAAATTCAAAAAAGGAGCTTTTGTATAAGCACCTTAAATCAAGTTCAGCATATTATAACCGAACTACAGTCGGAAAACACTCTTTTACCTAACAAACGAATTAAAAGAGGAGCTTTTAACATAGTTGGAAAACTTGCTAACTCTTTATTTGGAGTATTGGATACCGAATATGCTGAACAAATGTCCAACACCATAGACCAAGTAAACACCAATGAAAATCACCTATTAAATTTGCTTCGAAATCAAACCTCAGTCGTTGATTCAACAATCAACATTGTAAAACAAGACCAAACTATTATAAATAATAGATTCGATCAAATCAACAACGAACTGACTGAAATACGAGCAAGAATACGTGACAACGATGAAGAAGACTACCAATCCAAAATATCTCAGATCGCCTCATCACTGTCATCCCAAATAATCATCATGATACTTAATATACAAAGGATGCAATCAGCTCTCATTGACGTACTCACGGACACCCACCACGGCAAAATTAGTTCGCTACTGTTGTCAACAACTCAACTGAAGAAAGAACTTACAACCATTAAGGCGCACCTACCAACATTTCTAGAGATGCCCGTAGATGAAGAAGATTTCCTACAACTATATAAGCTGATGACAGTGAAGGGAGGAGTAGCAGATAATCGAGTCGTGTTTTGGGTCACACTCCCGTTAGTAGATCACGAACAATACAATTTATTTAGAATCACACCTATACCACATTTCATAAACAACACCATGTTAACCATCACTCCCTGCGCCCCAATACTGGCTTTGAATGCACATAGAGACCATTACTTTCCGATACAGTCAACTACTTTAGAAGGATGTATCAAATTAAGGGAAGAACAATATCTATGTCTCAATATACAATCAAGATATAACGACGGAGCAGAAATTTGTTCCTGCGATATGGGTCTTTTCAATAATGAAACAAGGGCTACATGTACACTGACCAAATCTGGAAGAAACTCTACTTGGATTCAACTAGAACACAAAAACAAATGGCTGTATTTCACAAATAAGCCATCTCGACTTACAGCAATTTGTGGAAACCAGAACGAACAGTTACTCTTGGAGGGATCCGGAATAGTTACGTTGCAGTCAGGATGCATCTTAAGACACAATTCCATTACAATTCAAGGTCATAACACATTCTCTACTAACCTTCAAACTTCCTACACCAGCTTCGGAAGCGTATCAGACATTTTAGCGCCAGACCAACATATAGCATTGTTTCACAAATTCAATACCACACAATACGATATTCAACTGAAAAATCTAACGGACCTACAAAAAATAATCAAAGAACAAGAAGTTCTTGACCTACCACACAAACTTCAAGTCCGCAGTCATCACCACTTTGCAACTGGATATTCGGCTCTAATATTATCCATTATGTTAGCCGTCTACGTAATTTGGAGGCACAAATTAGCAAGATCACCAGATATTACGGAACCAGTACGGCCAGCACCTCATCAAACACCAACAAATTCAGAATTTGTAGTTACCATCGCTTAGAGTATTGAATGGTCATTCAACGCGGGGGAGAATGTTCAGTTGAATTACCTATGACGCAGCGCATACAACAATTGTGTGTCAAGGTAATTCACCGCACGACGTCAACACCAACCCTTGCGCTGACGCAGCACGTATTCCAAAACAAATGTGTATATGCCGATGCGTGATTCTGAATTGGGTGCCAATGACCCATTATGCTGACGGTGCATTGCCGGCAGCAATTTAGTTTTAAGCAATCAATATATGTAATTGTTACCATTATGCTGACAGTAATTTAGTTTTTTATCATTGTTAGAGTAAGCTAAATTTAAGTATAAAAGATGTAAGCCAATTACAAAAATATATCAGTTATTCAGTTAATCTGAAGTAATAGACACTGATCGTTTCATTCCTTTACCCATAAAAACTCCGACGTGAACAAGTTCAAGTGCTTGCTTCACTTAATAATATAATATATCAAGTTTATGTGCTTGATACTATAATACAAGAAAACGCTAATATCATCTCCGACGTGAACAAGTTCAAGTGCTTGCTTCACATGGTAATATAAAATATCAAGTTTATGCGCTTGGTACTTTAATTCAGGAAAACGCTCCTGAACACATATAAGGCCTCGCTGCATAAAAGAACAAGAACATCTCGTGAGCTCTACGAGTTAAAAGAAGGGAGGAGCATAAGCTTCTTAGAAGAAAGAAGAGAGAGCACGAGAAGCGCGCGATTGAGGATTTCGAGAGGTGTTACTGCAGGCGTGACGTTCGAAAGTTTTATCAACAGATAAAGCGAACATGCCAAGGTTATAAAGCCAGAACGGAAGCCTGCAGGGATGCTGCAGTCGATGCTGAGAATATGGAAAAACCACTTCTGCAGACTGTATAACGGCGATGTTAGTCAATATACCGCTGTCAGGCAGAGTGATCCAGATCTAATCGACGGAGACCGCAGAGAATTCTGTCCCCCTAACCTCGCCATATCGAAGCTCAAGTCGAATAAAGCTGCTGGCGCAGACGGACTGTCTGCTGAGCTCTTCAAGGCAGCTGGGGATGACCTGGTTGGGAGCATGCACCAGGTCATCCGTAAGATATGGTTAGAGGAAAGCACGCCCGAGGAATGGAGTCTCAGCATCGTATGCCCGATCCACAAGAAAGGTGACCCCTCTGATTGCGCCAACTATAGAGGAATAAGTCTCCTTAACATCGCCTACAAAATCTTCTCTGCCGTTTTGTGTGAACGCCTGAAGCCTTTTGTTAATAAGCTGATAGGTCCTTATCAGTGCGGATTCAGGCCAGGGAAGTCCACCATCGCCCAAATCATCGCACTACGGCAGATGCTGGAAAAAACCAATGAATTTCAAGTCGACACTCACCACCTATTTGTCGACTTCAAAGCCACATACGACAGCGTAACTAGAGACGAGCTATACAACGCTATGTCTACCTTTGACATACCTGCTAAACTCGTCAGACTATGCAGGATGACTTTGGAGAACGCTCGCTGCTCCATCCGAATCGGTGAACACCTTACCGATAGTTTTGATGTCAAAAAAGGATTTAGGCAGGGCGATGCGCTGTCATGTGATTTCTTCAACATCATATTGGAAATGATTGTGCAAAAATCACTGGCCAATACAAGAGACACAATCTATTTCAAATTCTCGCAACTCCTTGCATACGCCGACGATATTGACATAATAGGTAGATCACAGCGAGATGTCAATGAGGCGTTTGCGAGTATCGAGATGGAGGCGCCGAAAGTTGGTCTGGCGGTAAACGAGGGCAAAACCAAATATACATATGCCGTCTAAAAAAAGGACGCGCACCACCGACGTCTTGGCCAGAACGTTTGTATTGGCAGATATAAGTTCGAGGTAGTTAAGGACTTCGTCTACCTTGGCTCCGCAGTGACCTGGAACAACGACATCAGTTCCGAAATCAAACGCAGAATCACTCATGCCAATCGCTGTTTCTTTGGGCTCAGGAGCCAATTGAGTAATAGAGCCCTCTCCCGAACAACAAAGTTGACTCTATATAAGACCCTTATCATCCCGGTCCTGTTGTACGGCGCAGAAGCATGGACACTATCAAAAGCGGATGAGGAGGCCCTTGGTCGGTTCGAGAGAAAGATTTTGCGCGTGATTTTTGGGCCTATAAACGCAGACGGGGGATGGAGGAGAAGATTCAACCACGAACTTTACGGACTGTACAGCGCCGTGAGCCTAGTCAGGCGTCTACGGATTCATCGCCTAAGATGGCTGGGCCCTGTAGAGCGAATGGACACCACAGCTCCAGCCCGGAGAGTCTTTGAATCCAACCCCGAGGGACGAAGAAGCAGAGGACGGCGACCTCAGCCAACTGGGTGTGCGGCAATGGAAAAGGCTAGCGAAAGATCGTGCTAGATGGAGGGGCATGTTGGTTGAGGCCCAGGTTCACCCCGAACTGTAGCGCCCACTAAGAAGAAGAAGTTCAATTAATTATTTTATTTACCATAAATTATAACTGTAAAACAAAATAAGACCAGGATAACTTCAGAACAAAAGAGGCGAGTAGGAGTGCCTCATTCCCGGGTAGATGCTACATCTGCGACTAGCAGGGGCACATTGCGAGAAACTGCCGCCTGCGAAGAAAGCGTTCGAGGTCTAGTTCGCCAAAAAGAGACAGAACGAGTCAGTGCAGAGGGGCATGCGCTGATCCCACATCAGTGTGCCCCAACATCCTCGTGTCCCGAATCCCTAGGGGTGTAACCAGCCTAGTAGTCGAAGGATCAATGGACGGGCAACGGTTTCTACTGACTTTGGATATGGCGCAACTCATTCAGTCATTCGAAGCGGATTGGTTTATGACATCGAACCATTTACCGGGGTAAGGCTTCTTACAGTAACTGGTGAGAAGGCGAAAGTTAAGGGTAAGGTCCAGAAGAGAATTACGATGGGTACCGTCGAGTTCCAGCATGATTTCATCGTTGCGGACATTACTGATAACATTATAATCGGCGTCGACTTCATGATTAGGCATGGCTTCACATTGGACCTCAGCCAAAAAGTAATGAAGTAATTTTAATTTAATTAAATTTTCGTGGGGGCCAATACCCCCATTTATTAAGCTTAATTCAAGCTAACATTCTTAATTCTAACTTAACTAACTAACATTCTCAATTAGTCTAACTTAACTGACTAACAAGAGCGGAAGAGGGGGGCGCGATTAGGGAACTATGGTAAGGAGAAGGGGGGGATACCGA
This sequence comes from Eumerus sabulonum, assembly GCA_951905685.1. NCBI lineage: Eukaryota > Metazoa > Arthropoda > Insecta > Diptera > Syrphidae > Eumerus > Eumerus sabulonum. The sequence goes on from OX645062.1 coordinate 72,023,816, forward strand.
GAAGACGAAGTTTTAGGCATGGAGTGCTGAGGTTGAAATCGAAGTAAGTGTTCGAATTAACACTTCCCAGCATACGGGAAATGGGTTCATTGGAGCCGTAAGAGGTGCGGGGGGTGGATAGATAGAAGAGACGAGGATTGCGAGTATTACGAGGGTTAGTGTTAAGGGATATAGAGTTGTAGAGGTTGGCGCAGTCAATGGTACCCGTTAGGAGTTTATGAATGAAGACTAGTCAGCTACCCTTCTTCTATCCTCCAACGTATTCAGATTTATTAGTTTGAGTCGGTCTTGATAGGGCGGTAAGAACAAAGGATTTTGCCAGTGCAGACCTCGAAGAGCGAAACATAGGAATCGACGCTGGATGTTCTCGATTCTAGAAATGTGGGTTTGTTGATAAGGGGACCACGCATGAGATGCGTATTCAAGAAGGGGGCGAACGAAGGTAATATAGAGGGATCGAGTCACGTAGGGATTGGAGAATTCTTTAGACCAGCGCTTCACGAAACCGAGTGCAGAATTTGCTTTAAGAATTATATCGTCGACATGTGCGCGGAAATTGAGCTCTTGGTCACATAGTATGCCAAGATCGCGGATAACCTGAACGGTAGAAATGGGTTGGTTGTGGAGAAAGAAGAGACGAGGAGAGGATTGGACACGTTTACGTGAGAAGGTGATAGATTGGCATTTGGAAAAGTTAAGCTCCAAGTAATTTTAGGAACACCAGGTAGAAAAGCTATTGAGATCGGATTGAATAAGGGAAGAGTCTTGTAGCGAGGAAATGGTCTTAAAGAACTTGGTGTCGTCGGCGTACAGTGAGAGATGGGAATGTTTGATAATTATCCCAATGTCGTTTATGGTAAGAATGAAAAGAAGTGGACCTAGGTGGCTACCTTGGGGAACACCGGAAGAGGCTAAGAAAGGGTTAGAAAAGGCAGATCTAAAGCGAACACTGTAGTAACGGTTTTTTAAATATGAAGATATCTAGTTCAGCGCAGTGGGTTCAAAGCCTAGGGAAGACAGTTTGAAGAGTATTAGTTTGTGAGATATTTTGTCGAAGGCTTTACTGAAGTCAGTTGTAATGACGTCGACTTCGTTCCCATTCTCTAATGCTGAGAGGGTGAAGGACACGACTTCGACTAGGTTTGTGGTTGTAGACCTGGATTTGAGGAATCCATGTTGATTTGAGGAGATTAGAGATTTGCAATGGAAACTTAGAGTGTCATACAAGATGCTTTCGAAAAGTTTGGGTATATGTGAGAGTTTTGCGATGGGGCGGTAGTTGTTAACATCACTCTTTGGACCTTTTTTGTGAATAGGAGTTATGAAAGCGCTTCTCCATATCTGGGGAAATTCTCCAAGGGACAAGGATAAGTTGAATAATTTTGAGAGCGGGACGGAGAGAATGACGGAACATTTTTTTAATAATATGGCGGGGACACCATCGGGTCCAGGAGTGAACTCATCATTAAGTTGATTCAGTTTAATTTCAATGATATGGGGTTCAACAGAACGTGAACCCCATGGAAATGGAAGAAATTTGGTAGGTAGTCGAAATAGGAAGTGTCCGGCACAAAGGAGTCATCGGCGAAAGATTGTTTGAAAAGGTTGGCAAAAAAGTTGGCGATAGTGTTGGGATCATTCGAGGTTTCGCCATTGAAAGAGAGTGAGGTTGGATAGCCATCAGATTTCCTTTTGTAGTTGACAAACTGAAAGAAGGACTTGGGATTGTTGATAAGATTGGCTTGTGTTTTGACCAAGTGTTGTTCGTAGAGAGAGTTATGAAGCTCGGTAAATTGTAGATAAGTACCAATATAGTTGGAAAAGTCATAGGGAGACTGAGTACGAAGGAAGATAGCCCACAGTTTGTTTATTTTGTTTCTTAGAGAGCGAAGCCTGCGATTATACCAAGGAGGAGAAGATAAGTGATTGGATCGAGAAATAGAATCAAATATTTCCCTATAGAATAAGGATTCGGCGTCATTTATTGTAAGGCCGTCAAAATTGAAGGGAGCGCTATTGAGATATTCATTGATTAGGTGGAAATTTGCTCTGTGGAAGTCGTAAGACTTGAGCGCTGGAGGGGAAGAGATCAGTGGTGGAGAGTCGAGAAAAAAGGAGAGAAGAAGGGGAGGATGGTAATTGTCGATGGCTGATAAGGAATGGGGGCAAAGTGAAACAGAGGAATTAATAGGGTCGGTTGTGAAAATCAGATCTAGCTGTCTACCCATGTAATTTGAGATGCCACTCACTTGGCTAAGGTTTGAATCGGCTATGCTATCTAAGAAGAGACGTTCTTTGGCAGAAGATGGATTAGTGGCAGTGTAAAATGATTGATCTTCTGATGGTTCCCATTGGAGAAAAGGAAGATTAAAATCGCCGAAGAGAAGGATTTCATCGCGGGGATCCCGTAAGTCATTTATGTGATCAATCGCATTAATAGCGAGTTCATAGGATTTAATGGGTTGAGAAGGTAAGATATAAAAACAGATGACGTAGAGCGACTTACGGGGCAGTACGATCTTGATTGAAACAAAGTCGAGATAGGGGGAAGAGGATATTGCAATAAGGTACGAGTCGATCGTGTTTAGGGCGGCTATTAAAACGCCACGATACGGGCGGCTATCGATAGATTGGTTAAGAAGGTCGTCGCGATAGACGTTAAAATTTGATGGGAATAGTTCTTCGTTATTAATAGCGGGGATCAGGTTGGTTTCGGTCAGAGCGAAGATTTCGAATGGTAAAACATGAGACTGTTGGAAGACTGCTTGGGTTTTTGACCGGAGACCTCTGACTTCTGGTAATAAAGGGTGAGAGGAAGGTTGACGTGGTGGGCAAGAAGAGGATGGAAATTAGGGGCGAAAATATCTGTCGTGGTCAGCTCTGCTACGTTGGAGGTGGGATATACGCTTTGAGTGGATATATTGGCGAAAAGCATCAAGATCATTTGATGCTTTTTGGGGGGACATATTAAGGAACTCATGATACTTGATAAGGAGGTTTTTGAGGCTAGCATAGTCAGAAGGGAGGCCTTCCTGGTGAATGGATACCAGTACGCTAGTGTTAGTATTATCCTCATAGCAAACTGAGTCTGGTTTGTCATGGAGATAAGCCAAAAAAAGGCGGACGTTCTCATACGTCCTTCTATCTCTTAAACGAGAAAGAGCATAGCGGCATTCGGTGAGATTATTAAATTGCTTGGTAATTTTGACAGAGGGGGCAGAAGAGGATCAGCGAAAGATTGGGTGGGGTTAGGAGGAGGTGTTGTTGAGGAGGGAGTTGAGACAGTTAGGAGAGAAGTGGAGTCGGCTTTAGTGTGCGAGGTGCTCCCATTAATAATAGATAATGGACAGGGTAACAAGATCAGGCAAATAGTCGTGCAAGAGCGCCAAACAGTTCCTCCGAATGCGGAAGCTGTGGTTTGGGCAAAGATAAAAGAGGATGCGGGGACAAGCCGAATGTGGGTGGTCGAACCCGACAAACGACATCGACCCGGCGATATCATTGTTTGAAGGGCTCTCCTGGAACTCCGACAAGACCAATTGGTTCCAGTAAGAGTCCTGAATTCAGCCAGTACACCTGAGACTGTACAAAAGGGAACAACGATCGCTCAGTGCCAAGAAGCTGCCGCCATTATGAACTGCGACGATCGGAAACACCAGGAAATCCAGACCAACAAAGCGTTCTTGAAAACAATGGCCAGAAATTGGATGCAACATCTAGTGGGGAACAGAAAAGTAAAGCACACTCCCTGCTTCGTACGTATTGGACAGTTTTTGCAAGACTTCACTCGAGGGCTTGCCTTGTTTATCCGAATGACATAATTGTCATGGGCAAGGATTTCCACGATCACCTTAAGAAGCTTGAAGAGATACTGGAACGAATTCAAGCAGCCGGACTGACATTGAGCCCGAAGAAATGTTCACTCTTCCAAAACGAAGTGAAGGACTTGGGACATGTTGTGACTGCAGAAGGAATCCATACAAATGAAGATAAAATCTCGGCGGTTAAGGAATGGCCACGGCCGAAGAATCTTCATGAGTTCAGGTCATTCCTGGGACTTTGCACATATAACAGGCGATTTCTCTCTGGATTTGCAAACGTTGCCAACAGTCTGCACGAGCTCACCAAAAAGAATTGGCCATTCAAGTGGGAGAAGCCACAGGAGGAAGCGTTCATTCATCTGAAGGAATTGCTCTGCAGTGCGCAGATTCTTGCATATTCTGCTCCGGAAGAAAAGTTTATTTTGAATACCATAGAGTCGTAGGAGTACTCTCAAACGACATAGAATCGAAGGAGTACTCTCTCAAACGATTGACGGGCGAGAACGGGTCATCGCTTACTACAGTAGGATCCTGTCGAATACGGTGAGGAGCTACTGTGTTACTTGGAGGGAGCCTTTAACCGTGGTCGACTGTGTCAAGCATTTCCACAAATATCTCTATGGCCAAGCTTTCTTTTCATCTTAGGACGGACCACGCAGCGTTGAGGTGGCTGCTGCAGTTCAAAAACCCGGAAGGCCAACTTGCTAGATGGATGGAGAGGATTCAGAGTTATGACTTCAGTATCGATTTTCAATCTAATTTAAACAGTCATGGAAACGCGGTTGCCTTATCGAGGCGACCTTGCGACGTTGAATGCAAGCGTTGTTCACGTGCGGAAACCAAGGAACAATTCACCGATATCCGTCGTTTCCATGTGCTGCCAGAAGATTCCTGGACTGCGGAGAAAGTCGGAACCAGTTAGAAGATGCCGATCTCGCAGTCATCATCGATCACCAGGAACGAGGTTTTCGGCCAACGTGGCAGCAGATATCCAGTGAAAGCCCACTTGTAAAAGCTTACGGAGCTCAATGGCAGAGTTTGAAACTGAAAGGTTGGAACGGTTACCTCTACCGCAATTGAGAAAGTGATAACGTGAGCATTGCAAGCGATCTGCTAGTAATTTCAAAGGAAAAAACCGACCAGGTCATTCGAGAATACTTCGAGGGACCAAGCGGGGGTCATCTTGGTGTTAACAAAACTGTAGGAAATCTTATGAGATATTTCTACAGGATAGAATAGACCATTCGGCCATGAATCGGTCACAAGTTTCATTCGCAAGTGTGAACAGTCTGCGAAGGCAATATTACTGCGGTCCAGGAAATACGCTGGATAGGAAACGGTACGATTAGGAAGAAGAATTGCGACATTTATTACAGCTGTCACAAAAGGTTGCACTTACTGGGATGCGGATATGTCGTGGGAAAGCGGTTAAGGTCGAAGGTCATCGACTTTAAACCTATAACTGATCGCCTGGCTGTGATCCGCATCAGAGGCAGATTTAATAACATCAACCTTATATGTGCACACGCCCCTACCGACGAGGCTGAAGACCCTATCAAGGAGGACTTCTATGACCTCCTGGACAACGACTACGGAGCTTGTCCGCAGTACGATGTAAAAATCGTGCTCGGGGACTTCAACGCCGAAATCGGTAAGGAGAACACCCTTGGCGGAGTGACCGGAAGGCACAGCCTCTACGATAAAACAACAGATAAAGGCTTCCGACTCGCTGACTTTGCGACATCTCGTAATGCGGTGATAAGTAGCACAAGATTCCCTCGCAAGCGAATCCACACAGCAACCTGGCGATCTCCGGACGGTCGAACCGCCAACCAAATCGACCATGTGCTCATTGATGCAAGGCACTCGTCAAACATCCTGGATGTGCGAACATTCAGAGGGGCAAATGTCGACTCTGACCACTTCCTCGTAGCAGCAAGATTCGACATTGGGCGCCTGAACACACCGGAGGTTGCCAGAGTCTACAGGGAGCAGCTGAGCGAAAGACTCTACGGTATGCCTACGTCGAACACAAATGCCAAGAATATGTGGCTGCATTGCCGCAAGGCCATTCAGGAAGTAGCCGAAACCATCTTAGGATACCCACCACCCCCGACAAGAAACCTGTGGTATGATGGCGAGTGTGAGCAGAAAAAGGCAGCAACCGACGAGGCGTACCAAAAGGCGCTGCAGAGGAAAACCAGGGCAGCGCAAGAAGAGTACCGAGCCAGATGAAGGGAGGAGAAAAAACTACTGCGACAAAAGAAAAGAATCTTCGCAGCCACCCAACTCAAGGGTCTCGAGAAGTCTAGGGATAAACATAAAATACGAGCCTTTCACCAGAAAGCCAGAGGCTATGCAGGAGGCTTCAAAAAGGGCACCCTGGCTCTTCGAAACTGCGAGGGTAATCTTGTCACCGACCCGCAGGGAATAGTGGATGTATTTAAGCAGCACTTCCAGCAGCTGCTTAACGAGCATGACCAAGAGAGGGTGGTAGGAACCGAGGAAATCCCAACTCCAGCCGCTGAAGTAGTCCTCCCATCCAGCATCGAAGAAGTCGGCACAGCTATTCAGGAGCTGAAGAACAACAAGGCCGCAGGCTCAGATGGCTTGCCATCAGAGCTCTTCAAGGCTGGCGGCGATGTTCTGGTTGGGAGCATGCACCAGATCATCTGCAGAATTCGGGAAGATGAAAGCATGCCCGACGACTGGAATACCAGCTCTATATGCCCCATCCACAAAAAAGGCGATCCTACCTCTTGCAAGAACTATAGAGGTATATCCCTGCTCAATGTCGCATACAAGATCCTGTCCAGCGTATTGTGTGAACGTCTAAAACCATTTTGCACCGCACCAATCGGCAGCTACCAGTGCGGCTTCCGGCCCGGCAAATCAACTATAGACCACATTTTCACACTTCGACAAATCCTGGAAAAGACCAACGAGTTTCGAATCGATACACACCATGTTTCCATCGATTTCAAGGCCGCATACGACAGCATTCATCGTGAAGAACTGTTTGGGGCGATGGCCGAATTCGGGATCCCGGTAAAACTGATCCTGTTGTGTCGCGCCACGCTAGAAAACACGCGATGCACCGTGCAACTCGGTTCTAGGACCTCGGAACCATTCGAAACATGCACCGGATTTCGGCAAGGAGATGCGCTGTCATGTGACTTCTTCAACCTGGTGCTGGAAGATAGTGCGACGGGCAGGCGTCAACAGGGAAGGCACTATCTTTTACAAGTCCATCCAGCTGCTAGGATACGCGGATGATATCGACATCATCGCGTGTTCTCGCCGTGGCATTGTGGAAGCATTCACGGCGATTGAAAAACAGGCGAAACGAGTTGGTCTTAAGGTCAATGAGGACAAAACGAAGTACATGCTGTCAAGCAAAAACCAATCCGTCGCTCACCACCTGGGACAAAATATAACAATTGACAGTTACAATTTCGGGGTAGTTAAGGAGTTTGTCTACCTCGGGGCAGACGTAAATTCCACAAATGACACCACAGTGGAGATCCGGCATAGAATCGCCCTTGGCAACCGCTGCTACTTCGGCTTGCTCAAACAACTGGGGTCAAAACTCCTCACTCGAAAGACCAAAGTCATGCTTTACAAAACGCTCATTCTGCCAGTCTTGCTGTACGGAGCCGAAAGCTGGACGATAAGCAGGACAGCGGAGCTGATTTCGGGTTCTTTCGAAAGAAAAATTCTGCGCCGAAGATTTGGTCCTGTCTGTGAGGAAGGTGAATGGAGAAGAAGACACAACCGCGAACTCTACGAGCTGTACCAAGATGTGGATGTAGTCCGGAAGGCAAGGATCCGTCGACTACACTGGCTCGGCTACATCGAGCGCATGGACATCAACGCTCCAGCTAAGAGGGTCTTCGGCTCCGAGCCTCCTAGTTCGAGAAGAAGAGGAAGACCGAACCTCCGGTATAAAAACCAAGTAATCGCGGATGTAAGACATCTTGGTCTTGACAACTGGAAGCAGCGTGCCCGGGACCGTCAAGGATGGAAGGCAGCTATAGCTCAGGCGATCCTCCATGGATCGCTGACCTGATAAGTAGGTAAGTAAGTAAGTACCCTTATGAATATGAAAACATACTACCAAGAAGATCGCATAAGGTTTTCCTGGTTTTGCAATCGTTAGAGTTGGTGATCATTGCGAATTGGGTGTTCATATAAATAGCACATATCATGGTGTGTCAAAAAAAAAATAATTTTTCAGTGATTTAATTGAGGTTAGCTTGCATCTTTTTAAGGATAGCCATAATTACACTCATTTCTTACACAAGTAGGAGTATTTAAAACTAGCTTTTGCCCGCGGCTTCGCTCGCGTTAAATTCGGGGTAACACGGTTCCCCTTTCCTGATTTAGAACACAGAAGAGAACTGGGAACGGAATGTTATTTCAATACGCTACTGCAGACGATATTATATGTCTTTCCATTTGGGGATGGAAAGTGAAGATTCTGGGCATTGGACACATGCGAACATGCTACATACAATTGTCCATGGGAAAGGCCCGGCTTTTCTAAGCTCACCCCAGCCACCTTTAATGTTTGACCTTGCGCTTTGTTATTGGTCATAGCGGAACCAAGCTTCAGAGGAAATTGTAGCTTTTTAAACTGGAACGGGAGATCTGTGGGAATTATTGGGATTCGTGGGATCATTACATGTTCACCCTTTCCTACGCCGGTTAAGATAGTGGCGCTAGTGATATTGGGGCCAAGTTGTGTGACACGAAGTGTCGTCCCATTACATAATCTCGGGGCATCTAAATTTCGTATAAGCATGACTGGGACGCTTAGTAGTTGAATAACAGAGTATAGGTACCGTATGCACTATAGTGTGAAGCGCGGCCCGATGCCCGCACTTAAGTACAGATAGAGAGCACACAACGTTAGCGCGTTTCAGAAACATGTCAGCGCCATCTATCGTAACTCTTTTTTTTGTGGTGCATACAAACTTTACTGGGGCTAGAAAGAAACAAAAAGTAGCCTATGTCACTCTCCATCCCTTCAACTATCTCCACTTAAAAAATCACCGCTCCGCTTTGCCGTGAAAGACGGACAAACAGACACACTCACTTACACATTTATAATATTAGTATAGATTTAAAATGGGCAGACGAAAGCGTTGCACGGAGGAAAGGAGGCAAGTATTCGGTACCATGATACAGAAATTATGAATTGGCTTTACGTGGGCACCTACCTTTTACGGTTTAATCCCACGTTGAGCCTACCCACAATCGGGACCAAGACTGCATTGGTCAATGCCCCAGAGTACGAATACTCTGGTTCATTGGTGAACATGCTTGAGGACATGTTCACCGCCCTGATGGAGGCCGAGGTCTACCTAACACCTCTTGCATCTGACTTATTAGACCGAAGTCTCGTCAGATACCATGCGTTCCCGCGGTGTTGGGATAACCACAGCCACCACGATGCTCCCACAAGGGGGCTTACCTCAACTGACAGGACCGGAGCGAACTTCGGCTAATGAGTGTGCATTGCTTGCTACTGTCACTAACTTTATTTTGCCTCGCCGTTAGTCAATTTTTCATCATTGGCACTATGTACCTCTTTTGCTGTGTTTTGTTTTTAGTTCAAAGTCACACACTCACTCACCTAGTTCACTCCGGGGGCTTCCTGTCCCCGTGGTACCAGTTATTTTTAAAGTGCTTTGGTTTTCACTCCGCAACTAAACCAAGTCAGTTTCAGTTAAGCTTCCCCAAAAGCTCAAGCCTGACAGCTTACCTTCCGTCATTCCTGAGGTGCCAGGATTTTAGCACGCTCGACTGGGTATTTTTAAATGGGCCTCCAGACAGGCCCTCATCATCATGCGCCACCAGGTTCTAGGAACCGCTTGGGTTCCTTGTTCCACCATGCACCACATAAGAAAACCCGAAGGAATTCTTTAGATATCTGGGACCTCAAGGGTCCCTTAAATTAAGAAGACTCAAGGAGTTCTTTTAATTATCTAGGGACCCATGGGTCCCTTGTTTGTAAAAACCATAAGGAATTTTAGATATCTAGGGATTTAGAGTCCCTTAACTCCCCTTCCATCATTCCTGAGTGTGTCAGGGATTCGGCACACTCTGCTGGGATATTTCTTAGTGTGGGCCTCCAGCCAGGCTCAGCCGTCATTTTCTACGAATACATATGGGGAAGGGTTCATCTCTTATCTATCTCCCAAAGGGTTCGATTTATCGTTTGATATTATCTTGCCCAAAGGGATACTTCAACCCCGAAGGGTTCATCTTATTGTCTTCCCAGGAGGGATCATCGATGCATCATTTGATGCGCCAGATCATCGGCACCATTGAAAGAAGCTTATGCTTGAATCGAATGGATTTCTTCAAAAATAAGATTATGAAATCTTTAGATATCTAGGGAATGTTCTCTTTACTCCCACTATGGACCAGGCAACAATGTCACTGTTACCTGGTCCACCCTCCGGATTTTAGTCGCCTCTTACGACAGGCATGCCTTACCTCGGGTATATTCTAACCCCTAACCCGCGGGGGAACCATGATACAGGATAGAAGGGCTGTTTCATAGGTGGCAAGGACATTAAGGTGCTCTAGGAAGCTTGTTCGAAATGCTATGGTGCAGCCAATCTTCCGCAAATCCCGTAAGGAAAAACAAAAAATCCACAAATTCAGTCCCAGCGGCCTTTTCCTAACTTCCCGGGAGATAAAGCAACAACTTGACCAACACAATGTCCAAATATCAGCCGTAACTGTAAGTCGCCGCTTAATAAAATTCCAGCTTTATGGAAGAATCCCCAGAAAAAAACCCGAAAGGGAAGACTTATTTTCGCAAACGCCCACACAAGAGCAAACCCTTGTACTTTTGGAAAAATATCTTGTCGAGTAAGTTCAACAGGGTGGGATCAGATGGAAAAAAGTATGTGCGAAGGCTAACGAACCAAGGGTACCATCCAAAATACACCATTAAAACTGTCAAGCATGGTGGTGGGAGCATAATGGTGTAGACGGCGATGCCATGGCATGGCGCTGGATCAATTGTGAAAATAAATGCCATTATGGATCACCATCAGTATAAGCTAATCCTGGAGAACCAAATGGAGCCATATACCGACGACTCTATGCCTGTATGATGGATTTTTATGCTGGACAATTCTTCTTTTCCTTAGTGGGCGCTACAGTTCGGGCTGAACCTGGGCCTCAACCAACATACCCCTCCATCTAGCACGATCTTTCGCTAGCCTTTTCCATTGCCGCACACCCAGTTGGCTGAGGTCCCCTTCCACCTGTGTGCGCCATCTTAAGTGCGGCCGTCCTCTGCTTCTTCGTCCCTCGGGGTTGGATTCAAAGACTCTCCGGGCTGGAGCTGTGGTGTCCATTCGCTCTACATGGCCCAGCCATCTTAGGCGTTGAATCCGTAGACGCCTGACTAGGCTCAAGTCGCTGTACAGCCCGTAAAGTTCGTGGTTGAATCTTCTCCTCCATCCCCCGTCTGTGTTTATAGGCCCAAAAATCACGCGCAAAATCTTTCTCTCGAAACGACCAAGGGCCTCCTCATCCGCTTTTGATAGTGTCCATGCTTCTGCGCCGTATAACAGGACCGGGATGATAAGGGTCTTATATAGAGTCAACTTTGTCGTTCGGGAGAGGGCTCTATTACTCAATTGCCTCCTGAGCCCAAAGAAACAGCGATTGGAATAAGTGATTCTGAGTTTGATTTCGGAACTGATGTCGTTGTTCCAGGTCACTGCGGAGCCAAGGTAGACGAAGTCCTTAACTGCCTCGAACTTATATCTGCCTATGCAAACGTTCTGGCCGAGACGTCGGTGGTAAGCGTCCATTTTTGATGACAGCATATGTATATTTGGTTTTGCCCTCGTTTACCGCCAGACCAACTTTCGCCGCCTCGAACTCAATACTCCCGAACGCCTCATTGACACCTCGCTGTGATCTACCTATTATGTCAATGTCGTCGGCGTATGCAAGGAGTTGTGAGGATTTGAAATAGATTGTGCCTCATGTATTGGCCAGTGATATCTGTTTTTGACATCAAAACTATTGGTAAGGTGTTCACCGATTCGGATGGAGCAGCGAGCATTCTCCAAAGTCATCCTGCATAGTCTGACGAGTTTAGCAGGTATGTCAAAGGTAGACATAGCGTTGTATAGCTCGTCTCTAGTTACGCTGTCGTATGTGGCTTTGAAGTCGACAAATAGGTGGTGAGTGTCGACTTGAAATTCATTGGTTTTTCCCAGGATCTGCCGTAGTGTGAAGATTTGGTCGATGGTGAACTTCCCTGGCCTGAATCCGCACTGATAAGGACCTATCAGCTTATTTACAAAAGGCTTCAGGCGTTCACACAAAACGGCAGAGAAGATTTTGTAGGCGATGTTAAGGAGACTTATTCCTCTATAGTTGGCGCAATCAGAGGGGTCACCTTTCTTGTGGATCGGACATACGATGCTGAGACTCCATTCATCGGGCATGCTATCCACTAACCATATCTTACGGATGAGCTGGTGCATGCTCCCCACCAAGTCATCCCCAGCTGCCTTGAAGAGCTCAGCAGACAGTCCGTCTGCGCCAGTAGCTTTATTCGACTTGAGCCTCGATATTGCAATCTTAACTTCGTCGAGGTTAGGGGGACAGACTTCTCTGCGGTCTCCGTCGATTAGAAATGGATCATTCTGCCTGACAGCGGTATATTGACTAACATCGCCGTTATACAGTCTGCAGAAGTGGTTTTTCCATATTCTCAGCATCGACTGCGGTTCTACTACTAGGTGTCCGTTCTCATACCTGCAGGCTTCCGTTCTGGCTTTATAACCTTGGCATGTTCGCTTTATCTGTTGATAAACTTTCGAATGTCACGCCTGTAGTAACACCTCTCCAAATCCTCAATCGCGCGCTTCTCGTGCTCTTTCTTCTTTCTTCTAAGAAGCTTATGCTCCTCCCTTCTTTTTAACTCGTAGAGCTCACGAGCTGCTCTTGTTCTTTTATGCAGCGAGGCCTTATATGCATCCTGCTTCGCTGTATGGATCCTCCTGCACTCGTCATCGAACCAGGTGTTTCTTCGGTGGTGGAGCCTTCAATCCCAAAACTTCGGATGCAGAGCTTTTCAGGGATTGTTTGCAAAGACTCCACTGCTGTTCTATTGATAGTGTAGTGGAGGAGTGTCTGACGTCGATCGCGATGTGATCAATCTGGTTGGTAGTCGATTGATCAAAAGACCGCCAGGTGCCTTTGTGTATATCGAGGTGCGGGAAGCGCGTACTGGCTAGAAGGAGATTTCGCCCCGTAGCAAGATCAATAAGCCTGTGTCCGTTATCGGAGGTGGTGTCGTGTAGGCTATGTTTGCCGATGACTCGTTCAAAGATGCTTTCTTTACCCAGCTTAGCATTGAAGTCTCCTAGTACAAGTTTGATGTCAAAGCTGGGACATTGGGCATACGTTCTGTCTAGGAGATCGTAGAACTGATCTTTGGCTGAGTCATCCTTGTCTTCCGTGGGGGCGTGGACGCAGATCAGGCTGATGTTAAAAAATGTAGCCTTGATACGGATTGTTATGAGGCGTTCGCAACAACAACTTTTTTATTTTTTCCCATCTGAACCTCTTTTTAGACTTTTGGCACAACATAATGTATGAGAACTTACGGGTGTGCTATTTATCTGAACACTACTGTAGTACCCCCAAAGGGACAGGTTGGGCTGGAGTTGTAAATTAAGATTCTTATTGTATTCGCACTCGTCGCTCGTCGTTTTGGCGAAATGTCTTAGGGCTGCCTTGGATGATCAAGGTACTCTTCCTCGTCGATCGGGCGGAACAAATCCAATAGATGCTATTGCTACGCACTTGTTCCAAAAGGCCATCTGTAACTTAGAATTACAATTTTTGACTGTTGGTAAGAAGAAAGTACAACGCAATGAGTAAGTGTTGTTTGTTGGCAATTAGCAAATCGAATGCGCGGTATGTGTGTAGTGTGTAAGGAGCTGGAATTGGCATGCAATGCAGCTATTTGAACGGCGTCCAACGACTCGAGGCGAGAATTAGTGTCAATAAAGTAAAGAATCTTGTAGTTAGCTACTAGCAGCTTTGTAGATCACGTTCGAATATTACTGCGCTATACAACACTATGGTTGTTTACTGGTGACTTTTGCTGTTCCCAGCTTTTTCCTTTTAAATGTTAATAGCCGTCTGCGGCGTGTATCTGAACCGGATATACAGACCGCCAAGTGTGTAAGTTATGCAAAAGGGCGTTGATTCAAGAACTGAGCCAATTTCCTAATCACTTTACTAATGTGGTTGCACTGAGGAAATAAAGACATAAACCAGGCACTAGTACTAGTTATTTGTTTTGGAAGCCTGAGGCAAAATTCAGGTAAACAGCTCAGCAACTGTGTCTACTAACGCTTGTGAGATGGAAAATTTGAAATTCTGAGTTATTTGTACAGCAATTGCGAGCGGTAATTAGGAAATTCCATTTGTTAACTAATAAAAGTGAACCGAAACGGAGGGTAGAGTGACTACATCTTAAATTGTAAACACCCTTAGCAACTAGACTAACAGATTAAAAAAAAGATAAAAAAAAACATCCAAATACTGAGAAACTAAAGAAGTTCTACCTCTGTTAGCACAAATGATAAATTGATTCGGGGAACGTTCTCGTATTATTCCAATTTACATGCACCTTGGCAGTACAGGGGGGAGGGAGCGAGCAAACAGAGCAAAGAAGTTGATCGCGTTTAACATGGCAAACGCCAGCTTCGATCTCTGCCCCTGCTCAATCCAAGTTGACACACAGCCTCCGCGTGGCCCCCCCTGGATAGCTACCCTGGCACCCGCCAGGTAGTGAACCAATGTGTGCAGCGACCCAACCCCTTGGTTCTGGGGAAAGAAAAAACCTGGCCCTCCAGGTTGGGGGTTGTGCTTAGGGGTAACATCCCTATCACGTAAAAACCTACTTGTTCAGAAGCAACCACAAGCTGACGACCCTTGCAAACGACTAACGGACTTGAGAGTCTGCACCTGGAATTTTATTTTTTTTGCATATGGGGCTAGTGCTACTATTAGCAATGCGGCACTGCGACCTTTGCAGATCTATTGTGCCTGCTAGCCGATAAGCCGAGTAGCCTCTCCACCTCTATAATGAAGTTGAGAATGCTTCTCGTAGGAGCCAGGGTGATCCCCTCAGGAGTCATAACTTCACTGAGAAGGATACGCTTCCTAAGATGGCAGAGAGCAGCACACTCACATAGTATGTGTTCTGCCGTCTCATCGTCCTCTAGACAGAGCCGATACTCAGTTTCAGACGAGAGACTAATTTTGTTTAAATGACATCTCAGACCGCAGTGTCCTGTTAGATAGCTGACTACTCTTCTGATATCCCCCCTATTGAGTTTGAGTATGTCAATAGGGTGTTTGTTCAGGGGTCGTATAAGTCGTTTAGATTGACAGAGTCCCCGAACACTGTTCCAGAAGGACAGGTGTTGCGATTTCTCCCACTTGTCTAAGAGGTAATTTATCTTAGACGCGGGAATGCCGCAGAATGGTTCCGGACCTATATATTTGTCACTGGAACCCTTCCTGGCCAGTTGGTTGGCAATTTCAATGCCCTTGATACCTTTATGGCCTGGCACCCACCAAAGTTTAACAGTGTTTCTTTTAGCGAGGTCTTGTAGGGCCTCATGGTATTCCTTGACGGTTTTTGAGTTCGTGCTGTACGAACCCAGTGCTTTAAGCGCTGCTTGGCTATCAGAGAATATGTTGATGGTTACTCCTCTGATGCCAGTCTCGAGATTTAGATTGACGCATGTTAGGATGGCATGCAGCTCTGCTTGGAAGATGCTGGTGCCTTCGAGATCTTGCGTTTTGGTCCAAAGATGCCGGCGCCAACGCCAGAAGCCATCTTGGAGCCATCCGTGTACCACCTGAGGCCTTTGACATTACAGGGGATCACTGTTTTCCCATGCTGAGCGGTTCGGGATCAGTATCTCAAATCTTTTGTCAAAGGTGAAGGTGTGTGGCAATGCGTCCGAGACTGTAGTAATCATATCTAGCTCGGGAAGGTGTTGTAATATGGACATGTGGCCTGCTGGTCTACATGGCATATTTGTTCCCGAGCATAGTCGATGACTATCGGCCAAAGCAATGGTGAGAGGACTCCCCCTTGTGGGCATCCTCTAACCGCCGATACTGTCACTGAGACCTCTCCGCATGTGGCTGATATGATACGGCTATTTAGCATCGCCCTGATCCAGTGATTAGTGGGATGGTCCACACCCCTGCAGGATAGTGCAGTGGTGATCGAATCATAGCCAGTATTATCAAAGGCTCCCTCTATATCGAGGAAGGCGCAGATTGCGATCTCCTTTTGTATGAAACTATTTTCGATGCACGTCACCAAGTGGTGTAGTGTATTTTCGGTAGATCGCTCTTTGCGATATGCATACTGGTTGGGATGCAGAGGTATCTGATTTTCCGGGATACCTCTAATATGGAGCTCTATCAGTTTCTCCATTGTTTTTAGAAAGAACGGGGTCTAACTGATAGGGCGATAGGATTTAGGTTGCTCGCTTGGTTTCCCAATCTTGGGGATGAAGACAAGATTGACCTCTCTCCAAATTTGGGATATGTATCCCAGATTGAAGCAAGACCTAAAAAGAACTATCAGTGATGGTAGAATTGTATTCAAGCCTTTCTGTAAGATCGCAGGAAAGACACCGTCTTTGCCTGGAGCCCTGTAGGCTTTGAATGAACAAATTGCCCATTTAACCCTGTCAGGGCTGAGAGAGAGGCTTCCAGAGAGGCTATTTGTTCTACTGTCGATGTTTTCTATGACGTTAATCTGATCGTCGGAGGACATCGAATAGGGAGTAGAACCAGGGAAGTGCACCTCGAGCAAAGTCTCCAGGGTTTCCCTGCGGTTGACGGTAAAGGTGCCGTCTGATTTGCGAAGCAGCCCGAGTCCATTTGTGTGCTCTCGAGAAAGTGCTTTGTGGAGTCGGGCCCAAGTTGGAAGCGAGTCTATGTTCTCGCAATGTTTCCTCCAAGACGTTCTCTTGGATTTCCTCAATTCGAGGTTGTATTTAGTTGGAGCAGATCTATAATCAGTCCAACTATTGTACCGTTTTGCTCTGTTAAACAGCGATCTCACCTGCTTCCTTAGGGACTCAAGCTGACTATTCCAGCAGGGCACACATCGTTTTTTTGTAGTTGACCTGGGTGTGCAGCTGTCTCTAAAGGATGAGATGAGTGCTGCATTGAGCTGGTAGGCCGCTTCGTCGATATCGTCTGTCGATTCAATCGACTTAAGGGGCATGTCCTCTTTAGCGGCAAGTTGAGCTTGGAACCGAGCCCAATTTGTTCGTTTGAGCTGATATCCGGGCTCAGCCTCTTTAACCTCACTAGAGATGTTAAACCTGATGTACTGGTGATCAGATAGTGAGGCTTCATTGGAGACATGCCAGTCCCCAATCACATTTGAGATAAACTGGCTAGAGATAGTGAGGTCAAGCACCTCTTCTCTAACCGCGTTTATAAATGAGGGTTTGTTTCCTCTATTGGCAACGGTGAGATTGTTGCTTATTAGAAATTCAAAAAGTGACTCACCTCGTTTGTTGGTATTGCTGCTGCCCCATTCCATATGGTGTGCGTTGGCGTCGCATCCAATTACCAGGCGGTGTTTTTTCCGGTTGCAATACCTAACCAGATCCTGGACTTTAGTGGGAGGGATTTGTTGACCGTCTCCAGGAAAGTAAGCGGAGGCGCATACAACCTCCCTTACTCCTCCATCAGTGGGGACTTCCACAATGCTGCACCTGGAATGTGAGGTCCCATAACAGACCGCGTGCAGGCGATCAATTGGAGCAAACCCTTAACTGCTATAAAGCAGATATAACCGCACTGTGACATCTCCTACGGGAACTGTTACAAGGAGAACAAACAGCGCCTATTCAGGTGCGGATTCGTTATTCGAGAAAGACTCCGACAAAAAGTCTTAAGCTTCCGGGATGTAAGCGAACACCTCATAACAACCCGCATCAAAGCCAAATTTGGAAACATTAGCTTAATATGCGCTCACGCCCCAACGGAAGAATAGGACGATCGACTCAAAGAAGAATTCTACGATCTCCTAGACAGAACCTATGGGAACATTGCCAGCGCGCCATCGGAGACGCTGAGAATATGGAAGGAACACATCTGTAGACTGTTTAACGGCGATGAAAGAGCTAATACCGCTGTCAGGCAGAATGATCCATTTGCAACGGACGGAGATGCAAGAGAATTTCATCCACCCGACCTAGATGAAACTAAGCTAGTCATTTTAAAGCTCAAGACTAATAAAGTGGTGGGCGCGGACGGCCTATGGTAGATGGAAATATATGCTGTCAACCAAAAGAGATGCACAGCACCAACGTCACGGCCACCTTGTCTCACTGGTGACCAGCGACAACAACACCAGCGCTGAGATCAAACGTAGAATTACTCTTGCCAACCGCTGCTTCTTTGGGCTTAGAAGTAGAGCCGACTTGCATAGGGTAGGGTAGGCTAGAATAGGTCCAGGTAACAAAATTACAAAAACAAAAAAACACACAAATATATACATATATGTTGTTGCGGATACGTACCGATGGTTGTGTTCGAATTTCGCTGTCACAGTTTGAAATGCTCTCAGGCAGCTAAAAAGGAAATGATTGTAACTTTCAGCAGTATACTGAATGCCAATGCCAGAGCACGGAGTAAATAAGGGGAACGTCTGACGGCGAACATTCGTGAGATTGGGCCGAGGGCAATATGAGTGGGAGCACTCGCCCTCGGGAGCATTCAGTATTCAATATCAGTGATTCAGTATCCAGTGATCAGTCGGTAATCCAGTGTGTAAATAATCGAACCATTTAGTGAGTTCTTCTTCTTCCTAATGGGTGCTACAGGTCGGGGTGAACCTGGGCCTCAACCAACATGCCCCTCCAACTAGCACGATCTTTTGCTAGCCTTTTTCACTACCGCACACCCAGTTGGCTGAGGTCCCCTTCCATCTGTGTGCGCAATTTTAGGTGCGGCCGTCCTCTGCTTCTTCGTCCCTCGGGGTTGGATTCAAAGACTCTCCGGGCTGGAGCTGTGATGTCGATTCGCTCTACATGGCCCAGCCATCTTGGGCGTTGAACCCGTAGACGCCTGACTAGGCTCATGTCGCTGTACAGCCCGTAAAGTTCGCGGTTGAATCTTTTCCTCCATTCCCCGTCTACGTTTATAGGCCTGACATTCACGCGCAAAATCTTTTTCTCGAACCGACCAAGGGCCTCCTCATCCGATTTTGATAGTGTCCATGCTTCTGCGCCGTACCACAGGACCGGGATGATAAGGGTCTTATATAGAGTCAACTTTGTCGTTCGGGAGAGGGCTCTATTACTCAATTGCCTCCTGAGCCGAAAGAAACAGCGATTGGCAAGAGTGATTCTGCGTTTGATTTCGGAACTGATGTCGTTGTTCCAGGTCACTGGCGAGCCAAGGTAGATAAAGACCTAAACTACCTCGAACTTATATCTGCCAATACAAACGTTCTGGCCACGACGTCGGTGGTGAGCTTATATTTAGTTTTGCCCTAGTTTACTAACAAACCACTTTTCGCCGCCTCCATCTCAATACTCGCAAACGCCTCATTGACACCTCGCTGTGATCTACCTATTATGTCAATATCGTCGGCGTATGCAAGGAGTTGCGAGGATTTGCGATAAATTGTGCCTCTTGCATTGGCCAGTGATTTTTGCACAATCATTTCCAATATGATGTCGAAGAAATCACACGACAGCCCATCGCCCTGCCTAAATCCTTTTTTGACATCAGAACTATCGGTAAGGTGTTCACCGATTCGGATGGAGCAGCGAACTTTTTCCAGAGTCATCCTGCAAAGTCTGACGAGTTTAGCAGGTATGTCAAAGGTAGACATAGCGTTGTATAGCTCGTCTCTAATTACGCTGTCGTATGCGGCTTTGAAGTCGACAAATAGGTGGTGAGTGTCGACCTGAAATTCATTGGTTTTTTCCAGTATCTGGCGTAGTGTGAAGATTTGGTCGATGGTGGACTTCCCTGGCCTGAATTCGTACTGATAAGGACTGATAAGGCTTATTTACAAAGCTGTGAGTTAGTGGGTTAGTGGAGAATCATCTAACAGTTGTAGAGACAAAGGTTGTAAAGATGAAGCGCCCATATAATTGATATGAGGTGGAATAGTACTGTGGGTATTGAATTGATAAGAAAACAGTTGTAGTTTATCGCAATCCAACGTCGGACCCTATCTTAGAGTTCCAGCTGACCCTGTGCTATGGTGTGTACATATTTATAATGAAATTATGTATTTAAGCTAGTTTTAGTCATTTTGTCTAGCATAAGATAGTACATACATGAAGGACCAGAGTCAAACTTCTCTCAATTGCCCATGTTGCGTGGGATTTATTTTCTAGACAGGCGAAAGGGACCTACAGCTTAATGCCGAACGGTGTGAGTCGAGAAGCTTTTTCATGGCAGTGTACTACGGAGTGAGGGCGCCGTGGCGCAGTGGTTAGTGTGTTGGACTCTGGCGCACGATGAGCGAGTTCGGATCCCGATAACACCAACGCCATCGAATGTTTATTTCGCGAGGTCCCTCCTCGGCGGGGTACTGGCAAAACCCCCAGTAGTATAACTTGCCTGGAAAAAGCTTCTCGACTCACGCCGTTCGGAATCGGCTTTAAACTGTAGGCCCCTTTCACCTGTGTGAAAAATAAATCACACACAACATGGGTGATTGAGAGAAGCTTGGCTCTGGTCCTTCATGGGCTGTAACGCCACCAAAGAAGAAGAAGTACTACGGAGTACCGAGCCAGAAGAAGGGAGGAGAAAAAACTACTGCGACAAAAGAAAAGAATCTGCGCAGCCTCCCAGCTCAAGGATATCGAGGAGTCTAGGGATAAACATAAAACACGAGCCTTTTACAAGAAAGCCAAAAGCCTTGCAGGAGGCTTCAAAAAGGGCACCCAGGCTCTTCGAAACTGCGAGGGTAATCTTGTCACCGACCCGCAGGGAATAGTGGATGTATTTAAGCAGCACTTCCAGCAGCTGCTTAACGAGCATGACCAAGAGAGAGTGGTAGGGACCGAGGAAATCCCAACTCCAGCCGCTCGAGTGGTCCTCCCACCCAGCATCGAAGAAGTCGGCACAGCTTTTCAGAAGCTGAAGAACAACAAGGCCGCAGGCTCAGATTGCTTGCCATCAGAGCTCTTCAAGGCTGGCGGCGATGTTCTGGTAGGGAGCATGCACCAGATCATCTGCAGAATTTGGGAAGATGAAAACATGCCCGACGACTGGAATACCAGCTCTATATGCCCCATCCACAAAAAAGGCGATCTTACCTCTGGCAAGAACTATAGAGGTATATCCCTGCTCAATGTCGCATACAAGATCCTGTCCAGATTATTGTGTGAACGTCTAAAACCATTTTGCACCGCACTAATCGGCAGCTACCAGTGCGGCTTCCGGCCCGGCAAATCAACTATAGACCAAATTTTCACACTTCGACGAATCCTGGAAAAGACCAACGAGTTTCGAATCGATACATACCATCTTTTAATCGATTTCAAAGCCGCATACGACAGCATTCATCGTGAAGAACTGTTTGGTGCGATGGCCGAATTCGGGATCCCGGTAAAACTGATCCAGTTGTGTCGCGCCACGCTAAAAAACCCGCGATGCACCGTGCAACTCGGTTCTAGGACCTCGGAACCATTCGAAACATGCAACGGATTTCGGCAAGGAGACGCGCTGTCATGTGACTTCTTCAACCTGATGCTGGAGCAGATAGTGCGACGGGCAGGCGTCAACAGGGAAGGCACTATCTTTTACAAGGCCATCCAGCTGCTGGATACGCGGATGATATCGACATCATCGCGTGTTCTCGCCGTGGCATTGTGGAAGCATTCACGGCGATTGAAGAACAGGCGAAACGAGTTGGTCTTAAGATCAATGAGGACAAAACGAAATACATGCTGTCAAGCAAAAACCAATCCGTCGCTCACCACCTGGGACAAAATGTACGGAGCCGAAAGCTGTACGATAAGCAGGATATTTGGTCTTGTCTGTGAGGAAGGTGAGGGGAGAAGAAGACACAACCGCGAACTCTACGAGCTGTACAAACATGTGGATGTAGCCCGGAGGGTAAAGATCCGTCGACTACACTGGCTCGGCCACATCGAGCGCATGGACACCAACGCTCCAGCTAAGACGGTCTTCGACTCCGAGCCTCCTGGTTCGAGAAGAAGAGGAAGACCGAACCTCCGGTATAAAGACCATGTAATCGCGGATGTAAGACATCTTGGTCTTGACAACTGGAAGCAGCGTGCCCGGGACCGTCAAGGATGGAAAGCAGCTATAGCTCAGGCTCAGATCCTCCATGGATCGCAGGCCTAATAAGTAAGTAAGTAAGTAAGTACTACGGGGGGTTTGCCAGTACCGCGTCGAGGAGGGATCCGAATTCGCTCATCGTGCATTAGAGTCCAACACACTAACCACTGCGCCACGGTGTAAGATAAGATTGAGTTAAATAAATTGATTTAAAAACGTAAGAAAAAGAAATGGTATGACTCGGTTGTTGAGGTCTCTAGAGCAGAAAGTTTATCTTATGGTACGACAATCTATTGGGAAATCGTATGTAAGAAATGCCAGATCATGCTTAGAGAAGGCTGGTACACAGAGCGACATAGAAAAGAGCACTATTAATTCCATTAACGAAAAATGCATCTTGTAGCGGTACTTATTGAATGAAGATAGTATGCTTTCGGCTAGCTATTTGTCCACTAAAAGATTGCTGTGAAATTCGCCACATACAATTGTACGACATTAAGTCGACATTTCTATTAGGCCTATAAGCCGCTCCTGGCAGGCTCTTATTAGCTCCCCACACTGTTTCCAAAAAAAAATGATGAAATGTTGAAATTATGCTCCATCGGCTGATGATGATTTCAATCCATGTACATGGTATCTGCACGAAAAACCTTGTTTGCTTGACTGGAAAACCATTCTACAGCCAAAATCCTTAATCTCTTTTAACCTTCAACGCTTCCCCTGCTCTCGGGAGTATATTAAGACCGGACTTTGCTTTGATGCGCTTCAACTTAAATTATAGTTCTATCTCCAAATGATTTCAAGGCTATCTCCTATGTTAGCTCGAAATGATGAAGAGGAAAAAAAAAATCCGAACCGGACCTAAGATTAAAGATACATATTTAGTCTGGCAGCTGATCCGCATGCATTCATGTCTACTTTCACACACCAAACCGTATTCCAAATTGTTATAGCTCTGCCCATACATAGCCCCTAACTGCCGCACGTGCTACAAATCAAGTTATCAAAACTCTATTGCTCTCTGAATCCACAGCCGTGTGTGGACGGCCAGAGATGCATATAAAGCGCTACTACAGCCCTACAGCCGTCCAACTACATACTACCGCCTAATTGTCACATTTGATATAAAATATTAAATAATTTGATTGCATTATGCTCATATTCGCCATAATGAAGCGAAGCGAATATATGGACTCGTAAAGCTGCCGAGTGTGTTGCAATATTAGGTCCAGGGGCGACCAGTCGGCAGGCTGCCATTAATAATTTGATTTTCCGGAGTGGCAACAACTCGGACTCCGGTCACTCATTGTGTTTTATTCAAAGTTAATAGCCTTGTCCAGTCTTTCTTCTCATGTTTGGAGGTAGTACGAAGTACGATACGAACATGCATAATGTGGATTTGGTGGCTTTTGAGTGGTACTACCAGCTCTTGGGCTCAGCATCAATGGTACTCGGATTCGGTACAAGTGAACGCAATTATTTAACAACAAATTCCGGGTCTACAACCAATGCGAAGGAGGACAGGCAGTATATGTATGGACAAGTATCTAAATATCTTATATCTTTACCTTCTGACCATTCTTACGTGTTAAGCCTTCTCCCTTCCTCTCTCCCTCTCTCCCTTGGTTTATGCAAACCATTTCTAGTGTCCATTGGGAATGTAAATGACTTAACGATTGATGTTACGTCTGTCGTAACATTTTCGACCACACAATGAATAAATCCGAATTTATCATTTTCTTTGGTGATTTAGGCGAAAATTTGCAACATAGCGAGAGAGAGAGAGAGGGAGCAACTGTTATTCTCTTTGTTATAAAATCTCGATACGAATTGCGTTGGTTACGTCGATATCTGGAATGTTTACGTTGAAAATTTCACAACTTTTCTCGGGGTTATAGGTGTATAACAAGAGTTTACAGTCTTTTTGGTGTCAATGAAATGAGACTGATCTACATCTGCATGTGTGTATAGAATTCAGAAGGAATCGAGCTTTAGTAGTCTTCAGAAGCCGAAAATCGAAAGGAATTAAAACCCTGTAGATCTATGCAGGTTTGGAGGGCATGGGCTCGGACATACAGGGTAAAGTTGTTGATCGCTCTCAACCCGGCGAGATGCCAGCAACGATCCCTGTTTAAATGCCCGGGTAAAGTTGACATACGGCCTCCTCGCGGCGCCCTCTGGATAGCCTCTTCAACAACCGTTGAGAGGTGAACAAACGTATGCAGCGACAAAACCCCGACCAGAATGGCGGTTGTGCGGCCGGCTAACAATCCTTACTTACTTACTTAGGTGGCGCTACAGTCCGTGGTGAACCTGGGCCTCAACCAACAAGCGTCTCCAGCCGGCACGGTCTTTGGCCAGCTGTTTCCAGTGCCGCACGCCCAGTTGGTTGAGGTCCCTTTCCACCTGCGTGCACCACCGCTGAGGCGGCCGTCCTCTGCCGCGCCTTCCTTCCGGAGTGGATTCGAAGACTTTTCGGGTCGGAGCTGTATCTTCCATGCGCTCTACATGGCCTAGCCACCTTAGACGCTGTATCCGTAGACGTCGTACCAGGCCGATGTCGCTGTACAACCTGTACAGTTCTTCGTTATATCTTCTCCTCCATACACCGTTTGAACAAACGGGAGCGTAGATAGTGCGCGGAATTTTCCTCTCGAAACGACCAAGGGCATCTTCATCCGCTTTTGTTAAGGTCCAAGCCTCTGCGCCGTAAAGGAGGACTGGGATGATCAAGGTCTTATATAGTGTCACCTTGGTTTTCCGAGAGAGGGCTCTACTTCTCAATTGCCTCTTGAGCCCAAAGAAACAGCGGTTGGCAAGAGTGATTCTGCGTTTTATTTCAGCGCTGGTGTTGTTGTCGCTGGTCATCAGTGAGCCAAGGTAGACGAATTCCTTGACCACTTCAAAGTTATATCCGCCCATGGTAACGTTCTGGCCAATACGTCGGTGTTGACCGTCTCTTTTAGAGGAAAGCAGATATTTGGATTTACCCTCATTAACCTTGAGACCCATCTTAGCCGCTTCTACCTGTGTCCGTCTCGCTGTGTCCGTCCAATCGCGTCTATAACGTCAGCGTACGCAAGTGATTGCGTAGACTTGAAATAAATCGTACCTCTTATGTTGGCCAGTGACTCTTGCACGATCTTTTCAAGCACGATGTTGAAAAAGTTGCATGACAGCTCGTCACCTAGCCTAAATCCTTTTTTAATATCAAAGGTCTCGGTTTGCTCATTACCGACCTTAATGGAGCAGCGAGAATTCTCCATTGTCATCCTGCACAGTCGGACGAGTTTGACAGGGATGTTAAAATTAGACATGGCTTTGTACAGCTCGTCTCTATATACGCTGTCATACGCGGCCTTGAAATCGACGAAGAGGTGGTGAGTGTCCATTTGGTATTCCTGGGTCTTCTCCAAGATCTGCCGTAGCGTAAATATTTGGTCTATTGTGGACTTACCTGGCCTGAAACCACACTGATAAGAGCCGATCAGGTTATCCACAAACGGTTTCAGGCGTTCACACAATACGGCAGAGAAGATCTTACATGCGATGTTAAGGAGACTTATTCCCCTATAGTTGGCGCAGTTATAGGGGTCTCCTTTCTTATGGACCGGGCAAACGATGCTGAGATTCCATTCGTCGGGCATGCTTTCCTCCGACCATACCTTGCCGATGAGATGGTGCATGCACCTTACCAGCTCATCTCCAGCCGCCTTAAAAAGCTCAGCAGACAGGCCGTCTGCGCCAGCGGCTTTATTAGACTTAAGTCCTGATATCGCTATTTTGACTTCGTCTAGGTCGGGTGGACTGAATTCTGTTACTTCGTGGTCCATTGCGAATGGCTCGTTCTGCCTGACAGCGGTATCTTGTCTATCATCGCCGATATACAGTCTGCAGAAGTGGTCTTTCCAAATCCTCAGCATCGACTGCGACTCTACTACCAGTTCTCCATTTTCATCCCTGCAGGCCGCCGTTCTGGCTTTGTAGCCATGGCATGTTCGTTTTACCTTGTTGTAAAATTTACGGGCGTCATTCCTGCGGAAGCATCTCTCCATCTCCTCGATCTCACGCTTTCCGTGCTCTCTCTTCTTTCTTCTGAAAAGCGTGTGTTCCTCTCTTCTCTTCTGCTTATAGATTTCGCGAGCAGCTCTCGTCCGTCGTTGCAGCATGGCTTTATATGCCTCTTGTCTTGCTGTATGGGCTTGTTCGCATTGTTCATTGAACCAGGGGTTTCTAGGTGGTGGCTGTTTGAAACCCAGCACCTCTGAGGCAGCATCTCTGACGGCGCTCTGGCAATGAGCTCAATCCTGTTCTATTGTTTGTGCTGCTGTGGGCGGATTTTGAGAGAGCTTTGAGGTGACACGATCGGCAAAGATTCTGGCAGTCTCTTGCGATTGTAGCTTTCCAACGTCAAACTTACGTAGTCCTACTCGACTCCTAAGCATCCTCATTCGTACCTTGGCTACAACAAGGTAGTGGTCCGAGTCGATGTTGGCCCCTCGGAAGGTTCGTACGTCGAGAATACAGGAGGAGTGTCTGGCGTCGATCGCAATATGATGAATCTGGTTGGTGGTCGATTGATCACAAGACCGCCAGTTACCCTTGTGGATGTTGGGATGGGGGAATCGCGTGCTTGCTACAAGGAGGTTACGCCCCGCTAGGAAATCGATTAGCCTTAATCCGTTGTCGGATGTGGTGTTATGGAGGCTATGCTTTCCTATGATCGACTCAAATATGTCCTCCTTCCCCAGTTTTGCATTAAAATCTCGTAGAACTATTTTTGTGTCGTAGCTGGGACATTGGGCATATGTTCTGTCTAGGAGATCGTAGAATTCTTCTTTGAGTCGATCGTCCTTTTCTTCCGTTGGGGCGTGAGCGCATATTAAGCTAATGTTTCCAAATTTAGCTTTGATGCGGATTGTTGTGAGGCGTTCGCTTATGTCTCGGAAGCGTATGACTTTTTGTCGGAGTCTTCCTCTAATAACGAATCCGCACCCGAATAGGCGCTGTTTGTTCTCCTTGTAGCAGTTCCCGTAGTAGATGTCGCAGTTTTTCATCCGTTTTTTTGCCTGGTCCATCCCATCGCACTTCTTGGAGTGCATACTCCCGGAGCTGCTCATAAACTAGAAGGAATCCTCACGCAGTACAAGGCGGATATTACTGCGGTCCAGGAAATACGCTGGATAGGAAACGGTATGATTAGAAAGAAAAATTGCGACATTTATTACAGCTGTCACAAAAGGTTGCACTTACTGGGATGCGGATTTGTCGTGGGAAAGCGGTTAAGGTCGAAGGTCATCGACTTTAAACCGATAAGTTCGCCTGGCTGTGATCCGCATCAGAGGCAGATTTTATAACATCAGCCTTATATGTGCACACGCCCCTACCGACGAGGCTGAAGACCCTATCAAGGAGGACTTCTATGACCTCCTGGACAACGCCCACGGAGCTCGTCCGGAGTACGATGTAAAAATCGTGCTCGGGGACTTCAATGCCAAAATCGAAAAGGAAAACACCCTTGGCGGGGTGATCGGAAAGCACAGCCTCCACGATGCAACAGATAACGGCTTCCGACTCGCTGAGTTTGCGACAGCTCGTAATGCGGTGATAAGTAGCACAAGATTCCCTCGCAAGCGAATCCACACAGCAACCTGGCGATCTCCGGACGGTCGAACCGCCAACCAAATCGACCATGTGCTCATTGACGCAAGGCACGCGTCAAACATCCTGGATGTGCGAACATTCAGAGGGGCAAATGTCGACTCTGACCACTTCCTCGTAGCAGCAAGATTCAGAGCTCGACTGTCCAATGTTAGAAAGCTGCACCAGCCCATCAGGAGGAGGTTCGACATTGGGCGCCTGAGCACACCGGAGGTTGCCAGAGTCTACAGGGAGCAGCTGAGCGAAAGACTCTACGGTATGCCTACGTCGAACACAAATGCCAATAATATGTGGCTGCATTGCCGCTCAGCCATTCAGGAAGTAGCCGAAACCACATTAGGATACCTACCACCCCCGACAAGAAACCCGTGGTATGATGGCGAGTGTGAGCAGAAAAACGCAGCAACCGACGAGGCGTACCAAAAGGCGCTGCAGAGGAAAACCAGGGCAGCGCGAGAAGAGTACCGAGCCAGAAGAAGGGAGGAGAAGAAACTACTGCGACAAAAGAAAAGAATCTTCGCAGCCTCCCAGCTCAAGGGTCTCGAGAAGTCTAGGGATAAACATAAATTACGAGCCTTTTACAAGAAAGCCAAAGGCCTTGCAGGAGGCTTCAAAAAGGGCACCCTGGCTCTTCGAAACTGCGAGGGTAATCTTGTCACCGGCCCGCAGGCAGGTATTTAAGCAGCACTTCCAGCAGCTGCTTAACGAGCATGACCAAGAGAGAGTGGTAGGGACCGAAGAAATCCCAACTCCAGCCGCTTAAGTAGTCCTCCCACCCAGCATCGAAGAAGTCGGCACAGCTAGTCAGAAGCTGAAGAACAACAAGGCCGCAGGCTCAGATGGCTTGCCATCAGAGCTCTTCAAGGCTGGTGACGATGTTCTGGTAGGGAGCATGCACCAGATCATCTGCACAATTTGGGAATATGAAAACATGTCCGACGACTGGAATACCAGCTCTATATGCCCCATCCACAAAAAAGGCGATCCTACCTCTTGCAAGAACTATAGAGGTATATCCCTGCTCAATGTCGCATACAAGATCCTGTCCAGCGTATTGTGTGAACGTCTAAAGCCATTTTGCACCGCACTAATCGGTAGCTACCAGTGCGGCTTCCGGCCCGGCAAATCAACTATAGGCCAAATTTTCACACTTCGACAAATCCTGGAAAAGACCAACGAGTCTCGAATCGATACACACCATCTTTCCATCGATTTCAAAGCCACATACGACAGCATTCATCGTGAAGGACTGTTTGGTGCGATGACCGAATTCGGGATCCCGGTAAAACTGATCCAGTTGTGTCGCGCCACGCTAAAAAACACGCGATGCACCGTGCAACTCGGTTCTAGGACCTCAGAACCATTCGAAACATGCACCGGATTTCGGCAAGGAGATGCGCTGTCATGGGACTTCTTCAACCTGGTGCTGGAGCAGATAGTGCGACGGGCAGGCGTCAACAGGGAAGGCACTGTCGTTTACAAGTCCATCCAGCTGCTAGGATACGCGGATGATATCGACATCATCGCGTGTTCTTGCCGTGGCATTGTGGAAGCATTCACGGCGATTGAAGAACAGGTGAAACGAGTTGGTCTTAAGATCAATGAGGACAAAACGAAATACATGCTGTCAAGCAAAAACCAATCCGTCGCTCACCACCTGGGACAAAATATAACAATTGACAGCTACAATTTCGAGGTAGTTAAGGAGTTTGTCTACCTCTACCTCGGGGCAAACGTAAATTCCACAAATGACACCACAGTGGAGATCCGGCATGGAATCGCCCTTGGCAACCGCTGCTACTTCGGCTTGTCCAAACAACTGGGGTCAAAACTCCTCACTTGAAAGACCAAAGTCATGCTTTACAAAACGCTCATTCTGCCAGTCTTGCTGTACGGAGCCGAAAGCTGGACGATAAGCAGGGCAGCGGAGCTGATTTTGGGTTCTTTAGAAAGAAAAATTCTGCGCCGGATATTTGGTCCTCTCTGTGAGGAAGGTGAATGAAGAAGAAGACACAGCCGCGAACTCTACGAGCTGTACCAAGATGTGGATGAAGTCCGGAAGGCAAGGATCCGTCGCGTCGACTACACTGGGTTCCTGGTTCGAGAAGAAGAGAAAGACCGAACCTTCGGTATAAAGACCATGTAATCGCGGATGTAAGACAACCTGGTCTTGATAACTAGAAGCAACGTGACCGTCAAGGTTGGAAGGCAGCTATAGCTCAGGCTCAGACCCTCCATGGATTGCTGGCCTGATAAGTAAGTATGTATGTAAGCTTCTACTTTAAGAATTGAGTGCTCAAGCGGTCGTTAGTGAGTAGGAAGGAGTCCGTTGGAAGTATTAGTTGTAGTTTGTAGAAAAGGCCCTTGTGCCAAACTGCGACAAAGGTCTTGGAAATGTCAAGAAAAATTGTCGTGCAATAGCTCAGCTCGTCCAAATCTCTCGATATCTTGTTGATTATTTGGCGTATTTGTTGTACAATTGAGTGCTCGCACCTAAATCCAAACTGGTGGCTGGGAATTATATTGCCTCGGTTTGGTTGCGTTACAGCCCATGAAGGGCCAGAGTCAAGCTTCTCTCAAACACCCATGTTGTGTGAGATTTTTTTTTTCACCGTTGAAAGGACCTACAGTTTAATGTCGATTCCACACGGCGTAAGCCGAGAAGCTTTTTCATGGCAAGTACATAACGGGGGGTTTCGCCAGTGCCCCCCTGCCGGAGAGGAGAGATGCCGCGAAATAAGCATTCGATGTCGTTGGTGTTATCGGGATTCGAACTCGCTCATCGTGCATCAGAGTTCAACACACTAACCACTGCGTTACGGTGGGATATACATATATTATTTGCGTCTTTTATTGGTTGAAGCCTATTAGGATTTTCTTGAACAACTTGGATACTATTGGCAGTAAAGTAAGTAAAA
The DNA here is from genome assembly GCA_951905685.1 of Eumerus sabulonum. Lineage (NCBI taxonomy): Eukaryota > Metazoa > Arthropoda > Insecta > Diptera > Syrphidae > Eumerus > Eumerus sabulonum. The sequence goes on from OX645062.1 coordinate 72,054,591, forward strand.
CCAACAAGCCTCTCCAGCCGAAACGATCTTTGGCCAGCCGCCTCCAGTGCCGCACGCTCAGTTGGTTGAGGTCCCTTTCCACCTGTGTGCGCCACCTTAAATGCGGTCGTCCTCTGCTGCGTCGTTCCTCGGGGTTGGAGCCGAAGACTCTTCGAGCCGGAGCGTTGATGTCCATTCGCTCTACATGGCCCAGCCATCTTAGACGTTGGATCCGAAGACGTCTAGCTAGGCCGATGTTGCTGTACAGCCCGTACAGTTCCTGGTTGAATCTCCTCCTCCACTCTCCATTTACACAAACGGGACCACAGATTGCACGCAGAATTTTCCTCTCGAAACGTCCAAGAGCCTCTTCATTCGCTTTTGATAACGTCCAGGCCTCAGCGCCGTAGAGGAGGACCGGGATGATTAAGGTTTTGTGGAGGGATACCTTAGTTTTTCGAGAGAGGGCTCTACTACTCAATTGCCTCTTGAGCCCGAAGAAGGAGCGATTGGCAAGAGTTATTCTGCGTTTTATCTCAGCGCTGGTGTCGTTGCTGCTTGCCACTATCGAGCCAAGGTAGACGAAGTCCTTGACTACTTCAAAAATATAGCTACCGAAGGTGACGTTCTGACCAAGACGTCGGTGTTGTGCGTCTTTCTTGGATGACAGCATGTACTTATGTATTTGGTCTTGTCCCCATTTACCCTTAGATCCACTTTAGCCGCTTCTGCTTTAATGCTTACGAACGCCTCATTGACGTCTCGCTTTGTTCGTCCAATAACGTCAATGTCATCTACGTAGGCAAGCAATTGTGTGGACTTGAAGTAGATCGTAGCTCTTGTATTGGCCGCAGAGTCCCGCACGATATTTTCAAGAATATGTAGTGTTGAAGAAATCACATGACAGTGCGTCACCCTGTCTTAAACCTTTTTTAACATCAAAGGGGTCGGTTGGTTCACCTCAGCGAGAGTTGTCCATAGTCATCCTGCACAGTCTGACGAGTTTGGCAGGAATGTTAAAACATGACATGGCTCTGTATAGCTCGTCTCTATAAATACTATCATACGCGGCTTTAAAGTCGACGAAAAGATGGTGCATCCGTCGGATAGATGCTACCCCTACGAGGCCTTTGTTAGCCCTTTGTCATCCACTTAAGTGAGCTAGCATACCAAAAAACAACTCAACTCCATCGCTTCATCAGAAGCACCGGTTGGTACTCAGGTAGCAGATCAAGGTAATATGATCCATGTGGTATCACAATGGGCCGACTTCGGCCTACGTGTGGCATATGCCAACCACTTTTACCTAACCTAACCTACTGTGAGTACTACTTACTAGTATATCAGGGGTGTCTGTGCCCTGCATACCGGCTATTCTCTACTAATAACATCGAGACTTTACGAAGTCAGTCACGGCCGTTGAGCCCACTGAGTCACCTAGGTTAGGAGAACAATTCAAATTAATCGTATCAATCGAATGGCTGGTAGTTAACTAGGTCATATTTAAACGTGAAGTATTTCGTTGACCTTCTCATAATAACCTTATAATTAGGCAACCTGAACTACCAATATCCGCTCCGACCAGCATAACAGCTTCAATTACAGGCAACAAGACAGAAGATACAAAACAGAAAAAACATTTGAATATCGTTTAAATGTCATTTGACCTTTGTTCGGTTCTCGAAGCGGAAGTTATACACATTCATGAGTAACCACGTTGATAGGAAGACAAACTGATGGTATCTAATATCACAGGCCGTCGTATGAGTATAAATGTAATAAACTATTCAGGGCCAGCGTCAGGTCACGTAGGAGACTGAGTAGTAAGAGAGAAGCACTGAGGATATTCTTCCTTGAATTTTAAAACCAAAAAAACTAAACAATTTCATAGGCCAATTGTCGGATTACTTCCTACTTCATGCTCTGGCAATAGGTAGTTTGTTGTGCAAACTATGTAAATGCTTAACCAGCTGCATTCAGGCGTGGTTATTCACACCTCTACCGAACACTTACTGGCTGCTATCCAAGATAAATTCTTTTGGTCTCCAAATGTACCACCTGCCTAAGTCGTACTAAGAGTGAGGGACAAGTGCACACTATCTGTAAGTCATAACAAACCATTAATTTGGCACGTAAACAATAACTATGTATGTATCTGAACTATGGCTACCCGAATCGAACACGGATGCAGCAACTCAGCCAGCAATTGCAATAGCTCAAGGTCTGTTTCACAACGCCACTTGATGTCATACAATTACCAATCTCAAGACCTCTCTCCAGCAACAGCAACAGTCGCTGCCACTTGTTGACTTTTGATAGATAAACTTACATTTCACAACTCAATTTATTTTATTATGTATGATAGCTTCTCTCTCTCTCTCTCTCTCTCGGTCTCTCGAGAAATTGTCAAGCGAACAGTGTGTAAGTGGAGGTCCCCACCCGTTGAGTCACCCCAAATCACTTTTAGGTCGTTTTTGTCTTAAGTAACAAGTCGGTCTTCGGATTTGGACGACATGAACTCTACCAATCAGTATACGTATATGGGATCCGCAATCTCCTCTTCCAGTGTGTTACGTACGCATACGGCGCTCCATAACAAATACATGACGCAGCCATGCACACACATAGACAGATGACGAGTATCTATGTACATATAACGCGCGCTATAGAAATTACAAAACACCATGGCGCGAGTGGACTTTTATAACTATTACAGCAGCAGTAGCTGTCCCAGCAACCACGAGTAAGAGGACGTACGGTGGCAGCGGACTGGTTACGGCAACAGACCAGACTCATTTTCATCTCGTCGTTTTTCCAGTAAACTCGGGTAAACTATCGACTAAAACAATCCGGTAACCGGCACTGCATGGTTGCTGCGCTGTTGCTAGTGATGATGATGATGATGATGATGATGGCAATGGCGCTGGTAATGGCGGTGGTGTGCTAGCGTAAAAGAAAACGAAAGTTCGCAATATGCCAGCACTACGGCAGATGAGTTACATTTTCTTGTTTTCCATTTTACAATGCTCTTGGCTGCTACTGCTTCTGTGACTACATATTAGACTCGTTCTTCTCTAATGAATACGCACTGTACGTACATACAGTGGTGCGCAAAGTTGGTAATATTTGGTATAATAATGAAAACAGCCAGCGATCCATGGAGGATCTGAGCCTGAGCTATAGCTGCCTTCCATCCTTGACGGTCCCGGGCACGCTGCTTCCAGTTGTCAAGACCAAGATGTCTTATATCCGCGATTACTTGGTCTTTATACCGGAGGTTCGGTCTTCCGCTTCTCCTCGAACCAGGAGGCTCGGAGTCGAAGACCCTCTTAGCTGGAGCGTTGATGTCCATGCGCTCGATGTGGCCGAGCCAGTGTAGTCGACGGATCCTTGCCTTCCGGACTACATCCACATCTTGGTACAGCTCGTAGAGTTCGCGGTTGTGTCTTCTTCTCCATTCACCTTCCTCACAGACAGGACCAAATATTCGGCGCAGAATTTTTCTTTCGAAAGAACCCAAAATCAGCTCCGCTGTCCTGCTTATCGTCCAGCTTTCGGCTCCGTACAGCAAGACTGGCAGAATGAGCGTTTTGTAAAGCATGGCTTTGGTCTTTCGAGTGAGGAGTTTTGACCCCAGTTGTTTGGAAAAGCCGAAGTAGCAACGGTTGCCAAGGGCGATTCTATGCCGGATCTCCACTGTGGTGTCGTTTGTGGAATTTACGTTTGTCCCGAGGTAGACAAACTCCTTAAGTACCTATTGTAGCTGTCAATTGTTATATTTTGTCCCAGGTGGTGGGCGACGGATTGATTTTTGCTTGACAGCATGTATTTCGTTTTGTCCTCATCGATCTTAAGACCAACTCGTTTCGCTGGTGAATGCTTCCACAATGCCACGGCGAGAACACGCGATGATGTCGATATCATCCGCGTATCCTAGCAGCTGGATGGACTTGTAAAAGATAGTGCCTTCCCTGTTGACGCCTGCCCGTCGCACTATCTGCTCCAGCACCAGGTTGAAGAAGTCACATGACAGCGCATCTCCTTGCCGAAATCCGGTGCATGTTTCGAATGGTTCCGAGGTCCTAGAACCGAATTGCACGGTGCATCGCGTGTTTTTTAGCGTGGCGCGACACAACTGGATCAGTTTTACCGGGATCCCGAATTCGGCCTTCGCACCAAACAGTTCTTCACAATGAATGCTGCCGTATGCGGCTTTGAAATCGATAAAAAGGTGGTGTGTATCGATTCGAAACTCGTTGGTCTTTTCCAGGATTTGTCGAAGTGTGAGAATTTGGTCTATAGTTGATTTGCCGGGCCGGAAGCCGCACTGGTAGCTGCCGATTAGTGCGGTGCAAAATGGTTTAAGACGTTCACACAATACGCTGGACAGGATCTTGTATGCGACATTGAGCAGGGATATACCTCTATAGTTCTTGCAAGAGGTAGGATCGCCTTTTTTGTGGATGGGGCATATAGATCTGGTATTCCAGTCGTCGGGCATGCTTTCATCTTCCCAAATTCTGCAGATGATCTGGTGCATGCTCCTTACCAGAACATCGCCGCCAGCCTTGAAGAGCTCTGATGGCAAGCCATCTGAGCCTGCGGCCTTGTTGTTCTTCAGCTTCTGAATTGCTGTGCCGACTTCTTCGATGCTGGGTGGGAGGACTACTCCACAGGTATCGATTCCCACGCGGCTCGCACCGATTGCCACAATTCCTCCTTGTTTTTATGCCTGAAATCCCCAAGTGCCCTCTTGACGTCGGCCCATAAGTTCTCTATGGGGTTAAGGTCTGGTGATTGCGCAGGCCATTCCATAAGGTCAATCTTTTTTCTGTCAAAAAAAGACTTTACCACCTTGGAAGTATGTTTGGGGTCGTTATCCTGTTAAAAAGTCCAATCTCTTCTTCGGCATAAGGTAGCATTACGTTCTCCAAAATATTGCTGTCATCTACGGCATTCATTATGTTTCTGATCCAGAAAATTGGACCAACGCCGTACCAGGAGAAACATCCCCAAACCATCAAATGTCCACCTCCATGTTTTACTGTTTTTAAGGTGAATTTAGGTGAATATTCATTACCCGTTGGTCTCCTTACATGTTTCTTTCCGCAATCTGCCCCAAATAAATTTGTTTTGGACTCATCTGACCATAGAATAATTCGCCATTTTTCTTTTGGCCAATTGAGTTGTTCCTGCGCAAACTTTTTTCTCCTTTGAACGTTTCGCTTGCTCAATAATGAACACTTCCGTGGACTTCTGGAAGGTAATTTGTTGGCTACTAACCTTCTTCTAGTGGTTGACGTATTGACATCCAACCCCAGGTCTCTCTTTATTTCTGCAGAAGTGGCAAACGGTCTTATTCTTACCATCCTTACAATTTGACGATCGGTGTGTTGGGTGGTTTTTCGTGGTCTGCCTCTGGTTTCTTTCGTTTGGCGCCATTTTAAAGCATTAGTGACCATATTTTGTGAACACCAACAGTTTCCACAATGTATCTGTAAGTTTTACCGTCTTGTCGCAAATTTTTTATGAGGTTCCTGACTTCCTCGGAGCAATGTGCCTTACACATTGCCTAGTCTATGGCTCGGTTGTCTGGTGGAAGGCGCTTGAGAAAAAGTGTCATCTTCAGAGTGTGTCAAAGTTTCAAAGGGCAGGCTGTCTGGCGGTGACTGGATCTATGAAGTCCACACCAACGGCGGCCCTTGAAGTCATGCTGAACCTCCCACCCCTGGCCTTGTACTGCGAGAGCGCCGCAACCAGAACTGCGCTAAGATTACAGGAATCAGGTCTCTGGAAAAGGAGTCCTCACGGACATGCATCAGTCTTGGATCGATGGGCCGTCTCGAGATTCAGAACCGTAACGGACTATGTCACCCGACTTCCTTCCTGGGGGAGGAGATTCTCTATTAGAATTCCCTCCAGGGAGGAATGGACCGGTGATTTGGTACGCACGGAAAGTGAACTCGACGGATCCAAAATGGATGTTGGCACAGGTGCCGGAGTCTACTTTGAGTCTCGGGATATGCATCGCTTCTACAGGCTCGATGATGGATGCAGTGTCTTCCAAGCTGAGGTCTTCGCTATCAAGCAGGCGGCGGACCTGATCAGCAAAGAGAATATTACAGGAAAAAGGATCAGCATCTATGTTGACAGCCAGGCAGCCATTAAGGCTCTGCAGGCAGCATGGATAAGATTCAAACTCGTCAAACTCTGCAAGGAGAAGTTAGAAGAGTTGTATGTATGTATGTATGTTGGCGTTACAGTCCATGAAGAACCGAGCCGAGCTTCTCTCAATCACCCATGTTGTGTGTGCTTTCATTTTCTCATAGGTGAAAGGGACCTACAGTTTATTGCCGGTTCTGAACGGCGAATTTCGAGAAGCTTTCCATGACAATTTTACTACAAGGAGTTTTGTCAGAACCCCGCTGAGGAGAAACACCGTGAAAAACACATTCGATGGCATGGCTGTTTCGGGATTCGATCCCATGTCATCGGCGTCAGAGGCCAACACACTACCCACTGCGCCACGGTGCTCTCCCGAGATATCCAATGTAAATGAGGTGACCCTTTGCTGGGTACCTGGTCATATAAATATCTCCGGAAACGAGAGGGCGGACGAGTTGGCTAGGGTGGGATCAGGTGCTAACATTGCGCAGATCTCAGCTGGGGCCAAAGCACCACTCAGTGCGCTCTACAGGGAGATACAGACGGAGCTATTGGTGAAAGCCAATAAGCGATGGTGTCGCTTAGATACATGCGCAACGGCGAAATCGACTTGGCCCGTCTATGATAAGAAAATAACGGAAAATCTGCTGAAGTTCAATCGTGGGAACGTTCGACTGGCAGTTGGTGCCCTCGCCGGACACTGCATGCTATCCTATCATGTAGCTCGACTAGGCCAGCCCTACAATGACTTCTGCAGAAGCTGCAGGGACGAAGAGGAAATTGAGTCCGTTCGTCACCTGCTGTGCGAATGCCCGGCGCTAGCCCAAAAAAGGAATATTTTCCTGGCAAGATACTTCCTTTCGGGACTAGAAGAGGTAGGTAATATCGGGCTAAACAGAATACTGGGATTTTTATCCTCGTCTGGCTGGTTCAGCTCGACGGTAAATGCATAGGTATCAACGGGTTAAACAAAACAGGTGGGCACAATGGACTCAACGTAGTCTACGTGAGCCTTGACTTTACGTCAATAGGGCACCCATATACCTAACCTAACCTATTGTGCCTTACGTTCCATTTGTAACTCGTTTCGCTCTTTACAGGTACAAATTGAAGAATTTCTTATAAAGAAATTATCGAAGCTTAATTTTAGGCTAAAATACTTACGATTCTTACTAATCCACAACCCAGCCTACAACATATTTACATCACAAAAAGAAGGTAAGCCCCGGACTTGCATACTCGCAAAGAAATCCATAAGCGCTTACCTTTTTCCTAATTACAGCTGCCCAGACACCACAGTGATTGCCTTAGAATCACCCGGGAACAAGCTATGGATAGCCTCTACCTACATGGCGCAAGAAGAGTCCATCCCACGGACGAGTTAAAAAGACTGGTGAGGGACTCGTCAAACCACCAAGCTGGGCTCCTCATTGGGGCTGATGCGAATGCGCATCACGCCCTATGGGGCAGCAGCGACATAAATGAAAGAGGTGAGTGGCTTATTGAATTTATTCTTACCTCTGACCTTAATATATGCAATAAGGGTCATACACCCACTTTTGTTACAAAAAAATCGAAGGGAGGTACTAGACATAACTCTAGCATCTCCCTCTCTCATTGACAAAATAAGAGAATGGAAGGTTTCTGAGGAACACTCCTTCTCAGACCACCGCTACTTGGTGTTCAACTTAGCCTTCGCGGTCCCAACCCCAATCGACTCATCATGTAACCCAAGAAGAATTGATTGGGAGCGCTATAGAACCCTTGTTGGCAACTCTGTAGTAAGCAGGACCCCTGATCACCCGCGGTCCACGGTAGATATAGATAATATGGTTGATATTATAACAACTACCTTGGGCAACGCACGGGTCAATAGCTGCGTAAGCCACAAATCGAGGAAAAACTCTTATCCCTCGTGGTGGAACGCAAACCTAAGCAAGCTCCGTAAAAACTGTCGGAAACTCTTTAACAAAGCAAAGAGTAGTAGAAACGATAGTGACTGGAGCCTATATAAAGCTTCACTCAGAACTTACAAACAAACTCTGAGGAAAGAACAAAGGCTATCCTGGAAGCTTTTCTGTAACAATATGGAAAAAATTTCAGACGCCTACAGATTGAGGAAAATACTCTCGAAAGATCCACAATTCCCAAGCTACCTTACAGCAAACGGAGTCTGGACAACATCTGAAGAAGAAACTTTAAACCTTCTTCTCAATACGCACTTCCCAGGATGCCATGAATCGCAGGACTCATCGCAACCGCGAGGAACCTACTCTTCATCCGCAATAATGGGAAATTTCGAACACATCATCTCCAGAGAGAAAATAATATGGGCGCTAAAAAGTTTCAAGCCCTATAAATCGCCAGGTCCGTATGGAATTTACCCTATCGAACTTACACAAACCATGGAATGGAATATACCATGGCTAGAGATAATCTTCAAAGGACGCCTAGCTTGGAGTCACATTCCAGACAGGTGGAAGTGCGCAAGGGTGCTTTTCATTCCTAAGGCCGGCAGAAACTCTCACACCTCCCCCAAGAACCTAAGGCCTATATGTCTATCGTCCTTTGCACTAAAAACCTTGGAAAGGATGGTAGACTTACTTATACGCCATAACTTGGATCCGCTCCTAATTTCTAAGGCACAGCATGCCTACGTTAAGGGTAGATCTATCGAAACAGCCTTGCACACCCTAGTGAGGAAAATCGAAATATCAATCCATCTTAAAGAATACACTATAACAGCCTTCCTAGACATAGAGGGCGCCTTTAACAACGTCACTCCGAAAGCAATAACAGAAGGGTTAGAAAAGCTAAAGGTGGAGAAGACTCTCATAGAGTGGATCAGCGAGCTACTATCAACACGCAAGATTCACTCGGTATGGGGAAGCCAGGCAATCACCAGAGTGGTTACCCGGGGAACCCCGCAAGGAGGAGTTCTCTCACCTCTTCTCTGGAATGTAGTTATAAATGAACTACTAATCAAACTGGAGGAAGAAGGCCTAGACGCTATTGCCTACGCTGATGACGTTGCCATTTCAATCTCAGGTAAATACCTATCGACACTGAATGACCGTATGCAAACGGCGTTCTCAATTCTTTGCAAATGGGCGCATAGCAAAGGGCTCAGGGTTAATCACCAGAAAACGGAGCTCGTGCTATTCACCAAAAAGCATAAAATCCCGGAATACTGCCCTATCACTCTGTTGGTACCAGATTAAACTACTCCTCCAGTGCCGAATTCCTTGGCATCATACTGGACAGGAAATTAACCTGGAAAAGCAACACAATCGAAAGAGCTAAAAAAGCAACAATAGCTCTCTATACATGCAAGAAAGCCATAGGGAAAAAATGGGGGTTCAATCCCAAGATTACCCTATGGCTCTACACCACGGTCGTTAGACCCATACTAATGTATGGAGTAACCGTCTCGTGGACAGCACTGGACAAGACAACATACCTCAAACAATTCGAGAAGGTAAAAAGGCTGGCGTGTTTATGCATTACCGGGGCCCTCAGGTCCACCCCAACGGCAGCACTTAACATGATACTCGACCTAACATCACTCGATATTTTCGGTAAGCAAATTGCCACACAAACGGCCATTAGACTTAAAGCCAATTCAAACTGAAAGAGCTACGTCATTGGCCACTCCTCGATCCTGATTAACAGGTCAACCATGGCAGCAAACCTAGACCTCACAGAACCCACCACAGTCTTGGAAAAAAACTTTACAACGTTCTACCCGGACAGACAAAACTGGACTCGCCAGACTCAACCTCGCAGAAATTGCGTAGACTTTTATACTGACGGGTCTAAAACCAAAGACGGGGTGGGTAGTGGAGTATTCTGCAAACAACTTAAGCTGAACAAAGCTCTAAAATTATCTTATCACTGCAGCGTTTTCCAGGCGGAACTGTTGGCAATAAAAGAGGCTCTGTCCTGGCTGAAGTGGAGCGTGATATCCACCACGAATATCCGCATTCTCACGGATAGCCAAGCAGCCTTAAAGTCGCTGGAGTCCTATGTGTACACATCGAAAACTAGCCTCGACTGTCGCCTATCTCTTAATGAGATGGCTGAACAGTTCAACATACAACTTATATGGGTACCGGGACACAGCGACATCACTGGAAATGAAAGAGCCGACACACTCGCCAAAAAAGGAACGACGCTACAATCAACTGTGGTTTGTGAGGGTATACCCTTCGCAACCATTAAACACAATCTCACTACCCTCGCCAGGGCCGAGACGAACCGGAGATGGACTCAGGGACACACCAGGCAAATCTGGCCCCGGCTCGATAGTCAACGGACTAGGAGTATTATCTCCCTAAATAGAACTGACATCTATAAAGTCATAGGTGTCATCACAGGACACTGCCTTATTGGCAGTCACGCGCAAAAACTAGGTATCACTCCGAATGATTTCTGTAGGAGCTGTCTAGACGAGGAAGAGGTCGAATCCATCCATCACCTCCTCTGCGCCTGCCCGGCATTCTGCACAATCAGGAAACGATACCTAGGATCATACCTCCTTAACGATCTGACCGAAGTTCAGCAAGTAGGGATATCTGATCTTCTTAATTTCTTAAGAAGCACAAAGTGGTTCCACGAATAGGGGGCTAAACCCCCTCGTAGCTACACAACGGGCCTCCCTGGCCTATGTGTGTTCTTCCCATCTCTGGGAAGGCTACGGTCTTACCTACCTACCTACCTACTAATCCACAAGAATAAATAACGCTTAACAACAATACACCCATTTTTTTTGCACACCACTGTATGTGAATGTCCGACGAGCAAATGTGCAGATAGCCGGCTTCTCCGTCAAAATATTGTTTTAATAATAACAATATTGCCCAAGTCACGGTCAGGCCTCCATCCTTCATCGTTTCGTTCCCATGCAATTGCTATGGGCGGCTTAACACGCATGCATGTATGTATCTAGAACCACTATAGACTGTAAGATGGCAACCAGTCGCACTCTACTGTTAATTTTTCTGTTGAACCTTTGTATAGTACAAATAAACGATGAGTCCCCAAGGAATATAGTACATACGTACCTACATATGTAAGAGTCCAAGATCGACCACAGAGTTTCAGTGGAATAGGCGCAATCCAATCTTCCAAGTATCTACTATAAGTATCTACAATGTTCGTTCATCTTGGTTAGCTAATTTCGCATGAGCTGACACGACGACGACTGGTTGTTAATTTTCCATCTCTTCTTGAAGCCGTACATACGTACATAGTTTGAGTAACGCCGCCGCGAACACTGTGTACTCACTTTCGATTTGTATCTTCCTGTGAGTGGATTAATGCATAATAAAAACAATTGATTGTATAAACGGTTGGATACAACGAGATTTTAATAAGCAATCGTGGGGAATTCTTCGATTATTATTTCCATTCTCGTTCTCCCTGTCTATAGACATAGATAGTACCTACCTACCTACATATATTCATAAATAAATCGCATTGCGAAAATGCATAATAGAGGAGGGGAACTTCCTGCGAATAGGTACTATGTACATTACTTATAAGGTGCTACTGAGAAGTTCAAAGAGTTAAGTGACTTTATGGAAAAAACGTTGCACCTTTTGACACAATGCTACCGAGAACAATACGCTTTCCATAAAGATTGCTTGAGAACGAGTTGAAGGCGCGCTAATTGGACTGGACTTTGCCCATTAAGTGGCATGCGGAGTTTTCGAGGAAATCGAAGCCATTCACTAGTGCTTTGAAATACCCACTTTAAATGCGTAAAGCTGTTGTTGCGGTTGAGCTGTTGTGGCAGTATGAGTTCAGGTTTATTTGCACAACTTTTATGAAATTGGTTCTTCTTCTCCTTAGAGGGCGCTACAGTTCGGGGTGAACCTGGGCCTCAACCAACATGCCCCTCCATCTAGCACGATCTTTCGCTAGCCTTTTTCATTGCCGCACACCCAGATGGCTGAGGTCCCCTTCCACCTGTGTGCGCCATCTTAAGGGCGGCCGTCCTCTGCTTCTTCGTCCCTCGGGGTTGGATTCAAAGACTTTCCGGGCTGAAGCTGTGGTGTCCATTCGCTCTACCTGGCCCAACCATCTTAGGCGTTGAATCCGTAGACGCCTAACTAGGCTCACGTCGCTGTACAGTCCGTAAAGTTCGTGGTTGGATCTTCTCCTCCATCCCCCGTCTGCGTTTATAGGCCCAAAAATCACGCGCAAAATCTTTCTCTCGAACCGACCAAGGGCCTCCTCATCCGCTTTTGATAGTGCCCATGCTTCTGCGCCGTACAACAGGACCGGGATGATAAGGGTCTTATATAGAGTCAACTTTGTCGTTCGGGAAAGGGCTCTATTACCCAGTTGCCTCCTGAGCCCAAAGAAACAGCGATTGGCAAGAGTGATTCTGCGTTTGATTTCGGAACTGATGTCGTTGTTCCAGGTCACTGCGGAGCCAAGGTAGACGAAGTCCTTAACTACCTCGAACTTATATCTGCCAATACAAACGTTCAGGCCAAGACGTCGGTGGTGAGCGTCCTTTTTTGATGACAGCATATATCTAGTTTTGCCCTCGTTTACCGCCAGACCAACCTTCGCCGCCTCCATCTCAATACTCGCAAACGCCTCATTGACATCTCGCTGTGATCTACTTATTATGTCAATATCGTCGGCGTATGCAAGGAGTTGCGAGGATTTGAAATAGATTGTGCCTCTTCTATTGGCCAGTGATTTTTGCACAATCCTTTCCAATATGATGTGGAAGAAATCACACGACAGCGCATCGCCCAGCCTAAATCCTTTTTTGACATCAAAACTATCGGTAAGGTGTTCACCGATTCGGATGGAGCAGCGAGCAATCTCCAAAGTCATCCTGCACAGTCTGACGAGTTTAGCAGGTATGTCAAAGGTAGACATAGCGTTGTATGGCTCGTCTCTAGTTACGCTGTCGTATGCGGCTTTGAAGTCGACAAATAGGTGGTGAGTGTCGACTTGAAATTCATTGGTTTTTCCCAGGATCTGTCGTAGTGTGAAGATTTGGTCGATAGTGAACTTCCCTGGCCTGAATCCGCACTGGTAAGGACCTACCAGCTTATTTACAAAAGGCTTCAGGCGTTCACACAAAACGGCAGAGAAGATTTTGTTGGCGATGTTAAGGAGACTTATTCCTCTGTAGTTGGCGCAATCAGAGGGGTCTCCTTTCTTGTGGATCGGGCATACGATGCTGAGACTCCATTCCTCGGGCATGCTTTCCTTTAACCATATCTTACGGATGAGCTGGTGCATGCTCCCAACCAGGTCATCCCCAGCTGCCTTGAAGAGCTCAGCAGACAGTCCGTCTGCGCCAGCATCTTTATTCGACTTGAGCTTCGATATGGCAATCTTAACTTCGTCGAGGCCAAGGAAACGAAATTCTCTGCGGTCTACGTCGATTAGAAATGGATCATTCTGCCTGACAGCGGCATATTGACTAACATCGCCGTTATACAGTCTGCAGAAGTGGTTTTTCCAAATTCTCAGCATCGACTGCAACTCTACTACTAGGTGTCCGTTCTCATCCCTGCAGGCTTCCGTTCTGGCTTTATAACCTTGGCATGTTCACTTTATCTGTTGATAAAACTTTCGAACGTCACACCTGCAGTAACACCTCTCCAAAACCTCAATCGCGCGCATCTCGTGCTCTTTCTTCTTTCTTCTAAGAAGCTTATGCTCCTCCCTTCTTTTTAACTCGTAGAGCTCACGAGCTGCTCTTGTTCTTTTATGCAGCGAGGCCTTATATGCATCCTGCTTCGCTGTGTGGATCCTCCTGCACTCGTCATCGAACCAGGTGTTTCTTCGTGGTGGAGCCTTCAAACCCAAAACTTCGGATGCAGAGCTTTTCAGGGCTTGTTTGCTAAGGCTCCACTGCTGTTCTATTGATAGTTGGGAGGATTCAGGTGTATTGGAGAGCTTAAGGGAGACGCGATCGGTAAAAGCACGAGCGGTTTCTGGCGATAGTAGCTTTCCGACGTCATAGCTTTGTATTCTTACTCCACTCCGTTGCGTTCGTGATATCCGTAATCGCATCTTGGCTACTACAAGATAGTGGTCCGAGTCGATGTTAGCCCCTCGGAAAGTTCGAACATCAAGAATAGTGGAGGAGTGTCTGACGTCGATCGCGATGTGATCAATCTGGTTGGTAGTCGATTGATCAAAAGACCGCCAGGTGCCTTTGTGTATATCGAGATGCGGGAGGCGCGTACTGGCTAGAAGGAGATTTCGCCCCGTAGCAGGATCAATCAGCCTGTGTCCGTTATCGGAGGTGGTGTCGTGTAGGCTATGTTTGCCGATGACTCGTTCAAATATGCTTTCCTTACCCAGCTTAGCATTGAAGTCTCCTAGTACAATTTTGATGTCATAGCTGGGACATTGGGCATACGTTCTGTCTAGGAGATCGTAGAACTCATCATTGGCGGAGTCATTCTTATCTTCCGTGGGGGCGTGGACGCAGATCAGGCTGATGTTAAAAAATGTTGCCTTAATACGGATCGTTATGAGGCGTTCACTCACATGCCGAAAGCTTAGGACTTTTTGCCTTAGTCCACCTCGAACAACAAATCCGCATCCAAACAATCGTTGCCCTCTCTCCCTATATCAGTCGTCGTAGTAAATATGGCAGTTTTTCATCCGCTTTATGCCCGGTCCATTCCATCGCATTTCCTGGATGGCGGTGACGTCCGCTTTATAACGGTCTAGGGCGTCCGCAAGTTGTTCGGCTGCACGTGGCCTGCTTAGGGACCTAACATTCCACGTACAAAGCCGAAGATCATTGTCCTTTTTTCGTTTTTTGCAAGGGTCGTCAACAACGTGGTTGTTTTGGAGTTTGTGTCTTTTTTGACGGTTACGGCTTACTAGGCCGTAGCCCAACCGACTAATCCTGTTTTTTGGCGCAGGAGGCTCGCCATTCGCCCTTCCCCGTCTGCAATTTCCATAGGAAATCTCCAGATGGCACCACGAGGAGGTGGGGATAGGACTTACTAACAGTGCCGCAAGATGTTCGACTGCGGTGGCTCTTCTCGCTTTTTAGCAGACCAGCATCCGTCGGATAGATGCTACCCCTACGAGACCTTTGTTAGTCCTTTGCCATCCATAAAATTGGTTAGGTATCACTAAAAAACCAAAAAATGTAATTGTATCTTGAGTGAAGTACAAATTGACGCAAGTGCCTGAGGTCGCACAACAAAGACAAAAGCTTCGAATGCCAAAAACACTATCAATTCGAACACTGAAATCATCTAATTATCACACAAGCTGCATTGGTTCTTACTGGCTCCACAAAAGGCTAAGTAGCTCTTAGATACTTGATATGTACATACATACTTTTATAGATGGATATGGAAATACAAATGATTATGAGTATAGGATCGTACAAGGGGTTTTCCGCCAATAAAGGGCGTTTTCTTTAGAGGTTTGGCTTTTAAACTAGCAACACTGTTTCTACAGATTGTCAATTGGACAGACGGGAGCTGATTTGTGGTAAGTACTTTTTGCCATTTTACAATGAACAGCTTAACGCCAAAACAACGTGTGCAAGTTTTTCTTTTTAATTTACATTAAGTAGATTTCGCTTTTATACCACAAAAAACTAGATACAAATCAATCCTGATTGTGGTTTAGATTTAACTTACTTACTTAACAGGTCAGCGATCCATGGCGGATCTGAGCCTGAACAAAAGCTGCCTACCATCCTTGACGGTCCCGGGCACGCTGCTTCCAGTTATCAAGACCAAGATATCTTACATCCGCGATTACTTGGTCTTTATACCGGAGTTTCAGTCTTCTTCTTGTCGAACTAGGAGGCTCGGAGTCGAAGACCCTCTTAGCTGGAGTGTTGGTGTCCATGCGCTCGATGTGGTCGAGCCAGTGTAGTCGACGGATCTTTACCTTCCGGACTACATCCACATCTTTGTACAGCTCGTAGAGTTCGCGGTTGTGTCTTCTTCTCCATTCACCTTCCTCACAGACAGGACCGAGTATCCGGCGCAGAATTTTCCTTTCAAAAGAACCCAAAATCAGCTCCGCCGTCCTCGTGGTACCCATCTGGAAATTTCCTGACCATGGAAATTACTAACGGAAGAGGACGAGTGACGAGTATGCTGCGCCACAAAACAGTATTAATATCGATTGGGCTTCTTCTTCTTCTTTGGTTACAGCCCATGAAGGACCAGAGCCGAGCTTCTCTCAATCACCCATGTTGTGTGTGAGTTATTTTTCAGACAGGTGAAAGGGACCTACAGTTTTAATGCCGATTCCGGGTCGTGAGTCGGCGTGAGTCGAGAAGCTTTTTCAAGGCAAGTATACTACGGGGGGTTTTGCCAGTACCCCGCCGAGGAGGACCGCCGCGAAATAATCATTCGATGGCGTTGATGTTATCGGGATCCGAACTCGCTCATCGTGCGTCAGGGTCCAATACACTAACCACTGCGCAACGGCGGCCTTGGGCTAAAGTCTAGTAAACCTTAACCGGAAAACTACACAATTGCTCAGAAACAACCACAAGCCTCGGATAAAATGGACCGAATCAATGTTGACGACCCTTGACGAAAAAAGGACAATGATCTTCGGCTCTGTACGTGGAATGTTGCGTCCCTAAATAGACCACATGCAGCCGAACAACTTGCGGACGCCCTAGACCGCTATAAGAAGGACTTAACCGCCTTAACTTAGAGGGAACGTATGCCCAATGTCCCAGCTATGACATCAACATTGTACTAGGAGACTTCAATGCTAAGTTGGGTAAGGAAAGCATCTTTTACCGTTTCATCGGCAAACATAGGCTACACGACATCACATCCGATAACGGCCACAGGCTGACTGATCTTGCTGCGGGGCGAACTTCTAGCCAGTACGCACTTCCCGCACCTCGATATACACAAAGGCATCTGGATCAATCAACCAGATCACATCGCTACCGACGTCAGACCCTCCACCACTATTCTTGACGTTCGAACTTTCCGAGGAGCTAGCATCGACTTGGACTACTATCTTTTAGTAGCCAATCACGTCTCCCTGAAGCCCTCTCACAACAGTTTAAACAAACCCTGAAGAGCACTGCATATGAAGTTTTGGGCCTCAAGGCTCCACCACGAAGAAACACCTGGTTCGATGACTGGTGCAGGAGGATTGGCATAGTGCAGCATGAGGCATATTAAGTCTCGCTGCATAGAAGAACAACGACAGCTCATGAGCTCTACGAGTTTAAAAAAAGGGAGGAGCATCAGTCTGTCGGGAGGAGGAAGAAAGAGCTCGAGAAGCATGCGATTGAGAACTATGTGAGGTAAAATTGCAGGCATGACGTTCGAAACTTTATCAGCATATAAAGCGAACATGCCAAGGTTATAAAGCCAGAACGGAAGCCTGTAGCGATGAGAATGGACACCTAATAGAATCACAGTCGATGCTGAGAGACTGTATAATGGCGATGTTCGCAGAGAATTCGGTCCCCCTTAACCTCGACAAAGTTGCTGGCACAGGCGGACTATCTACTGAGCTCTTTAAAGAAGCTGGAGTTGACCTGGTTAGGAGCATGCACCAGCTCATCTGTAAGATATAGTCAGAAGAAAGCGTGTTAAGGAGACCCCTTTGACTGCGCCAAGAACAGAGAATAAGTCTCCTTAACATCGCCTACAAAATCTTCTCTGCCGTTTTGTGTGAACGCCTGAAGCTTTTTGTAAATAAGCCGATAGGCCCTTATCAGTGTGGCTTCAGGCCAGAGAAGTCCACCATCGACCAAATCTCCACACTACGGTAAATCGTAGAAAAAACCAATGAATTTTGGTCGGCACTCACCACCTATTTGTGGACTTCAAAGCCGCATACGACGAGCTATACCGCAGGCCGCGCGTGT
The DNA here is from genome assembly GCA_951905685.1 of Eumerus sabulonum. Classification (NCBI taxonomy): domain Eukaryota; kingdom Metazoa; phylum Arthropoda; class Insecta; order Diptera; family Syrphidae; genus Eumerus; species Eumerus sabulonum. The sequence goes on from OX645062.1 coordinate 72,072,604, forward strand.
CAGTGTGGATTGTCCCCGACCCAGTTGGCGCTTTGCCGTTTTGTTTGTTTCCCATAAGCGAAGCACCAGCTTTCGTTCTCGGTGATAATTACAAAACTCGGCTTCGTTTGGACTTAATACAAAACTTAACCGAGACACGTGGCCCGAGTTTTTTTCCCAATACTTGCGTTAGCTGGTATGGAACTGTTACAAATAATCCAAACGATTTGAAAGGAAGACTGGAAAAGAAGCTTGTACCGACATACTCCTAAAATCTCACGATAATGGCAGTGCTATTGATTTAAAACCTAGAGTCTCATTACTTATTTGCGACATTTATTACAGCTGTCACAAAAGGTTGCACTTACTGGGATGCGGATTTGTCGTGGGAAAGCGGTTAAGGTCGAAGGTCATCGACTTTAAACCTATAAGTGATCGCCTGGTTGTGATCCGCATCAGAGGCAGATTTTATAACATCAGCCTCAAATGTGCACACGCCCCTACCGACGAGGCTGAAGACCCTATCAAGGAGGACTTCTATGACCTCCTGGACAACGCCTACGGAGCTTGTCCGGAGTACGATGTAAAAATCGTGCTCGGGGACTTCAACGCCAAAATCGGTAGGGAGAACACCCTTGGCGGAGTGATCGGAAAGCACAGCCTCCACGATACAACAACAGATAACGGCTTCCGACTCACTGACTTTGCGACGGCTCATAATGCGGTGATAAGTAGCACAAGATTCCCTCGCAAGCGAATCCAGACAGCAACCTGGCGATCTCCGGACGGTCGAACCGCCAACCAAATCGACCATGTGCTCATTGACGCAGGCACTCGTCAAACATCCTGGATGTACGAACATTCATAGGGGCAAATGTCGACTCTGACCACTTCCTCGTAGCAGCAAGATTCAGAGCTCGACTGTCCAATGTCAGAAAGCTGCACCAGCCCATCAGGAGGAGGTTCGACATTGGGCGCCTGAGCACACCGGAGGTTGCCAAAGTCTACAGGGAGCAGCTGAGCGAAAGACTCTACGGTATGCCTACGTCGAACACAAATGCCAATAATATGTGGCTGCATTGCCGCTCAGCCATTCAGGAAGTAGCCGAAACCACCTTAGGATACCTACCACCCCCGACAAGAAACCCGTGGTATGATGGCGAGTGTGAGCAGAAAAAGGCAGCAACCGACGAGGCGTACCAAAAGGCGCTGCAGAGGAAAACCAGGGCAGCGCGAGAAGAGTACCGAGCCAGAAGAAGGGAGGAGAAGAAACTACTGCGACAAAAGAAAAGAATCTTCGCAGGCTCCCAGCTCAAGGATCTCGAGGAGTCTAGGGATACACATAGAATACGAGCCATTCACAAGAAAGCCAAAGGCCTTGCAGGAGGCTTCAAAAAGGGCACCCTGGCTCTTCGAAGCTGCGAGGGTATTCTTGTCACCGACCCGCAGGGAATAGTGGATGTATTTAAGCAGCACTTCCAGCAGCTGTTTAACGAGCATGACCAAGAGAGAGTGGTAGGGACCGAGGAAATCCCAACTCCAGCCGCTGAAGTAGTCCTCCCACCCAGCATAGAAGAAGTCGGCACAGCTATTCAGAAGCTGAAGAACAACAAGGCCGCAGGCTCAGATGGCTTGCCATCAGAGCTCTTCAAGGCTGGCGGCGATGTTCTGGTAGGGAGCATGCACCAGATCATCTGCAGAATTTGGAAAGATGAGAGCATGCCCGACGACTGGAATACCAGATCTATATGCCCCATCCACAAAAAAGGCGATCCTACCTCTTGCAAAAACTATAGAGGTATATCCCTGCTCAATGTCGCATACAAGATCCTGTCCAGCGTATTGTGTGAACGTCTAAAACCATTTTGCACCGCACTAATCAGCAGCTACCAGTGCGGCTTCCGGCCCGGCAAATCAACTATAGACCAAATTTTCGCACTTCGACGAATCCTGGAAAAGACCAACGAGTTTCGAATCGATACACACCATCTTTTCATCGATTTCAAAGCCGCATACGACAGCATTCATCGTGAAGCACTGTTTGGGGCGATGGCCGAATTCGGGATCCCGGTAAAACTGATCCAGTTGTGTCGCGCCACGCTAAAAAACACGCGATGCATCGTGCAATTCGGTTCTAGGACCTCGGAACCAGTCGAAACATGCACCGGATTTCGGCAAGGAGACGCGCTGTCATGTGACTTCTTCAACCTGGTGCTGGAGCAGATAGTGCGACGGGCAGACGTCAACAGGGAAGGCACTATATTTTACAAGTCCATCCAGCTGCTAGGATACGCGGATGATATCGACATCATCGCGTGTTCTCGCCGTCGCATTGTGGAAGCATTCACGGCGATTGAAGACCAGCGAAACGAGTTGGTCTTAAGATCGATGAGGACAAAACGAAATACATGCTGTCAAGCAAAAACCAATCCGTCGCTCACCAACTGGGACAAAATATAACAATTGACAGCTACAATTTCGAGGTAGTTAAGGAGTTTACCTATCTCTACCTCGGGGCAAACGTAAATTCCACAAACGACACCACAGTGGAGATCCGGCAAAGGATCGCCCTTGGCAACCGCTGCTACTTCGGCTTGTCCAAACAACTGGGGTCAAAACTCCTCACTCGAAAGACCAAAGTCATGCATTACAAAACGCTCATTCTGCCAGTCTTGCTGAACGGAGCCGAAAGCTGGACGATAAGCAGGACAGCGAAGCTGATTTTGGGTTCTTTCGAAAGAAAAATTCTGCGCCGGATATTTGGTCCTGTCTGTGAGGAAGGTGAATGGAGAAGAAGGCACAACCGCGAACTCTACGAGCTGTACCAAGATGTGGATGTAGTCCGGAAGGCAAGGATCCGTCGACTACACTGGCTCGGCCACATCGAGCGCATGGACATCAACGCTTCAGCGAAGAGGGTCTTCGACTCCGAGCCTCCTGGTTCGAGAAGAAGAGGAAGACCGAACCTCCGGTATAAAGACCAAGTAATCGTGGATGTAAGACATCTTGGTCTTGACAACTGGAAGCAGCGTGCCCGGGACCGTCAAGGATGGAAGGCAGCTATAGCTCAGGCTCAGATCCTCCATGGATCGCAGGCCTGATAAGTAAGTAAGTAAGTAAGTCTCATTACTTATCGAACGATCAATATCATCTCGAGGGGAAAATGGAAAAGCTCGTATGGCAATGTTATAGAATCTGACTCTCAACATCAAGGTCAAGGCTGGGTGATCGTTCCAGAAAACAAGAATGAAAATCATTAGTGCCTCGTTAACTAGCTTAAAGCATTTGCCATGCCCCTGTAATTAGCCATACCTATGCGTGAGCAAATTACCCATAATTGGGTTAGTAGGTTTGGTGTAGTACTTGAAATACACCCAAAACCAGCAGTTCTTCTAGTCCAAGGTTTTTCAATTAACAATGAGACGGAATAGTGAAACCGTGCAGCAATAGCTCATGGAAGAGCAGCTTATACGATTAGTATAATTCCGCAGGACATGGTCCATCTGATTCTTTTTTCCTTCGATTCGCTCTAGTTGGATTGACGAAACAACGTCTCAATGGATCTCACACGTTGTCGAGTATGGAGGGACCGATTCAAGTAGATTCTAGAGTACTTTGTAGACAAATGTGTGTGCGCGTGCTACCTGCTACCTCTCCTGTATTTAGGAGATAATTGAGTAAAATATGCAGGAATAAGGCGATATAATCAAACAGGGGTTAAGGAAATCTCATTGGAGGAGCACAGCAAGCGAACTTTGATGCCGAATCAAAACAAAACTTTTTAGCGAAACTCGCGTGTCTCTAATGGACTTCAGGTTCAACATTAATGGATGTCTCAATTCGCTATCGTTAGGGAGAGAGACGTCTAAAACATCTTCAGGGTCTTTCATTAAGCGCTTCCGATCATAACATTTAAAAAATGTGGTCTAGGTGCGACCCGCAAGGTCCACACGACTAACTTCCCAGTGGGAAAAACGAAAAGACCCATTTAATTTCATTTCCATTGTCTCCCTTAGGAAAGAGAGCCGAAAGCCCTTTAACAAAGCAAAATGTACCCGCTTGCAAGAGGATTGGGACCTCTACAAGGAGGCACTTAAATCCTTCAAAGCAGCGACCAGGAAGGCCCAAAGGAATTCTTGGAGGAACTACTGGGAAAATATCAAGGCGGTCTCCGAAGCCTCTAGAATAAGAAAGATTTCTGGCTTCGGCCCCGTATAACCCAAGCCATCTAATGCGGAATGATGGTTCCCGGACGACCTCCAGAACGGAAGGCCTGGAACTTCTTCTGAACGCTCCCTTTCGGGGCAGTAGTGACTCGGCTATGACACCTCCTCAAGTCATCCAGCCGACGAGATCCTCCTTTGAGCGTGCTCCCAACCTGGTCAACAACAACATTGTCCTATGGGCTCTGAAAAGCTTTGAACCCTACAAGTCTCCAGGACCGGATGGGATCATACCAGCAGAGCTTCAGCAGGTAGCAGCTCTCATCCATCCCTGGCTTGTGGTAATATACAAGGATTGCCTCTCCCTGTCCTATATCCCCAGCAAGTGGAAGGTAACGAAAGTCATTTTCATACCCAAGGCAGGCAAAAGCTCCCACACGTATGCAAATGACTTGAGGCCTATCAGTCTTACTTCTTTTCTATTAAAAACTCTAGAGAAGATTTTAGATGCACACATACGTCACAGCTGTATCTCAAGAAGGCTGTCGAATAACCAACATGCCTAGAACAAAGGCAAATCCATGTAAACAGCACTCCACTCACTGATCAGCAAAATAGAAGTGTCACTGGAACGTAAGGAAAATGTTCTAGTCGCCTTTCTCGATATTGACGGCGCTATTGACAATGTTGAACCATGGGCCGTCACCAAGGCGCTGTCTGATCTGGGTGTTACGGGATCAGTGATAGAACTGGTACGGCAACTGCTAACGCAAAGATTAGTCAAAGCCAACTTCGCTGGTTTCGTCTCAACTAGAATGGTCAGCTGAGGTACACGACAGGGTGGAGTACTCTCCCCTTTCCTCTGGAACGTGGTGGTACGGTACGCTGTGACCGCCTATGCAGATGACATTGCTATTGCCGCCACAGGAACAATTCCCAGCACTCTAAGCGACCTAATGCAGGGTGCATTACGTACAGTAGAAACCTGGACGCGGTACTGTGGTCTTGGGCTCAATCCTAAGAAAACCGACCTAGTACTGTTTACCAATAAATATAAAATTCCACCCTTCAACCCACCGAGGTTGGATGGAACCCAACTAATAATCAAAGATCAGACTAGATACCTAGGCCTAGTCCGTGACAGGAGGCTGAATTGGAAACCTAACATTCTTGATCGTGTCAAGAAAGCAACCACTGCCCTCTACAGCTGTACGAATGTGGTGGACAGAAGGTGGGGTTTCCAACCAAGCATTATGCACTGGCTCTACACAGCAGTCATAAGGCCCATCCTCCTATATGGCATCGTAGTCTGGTGGACTGCTCTGGACAAGGCAGTCTACCGAAACCTTCTGGGGAAGGTACAAAGATCGGCCAGTTTATATATAAGCGGATCAGATCAACCCCCACGGAGGCCCAAAATATCTTATAACATTTTCCACCGTTGAACCTCCCGCAAGTTGCTATCTGCGCGGCCTTACGAATAAGGGGCATAGGAAAATGGCCCACATTACAAAAAGGACATACTACAATTCTTAAGCACTTCAAAGTACCCTTGGACACAGACTACATCATCCCGCAGAATGTGTTCACTAGGAACTTCGAAGTTGCCTTTCCATCCAGGGATGAATGGGCTGAAGGAAAAGTTATACCAAAGGACTCGATCTCCCTCTATACCGATGGCTCCAAGATGGAGTCGGGTGTAGGTAGTGGAGTCTTCTCCAAGGAACTTAACCTCAACCTATCATTCTGACTCCCAAATCACTGCAGTGTGTATCAGGCAGAATTAACAGCGATAGCGGAGGCCCTTGCATGGCTCAGGATTAATGTAATATCCGCTAAGGGTTTTATCATTTACACAGATAGCCAATCTGCGATAAGATCCCTGACCGGGGTAACCCGCAAATCAAAGACATACCTAAACTATGGCCTATCTCTAGACGAGATGGCTGAACAGTTCAACATTAAAGTATTGTGGGTTCCCGGGCATAGAGATATTCCAGGAAACCGCGCGGCCGACGAACTCGCAAGGTCAAGCACACTCGGTCTTCCTACCCTCGGGTACCTTGAAACACCAATAAGTACGGTAAAGCACATGATAAAACTTCGAACCATAGAGGCGACCAACCTCCAATGGAATGAAAGTAATGTCGGCTTTATCACTAAACAAATCTGGCCTAAGTTAAGTCTGTTCAGGAGTTTCAAGATCATTAGCTCTTATTGTTAGCTGCGGTAGGACTCTAAGACGAATAATAGGTAATGATCGGTTTTCGTCCGATCACCTTAATCAACCAGCATCGGGTGTGGTCAGTACTTAGATGGGGAACCACTTGCAAAACCGCGTGTTGCCCAACTGATTTTTCCAGATCCTCCGGTAAATCATTTTCCAAACTAGATTGCGTTTCTTGCGTCACTTGCCGTGCATACAAATGTCTTCCCAAACTCTCTTCTACAATCACTTACTTACTTACATAGGTGGCGCTACAGTCCGTGGTGAACCTGGGCCTCAACCAACAAGCGTCTCCAGCTGGCATGGTCCTTGGCCAGCTGTTTCCAGCGCCGCACGCCCAGTTGGTTAAGGTCCCCTTTCACCTGCGTGCGCCACCGTTGATGCGGCCGTCCTCTGCCGCGCCTTCCTTCCGGGGTGGATTCGAAGACTCTTCGGGTCGGAGCTGTATTTTCCATGCGCTCTACATGACCTAGCCACCTTAGACGCTGTATCCGTAGACGTCGTACCCGGCCGATGTCGCTGTACAACCCGTACAGTTCTTCGTTATATCTTCTCCTCCATACACCGTTTGAACAAACGGGACCGTAGAAAGTGCGCAGAATTTTTCTCTCGAAACGACCAAGGGCATCTTCATCCGCTTTTGTTAAGGTCCAAGCCTCTGCGCCGTAAAGGAGGACTGGGATGATCAAGGTCTTATATAGTGTCACCTTGGTTTTCTGAGAGAGGGCTCCACTTCTCAATTCCCTCTTGAGCCCAATGAAACAGCGGTTGGCAAGAGGGATTCTGCGTTTTATCTCAGCGCTGGTGTTGCTGTCGCTGGTCATCAGTGAGCGAAGGTAGACGAATTCCTTGACCACTTTAAAGTTATATCCGCCCATGGTGACGTTCTGGCCAATACGTCGGTGTTGACCGTCTCTTTTAGATGAAAGCAGATATTTGGTTTTACCCTCATTAACCTTGAGACCCATCTTAGCCGCTTTTACCTCAATGCTTACAAAGGCCTCATTGACGTCTCGCTGTGTCCGTCCAATCACGTCAATGTCGTCGGCATACGCAAGCAATTGCGTAGACTTGAAATAAATCGTACCTCTTGTGTTGGCCAGTGACTCTTGCACGATCTTTTCAAGCACGGTGTTGAAAAAGTTGCATGACAGCGCGTCACCTTGCCTAAATCCTTTTTTAACATCAAAGGTCTCGGTTTGCTCATTACCGACATTAATGGAGCAGCGAGAATTCTCCATTGTCATCTTGCTTAGTCGGACGAGTTTGGCAGGGATGTTCAAACTAGACATGGCTTTGTATAGCTCCTCTCTGTACACGCTGTGTACAGAAATCGACGAAGAGGTGGTGAGTGTCGATTTGGTATTCCTGGGTCTTCTCCAAGATCTACCGTAGCGTTAATATTCGGTCTATTGTGGATTTACCTGGCCTGAAACCACACTGATAAGAGCCGATCAGGTTATCCACAAACGGTTTCAGGCGTTCACACAATACGGCAGAGAAGGTCTTATATGCGATGTTAAGGAGACTTATTCCCCTATAGTTGGCGCAGTTATAGGGGTCTCCTTTCTTGTGGACCGGGCGAACGATGCTGAGATTCCATTCGTCGGGCATGCTTTCCTCCGACCATACCTTGCAAATGAGATGGTGTATGCACCTTACCAATTCATCTCCAGCCGCCTTAAGAAGCTCAGCGCTATCAGCAGCTATCAACTGTCACAGTTCGGAAGTTCCTATTGGATGATCCGTACATTCTTAAAATAGACTCGTCAAACAAATGTAAGATAATGCGTATTCCGAACATAAGAGACGTGTTAAGAAGGTTTTTTTCAATACCGTTGAATCACACACTGGTATGAGTGATTGATCAAGTTCAAATTACTTTCCTTATCGCCCTGGTAGCTACATATTACCTGTGACCTGTCACAATGCTAACCAGTGCCTTGCTCTAATTGGTTCGAATTAAATGTATTTATTCAACCATCCGGATTCGGTCCGGATGACGGTCATCAGTCATTGTATTATTCTACCCCGTCTCACCATGTACCATTGGCCTCCGCACGCACCAGCAATTTGTGCTTCAAATTCGAAACCAATTAAAATAAAAATTCATAAATCAAATGTCGCTTTAGAGAAAAGGTTCAAGACAGACGTTAATACCCTTCAAACTAGCTGCCTATCATCTTAGCCCACTTAGCGCTTACACCATGCTCTTTTACTCCTTTGATTGTTGTTTCTCTGTTCATGTCTCTATTGAAACTTGTTACACACTAGCCGTGTCGAATGTGTGTAAATTAATTTTCTTATTCAATTCGAATTTCCTGATATCATACGGTATTCTCGTGCTTTCGATACATGGTATTGTAACTTGTTCACGGGCTCGAGGTGGTCCTCATCAAGTAATTAGTGATTTATGATCTAATCCATGACTATGCTCATAGAAATGCGGCGAGCATTCCCACATGCCTGTACGATATTAAGATCGATTTCAAGGTCCGAATAGTCTACCTAGCGCGAGATACTCTGTGATAATTCGTTTTGATTGTCTAACAGAAACGAAAAAAGATACAACAGACCTTTACGTAATTTTACAACGGATGTAAACAGAACAGATACCTATACAGAGTGGAAATGGATTCGAGAGTTGCGCGAAGGCAATAACAATACCGTCGATTGTATTCGAATTTCACATTTCTGAAGTTGTTTGGCTGTTACGTTCGACTAATGGTTGCGTGAATTAATTTAGTGAGAAGAAGCAATTAGAAACAGGCAATTGAGCGCGGACAAAGCGGGACGTATGCCCCGAAACCGACTGCATACGTTGTGAATAGGTTTTCGATCACACTTTTTTGAAACAAAAAAATTGATGTGCGAAAGAACGAAACGTCGGATTCGGTGTACTATAGATGTTTTTTTATCTGTTGGAGCACTCATACGCAAATACTGGTCCATTGTACTCCAGAAAGACACCTTGAGAAGGAGCTTCAGTGATAAAGAGCTAAGGCAAACACCACGTCGGCCCCAAGGATGCGCGACCGCTCTGCTGTATCATCCTCCTCTCAAGTAGACCTAGAGCGGGTTTAGGTCCTAAGAAACTCTCCTCTGAACCCATTCTGGCGCTGTCATCAGAGATATCATTTCCTGGGATTCCAGAGTGAACTGGAACCCATATAAGCCTTAGTAAATTGAGTCTATCGACTCGGTTCAAGAAGGTCTTGAGTGCAGTTTTTTCCCCTCCACGAACGCCTTTTCGCGCTTAAAAGACGACCCCAACTCCGGACCCCCGCCCACACCTGAAGCCATCCGTGAAAATGCGAAGACTGTCCTTTCCAGGTTCAGTGTCGAGCCAGAGCCAATCCGGACGCGTTTCCATGGCGTCGTCTGTGAAATTACAGCGCGAGTGTCAATACGCCAGAAGGCATGTCCATGAGATAGTGGTCGCAGGACAATTCTTGTGCAAGCACACTATTATTCCTGTGCGAATTGTTGTTTCAGAGCACACCCTCTGATAAATATATCAAGAAGTGGAAGGTTCATCATAACATCTAGAGCAGCGCCCGGCGTGCTGGGGAAAGCCCCCGTACAGCTGAGACAAACCGTTCTTTGGAGTTTGGGGAAAGAGGCGTGTTTGCGTGTTGGCTTGTTCCACCAGACAACCGATGGATATGAGATTATATATATTACCATTGCCATGTAGATCCAGAGAACCTTTGCCGGCGATAAGCCCCATGTTTTGCCAAAAGCTCCTTTGCATTGCCAGAAAGCTGACAGCGCTTTGGCGGTTTTTGACTCAACATGCTTTTACCAAAGAAACTTGCTATCTAAGATGACCCCTAAATACTAACATAGCTTCCTTGGATTCCGCAGGGATGGAAGTGCCTTTTAGTACCAGCTGAGCCATGTCAGGAATTCTCCTCCTTCTCATGAAGTGAACGACATCGGTCTTAAGAGGATTGACCGACATCCCATTTCTGGTACACCAATCATCGATCACATTAAGCGCCGCCTGTGTTTTGAGATGGACAGTCGCTAAGCATGAATCGACAGAACCTACGGCGAAATCATTCGCATAAGCACAGATTTCAGAGGTATTGAGGGCATCAAGCAGTGAGTCGACCACCATGCACCATAACAGCGGAAACAGGACGCCACCTTGCGGACAGCCCCTGTTTACCTCGGATTTGACACACTAGTTGAGGCCTGCATCAGCGGTCAATGTCCTGTGCACAAGCATTGCTTTGATCCACCAGACCAGTGCCTCATCTACGCCACTCCGTCTGTCAGCGTTGCACATACTGTCGTAAGTTGCATTATCAAAAGCTCCCTCAATGTCGATGAAAATGCCCAGCGCGTACTCTTTCCTGTCGAGGGCGCATTTTATTCTCCCAACTAGGTTTTGAAGTGCAGCCTTCCAGGATTTTCCGCGCTGATAACCATGTTGCATCTCTGTAAGAGGATGCATTCGAAGAGCAACTTTGCGCACGTGCATCTCTACTAGTTTCTCCATGCTTTTCAGCAGGAAGGATGTTAGACCGATTGGTCCAAAACTCTTGGTAAGTGAGTAATCCTCTTCTCCTATTTTGGGAATAAAGATTACTTTCACCGTGCGCCGAGGAATAGGTATGTAGGCAGGTGTCAGCCTAGCAGCTACCTTATACCTTTTTGCGGCATAACAAGCTATATCCCCTCGGTGCCTGGCGATTTAAAGCCATCGAAGGTTGCCACAGCAAATTCAATGACTTCAGTCGTAACTACACCCGACTCAATATACCAGCTACTCCGAGCTGTTTTCATCGTTTCAGTTGCAGTTTCCCTAGAAGAAGTGTGCAACGGTCCGATGGCGATATAATTTCCCGGGAAATGAGTCTGAAGCAGTAAACTAAGAGTTCCCGCTTCAGACTCAGTAAAGGTGTCATCAGATTTTTTGAGTGCATCCAGCTTTGTCGATTTTCCCCGACCTTAACCAATTTGCTGGTCGCGCTCAGAGATTTTATCTCTTTAAAAAACGGCGCCCTCTACCTACTGTTTCATTCTAAGTTTAGATAAGGCCTGAAATCTCAAGCTCCTCTCTAAACCGTATCCAGTCTGTCTTTCTTGGATGCTGTCTAAGTTGCAAGGAAGAGATCCCCCAACCTGCCATGCAATGCTGTAGATTAATCTGAATAAAAATCTTGGATTCATACTGCAGGGCACGTCCCATCCTTCGACTAGTTGACATTGAAATGGAATCAGAGCCTACCAAGGCCGAAGTAGGGGCGTGAATCGTACGCAGATTCTAGGGTCGTGACAGAAGCGTCAACCATCAGCTACAACCAGAGTAGAACTCTCTTTTTTCAGAGAGCCCTTGCTCTCCTTGTAGGAATAAATAATCCGAACCCTCGTGGCGAGCCCTGGATTCTGCGAGCGTAAATGCGTCAACATATCCAACTTATTTCCAGGTTACGGCAGATGACGCGTTACTTTGGGAGACTAACTATGTACCTGGCAGGTCGCAGTTCCCAGAGGAGGGATCTTAAACCAGGCCGATGTCTGCTGTGCAGGTTCAACGAAGATGCCTGAATACAGAAACCTGTTGCCGAATCTAGCTCCAAACAATGCTCACAGTGCTTGCAATCTGCGTCGGTCATTCTACTCTCACTGCCAGCTTTCCCTGTCCTGACCCTTTCAGAGGAGATTGCCGCCTCTCTATAAGAGGGCTGTTTTTCTCGACTCCTTACGGTCCTTAGGATCTCCTTCCCGGAGATCTGTGTGATTTGTCCGTCTCCGAGGATCAGTTTTTGGCTTTCTTCGCCTTCTCGCCTATGCTTTGATCCTTATGGGTCGCCACATCTGCCTTTGGACTCCGATTTCCCAACGCCCCGCCGGAGAAGGAGGCACCACACACTCTGTCCTTAGCAAAGCTATCTTTGGCGGCGGTTTTCCGTTTGCGGGCGCTCTTTCCTTTTTCGGTTTGAGCACCTGCTTCCTTCAGACGCTGCTCTGGGACAGTCTTGCCGGTTTGAGAGTCGCTAGGATCCGTTACAACTTCGCCTTCGCGTTCACAGTCTGCCTGTCAGTACCGCCACCTTTTTCAGCGACAGCGCCGGATATATCAGGATCCTGGACGTTTCTGCCGGGAACTGTTCACGCTCTTACTGGGTGGTTGAACCGTCTCAGTAAGAGAAAGAGAGTTAGAGGCGCATGCCGAAAGTGCTGGCATACTTGTGCCATCTGCAGCAGCCTTTCTTAACCGCCGACGCTGTATGCGCTGCGCACCTCCGAGAACAGATGGGACCTCAGATGAGAGGGTCGGATCGGTTTCGGTAGCAGATACCTTCGTCGACCTAACCTTCTTAGCTGGTTACCCAAGAGGTTTAGCCTCAGCTATTGTGCCTTCGGTTTTGTCAGCCTCTTTGCGCAATTTTCAGTCATGCCTCTTTCCCCTTCTTTTTTGGCACTTAGCAGTGCATTCAACAGTATGTCCCAATTCTGGGTAGCGTTCAACCTTTGCGGTTTCCCGTGCCACGGCAGCATCGGTGTCGCCTCCGCTGGATGCACTGCTCATGCTCAGTCCGACCATGTCGTCAGACAGCGAACCGCAGGAGTCGTTGTTGTTCTGGATTGCCGGAAGGTTCGAAATGAGTGGTGGGGCCTCCAGAATCCTTGCCCCGACCGCGGTCAAAAAGATCGCGGCTGGATTTCTGCTGTTGCGGGTGCCACCTAAAGTACTCAACTCCTTTTGGTTGGACCTTTTAAGCCTTCCGGTCGGTTGTTGGTTTAATCCACTAAAATGTTTGCGATTCAATTACATTTTTGGATGAATACGATGTTTCAAGTATCTGTAACACAAATAACACTCGGATGACCAAACGTACGACCGTCAAACATTACGATGCCAATGTCAGAACTAAAGTAGCAGTATAGGTGTCATCATGCGCGTAAAAATCTTGACGTAAAAGCGATGTAAATGTTTATCACAAGGGAAGCTTTCCGAGTATCAACATTAGATAAAACATGTCCTTCCTTCCTTCCTTCCTTATCAGGCCAGCGATCCGTGGAGGATCTGAGCCTGAGCTATAGCTGCCTTCCATCCTTGACGGTCCCGGGCACGCTGCTTCCAGTTGTCAAGACCAAGATGTCTTACATCCGCGATTACTTGGTCTTTATATCGGAGGTTCGGTCTTCCTCTTCATCTCGAACCAGGAGGCTCGGAGTCGAAGACCCTCTTAGCTGGAGCGGTGATGTCCATGCGCTCGATGTGGCCGAGCCAGTGTAGTCGACGGATCTTTGCCTTCCGGACTATATCCACATCTTCGTACAGCTCATTGAGTTCTCCTCCATTCACCTTCCTCACAGACAGGACCAAATATCCGGCGCAGAATTTTTCTTTCGAAAGAACCCAAAATCAGCTCCGCTGTCCTGCTTATCGTCCAGCTTTCGGCTCCGTACAGCAAGACTGGCAGAATGAGCGTTTTGTAAATCATGACTTTGGTCTTTCGAGTGAGGGGTTTTGACCCCAGTTGTTTGGACAAGCCGAAGTAGCAGCGGTTGCCAAGGGCGATTCTATGCCGGATCTCCACTGTGGTGTCATTTCTGGAATTTACGTTTGCCCCGAGGTAGACAAACTCCTTAACTACCTCGAAATTGTAGCTGTCAATTGTTATATTTTGTCCCAGGTGGTGAGCGACGGATTGGTTTTTGCTTGACAGCATGTATTTCGTTTTGTCCTCATTGATCTTAAGACCAATTCGTTTCGCCTGTTCTTCAATCGCCGTGAATGCTTCCACAATGCCACGGCGAGAACACGCGATGATGTCGATATCATCCGCGTATCCTAGCAGCTGGATGGACTTGTAAAAGATAGTGCCTTCCCTGTTGACGCCTGCTCGTCGCACTATCTGCTCCAGCACCAGGTTGAAGAAGTCACATGACAGCGCATCTCCTTGCCGAAATCCGGTGCATGTTTCGAATGGTTCCGAGGTCCTAGAACCGAGTTGCACGGTGTATCGCGTGCTTTTTAGCGTGGCGCGACACAACTGGATCAGTTTTACCGGGATCCCGAATTCGGCCATCGCACCAAACAGTTCTTCACGACGAATGCTGTCGTATAAACACGTCAATAGCACAAATTAAGTTATGCGATTATGTTAATTATCATCATACATACATCTAGATAGTTCTTCCAACACTAGAATAAGTGTGCAAACAACCTCAGTCTCCGATCGAGTTTAGATGTCGTTCCTTCTGCCATCTGAAGTGTGACTTGTTAGCGAAGACTAATGCAAAACTCGCCGATGATCAATCTCACACGAATAAATAGATGAGTTAGCAAGGTTATAAAAATAGAACTTACGCTAGGTAGAGCAGGCTTCAAAGCGGTCAATTCTGTCAAACGCTGGAGCTCTCAAGATTTGAGAGGTTCTGATCTTATCTGTACGATAAGTAACTCATATCCACTCGAGTACACACACACGAGGAAATAATACAAAAAGGAACATTTATCTGTTACTGATAGAGCACGTTGTCGATCCTTAACACTTTAGAACCGCAGCCGACAACACACCGCCATATGGTGGCAATCGTGATACTCTTTTTAGAGCCTTTTATGTACGCATGACTTGCCCACTCCTTTTTGCCTTTCGTTTTACCTTACACATGCGATAGGCTCTTGGGCTCTTGAGGATTTTCTCCTTTGTCCATCGTATCCGAAATGTGCATTCCTTGGAAAGTAAACACAACATATCGATTCTCGGTAAGTTGGGCTGTCCGGCTCTGTTCGAGTAATGGGTACTTTTAGCACTTGGAAGGCGAACTTCTTGGCGTGTCCATTCGACCTCTCATGTTTGTGTGCAGAGCGTGGATATGGGACTCCTCGTTTATCAGTGATCCTAAATAAACATTTCAGATGGTTACGAGTGACCAAAAAGTTTTTTTTTTGAATATTCAAATAAATCTTTTTTGGTTTATTGCCTCTAGATACTCATGTACATTTGCATGTTTATGATTAAATTTACATTCGTGATTCGAAGTCAATTGATTTGGACGATATATTGAAGTGCGTCTTGATTCTGAGAATGGGATTGCCTTCGGTTTTATTGAGGCCATTAATTAGAGAGTGATTGAATGCGTGTTTTCCTGTCCCAATTGCTTCAATTTGCTTAACTGCCATTTACTAAGCATTACGAAAGAATGAAATCGAATGTGAACAATTAAGTCTAAACAATTAAATGTAGCTCAACTGTCGATGGTTTGGGTGGACGGAAATGTCATTGCCGTACTCAGTTTATTAACAACTCCGCTTGCACCAGGACCTACTTGTCCCTGGTCGCAATAACTTCCCAGCGGGAAGTTATTGTAATGGGGCCGAACTTGCGAATTCCAAATTTTGACATATCTCCACGTTCCAAGGTCACCAGAATCCAAATCTAAGGTTTTCATACGTATGTGCATGCGGAAGTTTCGCCTCGATTATCTCGAGGACCAAAGACAACACGCGGTGTCCCCAAGCGTTCCCCCATCTAAGTACTAACCGCGCCCGACGCTGGTTGATAGCGGTGATCGGACGAGAACCGATATATTACCCAAGAGAGCCATAGGGAAAAAATGGGGATTCAACCCCAAGATCGCCCTATGGCACTACATCACGGTGGTCAGACCAATACTAATGTATGGAGTAACAATCTGGTGGACAGCACTGGACAAGACAACATACCTCAAGCAATTCGAGAAGGTACAAAGGTTGGCGTGTATGTGCATTACCGGGGCCCTCAGGTCAACCCCAACAGCTGCGCTTAACATGATACTCGACCTTACACCACTGGATATTTTCGGCAAGCAAATTGCTACACAAACGGCCATTAGACTTAAAGCCAACTCGAACTGATCGAGCTATGTCACTGGTCACTCCTCCATCCTGAATAACAGGTCAACTATGGCAGAAAACCTGGACCTCACAGAACCCACCACAGTCTTGGAAAAAAACTTTACAACGACCTACCCGGACAGACAAAACTGGACTCACCAGACTCAACCTCGCAGAAACTGCGTAGACTTCTATACTGACGGGTCTAAAACCAAAAACGCTGCAGCGTTTTCTGGGCGGAACTGTTGGCAATAAAACAGGCTTTGTCTTGGCTGAAGTAGAACATGATATCCAACACGGATATTCGCATTCTCACAGACAGTCAAGCAGCCTTAAAGTCGTTGGAGTCCTATGTGTACACATCAAAATCTAGTCTCGACTCTCGCCGATCTCTTAACGAGATGGCAGAACAGTTCAACATACAGCTTATCTGGGTACCGGGACACAACGACATTCCAGGAAATGAAAAAGCCGACACACTCGCCAAACAAGGAACGACGCTACACACAATCGCGGCTTGTGAGGGAGTACCTCTTACAACCATTAAACATAATCTCTGACTAATCTCGCCAGGGCCGAGACGAACCTGAGATGGACCCAGGGACATACCTGCCTCATCACCAGACAAATCTGGCCTCGGCTTGACAGTCAACGGACAAGGAGTATAATCTCCCTAAAAAGAACTGACATCTATAAAGTCATCGGTGCCATCACAGGACACTGCCTCATGAGCAGTCACGCACAAAAACTAGGAATAGTTCCGAATGATTTCTGCAGAAGCTGTCAGGACGAGGAGGAGGTCGAGTCCATTCACCACCTTCTCTGGACCTGTCCAGCATTCTGCAATAACAGGAAACGACACCTAGGCTCTTACTTCCTTAACGATCTGACAGATGTTCAGAAAGTGGGGATACCTGCTCTTCTTAACTACTTAAGAAGCACAAAATGGTTCCACGAATAGAGGGGCGAAACCCCCTCGTAGCTGCACAACGGGCCTCCCTGCCCTATGTGTATTCTAGATGCAAATACCTGCCCATTGTACTGCCAGGCAAGCTCCTACTTTTACCGTATTTACCCCGTTTTCCGAAGAAAAACGAGAAGGAGTTTCAGTGAAGTGAACTAAGGCAAAAAGTCCTGAGCTTTCGGTATGTGAGCGAACTCCTCATAACGCTTCGCATTCACGGAAGACAAGGATGACTCCACCAAAGATGAGTTCTACAATCTCCTAGAGAGAATGTATGTATGCCCAATGTCCCAGCTATGATATCAAAATTGTTTTAGGAGACTTCAATGCCAAGCTGGGTAAGGAAAACATCACTGAACGAGTCATCGGCAAACACAGCTTACACGACACCACATCCGAAACGGGCACAGGCTGATTGATCTTGCTACGGGGCGAAATCTCCTTCTAGCCAGCACGCGCTTTCCGCACTTTGGCACCTGGCGGTAGCCACATCAATCAGTAGCAAGCCACATTGACCACATTGCGATCAACGTCAGACAGTCCTAAACTATTCTTGATGTTCGAACTTTCGAACTTGGCTCGGACCACTCGGATGTGCCTACACATATCACGAACGCAGCGGAGTAAAGTAAGAACACAAAGTTCTGGCTACTATGGCAAGAAACCGCTTGTGCTTTTGCTGATCGCGACTCCCTTAAGCTCTCTCATACACCTCAACCCCCACGCAGTCAATAGAATAACAGTGGAACCATTGCAAACAAGCTCTGAAAAGCAGTGCCTATAAAGTTTTAAGCTTGAAGGCTCCACCACAAAGAAACACCTGGTTCGATTACGAGTGCAGGAGGATTCTCACAGCACAGCATGAGGCATATAATCTCTCGCTGATAGAAGAAAAAGAGCAGTTTGTGAGCTCTACGAGTTTAAAAGAAGGGAGGAGCATAAGCTTGTCAGATGGAAGAAAAATGAGCACGAGAAGCGCGCGGTCAAGGTTATAAAGCCAGAACGGAAGCCTGCAGGGATGAGAACGGACAACTAGTAGTAGAATCGCAGTTGATGTTAAGAATATGGAAAAACCACTTCTGAAGACTATATAGCGGCGATCTTATTCAATATGCCGCTGTCAGGCAGAATGATCCATTTCTTAACGACGAAGATAGCAGAGAATTTCGTCCTCCTGACCTCGACGAAGTTAAGATCGCCATAGATTTAACCACGAGCTTTACGGGCTGTATAGCGACATGAGTCTAGTCAGGCCTAGATGGCTAGTCAATGTAGAGCGAATGGACACCACAGCTCCAGCCCGAAGAGTCCTTGAATCCAACCCCGAGGGACGAAGAAGCAGAGGATGGTCGCACCTAAAATGGTGCACCCAATTAGAAGAGAACCCCAGCTAGATATCCAACTAGTAGAAATAGAAAAGGCTGCCGAAAGATCGTACTGGTTGGAGGGGCATGTTGGTTGAGGCCCAGGTTCACTCCAAGCTGTAAAAAAGATGTCCATGTTATATCACACCCATCTTCTTATTTCAATTTAAAGATAGGAAGCGCTTAATGAAAGACCCTATCTTCTTCTTAGTGGGCGCTACAGTTCGGGGTGAACCTGGGCCTCAAACAACATGCCCCTCCAACTAGCACGATCTTTCGTTAGCCTTTTCCATTGCCGCACACCCAGTTGGCTGAGGTCCCCTTCCACTTGTGTGCGCCATCTTAAGTGCGGCCGTCCCCTGCTTCTTCGTCCCTCGGGGTTGGATTCAAAGACTCTCCGGGCTGGAGCTGTGGTGTCCATTCGCTTGAAACCCAAAACTTCGGATTCAGAGCTTTTCAGGGCTTGTTTGCAAAGGCTCCACTGCAGTTCTATTGATAGTTGGGAGGATTCAGGTGTATTGGAGAGCTTAAGGGAGACGCGATCGGTAAAAGCACGAGCGGTTTCTGGCGATAGTAGCTTTCCGACGTCATAACTTTGTATTCTTACTCTACTCCGTTGCGTTCGTGATATCCGTAATCGCATCTTGGCTACTACAAGATAGTGGTCCGAGTCGATGTTAGCCCCTCGGAAGGTTCGAACATCAAGGATAGTGGAGGAGTGTCTGACGTCGATCGCGATGTGATCAATCTGGTTGGTAGTCGATCGCGACATTGGGCATACGTTCTGTCTAGGAGATCGTAGAACTCATCTTTGGCGTAGTCATCCTTGTCTTCCGTGGGGGCATGGACGCAGATCAGGCTGATGTTAAAAAATGTTGCCTTAATACGGATCGTTATGAGGCGTTCGCTCACATGCCGAAGGCTTAGGACTTTTTGCCTTAGTCCACCTCGAACAACAAATCCGCATCCAAACAATCGTTGCCCTCTCTCCCTATAGCAGTCGCCGTAGTAAATATCGCAGTTTTTCATCCGCTTTATACCCGGTCCATTCCATCGCATTTCCTGGATGGCGATGATGTCCGCTTTATAGAGGTCTAGGGCGTCCGCAAGTTGTTCGGCTGCACGTGGCCTGTTTAGGGACCTAACATTCCACGTACAAAGCCGAAGATCATTGTCCTTTTTTCGTTTTTTGCAAGGGTCGTCAACAACGTGGTTGTTTCGGAGTTTGTGTCTTTTTTGACGGTTACGGCTTACTAGGCCGTAGCCCAACCGACTAATACTATTTTTTGGCGCAGGAGGCTCGTCATTCGCCCTTCCCCGTCTGCGATTTCCATAGGAGATCTCCAGATGGCACCACGAGGAGGTGGGGATAGGACTTACTAACAGTGCCGCAAGATGTTCGACTGCGGTGGCTCTTCTCGCTTTTTAGCAGGCCAGCATCCGTCGGATAGATGCTACCCCTACGAGGCCTTTGTTAGTCCTTTGCCATCCTAGAAAGACCCTATAGTATAGCTTATATAGGGTTTTCCAATAGGGAATTGACAACTTTGAATTCAATTTGTGAACGCACCCTTTCACTAATTAGCGAACTCTCATTGTCAATTTATTCAGTAAACTTAACATTTTCATAGTGGTAAAGTACACGAACGAGCAATGTCTGCAAATTATAAAAATTTAATTTAGAAAAAAAAAAGTTGTCAAGCCCTTATTGGAAAACCCGATACATATAAAAGCTAAGGTTTAGTGGCTGCCAAATCGGATACGAGGTGTAACAGTTTTTACTATTACGAAAGAGGATCGTATAACAAAGGGCAATTGGATAATCTAACTACGTATGTACATATATCAGGAATTAAGTCTGTTACAACAATAAGCCCATGGCTGGCCTTAAATCCCCCATCAAGGAAATAATTTCGAAACTCGATATCTTCATACGCGATCGCTCAGCAACAAACTATCAGAAATCACTTAACGAAATTTGGTAAACCTACTTACGTCTTGTCGGGTTTACCCGTGAGCCCAAATGTGATCGTGCACAAAGCCTTGATATTCATAACAAATAAGGTTTCGACAATGAACTTATAACAGCAAGCTGTTGTACTACTCGCATGTCACAATTGACGACAGTATTGTTGTTGGCGGAACCCCCCCTTCATAGCAGTGATCATATCGGTCGGTGGCATGCGCAATAAATTCCAATTTAAATCAAGAAAGCAATCAATAAATTTCCATTCCATTTTTCGCAGCTGCACCAAACACTAACTAACAATCAAACAATGGAACTATCTAGGAGTCCAGCAGCTGCGAGCCGTGGTGAGCTTTTAACAATTTGTACAAACATCACGATCTTGCGTACTTAAGTTTGCCATGCACTTTAGAGTCTATCTGCGAATGTTGCACATCGACTGACTTACATATATGTAAATGTATCTGGATATGCATGCGAAATTGGGAGATGTTACGGGCGTACGTGTAATAGTGCGGTTGTGACAACAAACGCCAGTCATAAGCGCGTCAAGAGTGGTAGTAGCATGTACATATGTAAGTAGGTAGCGCAACATCATAGTGCAAACGTTTACGGTCTTGTTACCTCATAGATCGATCGCGTCGTCGGTCGAACGATGGAACTCATCTCTTTAGTAGGCGCTATTGTGCCCCAAATTGGTGGGCAATCGATAGTGTGGCATGGTTTGCGTTAAGATTCATATTGCATATAGGGAGCACCTACTTACGTGATGAATGAAAGAAAAACTTGGTGGCGGAAGATACGAGTATGTACATAAGTATGTAGTTGTCGATTGCAGACACCATCGCTCCGATCCGGTGTTAAAAACTTTTCGACTTGGCCTTGAATAGCTGATAATAAAATGTAAATATATTCATCGCCTTTGGCAGTGTCTGTGCGTTGCGTAAACGCAATTATCGTTGTTTTTTGGCTAACCGGTCGCACAAGGTGGGATAGATAATGTTGATGATGATGATGATGATGACAGCGAGATACTTCCATACACATTCAGGCGATATTGCAATGTGTAACAGTTCGATTCAGGCATTTTTTTACATTTACATTTCAAAAGCATTTTATTAATATTTTTCCAAATAACTTATTCTAGGTAAAACGCTTAAACCTATCTTAAATATCTCATCTATTTAACGTAGCATACTGGACCTAAACGGGCACTCTAAGCTATACAGTATATTTTTAATTTCGTCTTTCGACGTCAATTCTATTTGTTGTGGAATTCGTTTATTAGTTTATTAGCATTAAGGCTAAGAAAAATTAGTTAAAAAAAACTTAGTGAGTATAACCTTAAAACTAACTAAAGCTACACTACATAGTAATCCTAATCTAGCCTATCCTATTTTATCTGTATGTATATACATATGTACATATGTACATGCATAGACATGTATATATAAATATATATATACATACGTACATATACATAACTTACAGCTAACCTAACTAACCTAATTAACTTACTACTTACTTACTTACTTAGGTGGCGCTACAGTCCGTGGTGAACCTGGGCCTCAACCAACAAGCGTCTCCAGCCGGCACGGTCTTTGGCCAGCTGTTTCCAGTGCCGCACGCCCAGTTGTCTGAGGTCCCCTTCTACCTGCGTGCGCCACCGCTGAGGCGGCCGTCCTCTGCCGCGCCTTCCTTCCGGAGTGGATTCGAAGACTTTTCGGGTCGGGGCTGTATCTTCCATGCGCTCTACATGGCCTAGCCACCTTAGACGCTGTATCCGTAGACGTCATACCAGGCCGATGTCGCTGTACAACCCGTACAGTTCTTCGTTATATCCTCTCCTCCATACACCGTTTGAACAAACGGGACCGTAGATAGTGCGCAGAATTTCCTCTCGAAACGACCAAGGGCATCTTCAACCGCTTTTGTTAAGGTCCAAGCCTCTGCGCCGTAAAGGAGGACTGGGATGATGAAGGTCTTATATAGTGTCACCTTGGTTTTCCGAGAGAGGACTCTACTTCTCGATTGCCTCTTGAGCCCAAAGAAACAGCGGTTGGCAAGAGTGATTCTGCGTTTTATCTTAGCGCTGGTGTTGTTGTCCCTGGTCATCAATGAGCCAAGGTAGACGAATTCCTTGACCACTTTAAAGTTATATCCGCCCATGGTGACGTTCTGGCCAATACGTCGGTGTTGTCCGTCTCTTTTAGATGAAAGCAGATATTTGGATTTACCCTCATTAACCTTGAGACCCATCTTAGCTGCTTCTACCTCAATGCTCACGAAAGCCTCATTGACGTCTTGCTGTTTTCGTCCAATTACGTCAATATCGTCGGCGTACGCAAGCAATTGCTTAGACTTGAAATAAATCATACCTCCTGTGTTGGCCAGTGACTCTTGCACGATCTTTTGAAGCACGATGTTGAAAAAGTTGCATGACAGCGCGTCACCTTGCCTAAATCCTTTTTTAACATCAAAGGTCTCGGTTTGCTCATTACCGACCTTAATGGAGCAGCGAGAATTCTCCATTGTCATCCTGCACAGTCGGACGAGTTTGACAGGGATGTTAGAACTAGACATGGCTTTGTACAGCTCGTCTCTATATACGCTGTCATACGCGACCTTGAAATCGACGAAGAGGTGGTCAGTGTCGAGTTGGTATTCCTGGGTCGTCTCCAAGATCTGCCGTAGCGTAAATATTTGGTCTATTGTGGATTTACCTGGCCTGAAACCACACTGATAAGAGCCGATCAGGTTATCCACAAACGGTTTCAGGCGTTCACACAATACGGCAGAGAAGATCTTATTTGCGATGTTAAGGAGACTTATTCCCCTATAGTTGGCGCAGTTATAGGGGTCTCCTTTCTTATGGACCGGGCAAACGATGCTGAGATTCCATTCGTCGGGCATGCTTTCCTCCGACCATACCTTGCAGATGAGATGGTGCATGCACCTTACCAGCTCATCTCCAGCCGCCTTAAAAAGCTCAGCAGACAGGCCGTCTGCGCCAGCGGCTTTATTAGACTTAAGTCTTGATATCGCTATTTTGACTTCGTCTAGGTCGGGTGGACTGAATTCTGTTACTTCGTGGTCCATTGCGAATGGCTCGTTCTGCCTGACAGCGGTATCTTGTCTATCATCGCCGTTATACAGTCTGCAGAAGTGGTCTTTCCAAATCCTCAGCATCGACTGCGACTCTACTACCAGTTTTCCATTTTCATCCCTGCAGGCCGCCGCTCTGGCTTTGTAGCCATGGCATGTTCGTTTTACCTTATTGTAAAACTTACGGGCGTCATTCCTGCGGAAGCATCTCTCCATCTCCTCGATCTCACGCTTTCCGTGCTCTCTCTTCTTTCTTCTAAAAAGCGTGTGTTCTTCTCTTCTCTTCTGCTCATAGATTTCGCGAGCAGCTCTCGTCCGTCGTTGCAGCATGGCTTTATATGCCTCTTCTTGTGCTGCATGGGCTTGTTCACATTGTTCATCGAACCAGGGGTTTCTAGGTGGTGGCTGTTTGAAACCCAGCACCTCTGAGGCAGCATCTCTGACGGCGCTCTGGCAATGAGCCCATTCCTGCTCTATTATTTGTGCTGCTGTGGGCGGATTTTGAGAGAGCTTTGAGGAGACACGATCGGCAAAGATTCTGTCTGTCTCTTGCGATTGTAGCTTTCCAACGTCAAACTTACGTAGTCCTACTCGACTCCTAAGCATCCTCATTCGTGCCTTGGCTACAACAAGGTAGTGGTCCGAGTCGATGTTGGCCCCTCGGAAGGTTCGTACGTCGAGAATACAGGAGGAGTGTCTGGCGTCGATCGCAATATGATCAATCTGGTTGGTGGTCGATTGATCACAAGACCGCCAGGTACTATTTCGGGTGTTGAGATGGGGAATCGCGTGCTTGCTACAAGGAGGTTACGCCCCGCTAGGAAATCGATTAGCCTTAATCCGTTGTCGGATGTGGTGTTATGGAGGCTATGCTTTCCTATGATCGACTCAAATATGTCCTCCTTGCCCAGTTTTGCATTAAAATCTCCTAGGACTGTTTTTGTGTCGTACCTGGGACATTGGGCATATGTTCTGTCTAGGAGATCGTAGAATTCTTCTTTGAGTCGATCGTCCTTTTCTTCCGTTGAGGCGTGAGCGCATATTTAGCTAATGTTTCCAAATTTAGCTTTGATGCGGATTGTTATGAGGCGTTCGCTTACATCTCGGAAGCTTAAGACTACTTACTACTACCTAATCTATATTCAGCAATTGGCCTTTTATTTAATGTTTTTTATGACGCTAGGCCCAAAGGATTCAGCGACGGAGACTGTACAAGCCACCAGAAACGTTGCGTTTGTCGAGCAACGTCTGCTCGATCCCGATCTGACATTGCCATACTGAAACGGAGTAGCCCCGGCTCACGGAGTGCTACATCCCGTTCGTAAGATTAGCTCCTTTCCACAGACCTTCGGGCCACGTGGAAGATTAACGGAATTGCCGATGTGACCTGTATCAGTTCGCGGTTGTCGTAATGTAAGAACGCTTCTGGGGGAACAAAGCCGCTAAGACGGGCTCTCTCGTGATATAACTCATTTGGGTAATAAGCTCCAGATATCATGTTATTGGTCGAAGTCATCGCCCTTGCAACGTGACTTCGAATCATCGTGGTGTTCTGTGCAATGAGAGACAGGTCCTTAGACATTGTCTCTCAAACACTCGAATCCTTTCCATCAGGCTTGCACTCACATTGAACCAAACGGGACATCCATAGGCGATCATGGGCCTGATTAAAGCCATGCCACAGAGTAACTATGACGTCAATCGTTGGACCTGTTCTATACGCGACTAGGTCGTCTGCGTATGCTATCGAGTGACGAAGCGAAGCTATCAGACCACTGACGTAAATGTTGAAAAGGATCGGCGAGTTCACCGTGCCTTGTTGTAGACCATTTTTGATATCAAATGTTTGAAAAGTAGTCACGTTGGCAATTTTTACAACGAACTTTCTTCCCATTAACATATCATAGATCATATACAGCAGTGGTTTACTTATGCCTAGCTGGTTAAGCCTGTAGTAAAGTCCCTCTAACCATACGGTGTCGAAGGCTTTTTCCAAGTCAACCAGGCAGGCACCTGTGCATTGGTTCTTGCATCTGTTCCATTGGATATCCGACACGAGTTTCGACGCTGCATGAATAGTACCATGCCCCGCCCTGAAACCGAATTGGTTATCCGGAATGATGTCTTTGTCCTCAACCCATTTTGAAAGGGCTCTGTGAATCATCTTCTCGAATACCTTGCTGATGCTCGGAAGGAGACTTATCGACCGGAGATTTGCCGAGTTGGACGAATCTTTTCCTTTCTTGGGGATGGGCGGTGGTGCACGCTGTTTTCCAACGCACCGGATAATATGCATTATTCAGCGCGTTATAGCCATCGGTGGAAGGTGTCTAAGTACAATATTAGAGATTCCGTCGATGCCTGCGGATTTCTCCTTTTTTAGAGATTCGAAGATTGTTGAAGCTCTACCGTCGATACAAAAGGGGGGTTAGGCCCATCGTTGGCGACGACATTGTTTGCCATGAAATCGTCCCTGAACCTGGTGAAACCATTGTTCTCGGCTCGCCAATGTTCGATGTCATTTCGGAGATCGAAGTGGTGGAGCAGAGCCCTGTTCTCCAGGTCGTGGTTCGGGCGAATGTTCTCATTCACCTTATACACTTCCTGAATGACAGCCCCCACTGTTGCCACTTTCTCCTGTGGATCTTCGATCACAAAGAAGTCGTCATCCAGAACAGCATCTTCTGGATCTATGCTCACGGTTCGTACAATTCGTTCATTGTCTGGCGTCCTCAGAAGCTTCAAATTTTGTATGTCGTTTTGATTATTTCTCCGAAAAATTTGATTTATTTGCGGGAACATATTCGGGTTGTTGGACTTCTTTACACATGGGGCTAGTGCTACTCTTAGCAATGTGGCACTGCGACCTTTGCAGATCTATTGTGCCTGCTAGCCGATTAGCCGAGTAGCCTCTCAACCTCTATAATGAAGTTGAGAATGCTTCTCGTAGGAGCCAGGGTGATCCCCTCAGGAGTCACAACTTCACTGAGAAGGATGCGCTTCCTAAGATGGCAGAGTGCAGCACACTCACACAGTATGTGTTCTGCCGTCTCATCGTCCTCTAGACAGAGCCGACACTCAGTTTCAGACGAGAGACTAATTTTATTTAGATGGTATCTCAGACCGCAGTGTCCCGTTAGGTAGCTGACCAGTCTTCTGATATCCCCTCTGTTGAGCTTAAGTATGTCAACAGGGTGTTTGTTCAGGGGTCGTATAAGTTGTTTAGATTGACGGAGTCCCCGACCATTGTTCCAGAAGGACAGGTGTTGCGACTTTTCCCACTTGTCTAAGAGGTGATTTATCTTAGACCCGGGAATGCCGCAGAAAGGTTCCGGACCTATGTATTTGTCGCTGGAACCTTTTCTGGCAAGTTGGTCGGCAATTTCATTGCCCTTAATACCTTTATGTCCTGGCACCCACCAAAGTTTAACATTGTTTCTTTTCGCGAGCTCTTGCAGGGCGTCATGGCATTCCTTGACGGTTTTCGAGTTCGTGCTGTACGAACCCAGTGCTTTAAGCGCTGCTTGGCTATCAGAGAGTATGTTGATAGTTACTCCTCTGATGCCGGTCTCGAGATTTAGGTTGACGCATGTTAGGATGGCGTGCAGTTCAGCTTGGAAGACGCTGGGGCTTACTCCCAGGGCCTTCGAGATCTTACGTTTTGGTCCAAAGATGCCGGCGCCAACGCCAGAAACCATCTTGGAGCCATCCGTGTACCACCTAAGGCCTTTGACATTCAGCGGGGGATCACTGTCTTCCCATGCTGAGCGATTTGGGATCTGCACCTCAAATCTCTTGTCAAAGGTGAAGGTGTGTGGCAATGCGTCCGAGACCGTAGTAATCATATCCAGCTCGGGAAAGTGTTGCAATATGGACATGTGGCCTGCGGGTCTACATGGCATATTTGTTCCCGAGCAGAGGATTCTGATTGCACTGCGTAATGCCACCTTTTTGATAAAAAGGTGCAGTGGAACGAGTCCAATGAGTGCTTCTTGTGCTGCCGTAGGGCAGGACGGCATAGCGCCTGTGATGCCGAGACACGCTATTCTCTGAAGGCGTTGAAGCTTAATAATAGCAGTTTTTTGTTCAACTTTTGTCCACCGTACTGTGGACCCGTAGGTAACGATAGGCCTTACTATCGCGGTATATAACCAGTGGAGCACCTTAGGTTTAAGCCCCCAGGTTTTACCGTAGGTGCGTCGGCAGGCCCACATGGCCTTAGTCGCTTTCATGAGTTTATTTCTCATATTGGAGTTCCAGTTGAGTCTACGGTCTAGGTCAATACCTAGATATTTTACCTCCTCTGAAAATCCTATGTGTGTTCCATTTAGAAGGATTGAGCAGGGTTGTACCTTTCTCCTCCTTGTAAATGGGACGAACTTACAGAAATTCTGTATTTCTCTGTAATCAATTGCTGGAGGTTTTGAATCAAAGATTTCAGTGTCCTGATCTCTGGATCATGTCTATCAGCAAAACCGTCTGTACAAGAGATTGAGTCTTGACATTCAGGCATTATGAAACCCCAAGTGTACATAGGTATTCCGCACAAAAAATGGGACACCAAAGTGAAAAAAACCGAACCCGCAAAAAGCAAATGATCCTCGTGCACGCGATAACCGAAGGAAGAATAAATAGAACCGGCGAATGGAGGAAAGGAAGAGGAATACCAATTGACCATCGGTTTATACATAGTACGTTCTATCAACATTCATATTGTGGCCCGTGCCCGTGGCCCAAGAGCTAAGCTACGTAGAGAGTTAGTTCTCACTGTGTCCCGGGTGTTTGTGGCAGTGGTGCCTGCCTGCCTTGTCGTCTCTATCCGTTCGGCGTTGATTTCATTGAATTTTAATTCTCAGATAGAATTAATCGACAACGGGGTTCAAAATAACATTTTATAGAATTTTAAATGTCCCCATGTGCATATGTATGTACGTATCTATGTATGTTGGCAGGCATGGTGGTGGTAGGTAAGGTACCTTTTACTTGTTCCTCCCTGCCTTCTGCTTTGACGAGTTTTCGATGCATTAACATTTTGTTTACGATTTTCTTAGTACCGGTTGTTGGTTTCTGAATACAAATTTCTGTTAAAAGGAACACTCACTCTTGCTTCTTAACTATCCGGCTTGTCTGTCGTCGACTCGACGTATGCATATAACATACAAAATCCGAGATTCCAACAACACCACAAAAAAAAGCAGAAAAACAATCGGGGAAGGTTGTTGGCTAGAGTTTTGTTCTGGTCAGAGAAGAGCCTAACAACGTGCGACAGTCCATCACACGCACGCACACATCCGTCAGATATTCACTATGTGTATCTGTGTATGGATGCATGTATCTACATTTTAATATGAAATTAAACGTTTGGATAACAAAAGGTAAATATCATTATTCTTGATTCTACGAATGTTCTAGTGCTGTGTTGACGGGGGACTTATGCTTGGTGGGGTACCTACGGTGGAATGCCAAAACAACGCTTAGAATGAAAAACAACACACGAGAGCAATAAAAGCGAAAGTGTGTTCTCGTTGTCGTTGTCGTTGTCAATGTTGATGATGTCGTCATTGCGGCATTGTTTGCCTCCATCACACTGTCTACTCTTGCTATTGCTCTTGCTTTTGATGGTGTCGTGTAATTGTTGGTCTCGTACTGTGATTAGATAACTGACATTTTGGTGTTTCCTCTTTGGATGCGAGGAACAAGATGAATAACAATTTCACGTGGATTCGCTGCTTCTCATAACATCTATGACCATTTACATACAAACATACATATGTAGATGAACTACTTCAATGTTCTTCTGTTGTATGTCGCTTATTAAGGGAAGTTGGGTCAACAGCTTAGGATATGTTCTTGTTTTGTGTTTGGTGGATACTATGTAATCGTAGGTAATAGGGCTCAGGAAGTTTTGCGGCCTGGAAATTAACAACAGATAGTAGACACTAGACACAGTGATGTTTTGTTTCTTTTGAATTTTCACCACTTTTCTTGGAAACACTAATTGGGTTTTTGTAACGTAGTTCAAAAGAGTAGGTATCATCTTAGGCAGATTCTTGTATTTTGGACTAGTCCAGGAAATGCGCTGGATAGGATACGGTATGATTAGGAAGAAAAATTGCGACATTTATTACAGCTCTCACAAAAGGTTGCACTTACTGGGATGCGGATTTGTCGTGGGAAAGCGGTTAAGGTCGAAGGTCATCCACTTTAAACCTATAAGTGATCGCCTGGCTGTGATCCGCATCAGAGGCAGATTTTATAACAGCCTTATATGTGCACACGCCCCTACCGACGAGGCTGAAGACCCTATCAAGGAGGACTTCTATGACCTCCTGGACAACGCCTACGGAGCTTGTCCGGAGTATGATGTAAAAATCGTGCCCGGGGACTTCAACGCCAAAATCGGTAAGGAAAACACCCTTGGCGGAGTGATCGGAAAGCACAGCCTCCACGATACAATAACAGATAACGGCTTCCGACAGCTCGTAATGCGGTGATAAGTAGCACAAGATTCCCTCGCAAGCGAATCCACACAGCAACCTGGCGATCTCCGGACGGTCGAACGGCCAACCAAATCGACCATGTGCCCATTGACGCAAGGCACTCGTCAAACATCCTGGATGTGCGAACATTCAGAGGGGCAAATGTCGACTCTGACCACTTCCTCGTAGCAGCAAGATTCAGAGCTCGACTGTCCAATGTCAGAAAGCTGCACCAGCCCATCAGGAGGAGGTTCGACATTGGGCGCCTGAGCACACCGGAGGTTGCCAGAGTCTACAGGAAGCAGCTGAGCGAAAGACTCTACGGTATGCCTACGTCGAACACAAATGCAAATAATATGTGGCTGCATTGCCGCTCAGCCATTCAGGAAGTAGCCCAAACCACCCTAGGATACCTACCACCCCCGACAAGAAACCCGTGGTATGATGGCGAGTGTGAGCAGAAAAAGGCAGCAACCGACGAGGCGTACCAAAAGGTGCTGAGCCAGAAGAAGAGAAGAGAAAAAACTACTGCGACACAAGAAAATAATCTTCGCAACCTCCCAGCTCAAGGATATCGAGGAGTCTAGGGATAAACATAAAATACGAGCCTTTTACAAGAAAGCCAAAGGCCTTGCAGGAGGCTTCAAAAAGGATATCAAGGCTCTTCGAAACTGCGAGGGCAATCTTGTCACGGACCCGCAGGGAATAGTGGATGTATTTAAGCAGCACTGCCAGCAGCTGCTTAACGAGCATGACCAAGAGAGAGTGGTAGGGACCGAGGAAATCCCAACACCAGCCGCTGAAGAAGTCCTCTCATCCAGCATCGAAGAAGTCGGCACAGCTATTGAGAAGCTGAAGAACAACAAGGCCGCAGGCTCAGATGGCTTGCCATCAGAGCTCTTCAAGGCCGGCGGCGATGTTCTGGTAGGGAGCATGCACCAGATCATCTGCAGAATTTGGGAAGATGAAAGCATGCCCGACGACTGGAATACCAGCTCTATATGCCCCATCCACAAAAAAGGCGATCTTACCTCTTGCAAGAACTACAGAGGTATATCCCTGCTCAGTGTCGCATACAAGATCCTGTCCAGCGTATTGTGTGAACGTCTAAAACCATTTTGCACCGCACTAATCGGCAGCTACCAGTGCGGCTTCCGGCCCGGCAAATCGACTATAGACCAAATTTTCACACTTCGACAAATCCTGGAAAAGACCAACGAAATTCGAATCGATACACACCATCTTTCCATCGATTTCAAAGCCGCATACGAGAGCATTCATCGTGAAGAACTGTTTGGCGCGATGGCCGAATTCGGGATCCCGATAAAACTGATCCAGTTGTGTCGCGCCACGCTAAAAAACACGCGATGCACCGTGCAACTCGGTTCTAGGACCTCGGAACCATTCGAAACATGCACCGGATTTCGGCAAGGAGATGCTCTGTCATGTGACTTCGTCAACCTGGTGCTGGAGCAGATAGTGCGACGGGCAGGCGTCAACAGGGAAGGCACTATCTTTTACAAGTCCATCCAGCTGCTAGGATACGCGGATGATATCGACATCATCGCGTGTTCTCACCGTGGCATTGTGGAGGCATTCACGGCGATTGAAGAACAGGCGAAACGAGTTGGTCTTAAGGTCAATGAGGACAAGACGAAGTACATGCTGTCAAGCAAAAACCACTCCGTCGCTCACCACCTGGGACAAAATATAACAATTGACAGCTACAGTTTCGAGGTAGTTAAGGAGTTTGTCTACCTCGGGGCAGACGTATACTCCAAAAACAACAACACAGTGGAGATCTGGCATAGAATCGCCCTTGGCAACCGCTGCTACTTCGGTTTTTCCAAGCAACTTGGGTCAAAACTCCTCACTCGAAAGACCAAAGTCATGCTTTACAAAACGCTCATTCTGCCAGTCTTGCTGTACGGAGCCGAAAGCTGGACGATAAGCAGGACAGCGGAGCTGATTTTGGGTTCTTTCGAAAGAAAAATTCTGCGCCGGATATTTGGTCCTGTCTATGAGGAAGGTGAGTGGAGAAGAAGACACAACCGCGAACTCTACGAGCTGTACCAAGATGTGGATGAAGTCCGGAAGGCAAGGATCCGTCGACTACACTGGCTCGGCCACATCGAGCGCATGGTCATCAACACTGCAGCTAAGAGGGTCTTCGACTCCGAGCCTCCTGGTTCGAGAAGAAGAGGATGACCGAATCGCCGGTATAAAGACCAAGTATTCGCGCATGCAAGACAACTTGGTCTTGATAACTGGAAGCCCGGGACCGTCAAGGATGGAAGGCAGCTATAGCTCAGGCTCAGATCCTCCATGGATCGCTGGCCTGATAAGTAAGTCATGATGAGGAAGAATCTCCATCACGATTGCCCTGCCCGAGCCTCCTCAGGAAGACGATTTCTTTGATATACTGACGGCTCTATCCGAAACAGAGATCGACAAACTATCGAATTTTATTCGAAACTCAAACGGATTCGGTGGCCAAGCTGACAATGGACCGATCTTGGTGTAAGCCACCTAACCTAACCTAACAAAAGCGCAAAAGCTAAACGTTATATGGAAAAAAATAAAAACAAAACACACAATTGTACGAAATGTATTTCTTTTCCTTTTATTTTTTACAAAATTCAACATTCCAGAGTGAAAAATAAATTCAGCTTCTAGGTTAGGGCCGAAATTCAATACGATTTGTAGGTTATTTTGAAAAAAATCCATTATCATACGGTTAACGCAAAACTTTAGCATGAGTAGGAAAGAAAAAGCTAAAAATACAATACGCAATTCGAGTATTCATTACTAAAGTAACCTTTATCGTTCGTATGGCTTATCGGGGGCAGCCTAAGTGCTTGTAAACAAGTTTTCATTTAAAGATTATTTCGTTTCTACCGCGATATTGTTCGACGATTGTATACTGATAATATTAAAAAAGAACTGTCCAATCGCTTGAGGAGATCGATAGATTCATGAATAGTTGCCCAAATAAATGAAAACTGGGTTAGAACGTCTCGCTTTTGTAGCGCATCATAGCAATTTTACAAAATGTCTGTTAATCCTAGGGTGTTCGCGGCAGCAAAAGTCCGGAAATTGTTCATTTTTGGCGGGCTAATGGCCAGTGAAAAACGCTAATTTCTGACTTAAATATCTTAATAAGTTGAAACTGACTTACTAGTACTAAAAGACGTGTAATGACAGCCTTGGGTGAAAAAGATTACACCAGAATATCGGCTCTTCCGTTTCGCCCTGACATTGGATCCTTAACTTTTTTACGAGCCAAAATTGATTGTTTGTCCTTCTGGAACTGACGACATCCCCTATAGTTTGCGGGGTGACCTTGTTTCCCGCAGAGTGCACAACAAAGCTTATCTCTGGCTATTAGTTTCTCGTGAGCAGTCAGGTCGCATTCATCGCTTTTATGATTCTTTGAGCATTTCACACACCTGGGCTCCATCTCACAATTTGTAGCAGCGTGCCCGATCCGTTGACAACGGGTGCATTGTAACACATTTCCGTTCCTCCTCAACTTGGTCCACCTGACAACCATGCAGTTTACAAGATCAATTTTTTTCAAACAATGCAACTTACTGTTGTGCGACAGTTGGACAATGAACATGTGTAGTTCCTGATCCTTTTGTTTAGACCTCGCTGTAGTGAATGGTTTCACGCCTATGAATTGAAGGTCGCTGTTGTTCAACTTTTTCAGTTCTGACAAAACTTCGCTTGACTCAAAGGAGGCATCAACGCCTTTTAGAAGCACTGTCTTGGGTCTCTCGTTCTTCGGCGTAAATGAGAAGAATTTTGCATTATGTAACCGTAGCATGGCCTTCATCATGCTATGATGGGCAAGTGTCTTGCAATGGATCGCAAAGCGTTTAACTCCTAAGATCGTAATGGAAAACTCGGTGCCCAAGACTGATTTACATAGGGTTAAGGCTTCTTGCTCGTCAAATTGGTAGACGTTAATTGGTGGTACCCTTACAGTCGTAGACAGCTGTTGTTGTTCTTGTTGTTGTTTTTGCTTTTTCGATTTTTTTCGCCGCTTCTTTCGTTTTTGCAGGTGTTGCTGCTGCGACTGTTCTTGTTTTTCCTGCTGACATTCTGGCTGTTGTTGTTGTTGCTTTTTCTCTTGTTGTTTTTTGAGTTGTTCCTGCTGTTTTAGCTGTTGTTGCAACTGTAATTGTTCTTGATGCTTCTTCAGTTGTTGTTGCTGCTGCTGATGGATCTGTTGTTGTTGTTGCCGCCTCTGTAGCCGTTGCCTCCTCTGCTGCAGCACTTCTTCCTCACTTAACTGCCTGTGGGCCATTTGCTTAGCCTTGATTATCTCTATCAATTCATTTACCACACGCATCCGCTCCCGCTCCGCCTCAAACGAGTTTGCTGGAGCAAGAGAACCACTATTTCCCGCGTACACATTTTCGTCATTCACCGGGGTAGTTCGTTGTTGTTGGTTTCCTGCTACTTTTCCGACCGCCGAAGCTTTTTTCTTCGAACGCCTCGACTTTGATTTCTTTTGAGCGTTATTTGTTGTCATTGGCACTCCCGATGCATTAGCTTTCATACCATCCGGTGCGGCTACTACATTACGTACGGTTCTCCTGTCATCTGCCATACCGGCTTCTCTGTTACTTTCGGTGTTCACGTGGTCTATTAACTGAAATGTTTTCAAGCCGATTAGGACACGACGTGGCACATTTACACACAATAATCGAGCATTTAACCACAACACCAAACTAGAAATTCCGTTCTCGTTGGATAAATTGCCTTTTATCGTTCAATTCCCATATATTTCGATCAAAAACACGTTCATACACTTCTACGGATTATGTGTGACTGACGCTGTGAGGAGATTGAACCGAGATGGAGAACAATTAAGGGCCCCGTGCGCACTTTTCGCAAAAATGTCTTCAAAGGATTTTGCATAATGTGCTTGAATTTGCCATGGCTGGATCTGAGTGCCCTTGGAACGTATGCTGCTGTGTTGAATATTTTTAATATTTGCAAATGGAAATTGGACGTGGAACATACTCAGTATGTTCGGGAATATGCTAGGAAAATACCAGGCTTGGGATTGGTGACCATTAAATACGTATATATAGCTTTAATTGTGCTGATTGATTTGTTGTTTGTTTTTTGGTTTTCTCTTGTACGCGTTGACGACGATGTGTGATGTTGAAAAGAATACGACGAGGGACACACTGCCACTATGTCTATTACATATGTATGTACATAAGACATGTACATGGGTTTACTGATGCGCATTTAAGCGACAATATTCTTAACATATTTGACTGTTTGTCGGTTTATTCCTTTAACATAAAACACTGAAGGTCTGGGGGCTATGAACTTGTAAAGGCGCTGTGAGGGCCGACAACGCGTGGTCATAGCAGTGTGAGACTTGCTTACTTACTTATTAGGCCGGCGATCCATGGAGGATCTGAGTCTGAGCTATAGCTGCCTTCCATCCTTGACGGTTCCAGGCACGCTGCTTCCAGTTATCAAGACCAAGTTGTCTTGCATCCGCGAATACTTGCCCTTTATGCCGGAATCAGTCTTCCTCTTCTTCACGAACCAGGAGGCTGGGAGTCAAAGACTCTCTTAGCTGGAGCGTTCATGTCCATGCGCTCGATGTAGCCGAGCCAGTGTACTCGACGGATTTTTGTACAGCTCGTTGAGTTCGCGGTTCTGTCTTCTCCTCCATTCACCATTCACCAAGACCAAATATCCGGCGCAGAACTTTTCCTTCGAAAGAACCCAAAATCAGCTCCGCCGTCCTTCTTATCGTCCAGCTTTCTGCTCCATGCAGCAAGACTGGCAGTATAAGCGTTTTGTAAAGCATGACTCTGGCTCTTCGAGTGAGGAGCCTTGACCCAAGCTGTCTGGACCAACCGAAGTAGCAACGGTTGCCAAGGGCGATTCTATGCCGGATCTACACTGTGGTGTCGTTTGTGGAGTTTACCCCCGAGGTAGACAAACTCCTTAGGGGCGAGGAAATGAGCAAACAGAGCAAAGAAGTAGATCGCGTTTAGCATGACAAACGCCAGCTTCGATCTCTGTCTCTGCTCAATCCAAGTTGACACACAGCCTCCGCGTGGCCCCCCTGGATAGCTACCCTGGCACCCGCCAGATAGTGAACCAATGTCTTTACTACCCAACCCCTAATTCCTGGGGAAAGAGGAACCTGGCCCTCCAGGTTGGGGGTTGCGTTTAGGGGTAACATCCCTATCACGTAAAAACCCACTTGCTCAGAAGCAGCCATAAGCCTCGGATAGGGACGGATACAAAGCTGACGACCTCTGCAAACGACTAACGGACTTAAGAGTCTGCACCTGGAATGTGGGGTCCCTTAAGCAACCCCTTAACTGCTATAAAGCAGATATAACCGCACTCCAAGAAGTGCGATGGGATGGACCAGACAAAAAACGGATGAAAAACTGCGACATCTACTACGGGAACTGGTACAAGGAGAACAAACCGCGCCTATTCGGGTGCGGATTCGTTATTCGAGGAAGACTCCTACAAAAAGTCGTAAGCTTCCGGGATGTAAGCGAAGGCCTCATGATTCATTTGAATCAAGGCCATATTTGGAAACTTTAGCTTGATATGCGCTCATGCCCCAACGGAAGAAAAGGACGAACGACTCAAAGAAGAATTCTACGATCTCCTAGACAGAACATATGCCCAATGTCCCAGCTACGACACAAAAATAGTCCTAGGAGATTTTAATGCAAAACTGGGCAAGGAGCACATATTTGAGTCGTTCATAGGAAACCATAGCCTCCATAACACCACATCCGACAACGGACTTACCTAACCTCCTTGTAGCAAGCACGCAATTCCCCCATCTCAACATCCACAAGGATACCTGGCGGTCTTTTGATCAATCGACCACCAATCAGATTGATCACAATGCGATCGACGTCAGACGCTCCTCCTGTATTCTCGACGTACGAACCTGCTGAGGGGCCAACATCGACTCGGACCACTACCTTGTTGTAGCCAAGGTACGAATGAGGATATCAAGAATGCTAAGGAGTCGAGTAGGACTACGTAAGTTTGACGTCGGAAAGCTACAATCGCATGAGACAGCCAGAATCTTTGCCGATCGTGTCTCCTCCAAGCTCTCTCAAAATCCGCCCACAGCAGCACAAACAATAAAGCAGGAATGTGCGCACTGCCAGAGCGCCGTCAGAGACGCTGCCTCAGAGGTGCTGGGTTTGAAACCGCCACCACCTAGAAACCCCTGGTTCGATAAACAATGTGAACAAGCCCATGCAGCACAACAAGAGGTATATAAAGCCATGCTGCAACGACGGACGAGAGCTGCTTGCGAAATCTATGAGCAGAAGAGAAGAGAGGAACACACGCTTTCCAGAAGAAAGAAGAGAGAGCACGGGAAGCGTGAGATCGAGGAGATGGAGAGATGCTTCCGCAGGAATGACGCCCGTAAGTCTTACAATAAGGTTAAACGAACATGCCATGGCTACAAAGCCAGAACGGCGGCCTGCAGGGATGAAAATGGAGAACTGGTAGTAGAGTCGCAGTCGATGCTGAGGATTTGGAAAGACCACTTCTGCAGACTGTTTAACGGCGATGATTGACAAGATACCGCTGTCAGGCAGAACGAGCCATTCGTAATGGACGACAATGAAACAGAATTCAGTCCACCCGACCTAGACGAAGTCAAAATAGCAATATCAAGACTTAAGTCTAATAAGGCCGTGGGCGCAGATGGCCTGCCTGCTGAGCTTCTTAAGGCGGCTGGAGATGAGCTGGTAAGGTGCATGCACCATCTCATCTGCAAGGTATGGTCGGAGGAAAGAATGCCCGACGAATGGAATCTCAGCATCGTTCGCCCGGTCCATAAGAAAGAAAACCCCTATAACTGCGCCAACTATAGGGGAATAAGACTCCTTAACATCGCATATAAGATCTTCTCTGCCGTATTGTGTGAACGCCTGAAACCGTTTGTGGATAACCTGATAGGCTCTTATCAGTGTGGTTTCAGGCCAGGTAAATCCACAATAGACCAAATATTTACGCTACGGCAGATCTTAGAGAAGACCCAGGAATACCAAATCGACACTCACCACCTCTTCGTCGATTTCAAGGCCGCGTATGACAGCGTATATAGAGACGAGCTGTACAAAGCCATGTCTAGTTTTAACATCCCTGTCAAACTCGTCCGACTGTGCAGGATGACAATGGAGAATTCTCGTTGCTCCATTAAGGTCGGTAATGAGCATACCGAGACCTTTGATGTTAAAAAAGGATTTAGGCAGGGCGACGCGCTCTCTTGCAACTTTTTCAACATCGTGCTTGAAAATACCGTGCAATAGTCGCTGGCCAACACAAGAGGTACGATTTATTTCAAGTCTACGCAATTGCTTGCGTACGCCGACGATATAGACGTAATTGGACGAAAACAGCAAGACGTCAATGAGGCTTTCGTGAGCATTGAGGTAGAAGCAGCTAAGATGGGTCTCAAGGTTAATGAGGGTAAAACCAAATATCTGCTTTCATCTAAAAGAGACGGACAACACCGACGTATTGGCCAGAACGTCACCATGGGCGGATATAACTTTGAAGTGAGATAAAACGCAGAATCACTCTTGCCAACCGCTGTTCCTTTGGGCTCAAGAGGCAATTGGGAAGTAGAGCCCTCTCTCGGAAAGCCAAGGTGACACTATATAAGACCTTAATCATCCCAGTCCTCCTTTACGGCGCAGAGGCTTGGACCTTAACAAAAGTGGATGAACATGCCCTTGGTCGTTTCGAGAGGAAAATTCTGCGCACTATCTACGGTCCCGTTTGTTCAAATGGTGTATGGAGGAGAGGACATAACGAAGAACTGTACGGATTGTACAGCGACATCGGCCTGGTACGACGTCTATGGATACAGCGTCTAAGCTCCGACCCGAAGAGTCTTCAAATCCACCCCGGAAGGAAGGGGCGGCAGAGGACGGTCGCATCAACGCTGGCGTACGCAGGTGGAAGGGAACAGCTGGCCAAAGACCGTGTCAGCAGGAGACGCTTCTTGGTTGAGGCCCGCTTTCTCCACGAACTGTAGTAAGTAAGTAAGTAAGACAAACTCCTTAACCACCTCGAAATTGTAGCTGTCAATCGTTATATTTTGTCCAAGGTGGTAAGCGAAGGATCGGCGTTTGCTTGACAGCATGTCTTTTGTTGTATCCTTGTTGACTTTAAGACCAACTCGTTTCGCCTGCTCTTCAATCGCCGTAAAAGCTTCTACAACGTGGCGCGACACAGCCGGATCAGTTTTCCAGAGATCCCGAATTCGACCGTCGCATCAAACAACTCTTTGCGGTCAATGCTGTCGTATGCGGCTTTAAAGTCGATATAGGGATGTTGTGTATCGATTTGAAACTTGCTGGTCTTCTCCGGGATCTGTCGCAGCGTGAGGATTTGGTCTATAGTCGATTTCCCGGGCCGGAAGCGGTGCGGTGCAAAAGGGTTTTAGACATTCACACAGTACGCTCGACAGGATCCTGTATGCGACATTGAGCAGGAATATACCTCTATAGTTCTTGCAAGAGGTAGGATCGCCTTTTTTGTGGATGGGGCATGTAGAGCTGGTATTCCAGTCGTCGGGCATGCTTTCATCCTCCCAAATTCTACAGATGATCTGGTGCATGCTCCCTACCAGAACATTGGCGCCAGCCTTGAAGTGCTCTGGTGGCAAGCCATCTGAGTCTGCGGCCTTGTTTTTCTTCAGCTTTTAAATAGTTGTGCCAACTACTTCGATGCTGGGTGGGAGGACTACTTCAGCGGCTGGAGTTGGGATTTCCTCGGTCCCTACCACTCTCTCTTGGTCATGCTCGTTAAGCAGCCGCTGGAAGTGCTGCTTAAATACATCCACTATTCCCTGCGGGTCGGTGACAAGATTACCCTCGCAGTTTCGAAGAGCCTGGGTGTCCTTTTTGAAGCCTCCTGCAAGGCCTTTGGCTTTCTTGTAAAAGGCTCTTGTTTTATGTTTCTAGTCTCCTCGATATCCTTGAC
Source organism: Eumerus sabulonum (assembly GCA_951905685.1). Lineage (NCBI taxonomy): Eukaryota > Metazoa > Arthropoda > Insecta > Diptera > Syrphidae > Eumerus > Eumerus sabulonum. The sequence continues at coordinate 72,112,718 of OX645062.1, forward strand.
CTGGGAGGCTGCAAAGATTATTTTCTTTTGTCGCAGTAGTTTTTTCTCCTCCCTTCTTCTGGCTCGGTACTCCACTCGCGCTGCCTTGGTTTTTCACTGCAGCACCTTTCGGTACGCATCGTAGGTTGCTGCCTTTTTCTGTTCACATTCGCCATCATACCACGGGTAACCTAAGGCGTTCTCGGCTACTTCATGAATGGCTGTGCGGCAACGCAGCCACATATGTATATACTGTTGACATTTGTGCTCGACGTAGGCATACCGGAGAGCCTTTCGCTTAGTTGCTTCCTGTAGACTCTGGTAATCTCCGGTGTGCTCAGGCGTCCAATGTCGAACCTCCTCATGATGGGCTGGTGCAGCTTTCTGACATTGGACAGTCGAGCTCTGAATCTTGCCGCTACGAGGAAATGGTCAGAGTCGACGTTTGTCCTCCTGAATGTTCACACTCCAGAATGTTTAACGAATGTCTTGTGTCAATGAGCACATGGTAGATTTGGCTGGCGGTTCGACTATCCGGAGACCGCCAGGTTTCTGTATGGATTCGCTTGCGGGGAAACCTTGTGCTACTTATCACCGCATCCCCTCGCAGTCCCCTCCTCCTATCTAGGACAACCACCCTGGAGAGTAGTGAACGAACATCTACGATCCAAACCACTGCACTCGGTTCAGGTTGTGTGATAGACCTTCACATTTTCTTGACATGCGCCTTCCACTTGAATTTAGGGTCAAGAGTCATGCGTAGGTATTTTGCCTAGTTTACGAGTTCACTAGGCAAATAGTGGTTAGGCAGGTATGCCCTTGAGTCCATCTCAGATTCGTTTCATCCATGGCTTGATTCGTTAGCTCTAGTTGAATGGCTGCTAGTGGTGTACCAGCGTATGCCATGTTAGTTTGTTGCGTCGTTCGTTGTTTGGCGAGCATGCCAGCTCTCTCATTTCCTGAAATGTTGCTGTGTCCTGGTACCCATGGGAGGTGAATGTTAAACAGTTTAGCCGTTTCGTTAAAAGATGTCACCTTCTACATTAGCCAAGACAGGACTTCCTTTATTTCTAGCCGATCCACCTGCAAGACGCTGCAATGGTCTGGTAGTTTTAAGGCCTGCCTGAAAAGGTCCACGCAGCCCCTGCAGGGTCGCGATTGTCGGGACTATCTTTTCCTCTCTGGGCATGTTATTTTCAACTTTTCCTCAAAGGCCACGGTCTCCTGTCGTTCAGGATAGAAGCGTGGTCGGCAATATGGCCTTTAATCTCGCAGTGGTATATGTGGCTAGCTGCTGAGTTTAGGTGAGGTAACATGGTGATCGCCGCCGTTGGAGTATACCTTAGGTCCTCGGTGATGCACATGCCTGCTCAAAATCATCTTTGCCGCCTCCTGTTCTGGAGTACGTTAATTCTACCATTGGACACATTTAATTCCGTTCTCGTACAGTTGCAAGGATACTTAAAGAACTTGACATACATATGTACACAAATCCGCTGGTCCAGATGGTATTGCATCAAGCATTTCTCCAGCCTCTACCCAAAACAGGCGAATCTTCTTCTCCCTCCAACAACCGACCCATTGCACTAACGTCCCTTCTTTCCAAGGTCATTGAAACGCTGATTAATCGTCAGCTAATGAAATATGTATCTCGAGTCGCAGAAACTCCTCAACGACCGACAGTATGGTGTTCGTAGCAACAGATCCATGGGTGATTTGATAGCATATCTCACCGAAAGGTGGAACCGTTCGCTTCGCCAGGCGGGTGCGAGCAAGATAGTTGCACTTGGTATTTCAAAAGCATTTGGCAGAGTTTGGCATGAAGCTCTTTTGCCGAAAAATCGTGCATTCGGGATCGATGACTCCCTTCTTCTATGGACTAGAAGCTACCTTTCGAATCGTTCAATTCAAGTTGTCTTGGACGGATTCAAGTCTGATACTCATTTTCTAAAAACTGATGTTCCCCAGGGCTCCGTTTGTCTCCGACACTCTTTCTATTTTTTTTAAGTGAACTCTTGTCTGTTACTTCTAATCCATCTCACTCCTTCGCTGACGACAGTACCTTCAGCTTCTCATGTTCGTACACTTCTTTACGACTCTGCACTTCGGCTGTAGATAGTGAGCGGCAGCGTAGATATGAGCCCATTCAATTCCGATATCGGCAGCATATTCCAATGGGGTAAAGTCAATAGAATGGAATTTAATGCTTCCAAAACCCAATGCTGTCTTCGGTCGCTGAAGTGTAACATCCAATGCTATTATCGATGAAACCGACAAGCTTTCTATACTGGGTATGTGCATCAGTGACAACCCCTGTTGGAACGCCAAGAATGCCGCGAAATGCCTAGGTATCCTATACAGATGCAAGATTTTTTCGGTTTGGCTACAATTTCTAAGGCGCTCATTCGTCCTAAGTTGGAGTTCAACGCTCGTGTCTGGTCTTAGCCTTGAGTACGGGTTTAACTATACAAAAACAAAAAACAAAAACGCTAACGTGGACTTTGAGATTGAGTCAGTTGTTTAAGACAAATGGAACGCGTCATACCTAAGTGAGTAGGGCATTGACTTTGACTCTCGATCTCTCGATGACGCAGGTTGGATGCTGATCGTCATACGCGCTGTCTTTCTGGAAAGCGACTCGTTGCTTCCTTGAAGAAATGTAGTAACTCGTTAAGTAAGCAGACCAATTGAACATTCTCCATGCCTCCATATACAATAGGAAATACTTTCAAGGCGATCGAGATTTTTACTTTATTCATATGTGACTACGAGTCGTTATGACACAGAACTTTGCGGAGCAGTGAATTGAAAACCATTTGATGTACAACATTTTCCCTTTTTCATTGGTGGTGGTCATAGATACTTACTTACTTACTTACTTATCAGGCCAGCGATCCATGGAGGATCTGAGCCTGAGCTATAGCTGCCTTCCATCCTTGACGGTCCCGGGCATGACCAAGATGTCTTACATCCGCGATTACTTGGTCTTTATACCGGAGGTTCGGTCTTCCTCTTCTTCTCGAACCAGGAGGCTCGGAGTCGAAGACCCTCTTAGCTGGAGCGTTGATGTCCATGCGCTCGATGTGGCCGAGCCAATGTAGTCGACAGATCCTTGCCTTCCGGACTACATCCACATCTTGGTACAGCTCGTAGAGTTCGCGGTTGTGTCCTCTTCTCCATTCACCTTCCTCTCAGACAGGACCAGATATCCGGCGCAGAATTTCTCTGCAACTCCACTGTCCTGCTTATCGTCCAGCTTTCGGCTCCGTACAGCAAGACTGGCAGAATGAGCGTTTTGTAAAGCATGACTTTGGTCTTTCAAGTGAGGAGTTTTGACCCCAGTTGTTTGGACAAGCCGAAGTAGCAGCGGTTGCCAAGGGCGATTCTATGCCGGATCTCCACTGTGGTGTCATTCGTGGAATTTACGGTCCTAGAACCAAACAGTTCTTCACGATGAATGCTGTCGTATGCGGCTTTGAAATCGATGAAAGGATGGTGTGTATCGATTCGAAACTCGTTGGTCTTTTCCAGGATTTGTCGAAGTGTGAAAATTTGGTCTGTAGTTGATTTGTCGGACCGGAAGCCGTACTGGTAGCTGCCGATTAGTGCGGTGCAAAATGGTTTTAGACGTTCACACAATACGCTGGACAGGATCTTGTATGCGACACTGAGCAGGGATATACCTCTATAGTTCTTGCAAGAGGTAGGATCGACTTTTTTGTGGATGGGGCATATAGAGCTGGTATTCCAGTAGTCGGGCATGCTTTCATCTTCCCAAATTCTGCAGATGATCTGGTGCATGCTCCCAACCAGAACATCGCCGCCAGCCTTGAAGAGCTCTGGTGGCAAGCCATCTGAGCCTGCGGCCTTGTTTTTCTTCAGCTTCAGCTGTGCCGACTACTTCGATGCTGGGCGGGAGGACTACTTCAGCGGCTGGAGTTGGGATTTCCTCGGTCCCTACCACTCTCTCTTGGTCATGCTCGTTAAGCAGCTGCTGGAAGTGCTGCTTAAATACATCCACTATTCCCTGCGGGTCGGTGACAAGATTACCCTCGCAGTTTCGAAGAGCCTGGGTGTCCTTTTTGAAGCCTCCTGCAAGGCCTTTGGCTTCCTTGTAAATGGCTCGTGTTTTATGTTTATCCCTAGACTCCTCGATATCCTTGAGCTGGGAGGTTGCGAAGATTATTTTCTTGTGTCGCAGTAGTTTTTTCTCTTCTCTTCTTCTGGCTCAGCACCTTTTGGTACGCCTCGTCGGTTGCTGCCTTTTTCTGCTCACACTCGCCATCATACCACGGGTTTCTTGTCGGGGGTGGTAGGTATCCTAGGGTGGTTTGGGCTACTTCCTGAATGGCTGAGCGGCAATGCAGCCACATATTATTTGCATTTGTGTTCGACGTAGGCATACCGTAGAGTCTTTCGCTCAGCTGCTTCCTGTAGACTCTGGCAACCTCCGGTGTGCTCAGGCGCCCAATGTCGAACCTCCTCCTGATGGGCTGGTGCAGCTTTCTGACATTGGACAGTCGAGCTCTGAATCTTGCTGCTACGAGGAAGTGGTCAGAGTCGACATTTGCCCCTCTGAATGTTCGCACATCCAGGATGTTTGACGTGTGCCTTGCGTCAATGAGCACATGGTCGATTTGGTTGGCGGTTCGACCGTCCGGAGATCGCCAGATTGCTGCGTGGATTCGCTTGCGGGGGAATCTTGTGCTATTTATCACCGCATTACGAGCTGTCGCAAAGTCAGCGAGTCGGAAGCCGTTATCTGTTGTTGTATCGTGGAGGCTGTGTTTTCCGATCACTCCGCCAAGGGTGTTGTCCTTACCGATCTTGGCGCTGAAGTCCCCGAGCACGATTTTTACATCGTACATCCGGACAAGCTCCGTAGGCGTTGTCCAGGAGGTCATAGAAGTCTTCCTTGATAGGGTCTTCAGCCTCGTCGGTTAGGGGCATCTGCACATATAAGGCTGATGTTATAAAATCTGCCTCTGATGCGGATCACAGCCAGGCGATCAGTTATAGGTTTAAAGTCGATGACCTTCGACCTTAACCGCTTACCCACGACAAAACCGCATCCCGGTAAGTGCAACCTTTTGTGACAGCTGTAATAAATGTCGCAATCATACCGTTTCCTATCCAGCGTATTTCCTGGACCGTAGTAATATCCGCCTGCGTGAGGATTCCCTCTAGTTTATGAGCAGCTCCGGGAGTGTACAGGGTCTTGACATTCCTGGAGCATACTCGCAAATCGTGTTCCTTGTTCGTGCGTTGTCGTCGTCGAGTATCCGTCCGTGTATCCGAGGCATCTCGCTCATTCACAACTTTTAGATTTTTTACGTGGGCGGATTGTTGGCCCGCCGCACAACCGCCATTATGGTCCGGGTTTTGTCGCTGCATACGTTTGTTCACCTCCCAACGGTTGGTGAAGAGGCTATCCAGAGGGCGCCGCGAGGAGGCCTTCTGTCGGCCCTATGTCATCTTGACCCGGGCATTTAAACAGGGATCGTTGCTGGCATCTCGCCAAGTTGAGAGCAATCAACAACTTTACCCTGTATGTCCGAGCCCATGCCCTCTGTCATCGTCACTTAGGCTAGTATTATCTTGATGCGGAAGAAATCGCTGCTAGCTCACTCAAAAGCATACTAAGTCTTATCACGAACTCAGGATTTTTGAGTGAACTGAAAGTGGGGGAAATCACAATAGGCCCACTCGTGGCCGCAGTGATCAGGCGACTTTGTCCCACCTCCGTACCCTCTCTAACTCTAACTCTAGACGTTCTTTTTCTAGCTACGTCCATGATGACCTAGATCAATTACTGGATACCTGTCATGTGGTGTGACTTTTTCTTTCGTACTTCCACTCATAACCGATAACAGAAAAGTAGTCGCATCTTATCGCGAAAATGTTGAAATCTTTTTAGTGCTTAGATACATATGCACATACATCTAATCGCGACTGAGTATCTGCAAACAACGGTTTACGTACATACATCCCCCCTTTATGTACATACAAACAGGGTGGGCCAAATAGAAGTTTGCCTTTAAAAATGCAATAAAATGAACGAAGCGTTCCTATTAATTATGAAATACAACGCCGTTCAAGTGGCTAGCAGGGATAAAGAATTAGATACCAATCCATTGGCTTTGACAGGCACTTTGACAGATTGCACCTACAAAAGCGTTGCGGTTTGACGGCGTCTTGACTATGTCATTCTGCCTTGTTGCGACCATTTTGCCACGTCTTGAGTCTATACATCGCCGTCTTGAGACTATCATTGTGTTAGTCAAAGGCGTCGTTTTTGAACGGAGAATAACACGTATAGTATCGGTGTGTATTGCAAAAGCAACAACCAACCCCTGCGGTGATCAACGGGCAGACGTACGAAAGACTGGTGTCTCATTGTTGGCTAGCCTCGACTGACTTCGCAGTAACGCATTCTGTCACCCCAATTCTCCAAGACCTAGTTGATGGTTTCGGGCTGTAGCTCACGGATTGGTTGCGTCGTATTGGCCTTAAGTGCTTGAATCGTTTCCGGATTGTTGGCATAACATCGATCGTTCACGGTTCCCCACAAAAAAAGGACCAAAGGTGTCAAATCGTAGCTTCGAGGCGGCCAATTGATATCGCCAAGACGGCTGATAACACAATTTGGGAATTTGGTGCGCAAAATATCGATTGTGGTATGGGCTGCGTGGCATGGCGCGCCATCCTGCATGAACCAGGGGTCGTCGAAATCTATGTCTACAATTTCAGTAAAAAAAAAAGTCGGTTAACATGGCTCTGTAACGCCCACCGTTGACTGAAACGTTGTTCCCAGCCTTCATTTTCAAAGAAAAATGGTCCAATGATGTAACCACTTCACAATCCGCACCAACCTGTCACTCGCTGTGGATGCATTGGGTTCTCGACAATAACATGCGATTTTTTCGAGCCCCAGATGCGTTAGTTGGTTGGCAAAGGACTTACAAAGGCCTCGTAGGGGTAGCATCTATCCGACGGATGTTGGCCTTTTAAAAAGCGAGAAGAGCCACCACAGTCGAACATCTTGCGGCACTGTTAGTAAGTCCCATCCCCACCTCCTATGGAAATTGCAGACGGGGGAGGGCGAATGGCGAGCCTCCAGGATTAGTCGGTTTAGCTCTAGCCTAGTAAGCCGTAACAGTAAGAAAACAAAAAAAATGACTCCGGCAAAGATAAGTTCTACGATCTCCTAGACAGATCGTATGCCCAATGTCCCAGCTATGACATCAAAATTGTACTAGGAAACTTCAATGCTAAGCTGGGAAAGGAAAGCATCTTTGAACAAGTCATCCTTCTAGCCAGTACGCGCTTGCCGCACCTCGATATACACAAAGGCACCTGGCGGTCGCCAGACCAATCAATCACAAACCAGATGGATCACATCGCGATCGACGTCAGAGACTCTTCCACCATTCTTGATGTTCGAACTTTCCGGTGAGTTAACATCGACTCGGACCACTACCTTGTAGTGGCCAAGATGCGCCTACAGATATCAAGAACGCAGCGGAGTAGAGTAAAAATACAAAGTTATAACGTCGGAAAGCTACTGTCGCCAGAAACCTTGCTTTGGTGGCGTTACAGCCCATGAGGGGCCAGAGACAAGCTTCTCTCAATCACCCATGTTGTGTGTGATTTATTTTTCACGCAGGTGAAAGGGACCTACGGCTTGAGTTGAGAAGCTTTTTCTTGGCAAGTATCCTACGGGGGGTTTTGCCAGTACCCCGCCGAGGAGCGACGCCGTGAAATAAACATTCGATGGCGTTGGTGTTATCGGGATTGGAACTAGCTCATCGTTCATCAGAGTCCAACACACTAACCACTACGCCACGACGTCCGCTGCTCGTGCTTTTACTGATCGCGTCTCCATTAAGCTCTCCAATACACCTCAGCCCTCCACGCTATCAATAGAACAGTAGTGGAACCTTTGCAAACAAGCCCTGAAAAGCTCTGCATCCGAAGTTTTGGGCTTCTAGGCCCCACCATGAAAAAGCACCTGGTTCGTTCACGAGTGCAGGACGATTCACATAGCGAAGCCTCGCTGCGTAAAAGAACAAGAGCAGCTCGTGAGCTCTACGAGTTTAAAAGAAGGGAGGAGCATAAGCTTCTCAGGAGAAAGAAGAAAGAGCACGAGAAGCGCGCGATTGAGGACTTGGAGAGATAAATAGGTAAAGCGAACATATCAAGGTTATAAATCCAGAACGGAAGCCTGCAGGGATGAGAGCGGACACCTAGTAGTAGAATTGCAGCCGATGCTGAGAATTTGGAAAAACCACTTCTGCAGACTGTATAACGGCGATGTTAGTCGATATGCCGCTGTCAGGCAGAATGATCCATTTCTAATCGACGAAGACCGCAGAGAGTTTCGTTTCCTTGACCTCGACGAAGTTAAGATTGCCATATCGAAACTCAAGTCGAATAAAGCTGCTGGCGCAGACGGACTGTCTGCTGAGATCTTCAAGGCAGCTGGGAATGACCCGGTTAGGAGCATGCACCAGCTCTTCTGTAAGATACGATCAGAGGAAAGCATGCCCGAGAAATGGAGTCACAGCATCTTATGCCCGATTCACAAGAAAGGAGACCCCTCTGATTGCGCCAACTACAGAGGAATAAGTCTCCTTAACATCGCCTACAAAATCTTCTCTGCCATTTTGTGTGAACGCCTGAAGCCTTTTGTAAATAGGTCCTTATCAGTGTGGATTCAGGCCAGGGAAGTTCACCATCGACCAAATCTTCAAACTACGGCAGGTCCTGGAAAAAAACCAATGAATTTCAAGTCGACACTCACCACCTATTTGTCGACTTCAAAGCCGCATACGACAGCGTAACTAGAGACGAGCTATACAACGCTATGTCTACCTTTGACATACCTGCTAAACTCATCAGACTATGCAGGATGACTTTGGAGAATGCTCGCTGCTCGAACACCTTACCAATAGTTTTGATGTCAAAAAAAGAAGTCACTGGCCAATACAGGAGGCACAATTTATTTCAAATCCTCGCAACTCTTTGCATACGCCAACGACATTGACATAATAGGTAGATCAGAGGGAGGTGTCAATGAGGCGCTTGCTAGTATTGAGGCGAAGGCGGCGAAAATTGATTTGGCAGTAAACGAGGGCAAAACTAAATATATGCTGTCATCGAAAAAGGACACTCACCACCGACGCCTTGGCCAGAACATTTGTATTAGCAGATTTAAGTTTGGGGTAGTTAAGAACTTCGTCTGCCTTGGCTCCGCAGTGACCTGGAACAACGACATCAGTTCTGAAATCAAACGCAGAATCACTCTTGGTAATCGCTGTTTTTTTTTGGGCTCCGGGGGAACGACAAAGTTTACTCTATATAAGGCCCTTATCATCCTGGTCCTAGTGTACGGCGCAGAAGCTTGGACACTATCAAAAGCAGATGGGAAGGCCCTTGATCGATTCGAGAGAAAGATTTTGATTTTTGGTGATTTTTGGCCCTTTAAACGCAGACGGGGTATGGAGGAGAAGATTCAACCACGAACTTTACGGGCTGTACAGCGACATGAGCCTAGTCAGGCGTCTACGGATTCAACGCCCAAGATGGCTGGGCAATGTAGACACCACAGCTCCAGCCCGGAGAGTCTTTGAATCCAACCCCGAGGGACGAAGAAGCAGAGGACGGCCCCGTACGACGACGGGGACCATGAGTGTTGTCCACTAACATACCAGTCTCACAAACTTTTTGCACAAACTTGCGTACAGCAGTCGCGGTGGGGCGTCATTTAGACCAAAACTTCTTTTCAAAAAACGCACTCACTCAAGCGTAAGGCGACTCATTTCATTCCGCGGAGGTATGATACTGACTTTCTGTCAAGTATCAGCTGTCATTGTCAAAAGAACCTATAATTCAAAAAAAAAAAAAAAAAATAAACCACTAGAGGGCCCACCCCTTATTCGTAGTCTTGAAGATTGGTCACGTGTCGTTTGAGTCCTGTTCAGGGCACTCCATCGATTTTCGATTTTTGATTTATTCGCGTAAGTCGACTCCGAGAAAGATCGGTCCTTAGCTCATTTAATCAGCAGTAGATGTAGGAAAAGCAACAAGAAAGAAATTAAGTAGATTTGCAGGCCAATGTTGTGTATATGGCAAACCCAACGAGCAAGCAACCGGTAACCGGTTATGAGCCAGAGTCTTCGAGCGATAGTGTGGCGCAGTACATGGCTTAGCCCGAGGATCTCTGCACTCCGATCTCATGAGTACGTGATACTCTAATACATAATGGGTATTGCACTAACGAAGTGAATATCTTCCTTGACAATGACAGATATCGGGGATAGGTCGCCTTGGCACAGCTCTAACAACAGCAGCAAGGCCTATGACACAAAGCACAGTAAATAGCAATGTAGATCGCTTGTTACCATAGCAAATATTGTAGGTTTTATGACAATTACTTAGATTTAAAATCGTTAACTAAATCAACTACTACGTACGACGTTAGTGTGATATCGCTCCGTCAACGTCGACGTTGCCGTAGTCGTGATCGTCGTCATATCGTCCGTTTCAACTTGATTCTGTTTATGACTGCAGTTCACCATGTGTTACACGTACACAGTTCACACTGTGTGCCTTTATTCTCTGGAACTCTCTCGCAACGCAAGAGATAAGCAAATCTGCTGACGCATGGGCTTCTTAATGAAATACAAAAATATCAAAACAAGCGCAACAGTCGACGCTTCACAAATTGATATGTTGGAACAAATGCAATATGAGTCTTGTTGCCTCTACTTATTGGCTTTGTACAGGCATGCAAAGGGCACAGTGTATGGTTTCGCGTAAACATTTCGGTGCAAAGAAGCGAAAATCGTAATTCAATAGTGGAGCTCAATAGGCCGGTGGATAGCTTGAATTGACTTATTGACGGAATACATATTTACGGCTTTGTACCATAGCTTGGTGTCATGTACGTGGGACACCTGCTAAACTGCCTACCTATTCAGTATTTATTCTGCGACGTTCTGTTACGATGACTTTTTCCGATGAATTTGAATCGCGAGTGTAGGCGATGACGGTCCAACAACATAGAATAGGAAATGTTCTATGTTTTTGTGTTTATTGTCCTCATTTGGATTTAAATCACTTATACATGAATGAACCTACCCGTCTTTGTTCTTGTCTAGACCACATCTTCATTAGATTGCATAGAAATAGCCGAGTTGACTATAAGACAATGACTCATAGTATATGAAACTAGTATTCAACTTAACTGCGAGATCGCTAGATCTCTGCGAGCAAACAGAGCAAAGAAGTTGATCGCGTTTAACATGGCAAACGCCAGCTTTGATCTCTGTCTCTGCTCAATCCAAGTTGACACACCGCCTCCGCGTGGCGCCCCTGGATAGCTACCCTGGCACCCGACAGGTAGTGAACCAATGTGTGCAGCGACCCAACCCCTAATTCCTGGGGAAAGAGGAACCTGCGTTTAGGGCTAACATCCCTATCACGTAAAAACCCACTTGCTCAGAAGCAACCATAGGCCTCGGATACGGACGGATACAAAGCTGACGACCCCTGCAAACGACTAACGGACTTAAGAGCCTGCACCTGGAATGTGAGGTCCCTTAAGCAACCCCTTAACTGCTATAAAGCAGATATAACCGCACTCCAAGAAGTGCGATGGGATGGACCAGACAAAAAACGGATAAAAAATTGCGACATCTACTACGGGAACTGCTACAAGGAGAACAAACCGCGCCTAATCGGGTGCGGATTCGTTATTCGAGGAAGGCTCTGACAAAAAGTCCTAAGCTTCCAGGATGTAAGCGAACGCCTCATAACAATCTGCATCAAAGCTATATTTGGAAACTTTAGCTTGATATGCGCTCATGCTCCAACGGAAGAAAAGGACGAACGACTCAAGGAAGAATTCTACGACCTCCTAGATAGAACCTATGCCCAATGTTGCAGCTACGCCACAAAAATAGTTCTAGGAGATTTTAATGCAAAACTGGGCAAAGAGGGCACATTTGCATTGGAAAGCATAGCCTCCATAACACCACATCCGACAACGGACTAAGGCTAATCGATTTCCTAGCGGGGCGTAACCTCTTTGCAGCACTCACGCGATTCCCCCATCTCAACATCCACAAGGGTGCCTGGCGATCTCCTGATCAATCGACCACCAACCATATTGATCACATTGCAATCGACGCCAGACACTCCTCCAGTATTCTCGACGTACGAACCCTTCGAGGGGCCAATATCGACTCGGACCACTACCTTGTGGTAGCCAAGGTACGAATGAGAATATCAAGAATGCTTAGGAGTCGAGTAGGCCAACGTAAGTTTGACGTCGGAAAGCTACAATCGCATGAGACTGCTAGAATCTTTGCCGATCGTGTCTCCTCCAAGCTCTCTCAAAATCCGACCACAGCAGCACAAACAATAGAGCAGGAATGGGCGCATTGCCAGAGTGCCGTCAGAGACGCTGCCTCAGAGGTGCTGGGTTTGGAACCGCCACCACCTAGAAACCCCTGGTTCGATAAACAATGTGAACAAGCCCATGCAGCACAACAAGAGGCATATAATGCCATGCTGCAACGACGGACGAGAGCTGCGCGCGAAATCTATGAGCAGAAGGGAAGAGGGGAACACACGCTTTTGAGAAGAAAGAAGAGGAGCACGGAAAGCGTGAGATCGAGGAGATGGAGAGATGCTTCCGCAGGAATGACGCTCGTAAGTTTTACAATAAGGTAAAACGAACATGCCATGGCTACAAAGCCAGAGCGGCGGCTTGCAAGGATAAAAATGGAGAACTCGTAGTAGAATCACAGTCGATGCTGAGGATTTGGAAAGACTACTTCTGCAGACTGTTTAACGGCGATGACAGACAAGATACCGATACGGCGATGACATACGATCCGTTCGTAATGGACGCCGATGTAAGGGAATTCCGTCTACCCGACCTAGACGAAGTCAAAATAGCGATATCGAGACTTAAGTCTAATAAAGCCGCGGGCGCAGACGGCCTGTCTGCTGAGCTTATTACGGCGGCTGGAGGTGAGATGGTTAGGTGAATGCACCATCTCATTTGCAAGAAATGGTCGGAAGAAAGCATGCTCGACGAACGGAACCTCAGCATCGTTTGCCCGGTCCATAAGAAAGGAGACCCTATAACTGCGCCAACTGTAGAGGAATACGTCTCCTTAACATCGCATATAAGATCTTCTCTGTCGTATTGTGTGATCGGCTCTTATCAGTGTGGGTTCAGGCCAGGTAAAGCCACAATAAACTAAATATTGACGATACGGCAGATCTTGGAGAAGACCAAATACCAAATCGACACTCACCACCTTTTTGCCGATTTCAAGGCTGAATATGACAGCGTGTATACAAGATCAATCAGTCTGTGTCCGTTATCGGATGTGGTGTCGTGTAGGCTATGTTTGCCGATGACTTGTTCAAAGATGCTTTCCTTATCCAGCTTAGCATTGAAGTTTCCTAGTACAATTTTGATGTCATAGCTGGGACATTGGGTATACGTTCTGTCTAGGAGATCGTAGAACTTATCTTTGGCGGAGTCATCCTTGTCTTCCGTGGGGGCGTAGACGCAGATCAGGCTGATGTTAAAAAATGTTGCCTTGATACGGATTGTTATGAGGCGACTTTTTGCCTTAGTCCACCTCGAACAACGAATCCGCATCCAAACAATCGGTGCCCTCTCTCCCTATAGCAGTCGCCGTAATAAATATCGCAGTTTTTCATCCGCTTTATAACCGGTCCGTGGCGCAGTGGGTAGTGTGTTGGCCTCTGACACGGGATCGAATCCCGACACAGCCATGTCATCGAACGTGTTTTCACGGTGTTTCTCCTCAGCTGTCATGTGACTTCTTCAACCTGGTGCTGAAGCAGATAGTGCGACGGGCAGGCGTCAACAGGGAAGGCACTATCTTTTACAAGTCCATCCAGCTGCTAGGATACGCGGATGATATCGACATCATCGCGTGTTCTCGCCGTGGCATTGTGGAAGCATTCACGGCGATTGAAGAACAGGCGAAACGTGTTGGTCTTAAGGTCAATGAGGACAAGACGAAGTACATGCTGTCAAGCAAAAACCAATCCGTCGCTCACCACCTGGGACAAAATATAACAATTGACAGCTACAATTTCGAGGTAGTTAAGGAGTTTGTCTATCTTGGGGCAAACGTAAATTCCACAAATGACACCACAGTGGAGATCCGGCATAGAATCGCCCTTGGCAACCGCTGCTACTTCGGCTTGTCCAAACAACTGGGGTCAAAACTCCCCACTCGAAAGACCAGAGTCATGCTTTTCAAAACGCTCATTCTGCCAGTCTTGCTGTACGGAGTCGACTGGACGATAAGCAGGACAGCGGAGCTGATTTTGGGTTCTTTCGAAAGAAAAATTCTGCGCCGGATATTTGGTCCTGTCTGTGAGGAAGGTGAATGGAGAAGAAGACACAACCGCGAACTCTACGAGCTGTACCAAGATGTGGATGTAGTCCGGAAGGCAAGGATCCGTCGATTACACTGGCTCGGCCACATCGAGCGCATGGACATCAACGCTCCAGCTAAGAGGGTCTTCGACTCCGAGCCTCCTGGTTCGAGAAGAAGAGGAAGACCGAACGTCCGGTATAAAGACCAAGTAATCGCGGATGTAAGACATCTTGGTCTTGACAACTGGAAGCAGCGTGCCCGGGACCGTCAAGGATGGAAGGCAGCTATAGCTCAGGCTCAGATCCTCCATGGATCGCTGGCCTGATAAGTAAGGCCAGTAAGGCCTCCTCAGCGGGGCTCTGACAAACCCCCTGCAGTAAAATTGTCATGAAAAGCTACTCGAAATTAAATCACACACTACGTGGGTGATTGAGAAAAGCTCGGCTTAGGTCCTTCATGGGCTGTAATGCCAACAGTGTTGTTGTTGTTGTTGTTATACCCGGTCCATTCCATCGCATTTCCTGGATGCGATGCGGACATGACCGTCCGCTTTATAGCGGTCTAGGACGTCCGCAAGTTGTTCGGCTGCACGTGGTCTGTTTAGGGACCTAACATTCCACGTACAGAGCCGATGATCATTGTCCTTTTTTCGTTTTTTGCAAGGGTCGTCAACATTAATCCAGTCCGTTATATCCGAGGCTTGTGGTTGTTTCGGAGTTTGTGGTTTTTTTTTACGGTTACGACCAATCCTGTTTTTTGGCGCAAGAGGCTCGCCATTCGCCCTTCCCCGTCTGCAATTTCCATAGGAAATCTCCAGATGGCACCAAGAGGAGGTGGAGATAGGACCTACTAACAGTGCCAAAAGATGTTCGACTGCGGTGGCTCTTCTCGCTTCTCGCAGGCCAGCATCCGTTGGACCGTGCCAGTTGGAGAGGTTTTTTCAAAGAGGCCCAGGTTCGGCATGAACTGTAGCGCCAAAGGAAGAAGAAGAAGATATACACTTGAATCCCTCGCTAAATTAAAGATTTAACATCCTCGTGCATCGTATTATGTCATATGGGTGCAACGCTCACTCTTAACATTCTGTGAGGGAATATTGAACTCATTTCCGGTTTACTGCAAACGTCAGAACATTAAATTCCTTTTTTTTTTCAAAATTTCAAAAAAACCGTAATTTGCAAACCGATGAAGTTCATTTACATATCTGTACATACTGATGGTAGGTTTCGATGACTTCATAAGTTTTGATCTCGAGCACGACATTCATGTGGGAATTTCGAAAACACTTCACTTCAGGTTTGATACACTTTGCCTTTGACTTTGAGATTGATATTTTATGGCGTCTCTTAAGCGTTTTTTTGTTTTTCGGTTTTTGCATAAACATAAATATAACTCCTGGCACTAATGACCCAGCAGGTTCTGATTCTCAATGTTCTCCTGTCAGCAGAGAACGAAGAAACGAAAACAAGCGTCTCCAGTCACGTCTCCAATCTAAACCGATACATTTTTCAATTTGAATAATATGAACATTTAGTGGATACTCTCGGGTTCTCGATCGAGAGAAGAAAAATGATATTTAATAAAGAACAGACAGCTGAGAAGGTACATATGTATGTACTTGTATATAGAGCCAAAAATCGGGACGACGAGTACATGGACCCTAGCCGGGTTGCATATAACCACAAGCCGCGAGATCAACAACGCATCATCGGCCGCGTACATACTACCTGATTATGGCATATCAAAGCGGCCCTTGTATGTTTAGTGAGTGAGTTCCCAGTTCCCAAACTGGTTTTTATCTTGAATTCTCGATTTGGATACCTTCATCCTTCTTGGGCCGGTATTCACAACAGAGAATCTTGGTTTTTATTTGCTTTTAATTCTTCGTTGTCTGTTTCGTTTTTTTTTTTTTTATGTAGCGCTCATATAGTATAGACGCCCGTCCAATGGTGAATACAAAAGAACACAAGTGCCTAATGGTCACTCGGCAAATAACGTCGCGAAAGCAGCTAACATTTTTTTGCCCTTCTCTCTCCTGATACCACGGAATTGTTGCTTTTTTAGTGATTCCTTTCCAAAACAACAGCCATGGGCACCATCTCGCGAACCCGGCCATCTACTTGGCTTTGTAAAAATACACAAAATATCTACTGTATACATCGATACGTGGTATGAAGACGAACGAAGATGAGGAGGGGACGCGAAGAAGCAGTAGAAAAAGCGGGTAAACATCAAGATCAGGAGGAGGAAGATCGAAGCAATAGCAGCACGTTGTTTGAACTTGAAAATAAAACAAATTAGTAACAGACTAACAGACAGAATACAAAAACGAGGATCAAAAGCACGACGAATGGAATAGGAAACATTTGAATCAAAATTGCTTTTTCGGTGGTTGAAAAAGTCATGATGAGCATGGACCAGTCTAGCAACTGTCGTCCTTCAATGCGAATTTAAAGAACCTACCATCGACCATGACGGGTACGGTGCGCGAACGTCGACTACAGATCGCTCGTGTATTGATTTCTATCATTTACAGCGTAGCAATGGACAAAGGCGAAATGAGGAGAACAAGACTTGAAAACAGATCACCACCACCGACCGACCAAGTTGAAGACAAATATATGAACTTTTGACGGATCCATAAAGTTTAAATTAGTTTCAATTGCTATTCATATTGAGCTACGACGACGAGCACAACAACAACGTCGCATGATGGCAAAGGAGACCGAGATGGAGATGTCTATGAAGATGATGACGACTGCCGACTGAATGCCACCCCATATAGGGAATATGTACATCGAGTACTCGTCGTAATATTATGTTATGGTACACCCAGTCGTCGTACACACCATCATCAATGAGCATAAATTGGAGCGAAAAATTGGATTTGTTTAGATAATAGACAGATAGATACAGACAGACAGACAGACAGATAGATAGTATGTACTTGAGCATGCATACACGCTGGGCAAGAATTGAGAAACATTACGTCAATTGCCAATGGTCAAACGATGAAGATTCTTGGTGAATTGTATGAGTAGTATATACATATATACCTAATGTATCTATGTACCTATCCACTCCGACATATGATACGGATCGCTTGACTGGTATACTGGTATAGCTGACGAACGAGCAAAGATGTGCTCTACCATCATCAATTGGAGACATAAAGTGGCGTCTTTTGTGTGAATTAGTGATTGAGCTACTCATTCCGCCGATGGATGGATGGATGATGGGTCCACACAACAAGTAATTATTACGTTCATGGTGTTTACATTCATTAGTTTTATAGGCCATGAAAGAATTGTTATTGTTGTCCGAAGCGATATTGTGAAATATCGTATGAGGTACACGGTGTTCTGTATATCAACACCTTTTCGCACGAAGATTATCTATAAATCGTCATTGACTGTACATATCTATCTACAAGGCATCAATCAGCGAGTAATCAAATCAAATGAGAAACACGAAATACCTGATGGCGGATTTGCGAATAGGTGATAAAAACGACTTTTGAGCTAAATATTTAACTAAGAAGTTAGTAGTCTTACCTTTTCCAAGAGAACCACTCAACCGATTGAATTTAAGGAGTGCTCACTAATGGTTTCGATTGTAAGCCTATTATTACCTATAGTCAGTGCCGGATTTAGGGGAAGGAGCGAGCAAGCAGGGCAAAGAAGTTGATCGCGTTTAACATGGCAAATGCCAGCTTCGATCTCTGTCCCTGCTCAATCCAAGTTGATACACAGCCTCCGCGTGGCCTCCCCTGGATAGCTGCCCTGGCACCCGCCAGGTAGTAAACCAATGTGTGCAGCAACCTCCAGGTTGGGGGCTGTGCTCAGGGGTAACATCCATATCACGCAAAAACCCACTTGTTCAGAAGCAACCACAAGCCTCGGATACGGACGGATACAAAGCTGACGACCCCTGCAAACGACTAATGGACTTGAAAATCTGCACCTGGAATGTGAGGTCCCTTAACAGACCGGGTGCAGGCGATCAATTGGAGCAACCCCTTAACTGCTATAAAGCAGATATAACCGCGCTTCAAGAAGTGCGATGGGATAGACCAACCAAAAGACGGATGAAAAACTGTGACATCTACTACGAGAACTGCTACAAGGAGAACAAACCACGCCTATTCGGGTGCAGATTCGTTATTCGAGGAAGACTCCTACAAAAAAGTCTTAAGCTTCCGGGATGTAAGCGGACGCCTCATAACAATCCATATCGAAGCTGAATTTGGAAACATTAGCTTAATATGCGCTCACGCCCCAACGGAAGAAAACGACGATCGACTCAAAGAAAAATTCTACGATCTCCTAGACAGAACATATGCCCAATGCCCCAGCTACGACACCAAAATAGTTCTAGGAGATTTCAATGGTAAACCGGGCAAAGAGGACATGGTTGAGTCGATCATAGGAAAGCATAGCCTCCATAACACGACATCCAACAACGGACTTAGTCTAACCGATTACCTAACTAGGCGTAACCTCCTTGTAGCAAGCGCACGATTCCCCCATCTCATCATCCACAAGGGAACCTGGCGGTCTTTTAATCAATCGACCACCAACCAGATTGATCACATTGCCATCGACGTCAGACGCTCCTCCAGTATTCTCGACCTACAAACCTTCCGAGAAGCCAACATCGACTCGGACCACTACCTTGTTGTAGCCAAGGTACGAATGAGAATATCAAGAATTCTTAGTAGTCGAGTATTACAAGGTAAGTTTGACGTCGGAAAGCTACAATCGCAAGAGACTGCCAGAATCTTTGCCGATCGTGTCTCGTTCAAGCTCTCTCAAAATCCGCCCACAGCAGCACAAGCAATAGAACAGGAAGGGGCGCATTGCCAGAACGCCGTCAGAGACGCTGCCTCAGAGGTGCTGGGTTTCAAACCGCCACCACCTAGGAACCCCTGGTTCGGTGAACAATGCGAACAAGCCCATGCAACAAAACAAGAAGCATATAAGGCCACGCTGCAACGACGGACGAGAGCTGCTCGCGAAATCTATGAGCAGAAGAGAAAAGAGCGCACGCTTCTCAGAAAAAGAAAAGAGAACACGGAAAGCGTGAGATCGAAGAGATGCTTCCGCCCGCAAGTTTTACAATAAGGTAACACGAACATGCCATGGCTACAAAGCCAGAGCGGTGGCCTGCAGGGATGAAAATGGAGAACTGGTAGTAGAGTCACAGTCGATGCTGAGGATTTGGAAATACCAGACTGTATAACGGCGATGACAGACAAGATGCCGCTGTCAGGTAGAACGATCCGTTCGAAATGGACGACGATGTAAGAAAATTTCCTCCACCCGACCTAGACGAAGTCAAAATAGCGATATCAAGACTTAAGTCTTATAAAGCCGCGGGCGCAGACGGTCTGTCTGGTGAGCTTTTTGAGGCGGCTGGAGATAAGTTGGTAAGGTGCATGCACCATCTCATTTGCAGGATATGGCCCGACGAATGGAACCTGAGCATCGTTTGCCCGGTCCATAAGAAAGGAGACCCTATAACTGCGCCAACTATAGAGGAATACCTCTCCTTAACATCGCAGATAAGATCTTCTCTGCCGTATTGTGTGATCGGCTCTTATCACAATAAACCAAATATTTACGCTACGGCAGATCTTGGGGAAGACCTAGGAATACCAAATCGACACTCACCACCTCTTCGTCGATTTCTAGGCTGCATATGACAGCGTGTATAGAGACGAACTATACAAGGCCATGTCTAGTTTTAACATCACTGTCAAACTCGTCCGACTGAGCAGGATGACTATGGAGAATTCTCGCTGCTCTAATGGCACGGGAGAGCGCTCATTTTCTAAAATGTAAATTATAAAAAACAGGCTTCCAACCACGATAAGACAAAACTGTCTATCAAGGCTACCCGTACTCAGCATTGAAAGCGATTTACTCCGGGAACTGGATTTCAGCGAAATCATCAAGGATTTTCTGGTCCTTCATGGGCTGTATCGCCACTAAAAGAAGAAAGAAGAAGTGCTAACAAATAGCATGAGACCTTGCGACCCTTATAGATCTGGCTCTGACGAAATAGCCAGTTGCATTCCGCTCCTTCAAAACTTGTTACGCGATACACGTCGTCCGGTGTGGTTGGGGTCAACCGAACCACACGAATGTGGACGTTCGGTATTCCCCCTTCAATACAATATGCGGATATTTAGGACCAATGTCAATGGGCACCACCTATAACTGCGCCAACTACAGGGGAATAAGTCTCCTTAACATCGCATACAAGATCTTCTCTGCCCTACTGTGTGAACGGCTGAAACCCTGATCTGTTAAATTCGTATCAGTGTGGTTTCAAGCCAGGTAAGTCCACAATAGACCAGATATTCACACTGCAGCAGATCTTGGAGAAGACCCAAGAATACCAAATCGACACCCATCACCTTTTCGTCGATTTCAAGGGCGCGTATGACAGTGGGCATAGAGACGAGCTATACAGCGCCAGGTCTAGTTTTGACATCCCTGTCAAACTCGTCAGATTGTGCAGAATGGCAGTGGAGAACTCTCGCTGCTTCTTTAGGGCCGGTAGCGAATTAACCGAGACTTGTGATGTTAAAAAAGGATTTAGACAAGGTGACTCACTGCCACGTAATTTCTTCAGCATCGTGCTTGAAAAGATCATACGAGACTCACTGGCCAACACAAGAGATACGATCTATTTCAAGTCTGCACAACTGCTTGCGTACGCGGATGACATTGACGTAATTGGGCGACCACAGCGGCACGTCAATGAAGCGTTCGAAAGCATTGAAGCAGAAGCGGCTAAAATGTTCGGTTAACGAGGGTAAAACGAAATATATGCTGTCAACCAAAAAAGACACGCAACACCGACGTCTCGGCCAGAACGTCACAATTGGCAGCTACAGATCCGATCAAGGACTTCGTCTACCTTGGCTCACTAGTGACCGGTGACAATAACACCACCGCTGAAATCAAACGAATTAGTCTTGCCAACCGCTGCTTCTTTGGGCTCATGAGACAATTGAGAAGTAGAGCCTCTCTCGAAAGACCAAAGTTGCGCTGTACAAAAACCTTAATCATCCCAGACCTCCTCTATGGCGCAGAGGCCTGTACCTTAACGAAAGCAGATGAAGAGGCTCTTGGTCGTTTCGAGAGGAAAAATCTGCGTTCAATCTATGGCCCCGTTTGTATGAACGGGGAGTGGATGAGGAGATACAACGACCAACTATACGGGCTGTACAACGACATCGGCCTGGTATGACGTCTGCGGATCCAACGTCTAAGATGGCTAGGCCATGTAGAGCGAATGAAAAACACAGCTCCGGCCCAAGGAATCTTCGAGTTCAACACCGAGGGACGACGCAGCCGAATACGACCGAATCTAAGGTGGCGCACACAGGTGAAAGGGGACCTTAACCCGTTGGGAGTGCGTCGCTGGAAACAGCTGGCAAAAGACCGTGCCAGCTGGAGAAGTTTGTTCGTTGAGGCCCAGGTTCACAACGTGCCGTATGATTCATTTCGATTGGCGAAGTCCTTGAACACTGTTCCAAAAGGACAGGTGTTGCGATTTTTCTAACGTGTCTAAGAAGAAGTTAATCCTAAGCTTGGGAATGCCGCAGAAATTTTCGGCCCGTATGTACCTTTCGCTGGAACCTATCCTACTGAATTGAGCGGCTATTTCATTAGCTTTAATACCTTTGTGCCCTGGCACCCACCAGAGCTTGACTTTGTTTCTTTTGACAAGGTATTGTAGGGTATCATGACATTCTTTAACGGAATTTGAGTTGGTGCTGTACGAATTCGGAGCTTTAAAGGCTCCTTGACTATCAGAGAGTATATTGGTGGTTACTCCTCTTACGCAAGTCTCTAAGCATGCCCCATGTCAGGATGGCATATAATTCAGCTTTAAGGATATTAAGAGTCATTGCTAGGGCCTTCGAACTCCTCCGATGTGGTCCAAAGATACCGGTACCAACGGAAGAAACCTTCTTGGAGCCATCACTGTTCCACCTGGGGCCTTTGACGTTGAGCAAGGGATCATTGGTTTTGCATGCTGTGCGGTTTGAGATGAATATCTCTTTTTGGCCGTGACCGGGGCAAGGATTCTGGAGGCCCCACAATTCATTGCGAACTCTACGGCAGCCCAGAATGACACCGACTCCTGCGGTTCACTGTCTGACCACCGGGTGCAGGCGATCAATTGGAGCAACCCCTTAACTGCTATAAAGCAGATATAACCGCGCTTTAAGAAGTGCGAAGGGATGGACCAGCCAAAAGACGGATGAAAAACTGTGACATCTACTACGAGAACTGCTACAAGGAGAACAAATCACGCCTATTCGGGTGCGGATTCGTTATTCGAGGAAGACTCCGATAAGAAGTCTTAAGCTTCCGAGATGTAAGCGAATGCCTCATAACAATCCACATCGAAGCTGAATTTGGAAACATTTGCTTAATATGCGCTCACGCCCCAACGGAAGAAAACGACGATCGACTCAAAGAAGAATTCTACGATCTCCTAGATAGAACCTATGCCCAATGTCCCAGCTACGACACCAAAATAGTCCTTGGAGATTTGGAGATTTTAATGCAAAATTGGGCAAAGAGGACATAGTTGAGTCGATCATAGGAAAGCATAGCCTCCATAACACGACATCCAACAACGGACTTAGGCTAATCGATTACCAAACTAGGTGTAACCTCCTTGTAGCAAGCACACGATTCCCCCATCTCATCATCCACAAGGGTACCTGGCGGTCTTTTAATCAATCGACCACCAACCAGATTGATCACATTGCCATCGATGTCAGACGCTCCTCCAGTATTCTCGACCTACAAACCTTCCGAGAAGCCAACATCGACTCGGACCACTACCTTGTTGTAGTGGTCACTGACTGACCACTTGGTCGGATTGAGCATGAGCGGTGCATCCAGCGGAGGCGACACCGAAGATGGCGTGGCACGGGAAACCGCAAATGCTGAACGCGCTCCAGAATTGAGACGTACTGCTGAATGCACAGTGAAGTGCTAAAAAAGAAGAGGAAAGGGGCGTGCCCGAAAATTGCGCAAAGAGGAGGATAAAACCAAAGGCACAATAGTCGAGGCAAACCTCTGGGAGAACCAGCTAATAGGCTGCTGCAGGAGGTACAGGCATGCCAGCACTTTCGGAATGCGCCTCTAACCATCTTCCTTTTACTGGGAAAGTTCAACCATCCAATAAGAGCGTGATCAATTCCCGAAATGATGGGGCCGGAAGCGTTAAGGATCCTGCTACGTCCGGTGCTGTGGCCGAAAAAGTGACGGTGCTAATAAGCCGACTCTGAATGCAGAAGGCAAAGTTGTTACGGATCCTAGCGACTCTCAAACCGGCAAGGCTGTCCCAGAGCAGCGTCCGAAGGAAGCAGGTGCTCAACCGAAAAAGGAAAGAGCATCCGCAAACGGAAGACAGCCGCCAGGGAGAAAGTGTGTGATGCCTCATTCTCCGTCGTGGCAGTAGGAAATCGGATTCCAAAGGCAGATGTGGGGACCCATAAGGTTCAAAGCATAGGCCAGAAGGCGAAGAAAGCCAAAAACCGCTCCTCGGAGGCGGGCACATCACACAGCGAACCCCCTTCCCCTGAGAAAGGGATCCTACGGACCGCAAGGAGTTGAGGAAAGCAACCCTCTTATAGAGAGGCCAGGTCAGGATAGGGAAAGCTGGCAGTGACAGTAGAATGACCGATGCAGATTGCAAACACTGCAAG
This sequence comes from Eumerus sabulonum, assembly GCA_951905685.1. Lineage (NCBI taxonomy): Eukaryota > Metazoa > Arthropoda > Insecta > Diptera > Syrphidae > Eumerus > Eumerus sabulonum. Next base: position 72,136,877 of record OX645062.1, read on the forward strand.
GATCGGCGCTGGGTTTCTGTATTCAGGCAGAGAAGTCTGCTATGATGAATGGCACCTTCCTGGTCATCTATTCCTCACAGCAGACATCGGCCTGGATTAGAAACATGGTGCGAAAATCTCTCCTCTGGGAACTGGAAAACCTGGAAATAAGTTGGATGTGCTGACGCGTTTACGTTCGCAGAATCCAGAGCTTGACACGAGGGCCTGGATTATATATTCCCACAAGGAGAGTAAGGGCTCTCTGAAAAATGGGGGTTCTACTCTGGTGGTAGGGTAGATAACGCCTCTGTCACGACTCTGAAGTACGATTCACGCCCTTACTTCGGCATTTAACGTCAAGAGGTCAAAGGATGGGACGTGCCCTGCAGTATGAATCCATGATTTTTACTCAGATTAATCTAGAGTATTGCAAGGCTGCTACCGGTCTTTGAAGTAGTAGGATTGGATGCAGTAGTACAAATCATTACGTTGTATCCATTCAAGAACCGTGGATGTGGAATAAACGCCTGTGTGGCCTTGGTGGTATGGGTGGGTGACCTAGGGTCTGCCTCATCATATCGAACTCACTATCGGTAACCAAACTTGGACACTTTTGTGGACATAATCTGGTGGCCGCCAGAGTAAGCTACAAAGCGCATGGAGTAATTGAACAAGTCTGCCTACTTTCACTACGACTTGGTGCTCTCTCCACCACCGAAGGCAGTTTCTGAACTCGTAGAGTACTGTGAAGCCAGAAAGATTAGTCTCATCATGGATTGCGATGTTCATGCCCAAAACACTGCTTGGGGCAGCAGCAAATGCAATACAAGAAGGGGCCGTCTTTTAGACTTCATTCTTTCGTCTGGCCGTACCATCAGCAATGTTGGCTCTCAACCAACGTTTGTTACGACAAGACGACAGGAGGTGGAGAGTCTTGCCTGATGCTACGCTGTCGGACTATAAATATATAGAATTCCGATTAAGTTGTTGGATACCCTCCTTGTAACCTAGATGGAATCCGAGAAACACGGACTGGGTACGGCTTAAAGAGGAGCTTGGGAAATTCACTCAGGCCCTACCTAAAATTAGAACGAAACAATTGGTAGAGAAGGCCGTTCAAAACCTGAATAACACCACCACCAATTGTTTTGAACTCGCATGTCCTGTCAGCAAACCTCCCTGCAGGAAATTGGTTCCCTGATGGAATGCCGAGCTCCAAAGTCTTCACAGGGAAGCCAGAATCCTTCTGAATAGATCGCTCAAATCGAATTCAGAAGATGACTGGACTGGACTGGACTGGAAGAAACTTATTCGTAAACCGAAAACGAAGAGATCTCTGCGGATAGATCAAGTCTCTGAGTGCGACTAGCAAGTTGGTTAAAATCCTCAAACGGGGAAAACCGACAAAGCTGGATGCACTCAGAAAATCTGATGGTACCTTTACTGAATCTTAAGCGGAAGCTCTTAGTTTACTGCTTGAGACTCATTTCCCGGAAAATCAGATCGACGTCGGCTCGTTGAACACTCCTTCAAGGGAAACTGCAACTGAAACGATGAAAACAACTCGGCGTAGCTGGTATATTGAATTTGCCGTGGCATCCTTCGATGGCTTCAAATCGCCAGGCACCGACGGAATACATCCTGTTATGCTGCTAAAAGGTATAAGGCAGCTGCTTCCTACTTTGAAAAGAATTTTCAGTGCTGGTGGGTTAGCACTTGCTCACATACCCATTCCTCGGCGCATGGTGAAAGGAGGCTTTATTCCCAAAATAGGAAAAGAGGACTAGTCACTTGCCAAGAGTTTTGGACCAATTAGTCTAACATCCTTCCTGCTGAAAACCATGGAGAGACTGGTAGAGTTGCACTTGTGCAAAGTTGCCCTTCGAATGCATCCTCTTTCGGAGATGCAACATGGTTATCAGCGTGGAAAATCCTGCGAGACTTAGCGTCAAAGGCTGGTTGCGGGAATTGAATGCGCGCTCGAAAGGAAGGAGTCCGCAATGGGCATTTACATCGACATTGAGGGTGCTTTTAATAACGCAACTTTCGACAGTATGTGCAACGCTGCCAGACGTCATGGCGTATCATGAAACGTGACGAATATGTTTAAAGGTTTCATTCGGAAGGTTTCATTTCAACAGTTAGGTCAGGGTGACAAGTTTAAAGAGATGACTGTGACGCGCAATATTTTAATGAAAGATTCGCGGTTGGAAATGCGTATCCGGCTAGCTTACGCAGTAGGCTTTCCAATAGTGCTGTATATCGCAAGTTTTTTTTCCAAGTTTCTTCCTTCCACCCGTGGAACTACACCAGTTCTCTTAATACTCCGACGTAGTCAATCATGCTACCGTGTTTCAATTGTAAGGTCATGGGATAGAAGTAACCAATGATCTACAATACATCACGCTGTGCGAAGATAGCTTCTTAGCAGGAAGAAGGAAGTATTTATGTAGACTACACATCTGTAAATAGGCACGATGTAAACAGCACATTGTCTCATTTGCTTACCTTGTTAACTCTATTAAAAACGAAGGCCAAGGCCTGAGCGTGTTTATTTTCGCGCCTGACCTTGGGTTTGATTGTTATTCCATTTAATTTGAAGACATGACCGAGCTTTTGTTTTGTTTTACGAAACCAATAAATCATTTGAACAGAAAATTATTGGTTCATTTGCAGACGCTTCTGCAATAACTATATTTAGCTGTAGTCATTGGAGCAAACGAACCAGTGCTATCACTTTCGAATGGAGGCGGAAGTTGAACTAGTCCTTAGCAACTTTGTTTGTTTGGTTATTAATTCATTCCAACTTGTAGAAAGAAAAATAGTTCCATACACTGCAAATGGTATGTGTGTTACTGTAACACACCAAAAGGTGTGTTTTCATGGTCACACACTGAAGAAGACGACACTTCGAGGCTGGTTAATCTCGAAACATTGTTCTCTATTGTATCTACTTACTTACTTACTTAACAGGCCACCGATCCATGGAGGATCTGAGCCTGAGCTATAGCTACCTTCCATCCTTGACGGTCCCGGTTACGCCGCTTCCAGTTGTCAAGACTAAGAAGTCTTACGTCCGCGATTACTTGGTCTTTATACCGGCGGTTCGGTCTTCCTCTTCTTCTCGAACCAGGAGGCTCGGAGTCGAAGACGCTCTTAGCTAGAGCGTTGATGTCCATGCGCTCGATGTGGCCGAGCCAGTGTAGTCGACGGATCCTTGCCTTCCGGACTACATCCACATCTTGGTACAGCTCGTAGAGTTCGCGGTTGTGTCTTCTTCTCCATTCACCATCCTCACAGACAGGACCAAATATCCGGCGTAGAATTTTTCTTTCGAAAGAACCCAAAATCAGCTCCGCTGTCCTGCTTATCGTCCAGCTTTCGGCTCCGTACAGCAAGACTTGCAGAATGAGCGTTTTGTAAAGCATGACTTTGGTCTTTCGAGTGGGGAGTTTTGACCCCAGTTGTTTGGACAAGCCGAAGTAGCAGCGGTTGCCAAGGGCGATTCTATGCCGGATCTCCACTGTGGTGTCATTTGTGGAATTTACGTTTGCCCCGAGGTAGACAAACTCCTTAACTACCTCGAAATTGTAGCTGTCATTTGTTATATTTTGTCCCAGGTGGTGAGTGATGGATTGGTTTTTGCTTGACAGCATGTATTTCGTTTTGTCCACATTGATCTTAAGACCAACTCGTTTCGCCTGTTCTTCAATCGCCGTGAATGCTTCCACAATGCCACGGTGAGAACACGCGATGATGTCGATATCATCCGCATATCCCAGCAGCTGGATGTAAAAGATAGTGCCTTCCCTGTTGAAGCCTGCCCGTCGCACTATCTGCTCCAGCACCAGGTTGAAGAAGTCACATGACAGCGCATCTCCTTGCCGAAATCCAGTGCGTGTTTCGAATGGTTCCGAGGTCCTAGAACCGAGTTGCACGGTGCATCCAACTCGGTTCTAGGAGTTAGCGTGGCGCGCCACAACTGGATCAGTTTTACCGGGATCCCGAATTCGGCCATCTTCCCGATGAATGCTGTCTTACGCGGCTTTGAAATCGATGGAAAGATGGTGTGTATCGATTCGAAACTCGTTGGTCTTTTCCAGGATGTGTCGAAGAGTGAAAATTTGGTCTATAGTTGATTTGCCGGGCCGGAAGCCGCACTGGTAGCTGCCGATTGGTGCGGTGCAAAATGGTCTTAGACGTTCACACAATACGCTGGACAGGATCTTGTATGCGACATTGAGCAGGGATATACCTCTATAGTTCTTGCAAGAGGTAGGATCGCCTTTTTTGTGGATGGGACATAGTCTAATGGTGTCAAATCATAGGGCCTCGCCACCTAACTTACTATGGTTTGAATTGTTTGCTTGTATTGTTGAAGTGCGCTAAAAACCATTTTTCAATAATTTGCAATCGTTGTTCGGGCATATGTCTCTCCATGATGGTGGTCCATGCTAACCTAGAAAAAAATAGAAAAACCAAACAACACGAAAAAATCGCAGATTAATTGCCAATATTTTGTCCGATACCATAGCTTTCTAAAGGGCACAGATCTAGGTTTTAATCACTGTCGCACCAGTCGATAGCCTAGAGCCTCTACTAAGCTTAATACTCCGTAGCCTTGTTTATCAATTTTGACGCTGCTGCATCGCAATTGAGTACATATTTTGCTCATTGTGTAAACAATGTCTTCTGCTGTGTACATATAGCTCGATGACAATTCTGTTCTGGGAACCAATCAATATGTGGAGAGCAAATGAAGACACAACGATTAGGAATTCAATTGACTTTACTTTTTCCACCAACAGTCCCAAAAAATTGGAACAATACCTAACGAGTAGTGAACGTCTATAGTTGCGTCTCACACCACAGCAGTTCATAGAAAAATCGAGCGAGTAGGTCTTCTTTAAAATGAGAAGGAGCTTCGGTGATGTAGAGCTACACACCACGTCGGCCCCAGAGACGCGCCACCGTACACGAGCAAAGGCGGGACAGTCACAGAGAAGGTGTTCTGCTGCCGCACAAGTAGGCGCCTCACTGGTGCCAAGCACGCAGGGATGCTTGGCAAAAGTGTAATGATCCGTAATGACTCCTACAAGTCTTCTGCAGTCGATTCTCCTTAAGGACAGGAAGAATGCCGCGGACTTCTTGCAGACATCAAGGTTCTGAGAAACTCTCCTCTGACTCTTCTCTAACTAACGTAGTGGTCGTACTAATCTACTTGTTATAGAAATACCCAGGAAATAAACCAGGACCTTGACGACAAGACTTTACGCCAATTACACAGCCGAAACGCTTGCTGGCGCCGTGACGCAGTGGTTAGTGTGTTGGACTCTGATGAACGATGAGCTAGTTCCAATCCCGATAACACCAACGCCGTCGTATGTTTATTTAAACCTTAGGTCCCTTTCAACTGCGTGAAAAATAAATCACACACAACATGGGTGATTGACGGAAGCTTGGCTCTGTTGCTTCATGAGCTGTTAGATCTATCATCACCTATGCGACCACGGTAAGGTGGACAAAAGTTGAGCAAAAAACGATAATCGTTAAGCTGCAGCGCCTCCAGAGACTAGCATGTCTCGGCATTACCTGCCAACCTGCCTTACGGCAGCCCAAGAATCACTGACTCGACTTACTCCATTGCACCTTCTTACTTAAAAGGTTGCAATACGGAGTGCAATCGGAATTCTTCGCTCGGGAACAGGCCTACCATGTAGACCTTTGGGTCACATGCCCATCCTGCAACATCTTCCTGACCTGGATATGATTACCACGGTCTCGGACGCATTACCACACACTTTTACTTCTGACAAGAGATTTGAGATATTGATCCCAAACCGCACAACTTGGGAAATCAATGATCCCTTTTTCAACGTCAAAGGCCCTAAGTGGTACACTGATGGCTCCAAGACGGTTTCTGGCGTTGGCCCTAGGAATGAGTCCTACCTTTCAAACTAAATTATATGCCATCCTGACATGCGTCAATCTAAATTTAGAGACATGACATAAGAGGTGTAGCTATCAATATATTCTCTAATAGCCAAGCAGCGCTTAATCATCCCGGTCCTCCTCTATGGCGCAGAGGCCTGGGCTTTAACGAAAACGGATGTAGAGGCCCTTGGTCGTTTCGAGAGGAAAATTCTGCGTTCAATCTATGGTCCCTTTTATATAAACGGGGCGTGGAGGAGGAGATACAACGACGAACTATACGGGCTGTACAGCTACATCGGCCTGGAACGACGTCTGCGGATCCAACATCTAAGATGGCTAGGCCATGTAGAGCGAATGGAAAACACAGCTCCGGCCCGAAGAGTGTTCGAGTTCAACCCCGAGGGACGACGCAGCCGAGGACGACCGAATCTAAGGTGGCTTACACACGTGGAAGGGGACCTTAACCAACTGGGAGTGCGTCGCTGGAAACAGCTGGCAAAAGACCGTGCCAGTTGGAGAAGTTTGTTCGTTGAAGCCCAGGTTCACATTGGACTGTAGCGCCACCTAAGTAAGTAAGCAAGAGGAGGTCATCTCATCTACATTCTCAAATTCATTACGGAATTGGAGAAGCTCCTCGTCGAATCGGCTAGTAGATCTTTAAAGGTCGTAGTGCCTCATGCTATTTGTTGTGCAGTCAAGTGCAATGATAGAAAATTTCGTTTCAGACGGAGCTAACTAAACCCTCTATTGGACAACTTTGCACCACGTTACGACAAAGTAAAAATTCACTAAAAATAGATACATTCCTTCATGTCCTAAGTATAAGAGTTCTAGGTAGGTAGGTAGGGTCGTAGCCTTCCCAGAATTGAGAAGAACGCACTTAGGCCAAGGAGGCCCGTTGTGCAGCTACGAAGGGGTTTTATCCCCCTATTCGTGGAACCATCTAGTGCTTCTTAAGAAGTTAAGAAGATTAAGTATCCCTACTTTCTGAACATCTGTCAGATCGTTAAGGAAGTAAGAGCCTAGGCAACGCTTCCTTATATTGGAAAAAATTGGACAGGCGCATAGAAGGTGGTGAATGGATTCGACCTCCTCCTCGTCCTGACAGCTTCTGCAGAAGTCATTTGGTACTATACCTAGTCTTTGTGCGTGACCGCCAATGAGGCAGTGACCTGTGATGACACCGATGACTTTGTAGATGTCAGTTCTTCTTAGGGAGATTATACTCCTTGTGCGCTGACTGTCAAGCCGAGGCCAGATTTGCCTGGTGATGACGCAGGTATGTCCCTGGGTCCATCTCAGGTTCGTCTCGGCCCTGGCGAGATTGGTCAGATTATGTTTAATGGTTGTAAGGGGTACTCCCTCACAAGCCACGATTGATTGTAGCGTCGTTCCTTGTTTGGCGAGTATGTCGGCTTTCTCATTACCAGTAATGCCGCTGTGTCCCGGTACCCAGATAAGCTGTATATTGAACTGTTCTGCCATCTCGTTGAGAGATCTGCGACAGTCGAGACTAGATTTTGATGAGTACACATAGGACTCCAGCGACTTTAAGGCAGCTTGACTATCTGTAAGGATGCGAATATCTGTGGTGGATATTACGTTCCACTTCAGCCAAGATAAAGCCTCTTTTATTGCCGACAGTTCCGCCTGGAAAACGCTGCAGTGGTTTGGTAATTTTAGAGCTTTATATAGCTTGAGTTGATTGCAGAAAACTCCACAGCCCACCCCGTCTTTGGTTTTAGACCCGTCAGTGTAAAAATCCACACAGTTTCTGCGGGGTTGTGTTTGGCGAGTCCAGTTCTTCCTGTCCGGATAAATCGTCGTGAATTTTTTGTCCAAGATTATGGTGGGTTCTGTGTGGTCCAGGTTTTCTGTCAGAGTTGTCCTATTTTGCAGGATGGATGAGTGGCCGGTGACATAGCTCGCCCATTTCGAGTTGGCTTTTAGTCTTATGGCCGTGTGTGTGGCAATTTGCTTACCGAAAATATCGAGTGGTGTGAGGTCTAGCATCATGTTAAGCGCAGCCGTTGGTGTGGACCTGAGGGCCCCGGTAATGCACATACACGCCAACCTTTGTACCTTCTCGAGTTGTTTATGGTATGTTGTCTTGTCTAGTGCAGTCCACCAGACTATCACTCCATACAGTAATATGGGTCTGACGACCGTAATGTAGAGCCATAGGGTGATTTTGGGGTTAAATCCCCATTTTTTTCCTAGAGCTTTTTTACATGTGTAGAGAGCAGTTGTTGCTTTTTTTGCTCTTTCGGTTGTATTACTCTTCCAAGTTAGTTTCCTATCGAGTATAATGCCTAGGAATTTGGCACTAGGGGAATAGGTTAACCTGGTATCGAGCAGAGTGATAGGGCAGTATTCCGGGATTTTGTGCTTTTTGGTGAATAGCACGAGCTCCGTTTTCTGGGGATTAATCCTGAGCCCGCTACTATGCGCCCATTTGCACAGGAATGAGAATGCCGTTTGCATGCGGTCATTCAGTGTGGATAGGTATTTACCTGAGATTGAGATGGCAACGTCATCGGCGTAGGCAACAACGTCCAGGCCTTCTTTCTCCAGTTTGATCAGTAGTTCGTTTACAACTACATTCCAGAGAAGAGGTGAGAGGACTCCACCTTGCGGGGTAGCTACTTGGTAGCTACTCTGGTAGTCTCTAGGCTTCCCCACTTAGAGTGAATCTTGCGTCTTAATAACAACTCGTTGATCATCTCTATCAGAGTCCTCTCCACCTTTAGCTTTTCTAGCCTTTCTATTATTGTTCGGAGTGACGTTGTTAAAAGCGCCCTCTATGTCTAGGAAGGCTGTTAGAGTGTATTCTTTGAGATGGATTGATCTCTCGATTTTCCTCACTAATGTGTGAAGAGCTGTTTCGACCGATCTACCTTTACAGTAGGCGTGTTGTGCCTTAGAAATTAGGGAGGGATCCAAGCTGTGCCGTATGTGTAGGTCTATCAGCCTTTCTAAGGTTTTTAGAGCGAAGGATGATAGACAGATCGGCCTTAGATCCTTAGGGGAAGTGTGAGAATTCCTGCCGGCCTTGGGGATGAAGATTACCTTTGCGCACTTCCACTTTTCTGGAATATGACTCCAAGCTAGGCATCCTTTAAAGATTACCTCTGGCCATGGTATAGTCCATTCCATAGTTTGTGTTAGTTCGATTGGGTAAATTTCATCTGGACCTGGCGATTTGTAGGGCTTGAAACTTTTTGGCGCCCATATTATTTTCTCTCTGGAGATAATATGTTCGTACTGCCCTACTACGGCAGAGGAGTTCTGAGTTCCTCGCGAGTGCACTGAGTCTTGCGATTCAGAGCAGCCAGGGAAGTGCGTGTTGAGGAGAAGATTTAATGTTTCTCCCTCGGATGTTGTCCAAACTCCATTTGCTATGAGGCAGTTGGGAGATTGTGGAACTTTCGAGAGTATTTTCCTCAGTCTATAGGCGTCTGAGATTTTCTTCCAAGACAGCCTTTGTGCTTTCCTCAGGTTTTGTTTGTACACCTTGAGTGAATTTTTGTATAGGCTCCAGTCACTGTCGTTACTTGTGTTATAAGAGTTCTAAGAGAGAATAAACATTTGATGATGCTCGAAACAACTTTAAAGAAATCGGTGTAAAGTAATCTCGGTTTATGCTATCGAGGCCAACCATGCATATGTACAAATTCTCATCACATGATCTCCATTAATAGAAGAAAATAAATGCCTTGAGAAGACTGATTGATTCAACTCGGGCGCAATCTGCATGGGAACAAAAGCAATGTCATGTCTTTCAAAATACGGGCAACAGACCATCTCCCACATTATATTTGCAAATCAAGCATAACCGCACAGCACATGATCAACGGCACCCGTAATAACCAATTTCAAAATTTCCCATCTCTCCACTATGTATATCGCACATCGTCCTGCATCCCATCACTACTGCCATCATCATCATCGGCATCGTCATTTCACATCACATCTCACCCCCTGCAACGATTAATATATGTATGTATGTACTCTTTGTAAGTACATATGTACATACCTACATGTATGTATGTATGATAACGACATCATTTCCATCTATCCATTGTCCTCTCTATCTTCAATCAGATTTCTATTTTACTACCCCCACACCGACTGTGCCGGGCGGGAGAGAAAGAGAGATGTTCTGTCAAGTACCTCGGACTCTGAAGCCCTTGAATCAAAGGCTAAAAAAACGCCGAGGATAAAAAAAAAAAAAAATAACCATCCATCCCCGTTAGATGGTGCGTGAAAAGATCCTAGCTACCTGCTCAGCCACCATATAGAAAGGGAATTTCTATTCCTATACCTACGAGCATAATAGGCAAAAGTTGTACAAAAAAAAAAAAAAAAAAACGAGTCAGACAGGCGACCAAGGAGAATCCAAAACCAAAATCGAGGCCCAAGCCTGAGCCCTTCAATTATAATCGCGCGGAACAATTTGTGCTGGTACCTGCATAAACTGCACTACACAGGGTCCATTTGCTCTTGTCGTAAACATGGACATTTCTCTGCACCATACACCATCCCGAGATACCAGGCAGGCACACCACTACGACTACACTATGTACATACTACCAAACTACGCACGCATCGTCATCATACATATATCGCCACATACAGTGTACGCCGCACAGAGGGGCCGAACGGCCAAAAAGCGGAAAAAAATCAATATCTCGTGAACGGACTAACATAGAAACCTGGGGCCGGTCTTATTCCACTCAGATCAATTTCAACTGTTTAAAGAACTAATGAGGAAATTTATAACATCAGCCTTATATGAGCACACGCCCCTACCGACGAGGCTGAAGACCCTATCAAGCAGGACTTTTATGACCTCCTGGACACCGCCTACGGAGCTTGTCCGGAGTACAATGTAAAAATCGTGTTCGGGGACTTAAACGCCAAAATCGGTAAGGAGAACACCCTTGGCGGAGTGATCGGAAAGCACAGCCTCCACGATACAACAACAGATAACGGCATCCGACTCGCTCACTTTGCGACAGCTCGTAATGCGGTGATAAGAAGCACAAGATTCCCTCGCAAGCGAATCCACATAGCAACCTGGCGATCTCCGGACGGTCGAACCGCCAACCAAATCGACCATGTGCTCATTGACGCAAGGTACTCGTCAAATATCCTGGATGTGCGAACATTCAGAGGGGCAAATGTCGACTCTGACCACTTCCTCGTAGCAGCAAGATTCAGAGCTCGACTGTCCAATGTCAGAAAGCTGCACCAGCCCATCAGGAGGAGGTTCGACATTGGGCGCCTGAGCACACCGGAGGTTGCCAGAGTCTACAGGGAGCAGCTGAGCGAAAGACTCTACGGTATGCCTACGTCGAACACAAATGCCAATAATATGTGACTCGAGGAAAACCAGGGCAGCGCAAGAAGAGTACCGAGCCAGAAGAAGGGAGGAGGAAAAGCTACGGCGACAAAAGAAAATAATCTTCGCAGCCTCCCAGCTCAAGGATATGGAGCAGTCTAGGGATAAACATAAAATACGAGCCTTTTACAAGAAAGCCAAAGGCCTTGTAGGAGGCTTCAAAAAGGGCACCCAGGCTCTTCGAAACTGAGAGGGTAATCTTGTCACCTTTCCGCAGGGAATAGTGGATGTATTTAAGCAGCACTGCCAGCAGCTGCTTAACGAGCATGACCAAGAGAGAGTGGTAGGGACCGAGGATATCCAAACTCCAGCCGCTGAAGTAGTCCTCCCACCCAGCATCGAAGAAGTCGGCACAGCTATTCAGAAGCTAAAGAACAACAAGGCCGCAGGCTCAGATGGCTTGCCATCAGAGCTCTTCAAGGCTGGCGGCGATGTTCTGGTAGGGAGCATGCACCAGATCATCTGCAGAATTTGGGAAGATGAGAGCATGCACGACGACTGGAATACCAGCTCTATATGCCCCATCCACAAAAAAGGCGATCCTACCTCTTGCAAGAACTATAGAGGTATATCCCTGCTCAATGTCGCATACAAGATCCTGTCCAGCGTATTGTGTGAACGTCTAAAACCATTTTGCACCGCACTAATCGGCAGCTACCAGTGCGGCTTCCGGCCCGGCAAATCAACTATAGACGAATTTCGAGAAGCTTTTCATGACAATTTTACTACAGGGGGTTTTGTCAGAACCCCGCTGAGGAGAAACACCGTGAAAACATATTCGATGACATGGCTGTGTCGGGATTCGATCCCGTGTCATCGGCGTCAGAGGTCAACACACTACCCACTACGCCACGGTGCTCTCCAGTGCTGGATGGCATGTAGTACCATGAATACAGCTCAATGGCCATCTCTGCTGTTTCTTTTGAGAAGAGCCGGAATTTTTCTGGGTCGATCATTGCATTGCTATTTATGACTTCCAGTATGGTAGCGATCCGGTGGATTAGAGTTTCCTCGACTCCCGTTATTGCACTTGTGACCTTGCAATCATTGGAAAAACTTCTGGCAGTGTTGCCATTTTTTGAAGATCCGTAACCCTGCTTAACGAAGTCTACTTTGATGCCGACTTTCTCAAGATACTCTTGCTGAATATGTTTTTAGGGTTCCGTACCCAAAGGTAAAACGGAACCCTATTACTAAGTCTTCCCTGTCCGTCCGTCCGTCTGTCACCAGGCTGAATCTCATAAACCGTGATAGTTAAACAGTTGAAATTTTCACAGATGATGTATTTCTGTTGCCGCTACCACGACAAATACTAAAAACAAAACAAAATGAATATTTAAGGGGGGCTCCCATACAACAGACATGATTTTCATCCAAAAAATCCTGCCTGCAACCAAGATCTGTCATTTGACGAGGTAACATACATAGTCTCTTTCATATTTATATATACAGATGGTACGGAACCCTTCGTGCGCGAGTCCGCCTCGCACTTGGCCGTTTTTTTTTTTTTTTTTTATTAAAATGCGGCAAACAACTCTTGCTTAGAGTTGTCAGCATTAAAGAAATATTTTCCTTTACAAGTTTAGGGTGATTTTGTCGAAGAAATACGTCGAAATTTGTACCACCCCACAAGCACTCACACAAATCGCGGTATTTCATTTTAATAGAACTCATAGCGCCGTAATCATAGTTGACGCAGGACGCCGTGGCGTCATCTGACGCACGATGAGCGAGTTCGGATCCCGATAACACCGACGCCATCGAATGTTTATTTCGCGGCGTTCCTCCTCGGCGGGGTACTGGCAAAACCCCCCGTAGTATACTTGCCGTGAAAAAGCTTCTCGACTCACGCCATTCGGAATCGGCATTAAACTGTAGGTCCCTTTCACCTATGTGAAAAATAAATCACACACAACATGGGTGATTGAGAGAAGCTTGGCTCTGGTCCTTCATGGGCTGTAACGCCATCCAAGAAGAAGAAGAACTCATGACTAGGCAACGTTAGCAACTAGACTGAACTCGATATGCAGATATGCCTCACGCCCTACATGTAGGACGGTCGCAGGAAGGACGATCGTTAATATACCGTTAGGTTCACGTTGTTTGCACATTGGTTTTTTTCATTCAGAATTAGTCATTCGTCACTGTTGGAAGTGTTATGAGTGAAATTAATTAAACAAGATAGTGCAACAAACAAAGGCGCACCCTAATCCTTTCCTAGATTTGGGGTGTTGTAGTCGGATAGGCAGATAAAGGCAGATGATTTTTGTTCTAATCTTTACTTAAACACGTCTAGTTTGAAAAGTGACCATCCACAACTCGGAGGAAGCCGGAGCTTTTTTTGAAATCATAGTTGATCTCAATGAGGCGTTCACAAGCATTGAAGCAGAAGCGGCGAAAGTGGGTCTAAGGGTAAATGGGGACAAGACCAAATATATGCTGTCATCCAAGAAAGACGCACAACACCGACGTCTTGGTCAGAACGTCACCTTCGGCAGCTATATTTTTGAAGTAGTCAAGGACTTCGTCTACCTTAGCTCGATAGTGACAAGCAGCAACGACACCAGCGCTGAGATAAAACGCAGAATAACTCTTGCCAATCGATGCTTCTTCGGACTCAAGAGGCAATTGAGTAGTAGAGCCCTCTCTCGAAAAACTAAGGTTTCGCTCTACAAAACCTTAATCATCCCGGTCCTCCTCTACGGCACTGAGGCTTGGACGTTATCAAAAGCGGATGAAGACGGCTCTTGGACGTTTCGATAGGAAAATTCTGCGTGCAATCTTTGGTCCCGTTTGTGTAAACGGAGAATGGAGGAGGAGATTCAACCAAGAACTGTACGGGCTGTACAGCGACATCGGCCTGGTTAGACGTCTTCGGATCCAACGTCTAAGATGGCTAGGCCATTTAGAGCGAATGGACATCAACGATCCGGCCCGAAGAGTCTTCAACTCCAACCCCGAGGGACGGCGCAGCAGAGGACGACCGCATTTAAGGTGGCGTGCACAGTTGGACGGGGACCTCAACTAACTGGGCGTGCGGCACTGGAAGCGGCTGGCCGAAGATCGGGCCGGCTGGAGAGGCTTGTTGGTTGAGGCCCTGGTTCACCCCGAACTGTAGCGCCATCAAAGTAAGTAAGTAAAGTTGATCTCAATGCTTATGTAAAATTCGTAACTTATAACGTTGTAAAGATCTCTTCTTTGTTTTTTTGCCCAGTTTGACTGATGTGTGGCCTAGTTGACCATCGAAAAGCAGGGGAAAAAATGATAGTTCCTTTCTTCCCCTTTTACAATTATATATCACTCATTTAGAGTAGTGTGTCATTTGGTCAAACTTCCATTATTCTGACCGTGGGCCAAAATCTATGGGAATACCTTTGAAACAAGGAAAAAAATCATGCTGTTCCTAGATCCTGTAGCTTATATAGTGTATAAGAATCACAAACAAGATAATCAAAATCAGCACTTTCGAAAATCGAATTTTTACCCGTTCTGGCACCACTGTGCGCCGTATACATTCGAGCACATCGTTATTCGTGTTTTGTATAATTACACACGACGGAGATGGAGAATGAAAGGAACGAGCAAAAAAAAAAAACGAAACGAGAATGAATAAAGAAAGAAAGAAAAGAAGTAGGAGAGACAAAGCATAGTGCGCGACAACAACAACAACCATTCAAACGACAAGAAAACGAACGAGTTTCATAGCGATCAACCGAGCGACCGATCATTTAGTCAGAAAACGAGCGGCGCTGGAATTGGAAGTGCACGCGAGATACTTTTAATTATAAAATTCAAACTCTCTGTGCAGATACTAAAACTAATGTGATCACAAGTTGGGAATACATACATATACGTGTACATATTCAATCCTCTGGTGCGAATCAAATCCTTTATTTCTCTGATCTTTCTCTCCTTGCTCTACATACCGATCGTATCGTTCTCAAATTAATTTTTTTTTATAAAAAAAACGACAAAGAAGTGTTAAGTTTCCTACTGCCAAATACAACAAAGTGATAAGAAAATAAGTCGAGACTCCACATCGAGAGTTGCAATTTAATGGAAAAATATTTATAAAAAAGTAGATAGATCTCAGTAAAAAAAAAAAAATATTTTATTACTTATCACCTAGTACATATTTATTATTTAAACGAAAAAAGTGCCTTCAACTCAATTCGTCAACTGTGAAACCAATTAACGTAGATATTAACCAAAAGAACGAAGAATCAGTTGAGAACAGCTAAAACCTATTACCACCACCACCACCATCAGCAGCAACAATAAAAACAAAAACAACAGCAACATCATCGTCACCGCGGTTAGATATCGTCGTCAAGCACGAGAATCACAAAGCGCACAGCATCCGTGAAGAGAGCTCTATAGCACAAAACTACTACTACATCTATCCATCATCATCATTGGGTAGCAGCTAGCCACAATCTCGAAATTATCCATAGCGAGCAAGAAAGAAGCTCAAAGCCAGTGAGCCCCACAAAGGATCAGTACCATAGTAGTATACTCTACTCGATAGTAATAGTCGCTAGAGATCGATTGCTTGTTGGTTGCACTTTCGACTAAAAGGGACGGAATTACATATAATTTAGCAAAAAAAAAAAAAATCAACTCTTCCTGCTACTACTACAGTACGCACTCGCACTATTCGTCTTAATTTATTTTAATTTATTATTGTCTGCCTGCACGATATTTGTGTTTTTTTTTTTTTGCTTTAAAACTCCTCCCGTTCAATTGTTAAGTAAATATACACGACGTGGTGTATATTTAATACCCCCCCATCCCCTTGTTCAATTCGTCGGTACACGACAATCAAGTCAGGAAACTTAAACAACAATTTAAAAAAAAATATAAGTGTAACGTCCCCAAGGCGAAACAAATACAACAAATAATACGCGGAAAACACTTGCATTTTTATAACATTTGCAAATATCCAACGAAACAAAGGCCCAGTGTCCCGCGACGATCGACGACGACGACACGACACGTTACAAAGATCAAGAGATCATACATTCAGCAAACATTCAGCAACCAGCTATATGACTAAATTGATCGTAGAAAAAATGTCTGCAGCTATCATGCATAACAACGCATCTATCTATCACGATTGTGGTGAATTTCTACTGAAGGTAGGTCCTGCATGTGTCCTTTTGCTATAATTTATTTATTATTTCGTTTTTATTGTTTATTTTATACTTTACTGTTCCCTATTCCCTCGGTCCTCTATTTATTATTTTTTTCTATTATTCCATCAGGCGGCAGAGTCGTCTCGTTCATTCGGCGTTAACGTCAAGCCCCTCAGTGTTCAGTCTTTAAGGCTCTTTTCATTTTGATTTCGATTTTGATTTTTTGCGTGTGATTTTATGTATGAAATATGCACTTAATTACATATTTGGCGGGAAACAATAAAAACAACGCTACCTCGTATGTGCATACATATGTACACACATCGTAATCTCGCGTGCAGCAGTCAGTGCAGTTCATTGTGAGGATGCTTGGTTGTTCGCCCCTTTATTCGATTTGATTTCTTTGTGACATGAGCTATAGTACAATAGCAATTAGCAGCGCGACTAGTGCGAAAAACATCACAAAAAAAATGAAAAATTCTTTTATTCTATCACAAATTGCTGGTGGCGTCACATGGATGGCTGATAGTGTGTCTCCTTCTTCTTCTTTATTTTTATATATATATTTTTTATAGCAGGCTTCTGTCCTAACTTTGCCTCTTTTAACGCGCTACTTACCATCTTTACTTTCAATTTTTCTGTTTGCAATACTTACACATCACATCACATTTGAGGTTATGGATAGGTCCCTGTCGCCATTACTAACCACACCGTGTTATGGTATGGCCTTGAGCAAATTTCTTATGAAAATAGAATTTTTCTAATTTTGTTTAAGGACTTTCCCAAGCCTGGGTTTCATTTACCTCGGGATTTTCAAGTGCCATAAAACTGACATTTTCAGCCACGTGGTTGCAATGTGCTCTACCGTGGATTGGCCTGAGTATTGTTCTTTCGTGGCACTGCAACCTTTGCAGATCTATTGTGCCTGCTAGCCGATTTAGCCGAGTAGCCACTCTACTTCTATAATAAACTTGAGAATGCTTCTCATAGGAGCCAGGGTGATCCCCTCAGGAGTCATAACTTCACTGAGAAGGATGCGCTTCCTAAGATGGCAGAGAGCAGCACACTCACATAGTATGTGTTCTGCCGTCTCATCGTCCTCTAGACAGAGCCGACACTCAGTTTCAGACGAGAGACTAATTTTGTTAAATGATATCTCAGACCGCAGTCTCCCATTAGATAGCTGACTAGTCTTCTGATCCGGTGCTGGAGTCTTCTTTGAACGCGATAACATCCGACTGCACTTCTCGTTAGGAAAGTATGCGTCTGTCTTCCAATCAGAGATATACGCAATCCTAATGGCCATTCACTATGTTGTGAAGCACAGGTGGAAGGGGGAAAGCATATGCGTCTGTAGTGATAGCCAAGCTACACTAAAAGCTGTGTGTAACCCCTTAACTAGCTCCAAATTAGTGCTTGAACTCAAGTCCTTCTTGAACAGAGTCGGCAGACTAAATTCATTAAAGCTTGTATGGGTTCCAGGTCACTCTGAGATTCCAGGAAATTAGATCTCTGATGAACTCGCCAGAATGGGTTCAGAGGAGAGCTTCTCAGGACCTGAACCCGCTCTAGGTCTACCTGCGTCCACGTTTAATTCTTACATTAAAGATTGTGTATTTAATACACACAACCGTAGATGGAGGGATTGTCCAGGTTGCAGGATGACTAAGCGCATACATATGCCCTGATGTCTGCAAAAAATCTGCAGCATTCCTCCTGTCTTTAAGGAGAGTCGACTGCAGAAGGCTTGTGGGAGTTATCACGGGTCATTACACTTTTGCCAAGCATCTCTACGTGCTCGGCATCAATGAGACGCCTACCTGTGCTGCATGTGGCGAAGAGGAGGATGACACTGCAGAGCATTTCCTCTGTGATTGTCCCGCCTTTGCTCGCATACGGTGGCGCACCCTTGGAGCCGACGTGGTGTGTGCCGAATCCCTTAGCTCTACATCACTGCAGCTTCTTCAAATTTTTCTCCGGAAAACGGGGAAAATACAGTAATGTAAGGTGTCTGTCTGGAGTACAATGGACCAGTGTTTGCGTCTGAGTCCAGCGGATAGCGGAAGCCTCCAACGAAACAAAAAAAAAAAGTCTTCTGATATCCCCTCTATTGAGTTTGAGTATGTCAATAGGGTGTTTGTTCAGGGGTCGAATAAGTCGTTTAGATTGACGGAGTCCCCGAACGCTGTTCCAGAAAGACAGGTGTTGCGATTTTTCCCACATGTTTTAGAGGTAATTTATCTTAGACCCGGGAATGCCGCAGAAAGGTTCCGGACCTATTTATTTGTCGCTGGAACCTTTTCTGACAAGTTGGTCGGCAATTTCATTGCCCTTGATACCTTTATGTCCTGGCACCCACCAAAGTTTAACATTGTTTCTTTTGGCGAGGTCTTGCAGGGCGTCATGGCATTCCTTGACGGTTTTTGAGTTCGTGCTGTACGAACCCAGTGCTTTAAGCGCTGCTTGGCTATCAGAGAGTATGTTGATAGTTACTCCTCTGATGCCAGTCTCGAGATTTAGATTGACGCATGTTAGGATGGCATGCAGCTCTGCTTGGAAGATGCTGGGGCTTATTCCCAGGGCCTTCGAGATCTTGCGTTTTGGTCCAAAGATGCCGGCGCCAACGCCGGAAGCCATCTTGGAGCCATCCGTGTACCACCTAAGGCCTTTCACATTTAGCAGGGAATCACTGTTTTCCCATGCTGAGCAGTTTGGGATCAGTATCTTAAATCTTTTGTCAAAGGTGAAGGTGTGTGGCAATGCGTCCGAGACTGTAGTAATCATATCTAGCTCGGGTAGGTGTTGTAATATGGACGTGTGGCCTGCTGGTCTACATGGCATATTTGTTTCCGAGCAGAGGATTCTGATTGCACTGCGTAATGCCACCTTCTTGATAAAAAGGTGCAGTGGAGCGAGTCGAATGAGTGTTTCTTGTGCTGCCGTAGGGAAGGACGGCATAGTGCCTGCGATGCCGAGACACGCTAGTCTCTGAAGGCGTTGAAGCTTAACAATTGTAGTTTTTTGCTCAACTTTTGTCCACCATACGATGGACCCGTAGGTGACGATAGGTCTTACTATCGCGGTATATGACCAGTGGACTACCTTAGACTTAAGCCCCAGGTTTTACCGTAGGTGCGTCGGCAGGCCCACATGGCCTTAGTCGCTTTCACGAGTTTATTTTTCATGTTGGAGTTCCAGTTGAGTCTGCGGTCTAGGTCAATACCTAGATTCTTTACCTCCTCTGAAAATCCTATGTGTGTTCCATTTAGAAAGATTGAGTCTTATTTGGGTTAATAGATAACCCCTCTCTGCCACACCAGTCAGAGATAAATTGGAGCGCAAGCTGCATGCGCTCACAGGCAGTGACCTCGCACTTGCCCGTAACAATGACTGCTAGGTCATCAGCATATCCGATGACCTCGTAGCCCCGAGTGGTCAGCTTGCGTAGTAGATCGTCGATGACTATCGACCAAAGCAGTGGCGAGAGGATTCCCCCTTGTGGGCATCCTCTGACCACCGATACTGTCACTGAGACCTCTCCGCATGTGGCTGATATGATACGGCTATTTAGCATCGCCCTAATTCAGTGATTAGTGGGATGGTCCATACCACTGCAGGATATCGAGTCATAGCCACTATTATCGAACGTTCCCTCTATATCGAGAAAGGCGCATATTGCGATCTCCTTTTGTGTGAAACTGTTTTCAATGTGCGTCACCAAGTGGTTTGGTGCATTTTCGGTAGATCGCTCTTTGCGATATGCATACTGGTTGGGATGCAGAGGCATCTGATTTTCCAGGATACCTCTAATGTGGAGCTCTATCAGTTTCTCCATTGTTTTTAGAAAGAACGAAGTCACACTGATAGGGCGATAGGATTTAGGTTGCTCACTTGGTTTCCCAATCTTGGGGATGAAGACAAGATTGACCTCTGTCCAAATTTGGGGTATGTATCCCAGGTTGAAGCAAGACCTAAAAAGAACTATCAGTGATGGAAGAATCGTATAGTGTATTGTATTGAATTGTAATGTTAGTACTTTGTGTGACCTCCTTTGTTCTCTATGATAGAAAAAACGCGATTTGGCATGGATCCGACTAACTTGTGGAGAGTATTGGATCCAATTTCAAGCCAAGCCCGACGAATTCCATTTTTGAGCTCGGACACACTATTGTATTGCTTCCCTTTAGAATATACCTTACCAGCAAGTATGCCCCAAAGGTTCTCGATAGGGTTGCAATCTGGAGTAGTATTTCAATATTTTTGAGGCGAACCACTCTTTCGACTGCCTAGAAACATGGATGGAAGCGTTGTCTTGCTGGAAAATGTTGTTTCTTTCTGGATCTTCCTCATAATATGTACGTAACTAAAACGTCTTCCAGCAGCTCCGTATAGGTTTTTGAATCCGTTTTTGTGGTGATAAAACACATAGGAGTCTTTCCGTAATATGAATAAGCTCCCCATATTACAAGAGTTCCGCCCCCGGAATTTCGTTTAGATCGTACCTCGCCTTGTTGGCTTAAATTATGCCAATAGCAGCTGTAGCAGTCCCCGGTCCGTCTAAATTAAATTTTTTTTTCGTCGGAAAATATAACATTTCGCCATTCGTGGGTCCAGGACATGTATGTACTGCCGGGCAAACTCCAATCTTTTGGCTTGACTGTCAACGGACAAGGAGTATAATCTCCCTAGAAAGAACTGACATTTACAAAGTCATCGGTGTCATCACAGGACACTGCCTCATTGGCAGTCACGCACAAAAGCTAGGAATAGTTCCGAATGATTTCTGCAGAAGCTGTCAGGACGAGGAGGAGGTTGAATCCATTCACCACCTTCTCTGTGCCTGTCCAGCATTTTGCAATATCAGGAAACGTTACCTAGGCTCTTACTTCCTTAACGGTCTGACAGATGTTCAAAAAGTAGGGATACCTGATCTTCTTAACTTCTTAAGAAGCACAAAATGGTTCGACGAATAGGGGGGCAAAACACCCTCGTAGCTGCACAACGGGCCTCCCTGGCCTATGTGCATTCTTCTCAATTCTGGGAAGGCTACGATCCTACTTACCTACCTTTCCTTGGACATTCGTTTATACGAATCATTCGTTTATACGAATGGTGTGTGTGTTGTATATTAGAAAAACGTACTCTGAAATACAAAAGTTGTTAGCTGGTACTCCAACAGTAATAGCGAATGCCCTAAAATATGACGAAAGGCGGAAACTCGAGGAAAAAAAAAAAACAGAAAAACGAATGCAGTAGACGATAGGCGTATTGTCCGATACTCCAAGCTTCTTCTTTCGAAATAAAAAAAGAGCTCGAGCTTCCTGTAAGTGCGGTGACGGTTCGCAGACGTGGCCTAGATCAAGATTTACATGCACGAAGTCCACGGAAAGTGCCTCTTCTGACAAAAAAACACATCAAGAGCCGCATCGAATTCGCCAAAAATCACCCAGAGTGGCATGTCGAGAAATGGCGCAATGTATTGTGGACCGATGAAAGTAAATTTGTTCTTTTTTGGAGGCATTGGTTCCTGGCAGTATATTCGCCGTCCGCCTAATACAGAGTATCAGCCCAAATACCCTGTAAAAACAGTCAAACCTGGAGGGTCCAAAATATGAGTTTAGCCATGTTTTTCGTACTACAGCGTAGGGCCTATATACCCCATAGATTGCATAATGGATCAACGAGTCATGTTGGTATTTTAGAGAATACCATGCTACCATACGCCGAGTATGAAATGCCTTTGAAATGGGTCTTCCAGCAGTACAACGACGCGAAGCATACGAGTCGAGCAGCTAAGGAGGTTATGCATTGGCCTGCACAGTCCCCTGACCTCAACCCTATAGAAAATTTGTGGGGTGATATCAAAAAAGCTGTAAGGGAGGAGAAACCATAAATTAGTCAGGAGCTTTGGGTGATAGTGAAGGATGCTTGGACGAAAATCCCAGAAGAGCGTTGTCAAAATTAAGGGGACTCTATGCCGCGTCGTTGTGAAGCTGTGTGAAGCCTATAAAAGCAGACGGGGGATGGAGGAGAAGATTCAACCACGAACCTTACGGGCTGTACAGCGACATGAGCCTAGTCAGGCGTCTACGGATTCAACGCCTAAGATGGCTGGGCCATGTAGAGTGAATGGACACCACAGCTCCAGCCCGAAGAGTCTTTGAATCCAACCTAGAGGGACGAGGAAGCAGAGGACGGCCGCACTTATGATGGCGCACACAGGTGGAAGGGGACCTCAGCCAACTGGGCGTGCGGCACTGGGAAAGGTTAGCAAAAGATCGTGCTAGATGGAGGGGCATGTTGGTTGAGGCCCAGGTTCATCCCGAACTGTAGCGCCCGCTAACAAGAAGAAGAAGAAGTGTGTGGCCTAGTATCAATTCAATTTACAATTGAGTTGAGTTGTTTATGGGCTACATGAGATATCTTTTTTGCTCAAAAAAATATTAATCTTTCATTCTTTCAATCTTTCAATACTATCTATTACTTCAACTACGTATGAACTCTTCGGTCTTTCGACTACGTTGCGGAAAAACCTGGGTCGAAATTTCAACTCAATTTCGACTCGATGCATAGAGATGGCAATCCGATAGCTTTGACAGGCACTTTGACAGATAGCCCCTACAAACGTTTTGCGGTTTTACGGCGTCTTGACTATGAGTTAGTCAAAAGCTTCGTTTTTAAACGGAGAATAACACGTATAGTATCGGTGTGTGTTAACAAAAGCAACAACTTACCCCGGCGGGATTCACAGGGCAGGCGTACGAAGGTTTTCCATCTTGTTCATTTATCTATGACTCGATCTTTCGACTACGCATATAAAATGCTCGAGTTTCGAAGCCTGACTGAAAATCGCTTTCCACAACTTGGTGGCAAATTTTGTAAATGATGATGATGATACACAGCATTCGCCTGTCTTTATTCATTTTAAACGCCCCCGCCCTGGGTAAAACCACCTTTAGCACAATTTGGTAGACCATAAGCATACCTGGCATTTTGATATTGCATAGCTTTTGCATTGATATGCAAATATCTAGATACAAATCAAAAATGAATTCATATGTGCGATCCATAACAACCACATCATGTTGCTTTCGAAAATACGAGTAATCTCTTATCCGATAATACCATCGTTTAAAAGCAAGAATCAACTTACGATACTCGTGTATACATATGTACATATGTATGTATGCACTCGTTCGTCTGTATGTATCCGAATCAACTTCAACGGAATTTGCAATTTCAATTTCATCAAATCCCCGGATTTATTTGCATATTCTCATAATTCTCCGAAAGAAATTGCAATTTTTATTTGCATTCAACAAGTCGCTTAACGATTTATGCAAAACTATCTAGATACATATGGATGTACGTATATATTTACTTCAATCTCATATGTTTTGTGACTATTCATAGCAACGAAGCTTGGCCTCAACCTATAACAAGCGTTCTACTTTAGTTTAACGTGTTATGTAACGAAAAATATCAATGAAAAGTAACATTATCTAGAACTAATAACTACTTGTGGAAGTTATTTGCATCCGTTTTCTATGAAAACAACCTGAACACACCGGTTTGACTAGATTTTGTGCTAGTCGATTAGTAGTGACATGAGTTTAAATGCAACTGACTCAGTTTCCGAATACAGTGGTGTCCTTAGAAATAGCACACCCTTTCGAATGTGTATTTCCTTGCAATATACACTGTAGTCGCAGGCTGCACAGGAGTAAAACCATAATATCCCAAGGTAGTACCGTTATGAATGTGAAAACATAGTCGGAGTCTACACGAGGGCTATCTCATGAGGGCTAAAATAAGTGTAAAAGAGAGGGTAAGTGAAACAGAAATACATTGGCACACTCACGCGCGGGTAGCTACTTCGTGGGTTTTTTTGACATTTCCTTATCTCCTTTTCTTTGTTCTGCGATGTCGCTTCACTCCTGTTTCTGACTTGGAAGTGTACGTTTGGATACCATTCTTACTTTTCAAGCATCACCACAGGCAACGAGATTGAAATGTGAAGCGAAATGTCAAAAAACAGGCACGCGCAGAAAAGCTCCGTGTGGACGCGTCCTCAAATTGGAACGTAGGTTCAAAAGAAAAAGGCGCAAAAAGAAAGCCCTCGTGTAGACT
This sequence comes from Eumerus sabulonum, assembly GCA_951905685.1. Classification (NCBI taxonomy): domain Eukaryota; kingdom Metazoa; phylum Arthropoda; class Insecta; order Diptera; family Syrphidae; genus Eumerus; species Eumerus sabulonum. The sequence continues at coordinate 72,161,459 of OX645062.1, forward strand.
CCGACTACCCGCGCGTGAGTGTGCCAATGTATTTCTGTTTCACTTACCCTCTCTTTTACACTTATTTTAGCCCTCATCAGATAGCCCTCGTGTAGACTCCGACGTAGCTACTTCGTGGGTTTTTTTGACATTTCCTTATCTCCTTTTCTTTGTTCTGCGATGTCGCTTCACTCCTGTTTCTGACTTGGAAGCGTACGTTTGGATACCATCTTACTTTTCAAACATCACCACAGGCAACGAAATTGAAATGTGAAGCGAAATGTCAAAAAACAGGCACGCGCAGAAAAGCTCCATGTGGACGCGTCTTCAAATTGGAAAGTAGGTTCAAAAGAAAAAGGCGCAAAAAGAAAGCCCTCGTGTCGAAAGCCCTCGACATACTACCAAGAAGATCGCGTAAGGTTTTCCTGGTTTTGCAATCGTTAGAGTTGGTGATCATTGCGAATTGGGTGTTCATATAAATAGCACATATCATGGTGTGTCAGGAAAAAAATATTTTTCAGTGATTTAAGTGAGGTTAGTGTGAATCTTTTTTAAGGATAGTCATAATTACACTCATTTCTTACAGGAGTATTTAAAATAGGCAGACGAAAGCGTTGCACGGAGGAAAGGAGGCAAATAGTCGGTACCATGATACAGAAATTATGAATTGCCTTTATTTGGCACCTACCTTTTACGGTTTAATCCCACGGTGGCCTACCCACAATCGGGACCAAGAATGCATTGGTCAATGCTCCAGAGTACGAATAGTCTGGTTCATTGGTGAACATGCTTGGGGACATGTTTACCGCCCTGATGGAGGCCGAGGTCTACCTAACACCTCTTGCATCCGACTTATTAGACCGAAGTCTCGTCAGATACCATGAGTTCTCGCGATGTTGGGATAACCACAGCCACCACGATGCTCCCACAAGGGGGCCTACCTCAACTGACAGGACCGGAGCGAACTTCGGCTAATGAGTGTGCATTGCTTGCTACTGTCACTAACTTTATTTTGACTCGCCGTTAGTCGATTTTTCATCATTGACACTATGTGCCTCTTTTGCTGTATTTTGTTTCTAGTTCAAAGTCTTCCTGTCCCCGTGGTACCAATTATTTTTAAAGTGCTTTGGTTTTCACTCCGCAACTAAACCAAGTCACTTTCAGTTAAGCTTCCCCAAAAGCTCAAGCCTGACAACTTACCTTCCGTCATTCCTGAGGTGCTAGGAGATGTCAATGAGGCGTTTGCGAGTATTGAGATGGAGGCGGCGAAAATTGGTTAGACAGTAAACGAGGACAAAACTAAATATATGCTGTCATCGAAAAAGGACGCTCACCACCGACGTCTTGGCCAGAACCTGCATATTGGCAGATATTAGTTCGAGGTAGTTAAGGACTTCGTCTACCTTGGCTCCGCAGTGACCTGGAACAACGACATCAGTTCCGAAATCAAACGCAGAATCACTCTTGCCAATCGCTGTTTCTTTGGGCTAAGGAGGCAATTGAGTAATAGAGCCCTCTCTCGAACGACAAAGTTGTATCTATATAAGACCCTTATCATCCCGGTCCTATTGTACGGCGCAGAAGCATGAACACTATCAAAAGCGGATGAGGAGGCCCTTGGTCGGTTCGAGAGAAAGATTTTGCGCGTGATTTTCGGGCCTATAAACGCTGATGGGGGATGGAGGAAAAGTTTCAACCGCGAACTTTACGGGTTGTACAGCGACATGAGTCTAGTTAGGCGTCTACGGATCAGACGCCTAAGATGGCTAGGCCATGTAGAGCGAATGGACACCACAGCTCTAGCTCGGAGAGTCTTTTTTGAATCCAACTCCGAGGGACGAAGATATAGAGGACGGCCGCATCTAAGGTGGCGCGCACAGGTGGAAAGGGACCTCAGCCAACTGGGCGTGCAGCACTGGAAACGACTAGCGAAAGATCGTGCTAGGTGGAGAGGCATGTTGGTTGAGGCCCAGGTTCACCCCGAACTGTAGCGCCCGCTAAGCAAGTAAGTTTGTCGTGTGGGCCTTGCGGGTCACACCTAGACTACATTTTTTTGTTAGATGTCGCACATGCATGAAGAAGCCTGGCGGTCACTTGGAGTTTGAGTTTCTTTATGTAGAAACGTTCACCCGCCACCCTGTGATGATTGTTAGCCCAAAATGCTCGTACTCATGTTGTTTTCAATTGCAATTCGCTACTTAATCAACAACCTATTCAATTTGAATCTATTACGACTAAACAAATCACAATACCATACACGACTATATGCAGTCAAGGAATCAAAAGTAGAAAGAAAAAAAATAATTAAATCAACACTGACCAGCAGCCTAGGCGAGCGAGTAAACTTATCGTTGATTCGAGCTCCGAGTTCGAGTAGCAAGAAAACAACAAGCAGCTTGTTGGCTTGCTGTTATAAGCCGGGGTTTGAATGTATCAATATTAAAAGATTAATTGGAAACTGTGCGATTACACGTACGTACTATATATGTACGTCCATATGACTGTTACGAGTGCACGAGTCTTATTTTAGTTTTGTTGTTCGGTTTTAGAACCCGGATTAAGACGCCCATTGACGTAATGACCCCTAGAGGTTGCAATAACAGTGTTGTGTCTTATTTGCTTTAGTGTCTAGCTTTGCATTTATTATCGCGGCAGAGCTTTGTACATACATACGTCAATCGAAAGGAAGAGGAAGTTTAAAAAAAATAAAAAAAAAGAAACAAAACAGCAGCAAATCTGAAATTGTTGCGGCACACAGGAAACGTTGTTTACCAATACATAAACCACATGAATGGATGGATGGATGGAGGAAGGCATTTAGTGGGGTACGACGACGAGTACGAGTTAAACAACCGAGTGTCAAGTGACGAAACTGCAACGCTGAGTCACATCCATCGAGAGTGCAACTGCTACTCTGGTAGTTCCTACTCTACATGCACCAATGATCGTGGATCATGTGAAATTGGTGAAAGTAAACTCGTCGTAGAGCAGTCAGTAGTCAGTCGACAAGCAAAAAACTAAAACAATTTCAAGATACTTTTCCTTGTTAGGCAAGTTGTACATACAGAGATACATAGTGTAGGCATTGCTTTAGGCGGCATTCCGCAACGTTAGAAAAACGACGACGACGACGGGGAGAAACGAGATGCACTCCATACAACATTCGATATCATCGTTACATAATGTTTAATTGATGTGTAAACGTGTTACGACGATAGTATCGTTGGTGCGATTACAGCATGCAGCACGCAAAAACAACAAAAAAAAAAAAACAAACGCCGCAGTCAACAGATTATCGAAGAGCGAATGAATTTGAAGTTATGACGTCGGAAAGCTACTATCGCCAGAAACCGCTCCTGCTTTTACCGATCGCGTCTCCCTTAAGCTCTCCAATACACCTCAGTCCTCCACGCTGTCAACAGAACAGCAGTGGAGCCTTTGCAAACAAGCCCTGAAAAGCTCTGCATCCGAAGTTTTGGGTTTCAAGGCTCCGCCACGAAGAAACACCTGGTTCGATGACGAGTGCAGGAGGATTCATACAGCGAAGCAGGATGCATATAAGGCCTCGCTGCATAAAAGAACAAGAGCAGCTCGTGATCTCTACGAGTTGAGAAGAAGGGAGGAGCATAAGCTTCTCAGAAGAAAGAAGAAAGAGCACGAGAAGCGCGCGATTGAGGATTTGGAGAGGTGTTGCTGCAGGCGTGACGTTCGAAAGTTTTATCAACAGATAAAGCGAACATGCCAAGGTTATAAAGCCAGAACGGAAGCCTGCAGGGATGAGAACGGAAACCTAGAACCGCAGTCGATGCTGAGAATATGGAAAAACCACTTCTGCAGACTGTATAACGGCGATGTTAGTCAATATACCGCTGTCAGGCAGAATGATCCATTTCTAATCGACGGAGACCGCAGAGAATTCTGTCCCCCTGACCTCGACGAAGTTAAGATTGCCATATCGAAGCTCAAGTCGAATAAAGCTGCTGGCGCAGACGGACTGTCTGCTCAGCTCTTTAAGGCAGCACCAGCTCATCCGTAAGATATGGTTAGAGGAAAGCATGCCTGATGAATGGAGTCTCAGCGTCGTATGCCCGATCCACAAGAAAGGAGACCCCTCTGATTGCGCCAACTATAGAGGAATAAGTCTTCTTAATATCGGCCACAAATTCTTCTCTGCCGTTTTGTGTGAACGCCTGAAGTCGTTCGTAAATAAGCTGATATGTCCTTATCAGTGTGGCTTCAGGCCAGACAAGTCCACCATCGACCAAATCTTCACACTACGGCAGATCCTGGAAAAAACCAATGATTTTCAAGTCGACACTCACCACCTATTTGTCGACTTCAAAGCCGCATACGACAGTGTAATTAGAAACGAGCTATACAACGCTATGTCTACCTTTGACATACCTGCTAAACTCGTCAGACTATGCAGGATGACTTTGGAGAATGCTCGCTGCTCCATACGAATCGGTGAACACCTTACCGATAGTTTTGATGTCAAAAAAGGATTTAGGCAGGGCGATGCGCTGTCGTGTGATTTCTTCAACATCATATTGGAAATGATTGTGCAAAAATCACTGGCCAATACAGGAGGCACAATCTATTTCAAATCCTCGTAACTCCTTGCATACGCCGGCGATATTGACATAATAGGTAGATCACAGCGAGATGTCAATGAGGCGTTTGCGAGGATTGAGTTCGAGGCGGCGAAAGTTGGTCTGGCGGTAAACGAGGGCAAAACTAGATATATGCTGTCATCAATAAAGGACGCTCACCACCGGACGTCTTGGCCAGAACGTTTGCATTGGCAGATATAAGTTCGAGGTAGTTACGGACTTCGTCTACCTTGGCTCCGCAGTGACCTGGCACAACGACATCAGTTCCGAAATCAAACGCAGAATCACTCTTGCCAATTGCTGTTTCTTTGGGCTCAGGAGGCAATTGAGTAATAGAGCCCTCTCCCGAACGACAAAGTAGACTCTATATGTATACGACCCTTATCATCCCGTTCCTGTTCTACGGCGCAGAAGCATGGACACTATCAAAAGCGGATGAGGAGGCCCTTGGTCGGTTCGAGAGAAAGATTTTGCGCGTGATTTTTGGGCCTATAAACGCAGACGGGGGATGGAGGAGAAGATTCAATCACAAACTTTACGGGCTGTACAGCGACATGAGCCTAGTCAGGCGTCTACGGATTCAACGCCTAAGATGGCTGGGCCATGTAGAGCGAATGAACACCACAGCTCCAGCCCGGAGAATCTTTGAATCCGACCCCGAGGGACGAAGAAGCAGAGGACGGCCGCCCTTAAGATGGCGCACACAGGTGGAAGGGGACCTCAGCCAACTGGGTGTGCGGCAATGGAAAAGGCTAGCGAAAGATCGTGCTAGATGGAGGGGCATGTTGGTTGAGGCCCAGGTTCACCCCGAACTGTAGCGCCCACTAAGAAGAAGAAAATTTGAATCTTAAGGAAGAAGTGAATAACAGTGAGGCTAGCAACAGAGATCCAGGCTTCCTATTCCGTTTTTTTCTTTCTTATTTTACTATATCGCACCATAACCATAATCTATAACCACTCAAGGAGGTTGATTAATAGCTTATAGTAGTTGGTGACAGAGGGTAAGGAAGTAGCTGAATTGGACCATACATATCCTGTCGTTCCGAAAAGTTGGACGCAGGAGTTTACGAACAAAAATCTGTGACAAGTGGCAAAAGCATCTTAATCATAAGTTGGGAAGAGAGTTTGGAAGAGTACTGCTTAGACGTGAAACCAATTTTTTTATATGAACGTCGCTGTCAAGTAAAGTAATTTTCTTTTCAGTTAAAAGTACACTGAGTCTTCTACGTAGGTTGCTACCTAAATTTTGAGATATGACAACACCAGTGCGAAAATGTCAAATCTTAAAAGGCCATTGTAAAGCCTGATGTTTTTAACGGTATTCGTGCTCAGAACGTTTTGTCATATGAGTTCCGTTTGCATGCTTTACAGGCGACTGAAACATTTTGATAATCATACAAATGGTCGTGCGATGTTTTTCTATGTTTTTTTGACTTGGATTAAACCAACAATTCGGTGCTGACTAACTCTTTTCGACTCTCAGTATTGGAGAACAATCTTGGCCCACTGCGTCTTCCTGATTTTCCAGATTCAATCGTAGTCGCATTGCCCTACAGGACAATTTTCGTGAAGGTCGACTAAACTCGGTTTTCGTGCCAGAAAAGATCGATGTTGTGCTTGAACTGATATTGCATGACCGTCATGTGGTAAACTGTGGGATTAGTTCATGAGCCATCGACCGGTACGAGGTATAGTCGGAAAGAGCAATGTGTGGAGAATACGGCGGTTGGGGTAAGACATCCCAGTTAAGTGCCTACAAATTTTCTTCGACGACCTTAGCAACATGTGGCCTAGCGTTGTCGTGCTGAATGATCACTTTGCCATGTCTTTTGTCATATTCTTCTTCCTCTTCCAGCGGGACCTGAACCTCTTTCAAAAAACCTATCCAACTGGCTCGGTGTTTCTATAGTGCCGCACGCCTAGTTGGCGTGCGCCACTTTAAATTTGTCCGTCCTCGACCGCGTCGCCCCTTAAGATTGGACTCAAAAACCTTTCAAGCCCGAGCTTCGGTTTCCATGCGCTCTACATGACGTAGCCATCGTAGGCGTTGGATCCACAGATGCCGTACTACGTTCTCTATTAAGTCTTATCGTCCATTCCCCATTTTTGCGCATCGCGCCGAAAATCGTAAGCAGAATTTTTCCCTCAAAACGACCAAGGGCCTCGTCCGCTTTCCATGTCTCTGCGCCATAAAGCACCACCGGGATGATAAGGGTCTTGTATATGGTCACCTTGGTTTTCGGAGAAAAAGGCTTTTGCTTGCTTTGGTGGCGCTACAGCCCGCGAAGGGCCAGAGCCAGAGCCGAGAGAGGGCTCTGCTTCTTAATTGCCTCTCGAGTTTAAAGAAACAGTGATTGGCAAGAGTTATTCTGCATTTGATTTCAGCACGGAAGTCATTCCTATATGTCACTGAGGACCTTAGGTAGAAGAAGTCCTCGACTACCTCGAAATGATATCTGCCACTATGTGCGCCCTGCCCAAGATGCCAGTGATTAGTGTCCTTTTTCGACGACTGCGTATACTTCGTCTCGCTCATGCTTTGCCTCAATGCTCGTAAAGGCCTCAATGACATCTCCTTGATCTCGGCCAATTACGTCAACGTCATCGGCATATGCGAGTAGTTGTACAGATTTGAAAAAGACCATGCCACTCGTATTGACCAGTTAGTTTGGCACGGTTTCTTCAAGGACGATGTTAAAAAAGTCACACGAGAGTGTATCACCCTGTTTAAAACCTTTTTTGACATTAAAGGTATCGGCTAAGTAGCTTCTGACCCAGATGGAACAACGAGAATTCTCCAATGTCATCCTGGACACCCACAATCTGACGAGTTTGGCAGGGATGTCAAAACTAGACATGGCGCTGCATAATTCGTCTCTATGTACACAACCGTATGCGGCCTTAAAGTCGAAAAACCGGCCAAGTGCGAGTCGGACTCGCGCACGAAGGGTTCCGTACCATCTGTATATATAAATATGAAAGAGACTATGTATGTTACCTCGTCAAATGACAGATCTTGGTTGCAGGCAGAATTTTTTGGATGAAAATCATGTCTGTTGTATGGGAGCCCCCCTTAAATATTAATTTTGTTTTGTTTTTAGTATTTGTCGTGGTAGCGGCAACAGAAATACATCATCTGTGAAAATTTCAACTGTCTAACTATCACGGTTCATGAGATATAGCCTGGTGACAGACGGACGGACGGACAGCGAAGTCTTAGTAATAGGGTTCCGTTTTACCTTTGGGTACGGAACCCTAAAAAACGATCGCATTGAGTATATTTTCCACTTTCTCATTCAGAGATAGTGACGATAGAGATAGTGACGACAACGTTGTAGTTGAAATCCTTCCTGACTTGACTACTTCTAGTTACCGGCTAGCAACGTAATATGGAGTGGACATGGGCACATCGCATATCTGTATCTTATATAGATTTTAAATAATCTACAGGCATATCGATCCAAGTGTGTGCTTACTTAATGAACTGGTTTTTGTAGTTTCGTAAAAACCTGATTTAGTAAAGGCGGCGATTAAATACTGGAAGAAATAAACAAGACAACCTGTCCGTACACCACATTTCGTTACCAGCTTTTTGGTTATTTCTGCCCGATCGATGCTGCGACTTATGTATATGTACATACATGTATCGTATGGATACGGATACGAATATATGTATACTCACTACAGCCACAAAAATGGTTTTCAACGTCGTCGTGTTAATTTAGTAAGCAAATGAGTTACGTCAACAAGTGTTATGTATCTAAATCAGTTGGATATAATTTGAGAATAATCCCTCCCTCCACGCTGTCTGCCTCCCCTCTCTCTATCACTCTGTCGTTCATAATTCTAAAACAACACGATAAGAGGGTATATGTGCATATACTATCTGGGTGCGTTTAAATCCGTGATGGTGAGCATATAACAACGTTGAAGACGATAGAGAGATTTACATAATAAATTTTAAGGTCTAGGCCGGGTCGGTTGAGTTTGTTTTTTTTTTATTAATTTGGTTATCAATGTGCTAAACAGACTTATTCACGGTTTCATTGTGTAATCGGATATGATCGAATTTTCAAATAATACCAATACCCAATCGAGAGGTGGTGGTGTACCTTCACATTTTGATGGCCTTTCGAAGAGAGAATGGAAAATTTTTCGTTTTTGTCGGTTATTTGCATTGAGATGCAACAACGTATCTATGTTGTCTGCCTCTGTTTCTGGCATCCACATGGCTCACAGATGATGGTCTGCAATCAACTTGCTATACTAGGGGGTTTAGATCCTCTTTGTATGTTGTATGTTGTTTTTTCTGCGAAAAACCAGTCATTTCTCTGACTGTCATGCTATTTTTATCTGACTTGGGGGTTTTTAGTTTTTATTTTATTTTTATTTCCTTCATTCAGTTGATAAGTCGGTGTGTTGTTGGCACACTGATAAGCGGACTTAAAAACACACATAAGATTACCAACTAAGCAGCAGATAAGAGAGAGGGAAAAGCAGTCGCACAAACAAAAGAATTCTAGTTAATCAACATTCTGTTTACAGTGTTTAGTATATTTCATTTAATTTAGAAAGGAAGACCTATAGCTCATTCTACGACCCATAGATTGATATACATATGTATGTACATAGTACGTGGCATGATTAAGATACGACGACGACGAGCATTTTATTGCGATTCATTCAATGTTTACTCTATACAGTCTGTGGATCGGTTGATCTTGTGTAAACTTGAGTCATACCATCGAGAACGAACCGAACTCCTCCCGGATATTTGAAACTCAATCCAAAAGGGGGAGGACCAGGGGGTGTATGAACAATCAAAACAATCGGGGAGAGGATTGCTAATAAGTTTAAATGGTGCTAAGTAATTTAATAAGAAATGAGCAATCAGTCGGCGTATGCTAATCGATTTGCTGCTTCTAGGATGAAAAGTTGCGGATATGGCGTCAACATTTTTTTTTTTTTTTTACTTGGATTACACGACGCGTAATCACACTTCGACAAATCCTGGAAAAGACCAACGAGTTTCGAATCGATACACACCGTCTTTTCATCGATTTCAAGGCCGCATACGACAGCATTCATCGTGAAGAACATCGTGAAGTTGTGTCGCGCCACGCTAGAAAAAACACGCGATGCACCGTGCAATTCGGTTCTAGGACCTCGGAACCATTCGAAACATGCACCGGATTTCGGCAAGGAGATGCGCTGTCATGTGACTTCTTCAACCTGGTGCTGGAGCAGATAGTGTGACGGGCAGGCGTCAACAGGGAAGGCATTATCCTCTACAAGTCCGTCCAGCTGCTAGGATACGCGGATGATATCGACATCATCGCGTGTTCTCGCCGTGGTATTGTGGAAGCATTCACGGCGATTGAAGAACAGGCGAAACGAGTTGGTCTTAAGATCAATGAGGACAAGACGAAGTACATGCTGTCAAGCAATAACCAATCCGTCGCTCACCACCTGGGACAAAATATAACAATTGACAGCTACAATTTCGAGGTAGTTAAGGAGTTTGTCTACCTCGGGGCAAACGTAAATTCCACAAATGACACCACAGTGGAGATCCGGCATAGAATCGCCCTTGGCAACCGCTGCTACTTCGGCTTGTCCAAACAACTGGGGTCAAAACTCCTCACTCGAAAGACCAAAGTCATGCTTTACAAAACGCTCATTCTGCCAGTCTTGCTGTACGGAGCCGAAAGCTGGACGATAAGCAGGACAGCGGAGCTGATTTTGGGTTCTTTCGAAAGAAAAATTCTGCGCCGGATATTTGGTCCTATCTGTGAGGAAGGTGAATGGAGAAGAAGATACAACCGCGAACTCTACGAGCTGTACCAAGATGTGGATGTAGTCCGGAAGGCAAGGATCCGTCGACTACACTGGCTCGGCCACAAAGAGCGCATGGACATCAACGCTCCAGCTAAGAGGGTCTTCGACTCCGAGCCTCCTGGATCGAGAAGAAGAGGAAGATCGAACGCCCGGTATGAAGACCAAGTAATCGCGCATGTAAGACATCTTGGTCTTGACAACTGGAAGCACCGGGCACGCTGCACCGTCAAGGATGGAAGGCAGCTATAGCTCAGGCTCAGATCCTCCATGGATCGCAGGCCTGATAAGTAAGTGAGTGAGTATATTGTACGTACATATGTGCGTTGGCGTTACAGTCCATGAAGGACCTTTACCGAGCTTCTCTCAATCACCGATGTTGTGTGTGATCTCATTTTCCCATAGGTGAAAGGGACCTACAGTTTATTGCCGGTTCCGAACGTCGAATTTCGAGAAGCTTTTCATGAAAATTTTACAACAGGGGGTTTTGTCAGAACCCCGCTGAGGAGAAACACCGTGAAAAACACGTTCGATGACATGGCTGTGTCGGGATTCGATCCCGTGTCATCGGCGCCAGAGGCCAGCACACTACCCAAATCGATGATAAGATGGTGTGCATCGATTCGAAACTCGTTGGTCTTTTCCAGGATTTGTCGAAGAGTGAAAATTTGGTCTATAGTTGATTTGCCGGGCCGGAAGCCGCTCTGGTAGCTGCCGATTAGAGCGGTGCAAAATGGTTTTAGACATTCACACAATACGCTGGACAGGATCTTGTATGCGACATTGAGCAGGGATATGCCTCTATAACTCTTGCAAGAGGTAGGATCGCCTTTTTTGTGGATGGGGCATATAGAGCTGGTATTCCAGTCGTCGGGCATGCTTTCATCTTCCCTAATTCTGCAGATGATCTGGTGCATGCTCCCTACCAGAATATCACCGCCAGCCTTGAAGAGCTCTAATGGCAAGCCATCTGAGCCTGCGGCCTTGTTGTTCTTCAGCTTCTGAATAGCTGTGCCGACTTCTTCGATGCTGGGTCGGAGGACTACTTCAGCGGCTGGAGTTGGGATTTCCTCTGTCCCTACCACTCTCTCTTGGTCATGCTCGTTAAGCAGCTGCTGGAAGTGCTGCTTAAATACATCCACTATTCCCTGCGGGTCGGTGACAAGATTACCCTCGCAGTTTCGAAGAGCCTGGGTGTCCTTTTTGAAGCCTCCTGCAAGGCCTTTGGCTTTCTTGTAAAAGGCTCTTGTTTTATGTTCATCCCTAGACTCCTCGATATCCTTGACCTGGGAGGCTGCGAAGATTCTTTTCTTTTGTCGCAGTAGTTTTTCCTCCTCCCTTCTTCTGGCTCAGCACCCTTTGGTACGCCTCGTCGGTTGCTGCCTTTTTCTGCTCACACTCGCTATCATACCAAGGGTTTCTTGTCGGGGGTGGTAGGTATCCTAAAGTGGTCTCGGCTACTTCCTGAATGACTGAGCGGCAATGCAGCCACATATTATTGGCATTTGTGCTCGACGTAGGCATACCGTAGAGTCTTTCGCTCAGCTGCTCCCTGTAGACTCTGGCAACCTCCGGTGTGCTCAGGCGCCCAATGTCGAACCTCCTCCTGATGGGCTGGTGCAGCTTTCTGACATTGGACAGTCGAGCTCTGAATCTTGCTGCTACGTGGAAGTGGTCAGAGTTCGCACATCCAGGATGTTTGACGAGTGCCTTGCGTGTCAATGAGCATATGGTCGATTTGGTTGGCGGTTCGACCGTCCGGAGATCGCCAGGCTGCGTTCATATATAGTATATTCAAATGAGTTCGCGATCTAAGTCCACTTCCAAAAAAACACACAACCTGCCTTGCTGACCTTCTTCTCTTACAATTGCGCGGATGGCTCGAAATAAACGCACATACGGGCCTGTCTTTTGTTGTATTTTGCTTACTCTCGTTATTGTAGTCTTCCAAGTGACCATGACGATGGACAAGTGTGCAACGATGATCAACAAGTAATAATCCTTTTAGTCATTCTTTTGTCACTCGAAACCATCCGATTTGGGACATTCTTTACAACCAGTTAAAGGTGCTTTGTCCATAAATCCGCGTATCTATGTACGTTTGACATTTCTTCAATTAGATACTACTTGCTTATGAGCTCATATTGATTAGGAGAAGCAATCAAATTGAAAGATAACCTGTCACTAATGAAAAAGAAGGAAACAAAACTGATTTGATGGTAAATATGTACATAGATACTTTTAGAACTTTATCGTGAGATGCTCTGTAGATGGATAAATCTCCGATCCAAATACTATACAACAAACTGGTTTCGTTCCAATGTTTGGGATTTTTTTGTTTTTTGTTTTGTTGCTTGGAAATCTGGTTTTGATGGTCTTCTTTTTGGGTCTTATCCCTCGGTTTTGTACATATTTCTTTTGTTAGTTTTAAGACTACCTCGTCTTAGGTAATCGAGAGAAACAGGTAGTAGGTCTTGTGCATAGCGTTCTGCATGCGTTGGGTTTTTTTTTTTTTTTGTCCTCTCTACCTCTACCTCTACTCGTTTTTCAAGTTCGAAAGGATCCTGTTCCCTTCATTTTCTTTTTTGTAATCCCTTTTTAGGTATCCTATAGGCATTTAGGTAGATCTTTTCGGGGAATGTGTACAGGATCTCGTCCCTTTTTTTTATGCTGTTCATAATTTGGCAGATAAATAGACACTTGCAGCAGGACCAAGTGAAGAAAGACGATATAGGGTATAGGGTAGGGTCTGGAGTAGACAGAACCTGTTGAATATTTCTACCTACCTGTATATGGGACGGAAAGTAGACGAAAAAAAGTGCATGTGTGCAAGCCTGTATAGAGCAGGTCCAACGGGTGTGTCTATCCACAATGTAATTCATGCAGAAAAAAAAAAAAAAATGTTATCTCCAAAGAGAGAGGCAATGAATAGGAAAGGTTGTTACGACATCCGGCAATTGGTAAACGAGTAGATATTACGACGCAATAGTTATGTGTGAGGAATTCCATGTCTATGCGAAAAAGGTAGACAATAAACAGGCAAATAGTCTATCGACTGAAAAATTATAATTACTATTGTATCTAGTAGATATTATTCATGTACCTACATATAGCAGGCAAAGCCTCTACAATTTCCACATATATCGGAATGGAACGAATCATGGCACCGAACGAAGCACCACCATCAGCCAGCCCCAGAGTAGGTAGTTAGATTCAACAAGTGAGGAAAGACCAATTGCAAATTACTCCCAGTGTGTGACTTGTTACTGACTTTCGTATGAACTGACTGTTAGCAATTTGAAGTTGATACAGTAAATAGTATCTATTATACGATGACGATGGTGTTGGTGGCGGTTAACTAACTAACTGGTGGTGGACGGGCTGGTTTGACTTACTGCATGACTGCTTAAGCAAACCAGACGGTTGTGCTTTTTGTTTTTTGTTTTTGTTTTCCACTCGACTCTGATGGCCTGAAAGGGGGGGGAGACCGGTCGTACTGACTGGTCGAGTAAGTCTTACACCCGCGTGGGAAGAAAAATACAGGTTTTTCCAACCGCAGATACTAGTTTTGTTTTTCTCGTTTTATAACCATTGTTGCTGGTGTTTTTCCCTTTTACTTTCCTACAATCGACGTTGTCGACGTTGGATAGCTCTTGCCATTGTCGTCACACATACCGTCAAGCAACAAAAACAACAAGTTGGCTATATATGTATGTATGTACTTATATGCATACAACAGAATGCATACATGGCCACATTGCATCGACGGACGAGAGCTGCCCGCGAGCTCTATGAACAGAAAAGGAGGGAGGAGCAGCCGCTTCTGAGAAGGAAAAAGAAGGAGCACGAGAAGCGCGAGATCGAGAGATGTTATTTCAAGAACGACGTTCGAAAGTTTTACCAAAAAGCTAAACGAACATGCCAAGGCTATAAAGCCAGAGCAGAAGCCTGCAGGGATGAGCACGGATAACTAGTAGTGGAGTCACAGTCGATGCTGAGATTGTGGAAGGACCACTTCTGCAGACTGTATAACGGCGATGATAGTCAAAATGCCGCCGTCAGGCAGAGCGAACCATTCACAATGGACGAAGACGAAGGAGAATCCCGTCCACCCGACCTAGACGATGTTAAGATAGCGATATCGAAACTTAAGTCTTATAAAGCTGCTGGAGCAGACGGACTCCCCGTGGAGCTGTTTAAAGCAGCTGGCGATGAGCTGGCTAGGAACATGCACCAACTCATCTGCAAGATATGGTCGGAAGAACGCATGCCCGATGAATGGAATCTCAGTATCGTTTGCCCGGTCCATAAGAAAGGAGACCCCTATGACTGCGCCAATTACAGAGGGATAAGCCTCCTGAACATCGCGTACAAGATCCTCTCTGCCGTACTGTGTAAGTACCTGAAACCGTTCGTGGACAATCTGATCGGTTCCTACCAGTGTGGTTTCAGGCCAGGAAAATCCACGATAGACCAAATATTTACGCTACGGCAGATCTTGGAGAAGACCCATGAATTCCAGGTCGACACGCACCATCTTTTCGTCGACTTTAAAGCCGCGTATGACAGTGTTTATAGAGACGAGCTATACAGAGCCATGTCATGTTTTCACATTCCTGCCAAACTCGTCAGACTGTGCAGGATGACTATGGAGAACTCTCGCTGCTCCATTAAGGTCAGAGGTGAACTAACCGACCCCTTTGATGTTAAAAAGGTTTTAGACAGGGTGACGCACTGTCATGTGATTTCTTCAACATTATTCTTGAAAAGATCGTGCGGGACTCTGCGGCCAATACAAGAGGTACGATCTACTTCAAGTCCACACAATTGCTTTCCTACGCAGATGACATTGACGTTATTGGACGAACAAAGTGAGACGTCAATGAGGCGTTCGCAAGCATTGAAGCAGAAGCGGCGAAAGTGGGTCTAAGGGTAAATGGGAGCAAGACCAAATATGTGCTGTCATCCAAGAAAGACGCACAACACCGACGTCTTGATCAGAACGTCACCTTCGGCAGCTATATTTTTGAAAGTAGTCAAGGACTTCGTCTACCTTGGCTCGGTAGTGACAAGCAACAACGACACCAGCGCTGAGATAAAACGCAGAATAACTCTTGCCAATCGCTGCTTCTTCGGGCTCAAGAGGCAATTGAGTAGTAGAGCCCTCTCTCGAAGAACTAAGGTTTCCCTCTACAAAACCTTAATCATCCCGGTCCTCTTCTACGGCGCTGAGGCTTGGACGTTATCAAAAGCGGATGAAGAGGCTCTTGGACGTTTCGAGAGGAAAATTCTGCGTGCAATCTTTGGTCCCGTTTGTGTAAACGGAGAATGGAGGAGGAGATTCAACCAAGAACTGTACGGGCTGTGCAGCGACATCGGCCTGGTTAGACGTCTTCGGATCCAACGTCTAAGATGGCTAGGCCATGTAGAGCGAATGGACATCGACGCTCCGGCCCGAAGAGTCTTCGACTCCAACCCGAGGGACGACGCAGCAGACGACGACCGCATTTAAGGTGGCGCGCACAGGTGGAGGGGGACGTCAACCAACTGGGCGTGCGGCTCTGGAAGCGGCTGGCCGAAGATCGGGCCGGCTAGAGAGGCTTGTTGGTTGAGGCCCTGGTTCACCCCGAACTGTAGCGCCATCAAAGTAAGTAAGTAAGTACTTATATGCATCTAGAAGCCTGTAACGTCGTCGGCGGGCTTCATAACACACCAGTTCCTTATATAAAAGGTTTCGCAATCCCATGCAAAGTTACTATATTTTCGAGAGCATTCTCCTTTGCCATTTCCTTTCATTTCCTTAATCGATCAAGAAATATACAATTTAAAATGCAAGTAAACCGCTTAAGATATTCGATTTCCGTTCCAGATAAACCACGTCATATCCCATCGAGTGAATTCGTAATTGTTTGGTTTTCTAGTTGAAGATGTATCCGTACATACGCCACAGATGTGTAATGAAATTTGAATTTCTTCTATTTAAAAATACCGAACGAAACAAATGTACGATTGTGAAAGGGTTAGCATGGCGTATAGCCTATAGCGTATAGCGATCACACCAATTATGCACACGTTAACGCTCATGGTTTCGCTTGCTTATCGGGCATCGTTTCTATTCTTTATCGCCTCGATTTAAGAATCAGATACAATTCGCAGAGTAAACCTTAACCCTTTCGATCCGTAAAGCCTTCTTCTTCTTTTCCGGCGCTACAGTTCATGGCAAACCTGGCCTCCTTTAAAAAACCTCTCACCACGGCCTTTCGCCTAGTTGGTTTAGGTCCTCTTCCACTTGATTGCGCCACCTGAAATTTGGCCGCCCTCGACCGCGTCGCCCATCGGGATTGGATTCAAAGACCTTTCGGGTCGGAGCTGTGGCCAGGGAAGTCCACCATCGACCAAATCTTCACACTACGGCAGATCCTGGAAAGAACCAATGAATTTCAAGTCGACACTCACCACCTATTTGTTGACTTCAAAGCCGCGTACGACAGCGTAATTAGAGACGAGCTATACAACGCTCTGTCTACCTTTGACATACCTGCTAAACTCGTCAGACTATGCAGGATGACTTTGGAGAACGCTCGCTGCTCCATCCGAATCGGTGGAGAACTGAACGATAGTTTCGAAGTCAAGAAAGCATTTAGGCAGGGCGATGCGCTGTCGTGTGATTTCTTCAACATCATATTGGAAATGATTGTGCAAAAATCACTGGCCAATACAAGAGGCACAATCTATTTCAAATCCTCGCAACTCCTTGCATACGCCGACGTTTTTGACATAATAGATCACAGCGAGATGTCAATGAGGCGTTTGCGAGGATTGAGATGGAGGTGGCGAAGGTTGGTCTGGCGGTAAACGAGGGCAAAACTAGATATGTCAAAAAAGGAGGCTCACCACCGACGTCTTGGCCAGAACGTTTGTATTGGCAGATATAAGTTCGAGGTAGTTAAGGACTTCGTCTACCTTGGCTCCGCAGTGACCTGGAACAACGACATCAGTTCCGAAATCAAACGCAGAATCACTCTTGCCAGTCGCTGTTGAGTAATAGAGCCCTCTCCCGAACGACAAAGTTGACTCTATATAGGACCCTTATCATCCCGGTCCTGTTGTACGGCGCAGAAGCATGGACACTATCAAAAGCGGATGACGAGGCCCTTGGTTGGTTCGAGAGAAAAATTTTGCGTGTGATTTTCGGGCCTATAAACGCAGACGGGGGATGGAGGAGAAGATTCAACCACGAACTTTACGGGCTGTACAGCGACATGAGCCTAGTCAGGCGTTTACGGATTCAACGCCTAAAATGGCTGGGCCATGTAGAGCGAATGGACACCACAGCTCCAGCCGGAACAGTCTTTGAATCCAACAACAAGGGACGAAGAAGCAGAGGACGGCCGCCCTTAAGATGGCGCACACAGGTGGAAGGTGACCTCAGCCAACTGGGTGTGCGGCAATGGAAAAGGCTAGCCAACGATCGTGCTAGTTGGAGGGGCATGTTGGTTGAGGCTCAGGTTCACCCCGAACTGTAGTGCCCACTAACAAGAAGAAGAAACCGTGTCGTACGATGAATTAGGTTAGGTACGATCGAAAGGGTTAAGTAAGTTATTCTACGCTTTCGAGCTCATCATGACTCCGTTCCAGCTACCATTCATAACAAAGCAAACTAGGACACCTACAACACTCTATTGTGAACAAAACCATTGGGACAATAACAAAGCAATTGGTTCGTTTGTCCAAAGGTTGGTAATTGATTGGAAACAAAGCTTGCACTTTCCGCCAAATTTTCTTTTTTTGTTGTTGTTGTTGTTATTCTACCATAAACAATAGCAATGAGTAGGCGTATGGCAGATATAATAAAACGAAACCATAAAGGAATCATTTTAATTCACATGTTGCGCTTGCATCATCAGGCGTCCGTCGATCTTCTTTTATGGGCGCAGCAGTGGGGTATCGCATTTTGCTTATTCCTGGCGCGTCACATTTCCAACAACCGACTTATGGACTATGTATGAGCATGTCTCACATCTTGACTGTTTCCTCTTCCATTAAACAATTTTTTTTTGTTTATCGTTTTGTACTCTGTGTGACAAATGATTAGTCGCGGCAGAATGTCGCCTGTATCTGTATCATTAAAAGGCAAAATCATATTGTATCTACATACCTACTTGCTGGGTTTTTTCTTTTTTTTTTCTCCATTTTTCCATCATGTAGTAGTTGAGATTGTGCAAAACAGACTTTCGAGTTTTATGTGTGTTCCGCTGTTATCTGTTTTCGTTCGTTCTCAGTTTGAAATTGCATTAAAAGCGTGTTTTTTCCAGATACTATTACAAAAAAAAAATTAAAGAAAAAACGACCCAAACAAAGAAGCAATTGAATTGCGTTTTTGTGCATGGCATGGTGTATCGCATAGCGTAAGAGTATCTTTGTTATTTTTTTTTTTGTACATACTATCTATACGACATTATGCACAGAAGCATGTATCGTAGAACAAAGTTCAAGTTTCGTCGAACTCTCTTCTCACGATAAGGATGTGCACATCAAGCTCGGCTTGGCAACACAAACACACTAAAAAAGCCATGACAAGTCAATTCGTACATTTGCACTATACAGAGGCTCTAGTCCAGCCATACTCAACCTTTTTTTCCCTCGGGCCACATTCATTTGTTTGCTAATTCACGCGGGCCGCAACATTGTAGATTTTGGGTGATGGCCTTTTCGAGGAGTCTAGGGATAAGCATAAAATACGAGCCTTTTACAAGAAAGCCAAAGGCCTTGCAGGAGGCGTCAAAAAGGGCACCCAGGCTCTTCGAAACTGCGAGGGTAATCTTGTCACCGACCCGCAGGGAATAGTGGATGTATTTAAGCAGCACTTCCAGCAGCTACTTAACGAGCAAGATCAAGAGAGAGCGGTAGGGACCGAGGAAATCCCAACGCCAGCCGCTGAAGTAGTCCTTCCATCCAGCATAGAAGAAGTCGGCACAGCTATTCAGAAGCTGAAGAATAACAAGGTCACAGGCTTAGATGGCTTGCCATCAGAGCTCTTCAAGGCTGGTGGCGATATTCTGCTAGGGAGCATGCACCTGCAGAATTTGGGAAGACGAAAGCATGCCCGACGACTGGAATACCAGCTCTATTTGCCCCATCCACAAAAAAGGCGATCCTACCTCTTGCAAGAACTATAGAGGTATATCCCTGCTCAATGTCGCATACAAGATCCTGACCAGCGTATTGTGTGAACGTCTAAAGCCATTTTGCATCGCACTAATCGGCAGCTACCAGTGCGGCTTCCGGCCCGGCAAATCAACTATAGACCAAGTTTTCACAATTCGACAAATCCTGGAAAAGACCAACGAGTCTCGAATCGATACATACCATCTTTTCATCGACTTCAAAGCCGCATACGACAGCATTCATCGTGAAGGACTGTTTGGTGCGATGGCCGAATTCGGGATCCCAGGAAAATTGATCCAGTTGTGTCGCGCCGCGCTAAAAAATACGCGATGCACCGTGCGACTCGGTTCTAGGACTTGGGAACCGTTTGAAACATGCACCGGATTTCGACAAGGAGCAGATAGTGCGACGGGCAGGCGTCAACAGGGAAGGCACTTTCCTCTACAAGTCCGTCCAGCTGCTAGGATACGCGGATGATATCGACATCATCGCGTGGTCTCGCCATGACATTGTGGAAGCATTCACGGTGATTGAAGAACAGGCGAAACGTGTTGGTCTTAAGGCCAATGAGGATAAAACGAAGTACATGCTGTCAAGCAAAAACCAATCCGTCGCTCACCACCTGGGACAAAATATAACATTTGACAGCTACAATTTCGAGGTAGTTAAGGGGTTTGTCTACCTCGGGGCAAATGTAAGTTCCACAAATGACACCACAGTGGAGATCCGGCATAGAATCGCCCTTGGCAACCGCTGCTACTTCGGCTTGTCCAAACAACTGGGGTCAAAACTCTTCACTCGAAAGACCAAAGTCATGCTTTACAAAACGCTCATTCTGCCAGTCTTGCTGTACGGAGCCGAGGGCTGGACAACGGAGCTGATTTTGGGTTCGTTCGAAAGAAAAATTCTGCGCCGGATATTTGGACCTGTCTGTGAGGAAGGTGAATGGAGAAGAAGACACAACCGCGAACTCTACGAGCTGTACGAAGATGTGGATGTAGTGCGGAAGGCAAGGATCCGTCGACTACACTGGCTCGGCTACATCGAGCGCATGGACATCAACGCTCCAGCTAAGAGAGTCTTCGACTCCGAGCCTCCTGGTTCGAGAAGAAGAGGAAGACCGAACCTCCGGTATAAAGACCAAGTAATCGCGGATGTAAGACATCTTGGTCATGATAACTGGAAGCAGCGTGCCCGGGACCGTCAAGAATGGAAGGCAGCTATAGCTCAGGCTCAGATCCTCCATGGATCACTGGCCTGATAAGTAAGTAAACAAAGAAAAACATTACGATGCCAGTGCGAGACACATATAAAGCTGGACATATGATGCAAGGCATCGCGTTATTAGGCGTCGCGTCAGAGAATTTGGGCGGAATATTTTGCATAAAGTTAAAAAAAAATTTGTGAGAGTATTGATGTCAGAACTGAAAAATGTGCGCACCATAATGTTTCATTTAACGTATGTTGTCAATAAACAAAATAATTTGTGTTCCCCATTAGTGTGTTTCGGGCCGCATGCGGCCCGCGGGCCGCAGGTTGAGTATGGCTGCTCTAGTCCGTGCTTAATATTCTATGGAAATGTCCAAACGTCTATGGATGTTAATTCAATTCAAAGGTTGAGTTGTTGTGAATGAATTGAGGTTTTTTTGCTGAAATACATTTAATAATTTGAATTTCGTGCAGTTGTGCACAATGAATGAAGGCTTGAGCTTTCCTTGATGGAATGATGGACTAGTCAAGCAGCGATATCGAATCGCATGTTCATTTAACAAAAGCTTGCATCATGCCCACATGTAGCTACATACATATGCACATATGCCTGTAGGTTGCGATAAAGCCTTGTGTTTTCCAGCATCGCTTGTTTGGTATTTTCTTGGAATTGTAGAGTGAGTCTTATGTACCACTCCAAGGACGGTTGACGGTTGATGAAATCTCCAATTTGAGTGATTCACTGATTTTCAAAAGGTGTTTCTGCATCGTGCAATTGCAGAATTAGATTTAAAGAATCTTTTATGATCGCTAGATTAACCGTGAGCGCAACTAATCAGATGCCAATGGAAATCTTTATGTTCCATTGACATACATACCGTCTATCGGTGATGACGTGCTCATGCGATTAATTCAATCAAGGTTATCTCGTTTATCGTTGCTTAAACTAGACATTTTCGTGAGATCGAAATCGTCATGCACTAACGGTAGAAGAAGAGTGGAAGCCACTGCCACAGCTTGCCACTGATGTGCTGGGCTTTACGACACCACCGTCCAGGCTGCAGGCAAACCCATGCAGCTAAGCCAGACGCCTATAAGGCAGTGCTGCATCGAAGGATGAGAGCTTTTTGTGAGCTCGGCGAACAGAAAAGGAGAGAGAGGAGGAGCATGAGAAGCGCGCGGTCGAGGTGATGGAGAGGTGTTACAGCAGGGATGAAGTCCAGAAGTATTACGAAAAGGTAATACAGCTATCCAGAGGATACAAACTTCGGACCGAAGCTTGCCGGGATGAGAATGGATAGCTTGTGATAGAGACGCAGTCGATACTGACAATTTGGTGGCGTTACAGCCCATAAAGGACTAGGACCCAGCTTCTCTCAATAACCCAAGTTGTGGGTAGTTTTTTTTTGAACCAAGGTGGAAAGGACCTACTGTTTAATACCGATTTCGAACGGCGCGTTTCGAGATGCTTTTTCATGACAAGTATACTATGGGGGTGCTTTGCCAGTATCCCGCCGAGGAGAGATGCCGCGAAATTAACATTCGATGGCGTTGGTGTTATCGGTGTTATCAGAGTCCAACACACTAACCACTGCACCCTCCTCGGCGAAGATTCATTTCGTTAGACTGTAAAACTGCGAGGAAGACTCAAATACCGCTGTCCCCCTCAACTTGTCCGACAATAGACAAGAATTCCGTCTATTGGACTTTGACGAGTTCAAGGAAGCAATATCAAGGTTGAAGTCAATCAAAGCTGCTGGAGTGAACGGACTATCCGCGGAACTGTTTAGAGTAGCTGGAAATGATCTGGCAGGGTACATGCACCGGCTCATTTGTAAGATATGGTTGGAGGAGTGCACGCCCAGCGAGTGGAATCTCAGTGTCGGTTGCCCGATTCACAAGAAAGTATACGTTTTTGACTGTGCCTCTTACAGAGGTATCAGTCTCCTTAACATTGCATACAAAATCCTCTCTGCTGTTTTGCCCTGATAGGTCCTTATCAGTGTGGTTTTAGGCCAGGGAAGTTCATAATACACCAAATCTTCACACTGCGGCAGATTCTGGAAAAAATCCAAGAAATGCAGATCGACACTCAGCACCTATTTGTCGATTTCAAGGCCGCATATGATATCGTGCATAGAGACGAGCTATAAAGTTCCATGTCTAGTTTTGACATTCTTACCAAACTCGTCAGATTGGGTAGGATGTCGAGGTAAAATTCTCGCTGCTCCATCAAGGTCGGTAACGAACTTATCGAGACCTTCAATCTCAAAAAAGGTTTTAGACAAGGCGACGCGCTATCATGTGAAAAGATCGTGCGAAATTCACAAGTCAGCACTAGGGGCACGATCTTCCAAAAGTCCGTTCAACTACTAGCTTGCGCCGATGATATTGACGTGATTGGTCGAACGCAGCGGGCCGACATTGAGGCGGAGGCGGCTAAAATCGGTCTGACGGTAAATGCGGTAGGTAGGTAATCCTTAGCCTCCACGGGTGGGGGGAGTAAATACATACCTAGACCAGATAGACCCTTTGTGTTGCTCCGAGACGGACGAGCCCCTATTCATGGAACCATTTTGCGGATCTAACAAATCAGTTGTCCTTATCCTTATCAGTCTATCTTATCAGTCAGGTCGTTAAGGAAGAAGGATCCTAGGTATTGTTTCCTACTTTGACAGAGGGCCGGACAGGTGCAGAGCATTGTTGAATGGACTCAACCTCCTCTTCGTCTTCACAGCTCCTTGCCCTAGTCTTTGTGCATGACTGCCAATAAAAGAGTGACCAGTGATGACACCAATGATGATGCTGATGTCGGTTTGTTTTAGGGAGATTAGTCCCATCGTTCGCTGTCGGTTAAGTCGTGGCCAGGTTTGCACGACGGTTGGGCAGGTAAGCCCCTGGGTCCATTTCAGGTTCGCTTCAGCCACGGCTTGATTCATTAGCTCTAGTTTAATGGCTGCTAGTGATGTACCAGCGTATGCAGTGTAAGTTCGTTGTGTCGTTCTTTGTTTGGCAAGCATGTCAGCTCTCTCATATCCTGAAATGTTGCCGTGTACCCATGAAAGGTTCAGCCATCTCGTTAAGAGATAGGCGGCAGTCACGTTCCATAGCCAAGACAGGACTTCCTTTATTGCTAGCAGCTCCGCATGAAAGACGCTGCAATGGTCTGGTAGTTTTAAGGCCCGGTTCGGTTTTAATTGTTTGGCAAAAATTATAAATTATTTGTAGAGTGATTGGACACGTGTCCTCAATCTTGTGTTTTCTAGTGAAGAGTACAAATTCCATTTTCTGGGGGCTTATCCTGACTCCATTATTTTGTGCCCACCTGCACAATGTGGAGAATGTTGTACGCAGCATGCGGTTCTTCAGCGTAGGCAGATATTTGCCTGAGATGGCAATAGCAACATCATCAACGTTGGCAATAACACCGATGCCTTCCTTTTCTAGTTTAGTTAGTAGACGCCTCGGACAGAGCGTCACAATGGGCAGTAAGAACTTTGAGGTAGTCAAGATATCGTCTACCTCGGATCCGCAGTAACTAATACGAACAATATCAGTAGCCTATCGCTGTTTTCTTGGGCTCAAAGGGCAACTGAGTAACATCGGTTACCAAGCTGGCTTTATTTAATACCCTGATTATTCTAGTCCTGCTTTATGGTGCAGAGGCATGGACGCTATTGACGAGGAAGCTATTGGTCTTTTCGAGAGAAAAGTTCTGCGTGCGATCTTTGGTTCGGTTTGCCTTGATGACATCTGGAGAAGAAGATTCAACTACGAACTGTATGGCGGCATTTGTCTGATTAAGCGTCTATGTACATATATGTACAACGCTTAAGGCGTATGGACAATATATGTATGTATGTAGCTCCGGCCCGAAGGATCTTCGAATCCGAGCCATTGGGACAATGCAACAGATTACGCCCTCGACTCAAATGGCGCATACAAGTGGAGAAGGACCTCAACCAACTTGGTGTGCGTGACTGGTGACGGCTAGCAAAAGTCCCTTTTTGGTTGAGGCCTAAGACCACAATGATCTGTAGCGCCACGAAGAAGAAGAAGAAGAAGAAGAAATCGTCATTAACTTACAACCTCGATAGAGGAAAACGAAATAGGTACTACGTTCCAATAGCTAAGGATCGAAAGAAACGATCTGCTATGGACAAAAAAGGACTCTAACTTGGCACTACGCCTTTAAGTGCAATGTGACTTCCTGCCATCCATGGTCAAGCAAGGAAAACATCAGTCCTAAACCCTAATCAGCTATAACAGCTGCAATATCAACATTTCTCACCGCATACAAATGTACATTCGATGGTTATTCATAACAAATAACCGGTTGCATACGGATAATGAAATTGATTTTCTCATAAGAATTTCTTATGCAAACTTCAGCGCACATTCGTTGGATAAACAGATGAAGAAAAAACAAAAGTAACAACATCCTGTTTGGTTGTACAGATCATCATCGTCGCCTTCATAATCACCATCGACATTTGAGTTGTCATTTGCCTGTTGTTGTTGGTGTTGGTGTTGTTGTTATCGTCGTTGTTTTAAGCCAGCCCACAACCTTGTGTGCAGATTTTTGTCCTCCTCCTCCTCCTCCCTCTGTAGCCGAGGTATGTTAATGGACATATTGACGGATTGAACAGAAAAAAAGCACCGAACAAGCCAAGCAACTATAGAAGGAGAGAGGAGAGAGTAAGGCGACGCTAAAGTGTGTTGTGAAACATTGCCAACAATGACGGATCTAAGAAACCAGTATTCGGATCGCTATTGACTGAAAACAACACGGTAAGACACCTCGCCACTTGAGCCAACTCGTTGTAAGCTGTTCCCCTTCGACGCCGAATTGGTCTGTTTTATGGGGTAATCCCCAAGACTCTTGTGGTTGTCGTGCTCTTACATCTAACTCTCTTACCACCACCTACCTACCTACCTTCATCATCATCATCCTCCATCTTCTTTACTTTTCTTCTCTGCTCATATCACCCAGAGAGGAGCTGGTGGTGGTATGACGATATGACGACGACAACGACAACGAAAACGATGGCGACGTGATCACTGTTCACAAACACCATCGATTCCACTCCTCGAATCTCTTGTTGATTTCGACATGGTTCTATTGCTATTGTTGTTGTTTACTTTTCTTCTACTCAACACTCGGACCGATCGTCACTCGATCATTGTTGTTTTAATCCACAACAATCCTACCTACATATGTACATACATATCCGAACGTTTTCACATCCGCGTTTGAAATCCGACTACAGATCATATAAACCCAGTCGAAAACCTAAACTATCCGCAAACATTTTCAAGTGATTCGCAACTGGTTGATCATAAAATCCACATCCGCATAGTGAATAGGTGATCACCGACATGCGATAGATGTTCAGTTTGATTATAAAGATGCGTCCGACTGACTGGTCAGCACAGGGTTATATAATTCAATTTTTTCTGGTTTTCTTTACCTAACGAGTTTCTTATAGCATGTATCTAGATATGCTATACTTACCGCATCTCATCATCTCAGCAGTAGCTTTAAATCTGCTTTAAATCTACGTATGACAGAGTAGTCAAGTTTTAGATTGGAAAAAAGAAAAAAAGATAATAAACGACAGTCAAGAGAAAGGAATCCATGGTGCTGCAACACCGTGGAAGATAAAAACCAAGAAAGATAGCAAAAAAAATTGTAAATTTTTCTCCAACGAAAGGGAAACGAATGATCGTAATAAGATAGATGGAAAGATAGAAGGAAGGCTAAAGAAAAAAGAAAGTATTTCAGTGGTCTTAATCGGTTGCTCAACCTACTGCATGAAGCTGTTCGCCACCTCGTCGTCGGCTCTGTCTAGTTGGAGCCCGTGCGGTGTGTTTGTCCATTTTCATTTCCATCTCCATGATGTTATGTTATTATGACCCCAGTCCAGTGGGCTTGCATAACCACCTTGTTTGTGTTACAACATCATCGGAAATGTAATCACTTGGGGTTTTCTACTATGTGTCTTTCGTTTATTTCTTCCTCTGCTCTGGTTTTGGCTTTTAGCCTCCATGCCCATTACGTGTACAAGATAGACCTTAATTGCCGAGTCGAATAAGTCATCTGTTTGGCTCACAACTTTGTTAACTGCCCGGTAATGTTAGCGCCATTTTTTCGGGCTTGTTTTTACAATATATCGTCTTCTGCGCCTCTTCGATAGTACCATACAGTGTTCCAAGTCGAATTGTCATGCTTTACTTAGGTTTCCATTTGCTTCATAGTTTTCTATGCGTTAATGGCTTATTGTCGTGTCTTGTTTCTCTTTTAACTTTTTTGTGTTACCAAAGCCTTGACACTTTTTTTTTTTTTAGCGACCATTGTGGCGTGCGCGACTATGAAGTAATAATGTAAATTTGGCTTAAATGCGAACCGTATCTGTGTGGCAATAGAATGGCATTGTATTGTGTTCGAATATTGTTTAGACCATAATCAGAGCACGTATCTGTTGCTTTTCAAATGGGCGCATGATATTCACATTCATTTGAGATGTGTATCGGAATAGTACGCGGCAGCATGAGGAACAATCATCATTGGCATTTTGGACGATGTGATTGGCGGGATGTTGCAAACAAAGGGCAATATCCGTACGAATTTGGTACATTTCACATGATTGTTATCCATATGGACATAGTGAGAGCTGCTGGTTGTGATTCGTATACGAAATATGAATTTTTTTTTTTTTAATACATGGGGCTAGTGCTACTATTAGCAATATGGCACTGCGACCTTTGCAGATCTTTTGTGCCGTGTAGCCTCTCCACCTCTATAATGAAGTTGAGAATGCTTCTCGTAGGAGCCAGGGTGATCCCATCAGGAGTCATAACTTCACTGAGAAGGATGCGCTTCCTAAGATGGCAGAGAGCAGCACACTCACATAGTATGTGTTCTGCCGTCTCATCGTCCTCTAGACAGAGCCGACACTCAGTTTCAGACGAGAAACTAATTTTGTTTAGATGATATCTCAGACCGCAGTCTCCCGTTAGATAGCTGACTAGTCTTCTGATCCGGTGCTGGAGTCTTCTTTGAACGCGATAACATCCGACTGCACTTCTCGTTAGGAAAGTATGCGTCTGTCTTCCAATCAGAGATATACGCAATCCTAATGGCCATTCACTATGTTGTGAAGCACAGGTGGAAGGGGGAAAGCATATGCGTCTGTAGTAACAGCCAAGCTGCATTAAAAGCTGTGTGTAACCCCTTAACTAGCTCTAAATTAGTGCTTGAGCTCAAGTCCTTCTTGAACAGAGTCGGCAGACTAAATTCATTAAAGCTTGTATGGGTTCCAGGTCACTCTGGGATTCCAGGAAATTAGATCTCTGATGAACTCGCCAGAATGTGTTCAGAGGAGAGCTTCTCAGGACCTGAACCCGCTCTAGGTCTACCTGCGTCCACGGTAAATTACTACATTCACAACCGTAGATGGAGGGATTGTCCGGGTTGCAGGATGACTAAGCGCATACATATGCCCTGATGTCTGCAAAAAATCTGCAGCATTCCTCCTGTCTTTAAGGAGAGTCGACTGCAGAAGGCTTGTGGGAGTTATCACGTGCCATTACACTTTTGCCAAGCATCTCTACGTGCTCGACATCAGTGAGACGCCTAACTGTGCTGCATGTGGCGAAGAGGAGGATGATACTGCAGAGCATTTCCTCTGTGATTGTCCCGCCTTTGCTCGCATACGGTGGCGCACCCTTGGAGCCGACGTGGTGTGCCGAATCCCTTAGCTCTACTTCACTGAAGCTTCTTCAAATTTTTCTCCGGAAAACGGGGAAAATACAGTAATGTAAGGTGTCTGTCTGGAGTACAATGGACCAGTGTTTGCGTCCAAACAGAAGCCTCCAAAAAAAAAAAAGTCTTCTGATATACCCTCTATTGAGTTTGAGTATGTCAATAGGGTGTTTGTTCAGGGATCGTATAAGTCGTTTAGATTGACGGAGTCCCCGAACACTGTTCCAGAAGGACAGGTGTTGTGATTTTTCCCACTTGTCTAAGAGGTAATTTATCTTAGACCCGGGAATGCCGCAGAAAGGTTCCGGGCCTATGTATTTGTCGCTGGAACCTTTTCTGGCAAGTTGGTCGGCAATTTCATTGCCCTTGATACCTTTATGTCCTGGCACCCACCAAAGTTTAACATTGTTTCTTTTGGCGAGGTCTTGCAGGGCGTTATGGCATTCCTTGACGGCTTTTGAGTTCGTGCTGTACGAACCCAGTGCTTTAAGCGCTGCTTGGCTATCAGAGAGTATGTTGATAGTTACTCCTCTAATGCCAGTCTCGAGATTTTGATGTTAGGATGGCATGCAGCCTTACTTGGAAGATGCTGGGGCTTATTCCCAGGGCCTTCGAGATCTTGCGTTTTGGTCCAAAGATACCGGCGCCAACGCCGGAAGCCATCTTGGAGCCATCCGTGTACCACCTAAGGCCTTTGACATTTAGCAGGGGATCATTGTTTTCCCATGCTGAGCGGTTTGGGATCAGTATCTTAAATCTTTTGTCAAAGGTGAATGTGTGTGGCAATGCGTCCGAGACTGTAGTAATCATATCTAGCTCGGGAAGGTGTTGTAATATGGACGTGTGGCCTGCTGGTCTACATGGCATATTTGTTTCCGAGCAGAGGATTCTGATTGCACTGCGTAATGCCACCTTCTTGATAAAAAGGTGCAGTGGAGCGAGTCCAATGAGTGCTTCTTGTGCTGCCGTAGGGAAGGACGGCATAGTGCCTGTGATGCCGAGACACGCTAGTCTCTGAAGGCGTTGAAGCTTAACAATTGTAGTTTTTTGCTCAACTTTTGTCCACCATACGGTGGACCCGTAGGTGACGATAGGCCTTACTATCGCGGTATACAACCACTGGACTACCTTAGGTTTAAGCCCCCAGGTTTTACCGTAGATGCGTCGGCAGGCCCACATGGCCTTAGTCGCTTTTATGAGTTTATTTTTCATGTTGGAGTTCCAGTTGAGTCTGCGGTCTAGGTCAATACCTAGATACTTTACCTCCTCTGAAAATCCTATGTGTTGTACCTTTCTCCTCTTTGTAAATGGGACTAAGATTGTCTTATTTGGGTTAATAGATAACCCCTCTCTGCCACACCAGTCAGAGATAAATTGGTGCGCAAGCTGCATGCGCTCACAGGCAGTGATCTCGCACTTGCCCGTAACAATGATTACTAGGTCATCAGCATATCCGATGACCTCATAGCCCCGAGTGGTAAGCTTGTGTAGTAGATCGTCGATGACTATCGACCAAAGCAGTGGTGAGAGGACTCCCCCTTGTGGGCCTCCTCTAACCGCCGATACTGTCACTGAGACCTCTCCACATGTGGCTGATACAATACGGCTATTTAGCATCATCCTAATCCAGTGATGGGATGGTCCACACCCCTGCAGGATAGTGCAGTGTTGATCGAATCATAGCCGGTATTATCAAAGGCTACCTCTATATCGAGTGTAGCGTCAGGCCAGGAAAATCCACGATTGACCAAATATTCACACTGCGGCAGATCTTGGAGATGACCCATGAATTTTAGTTCGACACTCACCATCTTTTCGTCGATTTTAAAGCCGCTTATGATAGTGTCTATAGGGACTAGCTATATAGAGCCATGTTATGTATGTTTTGACATTACTGCCAAACTCGTCAATTAAGGTCGGTAAGGAGACCTTCGATATCGGAAAAGGATACAGACAGGGCGACGCACTGTCATGTGATTCTTTCAACATCATCCTTGAAAAGATCGTGCGTTATTCAATGCAAGAAGCACGAGCTAGTTCAAGCTTGCACAATTGCTCGCATAGGCTGATGACATTCACGTGATTGGGAGAATGCAACGAGACGTTAATGAAGCTTAATGCGAGCATTAAAGCAGAAGCGGCTATGGTGGGTCTGAAGGAGGACAAAACCAAATATGTATATGCTGTCGTCAAAGAAACAGGCACAACATTGACGTCTTGGCCAGAACGTCACTTTTGGCAGCTACGACTTGGATGTAGTCAAGGATTTCGGCTACCTTGGCTTACTGGTAACAAGCGGTAACGACACCAGCGCTGAGAATAGACGCGAAATAACTCTTACCAAACGCTGTTTCCTCGGGCTCAAGAGGCAATTGAGTAATAGAGCTCTCTCTCGGAAAACTAAGGTGACCCTCTATAAAACCTTAACATCCCGGTCCTCTTCTACGGCGCTGAGCCTAAGACTTTATCAAAAATGGATGAAGAGGCCAATGGTCGTTTTGAGAGGAAAACTCTGCGTGCAATCTTAGGTCCTGTTTGTGTTGACGGAGAGTGGAGGGGGAGATTCATCCAAGAGCTGGAAGGACTGTATAGCGATATCGGCCTAGTACGACGCCTACGGATCCAACGTTTAAGATGGCTAAGTCATGTAGTCATAGTCATAGTCATGGTCTTCGACTCCAACCCCGAGGGACGACCTTGCAGAGGACGGCCGCGTCTAAGGTGGCGCACACACGTAGAAAGGGACCTTAACCAACTGAGCGTGCGATACTAGCAAAAGATCGTGCTAGCTGGAAAGACTTGTTGGTTTAGGCCCAGGTTCATCCCGAACTGTAGCGCCACCTAACTAAATAAGTAGGATACACACATCTTACTTTTGGTCATTTGTTTATTGTTTGCAGCCGTTTGCCTCTTCCGTCTATTATGAGACCTACTAGACCTCCTTCTAATGCCTTAAAAGGAGTAAGTAACAAAACAATTACTTCCGCAGTGTTTCTATTATTTTAATCTAGACTGTATGTTTACAGCAATACTTACTAATTATCGACCAATCAAAGGGGGAAAGGAGAGAGGAAAAAAAAAACAATTTCCGATAAGCATAGGAACAAATAACGCCCCACGCTTGTTCTACTTTTTTTTTAACGACTTTACGATTGACAGCCTACATACATATGTATGTCTGTATAAACCGCACACATACATACATATGTACGTACATAGATGTCATGGAAAATTTGTGTTCAATTAAAGATAGATAGATTCACACAACGCAAAGAAAAAGGAACCCCTCCTTCATGTCACTCTAGTAAAGTCTATTGCATAAAAGCAATCCCAAAGTAGCTCATAAGTTGTTTAAATAAACACACACACACACGTACAACAACAACATTTATCATCGTCTTTACCTTTTAGGCCAAGATGTAGATACTCATATCGGTTGATAAGATAACGTTTCAAATTGTACGAACAATCTTATCTATCATGAGAAATTCACTTATAAAGTTAACTATCGAGACATTTTACTTATTTTTTTGTGATAAGCGATAGGTGCAAGGATGGATACTAATCTTATCATAAATAATAACGGTATATGGGTGACAACAACAAAGAAACCACTTATTGTGAAGGAAGCTAGATTCGTAGACTCTAAATTTAAAAATAAAAGATTAATGCGCGAAGCTCATTTCGTTTGGGGCGGAAAAACAAATTATGAATGATTACGGCCAGGGGTATGATAAGGCTTTTGTGTACTTACCAACCGTTCAATTTGAATCTATCACCATGTGAACAAATAGACAGAGAACTGGAAAAATGTAGGACGTGACTGTGTATTTAAAACTGACAGAAAGGGGCTCAATGTGAATTTTTTGTCTAGAAGATGTTGACTGTCGGCAGGCTCGTACAGCTCGTTCCGTCAATTGCAACTATACGTATGTAAGTCTAGCTTAAGACGAGGTCTAACTCACTCGCTTCGATCGAGGTTGGCCAGTGACTCTTGCACGATCTTTTCAAGCACGATGTTGAAAAAGTTGCGTGACAGCGCGTCACCTTGCCTAAATCCTTTTTTTAACATCAAAGATCTCGGTTTGCTCATTACCGACCTTAATGGAGCAGCGAGAATTCTCCATTGTCATCTTGCTCAGTCGGACGAGTTTGGCAGGAATGTTAAAACATGACATGGCTCTGTATAGCTCGTCTCTATAAACACTGTCATACGCGGCTTTAAAGTCGACGAAAAGATGGTGCGTGTCGACCTGGAATCCATGGGTCTTCTCCAAGATCTGCCGTAGCGTAAATATTTGGTCTATTGTGGATTTACCTGGCCTGAAACCACACTGATAAGAGCTGATCAGGTTATCCACAAACGGTTTCAGGTTTTAACAAAGTACGGCAGAGAAGATCTTATATGCGATGTTGGCGCAGTTATAGGGGTCTCCTTTCTTATGGACCGGGCAAACGATGCTGAGATTCCATTAGTCGGGCATGCTTTCCTCCGACCATACCTTGCAAATAAGATGGTGCATGCGCCTTACCAGCTCATCTCCAGCCGCCTTAAGAAGCTCAGCAGACAAGCCGTCTACGTCTTTATTAGACTTGAGTCTTGATATCGCTATTTTGACTTCGTCTAGGTCGGGTGGACTGAATTCTGTTTCATTGTCGTCCATTACGAATGGCTCGTTCTGCCTGACAGCGGTATCTTGTCTTCCATCGACGTTATACAGTCTGCAGACCTGGTCTTTCCAAATCCTCAGCATCGACTGCGACTCTACTACCAGTTTTCCATTTTCATCCCTGCAGGCCGCCGCTCTGTCTTTGTAGCCATGGCATGTTCGTTTTACCTTATTGTAAAACTTCCGGGCGCTATTCCTGCGGAAGCATCTCTCCATCTCCTCGATCTCACGCTTTCCGTGTTCTCTCTTCTTTCTTCTGGGAAGCGTGTGTTCCTCTCTTCTCTTCTGCTCATAGATTTCGCGAGCAGCTCTCGTCCGTCGTCGCTGCGTGGCCTTGTGCGCATTGTTCATCGAACCGGGGGTTTCTAGGTGGTGGCGGTTTGAAACTCAGAACAACGGCGCTCGGGCAATGCGCTCATTCCTGCTCTATTGTTTGTGCTGCTGTAGGCAGATTTTGAGGGAGCTTGGAGGAGACGCGATCGGCAAAGATTCTGGCAGTCTCATGAGATTGTAGCTTTCCGACGTGAAACTTACGTAGTCCTACTCGACCCCTAAGCATTCTTGATATCCTCATTCGTACCTTGGCTACAACAAGGTAGTGGTCCGAGTCGATGTTGGCTCTCGGAAGGTTCGTACGTCGAGAATACAGGAGGAGTGCCTGGCGTCGATCGCAATGTGATCAATCTGGTTGGTGGTCGATTGATCAAAAGGCCGCCAGGTAACCTTGTGGATGTTGAGATGGGGGAATCTCGTGCTTGCTACAAGGAGGTTACGGACCAGCACCAGCTTTTGATAACCTTTTACGATCCATTTTCTTGTGTTTGCTATTTTTGTTTTTTAATTTTTTTTCGGGTTCCAAAAACAACACACGTGTCGAAAAAATGTCATTGAATTCCATAATAAACGATTGCCATCTGGTTTACTATTAGAACAAGTGGTGCTGTTTTCTCCAGCCTCCACACGGTCTACTAGACAGTAGAACAAATCGCAAAAAAGATGGAAAAGACTACAAAGCTGATGTAAACATCCTGTTGCCTATTCGTCATTGGCTTATAGTATTTACCCGAAGCTACGCGTTTCATATAAAATGAGAAATAAAAAACGTACGATCAGATAAGGTGTTAAGTAGGTGCCATTTATACATTGAAAGTATCTCTAAGTGACACGTATTCTTCTTGTAATCAATTTCGTTTGCGTACCCCTTAGTTCGTGACTCATGCAGTGACTATACGAGTTCACGTCGTCGTCACTCTAGCTTAAATGGGTGGCATTGCGTCATCCTTCATACTCAGTCACTATATGGCGTTGACATTGTAAATATTCATTTCCGGCCTTTCGCATCGTATTTTATTATAGAACCGCACTAGTTACAACGTTTATCTTAAGTCACCTGTTCATATATCTATAAAGTGGGAAACACCTACAATTCTGTTTGAAGGCTTGATATCTGGATATTCATGCGTTGAGTGTGTTTTTCTCTGGAAACTCCTACGTATGTACGTTCTAAGAGCAATTGATCTTATAAGACCTTTAGCGTAACACAAGATGACCGACAACTTTGACGACGCCTTTGATTTGATTTAAAATGGAAATTCCAGAACGTTTTCGGAGAAATTGGGATTTTTGTTTTAGACTTGTTCCTAAAGGTCATAGAGACTTCTTCTTCTTCTTAATGGGCGCTGCAGTTCGGGGTGAACCTGGGCCTCAACCAACATGCCCCTCCATCTAGCACGATCCTTCGCTAGCCTTTTCCATTGCCGCACACCCAGTTGGCTGAGGTCCCCTTCCACCTGTGTGCGCCATCTTAAGGACGGCCGTCCTCTGCTTCTTCGTCTCTCGGGGTTGGATTCAAAGACTCTCCGGGTTGGAGCTGTGGTATCCATTCGCTCTACATGGCCCAGCCATCTTAGGCGTTGAATCCGTAAACGCCTGACTAGATTCATGTCGCTGTACAGCCCGTGAAGTTCGTGGTTGAATCTTTATCTCCATCCCCCGTCCGCGTTTATAGGCCGGAAAATCACGCGCATATTTTTCTCGAACCGACCAAGGGGGGCCTCCTCATCTGCTTTAGATAGTGTCTATGCTTCTGCGCCGAACAACAGGAACGGGATGATAAGGGTCTTATATAGAGTCAACTTTGTCGTTCGGGATAGGGCTCTATTACTCAGTTGCCTCCTGAGCCCAAAGAAACAGCGATTGGCAAGAGTGATTCTGCGTTTGATTTCGGAACTGATGTCGTTGTTCCAGGTCACTGCGGAGCCAAGGTAGACGAAGTCCTTAACTACCTCGAACTTACGTCTGCCATTACAAACGTTATGGCCAAGACGTCGGTGGTGAGCCTCCTTTTTTGACATATCTAGTTTTGCCCTCGTTTACCGCCAAATCAATTTTCGCCGCCTCGAACTCAATACTCGCAAACATCTCATTGACATCTCGCTGTGATCTACCTATTATGTCAATATCGTCAGCGTATGCAAGGAGTTGCGAGGATTTGAAATGGATTGTGCGTCTTGTATTGGCCAGTGATTTTTGCACAATCATTTCCAATATGATGTTGAAGAAATCACACGACAGCGCATCGCCCTGCCTAAATCCTTTTTTGACATCACAATATCGGTAAGGTGTTCACCGATTCGGATGCAGCAGCGAGCATTCTCCAAAGTCATCCTGCATAGTCTGACGAGTTTGGCAGGTATGTCAAAGGTAGACATAGCGTTGTATAGCTCGTCTCTAATTACGCTGTCGTATGCGGCTTTGAAGTCGACAAATAGGTGGTGAGTGTCGACTTGAAAATCATTGGTTTTTTCCAGGATCTGCCGTAGTGTGAAGATTTGGTCGATGGTGGACTTGTCTGGCCTGAAGCCACACTGATAAGGACATATCAGCTTATTTACGAACGACTTCAGGCGTTCACACAAAACGACAGAGAAGATTTTGTGGCCGATATTAAGAAGACTTATTCCTCTGTAGTTGGCGCAATCAGAGGGGTCTCCTTTCTTGTGGATCGGGCATGTGATGCTGAGACTCCATTCCTCGGTTATGCTTTCCTCTAACCGTATCTTACGGATGACCTGGTGCATGCTCCCAACCAGGTCATCCCCAGCTGCCTTGAAGAGCTCAGCAGACAGTCCGTCTGCGTCAGCAGCTTTATTCGACTTGAGCTTGAGCTTCGATATGGCAATCTTAACTTCGTCGAGGTCAGGGGGACAGAATTCTCTGCGGTCTCCGTCGATGAGAAATGGATCAATCTGCCTGACAGCGGCATATTGACTTACATCGCCGTTATACAGTCTGCAGAAGTGGTTTTTCCATATTCTCAGCATCGACTGCGGTTCTACTACTAGGTGTCCGTTCTCATCCCTGCAGGCTTCCGTTCTGGCTTTATAACCTTGGCATGTTCGCTTTATCTGTTGATAAAACTTTCGAACGTCACGCCTGCAGTAACACCTCTCCAAATCCTCAATCGCGCGCTTCTCGTGCTCTTTCTTCTTTCTTCTAAGAAGCTTATGCTCCTCCCTTCTTTTTAACTCGTAGAGCTCACGAGCTGCTCTTGTTCTTTTATGCAGCGAGGCCTTATATGCATCTTGCTTCGCTGTATGAATCCTCCTGCACTCGTCATCGTACCAGGTGTTTCTTCGTGGTGGAGCCTTGAAACCCAAAACTTCGGATGCAGAGCTTTTCAGGGCTTGTTTCCAAAGGCTCCACTGCTGTTCTATTGATAGTGTGGAGGATTCAGGTATATTCAGGTAAGATAGTGGTTCGAGTCGATGTTAGCCCCTCGGAAAGTTCGGCCATCAAGAATAGTGAAGGGGTGTTTGGCGTCGATCGCGATGTGATCAATCTGGTTGGTAGTCAATTGATCAAAAGACCGCCAGGTGCCTTTGTGTATATCGAGGTGTGGGAAGCGCGTACTGGCTAGAAGGAGATTTCGCCCCGTAGCAAGATCAATCGGCCTGTGTCCGTTATCGGAGGTGGTGTCGTGTAGGCTATGTTTGCCGATGACTCGTTCAAAGATGCTTTCCTTACCCAGCCTAGCATTGAAGTCTCCTAATACAATTTTGATGTCATAGCTGGGACATTGTGCATACGTTCTGTCTAGGAGATCGTAGAAGTCGTCTTTGGTGGAGTCATTCTTGTCTTCCGTGGGGGCGTGGACGCAGATCAGGCTGATGTTAAAAAAAATTGGCCTTGATACGGGTTGTTATGAGGCGTTCGCTCGCCGTTACTTGGTAGAATTTTACGCCTTCATCGTTATTGTACCTTAGGCTCCTGTTGTTTAAGTAGTCGATGACAGTCCTTAATAAATAGAAGGGGGTACCCATGTCAATTAAAGACTTTTGTATGTGCGTCCAGCTAACCGAGTTAAAAGCGTTTTTTATGTTCAGCGTAATTACTGAACGCATGACTAAGAGAGTGTGGTAGGGACCACCCAGCATCGAAGAAGTCGGTACAGCTATTCAGAAGCTGAAGAACAACAAGGTCGCAGGCTCAGATGGCTTACCATCGGAGCTCTTCAAGGCTGGCGGCGATGTTCTGGTAGGGAGCATGCGCCAGATCATCTGCAGAATTTGGGAAGATGCAAGCATGCCCGACGACTGGAATACCAGCTCTATATGCCCCATCCACAAGAAAGGCGATCCTACCTCTTGCAAGAACTATAGAGGTATATCCCTGCTCAATGTCGCATACAAGATCCTGTCCAGCGTATTGTGTGAACGTCTGAAACCATTTTGCACCGCACTAATCGGCAGCTACCAGTGCGGCTTCCGGCCCGGCAAATCGACTATAGACCAAATTTTCACACTTCGACAAATCCTGGAATAGACCAACGAGTTTCGAATCGATACACACCATCTTTTCATCGATTTCAAAGCCGCATACGACAGCATTCATCGTGAAGAACTGTTTGGGGCGATGGCCGAATTCGGGATCCCGGTAAAACTGATCCAGTTGTGTCGCGCCACGCTAAAAAACACGCGATGCACCGTGCAACTCGGTTCTAGGACCTCGGAACCTTTCGAAACATGCACCGGATTTCGGCAAGGAGATGCGCTGTCATGTGACTTCTTCAACCTGGTGCTGGAGCAGATAGTGCGACGGGCAGGCGTCAACAGGGAAGGCACTATCTTTTACAGGTCCATCCAGCTGCTAGGATACGCGGATGATATCGACATCATCGCGTATTCTCGCCGTGGCATTGTGGAAGCATTCACGGCGATTGAAGAACAGGCGAAACGAGTTGGTCTTAAGATCAATGAGGAAGTACATGCTGTCAAGCAAAAACCAATCCGTCGCTCACCACCTGGGACAAAATATAACAATTGACAGCTACAATTTCGAGGTAGTTAAGGGGTTTGTCTACCTCGGGGCAAATGCAAGTTCCACAAATGACATCACAGTGGAGATCCGGCATAGAATCGCCCTTGGCAACCGCTGCTACTTCGGCTTGTCCAAACAACTGGGGTCAAAACTCCTCACTCGAAACCAATGTCATGCTTTACAAATCGCTCATACTGCCAGTCTTGCTGTACGGAGCCGAAAGCTGGACGATAAGCAGAACAGCGGAGCTGATTTTGGCTTCTTTCGAAAGAAAAATTCTGCGCCGGATATTTGGTCCTGTCTGTGAGGAAGGTGAATGGAGAAGAAGACACAACCGCGAACTCTACGAGCTGTACCAAGATGTGGATGTAGTCCGGAAGGCAAGGATCCGTCGACTACATTGGCTCGGCCACATCCAGCGCATGGACATCAACGCTCCAGCTAAGAGGGTCTTCGACTCCGAGCCTCCTGGTTCGAGAAGAAGAGGAAGACCGAACGTCCGGTATAAAGACCAAGTAATCGCGGATGTAAGACATCTTGGTCGTGCCCAGCTCTTGGCAGCTATAGCTCAGGCTCAGATCCTCCATGGATCGCTGGCCTAGTAGTAGTAGTAATTACTGCCCAATACTTCTCCCCCGATTTCCCTCTTTCTCCTTATACGAGTGCGTATGCCCTTACATTCGTAATGCGATCGTGTTCGCTCTCAGCAAACACTTCGTAGTTCCACATTTTCGTGTTTCGTATCTGAATAGGCCTTCCACTTGACGTCTGTCATACAAAATAATTATTTTTGTATTTCGGGTGGTCCCCAAATAGTTTTTTTACTCGTATATTTTTTATTTCTATTTATTTTTTTATGTCTGAAACATCCTTTTTCAAAAACAAATTTACTACGAATTTCATCTTTTCCAACATCGTCGCATCTCTGAGGAGGGAGGTACCATCCCGCCTACCACGATTAGTGCTTTAACTTTTTATTTATTTTTTTCTTTTTCGGATTTCATTGTTTTATTTAATTTTTTTTTTGGTTTTTGTTTTACTTATAGAATCAATCATCGTCTATTCACTTACATCAGTCAGCTCCGAGTGCAGTGGCAAACACGCAAGGCAATAGCAACAGCGCAAGCAACAATAGCGGCAGCAACAGCAACAACAACAGTAATAATCTTAGCAATAACAACAACAATAACACAATGTTGACAGTAAATCAATTGGCAGCAACTAGTATTTCAATTCTTAATCCAAATGTGTTGAATAACAATCTGAGCTTGACGTCGAGCACTGCAAATGGTAATTCAGCATCTGTGACAACAGTACCATCGGCCGGTTTAATACAACATCATTTGAATGTATTGTCGGCTGCACAACATCAGCAACAACACCACCACCACCATCAACAACAACCGCAGCAACAACAACATCAGGATCATGAACAGAAATCCTATATTCATACGGCACTAACTCGTGCCGTGTCGCATCCGCAGAACAATGCTGCTAATGTTGCAACTCTCGTTCATACCTTGCTGGAGAATTGTCATCGCAAATTGGAAAGGACTCAATCCGAACCATTGCCACAGGTTAACACATCGAGGTGAGTGTTGTATTGATATTAAGTTGATCTTGAAATCGCCCGCGTTGTATTGTATGGATGCACAACCTTGAAAAGCTTGGAACGTTGATAGGCACCTTATATACATGCCCGTTGCACTCTGACATATCCTTTCTTTGCTTCAGTGTCATACGTGTATGTGAAACCAGTTTGGGGACTTTACTAAATCAAAGTTCAGATACCTTTGCCTTGTATCAAACTGAGATAATACGTGTACCCATCCAGCCTGGTGAAGGGAAAGGTTTCAATTTCATAACTTTACCTACCTGGGGGTGGCCATAGTGCAGTGGTAAACATCACCGACTGTCGAGCAGAAGGTCTGTAGTTCAAAGTATGTCCATAACCAAGAAATGCAACTCACAATGTGAGTGATCAAAAATACTGATAAAGTCATAACACTCATGGTATATACTTACTTACTTTGATGGCGCTACAGTTCGGGGTCAACAAGGGCCTCAACCAACAAGCCTCTCCAGCCGCCGGCCCGATCTTTGGCCAGCCGCTTCCAGTGCCGCACGCCCAGTTTGTTGAGGTCCCTTTCCACCTGCGCGCGCCACCTTAAATGCGGCCGTCCTCTGCTGCCTCGTCCCTCGGGGTTGGAGTCGAAGACTCTTCGGGCCGGAGCGTTGATGTCCATTCGCTCTACATGGCCTAGCCATCTAAGACGTTGGATCCGAAGACGTCCAACCAGGCCGATGTCGCTGGTTGAATCTCCTCCTCCACTCTCCGTTAACACAAACGGGATCAAAGATTGCACGCAGAATTTTCCTCTCGAAACGCCCAAGAGTCTCTTCATCCGCTTTTGATAACGTCCAAGCCTCAGCGCCGTAGAGGAGGACCGGGATGATTAAGGTTTTGTAGAGAAATATCTTATGTTAGGTTAGGTACATGGGTGCCCTATTGACGAAAAGTCAAGGCTCACGTAGACTACGTTGAGTCCATTGGGCCCATTTGTTTTATTTAACCCGTTGATACCTAGACATTTACCGTTGAGCTGAACCAACCAGACGAGGATGAAAATCCCAGTATTCCGTTCAGCCCAATATTACCTACCTCTTCTAGTCCCGAAAGGAAGTATCTTCCTAGGAATATATTCCTTTTTTAGGCTAGCGCCGGACATTCGCACAGCAGGTGACGAATGGATTCAATTTTCTCTTCGTCCCTGCAGCTTCTGCAGAAGTAATTGTAGGGCTGGCCTAGTCGAGCTGCATGGTAGGATTCGACTGCCAGTCGAATATTTCCACGATTGAACTTCAGCAGATTTTCCGTTCTTTTCTTATCATAGACGGGCCAAGTCGATCTCGCCGTTGCGCATATATCTAAGCGACACCATCGCTTATTGGCTTTC
This sequence comes from Eumerus sabulonum, assembly GCA_951905685.1. Lineage (NCBI taxonomy): Eukaryota > Metazoa > Arthropoda > Insecta > Diptera > Syrphidae > Eumerus > Eumerus sabulonum. The sequence continues at coordinate 72,202,974 of OX645062.1, forward strand.
ACTAATAGCTCCGTCTCCATCTCCCTGTAGAGCGCACTGAGTGGTGTTTTGGCCTCAGCTGAGATTTGCGCAATGTTAGCACTTGATCCCACCCTAGCCAGTTCTTCCGCTCTCTCGTTTCCGGAGATATTCATGTGACCAGGTACACAGCAAAGGGTCCCCTCATTTACATTGGATATCTCTTCTGAGAGCTCTGAGCACCGTGGCGCAGTGGGTAGTGTGTTGGCCTCTGACGCCGATGACTCGGGATCGAATCCCGACACAGCCATGTCATCGAACGTGCTTTTCACGGTGTTTCTCCTCAGCGGGGTTCTGACAAAACCCCCTGTAGTAAAATTGTCATGAAAAGCTTCTCGAAATTCGCCCTTCGGAACCGGCAAGAAAACTGTAGGTCCCTTTCACCTATGTGAAAATGAAATCACACACAACATGGGTGATTGAGAGAAGCTCGGCTCAGGTTCTTCATGGACTGTAACGCCAACATAAATACATACATCTCTTCTAACTTCTCCTTGCAGAGCTTGACGAGTTTGGATCTTATCCAGAGCCTTAATGGCTGCCTGGCTGTCAACATAGATGCTGATCCTTTTTCCTGAGATATTCTCTTTGCTGATCAGGTCCGATAGCGAAGACCTCAGCTTGGAAGACACTGCATCCATCATCGAGCCTGTAGGAGCGATGCATATCCCGAGACTCAAAGTAGACTCCAGCACCTGTGCCAACATCCATTTTGGATTCATCGGTGTAGAATGCCAGTTCACTTTCCGTACCAAATCACCGGTCCATTCCTCCCTGGAGGGAATTCTAATAGAGAATCTCCTCTCCCAGGAAGGAAGTCGGGTGACGTAGTCGATCCAAGACTGATGCATGTCCGTGAGGACTCCTTTTTCAGAGACTGGATTCCTGTAGTCTTTGCGCAGATCTGGTTGCCGCGCTCTCGCAGTATATGTCCAGGGGTGGGAGGTTCACATGACTTCAAGAGCCGCCGTTGGTGTGGACTTCATAGATCCCGTCACCGCCAGACAGCCTGCCCTTTGAACCTTTGACACACTCTGAAGATGACACTTTTTCTCAAGCGCTTTCCACCGGACAACCGAGCCATAGACTAGGATAGGTCTTACCACCGCAGTAGAGGGATACCTTAGTTTTTTTAGAGAGGGCTCTGCTACTCGATTGCTTCTTGAGCCCGAAGAAGCAGCAGTTGGCAAGAGTTATTCTGCGTTTTATCTCAGCGCTGGCGTCGTTGCTGCTTGTCACTATCGAGCCAAGGTAGACGAAGTCCTTGCTTCTTTGATGGCGTTACAGCCATGAAGGATCAGAGCCAAGCTTCTCTCAATCACCCATGTTTTGTGTGATTTATTTTTCACATAGGTGAAAGGGACCTACAGTTTAATGCCGATTCCGAACGGCGTGAGTCGAGAAGCTTTTCCACGGCAAGTATATTACGAGGGGTTTTGCCAGTACCCCGCCGAGGAGGCACGCCGCGAAATAAACAAACGATGGTGTCGGTATTATCGGGATCCGAACTCGCTCATCGTGCGTCAGAGTCCAACACACTAACCACTGCGCCACGGCGTCCTTGACAACTTCAAAATTAAGGTGACGTTCTGACCAAGACGTCGGTGTTTCGCGTCTTTCTTGGATGACAGCATATACATATTTGGTCTTGTCCCCATTTACCCTTAGACCCACCTTAGCCGCTTTTGCTTCAATGCTTGCGAACGCCTCATTGACGTCTCGCTTTGTCCGTCCAATAACGTCAATGTCATCTGCGTAGGCAAGCAATTGTGTGGACTTGAAGTAGATCGTACCTCTTGTATTGGCCGCAGAGTCCCGCACGATCTTTTCAAGAATAATGTTGAAGAAATCACATGACAGTGCGTCACCCTGTCTAAAACCTTTTTTAACATCAATGGGGTCGGTTAGTTCACCTCCGACCTTAATGGAGAAGCGAGAGTTCTCCATAGTCATCCTGCACAGTCCGACGAGTTTGGCAGGAATGTGAAAACATGACATGGCTCTGTATAGCTTGTCTCTATAAACACTGTCATACGCGGCTTTAAAGTCGACAAAAAGATGGTGCTTGTCGACCTGGAATTCATGGGTCTTCTCCATAGTATATGGTCACCACAAATTCATTCACTCTGTGCGTGCAGTTCTAATATAATACCATAATGGCATTGAACATTTGCTGAGAACTACAGCCAACGTGAAAATTCAGTCGAGTTTCTCTCGATTCCTATCCAAGACAACCACCCCTGGAGAGTACTGAACGAACATCTACGACCCAAACCATCTGCACTTTGTCCAGTTTGGGTGAGAAAGATCGTAGGAGTATAACTCTTGAATACCTAAATTCAGACCTCAACCCTTAGTAGCTAGTCGTCCACAATAAAAGTCTGTACGACGACCAAGCTAGGATATAACTTTCTATAAGCACGACGAGTATTAGCATATTATGTGTAGAAATGAATGCAGATACCATTCACTTCCTAGTCATTACATAATCAACATGATTTGGTCCCATAAGTCACATGTCTTCCTGCTCCTCCAAGTTTGAGTTTGTGAACCAGCGATACTAGTTTACTATCGACTACTCTCACTTTTATCATCCTCTTCCTCGCTTAAGATTTCATTTACTGATTAATTGTTTTTTGTTTTTTTTTTTTGTTTTGCTTATTTAATTTTTATAGATACAAGACAGAGTTGTGTCGTCCATTCGAAGAAGCCGGTGAATGTAAATATGGAGAAAAGTGCCAGTTCGCTCATGGTTATCATGAGTTACGTAACTTGCAAAGACACCCAAAGTACAAAACTGAATATTGCCGCACCTTTCACAGTGTCGGCTTTTGCCCATATGGTCCTCGATGCCATTTCGTTCACAATGCCGACGAGGCACGTGCAATGATTCAACAACAACAACAACAACAGCAGCAACAACAACAACAGCAACAACAACAAAATCGTATAAATGCAGCCTTTACACGTTTATCTCAGACCGGTATGAGCAACCATCCACTTCCACTTAGTCCTCCATTAAGCATGTCGACTGGCTCGGATCGTGCTTCACCAACTGGTTCATTGTCTCTAAGTCCAACAAATTCAATGGGTAGTTTCCCATTCGTCGATCAAACCAGTCCAGCTAGCTCAGTCTTTCCAACTGCATTCTCATACAATCATAGTCCACCAGCCAGTCCAAATAGCCCAATGTCACCAGTTAATACACCACCGCCGTCGCTTATTTTGGGCGGTACATTAGCTACGGTCAATAATCAATATATCAAGCCGATCTCTCAAAATCAAATTGGTAACAACAAGTCTAGCTCACCAATATCAATTGTTGGGTGTGGTGTTGCCACTGCCACAACTACTGTCACTGCAACCAATGGCACTGTTGTTAGCAGCGAAGAAGCTCGTTTGCCTGTTTTCAATCGACTCAGCTCCACTGTCGATGCCCTATCCAATTTGGCGCTATAAAGTGTGACGACGTGCAGCACTCATTCCATCATCAATATCAACAGTAACCACAACAACAACAACAGAATCAAATATTTTTCTTTTCTATCTATATTGGACATCAACAACATTTTTTTTTTTTTTTTTTTTTTACACTCCATTTTTTACTAATTTGGATTCACAAACAAAAACAAAAAAAGATACGAAACCAGAACACGAAGAACTGACCAAATCATCTATAGATTGACTATAAATGCCGCAAGTGAACATATTAGTTTTTATATATCAACAGCAAGTATATATATAATTTAAATTATTTCTGTTCATAATAATGTTTTTCTTTTTTAATTATTATTTTATGCACGTATATATCTATTTTTTTTTTTTACAATTGAAATTTATTTTTGAAAGATAAATTGAAAAATTCCGACGAAAATCCCTCTACACACCTGGTTGTGTATATTGTATATAAAAAAAAGAAAGAAAAAAAAAACGAAAAAACAAATACTTGTTTGGAAGTGATATAAAATGCTAATAAATATATATATGTATACATATATATATATATTTTATATATATAAATAGTCTTGTGTATAAAAAAGCAAAAATATTCGCCAGCATCCGAAGATCAGATTAATTGAGAAAAAAACAATAAACAATTGTTAACAAAATAAAAGAAGAAATATTGTAAAGCGAAAATGAAAATTAACAAGAAATTACAAATCTATTATTCTCAAAGTGCCTTATAATTATATATTTAATTATTTTTTTTTTCTTAATTTATTATTATTTAAAAAGATTGTTAAATAAGTTTTTTTTTTTTTTTTTTTGTTTTTTTTTCCAATATACCCACAACATGATTGGTCCCTAGCAACGTATTTTTACAATTGAAAAACAAATTCATAAACTATTGTTTAAAAAAAAACAATCAAGTCATATGGTTGAAATACTGTCTTCCACACGTGAATCCAACGTAGATAGTTCACACTCAAGAGTGACACGCGGAAGGTGAAGTTGAAAGGCGAAAATACGATTGGTGGCTGATGTGAGTATGTTCTTCCAAGCCACCATCGAATCTTTACTTTCTTTTTTTTTTCTTTTAATTGTGTAGTTTTTTAAGTCTTATTTGCAATTTTTTTCTTTTTTGTATTTTAAATATGCGAAACAAGAAAAAAAAAAAAAAAAAACAAACAAAAAACCTGGCCTGTAGGCCTTATTTATTTTTATTTTTTCATATTTCCCTGATTTTCATTTGCTGTGTGTATGCCTCTTTCTCTGAATTAAAGCGATAAAAAGACATACCCCCCCCCCCCCCCTCCCCCCCTTCTTTTTTTTCTGTCTAAAATATATTTCTTTTATTAATCACTGCATTATACTATTTAAATTAAAACAACAACAAAAACATTAGTTTTAAGCTGAATTATTTATTAAAAAAAAAAATTAAATTAAAAAAAATGACATCTGCAGGAATACATTATATCCAATTTATAAATAAATTTAAAAGACACAAAAAAAAACATAAAACGAAGATTGAATACCTTAATTATTGGGCTTCCTAGTTTTTCTTTTTTTTTTTTATGATCTAAGTAAAAACAAAAAAAAAATAATAATTAAAATATGGCGGAGAAACAAAAAAAACAATGGGAATCCAGAAATAGACATGGTTTTAATAGCATACAAATTAATTAACTTATATATGTAATTGTAGTTTTTTTTTTACAATGATTTTAGTCGATAAATATATTTAATTTAATTATTTTTTTTTTTAATTTATGAATATTATATATTTAAATTATTAAACAAAATGAGTGGCGAATGTTGAAAGAAGAATAATGAAATGAAGTATAGTAATAAAATAAAATGGAATATTCACGTAATACAATTTAATTTGCATTGTGTCAGGAATACATTTAATTCATTAGTGCTGTGTGGAAAACTCTTCTTATTATTATATATTATTTTATTTGCTTTATCTCTTCTTTTTTTTATGTTTAACATTAAAAAAATAAAAATAAAAACAGAAATGAAAATGTTTTGCATTTTGTTGAAAGTCAATTCTTCCACTAGATTTTTAAGATTTACATAAATTTATTATATTACCATATTACTTATTTCCTTGTTTTTTTTTTGAAATTCTGAAACTGAATTCTCCACTTTTTTTTAGAAAGTTGCAAAATAAAAAAATTAAACATTTGAGATATATAATCTTTTCTTCCAACAATGAAATTCTTTAGCTTTAAAAAATGAGGATTTTTAAACTTAAACTTTCCCCCCGAAAGTAAGACAAAAAGTGAAAACGCCAATATTTCATTTAATCGTAAAACTTATTTAATAAATTATTTTTTTTATATACATAACATTCTTTCTTTGATTTTTTGATTTTACCTTAATATTATGTAATTATTTCTTCTCTCTTTCAATACGTTATTAATTATTACTATTTTTTGTTTGGGCTAGTTTGAAAGAATGCTTCTCTTCTCTTTATATAACTTATTTTTTTAATATATATTTTATTGTATTTTTACATGAAATAGTTATTTAATATTATTAATTTAAATGAAAAAAAAAACAAAAAAATTGTGAGTTTGATTGAATAAATAAATCATTAAAAAATGAAAATTATTGTTTTCGGTTTTTTTTTTTGTTGTTTTTATGGTTTGCACCCAAGGATGTGGAATCTTCAGAAGATACTAGCAGCATGCACGATTCGCGGGTATTTATTTTACTCGGACCTATGGGGTAAACCACGCCCAACCACTCTCGCCACGGGACTGCCGTTAGGTAAAGGGTCAGCCATCTAACGTTTTTTTTTTTTTTTTTTTTTCAAGTAGTGCTTATTTCGTGAATGGTAACACTTAGCTCATGTCTGATTTGACAGATAATTAGTTTTATCCTTCCGCTGAACGAATATGGTTGCGTATGTGCTCGAACAACTTACTTACTTACTTATCAGGCCAGCCATTCCATAAGATATTAAATATCAAAGGATACACATCGCTTAAACTGTCGACTGGCATTAATATCCTTTTTTACCGTCTTTTCTGAACCCAGAAATATCTGCAGCAACCACCACGCATTGCGAAAACTCCCTATTGCCATAGTCACTCGTAAGCAGCCAGCACATCGGGTAAGCCCAGTACGTAATCCTTTTTCCTCCCCGGCTTCGGCCGGTTCCGCAGGCAACGAAAGCTTTCGCATATAACGTAATCCCAGCAGTTGTATATGTATGTATGTATGTACGTGTATATGTAGTTTTCCATTCCGTTTGATAGATATGAATGATTCAGGCGGGGGGCGTGCAAGTCTCCCAGGACGATGAAAAGCTCCCCATATTCAAGCTGCATAGCAAAGCACCACACCGCCATCCATGGAGGATCTGAGCCTGAGCTATAGCTGCCTTCCGTCCTTGACGGTCCTGAGCACGACCAAGATGTCTTACATCCGCGATTACTTGGTCTTTATACCGGAGGATCGGGTCTTCCTCTCCTTCTCGAACCAGGAGGCTCGGAGTCGAAGACCCTCTTAGCTGGAGCGTTGATGTCCATGCGCTCGATGTGACCGAGCCAGTGTAGTCGACGGATCCTTGCCTTCCGGACTACATCCACATCTTGGTACAGCTCGTAGAGCTGTGCTCACAGACAGGACCAAACATCCGGCGCAGAATTTTTCTTTCGAAAGAACCCAAAATCAGCTCCGCTGTCCTGCTTATCGTCCAGCAAGATTGGCAGAATGAGCGTTTTGAAAAGCATGACTTTGGTCTTTCGAGTGAGGAGTTTTGTTTGGACAAGCCGAAGTAGCAACGGTTGCCAAGGGCGATTCTATGCCGGATCTCCACTGTGGTGTCATTTGTGGAATTTACGTTTGCCCCGAGGTAGACAAACTCCTTAACTACCTCGAAATTGTAGCTGTCAATTGTTATATTTTGTCCCACGTGGTGAGCGACGGATTGGTTTTTGCTTGACAGCATATTCTTCAATCGGCGTGAATGCTTCCACAATGCCACGGCGAGAACACGCGATGATGTCGATATCATCCGCGTATCCTAGCAGCTGGATGGACTTGTAAAAGATAGTGCCTTCCCTGTTGTCGCCCGCCCGTCGCACTATCTGCTCCAGCACCATGTTGAAGAAGTCACATGACAGCGCATATCCTTGCCGAAATCCGGTGCATGTTTCGAATGGTTCCGAGGTCCTAGAACCGAGTTGCACGGTGCATCGTGTGTTTTTTAGCGTGGCGCGACACAACTGGATCAGTTTTACCGGGATCCCGAATTCGGCCATCGTGCCAAACAGTTCTTCACGATGAATGCTGTCGTATGCGGCTTTGAAATGGATGGAAACATGGTGCGTATCGATTCGAAACTCGTTGGTCTTTTCCAGGATTTGTCGAATTGTGAAAATTTGGTCGGTTGATTTGCCGGGCCGGAAGCCGCACTGGTAGCTGCCGATTAGTGCGGTGCAAAATGGTTTTAGACGTTCATACTGGACAGGATCTTGTATGCGACGTTGAGCAGGGATATACCTCTATAGTTCTTGCAGGAGGTAGGATTGCCTTTTTTGTGGATGGGGCATACAGAGCTGGTATTCCAGTCGTCGGGCATGCTTTCATCTTCCCGAATTCTGCAGATGATCTGGTGCATGCTCCCTACCAGAACATCGCCGCCAGCCTTGAAGAGCTCTGATGGCAAGCCATCTGAACCTGCGGCCTTGTTGTTTTTCAGCTTCTGAAAAGCTGTGCCGACTTCTTCGATGCTGGGTGGGATTACTACTTCAGCGGCTGGAGTTGGGATTTCCTCGGTCCCTACCACTCTCTCTTGGTCATGCTCGTTAAGCAGCTGCTGGAAGTGCTGCTTAATTACATCCACTATTCCCTGCTGTTTATCCCTAGACTCCTCGATATCCTTGAGCTGGGAGGCTGCGAAGATTCTTTTCTTCTTACGCTTGAACAACGCTGGGAAATATTGCGACATTACTTTGAAAACCATCGTAATGTTGCAGAATGTGTGCGAAAAATGCGTACGGATTTTGGAAGAAGAGAAGCACCGTCAGCCCCGTATGTTCGTTATCTTGTGAAAAAAATGAAAGAAACTGGCATCCTCATCGATAAACCAAAGCGTGAAAAGCCAAAAACAGTGCGTACACTCGAGAATATTGCTGCTGCGGCAGAAAGTGTGCGTGAAGCGCCATCAACATCAATTCACCGTCGTTCTCAACAATTGAACATTTCGGAGACATCATTGAGACGAATTTTGCATAAAGACCTTGGTATGACGCCATACAAAGTCCAATTGGTTCAGGAGTTGAAGCCAACTGACCATCCAATGCGTTTTCGCTTCGCTAAGTGGGCCTGCGATCGACTTACAGAAGATGCCGATTTTGCCAAAAAAAAATCATCTTTTCAGATGAAGCTCATCTTGATCTTGGCGGGTTTGTAAACAAGCAAAATTGTCGCATTTGGGGCACAGAAAACCCGCACGCATACATTGAAAAGCCGGTGCACCCAAAACGAGCCACTGTTTGATGCGGATTTTGGTCCAGAGGCATAGTTGGGCCATTTTTTCTTCGAAAATGAGCAAGGAGTGGCCGTTACAGTCAATGGCGATCGTTATCGGGTCATGTTGAACGAATTTTTGTTCACAAAAATTGAAGAGGAGCATATTGGCAACATTTGGTTTCAACAGGACGGCGCTACGTGCCACACAGCCGAAGCTACACTCGATGTTTTGCGCCCTGTTTTTGAAGATCGCACTATCAGCCGCAGAGCTGATGTCGTTTGGCCACCTCGGAGTTGCGATTTGACACCGTTGGACTATTATTTGTGGGGTGCCGTCAAAGATAAGTGTTACGCCGACAAGCCAGAGACAATTGACGCTTTAAAGGACAATATTCGTGAAGCCATTGGTGAAATACAGCTGCACACAATCGATAATGTGCTTAAAAATTGGACCGATCGTGTAGGCTACTGCATGGCCAGTCGAGGCAGCCATTTGAATGAAATTATTTTCCATTATTAACCGGAAGGATTGTACTTTGAAATAAAAACAGAAATTTGAGAAAATATTCAGTAGTTTTTGTATAGCATTTTCAAAAAAAGTTATTTGGCGGACCCTTTATTACTTCGCGGGGCTGGTTAGCGATTTACGCTGTATTTCGGGTACAGGCGATCAATTGGAGCAAACCCTCAACTGCTATAAAGCAGATATAACCGCACTACAAGAAGTGCCATCCCATCGACCAGGCAAAAAACAGATGAAAAACTGCATCCTACTACGGGATGCTGCTACAAGGAGAACAGACAGCGTCTATTCGGGTGCGGATTCGTTATTCGACGAAGACTACGATAAAAAGTCTTAAGCTTTCGAGGTATAAGCGAACGCCTCACGGGTGGCCGTGGTGCAGTGGTTAACATCATCGACCGCCGAGCGGAAGGTTTATGGTTCAAATTCGCTTCATAGCCAAGAAAAAGTAATTCCTATACGGACAAAAAGTATGCAACGCAGTTGTGAATGTAAAGTGACCAGACGTACTGCTGCAGGCATAACACTCACAGTATATGGTCAACCCAAATTCATCCTCTGCGTATGCAATACCAAAGTGCTCGAACGAATTACTACGGACTATAACCAACGCGGAATTTGGTCGGCTCTCGTCCTATCAAGGTCTAGGACAACCACCCCTGAGAGTAGTGAACGAACATCAACGACCCCAACCACCGCACTCCGTTCAGGTTGTGTGTGTCAACACATCATAAGAGAATATAAAAACTCTTGAACCTGCGCGAGTCTAAAAAAAAAAAAAAAAAAAAAAAATCCGCATCAAAGCTTATTATGCGCTCACGCCCCAACAGAAGAAAAGGACGATTGACTCTAAGAAGAATTCTCATAGATAGAACCTATACCCACTGTCCCAGCTACGACACAAAAATAGTTCTAGGAGATTTTAATGCAAAACTGGGCAAAGAGGACATACATATTTGAGTCGATCGTAGGAAAGCACCACTTCCGACAACGGACTTAGGCTAATCGATTTTCTAGCGGGGCGTAACCTCCTTGTAGCAAGCACGCGATTCCCCCATCTCAACATTCACAAGGGTACCTGGTGGTCTTCTGATCAATCGACCACCAACCAGATCGCACGCCCAGTTGGTTGAGGTCCCCTTCCACCTGTGCGCGCCACCTTAAATGCGGTCGTCCTGCATCGTCCCTCGGGGTTGGAGTCGAAGATTCTTCGGGCCGGAGCGTTGATGTCCATTCGCACTACATGGTCTAGCCATCTTAGACGTTGGATCCGAAAACTTCTAACCAGGCCGATGTCGCTGTACAGCCTGTACAGTTCTTGGTTGAATCTCCTCCTCCATTCTCAGTTTACACAAACGGGACCAAAGATTTGCACGCAGAATTTTCCACTCGAAACGTCCAAGAGCCTTTTCATCCGCTTTTGATAGCGTCCAAGCCTCAGCGCCGTAGAGGAGGACCGGGATGATTAAGATTTTGTAGAGGGAAACCTTAGTTTTTCGAGAGAGGGCTCTACTACTCAATTGCCTCTTGAGCCCGAAGAAGCAGCGATTGGCAAGAGTTATTCTGCGTTTTATCTCAGCGCTGGTGTCGTTGCTGCTTGTCACTATCGAGCCAAGGTAGACGAAGTCCTTGACTACTTCAAAAATATAGCTGCCGAAGGTGACGTTCTAACCAAGACGTCGGTGTTGTGAGAGAAAGATTTTGCGCGTGATTTTTGGGCCTATAAACGCAGACGGGGGATGGAGGAGAAGATTCAACCAAGAACTTTACGGGCTGTACAGCGACATGAGCTAAGTCAGGCGTCTATGGATTCAACGCCTAAGATGGCTGGGCCATGTAGAGCGAATGGACACCACAGCTCCAGCCCGGAGAGTCTTTGAATCCAACCCCGAGGGACGAAGAAGCAGTGGACGGCCGCCCTTAAGATGGCGCACACAAGTGGAAGGGGGCCTCAGCCAACTGGGTGTGCGGCAATGGAAAAGGCTAGCGAAAGATCGTGCTAGATGTGCCCCTCCATCTCCATCATGTTGGTTGAGGCCCAGGTTCACCCCGAACTGTAGCGCCCACTAAGAAGAAGATAACGATATACACTTACTGTGAATGGCCAGCGTTATCGCGCCATTATTGCTGATTCATTTTGGCCCGAATTGGAAGATATGGACTTGGACGAAATGTGGTTTCAACAGGATGGGGCCATAAGCCACACAGCACACGTTACAATCGATTTATTGAAGAGTAAGCTTGATGAGCGTGTTATCTCAAGAAATGGGCCAGTGGAATGGCCGTCTCGTTCGTGCGATTTAACGCCTCTAGACTATGTTCTTTGGGGCTACGAGGAGCCCAAAGCCAATGTGTGGCCCAGTCATCGAAAATTGGGTCCAACGAATCGACCGCTGGAAACGTGCCCGCGGCGGCCATATGAACGAAGTCGAGTTCCGTTCATTAAGGTTTTGATTGTACTTCAAGCCGATAGTAAAGTTTTTGAAATACCTCAAATGGTTTGCGTTTTATTTAAAAAAGAGTTGTCAAGTCCTTATTGGAAAACCCATCATCGCCTGATGATGAATACATCGTAACAGAACAGTACAGAGCAGCTTTCACTGTGCGCACTATATCGCACCTCGCATCGCATCTCGTATCGCTTCTCGTATCGCTTCTCGTATCGCTTCCCGAATCGAATCTCGCACCGCATCGCATCTCGCATCACTGTGCGCGCAGCCTTAGACAAGCAGTGGCTTCTCATCTCACATCTCATTTGCCCTATTTTCCCACAATCCGACTACCACGATGCGCAGCATATACTAGGACCAATTTCGCTTTCCATCGCGTGGATGCAAATCAATTTATTTGGATTTATTGTACAGCCCGCATTGGCACAACCGATGCCAGCAGCCTTCAACTTAATCAAAAGTAAACCAACCGTTACGGCCACTATCCATGCCGAACTGTCTCATCCTTAGTCACCCTTAATTGCACATAATTACATTCTGCATCACTGTCGTAAGCGTTGATGGTTACTGCCACTCCCTTGACTCGAATACGAAGTACGAGTATCATACCCGCATTTCTCAGCGCCACGAATGCGTCCTTTTGCGAGCGAAGGACATGAATTACTTTAGTACTCATAGACCGATTGCGTGCTTGTGCCAAATTGACTTACAAGAGTACTCGTTCTCCTCGTCATCCTTTTGTGATTATCAATAAAGGTGTTCCGAAATACGGGCTGGCAGATACATTCGCGTGCGTCAGTTCGTTTCAGGGATGAATTTCGTTGAGAATCAAAATCCCTATCTCGTGTGCCTATCGAAGATTATCAGAGAGCCGCGTAATCTCTAACCTCACGTTATGTTCAGAAAGCATTTAATTTCATTAGTCCAAGATTAGGATGGCATGAAATTGGGTTCCATATCGAAGCCGAGGTCAAATGAATGACACACGTTATCAGTGCTTGAGAGCATTGAATCGACAATGTACGTATGCATGACGTGTTTATCGCTGCGTGTCTGCTGCTTTCCGTTCCATAAATACTGTGATTATGAAATGGTGAAGGCAACAACGATACGACTAGCCACTGGGCTGGAAATAGCCTTTGTGGTATTTCTGAGTGCTTACATGAGCGTCTGCAGAAACTGTGCAGAGAGCCAGTGTAAGAGTATTCTATGAGCTCGGCGAGTTGTTGATAAGTTCTTTGGAAACAAATTAGGTAAATTCGGTTCGTAGTCTTCCCTTTACATGGACATTGCTATCCTGGTTTTCTGTTTTCGCCTAAAACTTCTAGCCCCGTGATAGTCACAACGAAAAGTCTGAATTTAGCTAGACGATGTCTTGGTGGAGACAGATAGTTTGCCGGATGTTTCTGGTAAAATGTGTTTGCATACACAGTCATGAGCAACTAGTTAGCAATGTGGCATGCCCGTAAATCGAAGAGAGTTGCATAGAGAATAGTTGTTATTAGGAGAAAGATGTTGGTTAAGCTTGAAAGGACAACGAGGTCCTTGCCGTTGATACTGTCACGACATGTTATTATAATGAACGGCTCCAATGACAAGTTTGCTACTTGAAGGAACAATTACTTACTTAGGTGGCGCTACAGTCCGTGGTGAACCTGGGCCCCAACCAACAAGCATCTCCAGCTGGCACGGTCCTTGGCCAGCTGTTTCCAGCGCCGCACGCCCAGTTGGTTAAGGTCCCCTCCACCTGCGTGCGCCACCGTAGATGCGGCCGTCCCCTGCCGCGCCTTCGTTCCGGGGTAGATTCGAAGACTCTTGGGGCCGGACCTTTATTTTCCATGCGCTCTACATGGCCTAGCCACCTTAGACGCTGTATCCGTAGACGTCGTACTAGGTCGATGTCACAGTTCTTCGTTAAATTTTCTCCTTCATACACCGTTTGAACAAACGGGACCGTAGATAGTGCGCAGAATTTTCCTCTCGAAACGACCAAGGGCATCTTCATCCGCTTTTGTTAAGGTCCAAGCCTCTGCGCCGTAAAGGAGGACTGGGATGATCAAGATCTTATATAGCGTCACCTTGGTTTTCTCAATTGCCTCTTGAGCCCAAAGAAACAGCGGTTGGCAAGAGTGATTCTGCGCTTTATCTCAGCGCTGGTGTTGTTGTCGCCGGTCATCAGTGAGCCAAGGTAGACAAATTCCTTGACCACTTACATCCGCCCATGGTGACGTTCTGGCCAATACGTCGGTGTTGACCGTCTCTTTTACCCTCATAAACCTTGACACCCATCTTGGCCGCTTCTACCTCAATGCTTACAAAGGCCTCATTGACGTCTCGCTGTGTCCGTCCAATCACGTTAATGTCGTCGGCGTACGCAAGCAATTGCGTAGACTTGAAATAAATCGTGCCTCTTGTGTTGGCCAGTGACTCTTGCATGATCTTATCAGGCACGATGTTGAAAAAGTTGCATGACAGCGCGTCACCTTACCTAAATCTTTTTTTAACATCAAAGGTCTCGGTTTGCTCATTACCGACCTTAATGGAGCAGCGAGAATTCTCCATTGTCATCCTGCACAGTCGGACGAGTTTGGCAGGGATGGCTTTGTATAGCTCATCTCTATACACGCTGTCATAGGCAGCCTTGAAATCGACGAAAAGGTGGTGAGTGTCGATTTGGTCTTCTCCAAGATCTTCCGTAGCGTAAACATTTGGTGGATTTACCTGGCCTTAAACCACACTGATAAGAGCCGATCAGGTTATCCACAAATGGTTTCAGGTGTTAACAAAGTACCTATAGTTGGCGCAGTTATAAGGATCTCCTTTCTTATGGACCGGGCAAACATGCTGAGGTTCCATTCGTCGGGCATGGTTTCCTTCGACCATACCTTGCAAATGAGATGGTGCATGCAGCTTACCAGCTCATCTCCAGCTGCTTTAAGAAGCTCAGCAGATAGGCCGTCTGCGTCCGCGGCTTTATTAGACTTAAGTCTTGATATCGCTATTTTGACTTCGTCTAGGTCGGGTGGACTGAATTCTGTTTCATTGTCGTCCATTACGAATGGCCCGTTCTGCCTGACAGCGGTATCTTGTCTATCATCGCCGTTATACAGTCTGCAGAAGTGGTCTTTCCAAATCCTCAGCATCGACTGCGACTCTACTAGCAGTTCTCCATTTTCATCCCTGCAGGCCACCGCTTTGGCTTTGTAGCCATGGCATGTTCGTTTTACCTTATTGTAAAACTTCCGGGCGTTATTCCTGCGGAAGCATCTCTCCATCTCCTCGATCTCACGCTTTCCGTGTTCTCTCTTCTTTCTTCTGAAAAGCGTGTGTTCTTCTCTTCTCTTCTGCTCATAGATTTCGCGAGCAGCTCTCATCCGTCGTTGCAGCATGGCTTTATATGCCTCTTGTTTTGCTGCATGGGCTTGTTCGCAATGTTCATCGAACCAGGGGTTTCGAGGTGGTGGCGGTTTGAAGCCCAGCACCTCTGAGGCAGCGTCTCTGACGGCGCTCTGGCAATGCGCCCATTCCTGCTCTAGGGCGTAGAGAGTATGCTCCTAGCCATACTCCTCAAGAAATGTATCAATTCTCTTTGCGAATCCCTTTGTACCCTCTTTCATCGAGTTTCCTTCCCAACTATTAGGAAAAATTCTTTAATTTTCTGTACACACCAAAAGGCTTTAAGAATGGTATATCTAACTACAGACCAATTGCTAAACTGTCCGCTAGATCTAAGATCTTCATATCTATTGTTATGACTTAATGTTCTTCCACTGCAAATTCATATTTTCCCTCCGGCAGCATGATATCCTACAAGGTAGATCCACCCCGACCAACGTTATCGAATTCGTCTCCAAAACACTTCTAACATTGGAGATGTTATTACTACCCACTTCAGCAAAGTATCAATAAGCTAAGCCATCCAATAATTTATTTTAAACTAGAAGCCCCAAGTCATTGCATGCCTTAAGTCGTACCATGAGAATCGCCGTTATAGAGTATTTTTCAAAGGCTCAATCTCAGACCCCATCAGGTCTTCCGCAAGGCAGTCAACTCGCCCCTTTAATCTTTATCTTTGCTGTTAACAATGTCGACCTCATTATAAAATACTCCAAATTGTCATTCTGCGCAGACGACATGAACATCGGCATGACAATATCAACTCCGACTGACTCATTCGTACTCCGAAACGACCTTGATTCCTCCGGTACTTGGTGGTGATAATAATCTCCTGGAGCTTAACGCTTCCCCATTGCTCTTAGAACTGACTACCCACTTAACGAGCCTGTACCCCATGTCTCTCTCATTCGGGACCTAGGAATCATATGCGATAGAGAGCTTTAATTTTCTCTCCCACATCAACCATATCATACACAAAACTAATTCTGCCCTTGGCTTCATAAAACGATGGTCTAAATAATTCTTGAACCCCTATGTTACAAAATACCTCTACATCACTTATGTCAAGTCTCTCCTGGAACACGCCAGTCAAGTTTGGTCTCTTTAATATGTTAGCCATTAGGTATGGATTGAAGCTGTGCAACGTAGATTCCTGCGTTTTGCCTTACGGGGTTTCCCATGATCTGACAGAACTGTATTACCCCCCTACGAAGACCGACTGCAGTTGATCGGCTTACAAACCTTAAAAGCACGCCGGGACGTAGCCGATTTTTTTTCTGTATACCAGCTTAAAGCCGGAGTTACCGACTCTCCTGCCCTCCTGGAAATGATTTCGCTCAACACCAACCCTCGTCGCTTAAGGTCTACTCTACTTTTTCGACTCCCCCTTCATCGTACCAACTATGGCCACTTTAAGCCAATTTGTAGAATGTTACGTTTAGCTAATCATTCTCAAATATCCCTTGACTTTCATTCATCTTTACCATCCAGTAAGAAATCTCTCTTCACGTCCGAATAATATCCTCCCTCTGATCTTTTACCATCTACACACCACTACCCGTGTGGTCCTGCAAGACTCAGGTCCCAACTTTCCAAAAAGGAGGTTCAACATTGGAAGCCTGAGCACCTCAGAGATTACAGAGAGCAACTAAGCGGACGCCTCGCAAGTATGCCTACGTCGCACACAAACGCCAACAATACGTGGCTCCATTGCCGCTCAGCCATCAAAGAAGCAGCTGAAACACCAATAGGCTACGCGCTACCACCAACAAGAAACCCGTGGTATAATGGCGATTGTGATGCAAAGGAGAACCCGAGCAGCGCGCGAGGAATACCAAGCCAGAAGGAGAAAGGAAAAAAAGACGCTCAGGCGAAAGAAGAGAATTCTCGCAGCCTCCCAGTCCAGGGATATCGAAGGGTCCAGGGACAAAAACGCAATAAGAACCTTTTATAAACAAGCCAAAGCCTAGCAGCGGGCTTTAAAAACGACATCCAGGCTCTTCGAAATTGCGAGAACAATCTTGTTACCGACCCGCAGGGAATAGTGGATGTCTTCAGGCAACATTTCCAGTGGCTGCTTAACAAGCTTGGAGAAGAGAGTGTGGTAGTGGACGAAGAGATCTCGCCCCCAGTCGACAGAGCTGAAGAAGTAGGCAAAGCTATTAAAAAGCTGAAGAACAACAAGGCCGCAGTCTCGGATGGATGCCATCAGAGCTCTTCAAAGCTGGAGGCGATGTTCTGATAGGGAGCATGCACCAGATCATCTGTTGAATTTGGGAGGACGAATGCATGCCCGATGACTGGAATACAAGCTCTATATGCCCTATCGACAAAAAAGGCGATCCCACCTCTTGCAAAAACTACAAAGGTATATCCTTGCTCCATGTCGCTTATCCTATCCAGTGTATTGTGTGAACGTCTAAACCCGCTTTGCACCGTACTAATCGGCACATACCAGTGTGGCTAGCAAGATTAAAATCAATACCTACCACCTCTTTATCGGTTTTAAAGCCGCATATGACAGTATTCAAGTCGTATTTAATGCGATAACCGAATTCGGGATCCTCGGGAAAGCCGATCCGGATGTGTCGCTAACAAACACTCGATGCACCGTGCAGTTCGGCCCCAGAACCTCCACGTCTTTTGAAACTTGCACGGGATTCGGTAGAGAGATGCGCTGTCATGTGACTTCTTCGACCTCGCGGCGGCCAACGTCAACACGGAAGGCACTATCTTCCTCAAATCTGTCCAATTGCTGGGTTACGCAGCACATCAATGAGGAGAAGGCGAAATACATGCTGTAAACAAAAAAGCGGTCCGTCACCCATCACCTAGGACAAAATATAAAGATCGGCAGCTATACTTCGGGACAAACATCAACTCCACGAATGACATCATGTTGGAGACCCGGCGCAGAATCAACCTCGACAACCGCTGCTGCTTCGGCTTGTCAAAACAACTTGGCTTCAAGCTCCTCTTCCGAAGAACCCAGATCATGCTCTTCAAAACTCTTATCCTACCAGTCCTACTATACGGAGCCGAAAGCTTGACGATAAGTAGGACAGCAGAGCTAATCCTTCGAAAAAAAAATTCTGCGATGGATATTCGGTCCTGTCTACGACAAATTGGAATGGAGGAGAAGACATAATCGTCGCTACTCCGTTGAGAGAGAGGATTGTCTCACATTTCGTGGCGATTCTCATCAGCTTTGGAAGCGTTGATGTTAAGCGCGTTCAATTTCTGCTGGATGCCAGTGAACGAGTTAGACATGAGATAGATGTCTTCCGCATAGTCTAAGTCATGGAGTTTCTCGGTTAGAGACAACTGGATTCCATTGGGAGCTTCCGAGTTGGTGCGCATGAGGACAAGGTCGAGGACAGCGGTGAAAAGTAAGGGAGACACAACGCACCCTTGTCTCACTCCTCTGGTGTTAATGAAAGGTGTGCTCTCTCTGCCCGTGAAGCACACAGTGCATGGAGTCTCACGGTACAATTCGCATTCGAAATCGATGATAGGGTTTTGAAATTCCAATGTTTTCCTAGGCGTTCCAAATACCACGACAAACAGGAGGAAGACCGGACTGTTCCTCTCAACAAATTGTTCAATAATCATTCTAATTGTGTTTGTGTGGTCAATACAAGATTGATTAGGTCTAAATCCAACCTGCTCACGAGGAAGGTGTTCCTCGATGGTTGGTGCGATCCTCGAAAGTATCAGGATGGCGAGCAGTTTCTGAATGATGTTAAGAAAAGTGATGCCTCTCTAGTTTTTACACTCACCCAGGTTACCTTTCTTCGGGGTGGTTCATAATTACGCCCTCCTTTCAACTCCCGGGGATACGACGAATAGACCAAACCTCTGCGATGATGGGATGTAGGATCAGAGCTACTTCTGACGCAGCTGCTCTAAATAGTTCAGCAACCAAGGTGTGCAGACCCAGGGCAACAACAAGTTGTTGCTGATCTGATGAGAGCGCGTTTCCGCCTCTGTCTCTCAGGAGAGGAGCGGTAGTCCACCTCTGCTTCGCTTGCCAGGTCCTTGAAGAAGTTCCGGTTATCCTCTCGCGCAATGCCACAGAGAACTTCCCCGCTATCAGTGTTGACGGAGATCATGAAGAGGAAATGGTTGAATTGGACATACTTTGCGTAAACCGGACACGGATGTCACAAAGATTGCCCTCACATGGAATCCACAAGGCATCCGCAAACGTGGTCGCCCTGGCATGACATGGTGGAGATCCGTGGAGAAAGAGCATCGACGAGCTGGCAAAACCTGGCCCGAAGTGAAAGAACTACCTCAACATGCGATCACGTTGATCTTTTTTGGATGATTCCAAGCTGTCATGTGGTTGATGTTTATGGCCTCCGCTATGTCCTGAAAACGTGTGTTCCCCTCCTGCTCCACTAGATGCAAAATTTCTTCGACTTTTTCAGTTACTGGAGGAACAGTGGTCTACGTCAAAGTACGGGCGGCGATAAATGTGATCGATGAGTGGATCACGAGAAATGGGCTGTCAGTTAATCCTCTCAAGAATGTTGTCGTTCTCTTCACGAGAATGAGGAAAAATACTGGCGTGACTCTTACTTACTTACTTAGGTGAGGCTACAGTTTGATGTGAACCTGGGCCTCCATCAACAAGCTTCTCCAGCTGACACGATCTTTTGCCAGCTGTTTCCAGCGACGCGCTATAGATAGGACTATAGATTGAACGCAGAATTTTCCTCTTGAAAGTACAGGACTCTGCGCCATAGAGAGGGACCGGGATGATTAAGGTTTTGTATAGCTCAACCTTAGTCTTTCGAGAGAGGGCTCTACTTCTCAATTGGCTCTTGAGCCTAAAGAAGCAGCCGTTGTTGGCAAGAGTAATTCTGTGTTTGATCTCAGCGCTGGTGTTGTTGTCATCACTTTGAAATTTTAGCTGCCAAATGTATCGTTCCAGCCAAGACCTCTTGTGTTACTCTGTGAATCTCGTATAATCTTTTCAAGCACGGTGTTGAAAAAATTAGATGATAGTGCGTCACCTTGTCTAAATCCATTTTTAACACCAGAGGTCTCGGTTAATTCGCTAACAACCTTAATGGAGCAGCGGGGGTTATCCATTGTCGAGTTTGGCAGGGATGTTTAAAACTAGACATGGCTCCGTATAGATCGTCTCTATGCACACTATCACACGCGGCCTCGAAATCGACGAAAAGGGTTTTAAGCGTTCACGCCGACGACGTTAAGGAGACTTATTCCCCTTGCTCACATTGCTCATCAAACTAGGGGTTTCTTGCTGGCAGCAATTTGGAGCACAATGGGCCGAATGCGGCCTACTTGTGGCGCATGCCAACCACTATAACTTGACATAACCTAACCTATGCGTCTGTTTCAAAGTCAGAGATGTACGCAACCCTGATGGCCATGCAGTATGTTGTGAAACCAGAATGGGCTGAGAGGAGAGTTTCTCAGAACCTGGACCCGCCTTGGGTCTACCTGCTTCCACCGTCAAAATCCACATCAACGATTGGGTCCTTAAAGCATACAATCGTAGATGGAGGAAGTATCCAGGATGCAGGATGACTAAGCGCGTACGCCCTGATGTCTGCAAGAAATCTTCAGCATTCCTTTTATCCTCAAGAAGAATTGACTCTAGGAGACTTACGGGCGTCATTACGGGCCATTACACATTTGCCAAGCATCTCTGCATAACCGGCATCAGTGCTGCATGTTGCATAGAGGACCGCACAGCATATAACTTTCTCTGTGACTGTCCCGCCTTTGCTCTCGCAAGCTGGCACACCCCACACCCTTGTGGCCGACATAGTGTGTGCCGAAACTCGTAGCTCCACATCACTGAAGGTCGCTGTCTTCCTGGCAGTCCAATGGACCAGTGTTGGAAGCCTAAAAAACTGAAAAAACAAAAAAGATATTGAAAAACAGTAATCAGCCTTAGCACCCGTATTTCTGAGGTATGAACCGTAAGGAATGACTCGTGTCCATATCCCCTTATGCTCTCATGCTGAGACGATTACTTCATATGATTCCAAACAAAAACCACTACTTTTTCTCACTACTGTATTGTTTAGTAAATGCTGCATAGCAGAGGGGGTAAGTTGTTCCGGGAATATTTGGTTTGTAGATGCACATGCATACTTTTAGGGGTGTTTTCTAGTAATTCAAATCTAGATTTACAAAAGTCCACGCAAAGCAAAGGGAAATAAAAATGCGACGAAGGCGGGTTAATCCGAAGCCTAATCTAATCGAGGGTCTCGTGCTTGTCGCTTCAACTGAAAAGCTGGCAGTCGAAGCAATGGAAGAGAAGCCATCAACTTCAAAGGTAGCTCAGCAAAAACAAAAGTTCCTCACGCGTTCCCTCTGTGGTGAATACTAATGGTTGCTCTATAGCGTACGCGCGAAGACGAAGAACGGATTCTTCGTGCCAATCTCCTAGCCGTTGATATCGGCTAAAAGAGATTCGCCAAAAAGGAAGAAAAGAGGCTGTACATAGCCAGAAGCAGTCTCACCAGAAAGAGGCAGAACAAAAAGTGGCAGAGGAGCCACAAAAACAGAAGCAGCTACAACATCAGCAGCAACCAAAACAACAGAAGCAGCCGCACCAACAGCAGCAGCACCAACTAAAACAGCAGCGACAACATCAGAAGCAGATACTACAACGCCCTTCCAAAGAAAAGATGCCGCCAATCTACACCCGTACTAAGGGCCTCCGAGAGACAATAGATCTCTGTAAGTATGCCATAGGTGTTGGGAATGAGTGTTGCTATTCTGTCCACTGCAACACGGTGGAACAGCATAAGGAGGAGGGAGGATCGGATCCTAGTACAGCTCAATCCCAACAGCAAGCTGAACTGTCTAATAGAAATTACTTCCCTAGACATTCTGCGTGTGAAATGGGAACAGTAAGAAGACGGGGATACGTGTTACAATGTGTCCGCTGCCAAAAGTTCGGGCATGCCGCGTCGAACTGCGAAATGCAGCTTCGATGCGAGAAGTGTACGAAAGGCCACAAAACTGAGGAATACTATCTGGGACAAGACAAGGTCGTAGACAGCGAGCAACTCAAATGCGTGTCCTATTAGAACTCGGGACACCATGCAAACTATCGGGGATGTCTCAGGTTCCAGCAACTGAAACAAGCAAATCTGCCTCCGCAGCAAAAAGTGAAGTGGGTACCTCCCTGGAGACGCGTCCAAACACCAGCTGTCATCCCCCAAATGACATACGCCCAAATGGTGTTAGGTCGGGAAAAGGCGGTACAATTCCCCAACGCTGCTCCCAAAATCCCAGTGCCCGTCTCCAAGGCACCGGAGACTGTGGTGGACCTGCGTTCGATTCAGCTCGCCATCCAAGAGCAGATCGGCTAGCTCAAACAGCAGAACCAAAGGCAGGCGAATCGAGTGGTCAAGATCTACTCGTTTTAGCCGGACATAGCGCCTCTACAGTCATAATGGTAGAGTAGAGTCCCTTAAAGATCCTGTTTGTGAATGTAAGTTCACTGATCAGGACCGAGCGCAGAGCTGTTCTTTTTAACTTGTTGCAGAATGAAAGCTTTTGGCTAGCGAAACTAAGCTAAACCAGAAGCACCAATTCGGCACAATTCTTATGACAGACAGACACCTACCTTTACTCTATTTTTCTCGTCTTCCGGAGAAAAATGGAAAGGAGCTTCAATGATATAGAGCTGAGCTAAGAGATTCGGCACACACCACGTCGGGCCCCAAGGGTGCGCCACCGTGCGCGAGCAGAGGCGGGACAGTCGCAGAGAAAATGCTCTGCCGTGTTATCCTCCCCGCAACATGCAGTACAAGTAGGCATCTCACTAATGCCCCCAGAGCACGCAGAGATGCTTGGTAAAAGTGTAAGGGCCCATTCTGACTCCCACAAGTCTTCTACAGTCAATTCTGCTTAAGGACAGGAGGAATGCTGCGGATTTCTTGCAGACATCAGGGCATACGCGCTTTGTCATCCTGCATCTTGGATAATCCCTCCATCTACGGTTGTGTGTATTAAACACCCAATCGTTATTGCAGGGATTTAACGTGGACGTAGGTATACCTAGAGTGGGTTCAGGTCCTGAGAAACTGTCCTCTGAACCCATTCTAGCGAGTTCATCAGAGATCCCACTTGGTGACCTGGAACCCATACAAGCAATAGTGAATTTAGTCTACCGACTCTTTTCAAGGTGGCCTTGAGTTCATGCACTAATTTAAGGATTGGACAAAGCTTTGAGTGCAGCTTGGCTGTCACTGCAGACGCTTATGCTTTTTCCCCTTCACCTGTGCATCACAACATAGTGCATGTCCATTAGGATTGCGTATACCTTCTCCCAACGAGAAGTACCATCGGATGTTTTCGCACTCAAAAAAGACCCCAGCTCCAGACCTGGAGCCTTCCGGAAAATGCGACTATCCTCTCCAGATTACGCCATGGAAACTCGATTCGCAGGAGGATAACGGGTGTCAATGCGTCAGAAGGCATGTCCATGAGACAGGGATCGCAGGACATTTCTTGCACAAGCACCCTCTTATTCTGTGCGAGTTGTACCAAAAGCCATTTCTCTTGAGACGACACATGGCTTTCAGAGCACACTCTCTGATAAATATGTCAACGGGTGGAAGGTTCATCTCAGCATCTTGAGCAGAAGCTACGACGTGTTTGCGTGGTAGCCTGCATCAGCAGACAACAGATGTATACGATCGGTCTTATCATTGCCACGTAGATCCAGAGGACCTTTGCCGGAGATAAGCCTCATGTCTTGCCAAAACCTCCTTTGCATTACCAGAAAGCTGACAGCGCTTGCTATCTAAGATGACTCCCATGTACTTAGCTTCCTTGGACACCGGGATAGGAGTGCCTTTTAGTACCAGCTGAGGCATGTCAGTATTTTTCCTCCTTCTCGTGAAAATAACGACATCGGTCTTAAGAGGATCAACCGACAACTCATGTATTGTACACCAGTCGCTGAGCATGGGCCGACAGAAAGAACGGCAGAAGGGAAGTCTTCTTTATCCTAGGTGGTGCTACAATCCGATGCGAACCAAGGCTTCAGCCAACATACCTCTCTATCCAACCCGATATTTTGCTCCAGTGTCGCACTCTCAGCTGGCTGAGGTCCCTCTCCCAATGTGGGTGTCTCCTTTAATGGTTCGATTCTCTTTTACGTCATCTCTCAACATTGGATTCGATGATACTTTGGGCTGGAACGTAGCTCAACGTGGCCCATCAATTTCAAGCGTTTGATCCGTAATCGCCTGACTAAGCCGACGTCGTTTTATGGTCTTGATAGTCTTGCTGGGCCAAAACCACAAACATTGGATTCGATGATACTTTGGGCTCGAACGTTGCTCAACGTGGTCCATCCATTTCAAGCGTTGGATCCGTAATCGACTGACTAAGCCGACGTCGTTTTATGGTCTTGATAGTCTTGCTGGGCGAAAAACTCAAACATTGGATTCGATGATACTTTGGGCTGGAACGTTGCTCAACGTGGTCCATCCATTTCAAGCGTTGGATCCGTAATCGACTGACTAAGCCGACGTCATTTGATGGTCTTGATAGTCTTGCTGGGCCAAAAACACACTCACAATTTTCCTCTCGAAACAACCAAGTTCGTCTTCATCCGCCTTTGAGGTCCATGTTTTTGCGCGACAGAGCAGGACCGGGATGACAAGGGTCTTTTATAAAATTATATTGGTTTTTGGGAGAGGGTTCTATTACTCAATTGACCTCTAAGCCCAAAGAAGTAACGATTAGGAAGAGTAAAGTAGACGAAGGAGCTAAGGTAGACGAAGTTCTGACCGAGCCATTGGTTGCGTGAGTCATTTCGATTGGCCTCATTTGTCACCAGTTCCACTTGAGCAGCTTCTGTAACAATGCGGGCAAAGGCTTCCAATACATCATACATCATGTATTGACCCGCGATTTCTGGATTTCTGCCCCAATCCGGCAAAGAGAGATTTATGGTTGATCTTATGTGCATTCGGAGCTTAGCGGGCATCGCAAGCGAAGACTTGAAGGGGTGGAGTGCAACTAGCTAATTCGTTTGAGCATTTATTGTGTAAAATAAGATAGAACAGAGAGAGGCAGGATACGAGTACCTTCCTACGGGGCTCAAGTCATTCTAATGATTTTTAAAAGCTAATATCGCCGAACAGTCCAGCACCAGACCAGACATGGGAGTTTTACTTTAGCTTGAGGCGGATAGCATATTGCGGCCAGATCTGACAAGGAGAAGAATTGTCTCTATCGCTTATGGGCACCTAACCATGAGGGCATGGGCTCGGACATACAGCATAAAGTTGTTGATCGCTCTCAACCAGCAACGATCCCTGTTTAAGTGCCCGGGTCAAGTTGACATACGGCCTCCTCGCGGCGCCCTCTGGATAGCCTCTTCAACAACCGTTGGGAGGTGAACAAACGTATGCAGCGACAAAACCCCGACCAGAATGGCGGTTGTGCGGCGGGCTAACAATCCGCCCACTTAAAAAAAAAACAAAGTTATAAATGAGCAAGATGCCTCTGATACACGGACGGATACTCGACGACGACAACGCACGAAAAAGGAACACGATTTGCGAGTATGCTCCTGGAATGTCAGAACCCTGTACACTCCCGGAGCTGCTCATAAACTAGAAGGAATCCTCACGCAGTACAAGGCGGATATTACTGCGGGACAGGAAATACGCTGGATAGGAAACGCTATGATTAGGAAGAAAAATTGCGACATTTCTTACAGCCGTCACAAAAGGTTGCACTTACTGGGATGCGGATTTGTCGTGGGAAAGCGGTTAAGGTCGAAGGTCATCGACTTTAAACCAATAAGTGATCGCCTGGCTGTGAACCGCATCAGAGGCAGATTTTATAACATCAGCCTTATATGTGCACACGCCCCTACCGACGAGGCTGACGACCCTATTAAGGAAGACTTCTATGACCTCCTGGACAACGCCTACGGAGCTTGTCCGGAGTACGATGTAAAAATCGTGCTCGGGGACTTCAACGCCAAAATCGGTAAGGAGAACACCCTTGGCGGAGTGATCGGAAAGCACAGCCTCCACGATACAACAACAGATAACGGCTTCCGACTCGCTGACTTTGCGACAGCTCGTAATGCGGTGATAAGTAGCACAAGATTCCCTCGCAAGCTAATCCAGACAGCAACCTGGCGATCTCCGGACGGTCGAACCGCCAACCAAATCGACCATGTGCTCATTGACGCAAGGCACTCGTCAAACATCCTGGATGTGCGAACATTCAGAGGGGCAAATGTCGACTCTGACCACTTCCTCGTAGCAGCAAGGTTCAGAGCTCGACTTTCCAATGTCAGAAAGCTGCACCAGCCCATCAGGAGGAGGTTCGACATTGGGCGCCTGAGCACACCGGAGGTTGCCAGAGTCTACAGGGAGCAGCTGATAGTGCGTCACCTTTTCTAAATCCTTTTTTAACACCAGAGGTCTCGGCTAATTCGCTAACAACCTTAATGGAGCAGCGGGGGTTATCCATTGTCGAGTTTGGCAGGGATGTTTAAAACTAGACATGGCTCCGTATAGATCGTCTCTATGCACACTATCATTCGCGGCCTTGAAATCGACGAAAAGGGTTTTAAGCGTTCACGCCGTACGGCAGAGAAGATCTTATATACGACATTAAGGAGACTTATTCCCCTTGCTCACATTGCTCATCAAACTAGGGGTTTCTTGCTGGCAGCAATTTGAAGCACAATGGGCCGACTTCGGCCTACCTGTGGCGCTTGCCAACCACTATAACTTGACATAACCTAACCTATGCGTCTGCTTCAAAGTCAGAGATGTACGCAATCCTGATGTCAGAAAGCTGCACCAGCCCATCAGGAGGAGGTTCGACGTTGGCGCCTGAGCACACCGGAGGTTGCCAGAGTCTACAGGGAGCAGCTGAGCGAAAGACTCTACGGTATGCCTACGTCGAACACAAATGCCAATAATATGTGGCTGCATTGCCGCTTAGCCATTCAGGAAGTAGCCGAAACCACCATAGGATACCTACAACCCCCGACAAGAAACCCGTGGTATGATGGCGAGTGTGAGCAGAAAAAGGCAGCAACCGACGAGGCGTACCAAAAGGCGCTGCAGAGGAAAACCAGGGCAGCGCAAGAAGAGTACCGAGCCAGAAGAAGGGAGGAGGAAAAGCTACGGCGACAAAAGAAAAGAATCTTCGCAGCCTCCCAGCTCAAGGATATCGAGCAGTCTAGGGATAAACATAAAATACGAGCCTTTTACAAGAAGGCCAAAGGCCTTGTAGGAGGCTTCAAAAGGGGCACCCAGGCTCTTCGAAACTGAGAGGGTAATCTTGTCACCTTTCCGCAGGGAATAGTGGATGTATTTAGGCAGCACTGCCAGCAGCTGCTTAACGAGCATGACCAAGAGAGAGTGGTAGGGACCGAGGAAATCCAAACTCCAGCCGCTGAAGTAGTCCTCCCACCCAGCATCGAAGAAGTCGGAACAGCTATTCAGAAGCTGAAGAACAACAAGGCCTCAGGCTCAGATGGCTTGCCATCAGAGCTCTTCAAGGCTGGCGGCGATGTTCTGGTAGGGAGCATGCACCAGATCATCTGCAGAATTTGGGAAGACGAAAGCGTGCCCGACGACTGGAATACCAGCTCTATATGCCCCATCCACAAAAAAGGCGATCCTACCTCTTGCAAGAACTATAGAGGAATATCCCTGCTCAATGTCGCATACAAGATCCTGTCCAGCGTATTGTGTGAACGTCTAAAACCATTTTACACCGCACTAATCGGTAGCTACCAGTGCGGCTTCCGGCCCGGCAAATCGACTATAGACCAAATTTTCACACTTCGACAAATCCTGGAAAAGACCAACGAGTTTCGAATCGATACACACCATCTTTTCATCGATTTCAAAGCCGCATAAGACAGCATTCATCGTGAAGGACTGTTTGGTGCGATGGCCGAATTCGGGATCCCGGTAAAACTGATCCAGTTGTGTCGCGCCACGCTAAAAAACACGCGATGCACCGTGCAACTCGATTCTGGGACCTCGGAACCATTCGAAACATGCACCGGATTTCGGCAAGAAGATGCGCTGTCATGTGACTTCTTCAACCTGGTGCTGGAGCAGATAGTGCGACGGGCAGGCGTCAACAGGGAAGGCACTATCTTTTACAAGTCCATCCAGCTGCTAGGATACGCGGATGATATCGACATCATCGCGTGTTCTCGCCGTGGCACTGTGGAAGCATTCACGGCGTTTGAAGAACAGGCGAAACGAGTTGGTCTTAAGGTCAATGAGGACAAGACGAAGTACATGCTGTCAAGCAAAAACCAATCCGTCGCTCACCACCTGGGACAAAATATAACAATTGACAGCTACAATTTCGAGGTAGTTAAGGAGTTTGTCTACCTCGGGGCAAACGTAAATTCCACAAATGACACCACAGTGGAGATCCGGCATAGAATCGCCCTTTGCAACCGCTGCTACTTCGGCTTGTCCAAACAACTGGGGTCAAAACTCCTCACTCGAAAGACCAAAGTCATGCTTTACAAAACGCTCATTCTGCCAGCCTTGCTGTACGGAGCCGAAAGCTGGACGATAAGCAGGACAGCGGAGCTGATTTTGGGTTCTTTCGAAAGAAAAATTCTGCGCCGGATATTTGGCCCTGTCTGTGAGGAAGGTGAATGGAGAAGAAGACACAACCGCGAACTCTACAAGCTGTACCAAGATGTGGATGTAGTCCGGAAGGCAAGGATCCGTCGACTACACTGGCTCGGCCACATCGAGCGCATGGACATCAACGCTCCAGATAAGAGGGTCTTCGACTCCGAGCCTCCTGGTTCGAGAAGAAGAGGAAGACCGAACCTCCGGTATAAAGACCAAGTAATCGCGGATGTAAGACATCTTGGTCAAGGACCGTCAAGGATGGAAGGCAGCTATAGCTCAGGCTCAGATCCTCCATGGATCGCTGGCCTGATAAGTAAGTAAACATGTCGCAGCATTCTCGGCGAAGTTGAATATGGGGTCGCTCCAACTAAAGTTATCTTTGACGCACATGATAACGAAAACTGAATTCCGTCCCACGATCACGGTAAGCATAATCGTTATGTGGACGTGACAGAATTCATCAAATCTGCATTCTAGCACCACTATCCACTCAAGGTCATACATTTCGACACCTGGTCCGCACACGTGATCTTCCAAACCATTCGGAACCATCCCAGTCGTACGTGAGAATTGTTGCCGACATCTAAGCCACAAATCCAGTCCAACTTATCGTCGCCGTCACCCGTTGCGACAAGCCACTGACGTATCATCGTATCAAGAAATTGGTGTCCAAGCGGGTGTTAGGAATAATGCTAATGAGATCTAAGTTTGCTTTTGTCCCATTCATGAATAGTGGTTAGGCCTTAGAGTTTTGCTTTAGAGACAGAAGACGGCTTGTGTTTTGGAAGCATTCAATTCCACACGATAAGATTTCAACTGCTCTAGTTCCATGGCCCAAGAGCAGGTTAGACAAGAAATCATTGATTAATATCAGGAAGAGGTTCGGAGACAAAACAGAACCTTGAGGTACACCAGCATTGATTGTGTGCTTGAATTGACGGTTAAAAATATAGTCTTCAGTGTCATCACGTTACCAATGGGGACCTCTTGCTACGAAAACCATACTACCGGTCATTAAAGGGATCACGAGCTGAGGATTTATCAGCGACGTAAGTGCTGTGGGTCGATATGAGGGGGATAAAGGTTCACGTTTTTTAGGGACGAGCTGGACAAATGCTGTTTTTCATCTAGTCGAGAAGAGCCCAAAAGAGTAGGAGTAGTCACTTTGCCAGCGTAGAAGAACACTTCTTTAGAAGTACAGGGGGAATACTATCTGGAGCAGTAAATTTGGGAATGTTCAGGTCTTGAAGTTCTCTTTTCACTATACAAGTGCTGATGTGGACTTGTCGCATGGGGGGTTCGACGCTCTCAAATATAAAGGGGGACAGGTTCGGATTTGGGCTGGGTCTTGCACCACGACAATGCGCCGGCTCATTCTCCGTTGAAACATTACGAACAGGTAAAGCTCCTAAGGAAACCAGTTGACTTTCTCATATTGCCTTACCGTCCTAATGTGTTTTTTCTTGGCTCAAGAACGAATGCGTCGCCCTGTCTGAATCCTTTTTTGACATCGAAGGTGTCGGCTGACTCCTTACCGACCTTAATGGAGCAGCGAGAATTCTCAATTGTCATCCTGCACAGCCTGACGAGTTTGGCAGGGATGTCAAAACATAACATGGCTCTATATAGCTCGTCCCTATAGACACTGTCATATGCGGCTTTAAAATCGACGAAGAGGTGGTGTCGACCTGAAATGCAAAGACTCCATTCCTCGAGCATGCTTTTCTCTGACCATATCTTACAGATAAGCTGGTACATGCTCCTAGCCAGGTCATCTCCAGCTGCTTTAAAGAGTTGAGCAGATAGTCCGTCTGCGCCAGCAGCTTTATAAGACTTGAGTTTCGATAAGGCGATCCTAACTTCATCGAGGTCAGGGGGACGGAATTCTCCGCGATCTTCGTCGTTAAGAAATGGATCATTTTGCCTGACAGCAGAATATTGACTAACATCACCGTTATACAGTCCGCAGAAGTGGTTTTACCATATTCTCAGCATCGACTGCGGTTCTACTACTAGGTGTCCGTTCTCATCCCTACAGGCTTCCGTTCTGGCTTTATAACCTTTGCACGTTCGTTTTATCCGTTGATAAAACGCCGTGGCGCAGTGGTTAGTGTGTTGGACTCTGACGCACGATGAGCGAGTTCGGATCCCGATAACACCGACGCCATCGAATGTTTATTTCGCGGCGTTCCTCCTCGGCGGGGTACTGGCAAAACCCCCCGTAGTATACTTGCCGTGAAAAAGCTTCTCGACTCACGCCGTTCGGAATCGGCATTAAACTGTAGGTCCCTTTCTCCTGTGTGAAAAATAAATCACACACAACATGGGTGATTGAGAGAAGCTGGCTCTGGTCCTTCATGGGCTGTAACGCCATCAAAGAAAGAAAACTTTCGAATGCCTTGCCTGCAGTAACACCTCTCCAAATTAGTAATCGCCTGCTTGTCGTGCTCTTTCTTTTGAGAAGCGTATGCCCCTCCCTTCTTTTTAACTTGTAGAGCTCACGAGCTGCTCTTGTTCTTGTGTGCAGCGAGGCTTTGTACGACTCCTGCTTCGCTGTGTGAATCCTCCTGTACTCTTCATCGAACTAATGTTTTTTGTGGTGGAGCATTGAAGCCCAAGACTTCAGATGCAGTGCTTTTAAGAGCTTACGTTCCACTGTTGTTCTATTGACTGCTACCGAAGGTGACGTCCTGACCAAGACATCGGTGCTGCGCGTCTTTCTTTGATGACAGTATATATTTGGTCTTGTCCCCATTTATGCTTAGACCTACCTTTAGCCGCTTCTGCTTCAATGCTTGCGAAAGCCTCATTGACGTATCGCTTTGTCCGTCCAATAACGTCAATGTCATCTGCGTAGGCAAGCAATTGTGTAGACCTGAAGTAGATCGTGCCTCTTGTATTGGCCGCAGAGTTCCCTATGATCTTTTCAAGAATGATGTTAAAGAAATCACTTGACAGTGCGTCACCCTGTCTAAAACCTTTTTTAACATCAAAGGGGTCGGTTAGTTCACCTCCGACCTTAATGGAGCAGCGAGAGTTCTCCATAGTCATCCTGCAGAGTCTGACGAGTTTGGCAGAAATGTTAAAACATGACATGACTCTGTTTAGCTCGTCTCTATAAACACTGTCATACGCGGCTTTAAAGTCGACGAAAAGATGGTGCGTGTCGACCTGGAATTCATGGGTCTTCTCCAAGATCTTCCGTAGTGTAAATATTTGTTCTATCGTGGGTTTTCTGACCTGAAACCACACTGGTAGGAACCTATCAGATTGTCCACGTCCACGAACGGTTTCAGGCGCTTACACAGTACGGCAGAGAGGATCTTGTACGCAATGTTTAGGAGACTTATCCCTCTGTAATTGGCGTAGTCATAGGGGTCTCCTTTCTTTTCTTATGGACCGGGCAAACGATGCTGAGATTCCATTCATCGGGCATGCAATCTTCCGACCATATCTTGCAGATGAGTTGGTGTATGTTCCTAACCAGCTTTTTATGATGATCTTTACATGACCAAAACGGTAAACCACTTTGCATCTAAGTTCTTGCAGTGTGTCCAAGGACCTGTCACTATTTGCCAGGACCAGATGCAGGAGATCTTTCTCCTTTTCTGGCGTACTCTGTATATCTCTCCAGTGCTGTGCATACAGGCCATCAATTTGCAACTCCAGTGGCCCGAGGCCGATACTCTGTGGGCCCGAACGATGTTAGGTTTCGGAAAGGCCTCTTCTTTCACAAGTATAACATCAAGTCCACTCTTATCCTTTATGGTCGTGAACATTGTCTTCAACCAATCGGCCAAAGTGGCGTCGGCAAACACGAAGTAGGGCCAACCTGAGTGGTATGTCGATCCCTTAAAGTGGAGTGAGGTGTCAATTACAGCCAAGTCCTTGGGAACGATACGTTTGGCAGCCGGATTCATCAGGGTATTGTCGGCGAAACAATCTCGTTTCAGTTGCGGACCCTTGGTGGCAGGGGCAGATCTTGCCTATGCTAGAGCCTAATCTGTAGTTTTGTCCTAATTGATTGCAGCTTTAAAACGTCGCTGCTCGGACGAGACTTGTTCTCTACATGCTTGGTGGTTTCATTTCCTGTCACGTCTGGGAGTTTATCTGTCGGAATCGGAGAGTGAAGGCACATCTTCTACTTTCAGTCCCGCTGCAATGTCGGCAAATAATACCAACACAGTGGTAAGGGTTGTAAGGGCTTAAGTCCCACTGTTGCTCTATTGACTGCGTGGAGGTTGGACGTGTTTGAGAGAGCTTAAGGGAGACGCGATCGGTAAAAGCACGACCGATTTCTACGCCGCTGCGTTCGTGATATCCGTAAACGTATCTTGGCTACTACAAGATAGTGGTCCGAGTCGATGTTAGCTCCTCGGAAAGTTCGAACCTCAAGAATAGTGGAGGAGTGTCTGACGTGATTGGTTAGTGAGTGATTGATCTGGCGACCGACAGGTGCCTTTGTGTATATCGATGTGCCGGAAGCGCGTGCTGGCTCGAAAGAGATTTCGCCCCGTAGCAAGATCAATCAGCTTGTGTCTGTTATCGGATGTGGTGTCACGTAGACTGTGTTTGCCATTCAAAGATGCCTTTCTTATCCAGCTTAGCATCGTTTACATGCCGAAGGCGTAGGACTTTTGGCTTAGTCAACCTTGAACAATAGTTGTCCTCTCTCCCTATAGCAAGCGCCGTAGTAGATGTCGCAGTTTATCATCCGCTTCATACCCGGTCCATTCCATTGCATTTCCTGGATGGCGGTTAAGGCGGTCTGGGGCATCCGCAAATTGTTCAGCTGCACGTGGTCTGTTTAGGGACTTAACATTCCACGTTCAGAGCCGAAGATCATTGTCCTTTTTTTCGTCTTTTGCAAGGGTCGTCAACATTAATCAAGTCCGTTTTGTCCGAGGCTTTTGGTTGCTTCTGAACAATTGTGGGGTTTTGCAGTTTGCTAGACCATAGCCCAACCGACATCAATCCTGTTTTGTGGCGCAGGATACTCATCATTCGTCCTCTTCCGTTAGTAATTTCCATGGTCAGGAGATTTCCTGGTACCACGAAGAGGTGAAAGTAGGACCTCGCAAACAGAGTTGCAAGGTGTTCGGTACAGAGGCTCTTACTCGCGTTTTTTCTAGCAGACCAACACCAGCCAATCTGAAGATGTTTAATCGTTCTTGAAACTCTGGCCTACCTCTAGAATGCTATGGATTTTTCGTTGGAACCTTTCCAGGCGAATTGATCGGCGATTTCATTGCCCTTAATACCTTTGTGTGTCCTGGCACCCACCAAAGTTTGACCTTGTTTCTTTTGGCGACGTCTTGTAGGGTATTATGGCATTCCTTAACGGTTTTTGAGTTCGCGCTGTACGAACTCAGCGCTTTAAGCGCTGCTTGGCTATCAGAGGGTATGTTGATGGTTACTCCTCCTTTGCCAGTCTCTAGGTTGACGCATGTTAGGATGACAAGTAATTCTGCTTGGAAGATACTCGGACTCATTCCCAGGGCCATTGAGAAATTCCGATTTGGTCCAAAGATGCCGGCGCTAACGCCAGAAGCCATCTTGGGGCCATCAGTGTGACACCTAAGGGATTTGACGTTAAGCAAGGGATCACTGGTTTTCCAAGCTAAGCGGTTTGCTTTCAATACCTCAAATCTCCGGGACCGTGGTAATTATATCCCGCCCAGGAAGATGTTGCAAGATGGACATGAGACCCATGGGTCTACATGGCAAGCTTGTTCCCGAGCGAAGAACTCTGATTACACTGGTAATGCAGCCTTTTTAATAAAAAGCTACAGTGGAGTAAGTCCAATCAGTGCCTCTTGGGCTGCCGTGGGGTAGGTTGGCGTAGCGTCTGTAATGCCGAGACACGCTAGTCTCTGGAGGCGGTGAAGCTTGATTTTTTTTTTTTGCTCAACTTTTGTCTATCATACCGTGGACGCATATAGTGGTATATAACCAGTGAAAATCCTATATTTGTGCCATTTAGAAAGACGGAGCAAGGCCGCAACCTTCTCCTCTTTAACTGAACTAAGACTGTCTTATTTGGGTTAATCGATGAACCCTCTCTGCCACAGCAGTTAGAGATAAACTGAAGCGCAAGCTGCATGCGCTCACAGGCAGCAATTTCGCTCCTGCCCCTAACAATAACTACTAGGTCATCAGCATATCCGATGACCTCGTAGTCGCGAGTGGTTAGCTTGCGGAGTAAATCGTCGATAGTTATCGACCAGAGAAGGGTGAAAGGACTCCTCCTTGTGGATATCCCTTAGCCGCCGGTACTGTCACCGAGACCTCTTTGGATGTGGCCGATGTAATACGGCTATTTAGCATCGCCCCAATCCAGTGATTAGTGGGATGGTCTACCTCTGCAGGATAGTGCAGTGGTGATCGAGTCATAGCCAGTATTGCCTCTATATCGAGGAAGGCGCAAATCGCGATCTCCTTGCGTGGGAGACTATTTTCAACATGCGCCACAAAGTGATGTACCGCAGTCTCAGTAGATCGTTCTTTGCGATATGCACACTGATTGGGAATTCACCTGGCTTTCAAATCTCGGGGATGAAGACAAGGTTGACTTCACTTCAGATTTAAGGGAGCCCAGGTTGAAACAAGACCTAAAAAGAACTATCAGAGTTGATAAAATAGTGTCCAGACCTATCTCTAAGAAAGCAGGAAAGACACTGTCTTTGCCTGGGGCCTTTTAGGGTTTAAATGAGCCAATTACCCATTTAACTTTATCGGGACTAAAAAGTCTACCAGAGAGGCTATTCCTTCTACTTTCAATGCTATTTATGACTTTCGTCTGATCGTCAGAAGGCATCGACTAGGGAGAAGAACCAGGGAAGTGCACCTCAAGCAAAGTCTCCAGGGTGTCCCTGCGATTGGCATCCATCTGACTTACGAAGCAGCCCGAGTCCATCTGTGTGCTCTTGAGATAGCGATTTATGGAGTTGGGCCACAGTTAGTAGCGAGTCTACGTTCTCGCAATGTTTTTTCCAAGACATTCTCTTGGAGATCATCAGTTCGAGGTTATATTTCGTAAGAGCAGATCTATAATCAGGGGAGAAGGGAGCGAACAAACAGAGCAAAGAAGTTGATCGCGTTTAACTTGGCAAACGATAGCTTCGATCTCTGTCCCAGCTCATTCCAAGTTGACACACAGCCTCCGCGTGGCCTCCCCTGGATAGCTATACTGGCACCCGCCAGGTAGTGAACCAATGTGTGCAGCAACCCGACCCCTTGTTCCAGGAGAGGAACCTGGCCCTCCAGATTGGGGGTTGCGCTTAGGGCTAACATCCCTATCGCTTAAAACAAAAATTTTGTTCAGAGACTACCAATAGCCTCGGATACGGACGGATTACATGTTGACGACCCCCGCAAACACCACGTCAGAAAACGGATTAAGGCTAGTGGACTTTATGGCGGGACATAACCCTGTAGTAGCAAGTACACGATTCCCACACCTCAACATCCATAAGGGGACCTGGCGGTCTTTCGATCAATCGACAACCAACCAAATTGATCATATTGCGATCGACGGCAGACACTCCTCCAGCATCCTAGATGTCCGAACCCTTCGAGGAGCCAACATCAACTCGGATCATTACCTTGTTGCAGCCAAGGTACGGTTTCGAATTTCTCGGAACCAACGGAGTCGAGTAAGAACCCCAAAATTTAACGTCGGAAAGCTGCAATCGCAAGAGACCGCCAGAACCTTCGCCGATCAAGTCTCCCTCAAGCTCTCTCAGGTCCCGATGCAATCTGCAGAAACCATAGAACAGCAATGGAGTCGTTGTCAGAAAGCCTTTAGAGAGGCCGCCTCAGATATACTCGGTTTCGAGCCACCACCGTCGAGAAACCCCTGGTTTGATGATGAGTGCAGACAGGCCCATGTAGAGAAACAGAATGCATACATGGCTACACTGCATCGACGAACGAGAGCTGCCCGCGAGCTCTATGAACAGAAAAGGAGGGAGGAGCATGCGCTTCTGAGAAGGAAAAAGAAGGAGCACGAGAAGCGCGAGATCGAGGAGATGGAGAGATGTTACTGCAGGAACGACGTTCCAAAATTTTACCAGAAAGTAAAACGAACATGCCAAGGCTATAAAGCCAGAGCAGAAGCCTGCAGGGATGAGCGCGGACAACTAGTAGTGGAGTCACAGTCGATGCTGGGATTGTGGAAGGACCACTTCTGCAGACTGTATAACGGCGATGATAGTCAAAATGCCGCCGTCAGGCAGAGCGAACCATTCACAATGGACGAAGACGAAGGAGAATCCCGTCCACCCGACCTAGACGATGTTAAGATAGCGATATCGAAACCTAAGTCTTATAAAGCTGCTGGAGCAGACGGACTTCCCGCGGAGGTGTTTAAAGCAGCTGGCGATGAGCTGATTAGGAACATGCACCAACTCATCTGCAAGATATGGTCGGAAGAACGCATGCCCGATGAATGGAATCTCAGTATCGTTTTCCCGGTCCATAAGAAAGGAGACCCCTATGACTGCGCCAATTACAGAGGGATAAGCCTCCTGAACATCGCGTACAACATCCTCTCTGCCGTACTGTGTAAGTGCCTGAAACCGTTCGTGGACAATCTGATAGGTTCCAACCAGTGTGGTTTCAGGCCAGGAAAATCCACGATAGACCAAATATTTACACTACGGCAGATCTCGGAGAAGACCCATGAATTCCAAGTCGACACGCACCATCTTTTCGTCGACTATGACAGTGTTTATAGAGACTAGCTATACAAAGCCATGTCATGTTTTAACATTCCTGCCAAACTCGTCAGACTATGCAGGATGACTATGGAGAACTCTCGCTGCTCCATTAAGGTCGGAGGTGAACTAGCCGACCCCTTTGATGTTAAAAAAAGGTTTTAGACAGGGTAACGCACTGTCATGTGATTTCTTCAACATTATTCTTGAAAAGATCGTGCGGGACTCTGCGGCCAATACAAGAGGTACGATCTACTTCAAGTCCACACAATTGCTTGCCTACGCAGACGACATTGACGTTATTGGACGAACAAAGCGAGACGTCAATGAGGCGTTCACAAGCATTGAAGCAGAAGCGGCGAAAGTGGGTCTAAGGGTAAATGGGGACAAGACCAAATATATGCTGTCATCCAAGAAAGACGCACAACACCGACGTCTTGGTTAGAACGTCACCTTCGGCAGCTATATTTTTGAAGTAGTCAAGGACTTCGTCTACCTTGGCTCGATAGTGACAAGCAGCAACGATACCAGCGCTGAGATGAAACGCAGAATAACTCTTGCCAATCGCTGCTTCTTCGGACTCAAGGGGCAATTGAGTAGTAGAGCCCTCTCTCACAAAACTAAGGTTTCCCTCTACGAAACCTTAATCATCCCGGTCCTCCTCTACGGCGCTGAGGCTTGGACGTTATCAAAAGCGGATGAAGAGGCTCTTGGACGTTTCGAGAGGAAAATTCTGCGTGCAATCTTTGGTCCCGTTTGTGTAAACGGAGAATGGAGGAGGAGATTCAACCAAGAACTGTACGGGCTGTATAGCGACATCGGCCTGGTTAGACGTCTTCGGATCCAACGTCTAAGATGGCTGGGCCATGTAGAGCGAATGGACATCAACGCTCCGGCCCGAAGAGTCTTCGACTCCAACCCCGAGGGACGACGCAGCAGAGGACGACCGCATTTAAGGTGGCGCGCACAGGTGGAAGGGGACCTCAACCAACTGGGCGTGCGGCACTGGAAGCGGCTGGCCAAAGATGGGGCCGGCTGGAAAGGCTTGTTGGTTGAGGCCCTGGTTCACCCCGAACTGTAGCGCCATCAAAGAAGAAGGAGATCTATAATCAGTCCAACTATTTTTTCGTCTGGCTCTGTTAAACAGAGATCT
The DNA here is from genome assembly GCA_951905685.1 of Eumerus sabulonum. Lineage (NCBI taxonomy): Eukaryota > Metazoa > Arthropoda > Insecta > Diptera > Syrphidae > Eumerus > Eumerus sabulonum. The sequence goes on from OX645062.1 coordinate 72,241,817, forward strand.
CACCTGTTTCCTTAGAAATTCAAGCTGTGCTTTCCACCAGGATACACACCGCTTGTGTTTACAATTGTTCCTAAAGGATGAGATAAGTGCTACGTTGAGTTGATAAGACGGTTCTTCGATATCATCTGTCGATGCAATCGACTTAAGAAGCATATTTTCTTTAGCGGCAGGCTGAGCTTGAAAAAGAGCCCAGGTTGTTCGTTTGGGCCGAAGTTGAATTTGGTATGTTGGTGATCAGATAGTGAGGCGTCATTGGAAACGTGCCAGTCAGGATAAATGAGCTAGAGATAGTGAGGTCAAGCACCTCTTCTCTAATCGAATTGAGGTGAGTTTGTTGTCTCTGTTGGCAATGGTGAAATTATTATTAATTAACAATTGAAGGAGTAACTCATCTAGTTTATTGGTGTTACTGCTGTTCCATTCCATGTGGTGCGCATCGGCATCGGCATCGCATCCAATGACAAGGTGATTATTGCGCTGATGGCAGTACCTTACTAGGTCCTGTACCTCAGTAGGTGGAATCTCATGGCCGTCTCCAGGGAAGAAGGCGGAGGCGCACACGACCTCACTTACTCTCCATCGGCGGGGACTTCCACGATGACGGCTGCCAGATCCTTGTTATAAACTCTGGAATGGGGAGAACATTTATGTTAGAACCTATCGTAAATAAGCTTACGTGACCTGTTTTGGAGGCCCACAATCTTACCTTTGCAAACCCACGGCTCTTGGATGAGTCCAATAGAAATATTGTCGCGATAGAGTCGCAGGCTAAAGTGCCTCGGACACCTTTGGCACGGTGCAGATTGTCCTGCAGCACACGCAGCCCACTCATTTTTTGCGACGGTAGGCCGGATCCTTCGTTCAGTATGGCTTATTGTTGCCCCCGGGACCGGGATGATAAGGGTCTTATAAAGAGTCAACTTTGTCGTTCGGGAGAGGGTTCTATTACTCAACATGATTCTGCGTTTGATTTCGGAACTGATGTCGTTGTTCCAGGTCACTGCGGAGCCAAGGTAGACGAAGTCCTTAACGACCTCGAACTTATATCTGCCAATACAAACGTTCTGGCCCAGACGTCGGTGGTGAGCCTCCTTTTTTGACATATCTAGTTTTGCCCTCGTTTACCGCCAGACCAACCTTCGCCGCATCCATCTCAATACCCGCAAATGCCTCATTGACATCTCGCTGTGATCTACCTATTATGTCAATGTCGTCGGCGTATGCAAGGAGTTGCGAGGATTTGAAATAGATTGTGCCTCTTGTATTGGCCAGTGATTTTTGCACAATCACTTCCAATATGATGTCGAAGAAATCATATGACAGCGCATGGCCCTGCCTAAGCCCTGTTTTGACATCAAAACTTTCGGTAAGGTGTTCTCAGATTCGGATAGAGCAGCGAGCATTTTCCAAACTCATCCTGCATAGTCTGATGAGTTTAGCAGGTATGTCAAAGGTAGACATAGCGTTGTATAGCTCGTCTCTAATTACGCTGTCGTATGCGGCTTTGAAGTCGACAAATAGGTGGTGAGTGTCGACTTGAAATTCATTGGTTTTTTCCAGAACCTGACATAGTGTGAAGATTTGGTCGATGGTGGACCTCCCTGGCCTGAATCCGCACTGATAAGGACCAATCAGCTTATTTACAAAAGGCTTCAGGCGTTCACACAAAACGGCAGAGAAGATTTTGTAGGCGATGTTAAGGAGACTTATTCCTCTATAGTTGGCGCAATCAGAGGAGTCTCCTTTCTTGTGGATCGGGCATACGATGCTGAGACTCCATTCCTCGGGCATGCTTTCCTCTAACTGAGCTGGTGCATGCTCCTGAGCAGATCTTCTCCAGCTGCTTTGAAGAGCGTAACACACAGGTCGTCTGCGTCAGCAGCTTTATTCGACTTGAGCTTCGATATGGCAATCTTAACTTCGTCGAGGTCAGGGGGACAGAATTCTCTGCGGTCTCCGTCGATTAGAAATGGATCATTCTGCCTGACAGCGGTATATTGACTAAGATCGCCGTTATACAGTCTGCAGAAGTTGTTTTTCCATATTCTCAGCATAGACTGCGATTCTACTACTGGGTGTCCGTTCTCATCCCTGCAGGCCTCCGTTCTGGCTTTATAACCTTGGCATGTTCGCTTTATCTATTTATCTCTCCAAATCCTCAATCGCGCGCTTCTCGTGCTCTTTCTTCTTTCTTCTAAGAAGCTTATGCTCCTCCCTTCTTTTTAACTCGTAGAGCTCACGAGCTGCTCTTGTTCTTTTATGCAGCGAGGCCTTATATCCATCCTGCTTCGCTGTATGAATCCTCCTGCACTCGTCATCGAACCAGGTGTTTCTTCGTGGTGGAGCCTTGAAACCCAAAACTTCGGATGCAGAGCTTTTCAGGGCTTGTTTCCAAAGGCTCCACTGCTGTTCTATTGATAGTGTGGAAGATTCAGGTAGATTGGAGAGCTTAAGGGTGACGCGATCGGTAAAAGCACGAGCGGTTTCTGGCGATAGTAGCTTTCCGACGTCATAACTTTGTATTCTTACTCTACTCCGTTGCGTTCGTGATATCCGTAAGCGCATCTTGGCTACTACAAGATAGTGGTCCAAGTCGATGTTAGCCCCTCGGAAAGTTCGAACATCAAGAATAGTGGAGGAGTGTCTGACATCGATCGCGATGTGATCATTCTGGTTGGTAGCCGAATGATCAAAAGACCGCCAGGTGCCTTTGTGTATATCGAGGTGGGGGAAGCGCGTACTGGCTAGAAGAAGATTTCGCCCCGTAGCAAGATCAATCAGCCTGTATCCGTTATCGGAGGTGGTGTCGTGTAGGCTATGTTTGCCCATGACTCGTTCAAATATGCTTTCCTTACCCAGCTTAGCATTGAAGTCTCCTAGTTCAATTTTGATGTCATACCTGGGACATTGGGCATACGTTCTGTCTAGGAGATCGTAGAACTTATCTTTGGCGGAGTCAGCCTTGTCTTCCGTGGGGGCGTGGACGCAGATCAGGCTGATGTTAAGAAATGTAGCCTCGATACGGATTGTTATGAGGCGTTCGCTCTCATGCCATAAAAGCTTAGGACTTTTGGCTTAGTCAACCTTGAACAATAGTTGTCCTCTCTCCCTATAGCAGTCGCCGTAGTAAATATCGCAGTTTTTCATCCGCTTTATGCCCGGTCCATTCCATCGCATTTCCTGGATGGCGGTTATGTCCGCTTTATAGCGGTCTGGGGCGTCCGCAAGTTGTACGGCCGCACGTGGTCTGTTTAGGGACCTAACATTCCACGTACAAAGCCGAAGATCATTGTCCTTTTTTCGTTTTTTGCAAGGGTCGTCAACATAAATCCGGTGCCGTAGTAATAGAAATAAAAACAGTTTCTAGGTTAAGCTATTAAGCTTCGCTTAAATCTGAATTTCTCTTTCCTCAAAGCCATTTTTACACATTTTATTCTTAACAACTGCTATGCATGTTCACAATATAAAGTACAATCCGTCAGATCAAGAAGTATATTTAGAAGAGAACACAAAACAATAACACATTTAGATTGAAATACGTTTTAGATAGTTATTCAAAAAAAAGATACAAAAGTACCATCAAAAACGTAATAAATATTAAAAAAGATATAAACGCGGCTCAAAAGAGAAGCTTGAAAGGCTCATACACGCATGTACTTACTCTATGTTCGTTGCTTACATAAATATTAATTTAAAGTTTGATTAAGAATTACAGTTCGATTTATCTGTCTATTTTGTGTTGTCCTTGAAGATACGATATTTAAAAAACAAAATATACGTCGTACAGGCTACGAACTTGAAACTGGAACCTCTAAGGGCACTTTGGTGGTAGTCTTTCACAATCATACAGGTTTGATGCGTTTTAATGGTCATATTATATGGGGCATTGGCCGTTTTGTTTTTAGTAGAGGTTACCGGCCCAGGCTTCTTGTTTAGGGAAGTAGTCGGGACAGAATATCTGGACCATGATACCGGAGAACATGAGGGCGATGTAAAAGATGACAGCAATCCACCAGAGAATACGCTCCCATCGGCGTTCTTTTAGATTTCGTAAAACGCCAATACCCACGAGGAGGCCAGCAACAGCGCCAGACAAATGGGCCATGTAGCCGATCTGGTCGTTCTTATCGTTAATGTGTCGATAGACCGATGTGCCCAAGTCAGTGAAACAGAAAATCAAAAATACAAACAACTGCACAATGCCATAGTCCATTTCCGAGTAGTTCTGCATACAATATAGTACATTGGGAGTAGTCCTTATTTAAATGAAGGTTAAAACTTACCATAATGATTGTAGCTATATGAGCAGTGATTAGGGCATATACTCCTCCTGAAGCGCCAGCAAGAAATATTCTTGGGCTTGTCAGCGACGTCCCCATCGATCCGGCCGCAACACCTGCCAAATACACCAAGGCCACACGCCACCAGTGATGCACCAATTCCAATGCGATTCCAAGGAAAATTTGAATGATAAGGTTCATGAATAGATGCATTGTACCCACATGGACAAACATGTAGGTGACAAATCGCCAGCCTTCATATCGACGGTAGGGATTGAAAATGAACAATGTCGCCGCGGGACCTTTGGTGCTCTCTCCGAGTTTATGTACATTATCCGGATCATCTCTAAGTAAACATACATAAAGGAATGCAAACATTGCAAACGTATCTCTATCTACTACAACTCACTTGAAGTATATCACATCGACTAGGAATGTAATAATTTCCACTAAAGAAAACACAATCATCGTTAAGGGGGGCGGACAGAATGACATCTGTCTTTCGTACGCGCCGTCTAATGGTTAAAAGCAGCTCTTAAAGACCAAAGTCATCATATGTGTGCATCTCTTACCAATTTGATCTCCGTGTACTGGATCGCGTCGTGGAACAATCATTTTACAATAATTGGTTATGTAGCTGCTGAGGAGCCAGCGATTCTTCACTGAAAGCTTGTAGAACTCCTCGAAATCAAGACGTTCATTTCCGTCGTGATCGGAAATCTCAAGTACATTTTTGGCCATCGCTTCTGGAATGTCTTGACAAAGACCTTGTCGAATCAGGTCCTTTAGCTCATTGACGTTAATATACCCATCGTTGTCGGTGTCGTGCTGAAAGGAGAATATCTCTATTAAAGGATGTGTCATTTCTTTGGAACCTATTTGGTTTTTCAGTGTTCCATTTGGCCAGGTCACGTGTGATTCGTGACATGTTCTAAAGCCTAGTATAATCAGTTATCACTGCCATTTCACTATGCAAAGACCTAGGTACTTATCTTACTGATCTCACTCACAGATAAAAATTATTTAAAAACACTTGATCGCAGTACTCCTCCAACGGGCACTAAACCTTGTTGCAAACTGGTGCATGAAGGTTGCACTAAATGTTAATCCTAGGAAAAGCACCATAGTCGCCTTCACTAAAAGAAGGAATAGGCACAAACTTACTAAACCTACCCTCTTCGGTGAAGCGATAGAGTTCTCAAAAGAAGTCAAATATCTAGGGATAACTCTAGACGAAAAGCTCACTTGGAACTCCCATATTGAGAAAGCCAGGATCTCTTTATGGACCAGCAAAAGTCTCACTGGCAAAAACTGGGGCACAAACCCCAAAATGACCCGCTGGCTATACACAACAATCACCAAACCAATCCTCACATATGCTGCGCCCGTCTGGTGGCACAAAACAAAACAAGCAACAGTGCAAGCCAAGCTCAACAAATTGCAAAGACTAGCTTGCATCTGTATCACTGGGGCCATGAGAACAACCCCCACAGCAGCACTAGAAGTCGTCACAGACTTGCCACCTCTTCATCTCCAAGTGAAGAAAGAAGCAATGGTCTTCGCCCACAGACTGATCGTGGAGGATGACTCTAACCGTAGGCTCTTTCACCCTGATATCCTTACCGAAATAAACAGGCATGAAATCCTAAAGATATCTCTCACAGACAACTGTCTCCCCAGATACAACTTCAGCCAAAACTACAAGGTCACATTCCCCAACCGACAAAACTGGGAACAGGTTAGACCCTCCTTCAATCGTGAATCCTACGTGTGGTACACAGATGGCTCCAAAACGGACGAAGCCTTTGGGGCTGGAGTATACGGAGCAAATACAGGCACATGCATCTACGTCAGCATGGACAGATATAACTCCGTTTTTCAAGCAGAGATATTTGCTATAGAACTCTGCCTCAAGCTTAACAAAAACATTTACATTCTCTCTGACAGCAAGGCTGCACTTCTAGCCCTAATGAGCTTTGAAATCACATCCAAATTGGTATGGGACTGCCTATAACTACTTCACCAGCTGGCTAGTACAAACAGAGTGCATCTCATTTGGATACCTGGACACAGAGGCCATACAGGCAACGAAAAGGCAGACCTACTAGCAAGGAAAGGCTCTGCATCACCATTTATGATGCCACGGCCTTTCTGAGACATACCCATTAGCACCACCAAATGCTGCATAAGCAATTGGTTAAGGAACACGACGGATCACTACTGGTTACAAACGAAAGGTAGCATACAAGCCAAGCTGTTCCTCCCAACTACATCACTCAAAAGAACGAAACAACGATTCGTTTAATCACAGGTTTCCTTACTGGACACTGCCCAGTTAATAAACATCTCAAAACAATGGGCATCATACAAGATGACACTTGCCGAACGTGTAATGAAGACGGAGAAACAGCAGAGCACATACTATGCCACTGTAACTGCCTTGTCAGTGCACGTCTTCGTCACCTAGGCAAGTATTATCTTGAAGCAGAAGAAATCGCTGCTAGCTCACTAAGTTTTATCACGAACTCAGGATTCTTGAGTGAACTGTAAGTGGGGGACATCACAATAGGCCCACTCGTGGCCGCAGTGATCAGGCGACTCTGTCCCACCCCCTAACCCTATCTATCTATCTACAGTACATACCAAACACATCATCTCAACAGCGAAGCTCAGGGCGGCACAGCGGTAATTATATGACAGAAAATTCAATCAATAGATTGATAGGGGTAGCATCTATCCGACGGATGCTAGCCTGCTAAAAAGCGAGAAGAGCCACCGCAGTCGAACATCATGCGGCACTGTTAGTAAGTCCTATCCCCATCTCCTCGTGGTGCCATCTGGAGATCTCCTATGGAAATCGCAGACGGGGAAGGGCGAATGGCGAGCCTCCTGCGCCAAAAAACAGGATTAGTAAGCCAAAAACAGGATTAGTAAGCCGTAACCACAAGCCTCGGATATAACGGACCGGATTTATGTTGACGACCCTTGCAAAAAACGAAAAAAGGACAATGATCTTCGGCTTTGTACGTGGAATGTTAGGTCCCTAAACAGGCCACGTGCAGCCGAACAACTTGCGGACGCCCTAGACCGCTATAAAGCGGACATCACCGCCATCCAGGAAATGCGATGGAATGCATCGGGTATAAAGCGGATGAAAAACTGCGATATTTACTACGGCGACTGCTATAGGGAGAGAAGGCAACGATTGTTTGGATGCGGACTTGTTGTTCGAGGTGGACTAAGGCAAGCTTAGTCCTAAGCTTTCGGCATGTGAGCGAACGCTTTATAACAATCCGTATCAAGGCTACATTTTTTAACATCAGCCTGATCTGCGTTCACGCCCCCACGGAAGACAAGGATGACTCCACCAAAGATGAGTTCTACGATCTCCTAGATAGAACGTATGCCTAATGTCCCAGCTATGACATCAAAATTGTACTAGGAGACTTCAATGCTAAGCTGGGTTAGGAAAGCATCTTTGAATGAGTCATCGGCAAACATAGCCTATACGACACCACAGGCTGATCGATCTTGCTACGGGGCGAAATCTCCTTCTAGCCAGTACGCGCTTCCCGCACCTCGATATACACAAAGGCACCCGGCGGTCTTTTGACCAATCGACTACCAACCAGATTGATCACAACGCGATCGACGTGAGACACTCCTCCACTATTCTTGATGTTCGAACTTTCCGAGGGGCTAACATCGACTCGGACCAATATCTTGTAGTAGCTAAGATGCGCTTACGGATATCACGAACGCAACGGAGTAGAGTAAGAATACAAAGTTATGCCGTCGGAAAGCTACTATCGCCAGAAACCGCTCGTGCTTTTACCGATCGCGTATACACCTATACACCTCAACCCTCCACGCTATCAATAGAACAGCAGTGGAACCTTTGCAAACAAGCCCTGAAAAGCTCTGCATCCGAAGTTTTGGGCTTCAAGGTTCCACCACGAAGTAACACCTGGTTCGATGACGAGTGCAGGAGTATTCATACAGCGAAGCTGGATGCATATAAGGCCTCGCTGCATAAAAGAACAAGAGCAGCTCGTGAGCTCTTCGAGTTAAAAAGAAGGGAGGAGCATAAGCTTCTCAGAAGAAAGAAGAAAGAGCACGAGAGGCGCGCGATTGAGGACTTGGAGAGATAAATAGATAAAGCGAACATGTTAAGGTTATAGTCAGAACGGAAGCTTGCAGGGATGAGAACGGACACCTAGTAGTAGAACCGCAGTCGATACCGAGAATAGTCAATATACCGCTGTCAGGCAGAATGATTCATTTCTATTCGACGAAGACCGCAGAGAATTCTGTCCCCCTGACCTCGACGAAGTTAAGATTGCCATATCGAAGCTTAAGTCGAATAAAGCTGCTGGCGCAGACGGACTGTCTGCTGAGCTCTTCAAGGTAGCTGGGGATGACCTGGTTAGGAGCATGTACCAGCTCATCTGTAAGATATGGTCAGAGGAAAGCATGCCCGAGGAATGGAGTCTCAGCATTGTTTGCCAGATCCACAAAAAAGGAGACCCCTTCGACTGCGCCAACTACAGAGGAATAAGTCTCCTTAATGTCGCATACAAGATCTTCGCTTCCGTTTGGGTGAACGCCTGAGGTCGTTCGTAAATAAGCTGATATGTCCTTATCAGTGTGGCTTCAGGCCAGACAAGTCCACCATCGACCAAATCTTCACTCTACGGCAGATCCTGGAAAGAACCAATGAATTTCAAGTCGACACTCACCACCTATTTGTCGACTTCAAAGCCGCATACGACAGCGTAATTAGAGACGAACTATACAACGCTATGTCTACCTTGGACATACCAGCTAAAATCGTCAGACTATGCAGGATGACTTTGGAGAATGCTCGCTGCTCCATCCGAACCGGTGAACACCTTACCGATAGTTTTGATGTCAAAAAAGGATTTAGGCAGGGCGATGCGCTGTCGTGTGATTTCTTCAACATCATATTGGAAATGATTGTGCAAAAAATCACTGGCCAATACAAGAGGCACAATCTATTTCAAATCCTCGCAACTCCTTGCATACGCCGACGATATTGACATAATAGGTAGATCACAGCGAGATGTCAATGAGGCGTTTGCGAGTATTGAGATGGAGGCGGCGAAAATTGGTTTGGCGGTAAACGAGGGCAAAACTAGATATATGCTGTCATCAAAAAAGGACGCTCACCACCGACGTCTTGGCCAGAACGTTTGTATTGGCAGATATAAGTTCGAGGTAGTTAAGGACTTCGTCTACCTTGGCTCCGCAGTGACCTGGGACAACGACATCGGTTCCGAAATCAAACGCAGAATCACTCTTGCCAATCGCTGTTTCTTCGGGCTCAGGAGGCAACTGGTTAATAGAGCCCTCTTCCGAACGACAAAGATGACTCTATATAAGACCCTTATCATCCCGGTCGTGTTGTACGGCGCAGAAGCATGGACACTATCAAAAGCGGATGAGGAGGCCCTTGGTCGGTTCGAGAGAAAGATTTTGCGCGTGATTTTTGGGCCTATAAACGCAGACGGGGGATGGAGGAGAAGATTCAACCACGAACTTTACGGGCTGTACAGCTACATGAGCCTAGTCAGGCGTCTACGGATTCAACGCCTAAGATGGCTGGGCCATGTAGAGCGAATGGACACCACAGCTCCAGCCCGGAGAGTCTTTGAATCCAACCCCGAGGGACGAAGAAGCAGAGAACAGCCGCACTTAGGATGGCGCACAGAGGTGGAAGGGGACCTGAGCCAACTGGGTGTGCGGCAATGGAAAAGGCTAGCGAAAGATCGTGCTAGGTGGAGGGGCATGTTGGTTGAGGCCCAGGTTCACCCCGAACTGTAGCGCCCACTAAGAAGAAGACATACATACGCCACAACTCACTTCTAGAGAGCGTGTGTTATACTCTTCTTCTTCATGGCGTTACAGACCGGTGTGGTTTTGGGCCTCAACCAACAAGCCGCCAGCCACCTCCAGTCACGCACACCAAGTTGGTTGAAGTCCTTCTCTACTCGTGTGTGCCCTTTGAGTTGAGGGCGTCCTCTGTTGCGTTGTCCCAATTCTTCGGGCCGGAGCTACGTTGTCCATACGCTCTACGTTGTATCCGTAGACGCTTAACCAGGCACAAGCCGCCGTACAGCCCGTACAGTTCGTAGTTAAAACTTCTCCTCCAGGTGTCATCAACGCAAACGGGACCAAAGATCGCACGCAGAAGTTTTCTCTCGAAAAAACCAATAGCTTCCTCATCCGCTTTCAATAGCGTCCATGCCTCTGCACCATAAAGCAGGAATGGGATAATCAGGTCATTATATAAAGCCAGCTTGGTTTTTCGAGAGATAGCTCTGTTACTCAATTGCCTGAATTAAACCTTACAGGTCTCCAGGACCGGAGGGGATCATACCAGCGGAGCTCCAGCAGGTACCAGATCTCATTCTTCCCTGGCTTGTGGTAATATATAAGAGTTACCTCTCCTTATCCTACATCCCCAGCAAGTGGAAGGTAACCAAAGTCATTTTCATACCCAAGGCAGACAAAAGCTCCCACACGTATACAAAAGACTTGAGGACTATTAGTCTTACATCTTTTCTACTAAAAACTAGATTTTAGATGCACTCATTCGATACATCTATATTTCAGGAAGGCTGTCAGATAACTACCATGCCTACAACAAAGGCAAATCGGTGGAAGCAGCACTCCATTCATTGGTCAGCATGATAGAGAGGTCACTGGAACACAAGGAATATACCCTAGTCGCCTTTCTCGATATTAAGAACGCCTTTAACAATGTTCAACCATGGGCCGTCACCAGAGCGTTGTCTGATCTGGGAGTTTCGAGATCACTGATAGAACTGGTACGACAACTGCTGACGCAAAGAGTCGTCAAAGCCAACTTCGCTGATGCCGTCTCAACTGGAATGGTCAGCAGATGTACACCACGTGGTGGTCGATGAACTAGAATAGGAAGGGTACGCTGTGACCAGATGATATTGTTATTGCCGCCACATGAATATTTTCCAGCACTCTATGCGACCTTATGCAGAGTGCACTACATACAGTAGAAACCTTGACGCAGTACTGTGCACTTGGGGTCAATCCTAAGAAGGCCGACCTAGTAATGTTTACAAATAAATATAAAATTCCGCCCTTCAACCCACCGAGGCTGGGTGGAACCCAATTAATAATCAAAGATCAGGCTAAATACCTAGGCCTAGTCCTTGACAGGAGGTCTTAATTGGAAACCCAACATTCTTGATCGTGTCAAGAAAGCAACCACTGCCCCCTACAGCTGTAAGAAAGTGATGGGCAAAAAGTGTAGTCTCCAACCAAGCATTATGCACTGGCTCTATACAGCAGTCATGAGGCCCATCCTCCTGTACGGCATCGTAGTCTGGTGAACAGCTCCGGACAAGGCAGTCTATCGAAACCTTCTGGGGAAAGTATAAAGATCGGCCAGTTTATACATAAGCGGAGCGATCGGATCAACCCCCTCGTTGGCCCTAAATATCCATTACATTTTCCACCGTTGAACCTCTTCAGCAAGCAAGCTGCTGCCTGCGCGGCCCTACGGATTAGGGGCATAGGAAAATGGTCCACATCACATAAAGGCCATACTACCATTCTTAATCACTTCAAAATACCCATGGACACAGACTTCATCATCCCGCAGAATGTGTTCACTAGGAACTTCGAAGTTGTCTTTCCATCCAGGGAGGAATAGGCTAAAGGGAAAGTCATACCAATGGACTCGTTTTCGCTCTATACCGAGTCTTCTCCAAGGAACTTAACTTCAACCTATCATTCAGACTCCCAAACCACTGCCAAGTGTATCAAGCTGAATTAACAGCGATAACGGAGGCCCTTGCATGGCTTAAGATCAATGTAATATCCGCTAAGGATATTATCATTTCCACGGAGAGCCAATCTGCGGTAAAATCCCTGGCCGCAGTAACCCACAAATCAAAGACATCCCTTAACTGTCGTCTATCTCTAGACGAGATGGCTGAACAGTTCAACATTAAAATACTGTTGGTTCCCGGGCATAGGGATATTCCAGGAAACTGCGCGATCGACGAAATCGCAAAGTTAGGGTCAAGCCCACTCAGTCTCCCTACCCTCGGGTACCTAAAAACACCAATAAGTACGCTAAAGCACATAATAAAACTTCGAACCATAGAGGCGACCAACATCGGCTTTATCACTAAACAAATCTGGTCTAAGTTCAACCTAGGACGAACCAGGGACCTAGTGGCAACCAAAAGGGCAACCTTAAGTACTCTAGTGGGTGTCATTACAGGTCACTGCATCATTGGAAAACATGCCGCCAGACTACGGCTACCCTCCAATGATTTCTGCCGTGGCTGCATGGACGAGGAGGAAGAGGAATTTATACATCACCTTCTCTGCTCATGCCCTTCTTTTGCAAATCGTAGGAGGATCTACCTCGGCGCGCCCTTCTATGAAAATCTAAGTGAGCTAGCAGACCTAAAAATAGCTCAACTCCATCGCTTCATCAGAAGCACCGGTTGGTTCTCAGGTAGCGGATCAGGGTAATATGATCCATGTGGTATCACAATGGGCCGACTTCGGCCTACGTGTGGTTTAAGCCAACCACTTTAACCTAACCTAACCTATCATCATGATGATCATGCCATCCGGCTCGAAGGACCAATGTTGAACGGGAAGAGAGAGGTTGAATTTCTTTGCTTTTTGGTGGCTGCGGGCATTGAGATTTGAACTCGGATCACTGAGTTGAAGTCCAGTGTGTTAACCTTTACGCCATGGATCCAACTCGCAAATTACCCGACCCAAGAGTTTTTATATTCTCTTATGATGTGTTACACACATAACCTGAACGGAGTGCAGTGGTTTGGGTCATTGATGTTCGCTCATTACTCTCAGGGGTGCTAGATAGGACGAGAGCCGACCAAATTCCGCGTTGGTTATAGTCCGCAGTAATTCGTTCGAGCACTTTAGTATTGCATACGCAGAGGATGAATTTCAGTTGACCATATACTGTGAGTGTTATGCCTGCAGCAGTACGTCTGGTCACTTTCCATTCACAACTGCGTTGCATACTTTTTATCGAAGCGAATTTGAACTATAGACTTTCCGCTCGGCGGTCGATGATGTTAACCACTGCACCACGGCCAAAATGTGTTAATTATTAATAAGTGCGTCGCTGCAACACACTTAAGGTGTCATTAGAGTATTTATTCATGACATGCAATAGAATACACTAATCGGTGGACCCATTGAGAACTGAGTTGGGTAGGCGATTTCACACCTTTGGGCAGCTGTTTCCAGCGCCGCACGCCCAGGGTCCCCTTCCAGCTGCGTGCGCCACGCCTTCCCTCCGGGGTAAATTCGAAAACTCTTCGGGTCGGAGCTGTATTTTTCATGCGCTCTACATGGCCTAGCCACCTTAGACGCTCTATCCGTAGACGTCGTACTAGGCCGATGTCGCTGTACAACCCGTACAGTTCTTGGTTGACCGTAGATAGTACGCAGAATTTTCCTCTCGAAACGACCAAGGGCATCTTCATCCGCTTTTGTTAACTCCAAGAGGACTGGGATGATCAACGTCTTATATAGTGTCACCGTGGTTTTCCGAGAGAGGGCTCTACTTCTCAATTGCCCCTTGAGCCCAAAGCAACAGCGGTTGGCAAGAGTGATTCTGCGTTTTATCTCAGCGCTGGTGTTGTTGTCGCCGGTCATCAGTAGACGAATTCCTTGACCACTTCAAAGTTATATCCGCCCATGGTGACGTTCTGGCCAATACGTCGGTGTTGACCGTCTCTTTTAGATGAAAGCAGATATATGGTTTTACCCTCATTAACCTTGACACCCATCTTAGCCGTTTCTACCTCAAAAATCGTACCTCTTGTGTTGGCCAATGACTCTTGCACGATCTTTTCAAGCACGATGTTGAAAAAGCTGCGTGACAGCGCGTCACCTTGCCTAAATCCTTTTTTAACATCAAAGGTCTCGGTTTGCTCATTACCGACCTTAATGGAGCAGCGAGAATTCTCCATTGTCATCCTGCACAGTCGGACGAGTTTGGCAGGGATGGCTTTGTATAGCTCATCTCTATACACGCTGTCATATGCAGCCTTGAAATCGACGAAAAGGTGGTGAGTGTCGATTTGGCCTTCTCCAAGATCTGCCGTAGCGTAAATATTTGGTGGATTTACCTGGCCTGAAACCACACTGATAAGAGCCGATCAGGTTATCAACAAACTGTTTGAGGCGTTCACACAATACGGCAGAGAAGATCTTATATGCGATGTTAAGGAGACTTATTCCCCTATAGTTGGCGCAGTTATAGGGGTCTCCTTTCTTATGGACCGGGCAAACGATGCTGAGATTCCATTCGTCGGACATGGATTCCTCCGACCATACCTTGTAAATGAGATGGTGTATACACCTTACCAGCTCATCTCCAGCCGCCTAAGGAAGCTCAGCAGACAGGTCGTCTGCGCCCGCGGCTTTATTAGACTTAAGTCTCGATATCGCTATTTTGACTTCGTCTAGGTCGGGTGGACGGAATTCTCTTACGTCGTCATCCATTACGAACGGATCGCTCTGCCTGACAGCGGTATCTTGTCTGTCATCGCCGTTATACAGTCTGCAGAAGTGGTCTTTCCAAATCCTCAGAATCGACTGTGATTCTACTACCAGTTCTCCATTTTCATCCGTGCAGGCCGCCGCTCTGGCTTTGTAGCCATGGCATGTGCGTTTTACCTTATTATAAAACTTCCGGGCGTTATTCCTGCGGAAGCATCTCTCCATCTCCTCGATCTCACGCTTTCCGTGTTCTCTCTTCTTTCTTCTGAGAAGCGTGTGTTCCTCTCTTCTCTTCTGCTCATAGATTTCGCGAGCAGCTCTCGTCCGTCGTTGCAGCATGGCTTTATATGCCTCTTGTTTTGCTGCATGGACTTGTTCGCATTGTTCATCGGGGTTCCTAGGTGGTGGCGGTTTGAAACCCAGCAGCTCTGATGGCGCTCGGGCAATGCGCTCATTCCTGCTCTATTGTTTGTGCTGCTGTGGACGGATTTTTAGAGAGCTTGGAGGAGACACGATCGGCGAAGATTCTGGCAGTCTCTTGCGATTGTAGCTTTCCGACGTCAAACTTACGTAGTCCTACTCGACTGCTAAGCATTCTTGATATCCTCATTCGCACCTTGGCTACAAAAAGGTAGTGGTCAGAGTCGATGTTGGCCCCTCGGAAAGTTCGTACGTCGAGAATACTGGAGGAGTGACTGGCGTCGATCGCAATGTGATCAATCTGGTTGGTGGTCGATTGATCAAAAGACCGACAGATACCCTTGTGGATGTTGAGATAGGGGAATCGCGTGCTTGCTACAAGGAGGTTACGCCCCGCTAGGAAATCGATTAGCCTAAGTCTGTTATCGGAGCTGGTGTTATGGAGGCTATGCTTTCCTAAGATCGACTCAAATATGTCCTCTTTGCCCAGTTTTGCATTCAATTCTCTTAGAACTATTTTGGCGTCGTAACTGGGACATTTGGCATAGGTTCTATCTAGGAGATCGTAGAATTCTTCTTTAAGCCGATCGTCCGTTTCTTCCGTTGGGGCGTGAGCGCATATTAAGCTAATGTTTCCAAACTTAGCTTTGATACGGATTGTTATG
The DNA here is from genome assembly GCA_951905685.1 of Eumerus sabulonum. NCBI lineage: Eukaryota > Metazoa > Arthropoda > Insecta > Diptera > Syrphidae > Eumerus > Eumerus sabulonum. The sequence goes on from OX645062.1 coordinate 72,257,745, forward strand.
AGGCGTTCCCTTACATCCCGGAAGCTTAAGACTTTTGTCGGAGTCTTCCTCGAATAACGAATCCGCACCCGAATAGGAGCTGTTTGTTCTTCTTGTAGCAGTTCCCGTAGTAGATGTCACAGTTTTTCGTCCGTCTTTTGCCTGGTTCATCCCATCGCTCTTCTTGAAGCGCGGTTATATCTGCTTCATAGCAGTTAAGGGTTTGCTCTAATTGATCGCCTGTACCCGGTCTGTTAAGGGTCCTAACATTCCAGGTGCAGACTCTCAAGTCCGTTGGTCGTTTGCAGGGGTCGTCAGCATGGTATCCGTCCGTATCCGAGGCTTGTGGGTTTTTACGTGATAGGGATGTTACTCCTAAGCACTGTTGCAAATTTTCGGTGTTTTTTCGACAGATACACTATTGTTCAATCTTGCGTTGGAGGATAACGCGAACTTAAAATATGTTGAGCTAGGTGCATACCATGTGTTCAGGGTGTAAGAACGAAAACAGACTTTTTAGCCAAAGGTTTGCATTTCAAGGTAAGAATTTGGTTATTTGAGATTGGTAACCCAGTTAAGCGGATGCCATCAAAAACGTATTCTATGGGTCAAACCAACGTACATGTGAAAGTTGCTAGAGAAACAAGGAAAGTCTGCTTAGTAATGGGATTCAAAGTGCAGACTTTCTGCCCAATAAATACTGCTAGCATGCTATCGGTTAGTGAAACAATATACCCATTCCAAGGCCACCGAAGGTAATCGAAGCGTTTAGCGATAATTGAGGCTACTGTGCAGCATGTGGATTCAAAGAATTCAATTGTTTTGATTCAGATTACTTCTCTATCCATTCCCTACAGCAAACATCCTCATTCGCGCCCGGAAACAAAATATTATTTCTCATTCTATGGAATCAAATATGTTGTATAACCAGAAAGGCAACGCCCTCCAATGTAGAGTTAAGTCATTACCCATACAGTCAGTCGCCTAAGAGTCCCCTAGACCGCTGTCATTTCTTTTCCCGACGAAACTAAAGCCTTATCTCTTGCCATGTGGTAATAGAATACCTGACAGATAAACAGAGGTATCCATTGTAACCTTTGCATGTGGTTAACCACTTACTACGTTGATGTTAACTATTTATTCAGAACGTAGCCAGTCTGGCCGGGTTTACTGACTCATTATTTATTGTCTTACTTATAACAGCAAAAGGATTGGCAGAGGTATGTTTTAGATAAGACCACTGGTAAGGCGTGTCATATTCTTCTTCTTCTTCTTAGTGGGCGCTACAGTTCGGGGTGACCTGGGCCTCAAACAACATGCCCCTCCATCTAGCACGATCTTTCGCTAGCCTTTTCCATTGCCGCACACCCAGCTGGCTGAGGCCCCCTTCCACCTGTGTGCGCCATCTTAAGTGTGGCCGTCCTCTGCTTCTTCGTCCATCGGTGTTGGATTCAGACTCTCCGGGCTGGAGCTGTGGTGTCCATTCGCTCTACATGGCCCAGCCAACTTAGGTGTTGAATCCGTAGACTCCTGACTAGGATCATGTCGCTGTACAGCCCGTAAGGTTCGTGGTTGAATCTTCTCCTCCATCCCCCGTCTGCGTTTATAGGCCCGAAAGTCACGCGCAAAATCTTTCTCTCGAACCGACCAAGGGCCTCCTTATCCGCTTTTGATAGTGTCCATGCTTCTGCGCCGTACAACAGGACCGGGATGATAAGGGTCTTATATAGAGTCAACTTTGTCGTTCGGGAAAGGGCTCTATTACTCAGATGCCTCCTGAGCCCAAAGAAACAGCGATTGGCAAGAGTGATTCTGCGTTTGATTTCGGAACTGATGTCGTTGTTCCAGGTCACTGCGAAGCCAAGGTAGACGAAGTCCTTAACTACCTCGAACTTATATCTGCCAATACAAACGTTCTGGCCAAGACGTCGGTGGTGAGCGTCCTTTTTAGATGATAGCATATAGCCCTCGTTTCCCGCCAGACCAACTTTCGCCGCCTCGAACTCAGTACTCGCAAACGCCTCATTGACATCTCGCTGTGATCTACCTATTATGTCAATATCGTCGGCGTACGCAAGGAGTTGCGAGGATTTGAAATAGATTGTGCCTCTTGTATTGGCCAGTGATTGCTGCACAATCATTTCCAATATGATGATGAAGAAATCACACGACGGCGCATCGCCCTGCCCAAATCCTTTTTTGACATCAAAACTATCGGTAAGGTTCACCGATTCGGATGGAGCAGCGAGCATTCTCCAAAGTCATCCTGCATAGTCTGACGAGTTTAGCAGGTATGTCAAAGGTAGACATAGCGTTGTATAGCTCGTCTCTAATTACTCTGTCGTATGCGGCTTTGAAGTCGACAAATAGGTGGTGAGTGTCGACTTGAAATTCATTGGTTTTTTCCAGGATCTGCCGTAGTGTGAAGATTTGGTCGATGGTGGACTTCCCTGGCCTGAATCCGCACTGATAAGGACCTATCAGCTTATTTACAAAAGGTTTCAGGCGTTCACACAAAACGGCAGAGAAGATTTTGTAGGCGATGTTAAGGAGACTTATTCCTCTACAGTTGGCGCAATCAGAGGGGTCTCCTTTCTTGTGGATCGGGCATACGATGCTGAGACTCCATTCCTCGGGCATGCTTTCCTCTAACCATATCTTACGGATGAGCTGGTGCAACCAGATCTTCTCCAGCTGCTTTGAAGAGCGCAACACAAAGGCCGTCTGCGCCAGCAGCTTTATTCGACTTGAGTTTCGATACGGTGATCTTAACTTTGTGGTGGTCAAGGGGACGAAATTCTCTGCGATCTTCGTCGTTAAGAAAGAGATCATTCTGCCTGAGAGCGATAAATTGACTAACATCGCCGTTATACAGTCTGCAGAAGCGGTTTTTCAATATTCTCAGCATCGACTGCGGTTCTACTACTAGGTGTTCGTTCTCATCCCTGCAGGCTTCCGTTCTGGCTTTATAACCTTGGCATGTTCGCTTTATCTGTTGATAAAACTTTCGAACGTCACGCCTGCAGTAACACCTCTCCAAATCCTCAATCGCGCGCTTCTCAGGTGTTTCTTTGTGGTGGAGCCTTGAACCCCAAAACTTCGGATGCAGAGCTTTTCAGGGCTTGTTTGCAAAGGCTCCACTGCTGTTCTATTGATAGTGTGGAGGATTGAGGTGTATTGGAGAGCTTAAGGGAGACGCGATCGGTAAAAGCACGAGCGGTTTCTGGCGATAGTAGCTTTCCGACGTCATAGCTTTGTATTCTTACTCTACTCCGTTGCGTTCGTGATATCCGTAAGCGCATCTTGGCTACAACAAGGTAGTGGTCCGAGTCGATGTTGGCCCCTCGGAAGGTTCGTACGTCGAGAATACAGGAGGAGTGTCTGGCGTCGATCGCAATGTGATCAATCTGGTCGGTGGTCGATTGATCAAAAGACCGACAGGTACCCTTGTGGATGTTGAGATAGGGGAATCGCGTGCTTGCTACAAGGAGGTTACGCCCCGCTAGGAAATCGATTAGCCTAAGTCTGTTATCGGAGCTGGTGTTATGGAGGTTATGCTTTCCTATGATCGACTCAAATATGTCCTCCTTGCCCAGTTTTGCATTAAAATCTCCTAGGACTATCGTCCTTTTCTTCCGTTGGGGCGTGAGCGCATATTAAGCTAATGTCTCCAAACTTAGCTTTGATGCGGATTGTTATGAGGCGTTCGCTTACATCCCGGAAGCTTAAAACTTTTGTCCGAGTCTTCCTCGAATAACGAATCCGCGCTGTTTGTTCTTCTTGTAGCAGTTCCCGTAGTATATGCCACAGTTTTTCATCCGTCTTTTGCCTGGTCCATCCCATCGCACTTCTTGGAGTGCGGTTATAACTGCTTTATAGCAGTTGAGGGTTTGCTCCAATTGATCGCCTGCATCCGGTCTGTTAAGGGACCTGACATTCCGTCTGACGTTTGCAGGGGTCGTCAGCATTGTATCCGTCCGTATCCGAGGCTTGTTGTTTCGGAACAAGTAGGTTTTTACGTGATAGGGATGTTACCCCTGAGTACAACCCCGAACCTGGAGGGCCAGGTTGCTCTTTCCCCAGGAACAAGGGGTTGGGTCGCTGCACACATTGGTTCACTACCTGGCGGGTGCCATGCTAGCTATCCAGGGGGCGCCACGCGGAGGCTGTGTGTCAACTTGGATTGAGCAGGGACAGAGATCGAAGCTGGCGTTTGCCATGTTAAACGCGATCAACTTCTTTGCTCTGTTTGCTCGCTCCCTCCCCCCTACAAGGGGGGACAAGCAACCACAAGAGCTTTATCCTGAACGGAGATCGTTTACACGTCAGCTGTTATCGCCAAAGAATATGACTCACTATGGAGGCATTCTCCTAAAAAGAGAGAAACTAGGGCACGAATGACATAAACAACAGTAGTCTCCACTGCCAGTCACCAATTTATGCAGCCGAATCAAAAGCAAATGATCACTCTCGCAATTGACTTAATGGCATTGAGTCACATTCTTGAAACACATTCCAAATGAAATCTATCCATAAAACCAACGTCATCAATTGCATTCATGCCCAGAAATGGTCATTGTTCAGCCTAAGCCATAAAAGGACCTTGCCGACCTCCTTTTGCATCTAGCCCTGGTAGCAATTGCTTCTCTTAATTGCTTGTGTACGAGTGCATCCCAAACGAAGCGATACGAACCTACTTTCTTACACACATTATGTACGTAGATGGTGCATGCTCTCCAAACCTGTTCGCTTAGCACAGGTTGAGTTCTTTGTCAGCAAACAATCGCAATGATAACAACCGGACCGCTATCAGGGGGAGAGGTCTCTCGTCACCGCACGGAATACAACAATCGATGAATCACAGATATGACACAAACTAACGGATATTTAGAAAGTACATGCATTCGTAGGGTAGAAGGCAACTTACATTGTCGAAAATACGTTTGATCCGCCGTCTATCATCGGCCTCCGGCACTGAGATCATCCGTTGCAATGGAATTTCCTCTTGAGCCTGCGATCCATTGGCCGCTTCCACATCCTGCTGCATCGACTGTTGCCGCTGCATGTTAAATCTATATGTATGTACTCGATACTTGGAATTTAGTAACTGACTGTAGAGCAGTATAGGCACAAAGTGTTATCGCGATTTTAACAATTCCACTGTTCACTGAACGCTCATCGCGGTATTCTATCGAATTGCGTGAGTAATTGAAACAATTTCCAATGATTCCGCGCCTATATGTACGTACGTGTAGGGTGGGACGTGGGAATAAGACAATGGAAAACTGGTTGAACAGGTAGAAAGCAAATTGAATTGATTGGATTGGACGGGGTGGTGGTGACTTTGGTGTTGGTATGAAAATAAAATTAAAAATAAACAAAAAGCTAGAAAAACGGTGGGATTATAAGGACGTTTTGGTGTGGAATATGACGGAGCAGAAAGAGAAAATCGGAGAAAAGCTACTACTTAACTACGGACGGTCCGGCGGACCACGGATTCAAGCTCGGAATGATAACAAAACACTTGAGCACGGTGAATTGGGGAGCCCGCCCTGACGTTTGAAGCTGAATTGTCAGAATAGTGACAGCGTTGCAGTGCCGGTCAACTATCGGTATGGTAGTGCAAAATGGTGGCATTCAGTGCGAGAGGCGACATTTCGTCATTTCATCATATTCCTATTATGTACTTTGTCGGTTTTATATTATGTATTATATGGGAACGATGATATTTCGCTTGAAAAACTAAGTAGCCAACCGGATATAACCGCCATCCAGGAAATGCGATGGAATGGACCGGGTATAAAGCGGATGAAAAACTGCGATATTTACTACGGCGACTGCTATAGCGAGAGAGGGCAACGTTTGTTTGATGCGGTTTTGTTGTTCGAGGTGAACTAAGGCCTTAGCTAAGTCCTAAGCTTTCGGCATGTGAGCGAACGCCTCATAACAATCCGTATCAAGGCCACATTTTTTAACATCAGCCTGATCTGCGTCCACGCCCCCACGGAAGACAAGGATGACTCCGCCAAAGATGAGTTCTACGATCTCCTAGACAGAACGTATGCCCAATGTCCCAGCTATGACATCAAAATTGTACTAGGAGACTTCAATGCTAGGCTGGGTAGGGAAAGCATCTTTGAACGAGTCATCGGCAAACATAGCCTACACGACACCACCTCCGATAACGGACCCAGGCTGATTGATCTTGCTACGTGGCGAAATCTCCTTCTAGCCAGTACGCGCTTCCCGCACCTCGATATACACAAAGGCACCTGGCGGTGTTTTGATCAATCGACTACCAACCAGATTGATCACATCGGGATCGACGTCAGACACTCCTCCACTATACTTGATGTACGAACTTTCCGAGGGGCTAACATCGACTCGGACCACTATCTTATAGTAGCCCAGGTGCGCCTACGGATATCACGAACGCAGCGGAGTAGAGTAAGAATACAAAGTGATGACGTCGGAAAGCTACCATCGCCAGAAACCGCTCGTGCTTTTACCGATCGCGTCTCCCTTAAGCTCTCCAATACACCTGAATCCTCCACACTATCAATAGAACAGCAGTGGAGCCTTTGCAAACAAGCCCTGAAAAGCTCTGCATCCGAAGTTTTGGGTTTCAAGGCTCCACCACGAAGAAACACCTGGTTCGATGACGAGTGCAGGAAGATTCATACAGCGAAGCAGGATGCATATAAGGCCTTGCTGCATAAAAGTACAAGAGCAGCTCATGAGCTCTACGAGTTAAAAAGAAGGGAGGAGCATAAGCTTCTTAGAAGAAAGAAGAAAGAGCACGAGAAGCGCGCGATTGAATATTTGGAGAGGTGTTATTGCAGGCGTGACGTTCGAAAGTTTTATCAACAGATAAAGCGAACATGCCAATGTTATAAAGCCAGAACGGAAGCCTGCAGGGATGAGAACGGACACCTAGTAGTAGAACCGCAGTCGATGCAGAGAATATGGAAAAACCAGTTCTGCAGACTGTATAACGGCGATGTTGGTCAATATACCGCTGAAAGGCAGGATGATCTATTTCTAATCGACGGAGACCGCAGAGAATTCTGTCCCACTAACCCCGCCATATCGAAGCTCAAGTCGAATAAAGCTGCTGGCGCAGACGGACTGCGTGTTGCGCTCTTCAATGCAGCTGGAGAAGATCTGGTTAGGAGCATGCACCAGCTCATCTGTAAGATATGGTTAGAGGAAAGCATGCCCGATGTCTCAGCATCGTATGCCCGATCCACAAGAAAGGAGACCCCTCAGATTGCGCCAACTATTGAGGAATAAATCTCCTTAACATCGCCTACAAAATCTTCTCTGCCGTTTTATGTGAACGCCTGAAGCCTTTTGTAAATAAGCTGATAGGTGCGGATTCAGGCCAAGGAAGTCCACCATCGACCAAATCTTCACAATACGGCAGATCCTAGAAAGAACCAATGAATTTCAAGTCGACACTCACCACCTATTTGTCGACTTCAAAGCCGCATACGACAGCGAAATTAGGGACGAGCTATACAACGCTATGTCTACCTTTGACATACCTGCTAAACTCGTCAGACTATGCAGGATGACTTTGGAGAATGCTCGCTGCTCCATCCGAATCGGTGAACACCTTACCGATAGTTTTGATGTCAAAAAAGGATTTAGGCAGGGCGATGCGCTGTCGTGTGATTTCTTCAATATCATATTGGAAATGATTGTGCAAAAATCACTGGCCAATACAAGCGGCACAATCTATTTCAAATCCTCACAACTCCTTGCATACGCCGACGACATTGACATAATAGGTAGATCACAGCGAGATGTCAATGAGGCGTTTGCGAGTATTGAGATGGAGGCGGCGAAGGTTGGTCTGGCGGTAAACGAGGGCAAAACTAGATATATGCTGTCATCAAAGAAGGACGCTCACCACCGACGTCTGGGCCAGAACGTTTGTATTGGCAGATATAAGTTCGAGGTAGTTAAGGACTTCGTCTACCTTGGCTCCGCAGTGACCTGGAACAGCGACATCAGTTCCGAAACCAAACGCAGAATCACTCTTGCCAGTCGCTGTTGAGTAATAGAGCGCTTTCCCGAACGACAAAGATGACTCTATATAAGACCCTTATCTCTCCGGTCCTGTTGTACAGCGCAGAAGCATGGACGCTTTCAAAAGCGGAGGAGGAGGCCCTTGGTCGGTTCCAGAGAAAGATTTTGCGCGTGATTTTTGGGCCTATAAACGCAGACGGGGGATGGAGGAGAAGATTCAACCACGAACTTTACGGGCTGTTCAGCGACATGAGCCTAGTCAGGCGTCTACGGATTCAACGCCTAAGACGGCTGGGCCATGTAGAGCGAATGGAAACCACAGCTCCAGCCCGGAGAGTCTTTGAATCCAACCCCGAGGGACGAAGAAGCAGAGGACGGCCGCACTTAAGATGGCGCACACTGGTGGAAGTGGACCTCAGCCGACTGGGTGTGCGGTAATGGAAAGTTCGTGCTAGATGAAGGGGCATGTTGGTTGAGGCCCAGGTTCACCCCGAACTGTAGCGCCCACTAAGAAGAAGAAGACTAGATACGAACGTTGATATTTCGCTTGAAAAACTAAGTAACCAAATCGGTTATATTCATTTTAAACCGAATCAGGACAAGTTAAATAAAAGCGCACTACCATATCGACACCCGGTTCGTGCATTTGATGGCTGCCCTCTTCTGACACATCGTTTCCGTTGGCAGTTGCATTTAAATTGAAAAATTTAAATATTTATTCTTAAATAACGTGTTTTATACCAACCGCTTCGGAACAATATCTATCCAGTATAGTATGTACATAACCAACACGTCGTCTTTGTACATAATAACAAACACCATTGGCAACCAGTTACCATGTCAACGTGTCTGGAACCACACAACAAACCAAAGAGTCCATCCTCTACCCAAGCGAGATGTACAGGAAAAGAATAAAGTCGTCTGCCAATTACCACGTAAAAGACAACATTAAGCATTTTCGTTTCAATCTTTCATTTCGTCACATCAATTCCCTTCTGAATCTTCCCAAGTTCGATATAAATACCGGTCAAACCGCAGTCAACGAGCGCGATAACGACTCCACGAAAGTGATTACAATCAAGTGGCAAGAGAAATTGTTCAGTGCGCAAGAGATCGAATTGTATCGCGATATTACTCACTGTACGACCGATGCACAAAAGGCATATCATGAGCTTATCCTCAGAAATGAAGACGACCCACTTCGATTGTCAACCGAACCGATATTCACCTACGTCCATGAGGATAACTTCACTCCCCAAGAAGATCGAATCCCAATTGGAGACATACCCAAGCTAGTGGATCAATCCAGTCATCTTGTAATGTATGTGTATGCTGCTCTTAGTCCGGACACATTGCTGGTATCGCTTCGATGGCAACCAACCGAGAAAATCCTGCACATCTATCCGGACTTTAATTGTTTCCAAGACAGTCCGTACCTTATCGAAATCGATACGGACTATCGGCATCTTTACGCATACGGCATTGAGAATGTATCGAAACAGTCAACGAAGGGCAGACATGCGACTCCTTATGTTCAACTACAACTACCGGGAATACCGCATTGGCAGGGTATCGAGGAGCTATCGACGAAATTCGACATGCCACCAAAGCGTACGCGTCGGATGGCGGTATTATTCGAAATTCGTCAAGCTGAAGGATATGAGTACGACGACATACACGTGCGCTATCATGTACGATTGCCGGAGCGAACCATCCTGGAAAGTGGTCTTCTATCGTCGAGCACGCACAGCTCGACGCGGAACGCGGACGAAGAATGTCATTTCGGTCATTGTTGGGAGGTGGTCATGCTCTGTGAAGAGGATTTCGAATCGGGCAGCATGTGTCATGTATGGTTCGAGGTAATTTCCATAGACAGTTGGGAACGAGAACGCGTTGAGGGATACGCCTATTACGGTTTCTTAATGGAGCCGGGTAACGACGAACTCGTGCTACATTCCCAGCGACCGGCTGAATCGGGAGTTATGGAAAAACTGACACGCTACTTTGTCGGCGGGAGGAGGAGATTCGACTTTGAGAAGTTCTTCGTTGAGCATAAAGATGGATTTCACAATCGCTACGGAACAGACATGTTGAGCACTGGTACGCTAACGATTCGTTGCCAAAGGATATCGCAAAGTAATCCGGAGCTATTGCAACCGGTAGCGGGGAACATGAGTGGCATGACATTGGAGGACATCATGAAGGCATATAGGGAGGCTAGGAGGCGCCTAGAGGCTGTTGTTCTCGACTGAAACCTCATGTATGTATCTGTATGCTCTCAATAAAGTATCTTCCAAAGGGAAATAATGAGTTTTTGTTAACAGATAGTATCTAACACGCTTGATTGGGGAGCTTGCTTTCAATGGCACGCGAAATAGTCAGCGTTGCCGGTCCCCGTATAACCACAACTCTCGACTTGTGTTGATGTTTCCTTTTCCTTCACATTTCCATTCCCTCCATTCATCTTTTCTGCTTTTTATCTACGCTTGCTGCTCTAGATTAGAGGCGCGGCAAAACCATTCACGTGTGTTAAAAGATTAAAAACGTCAATAACCTTTGGTTAGGTTGGCCCGTAGCTAGTCGGAACAAACGAGTTTCACTTAGATAGAGTGATTCATTCCATTATTTTAAAATCGGAGTTGTATCTGCTAGAGCTTCATCATCATTGAGTTGAGTTCCAGGCTTACCTAATGGAACTATTTTTGGACAACGGTACTGAGATGATCATCGTGTTCCTACCACTGGTGGTGAGGGAGACGGTCTACCATGTATATGTATGACCTAATCAGCGTGAAATTAATCCATTTGTTGAGGAAACAAAAGCCGGCGGGCAATACTGAATTCGTCTCATAGACTCGATCAGGAAGGTCGTGTCTTGCGGGCGGTGTTTAAGTTTCTGGTTATTACCTACGGTCTATCTGCTCTGATCTGACTAGGTAGGTAGGTAGGTAGGGTCGTAGCCTTCCCAGAGATGAGAAAAATGCACATAGGCCACGGAGGCCCGTTGTGCAGCTACGAGGGGGTTTTACCCCCCTATTCGTGGAACCATTTTGTGCTTCTTAAGAAGTTAAGAAGATCAAGTATCCCTACTTTCTGAACATCTGTCAGACCGTTAAGGAAGTAAGAGCCTAGGTAACGTTTCCTGAAATTGCAGAGAGCTGGACAGGCGCAGAGAAGGTGGTGCATGGATTCGACCTCCTCCTCGTCCTGACAGCTTCTACAGAAATCATTCGGAACTATTCCTAGTTTTTGTGCGTGACTGCCAATGAGGCAGTGTCCTGTGATGACACCGATGACTTTGTAGATGTCAGTTCTTTTTAGGGAGATTATACTCCTTGTGCGTTGACAAGCCGAGGCCAGATTTGCCTGGTGATGACGCAGGTATGTCCCTGTGCCCATCTTAGGTTCGTTTCGGCCCGGGCAAGATTGGTCAAATTATGTTTAATGGTTGTAAGGGGTACTCCCTCACAAGCCCCGATTGATTGTAGCGTCGTTCCTAGTTTGGCGAGTGTGTCGGCTTTTTCATTAACTGTAATGTCGCTGTGTCCCGGTACCCAGATAAGCTGTATGTTGAACTGTTCTGCCATCTCGTTAAGAGATCTGCGACAGTCGAGACTAGATTTTGATATGTACACATAGGACTCCAGCGACCTTAAGGCTGCTTGACTGTCTGTGAGAATGCGAATATACTTACTTACTTATCAGGTCAGCGATCCATGGAGGATCTGAGCCTGAGCTATAGCTGCCTTCCATCCTTGACGGTCCCGGGCACGCTGCTTCCAGTTGTCACGACCAAGATGTCTTACATCCGCGATTACTTGGTCTTTATAACCAGGAGGCTCAGAGTCGAAGACCCTCTTAGCTGGAGCGTTGGTGTCCATGCGCTCGATGTGGCCGAGCCAGTGTTGTCGACGGATCCTTGCCTTCCGGACAACATCCACATCTTGGTACAGCTCGTAGAGTTCGCGGCTGTGTCTTCTTCTCCATTCACCTTCCTCACAGACAGGACCAAATATCCGGCGCAGAATTTTTCTTTCGAAAGAACCCAAAATCAGCTCCGCTGTCCTGCATATCGTCCAGCTTTCGGCTCCGTACAGCAAGACTGGCAGAACGAGCGTTTTGTAAAGCATGACTTTGGTCTTTCGAGTGAGGAGTTTTGACTCCAGTTGTTTGGACAAGCCGAAGTAGCAGCGGTTGCCAAGGGCGATTCTATGCCGGATCTCCACTGTGGTGTCGTATGTGGAATTTACGTTTGCCCCGAGGTAGACAAACTCCTTAACTACCTCGAAATTGTAGCTGTCAATTGTTATATTTTGTCCCAGGTGGTGAGCGACGGATTGGTTTTTGCTTGACGGCATGTACTTCGTCTTGTCCTCATTGACCTTAAGACCAACTAGTTTCGCATGTTCTTCAATCGCCGTGAATGCTTCCACAATGCCACGGCGAGAACACGCGATGATGTCGATATCATCCGCGTATCCTAGCACCTTGATGGACTTGTAAAAGATAGTGCCTTCCCTGTTGACGTCTGCCCGTCGCACTATCTGCTCCAGCACCAGGTTGAAGAAGTCACATGACAGCGCATCTCCTTGCCGAAATCCGGTGCATGTATCGAATGGTTCCGAGGTCCTAGAACCGAGTTGCACGGTGCATCGCGTGTTTCTTAGCGTGGCGCGACACAAGTGGATCAGTTTTACCGGGATCCCGAATTCGGCCATCGCCATCGGAAGTGCGTGTTGAGGAGAAGATTTAGAGTTTCTTCCTCAGATGTTGTCCAAACTCCATTTGCTAAGAGGCAGTTGGGAGATTGTGGATCTTTCGAGAGTATTTTCCTCAGTCTATAGGCGTCTGATATTTTCTCCATGTTATTGCAGAAGATTTTCCAAGACCGCCTTTGTTCTTTCCTCAGGTTTTGTTTGTACACCCTGAGTGAATTTTTGTATAGGCTCCAGTCTCTGTCGTTACTTGTGTTCTTTGCTTTGTTAAAGAGCTTACGACAGGCCTTGCGGAGCCTGATCTGACTAAGGAACCACGATGTAAACAACAACATTTTTGAAAGGGATGTGAAGCCACATCCTGTGGCCCGGACGATTGGCTTAATCATAGGCTTTTCTGTGATTTCGCTACATACCACGATGGGACCTAACCAACTGGGAGTGCGTCGCCGGAAACAGCTGGCAAAGGACCGTGACAGCTGGAGAAGCTTGTTTGTTGAGACCCAGGTTCACACCAGACTGTAGCGTCATCTAAGTAAGTAAGTAATGAATTCTTCTTCTTTTGGTGGCGTTATAGCCTATGAAGGACCAGAGCCAAGCTCTCTCAGTCACCCATGTTGTGTGTGATTTATTTTTGACACAGGTGAAAGGGACCTACAGTTTATTGCCGATTCCGAACGGCGTAAATCGAGAAGCTTTTTCAAAGCAAGGGAGGGTTTTGCCAGTACCCCGTCGAGGAGGGACGCCGCGAAATAAACATTTGATGGCGTTGGTGCTATCCTGATCCGAACTCGCTCATCGTGCGTCAGAGTCCACACACTAACCACTGCGCCACGGCGCATTGAGATCGGCCTCTACCCTCTACAAACGGCTTAGATTGATGGTAAACAAGGTGATGCTGAGTGTTTGTTCGGATTGGAGGGGAATTGCCCATGATAAGCTGCTAAAACCTATTTTGATCTTGTAACTCGAGCATTTGAATAAAGCAATCAAGAAAGAGTGGCCAGAATTAGCCGACAGAAAAGGAGTTGTGTTGTGTTGTGTGACAATACCAGTCACGCAGATCTTTGATGTCTCGAAACGAATTGACGGAGCTTGAAACCAAACAGACAGACGGACGGACAGTTGCACGTGTAGATACACTGGTCGGTTAGCTGGACGCATATACAAAAGTCTTTAATTGACATGGGTACCCCCTACTATTTATTAAGGATTGTCATCGACTACTTTAACAACAGGAGGCTAAGGTACAATACCGATGAAGGCGTAAAGTTCTACCAAGTAACGGCGGGTGTCTCTCAAGGATCAGTCCTTGGACCTCTCCTGTGGAACATCATGTACGATGGCATTCTACGACTAGCGCTTCCCGAAGGAGTACGAATCATCGGCTTCGCCGACGATATTGCCATCGTCACAGTGGCTAAGCATATAGAAGAAGTAGAGGCTACTGCGAACGCAGCTGTCGCTAAAGTGAAAGATTGGCTATCAATTGCCGGTCGGGAACTAGCAGCCCAAAAAACGGAGGCTCTGCTTATAACCAGCCGTAAAAAGGTGGAATATGCGAGCTTCTTAGTCGGACGATAAGTTCCAAGAAAGCAGTCAAGTATCTAGGAGTCATCCTAGACCACAGGCTTTCTCACAGGGAACACATACTGTATGCCAGCGAGAAGGCATCACATGCACAACGACCTCTTTCGCGAATGCTTCCGAATATAGGCGGTCCCGGATATGCACGCAGAGTGCTACTCTCACGGGTAGTCAGCTCAGTCCTACTCTACGCTGCTCCAATTTGGGCGGAAGCCCTTGCAGTAAAAGGACTAAAGCGGAAATTACATTCAGTCTATCGACTGTGGTCAATAAGACTAATCTGCGGGTTCAGAACCATATCAGATGACGCAGCGTTCGTGATAGCAGGAATGCTACCCATCGATATATTGGCAGACGAGCTCAAAAGGGTATACCGCAGGCGAACACCAGACCGGCATCAGACCAGGCTTATAAAAGCAGAAGAACGGACAGAATCCATGGCAATGTGGCAAGTCAGATGGGACACTTCCACAAAAGGAAGATGGACTCACAGGCTCATTCCCGTCATCGAAACATGGACATCAAGACCGGCAGGAGACTGCAATTATCATCTTTCGCAGGTTTTGTCTGGACATGGTGGCTATCGAAAGTATCAGTTTTCTACTGTAGTCGCTTTATGCAGGACAGGCAAAGGCTAAATGTACCGAGTCCTGAAAACTTGGTCCCCTATATGATGAACTCAGTGGAAAATTGGAACCAAACATGCATCAGTACAAAAAACGCTGCGGCAAGCCGAAGCAGAAAGAAGAACCCAAGAGGCTTCTACTCGAGATGCAGCGTAAATCGCTAACCAGCCCCGCGAAGTAATACCTAACGGCAGTCCCGCGGGGAGAGTGGTTGAAGTGTGCAGAGGTGTGGTTTAGTACGTAGGCGCGTGGAAAAAGGAGAATAATATCCCGCGAATCGTGCATGCTGGCAACACGGGTTACCAGTATCTTTTGAAGATTCCACATCCTTGGGGGCAACCAAAAAAAAAAAAAAAAAAAAAACTTGTAGATACACTGAGAGACCAATAAGGTTATATGTATACAACTGACAATAAGTATGGCTGTCATCGTTGACATTATTGGGGTAACACATTCCAAACGTCAACGCCACTCTTAACCCCAATTGACCTTGGCACAAACTTGGCTTCCACTGTCCACCGACTTCCTTAAGTAATAAGCAATTTCGAATAACGCCATCAAAATCCCACTCACCTCACCAAGTGCCTTTTTGAAAAGGAAGAATGTACGTTTATGTGTACATATATACGACGGCCACCAACATTACCGGAAATCAAAAATCCAAAAACACTTGTTACACTTAGCTTCCCCTCACAGATGCCTGCCATCATAAGACCCACCTGACACGTCCACAATATGCAAATTCGTAATTCGTTGAAAATATAATTCCCCCATTACATGGGCACAACCCAACCCGATGGGCTCTCTATTAAAGCCACCTCAAGTCCACAGTACGTTGAAAAAACTAATAAATCACATACATACATACATACATACATAGTTCCGTCTGATACAATCTGCCCCTGAGCAGCACCGTCATCGCTACCGCCCAGCGGATGATTGTAGCGTGCATAACGATGTACGTCAAATGGAAACCAGGACAACAGGCATTAGAGTACAAAAATAACCTTAAGTCCCAAATTCATATTTGTGGACCTATGTATGTATGTGCCTAGCAACCCGCTCTTTGAACACCGTCTTCGGTTACTACAACACGACGGTCCCGGCCAACACGCCATGTTTAGCCTTAAGCCTCACTTCTCCCTGCCAATTCAAGGCATTAGACGAAATGAAAAAAAAAAAAAAAAAACGAAAACCCCAAAAACCTTCATCATCCCTGTCGCCATCATACAATACTATTACTACACCCTACCACCACCCTCACCGCCGCTCCTTGCATGTAATTTCGTCGAAACGCACGTGTATCGTTTTAAGGGCGGTTTCTCTCGTCAGCTACTCAATATTAAAGGCGATAGTCTACGAGTCTTCAAATTCTACCCAATCTACCCTGCATACAGGCACACAAATTCAAATACATATACATACATACATACATATATACATATTCGTGCAAAATTAGTGGCATCCAGGGTTGAAATTGCGTCGCCGACCTTCCCGAAAATTAAAGCCTTCCTTAAATCGTCTTTATCCTCGTAGTTTGCCTAGGAATTTTGTAGCATTAACACACACAGACCTAACAGGCTAACAGCTACTAAGGCCCCAATCCACTTGAACGATCTCGAATAATGTCCATCGCCTTCTTCTACGTGATTGTGGTCCTTTCGTTAACAACAACAACAACAACGATTACGCCGAATGTATGCTTGTGTGAGTGGGTTCCTTTGGAGAAGGAAAATTACTCATGCCAAGGATTCCAGCAATTTAACTCATACCAGATATGCCACGTCGTCCTTATGTACATTTATTCCACCCGGCGAGTTTCTTTCTACACCAACACACCCACATAAACCCTTGTATATAGATATGTACATATGTATGAATGTAGTACGCCGGGTGAATACCACGTCCTGACTATGAATCATTTGTTACTGCTAACGGTGTGGTGCTTTGCTATGCAGCTTGAATATGGGGAGCTTTTCATCGTCCTGGGAGACTTGCACGCCCCCCGCCTGAATCATTCATATCTATCAAACGGAATGGAAAATTACATATACACGTACATACATACATACATATACAACTGCTGGGATTACGTTATATGCGAAAGCTTTCGTTGCCTGCGGAACCGGCCGAAGCCGGGGAGGAAAAAGGATTACGTACTGGGCTTACTCGATGTGCTGGCTGCTTACGAGTGACTATGGCAATAGGGAGTTTGTACAATACGTGGTGGTTGCTGCAGATATTCCTGGGTTCAGAAAAGACGGTAAAAAAGGATATTAATGCCAGTCGACAGTTTAAGCGATGTGTATCCTTTGATATTTAATATCTTATGGAATGTGCCTGGCATACATATGTACATAAGTCCACACAGTTGGAGGAGTATGTGGACGTGCATTCCCATTGCAATACGTATTGCAATTGAAAGTGCTGTCAGAACCTGGTTGATGCTAAGGACGCTATGATTCATCATGAAGCAGCTATACATGCATATTGCGTCATTTATCGTAGAAGCTAAGTGGAGGTCACTTAACTCAAAGACATCAGGCGTAAAGCATACTGGCGATGGTAATGTGCTGAAAGTCGGTCCTTAGCAGACTCTACATTTTAAGTATATTGACACAATTGTAGGTATGTATGGGTCTCATCCGAAAGTGATGCTGTTCAAGAAATATTGTCACAAGATGACGAAGTAGACTACAATGGAACCTGGACTAACCAAGACTAGCTAGACGTCGTTACTTATCACTTTTCCATCCATTTTAGAGTACGTTTATAGAATGAGGCAGGTTAGTGCTCAGTGCTCATCATCATCATTAACTTAAAGAGAAAAAAAGAAGAAGAAGTTGACTAAAGTCAGTTCCAAGGTATAAGACATTATTTACTTACTCACTTTGATGCCTGGTTCGGCGTGAACCAGGACCTCAACCAACAAACCTCTTCAGCCGGCACGATCTTTGGCCAGCCGCTTCCAGTGCCGCACGCCCAGTTGGTTGAGGTCCCTTTCCACCTGTGCGCGCCACCTTACATAGATGCGGTCGTCCTCTGCTGCGTCGTCCCTCGGGGTTGGAGTCGAAGACTCTTCGGGCCGGAGCGGTGATGGCCATTCGCTCTACATGGCCTAGCCGTCTTAGACGTTGGATCCGAAGACGTCTAACTAAGCCTATATTACTGTACAGCCTGTACAGTTCTTGGTTGAATCTCCTCCTCCATTCTCCGTTTACACAAGACCAAAGATTGCACGCAGAATTTTCCTCTCGAAACGTCCAAGAGCCTCTTCCTCCGCTTTTGATAGCGTCCAAGCCTCAGCGCCGTAGAGGAGGACCGGGATGATTAAGGCTTTGTAGAGGGATACCTTAGTTTTTCAAGAGAGGGCTCTACTACTCAGTTGGCTCTTGAGCCCAAAGAAGCAGCGATAGGCAAGAGTTATTCTGCGTTTTATCTCAGCGCTGGTGTCGTTGCTGCTTGTCACTATCGCGCCAAGATAGACGAAGTCCTTGACTACTTAAAAAATATAGCTGCCGAAGGTGGCGTCCTGACCAACACGTCGGTGTTGCGCGTCTTTCTTTGATGACAGCATATATTTGGTCTTGTACTCACTTACCCTTAGACCCACTTTAGCCGCTTCTGCTTGCGAACGCCTCATTGACGTCTCGCTTTGTCCGTTCAATAACATCAATGTCATCTGCGTAGGAAAGCAATTGTGTAGACTTAAAGTAGATCGTACCACTTGTATTGGCCGCAAAGTCCCGCACGATCTTTTCAAGAATCATGTGAAAGAAATCACATGACAGTGCGTCACCCTGTCTAAAACCTTTCTTAACATCGAAGGGGTCGATTAGTTCACCTCCGACATTAATGGAGCAGCGAGAATTCTCCATACTCATCCTGCACAGTCTGACGAGTTTGGCAGGAATGTTAAAACATGACATGGCTCTGTATAGCTCGTCTCTATAAACGATGTCATATGCGGCTTTAAAATCGACAAAAATATGGTGGGTGTCGACCTGGAATTCATGGGTCTGCTCCAGGATCTGCCGTAGAGTAAATATTTGGTCTATCGTAGGTTTTCCACACTGGTAGGTGGTAGGAACCTATCAGATTGTCCACGAACGGTTTCAGGCGCTTACACAGTACGGCAGAGAGGATCTTATACGCAATGTTCAGGAGACTTATCTCTCTGTAATTGGCGCAGACACAGGGGTCTCCTTTCTTATGGACCGGGCAAACGATGCTGAGATTCCATTCATCGGGCATGCATTCCTCCGACCATATCTTGCAGATGAGTTGGTGCGTGTTCCTGATCAGCTCATCGCTAGCTGTTTTAAACAGTTCCGCGGGAAGTCCGTCTGCTCCAGTAACTTTAAGTTTCGATATCGCTATCTTAACATCGTCTAGGTCGGGTGGACGGGATTCTTTTTCGTCGTCGTCCAAAATGATGGCGGCATTTTGATTATCATCGCCGTTATACAGTCTGCAGATGTGGTCCTTCCACAATCTCAGCATCGACTGTGACTTCACTATTAGTTGTCCGTGCTCATCCCTGCAGGCTTCTGCTCTGGTTTTATAGCCTTGGCATGTTCGTTTTGCTTTTTGGTAAAACTTTCGAACGTCATTCTTGAAATGATATCTCTCGATCTCCTCGATCTCGCACTTCTTGTGCTCCTTTTTTCTTCGCAGAAGCGCATGCTCCTCCCTCCTTTTCTGTTCATAGAGCTCGCGGGCAGCTCTCGTCCGTCGATGCAATGTGGCCATGTATGCATTCTGTTTCTCTACATGGGCCTGTCTGCACTCATCATCAAACCAGGGGTTTCTCGACGGTGGTGGCTCGAAACCGAGTATATCTGAGGCGGCCTCTCTAATGGCTTTCTGACAACGACTCCATTGCTGTTCTATGGTTTCTGCAGATTGCATCGGGACCTGAGAGAGCTTGAGGGAGACTTGATCGGCGAAGTTCCTGGCGGTCTCCTGCGATTGCAGCTTCCCGACGTTAAATGTTGATGTTCTTACTCGACTCCGTTGATTTCGAGAAATTCGCATCCATACCTTGGCTGCAACAAGGTAATGATCAGAGTCGATGTTGGCTCCTCGAAAGGTTCGGACATCTAGGATACTGGAGGAGTGTCTGCCGTCGATCGCAATGTGATCAATTTGGTTGATTGTCGATTGACCGAAAGACCGCCAGGTCCCCTTATGGATGTTGAGGTGTGGGAATCGTGTACTTGCTACTACCAGATTATGTCCACTAGTCTTAGTCCGTTTTCTGACGTGGTGTTGTGTAGGCTGTGCTTTCCAATGACCCGTTCAAAGATAGCTTCCTTACATAGCTTCGCATTGAAATCTCCTAGAACGATTTTGGTGTCATAGCTGGGACATTGGGCATATGTTCTGCCTATGAGATCATAGAAGTCGTCTTTATGTCGGTCATCTTCCTCCTCTGTGGGGGCATGGACACATATTCAACTTATATTGCCGAGATTGGTCTTGATGCGGATAGTTATGAGGCATTCGCTTACATGTTGAAAGCTTAAGACTTTTATCCTGAGTCTACCTCGAATAATAAATCCGCATCCGAATAGTCGTTGTTTATTTCCTCTGTAGCAGTTTCCGTAGTGGATATCACAGTTTTTCATCCGCTTTTTGTCTGGCCCTTCCCATCGCACTACTTGGAACGCGGTAATGTCTGCCTTATAGCAGTCCAAAGAGTTGACCAGTTGTCCGGCTACGCCTGGCCTGTTGCGGGACTTAACGTTCCAGGTGCAGATCCGGAATCCGTTTCCTTTTTGACGTTTGCGGGGGTCGTCAACATGTAATCCGTCCGTATCCGAGGCTGTTGGTTGTTTCTGAACAAATTTTTGTTTTACGTGGTATGGATGTTACCCCTAAGTACAGCCGCCAACCTGGAGGACCAGGTTCCTCTTTCCCTAGAAACAAAGGTCAGATCGCTGCACACATTGGTTCACTGCCTGACTGGTGCCAGTATAGCTATCCAGGGGAGGCCACGCGGAGGCTGTATGTCAACTTGGATTGAGCAGGGACAGAGATCGAAGCTGACGTTTGCCATGTTAAACACGATCAACTTCTGTGCTCTGTTTGCTCGCTCCCTCCTCCCCTCTCACCTTAAATAAGTTGCAAGAAAAAAAAAAACTGTGAATCATCTACAGCCGATACAAGGAGTAGAATCAAGGACATCGTACCTTGAACAGTGAGCTAAGTTCAAGTTTTTGTGTGATCAGATGTTCCGTTCCCAGCATAGTCGCAACGGCAAAGAGAACGCTTTCAATTGTCCTCTATAATCATGTTCACACCGTTCCAGAGCTTAAAGAACTTGAATGCGTCAATCAGTCTAGTCAGGTCCTCCACGACCAGGTAGTCAGACTCCCCATCTTTCGTCCTTGTTTCGCTTTTTTTTTTTTCTATTCCTACCTAGTTTTCGAACAAGTTCTCGTTAATTAAAGTTTCTTCATATTTCCCAGAAGCAAAAGTACGACATCCAGGGTTTGCCCCAGAGTTGCTTGCTACCACATTCGGAGTATGGAGTAGAAGGAAAAACTTCTTCCTCTGTGAAGAAAGTTCCTTCAACCAAATCATATAATCACGGTATATATGTACTTATATGTGTATGTATGTATGTGTGGGAATGTTATTTTTGCTGCACGGAAAACTTCCATCTATCTAGATGGGAATACAACCATCACTTCGGGCTCTAGAGGGTTGGTAGCCCCCGAGCGGCACAAACTACAGTCGAGCAACGAAAAGAAAAGGATAATAATGAAGGAATTTTATGCTGCGGGCAGGATTCCAACCCAATTGAATCCATATTAATCAAATGCTCAATTGTTCAAGACCAGTGGCTGTTTGATGGTGGTTGCTGGCGGTGGGTATAGTGATGTGCACACGTTCCACCTTAAAACACACGAGGCATCATACTGAGTAGTCTTGGTGTGCGACTTTGCGCTCGAATTCACGTCCCAAGCTTCGCTTTAGGGGTATTTTCTGTGGCGAAATCAAATTTATTCCACCCAACCCTATTCTCGGTCCGGGATAACTTAATTTTCATCTCTGCCCTTCACTTTTCTTCCTTACCTCTGTCTTTGTGTAAAGTGCGAAAGGAAATCCCCCGACGAGGTAGACGACGAGGTAGTGTGCGGCCCAACGGTCAGCAGTCAGTGCGAAGTCCTTTACGACTTAAATCGTCCTTGTCCATAAAACAGAGGGAACTTTTTTCTTTCCTTTCTTCCCTAAACTCGGCCGCAATACATAGACGGGGGGGTAGATTCGTGGTCCATTTTCCCATTTCCCCAACACAGTCCTTGTTGTTATCGTACGACGACGTAACGTTGCTCTCTACTTTTCTTTCTTCCTTTCTTTCTACGTCCGTTCGATACTTATGTACATACATATCTAACATTGAAAATGTCCTGGAGAGCTTACATACCCATGTACATAAAGGATTTTTTCCTTTTTCATATAGAGTCTGCTGGTATATGGGGAGCGTGTAGAAAAGCAGAAACAACAGCAAAGGAGCAGAAGACGACCAAGTGGAGATAAGACTTCCCAGGAGCAGTGATTCATGTTCGTCTTGGATTTAGTCTTGTTTAGTTTCGACTGGTTAAATGCCGGGTGGGTGTGGCAGATGCCGGATCCAAAAATGAAGCGCAGTTGTTTCTCTTCTGATCAATACAAGTGTTCCTCCTGGTCTTCGTCTTTATCGTCATTGCACAACTTGGACACACTTACATTACTGTCCAGCTACTTTTGAATTTCAGTTCAGAAATTTGGTGTAAGAGGAGTGATTCAATTAAAGACTTTGTGGAAGCGATGGAGCCATGGAGCCAGTACTATAGTAACGTTACTGCCCTGCAATTTACAAACACACTCCTATGTGGATGGCTGAGTAACTTGGGTGAATAGTATTACGTAAGATTTAGCTTTTGGGTTAGTTAAAGGATGTCCTGGTTGGAGATACATACTCGTACAATGTAAGCGTTGATCGTCGATTGAACAGTGAATGGGAATTGATTGCTATGTCGGTTTGAATGAATATAATTTGCCAACTCTGTGTGCCAGTAATCTGACTTCTGTGGACGATGTCTTGAAGACTAACAATTTCCATTTAATTAAACTGAATGCCGATGGTAAAGGACTAACAAAGGCCTCGTAGGGGTAGCATCTATCCGACGGATGCTGGCCTGCTAAAAAGCGAGAAGAGCCACCGCAGTCGAACATCTTGCTGCACTGTTAGTAGGTCCCATCCCCACCTCCTCGTGGTGCTATCTGGAGATTTCCTATGGAAATTGCAGACGGGGAAGGGCGAATGGCGAGCCTCCTGCGCCAAAAAACAGGATTAGTCGGTTAGGCTACGCCCTAGTAAGCCGTAACCGTAAAAAAAAACACAAACTCCGAAACAACCACAAGCTTCGGATATAACGGACCGGATTTATGTTGACGACCCTTGCAAAAAAAGAAAAAAGAACAATGATCTTCGGCTTTGTACGTGGAATGTTAGGTCTCTAAACAGGCCACGTGCAGCCGAACAACTTGCGGACGCCCTAGACCGCTATAAAGCGGACATCACCGCCATCCAGGAAATGCGATGGAATGGACCGGGTATAAAGCGGATGAAAAACTGCGATATTTACTACGGCGACTGCTATAGGGAGAGAGGGCAACGATTGTTTGGATGCGGATTTGTTGTTCGAGGTGGACTAAGGCAAAAAGTCCTAAGCTTCCGGCATGTGAGCGAACGCCTCATAACAATCCGTATCAAGGCTACATTTTTTAACATCAGCCTGATCTGCGTCCACGCCCCCACGGAAGACAAGGATAACTCCGCCAAAGATGAGTTCTACGATCTCCTAGACAGGACGTATGTCCAATGTCCCAGCTATGACATCAAAATTTTACTAGGAGACTTCAATGTTAAGCTGGGTAAAGAAAGCATCTTTGAACGAGTCATCGGCAAACATAGCCTACACGACACCACCTCCGATAACGGACACAGGCTGATTGATCTCTCTACGGGGCGAAATCTTCTTCTAGCCAGTACGCGCTTCCCGCACCTCGATATACACAAAGGCACCTGGCGGTCTTTTGATCAATCGACTATCAACCAGATTGATCACATCGCGATCGAGGTCAGACACTCCTCCACTATTCTTGATGTTCGAACTTTCCGAGGGGCTAACATCGACTCGGACCACTATCTTGTAGTAGCCAAGATGCGCTTACGGATATCACGAACGCAACGGAGTAGAGTAAGAATACAAAGTTATGACGTCGGAAAGCTACTATCGCTAGAAACCGCTCGTGCCTTTACCGATTGCGTCTCCCTTAAGCTCTCCAATACACCTCAATCCTCCACGCTGTCAATAGAAGAGCAGTGGAGCCTTTGCAAACAAGCAGTAAGAAGCTCTGCACCCGAAGTTTTGGGTTTCAAGGCTCCACCACGAACAAACACCTGGTTCGATGACGAGTGCAGGAGGATTCATACAGCGAAGCAGGGTACATATAAGGCCTCGCTGCATAAAAGAACAAGAGCAGCTCGTGAGCTCTACGAGTTAAAAAGAAGGGAGGAGCATAAGCTCCTTAAAAGAAAGAAGAAAGAGCACGAGAGGCGCGCGATTGAGGATTTGGAGAGGTGTTACTGCAGGCCTGACGTTCGAAAGTTTTATCAACAGATAAAGCGAACATGCCAAGGTTATAAAGCCAGAACGGGAGCCTGCAGGGATGAGAACGGACACCTAGTAGTAGAACCGCAGTCGATGCTAAGAATATGGAAAAACCACTTCTGCAGACTGTATAACGGCGATGTTAGTCAATATACCGCTGTCAGGCAGAATGATCCATTTCTAATCGACGGTGACCGCAGGGAATGCTGTCCCCCTGACCTCGACGAAGTTAAGATTGCCATATCGAAACTCAAGTCGAATAAAGCTGCTCGCGCTGACGGACTGTCTGCTGAGCTCTTCAGGGCAGCTGGGGATGACCTGGTTAGGAGCATGCACTAGCTCATCTGTAAGATATGATCAGAGGAAAGCATCCCTGAGTAATGGAGTCTCAGCATCGTATGCCCGATCCACAAGAAAGGAGACCCCTCTGACTGCGCCAACTACAGAGGAATAAGTCTTCTTAACATCGGTCACAAAATCTTCTCTGCCGTTTTGTGTGAACGCCTGAAGCCTTTTGTAGATAAGCTGATAGGTCCTTATCAGTGCGGATTCAGGCCAGGGAAGTCGAATGAATTTCAAGTCGATACTCACCACCTATTTGTTGACTTCAAAGCCGCATACGACACCGTAATTAGAGACGAGCTATACAACGCTATGTCTACCTTTGACATACCTGCTAAACTCGTCAGACTATGCAGGATGACTTTGGAGAATGCTCGCTGCTCCATCCGAATCGGTGAACACCTTACCGATAGTTTTGATGTCAAAAAAGGATTTAGGCAGGGCGATGCGCTGTCGTGTGATTTCTTCAACATCATATTGGAAATGATTGTGCAAAAATCACTGGCCAATACAAGAGGCACAATCTATTTCAAATCCTCGCAACTCCTTGCATACGCCGACGATATTGACATAATAGGTAGATCCAAGCGAGATGTCAATGAGGCATTTGCGAGTATTGAGTTCGAGGCGGCGAAAGTTGGTCTGGCGGTAAACGAGGGCAAAACAAGATATATGCTGTCATCAAAAAAGGACCCTCACCACCGACGTCTTGGCCAGAACGTTTGTATTGGCAGATATAAGTTCGAGGTAGTTAAGGTCTTCGTCACCTTGGCTCCGCAGTGACCGGGAACAACGACATCAGTTCCGAAATCAAACGCAGAATCACTCTTGCTAATCGCTGTTTCTTTGGGCTCAGGAGGCAACTGAGTAACAGAGCCCTCTCCCGAACGACAAAGTTGACTCTATATAAGACCCTTATCATCCCGGTCCTGTTGTACGGCGCAGAAGCATGGTCACTATCAAAAGCGGATGAGGAGGCCCTTGGTCGGTTCGAGAGAAGGATTTTGCACGTGATTTTTGGGCCTATAAACGCAGACGGGGGATGGAGGAGAAGATTCAACCACGAACTTTACGGGCTGTACAGCGACATGAGCCTGGCCTGAATCCGCACTGATAAGGACCTATCAGCTTATTTACAAAAGGCTTCAGGCGTCTACGGATTCAACACCTATGATGGCTGGGCCATGTAGAGCGAATGAACACCACAGCTCCAGACCGGAGAGTCTGAATCCAACCCCGAGGGACGAAGAAGCAGAGGACGGCCGCACTTAAGATGGCGCACACAGGTGGAAGGGGACCTCAGCCAACTGGGTGTGCGGCAATGGAATAGGCTAGCGAAAGATCGTGCTAGATGGAGGGGCATGTTGGTTAAGGCCCAGGTTCACCCCGAACTGTAGCGCCCACTAAGAAGAAGAAGAAGAAGAGAATGCCGTATATATTTTATACCACCCTAGGCAAGAGGGCCTAACCCGAGCAAGATGGTGGTTGTGCGGAAGGCTACCCGCCCATGTAAAACCAAAACTTGTTATGAATGAGAATATGGCTTCGGATACAAGGACGGATATCCATGCTCCTTGATATATGCTCCTCTCTACACTCCTGGCGCTACTCATCAACTAGAAAAGGCCCTCAAGCAGTAAAGACGGATATTACTGCGATCCAGAATTAACGCTGGAAGAAATCATAAAGAAGAAGGGGTACGATATTTATTAAAGTTGCCACAAAAGGCTGCACTTATTGGCATGCGAATTTGTCGTGGGGAAAATCGTCATCGACTAGGTGTGTTACACATCCAAGGCAGATTTTACAACATCAGCGTCATCTGTGCACACGCCCTTACCGACAAGGCTGAAGAACCCATCAAAGGGGATTCCTACGACCTCTTGGACGACCGGCTACGGAGCTTGTCCGGAGTACGACAGTACTCGGGGACATCAACGCCAAGATCGGTCGGAAAGCAAAGCCTTCACGATACGACAACAGACAAAAGTCTTTCATTGACATGGGTACCCCCTCCTATTTATTAAGGATTGTCATCGACTACTTTAACAACAGGAGGCTAAGGTACAATACCGATGACGGCGTAAGATCGTCACAGTGGCTAAGCATATAGAAGAAGTAGAGGCTACTGGGTAGTCAGCTCAATCCTACTCTACGCTGCTCCAATTTGGGCGGAAGCCCTTGCAGTAAAAGGAATAAAGCGGAAATTGGATTCAGTCTATCGACTGTGGGCAATAAGAGTAATCTGCGGCTTCAGAACCATATCAGATGACGCAGCGTTCGTGATAGCAGGAATGCTACCCATCGATATATTGGCAGACGAGCTCAAAAGGGTATACCGCAGGCGAACACCAGACCGGCAACAGACCAGGCTTATAAAAGCAGAAGAACGGGCAGAATCCATGGCAATGTGGCAAGTCAGATGGGACACTTCCACAAAAGGAAGATGGACGCACAAGCTCATTCCCGTCATCGAAACATGGACATCAAGACCGGCAGGAGACTGCAATTATCATCTTTCGCAGTTTTTGTCTGGACATGGTGGCTATCGAAAGTATCTCCATAGATTTGGATATGATAGCTCGCCCTTTATTCCACAATGCCCAAATTCCGAGGAGGACGCGGAACACACAGTTTTCTACTGTAGTCGCTTTATGCAGGACAGGCAAGGGCTAAATGTACCGAGTCCTGAAAACTTGGTCCCCTATATGATGAACTCGGTACGTAGGCGCGTGGAAAAAGGAGAATATTATCCCGCGAATCGTGCATGCTGGTAACACGGGTTACCAGTATCTTTTGAAGATTCCACATCCTTGGGCACAACCAAAAAAAAAAAAAAAAACGACAACAGACAACGGCTTCTGACTTACGGACTTTGCTGCAACTTGTCATACAAGAAGATCCACACAGTAACCTGGCGGAGTCCTCACGGACATGCATCAGTCTTGGATCGATGGGCCGTCTCGAGATTCAGAACCGTAACGGACTATGTCACCCGACTTCCTTCCTAGGAGAGGAGATTCTCTATTAAAATTCCCTCCAGGGAGCAATGGACCGGTGATTTGGTACGCACGGAAAGTGAACTGGCACTCTACACCGACGGATCCAAAATGGATGTTGGCACAGGCGCAGGAGTCTACTTTGAGTCTCGGGATATGCATTGCTCCTACAGGCTCGATGATGGATGCAGTATCTTCCAAGCTGAGCTCTTCGCTATCAAGCAGGCGACGGACCTGATCAGCAAAGAGAATATCACAGGAAAAAGGATCAGCATCTATGTTGACAGCCAGGCAGCCATTAAGGCTCTGCAGGCAGCATGGATAAGATCCAAACTCGTCAAACTCTGCAAGGAGAAGTTAGAAGAGATATCCAATGTAAATGAGGTGACCCTTTGCTGGGTACCTGGTCATATGAATATCTCCGGAAACGAGAGGGCGGACGAGCTGGCTAGGGTGGGATCAGGTGCTAACATTACGCAGATCTCAGCTGAGGCCAAAGCACCACTCAGTGCGCTCTACAGGGAGATACAGACGGAGCTACTGATGAAAGCCAATAAGCGATGGTGTCGCTTAGATACATTCGCAACGGCGAAATCGACTTGGCCCGTCTATGATAAGAAAAGAACGGAAAATCTGCTGAAGTTCAATCGTGGGAGCATTCGACTGGCAGTCGGTGCCCTCACCGGGCACTGCATGCTATCCTACCATGCAGCTCGACTAGACCAGCCCTACAATGACTTTTGCAGAAGCTGCAGGGACGAAGAGGAAATTGAGTCCGTTCGTCACCTGCTGTGCGAATGTCCGGCGCTAGCCCAAAAAAGGAATATATTCCTGGGAAGATACTCCCTTTCGGGACTAGAAGAGGTAGGTAATATTGGGCTTAACAGAATACTGGGATTTTTATCCTCGTCTGGCTGGTTCAGCTCGACGGAAAATGTATAGGTATCAACGGGTTAAATAAAACAAGTGGGCACAATGGACTCAACGTAGTCTACGTGAGCCTTGACTTTACGTCAAAAGGGCACCCATATACCTAACCTAACCTGGCGGTCTGCCAACTAAATTGACCCTATGCTCATAGACGCAAGACATATGTCAAACATCCTGGATGTTAGAACGTTCAGAGGGACAAGAGTTAGCTCTGATTAGCTCCATTTCCTAGTGACAGCAAGACTCTCCAATTTTAGAAAGCTACATCAGCCCACCGAGAGGAGGTTCAACATTGGAAGCCTGAGTACCTGAGAGGTCGCCAAAGACTACAGAGAGGATCTGAGCGGACGACTCGCAAGTATGCCTACGTCGGACACAAACGCCAACAATATGTGGCTTCATTGCTGCTCAGCCATCAAGCAAGCAGCTGAAATTACTATAGGCTACGCGCCACCACCGACAAGAAACCCGTGGTATGGTGGCGAGTGTGAGCATCGAACGGAAAACACGAGCAGCCCGCGAGGAATACCGAGCCAGAAGATGAGCGGAAAAAGACGCTGCGGCAAACGAAGAGAATCTTCGCAGCCTCCCAGCTCAGGGATATCGAAGAGTCCAGGAACAAGGACGCGATAAGAACTTTTAACAAAAAAACCCAAAAGCCTCGCAGCGGGCTTTAAAAACGGTACCCAGGCTCTTAAGAATTGCGAAAAAAATCTTGTTACCGACCTGCAGGGAATAGTGGATGTTTTCAAGCAGCATTTCTAGCGGCTGCTTTACGAGCATAGAGAAGAGAGAGTGGTAGTGGACGAAAAGATCCCGCCCCCATTCGACAAAGTTGTCCTCCCTCTCAGCATTGAAGAAGTAGGCATAGCTATTGAAAAGCTGAAGAACAATAGGGCCGCAGGGTCGGATAGACTACCATCAGAGGTATATAAAGCTGAAGGCGATGTTCTGGGAGCATACAGGAGATCATCTGGAGAATTTGGGAAGATGAAAGCATGCACGATGACTGGAATAGCAGCTCTGTATGCCCCACACAAACTAAAGTGGAATATCCTTGTTCAATATCCCTATCCCAAGATCCTATCCAGTGTATTGTGTGAACGTCTAAAGCCATTTTGCACTGCACTAATTGGCACATACCAGTGCGGCTTCACGCTGCGACAAATCCTGAGAGGACCATCTATTCTTACTTATTCTTAGTTACTTACTTACTTAGATGGCGCTACAGTCTGGTATGAACCTGGGCCTCAACCAACAAGCTTCTCTACCTGGCACGGCCTTTTGCCAGCTGTTTCCAGCGATGCACTCCCAGTTGGTTAAGGTCCCCTTCCACCTGTGTGCGCTACCTTAGATTCAGTCGTCCTCGACTGCGTCGTTGTACCAAAAGCCATTTCTCTTCAGACGAGACATGGCTTTCAGAGCACACCCTCTGATGAATATATCAAGAGGTGGGAGGTTCATCATAGCATCTAGAGCAGCGCCCTATGTGCTGGGGAAAGCCCCCGTGCAGCTAAAACAGACTGTTCTTTGGAGTTTGGTGAAAGAGGCTACGAAGTGTTTGCGTGTTAGTCTGTTCCACCAGACAACCGATGCATATGAACTTATAGGTCTTATCATTACCGTGTAGATCGAGAGCGCAGTCTCGCAGGATTTTCCGTGCTGGTAAGCATGTTGCATCTCCGAAAGAGGGTGCATTCGAAGGGCAACTTTGCGCACGTGCAAGTTACCACGCGTGACGCAGTATACCAGCTACGCTGGGGTGTTTTCATCGTTTCAGTTGCAGTTTCCCTTGAAGGAGTGTGCAACGAGCCGATGTCGATCTGATTTCCCGGGAAATGAGTCTCAAGCAGTAACCTAAGAGTTTCCGCTTTAGACTCAGTAAAGGTACCATCAGATTTTCAGATTTGAGGACTTTAACCAACTTGCTAATCGCACTCAGGGACTTGACCTCTTCGCAGAAAGTCTAATACTTACTTATTTACTTAGATGGCGCTACAGTTCGGGGTGAGCCAGGGCCTCAACCAACAAGCCTCTTCAGCCGGCACGATCTTTGGCCAGCCTTTTCCAGTGTCGCACGCCCAGTTGGTCGAGGTCCCTTTCCACCTGTGCGCGCCACCTTAGATGCGGTCGTCCTCTGCTGCGTCGTCCCTCGGGGTTGGTGTCGAAGACTCTTCGGGCCGGAGCGGTGGATCCGAAGACGTCTAACTAGGCCGATGTCGCTGTGAAGCCCGTACAGTTCCTCCTCCACTCTTCGTTTACACAAACGGGACCAAAGATTGCACGCAGAATTTTCCTCTCGAAACGCCCAAGAGCCTCTTCATCCGCTTTTGAAAAAGACCAAGCCTCAGCGCCGTAGAGGAGGACCGGGATGATTAAGGTTTTGTGGAGGGATACCTTAGTTTCTACTACTCAGTTGCCTCTTTAGCCCAAAGAAGCAGCGGTTAGCAAGAGTTATTCTGCATTTTATCTCAGCGCTGGTGTCGTTGCTGCTTGTCACTATCGAGCCAAGGTAGACGAAGTCCTTGACTACTTCAAAACTATAGCTACCGAAGGTGACATTCTGACCAAGACGTCGGTGCTGACACCATATATTTGGTCATCTCCCCATTTACCCTTTGGGTAGGAATGTTAAAACATGACATGGCTCTGTATAGCTCGTCTCTATAAACGCTGCCATATGCGGCTTTAAAGTCAACAAACAGATGGTGCGTGTCGACCTGCAGTTCATGGGTCTTCTCCAAGACCTGACGTAGTGTAAATATTTGTTCTATTGTAGACTTTCGTGGCCTGAAAATACACTGGTAGGAACCTATCAGATTGTCCACGAACGGTTTCAGGCGCTTACACAGTACGGCAGAGAGGATCTTGTACGCAATGTTCAGGAGACTTATCTCTCTGTAATTGGCGTAGACACAGGGGTCTCCTTTCTTATGGACCGGGCAAACGATGCTGAGATTCCATTCATCAGGCATGGATTCCTCCGACCATAACTTGCAGATGAGTTGGTGCGTGTTCCTGACCAGCTAATCGCCAGCTGCTTTAAAAAGTTCCGCGGGAAGTCCGTCTCCATCGTTTCCCGATTTACGAATAAGTTTCTTATATTCTTTCTGCTTCGACCGGTCCTTATTCCAGTCATCTTCCGAATTCGATTTGAGCGATCTATTCTGGCTTCCCTGCGAAGACTTTAGACCTCGGCATTTCACCAGGGAAACAATTTCCTGCAGAGAGGTTTGCTGACAGGACATGCGAGTTCAAAACAATTGGTGAAGACGCTATTCAAGTTATGAACAGCGTTCCCTACCAATTGTTTCGTTTTAAGTTTAAATAGGGCCTGAGTGGATCTCTCAAGCTCCGTACGCAGTCCGTCTTTCTCGGATTCCATCTAGGTTGCAAGGAAGAGATCCCACAACTTAATCGAAACTCGATATACTTATGATCCGACAGCGTAACATCAGGCAAGACTCTGCAGTTAGTGATACCTCTCACATATCTGTTAGATAGGGCCAGGTCAATCACCTCCTGTCGTCTTATTGTAACAAAGGTTGGTTGAGAGCCAACATTCTTGATGGTAAGGTCAGACGAGAGAGTGAAGTCTAAAGGACGGTCCCCTCTTGTGCAGTGTGCAGTGCAGTGTTATGGGCATTAGCATCGCAAAACCAGGTGAAACTAGTCTCTCTGGCTTCACAATACCCTACGAGTTCAAAAACTTCCTTCGGTGGTGGAGATAGTATCGAGTAGTAGGAAAAGTAGGCAGACGCTCCGAGCGGTTTGTAGCTTACTCTAGCAGCCACCAGATCTTGTCCACAAAAGTTTCCGAGTTTGGTTCGATATGATGAGGCAGACCCTAGGCCTTTCGGATCGCTCATCGTACAGAATCGTAGCTCCACGTAAACCCCTGAAGGCTACATAAGCGTTTATTCCACACCCACGGTTCTTGAATGGATACAACGTGATGATTTTGCTACTGCATGCAATTCTACTACTTAAGAGAGTGGTAGCAGCCTTTCAGTACTGTAGATTGATCTGGATATAAATTATTCGGACCTTTTCAGAGGAGGCGGCCATGCCTCTCTATAAGAGGGCTGCTTCTCTTGACTCCTTACGGTCATTTGGATCTCCTTCTCGAAGGTAGGGGTTTTGTTGCGTGATGTGCCCGCCTCCGAGGAGCTTTAATCCTTCTGGGTCGCCTCATCTGCCATCCTTGGTGTACAATAAAACACAAATACCTTACATACATACACACATACATATATGGTCCTTTATATTTCCATCTGTCTATTACACTCCTTATACTCTAACTTCCTTTTGAAAGGTTTTCGGGACGCACCTTTTGCTCGGGATGCTCAATGAACCACGACTGAAAGGCGTTCATATTGATCGCCGTCTGATGATAGTATGGCCACTTAGGGTGATCAATCCCAACGTTACCTTTCTCCTCTTCGAATAGTAGCTCCAACAGTTCCATGGTTTTACGTTTAAACACTCGTTGTTTCTTCTCGGACAGCTTGTTCAAGTCCGGTAATAGGCTGGTCAGGAAGAAATAATTCGAATTATCTGGCAACTCGTGATTACTGTTTGTCTGATGAATCTCAACGATCGGTTCGTCGATCCTGCTGATCAAACGATTCGTGTTGGACTTGATTGAGATCGTTGAGCAGTTTGAGGTGGTATCATCAGTGGGTGGGAATTTTTGAAAACAGTTTTCGGTATTGGCGCTAACAATCGGGTATTCGGGAATATGAGGGACATACTGAGCGGAAGAGTAATCGATGGCTGATGGAAATGCAATTGAACTGGATTTAATTGAAGTCGATTCACTCTTTGATGCTTCAGTGGTTATGAGATGTGGCAGTGCCAGTGGTATGGGCGAGGCATTCGTAGTTAAGTTGTTTAAGTAATGTTCAGCTGGACATGTGACATAGTGCTCATGCTCGGTCGAATGGCCTTTGAGTTTTTGATGGGGGTTTATGTAGTCATGGAGGAAGGATAGTTTGTCCTGGAGGTACCAGGATTTTTTCTTGCTTTTAAGACTACGTTCTTCTCGTATTGCTCTGGCGTAGCAGTTTCTTAGAATTGCCCATTTCTGTCGACAGTAGAGCTCTGAAAGGAGAGGAAAAAAGTGAAAAATAGAGATGTTCCCAAGAGTTCTAGTCTTTTATGCCGCGGGCGGAATTAAATTGAAAAATGAATATCTCCTAGAATACATCATCTACAAACCGACTCAACAAAACTTAACATTCTTCTTCTTCTTAGTGGGCGCTACAGTTCGGGGTGAACCTGGGCCTCGACCAACATGCCCCTCCATCTAGCACGATCTTTCGCTAGCCTTTTCCATTGCCGCACACCCAGTCGGCTGAGGTCCCATTCCACCTGTGTGCGCCATCTTAAGTGCGGCTGTCCTCTGCTTCTTCGTCCCTCGGGGTTGGATTCAAAGACTCTCCGGGCTGGAGCTGTGGTTTCCATTCGCTCTACATGGCCCAGCCATCCTGGGCGTTGAATCCGTAGACGCCTGACTATGCTCATGTCGCTGTACAACTCATAAAGTTTGTGGTTGAATCTTCTCCTCCATCCCCCGTCTGCGTTTATAGACCCAAAAATCACGCGCAAAATCTTTCTCTCGAACCGACCAAGGGCCTCCTCATCCGCTTTTGATAGTGTCCATGCTTCTGCGCCGTACAACAGGACCGGGATGATAAGGGTCTTATATAGAGTCATCTCTGTCGTTCGGGAAAGGGCTCTATTACTCAGTTGCCTCCTGAGCCCAAAGAAACAGCGATTGGCAAGAGTGATTCTGCGTTTGATTTCGGAACTGATGTCGTTGTTCCAGGTCACTGCGGAGCCAAGGTAGACGAAGTCCTTAACTACCTCGAACTCATATCTGCCTATACAAACGTTCTGGCCGAGACGTCGGGGGTGAGCGTCCTCTTTTGATGACAGCATATATCTAGCTCGTCTCTAATTACGCTGTCGTATGCGGCTTTGAAGTCGACAAATAGGTGGTGAGTGTCGACTTGAAATTCATTGGTTTTTTACAGGATCTACCGTAGTGTGAAGATTTGGTCGATGATGGACTTCTCTGGCCTGAATCCGCACCTATCAGCTTATTTACAAAAGGCTTCAGGCGTTCAAACAAAATGGCAGAGAAGATTTTGTAGGCGATGTTAAGGAGACTTATTCCTCTGTAGTTGGCGCAGCCAGAGGAGGCTCCTTTCATTTGGGTCGGTCAAACGATGCTGAGACTCCATTCCTCGGGCATGCTTTCATTTGACTATATCTTAAAGATGAGCTGGTGCATGCTCCTAACCAGATCTTCTCCAGCAGCTTTGAAGAGCGTACACACAGGCCGTCTGCGCCAGCAGCTTTATTCGAGTTGAGTTTCGATACGGTGATCTTAACTTCGTCGAGGTCAGGGGGACAGGATTCTCTGCGGTCTCCGCCGATTAGAAATGGATCATTCTGCCTGACAGCGGTATATTGACTAACCGGACAGTCTGCAGAAGTGGTTTTTTCATATTCTCAGCATCGACTGCGGTCCCACTACTAGGTGTCCGTTCTCATCCCTGCAGGCTTCCGTTCTGGCTTTAAAACCTTGGCTTGTACGCTTTATCTGTCGATTAAACCTTCGAATGTCACCACTGCAGTAACACGTCTCCAAGTCCTTAATCGCGCGTTTCTCGTACTCTTTATTCTTCCTCCTGAAAAGCTAATGCTCGTCCCTTCTTTTCAACTCATAGAGCTCACAAGCTGCTCTTGTTCTTCTATGCAGCA
Source organism: Eumerus sabulonum (assembly GCA_951905685.1). Lineage (NCBI taxonomy): Eukaryota > Metazoa > Arthropoda > Insecta > Diptera > Syrphidae > Eumerus > Eumerus sabulonum. Next base: position 72,293,396 of record OX645062.1, read on the forward strand.
AGGCTTTATATACCTCCTGCTTCGCTGCGTGAATCCTCCTGCACTCATTATCAAACCAGGTGTTTCTTCGTGGTGGAGCCATGAAGCGCAAATTTTCAAATACTGGATGAGTGTCTGACGTCGATCGCGATGTGATCAAGTCAGTCAGTGATTGGTTGACCTAGCGACCGTCAGGTGCCTTTGTGTATATCGAGGTGCGTTTTCGAGAGAGAGCTCTACTACTCAATTGCCTCTTGAGCCCGAAGAGACAGCGATTGGCAAGAGTTATTCTGCGTTTTATATCAGTGCTGGTGTCGTTGCTGCTTGTCACTTTCGAGCCAAGGTAGACGAAGTCCTTGACTACTTCAAAAATATAGCTGCCGAAGGTGACGTTCTGACCAAGGCATCGGTGTTGTGCGTCTTTCTTGGATGACAGCATATATTTGGTCTTGTCTCCATTTACCCTTAGACCCACTTTCGCCGCTTCTGCTTCAATGCTTGTGAACGCCTCATTGACGTCTCGCTTTGTTCGTCCAATAACGTCAATGTCATCTGCGTAGGCAAGCAATTGTGTGGACTTGAAGAAGATCATACCTCTTGTATTGGCCGCAGAGTCCCGCACGATCTTTTCAAGAATAATGTTGAAGAAATAACATGACAGTGCGTCACCCTGTCTAAAACCTTTTTTAACATCAAAGGGGTCGGTTATTTCACCTCCGACCTTAATGGAGCAGCGAGAGTTCTCCATAGTCATCCTGCATAGTCTGACGAGTTTGGCAGGAATGTTAAAACATGACATGGCTCTGTATAGCTCGTCTCTATAAGCACTGTCATACGCGGCTTTAAAGTCGACGAAAAGATGGTGCGTGTCGACCTTGAATTCATGGGTCTTCTCCAAGATCTGCCGTAGTGTAAATATCTGGTCTATCGTGGATTTTCCTGGCCTGAAACCACACTGGTAGGAACCTATCAGATTGTCCACGAACGGTTTCAGGTACTTACACAGTACGGCAGAGAGGATCTTGTACGCGATGTTCAGGAGGCTTATCCCTCTGTAATTGGCGCAGTCATAGGGGTCTCCTTTCTTATGGACCGGGCAAACGATACTGAGATTCCATTCATCGGGCATGCGTTCTTCCGATCATATTTTGCAGATGAGTTGGTGCATGTTCCTAACCAGCTCATCGTCAGCTGCTTTAAACAGCTCCGCGGGGAGTCCGTCTGCTCCAGCAGCTTTATAAGACTTAAGTTTCGATATCGCTATCTTAACATCGTCTAGGTCGGGTGGACGGGATTCTCCTTCGTCTTCGTCCATTGTGAGTGGTTCGCTCTGCCTGACGGCGGCATTTTGACTATCATCGCCGTTAAACAGTCTGCAGGAGTGGTCCTTCCACAATCTCAGCATCGACTGTGACTCCACTACTAGTTGTCCGTGCTCATCCCTGCAGGCTTCTGCTCTGGCTTTATAGCCTTGGCATGTTCGTTTTACTTTCTGGTAAAATGTTCGAACGTCGTTCCTGCAGTAACATCTCTCCATCTCCTCGATCTCGCGCTTCTCGTGCTCCTTCTTTTTCCTTCCCAGAAGCGCATGCTCCTTCCTCATTTTCTGTTCATAGAGCTCGCGGGCAGCTCTCGTCCGTCGATGCAATGTGGCCATGTATGCATTCTGTTTCTCTACATGGGCCTGTCTGCACTCATCATCAAACCAGGGGTTTCTCGACGATGGTGGCTCGAAACCGAGTATATCTGAGGCGGCCTCTCTAATGGCTTTCTGAAAACGACTCCATTGCTGTTCTATGGTTTCTGCAGATTGCATCGGGACCTGAGAGAGCTTGAGGGAGACTTGATCGGCGGGCAAAAGCTAGTCAGTTATAAAACAAAAAAAGCTGAACCTCTTTTTAGACTTTTGGCACAACATAATGAATGAGAACTCACGGGTGTGCTATTTATCTGACCACCACTGTATGAATAAGATTTTGGCTATTGTTTCAGAATAGTGCAAAACTGACCCTTTTGAAATGTGGCGGGTAATGTGGGTCCATAGTGGGGGGTAATGTGGAGTAGTGGTCCACATTAGCAGGAATATAATACCTAAGGTACTACTTTGAATTGAGTGTATCTGTCTCAATCAATAGATCAATAGATTGATAAAAAATAAATTAAAATTACGTTTAACACTTAGGAACTTCATTCAGATACATTATATAAATACATACGTATTTACATGTAGATTTATATTAAAGTACAATACACATTAGGTTAGGTTAGGTATATGGGTGCCCTATGGACATAAAGTCAAGGCTCACGTAGACTACGTTGAGTCCATTGTGCCCACTTGTTTTGTTTAACCCGTTGATACCTATGCATTTTCCGTCGAGCTGAACCAGCCAGACGAGGATAAAAATCCCAGTATTCTGTTCAGCCCAATATTACCTACCTCTTCTAGTCCCGAAAGGGAGTATCTTCCCAGGAATATATTCCTTTTTTGGGCTAGCGCCGGACATTCGCACAGCAGGTGACGAACGGATTCAATTTCCTCGTCGTCCCTGCAGCTTTTGCAGAAGTCATTGTAGGGCTGGCCAAGTCGAGCTGCATGGTAAGGTAGCATGCAGTGCCCGGTAAGGGCACCGACTGCCAGTCGAATGTTCCCACTATTGAACTTCAGCAGATTTTCCGTTCTTTTCTTATCATAGACGGGCCAAGTCGATCTCGCCGTTGCGCATGTATCTAGATCTTGGTTGCAGGCAGGTTATGGGCATATAACTTTGATGATCAAAAATCTCCATGATGAGATAGTTGATCATCAAAGTGTCCATTGAACTCAAATCAATTATCTTACTTGACAGCAAGGATGTGAAAAGGTGAATAGCTTAGCTAGGATTAATACATCAAAAACACAAAAGGTATCAAAGCTGGGAAGTCTGCTACTGGTGGTGGGATATTGTCGACTAACCTTAGGTCAGTATGTGACCAAGGGGATTTTTTGGATAAAAATCATGTCTGTTGTATGGGAGCCCCCCCTTAAATATTCATTTTGTTCTGTTTTTAGTATTGTGGTAGTGGTAGCGGCAACAGAGATACATCATCTGTGAAAATTTCAACTGTCTAACTATCACGGTTTATGAGATACAGCCTGGTGACAGACGGACGGACGGACAGCGAACCCTAAAAATTAGCCCAGGGGTAAGTAAATGTACCCTTTCGGAAAAAAGCTTTAGTATTAAAAATATTGCTGAAAATAGTTATAGGGAAAGCGTGAGATCGAGGAGATGGAGAGATGCTTCCGCAGGAATGACGCCCGTAAGTTTTACAACAAGGTAAAACGAACATGCCATGGCTACAAAGCCAGAGTGGCGGCCTGCAGGGATGAAAATGGAGAACTGGTAGTAGAGTCGCAGTCGATGCTGAGGATTTGGAAAGACCACTTCTGCAGGCTGTATAACGGCGATGATAGACAAGATACCGCTGTCAGGCAGAACGAGCCATTCGCAATGGACTATGAAGTAACAGAATTCAGTCCACCTGACCTAGACGAAGTCAAAATAGCGATATCAAGACTTAAGTCTAATAAAGCCGCTGGCGCAGACGGCTTGTCTGCTGAGCTTTTTAAGGCGGCTGGAGATGAGCTGGTAAGGTGCATGCACCATCTCATCTGCAAGGTATGGTCGGAGGAAAGCATGCCCGACGAATGGTATCTCAGCATCGTTTGCCCGGTCCATAAGAAAGGAGACCCCTATAACTGCGCCAACTATAGGGGAATAAGTCTCCTTAACATCGCATATAAGATCTTCTCTGCCGTATTGTGTGAACGCCTGAAACCGTTTGTGGATAACCTGATCGGCTCTTATCAGTGTGGTTTCAGGCCAGGTAAATCCACCAAATATTTACGCTACAGCAGATCCTGGAGAAGGCCCAGGAATACCAAATCGACACTCACCACCTTTTCGTCGATTTCAAGGCTGCAGATGACAGCGTGTATAGAGATGAGCTATACAAAGCCATGTCTAGTTTTAACATCCCTGCCAAACTCGTCCGACTGTGCAGGATGACAATGGAGAATTCTCGCTGCTCCATTAAGGTCGGTAATGAGCAAACCGAGACCTTTGATATTAAAAAAGGATTTAGGCAGGGCGACGCGCTGTCGTGCAACTTTTTCAACATCGTGCTTGAAAAGATCGTGCAAGAGTCACTGGCCAACACAAGAGGTACGATTTATTTCAAGTCTACGTAATTGCTTGCGTACGCCGACGATATTGACGTAATTGGACGAAAACAGCAAGACGTCAATGAGGCTTTCGTGAGCATTGAGGTAGAAGCGGCTAAGATGGGTCTCAAGGTTAATGAGGGTAAAACCAAATATCTGCTTTCATCTAAAAGAGACGGACAACACCGGCGTATTGGCCAGAACGTCACCATGGGCGGATATAACTTTGAAGTGGTCAAGGAATTCGTCTACCTTAGCTCATTGATGACCAGCGACAACAACACCAGCGCAGAGATAAAACGCAGAATCACTCTTGCCAACCGCTGTTTCTTTGGGCTCAAGAGGCAATTGAGAAGTAGAGCCCTGTCTCGGAAATCCAAGGTGACACTATATAAGACCTTGATCATCCCAGTCCTCCTTTACGGTTCAGAGGCTTGGACCTCAACAAAAGCGGATGAAGATGCCCTTGGTCGTTTCGAGAGGAAAATTCTGCGCACTATCTACGGTCCCGTTTGTTCAAACGGTGTATGGAGGAGAAGATACAACGAAGAACTGTACGGGTTGTACAGCGACATCGGCCTGGTACGACGTCTACGGATACAGCGTCTAAGGTGGCTAGGGCATGTAGAGCGCATGGAAGATACAGCTCCGACCCGAAAAGTCTTCGAATCCACTCCGGAACGAAGGCGCGGCAAAGGACGGCCGCCTCAGCGGTGGCGCACGCAGGTGCAAAGGGACCTCAACCAACTGGGCGTGCGGCACTGGAAACAGCTGGCCAAAGACCGTGCCGACTGGAGACGCTTGTTGGTTGAGGCCCAGGTTCACCACGGACTGTAGCGCCACCTAAGTAAGTAAGTAAGTTAGAGGGTTCCACATTACCCGAACTTACTCTATGTGTGATATGCAATGCATGGTAACAAGTCGAAAGGACACAACGCCACCAACCTTTTCAGGATCGTTTACGAGATATGTACATACATACATACTAGCTTTTTCAATCTCGTCCTCAATACAATCAATTAAAGGAAGAAGTAAGCCATAGCCATAGACGCGTTGTCACTCACCTGAACACCCCATCTCGAACGCAATCTCCCTCCAGAGCTGGTCGATAACCTCTTTGTTCTTGTCTTTCTTAACTCGATACTTGTAAATCGGCGGCCGTTGTTTAACCAAAGAAATCAGTCTTGCCACAGAGTCCATAATCCTGGCTCACACGCACTCGAAAATCGAAAACCAACTGAAACGATGATTTTGTGCTTTTGTGCTGCTCTGTTCTATGTTTTTTTGCTTTTTGTTTTGTTTTTCTTCCATTCCTTCGTGTTGCCGCTCTTTTCGTAGTCGTGGTGAAAACTGTTTTGTGTGGAGTAAGTAAAAAAAAAATTAAAAAAAAAAAAAAAAAAAAACAAAAAACAAAAATACACACACTCGTTGGCAACGTTGCCGCCGCCGCCGTCGTTGCTTTTTCTTTGCTCTGCGCCTTCATATGCTCTGCGATGTTTTGTTTGCTTGTTTTGTTTTGTTTTTTTTTGTTTTTTCAAGTTTTCATTCGCCTTTGTGATACCGTACGTAATCAGTACATTATGTATGTATGTATGTAGCTGGACGTGTTGTTTTTTGTTTTTTTTTTTCTTTTGTGCTGTTTTGTTGGGAGACTTGCTTTTGGTTTTTTTGGTTGCCATACTATCTTGGCCGTTTTTCTTGTTGAGACGAAGCGACTGTGTGCGGGTTGTTTGCTTTTTCGTTTTTTCTTTTTCTTTTTTTGATTAAATTTTTTTTATTTTTGTAATTTTTTCCGTCCATTTCTTCTTATTGTTTGCTTTTTGTATCAACAGTAGCGAGCAGAAGTTTGGCGTAGGCGGAGTTTGGTGGAGTATATTTGTGTTTGTGTACATATGTTGCCAGAGGTTGCCAGAGTCTACAGGGAGCAGCTGAGCGAAAGACTCTACGGTATGCCTACGTGGAACACAAATGCCAATAATATGTGGCTGCATTGCCGCTCAGCCATTCAGGAAGTAGCCGAAACCACCTTAGGATACCTACCACCCCCGACAAGAAACCCGTGGTATGATGGCGAGTGTGAGCAGAAAAAGGCAGCAACCGACGAGGCGTACCAAAAGGCGCTGCAGAGGAAAACCAGGGCAGCGCGAGAAGAGTACCGAGCCAGAAGAAGGGAGGAGAAGAAACTACTGCGACAAAAGAAAAGAATCTTCGCAGCCTCCCAGCTCAAGGATATCGAGGAGTCTAGGGACAAACATAAAATACGAGCCTTTTACAAGAAAGCCAAAGGCCTTACAGGAGGCTTCAAAAAGGGCACCCTGGCTCTTCGAAACTGCGAGGGTAATCTTGTCACCGACCCGCAGGGAATAGTGGATGTATTTAAGCAGCACTTCCAGCAGCTGCTTAACGAGCATGACCAAGAGAGAGTGGTAGGGACCGAGGAAATCCCAACTCCAGCCGCTGAAGTAGTCCTCCCACCCAGCATAGAAGAAGTCGGCACAGCTATTCAGAAGCTGAAGAACAACAAGGCCGCAGGCTCAGATGGCTTGCCATCAGAGCTCTTCAAGGCTGGCGGCGATGTTCTGGTAGGGAGCATGCACCAGATCATCTGCAGAACTTGGGAGGATGAGAGCATGCCCGACGACTGGAATACCAGCTCTATATGCCCCATCCACAAAAAAGGCGATCCTACCTCTTGCAAGAACTATAGAGGTATATCCCTGCTCAATGTCGCATACCAGATCCTGTCCAGCGTATTGTGGGAACGTCTAAAGCCATTTTGCACCGCACTAATCGGCAGCTACCAGTGCGGCTTCCGGCCCGGCAAATCAACTATAGACCAAATTTTCACACTTCGACAAATCCTGGAAAAGACCAACGAGTTTCGAATCGCCATCCATCTTTTCATCGATTTCAAAGCCGCATACGACAGCATTCATCCTGAAGAACTGTTTGGGGCGATGGCCGAATTCGGGATCCCGGTAAAACTGATCCAGTTGTGTCGCGCTACGCTAAAAAACACGCGATGCACCGTTCAATTCGGTTCTAGGACCTCGGAACCATTCGAAACATGCACCAGATTTCGGCAAGGAGATGCGCTGTCATGTGACTTCTTCAACCTGGTGCTGGAGCAAAAAAGGTCGACGGGCAGGCGTCAACAGGGAAGGCACTATCTTTCACAAGTCCATCCAGCTCCTAGGATACGCGGATGATATCGACATCATCGCGTGTTCTCGCCGTGGCATTGTGGAAGCATTCACGGCGATTGAAGAACATGCGAAACGAGTTGGTCTTAAGATCAATGAGGACAAAACGAAATACGTGCTGTCAAGCAAAAACCAATCCGTCGCTCACCACCTGGGACAAAATATAACAATTGACAGCTACAATTTCGAGGTAGTTAAGGAGTTTGTCTACCTCGGGGCAAACGTAAGTTCCACAAATGACACCACAGTGGAGATCCGGCATAGAATCGCCCTTGGCAACCGCTGCTACTTCGGCTTGTCCAAACAACCGGGGTCAAGACTCCTCACTCGAAAGACCAAAGTCATGTTTTACAAAACGCCCATACTGCCAGTCTTTCTGTACGGAGCCGAAAGCTGGACGATAAGCAGGACAGCGGAGCTGATTTTGGGTTCTTTCGAAGGAAAAATTCTGCGCCGGATATTTGGTCCTGTCTGTGAGGAAGGTGAATGGAGAAGAAGACACAACCGCGAACTCTACGAGCTGTACCAAGATGTGGATGTAGTCCGGAAGCAAGGATCCGTCGACTACACTGGCTCGGCCACATCGAGAGCATGGACATCAACGCTCCAGGTAAGAGGCTCTTCGACTCCGAGCCTTCTGGTTCGAGAAGAAGAGGAAGACCGAACCTCCGGTATAAAGACCAAGTAATCGCGGATGTAAGACATCCTGGTCTTGACAACTGGAAGCAGCGTGCCCGGGACCGTCAAGGATGGAAGGCAGCTATAGCTCAGGCTCAGATCCTCCATGGATCGCTGGCCTGATAAGTAATTAAGTTTCAGGCAGAATGATCCATATCTTAACGACGAAGATCAGAGAACTCCGTCCTTCTGACCTCGACGAAGTTAAAATCGCCATATCGAAACTCAAGTCGAATAAAGCTGCTTGCGCAGACGGACCGTCTACTGAGCTCTTCACAGAAGCTGGGGACAACCAGGTTAGGAGCATGCACCAGCTCATCTGTAAGATGTTGTTAGAGGAAAGCACGCCCGGGGAATGGTGTCTTAGCATCCTCTGCCCTGCCCACAAGAATGGAGACCCTTTGACTGTGCAAACCCCTCCATAACATCGGCTACAAAACTTTCTCTGCGTGTGAACGCCTTAAGCTTTTTGTAAATAAGCTGATAGGTCCTTATCAGGGTGGCCGATCAGGGATGACCAAAACTTCACACTACGGCAGATCCTGGAAAAAGCTAATGAATTTGAGACGAGCTATACAGCGCCAGAAGAGGAGATGGGCTCTGATCCTTCATGGGCTGAAACGCTACCCAAGAAGAAGATACAGCGCCATGTCTACCTTAAGCATCCCTGCTAAACTCGTCAGACTATGCAGGATGACTTGGGAGAATGCTCGCTGCTCCATCCGATTCGGTGCAGACCTCACCGATGGTTTTGATGTCAACAAGAGACACAATTTGTTTCAATTCCTCACAGCTCCTCGCATACGCGGGTGACATTGACATAATCGGAAGAACACAGCGAGACGTCAATGAGGCACTTGCGGGTATTGAGGCGGAGGCTCATTGCTGTCATCAAAAGAGGATACTCACAACCGACGTCTTGGCCAGAACATTTGTATTGGCAAACGCATGTTTGAGATAGTTAAGGACTTCGTCTACTTTGGCTCCGCAGTGACCTGGAACAACGACATCACTTCTGAAGTCAAACGCGGAGTCACTCTTGCTAATCGCTGTTTTTTTGGGCTCAGGAGGCAATCAGAAGCATGGACACTATTACAAGTGGATGAGGAAGTCCTTGGCCGTTTCGGGAGAAAGATTTTGAGTTTTCGGTCCTATAAACGCCTCACTCGAAAGACGAAAATCATGCTTTACAAAACGCTCATTCTGCCAGTCCTGCTGTACGGAGCCCAAAGCCGGATGATGAGCAGGACAGCGGAGCTGATTTTGGGTTCTTTCGAAAGAAAAATTCTGCGCCGGATATTTGGTCCTGTCTGTGAGGAAGGTGAATGGAGAAGAAGACACAACCGCGAACTCTACGAGCTGTACCAAGATGTGGATGTAGTCCGGAAGGCAAGGATCCGTCGACTACACTGGCTCGGCCACATCGAGCGCATGGACATCAACGCTCCAGCTAAGAGGGTCTTCGACTCCGAGGCTCCTGGTTCGAGCAGAAGAGGAAGACCGAACCTCCGGTATAAAGAGCAAGTAATCGCGGATGTAAGACATCTTGGTCTTGACAACTGGAATCAGCGTGCTCCGGACCGTCAAGGATGGAAGGCAGCTATAGCTCAGGCTCAGATCCTCCATGGATCGCTGGCCTGATAAGTAAGTAAGTAGTATCGAGGAAAATAGTGTGGGACAACTGGCCTAATACATACATATACATATGTATGTTATTGTATTTAAGGGATGGAGTTAGAAGGAGTCTAGTAAAGTACATCGAACGCAATTCGATTCAATAACCCAATGGTAAACAGAACAGACATATTACCCTAAGCCGACATTAAACCATTAAAGCCACCTGAGAGTAATTTACTAGTTTGGACTCTTGCTCGTCGTGGCCACCACAATATTTTCCATTTCCCTTTTCCCATTTTTAGATTTTATGATTCCTTTCGCATCTTCACTTCCTTTGCGAGGCAAGATGCCTTCTTTTGGTTGATGACACAGAAGACTTCTTAGGAACTCACATAAAATGACTGCAATGGTCGTTGGGTGAGCTCCAACGTAGAATCACTACTATGTCGTGACTCTGACGTTAGTGGCGATGCCGGTGCAGTCCTCTCAACTACTGTCGCCTGTGCAAAGTAGAGAGCAGTTGCAAAAGTGGTTTTACGATTATGACTTGGCCAGACGGGTTTTATGCCAAGTTGGAGTTTAGAGTTTTGCGGAAAACAATTAAAACGCGCTTTTGAGCATGATGTGGGGGGAACACATGTGGGCAGACCTATTTATGGTCATAGAGATGCTGTTCCTGCCATTATGGCCGTATTTGTGATTGGGGAAAAGGAGTCAACATTGTTGCTCTGAGGTAGAATTGGATGCTATAAAGTACTGGACGCAGTGATGATAGTAAGCAGGTCAAGGCTTGAATACTTTCGTATGAATAAATGTGAAAAAAATGAGAAAAAAATTAATGAAATCTTTAGTGCTTGGATTGGAATATAGGTGGTCATGAGCTCAACTGAATGTTGGCTCTTCTCCATTTTCTCCTTTCCCGATTTCTCCATTATATGATGTGATACGTACATCATATAATGAGGTAATTATCATCCGAATATTTGGTAAACGCTCGTATAAGGCGCTGTAAGTACTGGAAACTTCAGTCACAGCTTATTTAGCCTCGACTACCTCTTTAATGTCAAGCGCATTGCCAGGAGATGGCGATCGAAGCTTTCTTGCATTGATAGATGATGTTAGATAGATAGATAGATAGGGCTAGCGGGTGGGACAGAGTCGCCTGATCACTGCGGCCACGAGTGGGCCTATTGTGATGTCCCCCACTAACAGTTCACTCAGAAAACCTGAGTGGCAGTTACAGCGGCATAGTATGTGCTCTCCTGTTTCTTCGTCTTCATTACACATTCGGAAAGTGTCATCTTGTATGATGCCCATTGTTTTGAGATGTTTATTAACTGGGCAGTGTCCAGTAAGGAAACCTGTGATTAAACGAATCTGACTCCTCGAAAGCATGAGAAGTTGTTTCGTTCCTTTGAGTGATGTAGTTGGGAGGAACAGCTTGGCTTGTCTGCTACCTTTGTAACCAGTAGTGATCCGTCATGTTCCTTAACCATTTGTTTATGCAGCATTTGGTGGTGCTAATGGGTATGCCGCAGAAAGGCCGTGGCATCATAAATGGTGATGCAGAGCCTTTCCTAGCTAGTAGGTCCGCCTTTTCGTTGCCTGTATGGCCGCTGTGACCAATTTCCTCTGAGGCAGAGTTCTATAGCAAATATCTCTGCTTGAAAAACGGAGTTATATCTGTCCATGCTGACGTAGATGCATGTGCCTGTATTTGCTCCGTATACTCCAGCCCCAACGCCTTCGTCCGTTTTGGAGCCATCTGTGTACCACACGTAGGATCCACGATTGAAGGAGGGTCCATCCTGTTCCCAGTTTTGTCCATCCTGTTGATGAGCAGGGATATACCTCTATAGTTCTTGCAAGAGGTAGGATCGCCTTTTTTGTGGATGGGGCAAATAGAGCTGGTATTCCAGTTGTCGGGCATGCATTCGTCTTCCCAAATTCTGCAGACGATCCGGTGCATGCTTCCTACCAGAAAATCGCTGCCAGCCTGGAAGAGCTCTGATGGCAAGCCATCTGAGTCTGGGGCCTTGTTGTTCTTCAGCTTCTGAATAGCTGTGCCGACTTCTTCGATGCTGGGTGGGAGGACTACTTCAGCGGCTGGAGTTGGGATTTCTTCTGGCTCGGTACTCTTCTTGCGCTGCCCTGGTTTTCCTCTGCAGCGCCTTTTGGTACGCCTCGTCGGTTGCTGCCTTTTTCTGTTCACACTCACCATCATACCACGGGTTTCTTGTCGGGGGTGGTAGGTATCCTAAGGTGGTTTCGGCTACTTCTTGAATGGCTGAGCGGCAATGCAGCCACATATTATTGGCATTTTTGTTCGACGTAGGCATACCGTAGAGTCTTTCGCTCAGCTGCTCCCTGTAGACTCTGGCAACCTCCGGTGTGCTCAGGCGCCCAATGTCGAACCTCCTCCTGATGGGCTGGTGCAGCTTTCTGACATTGGACAGTCGAGCTCTGGATCTTGCTGCTACGAGGAAGTGGTCAGAGTCGACATTTGCCCCTCTGAATGTTCGCACATCCAGGATGTTTGACGAGTGCCTTGCGTCAATGAGCACATGGTCGATTTGGTTGGCGGTTCGACCGTCCGAAGATCGCCCGGTTGCTGTGTGGATTCGCTTGCGAGGGAATCTTGTGCTACTTATCACCGCATTACGAGCTGTCGCAAAGTCAGCGAGTCGGAAGCCGTTATCTGTTGTTGTATCGTGGAGGCTGTGCTTTCCGATCACTCCGCCAGTAAGTGCAACCTTTTGTTGAAATGTCGCAATTTTTCTTCCTAATCATACCGTTTCCTATCGAGCGTATTTCCTGGACCGCAGTAATATCCGCCTTGTACTACGTGGAGATTCCTTCTAGTTTATGAGCAGCTCCGTCCGTTTTTTTTTTTTCCCAAGGATGTGGAATCTTCAAAAGATACTGGTAACCCGTGTTGCCAGCATGCACGATTCGCGGGATATTATCCTCCTTTTTCCACGCGCCTACGTACTAAACCACACCTCTGCACACTTCAACCACTCTACCCGCGGGACTGCCGTTAGGTATTACTTCGCGGGGCTGGTTAGCGATTTACGCTGTATCTCGAGTAGAAGCCTCTTGGGTTCTTCTTTCTGCTTCGGCTTGCCGCAGCGTTTTTCGTACTGATGCAATGTACGAGCATGTTTGGTTCCAATTTTCCACCGAGTTCATCATATAGGGGACCAAGTTTTCAGGACTCGGTACATTTAGCCTTTGCCTGTCCTGCATAAAGCGACTACAGTAGAAAACTGTGTGTTCTGCGTCCTCCTGGGAATTTGGGCATTATGGACAAAAGGGCGAGCTATCATATCCAAATCCATGCAGATACTTTCGATAGCCACCATGTCTAGACAAAAACTGCGAAAGATGATAATTGCAGTCTCCTGCCGGTCTTGATGTCGATGTTGCGATGACGGGAATGAGCCTGTGCGTCCATCTTCCTTTTGTGGATGTGTCCCATCTGACTTGCCACATTGCCATGGATTCTGCCCGTTCTTCTGCTTTTATAAGCCTGGTCTGTTGCCGGTCGCCTGCGGTATACCCTTTTGAGTTCATCTGCCAATATATCGATGGGTAGCCTTCCTGCTATCACGAACGTTGCGTCATCTGATATGGTTCTGAACCCGCAGATTACTCTTATTGCGCACAGTCGATAGACTGAATCCAATTTCCGCTTTAGTCCTTTTACTGCAAGAGCTTCCGCCCAAATTGGAGCAGCGTAGAGTAGGACTGAGCTGACTACCCGTGAGAGTAGCACTCTGCGCGCATATCCGGGACCGCCTATATTCGGAAGAATTCGCGAAAGAGCTCGTTGTGCGTGTGATGCCTTCTCGCTGGCATACAGTATGTGTTCACTGAAAGAAAGCTTGTTGTCTAGGATGACTCCTAGATACTTGGCTGCTTTCTTGGACCTTATCGCCCGATCTCCGACTAAGAAGCTCGCATATTCCACCTTTTTACGGCTGGTTATAAGCACAGCCTCCGTTTTATGGGCTGCTAGTTCCAGACCGGCAATTGAGAGCCAATCTTTCACTTTAGCGATAGCTGCGTTCGCAGTAGCCTCTACTTCTTCTATATGCTTAGCCACTGTGACGATGGCAATATCGTCGGCGAAGCCGTCCGTGTATCCGAGGCATCTTGCTCATTCATAACTTTTCTTTTTTTTACGTGGGCGGGTTGTTAGCCCGCCGCACAACCGCCATTCTGGTCGGGGTTTTGTCACTGCATACGTTTGTTCACCTCCCAACGGTTGTTGAAGAGGGTATCCAGAGGGCACCGCGAGGAGGCCCTATGTCAACTTGACCCGGGCATTTAAAAAGGGATCGTTGCTGGCATCTCGCCAGGTTGAGAGCGATCAACAACTTTACCCTGTATGTCCGAGCCCATACCCTCTTAGCGGTATATTTACTAACATCGACGTTGTACAGTCTTCAGAAATGTTTTTTCCACATTCTAAGCATCGACTGCGATTCTGCTACTAGGTGTCCGTTCTCATCCCTACAGGCTTCTCTTCTGGCTTTATAACATTGGCATGCTCGCCTTATCTGCAATGCTCTTTCTTTTTTCTCCTGAGAAGCTTATGGTCCTTCCTTCTTTTTAACTCATAGAGCTCACGAGCTGCTCTTGTTCTTCTATGCAGCGAGGCTTTATATGCCTCCTGCACTCGTCAGCGAACCAGGTATTTCTTCGTGGTGGAGCCGTAAAGCCCAAAACTTCAAACTGAAAATGGCAAAAATAATGAATTTCTTTTCACTAAACTATTATGTAGTGACATGCACGCTTCTACGTCCTGGTCAACGTCAGATGAGTCAAATATTTCCGGAAGTTTTTCCTATGCCGTCCCGTGTAAGGCCTTGAAGCGAAAGCTGTGACTCGTTCGAAGGCAAAAGTGACCTTGTCCGAGAGGATACATATAAGAGATTTGAATGTTATCTGATGGGATTTAAACAAGTATCTGGGAACCGCAAACACAATTTACTTTAATCCATTTACAGTAGCATCGATGACGCCATCTGCCAAAGTAACTGGGACAGCACCACTGAATTCGATGTAGGTACCACGTTATTACACTGTAGGAGTAATGGGCTTATCCGCCCTCAACTCGGTAAGCAAAGCCAAAGATAACGACAAAAAACGCCACCCAATGCCATGGAGTAGATTTAAGCCAATAGAGCAAGCACATAGGTATGGTATGCAACAGTAGACTCCCCCCATCCATTGCTTCCTTTTTTTTTACTGAAAACCAATAGCAAAAACTATCTGCAGACGTGTCATACGCACGGAAAAGATGTTTACTTGCACACACATGCGGCCAGTGTCCAACAGATGCTTGAATGTGGAATCTTTAATCCGCAAAACCGTGCTTTGTGCTCCAACGTCTGCCTCTGGGTACAGCTCTACGACACGACCTCAGCCGGCACCGGCTCTTCATCAGATCGTATGTTTGTATGTCCGTATGTACTGTATCTATAAAACGTAAACAATCATCTTGTCGCGTTTAACCGTTAGTACTGGGAAGCTGCCTACTCCATGTATCCGAGTACAGGCCATGTTGCAGTTTACACTACGTGCGTTCGCTGCTTCCTCCTGTCGAGATCGAACCAAGTGCACGAAAGGAAAAAAGTTGTTAGAAAAAAAAAAAAACAAAAAAACACGTGTGAGCTGGATGCTAGTAAACACGCAAAACCGGCTCCAGAGGTTCAACATTTGAGCGGGCTCTTCATGACAGCGCGCAAATTGGCGGAATTACGTACGAGTATGCTGTGGGGATACATAGTATTTGCATCTACGAACGTTTGGATGTGTATGGCCTGTAGCCCACTTGTGTGGAGTGTGGGCTCGGAGTGACGGTCTGCGTCCCACAAAATCTTAAAACCAGTTAGAGCGGTTACGAATGATAGAATCTAGAATCTAGTGGAACTACACGTTGCGTTACCATTTGCCTTCTTAGCGAAATTCAATTGGCATCATTAGTTCGTTAAATGTACGGATGTTGGAAAGTGGCAAGTGTTAAGTGCTGGTGTTAACCTAACGTAAATAGACATGTTTGCGTACCATATGTATGTTCTAATCAAGGAACTGGTTATGGGTCAGTCGACTGATGAATATGCCTTTCTTCCTGTCTTGTAGGACAGGTGCTGATCCGCTAAAAAAGCGAGTAGGAGCCTCTGCAGCCGAACACATTTCAGATCTGGTAGCCAGGTCCTACTTCCACCTCCTCCTGGTACCATCTGGAAATTTACTGACCATGATAATAACTAACGGAATGGCGAGCATCTTGCGCCACAAAACTGGATTAATGTCGATTAGGCTATGGTCTAGCAAACTGTAACCGGAAAACCCCAGAATGCTCAGAGACGACGACAAGCCTCGGATAAAACGTTAACGTAATGTTAACGATCCTTCTTCTTCTTTGGTGGCGTTACAGCCCATGAAGGACCAGAGCCAAGTTTCCCTTCAATCACCCATGTTGTGTGTGATTCCATTTTTCACACAGGTGAAAGGGACCTACGGTTTAATGCTGATTCCGAACGGCGTGAGTCGAAAAGCTTTTTCTAGGCAAGGTACACTACGGGGGGTTTTGCCAGTACCCGCCGAGGAGGGACGCCGCGAAATAAACATTCGATGGCGTTGGTGTTATCAGGATCCGAACTCGCTCATCTTGCGTCAGAGTCCAACACACTAACTACTGCACCACGGCGCCCTCGACCCTTGCAAGAATACAAAAAAAGGACAATGATCTTCTGCTCTGTCCGTGGAATGTTAGGTCCCTGAACCGGCCACGTGCAAACGAACAACTTGCAGACGCCCTAGACTGCTTTAAATCGGCCTTAACCGCCATCCAGGAAACGCGATGGAATGGACCGGGTATAAAGCGAATGAAAAACTGCGACATTTACTACGGCGACTGCTATAGGGAGAGAGAACAACGATTGTTTGGATGCGGATTTGTTGTTCGAAGTGGACTAAGGCTAAAAGTCCTAAGCTTTCGGCATGTGAGCAAACGCCTCATAACGATCCGTATCAAGGCAACATTTTTTAACATTGTCATTAGACAAGGATGACTCCGCCAAAGATGAGTTATACGATCTCCTAGACAGAACGTATGCCCAATGTCCCAGCTATGCCCAGGAGACTTCAATGCTATGCTGGGTATGGAAAGCATCTTTGAATGAGTCATCGACAAACATAGCCTACACGACACCACATCCTATAACGGACACAGGCTGATTGATCTTGCTACGGGACGAAATCTCCTTCTAGCCAGTACGCGCTGTCCGCATCTCGATATACACAAAGGCACCTGGCGGTCGCCAGATCAATCAATCACTAACCAGACTGATCAAATCGCGATCGACGTCAGAC
Organism: Eumerus sabulonum; assembly: GCA_951905685.1. Classification (NCBI taxonomy): domain Eukaryota; kingdom Metazoa; phylum Arthropoda; class Insecta; order Diptera; family Syrphidae; genus Eumerus; species Eumerus sabulonum. The sequence continues at coordinate 72,310,463 of OX645062.1, forward strand.
ACTCCTCCACTACTCTTGACGTTGGAACTTTCCGAGGAGCTAACATCGACTCGGACCACTATCTTATAGTAGCCCAGGTGCGCGTACGGATATCGCGAACGCAGCGGAGGAGAGTAAGAACACAAACTTACGACGTCGGAAAGCTACTATCCCCAGAAACCGCTCGTGTTTTTACCGATCGCCCTTAAGCTCTGTCATACACCTCAACCATCCACGCAATCAATAGAACAATAGTAGAACCTCTGCAAATAAGACCTGAAAAGCACTGCATCTGAAACACCTTGGTCGATGACAAATGCAGGAGGATTCCCACAGCGATGCAGGAGGCATATAAAGACTCGCTGCATAGAAGAACAAGAGCAGTTCGTGAGCTTTACGAGTTAAAAGGAATGGAGGAGCATAAGCTTCTCAGAAGAAGGAGCATGAGAAGCGCGTGATTGAAGACTTGGAGAGGTGTTACTGCAGGCATGACGTTCGGAAGTTTTACCAACAGTTAAAGCGAACATGCCGAGGTTATAAAGCCAGAAGGGAAGCCTGTAGGGAGAAGAACGAACACCTAGTAGTAGAATCGCAGTCGATGCTGAGAATATGGAGAAGCAACTTCTGCAGTCTGTATAAGGGCGATGTTAGTCAATATACCGCTGTCAGGCAGAATGATCCATTTCTTAACGACGAAGATCGCAGAAAATTCCATCCTCCCGACCTCGATGAAGGTAAGATCGCCACGTTGAAACTCAAGTCGAATAAAGCTGTTGGCGCAGACGAATTGTCTGCTGGGCTCTCCAAAGCAGCTCGAGGTGCCTGGTAAAATATGGTCAGAGGAAAGCATGCACGAGCAATGGAGTCTCAGCATCGTTTGCCTGATCCACTGAAACCCCTTTGGTTGCACCAACTATAGAGGAATAAGTCTCCTTAATGTCGCATACAAGATCTTCGCTGCCGTTTTGTGTGATCGCCTGAAGCCATTCGTAAACAAGCTGATAGGTCCTTATCAGTGTGACTTCAGGCCAGGCAAGTGCACCATCGACCAAATCTTCACACTACCGCAGATCCCGGAAAAAACCAATGAATTTCAGGTCGACACTTACCACCTATTTGTCGACTTGAAAGCCGCATACGACAGCGTAGTTAGAGATGAGGTATATAACGCCATGTCTACCTTTGACATACCTGCTAAACTCGTCAGACTATCCAGGATGACTTTGGAGAACGCTCGCTGCTCCATCCGAATCGGTGAAGACCTGACCGATAGTTTTGATGTCAAAAAAGGATTTAAGCAGCGCAATGCGTGTGTTTGGCGAAATGATGGTGCAAAAGTCACTGGCCAATACGAGAGACACAATTTGTTTCAAATCCTCAAATCTCCTCGCATACGCGGGTGACATTGACATAATCGGATGATCACATCGAGATGTCAATGAGGCGTTTACATACGCTTACCACCGAGATGTCAATGAGGCGTAAAGGACGCTTACCACCGACGTCTTGGCCAGAAGGTTTGTATTGGCGAATATGAGTTTGAGGTAGTTAAGGACTTCGTCTCCCTTAGATCCGCAGTGACCTGGAACAACGACATCAGTTCCGAAATCAAACGCAGAATCAGTCTTGCCAGTCGCTGTTGAGTAATAGAACCCTCTCCCGAACGACAAAGTTGACTCCATATAAGACCCTTATCATCCCGGTCCTGTTGTATGGCGCAGAAGCATGAACACTATCAAAAGCGGATGAGGAGGCCCTGGGTCGGTTCGAGAGAAAGATCTTGCGCCTGATTTTCGGGCCTATACACATAGACGGGGAATAGAGAAAAAGATTCAACGACCAACTTTACGGGCTGTACAGTGACATGAGTCTAGTCAGACGTCTACGGATTCAACGGCAAAGATGGCTAGGCCAGGTATAGCGAATGGACACCACAGCTCCAGCCCGGAGAGCCTTTTAATCCACGACTGATATGCGCTTGTTGGTATAGCCTTGCACACTTCAAGCTATTGTGTTTTGGGAAGAGAAAAAAATCCCAGGGGGCCAAGCCGAGGAATATGTTGGCCGATGCATGATCACAGGTAAAGTTTTTGGCCCAAAAAGTTGGTTCTTTGGTTCAATTTTTGATATTAAAAATGATCCGGAACAGGACACGGGCAACTTGCCGATCCTTTTCAACTTCTATGATAGGAATATGACAGAGATCACCTAACCGCAGAATAAGCCCGACTATCGATGTCATTGTAACCATTTACAGCATGACTTCGGCCAAATGCGGCAGTTTTGTGATGCCTGGAAGTCAAAAATCATCTTCCAGAATGTTATTGTCTGGGGCTTTTATGGATATCCGGGCCGGATGAGGGAATCTGAATAGCTTGGGGAGCTTACGCACTGTCAAGGTGGTAGTCGTAGTAGTCAGATGTTTTGGAGATAGTGTCTGAGAGCCTGTCTTATCTTTTACAGAACTCCATAACTTCCAAGTAAACAAAATTCTATCCCAACGTGGTCGTGACTTTCTGACCAAAATGTTTAGAGGTCATGTTGCGAAGGCAATGTCTTCTTCTATTCTACTTCGGCACTACAGTTCCGGGCGAACCTGTACCTCCTTTAAAAAACCTCTCTAACTGGCACGGTTATTCGCCAGTAGTCCCCAGTGTCGCACGCCTAGTTGGTTGAGGTCCCTTCCACTTGTGCGCGTCACCTTAAATTTGGCCGTCCTCGATCGCGTTGCCCCTCAGTATTGGATACAAAGACCTGCCGGGCCGGAGCTGTGGCCATCTTAGGCGTTGGATCCGCAGATGCCGTGCCACGTTCATGTCCAGCTCGTAAGTCACTATTAAGTCTTTTCTTCCACTCCTCATTTATGCAAATTGGGCCGAAAATCGTAAGAAGAATTTTTCTCTCAAAGCGACCAAGGGCTTCCTCATTCGCTTTCGATAAGGTCGATAAGAGAGTAATTCTGCGCCATTAAACAGGATCGGGACGATAAGGGTCTTTTTTATTGTCATCTTGGCTTTCCAAGAAAGGGCTCTGCTTCTCAATTGCCTCTCGATCCCAGGGAAACAGCGGTTGGCAAGAGTTATTCTGCGTTTGATTTCGGCACTGATGTCATTGCTGTATGTGCACTGCAGAGCCAAGGTAGACGAAGTCTTTAACTACCTCAAACTTATATCTGTCGGCATGATGTTGAGACTTCATTCCCCGGGCGTGCTTTCCTCTGACCATATCTTACAGATGAGTTGGTGCATGCTCCTAACCAAGCACCTCGAGCTGCTTTGAAGAGCCCAGCAGACAATCGGCCTGCGCCAGCAGCTTTATTCGACATGAATTTCAACCTGGCGATCTTAACTTGGTCGAGGTCGGGGGGACGGAATTCTCTGCGATCTTCGTCTTTAAGAAATGGTCATTCTGCCTGGCAGCGGTATATTGACTAACATCGTCCTTATACGGACTGCAGAAATTGCTTCTCCATATTCTCAGCATCGACTGCGATTCTACTACCAGGTGTCCGTTCTCATCCGCACAGGCTTCCGTTTTGGCCGTATGACCTTGGCATGTTTGCTTTATTTTTTGATAGAACATCGGACGTCATGCCTGCAGTAACACCTCTCCAAGTCCTCATTCGTGCGCTTCTCGTGCTCCTTCTGCTTTCTCCTGGGAAGCTTATGCTCCTCCCTTCTTTTTAACTCGTATAGCTCACGAGCTGCTCTTGTTCTTCTATGCAGCGAGGCTTTATATGCCTCCTGCTTCGCTGTGTGAATCCTCCTGCACTCATCATCGACCCAGGTGTTTCAGATGCAATGCTTTTCAGGGATTATTTGCAGAGGTTCCACTGTTGTTCTATTGACACCGTGGAGGCTTGAGTTGTATGCGAGAGCTTAAGGGAGACGCGATCGGTAAAAGCACGTGCGGTTTCTGGCGATAGTAGGCTTCCGACATGCGTTCGTGATATCTGTAGGCGCATCTTAGCTACTACAAGATAGTGGTCCGAGTCGATGTTACCTCCTCGGAAAGTTCGAACATCAAGAATAGTGGAGGAGTGTCTGACGTGATTGGTTAGTGATTGATTAATCTGGCGACCGACAGGTGCCTTTGTGTATATCGAGGTGCGGGAAGCGCGTACTGGCTTGAAGGAGATTTCGGCCCGTAGCAAGCTCAATCAGACTGTGTCCGTTATCGGATGTGGTGTCGTGTAGGCTGTGTTTGCTGATGACTCATTCAAAGATGCCTTCCTTAGTCAGCTTAGCATTGAAGTCTCCTAGTAAAATTTAGCTTTTGTATGGATCGTTATGAGTCATTCGCTTGCATGCCGAAAGCTTAGGACTTTTTGCCTTAGTCTACCTCAAATGACAAATCCGCATCCAAACAATCGTTGTCCTCTCTCCCTATAGCAGTCGCCGTAGTAGATATCGCAGTTTTTCATCCCCTTTATACCCGGCCCACTCCATCGCATTTCCTGGATTAAGTCCGCTTTATAGCGGGCTAGGGTGTCCGCAAATTGTTCGGCGTTCCACATACAGAGCCTGAGATCGACCTTTTTTCGTTTCTCGCAAGGGTCGTCAACATTAATCCGATCCGTTTTATCCGAGGCTTCTAGTTGTTTCTGAGCATTGTGGGGTTTTCCAGTTATAGTTTGCTTGACCATAGCCCAACCGACATTACTCCTCTTCCGTTAGTAATTTGCATGGTCAGGAAGATTCCAGATGGTACCACGAGGATATGGAAGTAGGACCTGGCTAACAGAGTTGCAAGGTGTTCGGCTGCAGAGGCCTTTCTCCGTTTTTTTTTTAACGGACCAGCACCCGTCGGCAGATGCTACTCCTACGAGGTCTTTGTTAGTCTTTTAGCATTCCAGCCAGCTAAGACTAAGACTAAGATCTAATTGCGTACGTTTCCATGTCATGGTCATGAGAATCGATGTAAATAAACGAACATCTTGGGTACCCCAATGGGCACAATATGAATGTTGACATTCACTTGTCACACGCCCACCAGTGTCTAATCACATCCCACAATTTATTCAAGGAAAATGCCTTATCCGTTATCAAATGACTAACTTGTTCCTCATCAGCACAAGATCTAAGAAGTAAATCTATCCAAGTCACGTTTCCTATGCCCATAGCCGTAGCCATGTACCCACCCGTCCTCTCGTCGTAGACGCTTGCAATTCATTATAACAGAACACCGCAGCTATCTTACGGATCCAGGTCGTACATATATATCATCATGTTGCACAGAGACATGTAATCGTGTATCACTCTGTATGGAGCAATGTAGCAATGGAGCAGTTGTTTCGGTTGCAATTTCCTTTCAAGGCATCTATACGTACGTATGAATGTGCATACGAGTATCTCAAAGCTACAACTATGTGCAGCTCTCGTAACACTCTCCCAGTGACGTGGGGGTTTCGGACAACCTACTGCATCCCGTGCAACATATTTGTAGTACGTACGAGTGAACATTAAAATAATGCGTGCATGGTGGCCATGTGCAATCTGTTGGGTGCAGTCGGCTAAGGCAGTCCATAAACCAAATCACATGGGTGGCCATGGCATGATGGCTATGGGGGTAACTGGAATGAGTTTAAAAAAACAAAAGTAAAAAGGTGGTACAAGGAGATGGAAAGGAAAACACATGCCAACAACTCGAGGAGTGCTTGTGCACATGGGTACAAGAAATGCCTAACCAAGTACTCGCAGAAGGACGCACAACTGAATCATTGTTGTTTATACTCTTCCTTCAACTCTCCTCCCCTCTATCCTCGAGGCCGGCACATCCGTGCGAGTGTGCTCGACTTCGACTCGAACGTTGTTTTGTTTACAAAAGTTTCTTGGAACAAATTGGCTAGGTTAAGGTAATTTTGAAAATTGCCCCGCAGTGGGCGTGGTAGCGGTGTGCTGGTGCTGCAAAAGGCGATCGTTCAGCGGGAGAGTAACGACGGCAAGCGATAAAGTTCGCTTGAGCGAGTGTGCAATTTCGAAAGCGCGTCGAAAGAAAATCCCATCCATCCACACCCGGACGGATGGGTGTACACCAGTGCTAGTTGGCTATTTTTAGACTCTCGGATAGATGATGCAAGGAGAGATGGTACGCGCCACGGGGGCAATGCAAAAAAATATGAAATAAAACAACAACAAAATGAAGTTTTGCAACTATATACACATATGACCCTTTGTCGAGTGAGGTTATCTACCCTACCCGATGTAGGGTAAATCCGAGATGATAGACAACTGCTTCGCTGTTATGTTGGCAGGGTAATGACTTGGTGTCTATGTGTTTGGGATGTAGACGTGTGGGGGCATATGCATGCATACAAGGGTAAAGTGGAGGAAATTGAGGAGTTTGGTCGGAAAGGTTTGATTGGGAAAAACTTGGATTGTTTACTAAACTTCCAGGAGGTGGTGGACACAGTCCATTAGGCTTTGAGAAGATGGACTGTTTGCAATTTGTAGTCAGTTGTTGGGGGTGGCTGTGGTGGAGTGGTTAACATCATCGACCGGTGAGCGGAAGGTCTATAGTTCAAATTCGCTTCATAGCCAAGAAAACGGACAAAAAGTATGCAACGCACGCACTCACAGTATATGTATGTATGTTGGCGTTACAGTCCATGAAGGACCTAAGCCGAGCTTCTCTCAATCACCCATGTTGTGTGTGATTTCATTTTCCCACAGGTGAAAGGGACCTACGGTTTATTGCCGGTTCCGAACGGCGAATTTCGAGAAGTTTTTCATGACAATTTTATTACAGGGGGCTCTGTCAGAACCCCGCTGAGGAGAAACACCGTGAAAAACACGTTCGATGACATGGCTGTGTCGGGATTCGATCCCATGTCATCGGCGTCAGAGGCAAACACACTACCCACTGCGACATGGTACTCCTCACAGTATATGGTCAACTTTTTTTTTTTAATAATTTGCGCGCACTCAAGGTCTAATAACCTTATTATGTCGGCGACACAGTGCGGGCAGAAGGTAGAGAGGAAGAGGAAAAGAGGAGATGCCGATGGACATTGATCTTAAATGCTTGCATGTTGCATTGAGGGGGAAAAACCGAATCCAGCAGGGAGTTCCAGATTCGTGTGGTTCGGTTAATGAAAGATTCTCTATATTTGACGGTACGTCCGAAAGCGGGCTTCAAAGTATATTGGTGAGCATTCCTAGAGAGACGTGTATTGCGGGAGAAATGTTGAAGGGGCGGAATGCAACTGGCTATTTCATCAGAGCATTTTTGGTGGTAGTAACGATAAAACAGGGAGAGGCAGGTAACATTCCTGCGGTGTTCTAGCGAGTCTAATGTTTTGGTAATGCTGGAGACGCCTATCAGTTTTATGGCTCCTTGTTGCATTCTGTCTAGTAGGTGCAATGAGGTCTTGGAAGCACCGGACCAGACATGAGCGTTAAACTCTAATTTGGGGCGAATGAACGCCTTATAGATTGTAGCCAGATCAAAGGGTGAGAAATATTTCTTGCATCTGTATAAGAAGCCTAGGCATTTCGCAGCATTCTTGGCGACACTGAATATATGGTCGCTCCAATCAAGACTGTGAGCAACACTCATACCCAGGATGGAAAGCTTTTCAGTTTCTGACATGCAAGTGCCATTCATGGATAATGGCTGCGGGTTAGTTAGTTAGTTAGTTAGAAGTACAGGGTCGTAAACTAGTGAACGAATATGAGAAGCTGAGGGTACTGTCGTCAGCGAAGGAGTGAATTGGATTAGAAGTAACAGACAAGAGATCATTTATAAAAATAAGAAGGAGTGTCGGAGACAAAACGGAGCCCTGGGGAACGCCGGCATTTACAAAGTGAGTATCAGACTTGAATCCGTCCAAAACAACTTGAATTGAACGATTCGAAAGGTAGCTTCTAATCAATTGAAAGAGAGACTCATCGATCCCAAAAGCTCGCATTTTCGACAAAAGGGCCTTATGCCAAACCCTGTCAAATGCTTTCGAAATATCCAGTGCAACAATTTTGCTTCCACCTGCTTGGTGAAGCGAGTGATTCCACTTTTCAGCGAGATATGCCATCATATCACGAGTGGATCTGTTGCTGCGGAAACCGTATTGGCGGTCATTGAGGAGTTTCCGTGATTCAAGATATTTCATAAGCTGACGGTTAATCAGCGTTTCCATGAACTTGGAAAGGAGGGACGTTAGTGCAATGGGTCGGTAGTTGGAGGGAGAAGATGATTCGCCTTTTTTGGGTATAGGCTGGACAAGTGCTGGACAAATGAGGTGTAGGAAAGGTGAAAAAGCTTACGCAGTGGTTTTGCCAGCGTAGAAGAACACCTCTTCAGAACTATTGGGGCAATACCATCTGGACCAGCGGATTTGTGTATGTCGAGGTCTTTAAGAACCCTTGCGACTGTACGAGTGCGGAAGTGGATTAGTCCCATGGTGGAATTGACGCACTCTAGTACATGCGGAGACAATGTACAAGCTGGCAGCTGAGAACTGGTTGCGAAATGGGCAGCAAGTAGGTTAGCTTTGTCTAAGGGGGTGACAGCTGGAATCTCATTGTGGATGAGCGTCGGTAGACGACTTAGTTGAGTTTTTTACGTTTTTTACAAACGACCAGAAACTTTTGCTACCTTTGGGACGTTGAAGGATTTTACGCCTTCATTTTTGTCGGATTGGAATTTAACCCGTCGAATGTGGGTGTTGCAGTCATTTCTTGGCTCGTATGTACTTTTTTCGGTTTTCCTCAGAACTGTTTGCCTTGTAGGCCCGAAAACTTAGCTCCCTGAGCTTGATAGCCTCTTTGAAGCTCAAGTCAAACCACGTATTATCCTTAGGCCTGGTGCTTTCAATCTTGCTGGGAATAAAATTTGCCATGCCGATTCGGATAATATTTGCGATAATATCAGTTGCGGCGTCCACGTCGTTGTCGAGGAAGCACAATGACCAGTTAAAGATCCGAAAGAAGTTGTTAAGGCCGCACCAGTTGGCTTTCTCGTATAGCCATAGTGTTCTCTTAGGAGCTTTTTCTTTAACTGGATGGTGGATGAAATTCATCCTCTGCGTATGCAATATTAAATAGTCCGAATTACTACGGACTATAACTAACGCGGAATTTGGTGGGCTCTCGTTCTATCTAGGACAACCACCCCTGAGAGTAGTGAACGAACATCAACGACCCAAACCACTGCACTCCGTTCAGGTTGTGTGTGTAACACATCATAAGAGAATATCAAAACTCTTGAACCTGCGCGAGTCTTTAACAAAAAAAAAAGTAGGAGCAGGGTAGTAGGGATGTCGGTTGTGTATTTAATGCGTGTGTTGTGGATAGTCTCGATAACCGACTTTTGAATTACGTGTAAGAACGTACGCAATGAGAGTAAGGTACATGTGTGTAGATCTGCTCTAACTAAATACAAGCTCGAACTGAGGATATCCAAGAGAATGTCTTGGAGAACATAGACTCGCTTCCAACTGCGCCCCGACTCCATAAAGCGCTATACCAGGAGCACACACATGATCTCGGGCTGCTTCGCAAATCAGACGGCACCTTTACCGTCAATCGCAGAGAAACCCTGGAGACTTTGCTTGAGGTGCACTTCCCTGGTGCTACTTCCCAGTAGCACCTCCGACGATCATACGAACGTCATAAATAGCATCGACAGTATAAAGAATAGCCTCTCTGGCAGACTTTTAAGCCCTGATAGGGTTAAATGGGCAATTGGATCATTTACCAATGTCTTTCCTGCTATCTTACAAAAAGGCCTGAACACCACCTTATCACCACTGATAGTTCTTTTTAGCTCCTGCTTCAAACTGGGATAGGTTAGGTTAGGTAAGGTTGACGTGGTAGGCATAAGCCACACTTAGGGCGAAGCCGGCCAATTGTGATATCACCTGGATCAGGTTACCCTGATCCGCTAGTTGGGAACCAACCGGTGCTTCTAATGAAGCGGTGGAGTTGAGCTATTTTTTGGTTTGCTAGCTCACTCAGATTGTCGAAGAAGGGCGCGCCGAGGTAAATCCTCATGCGATTCGCAAAAGAGGGACATGAGCAGGGGAAGTGGTATATTGATTCCTCGTCCTTCTTGTCCATGCAGCCGCGACAGAAGTCTGGAACAGCTTGGCTTGTATGCTACCTTTCGTTTGTAACCAGTAGTGATCCGTCGTGTTCCTTAACCAATTGATTATGCAGCATTTGGTGGTGCTAATGGGTATGCCGCAGGAAGGCCGTGGCATCATAAATGGTGATGCAGAGCCTTTCCTAGCTAGTAGGTCCGCCTTTTCGTTACCTGTATGGCCGCTGTGTCCAGGTATCCAAATGAGATGAACTCTGTTTGTACTAGCCAGCTGGTGAAGTAGTTATAGGCAGTCCCATACCAGTTTGGAGGTGATTTCAAAGCTCTTTAGGGCTAGAAGTGCAGCCTTGCTGTCAGAGAGAATGTAAATGATTTTGTTAAGTATATTTCTGTTTATATTTTCTCTGAGGCAGAGTTCTATAGCAAATATCTCTGCTTGAAAAACGGAGTTATATTTGTCCATGCTGACGTATACTCCAGCCCCAACGCCTTCGTCTTGGAGGAGTTCCGAGACTGTGTCTTCGAATTTGCCTCTAATCAGGATCACTATGTCGTCAGCGTAGCCTTGGACATAGAAGCCATTGTTGCTAAGTATGCTTATCAGTTCATTAACCACGATGGACCACAGGCGTGGTGAGAGAACCCCGCCTTGAGGGCATCCTTTCGCGGCGTTTACGCTGATTTTATCATTGTCTAGTGAGAAGTTTATTTTCCTGTTGCTAAGCATGTGTTGGATCCAATTGCATGTGGTATTGTCCACCCCTGTACTGAGGGTGCAACGTTTTATTTGGGTGTATTCGGTGTTATCGAAAGCACCCTCAATATCGAGAAAGCAACCTATCGCAATTTCATTGTCGCTCAGGGAGTTGTTGAGCCGGGCTGTTAGTTCCTGAAGAGCATGCGTGGTCGATTTCCCAGGCTGGTAGGCATATTGGATTTTGTGAAGTGATGATCTTTTCAGTGCACCGTCCTTGATATGCCTATCCAGGATTTTTTCCATTGTTTTTAGGAAGAAAGGGGTAAGGCTTATCGGTCTGTAGGACTTAGGCAGGTCTGTGGGTCTACGGCCGACTTTAGGAATGAATTTTACCTTTACCTCTGTCCAGCTTGTTGGTTCGTGTCCCCATGCATAGCTGGTTCTAAAGATATTAATGAGCATGGGGCTGATTTGCGCACTCCCCTTCTGAAGAAGGGCTGGGAAGATGCCATCGTCTCCCGGGGATTTGTATGGGTCAAATGAATTGATGGCCCATTTTATGCTTCCCTCGTGAAAGATCGTTCGTGCTCTTTTCCAATGTGCTATGTTAGAGAGATCGGAGGGAATGATGTTGGCGTATGGGAAGTGCGTACTGGTCAGAATTTTGAGTACTTCCGTGCCATTTCCCGTGTAAGTGCCATCTGCTCTCCTCAACAGTCCAATTTGATTAGTGTGCTCTTTGGCGAGAACTCTGTGGATACGAGCGCTGCTCTGAACGTCTGAAAGACTGCTGCAGAGCTTATTCCATGAGTCTCTTTTGGCTCTTCTAATCTCTTGCTTGTAGTTGGTGAGTGAGGCACGATACTGCGTCCAGTCACCAGTCCGTTTAGCTCTGTTCAACAGTTTTCTGGTCAGTGCTCTTAGCTTGGCCAGATTGCTGTACGGACTACCCCTTTTTTTTTTTTTTTTTTTGTTTGTTGAAGGCTTCTGCTATCCGCTGGAGCACTCAGACGCAATCACTGGTCCATTGTACTCCAGACAGACACCTTACATTACTGTATTTTCTCCGTTTTCCGGAGAAATATTTGAAGGAGCTTCAGTGATGTAGAGCTAAGGGATTCGGCACACACCACGTCGGCTCCAAGGGTGCGCCACCGTATGCGAGCAAAGGCGGGACAATAACAGAGGAAATGCTCTGCAGTATCATCCTCCTCTTCGCCACATGCAGCACAGGTAGGCGTCTCACTGATGCCGAGCACGTAGAGATGCTTGGCAAAAGTGTAATGGCCCGTGATAACTCCCACAAGCCTTCTGCAGTCGATTCTCCTTAAAGACAGGAGGAATGCTGCAGATTTTTTGCAGACATCAGGGCATACGCGCTTAGTCATCCTGCAACCCGGACAATCCCTCCATCTACGGTTGTGTGTGTTAAATACACAATCGTTAATGTAGGAATTTACCGTGGATGTAGGTAGACCTAGAGCGGGTTCAGGTCCTGAGAAGCTCTCCTCTGAACCCATTCTAGCGAGTTCGTCGGAGGTCTCATTTCCTGGGATCCCAGAGTGGCCTGGAACCCATACAAGCCTTAATGAATTTAGTCTGCCGACTCTGCTCAAGAAGGACTTGAGTTCAAGCACTAATTTGGAGCTAGTTAAGGGGTTACACACAGCTTTTAGTGCAGCTTGGCTGTCACTACATACGCATATGCTTTCCCCCTTCCACCTGTGCTTCACAACATAGTGCGTGGCCTTTAGGATTGCGTATATCTCTGATTGGAAGACAGACGCATATTTTCCTAAGAAGAAGTGCAGTCGAATGTTTTCGCGCTCAAAGAAGACCCCAGCACCGGACCCCCGCCCAGATCTGGAGCCATCCGTGAAAATGCGAAGACTGTCCTTTCCAGGTTCAGTATCCAGCCATAGCCAATCCTGACGCCATGGAAACTCGACTGTGAAATTACGACGCAATAGGATAACGGGCGTCAGTGCGTCAGAAGGCATGTCCATGAGACAGGGGTCGCAGGACAATTCTTGCGCAAGCACACCGTTATTCCTATGCGAGTTGTACCAAAAGCCATTTCTCTTCAGACGAGACATGGCTTCCAGAGCACACCCTCTGATAAATATATCAAGAGGTGGAAGGTTCATCATAGCATCTAGAGCAGCGCCCGGCGTGCTGGGGAAAGCCCCCGTGCAGCTGAGACAAACCGTTCTTTGAAGTTTGGTGAAAGAGGCTACGACGTGTTTGCGTTTTAGTCTGTTCCACCAGACAACCGATGCATATGAGATTATAGGTCTTATCATTGCCGTGTAGATCCGAAAGACCTTTGCCGGCGATAAGCCCCATGTTTTGCCATAAGCTCCTTTGCATTGCCAGAAAGCTGACAGCGCTTTGGTGGTTTTTGACTCAACATGTTTTGACCAGAGAAGCTTACTATCTAAGATGACTCCTAGATACTTAGCCTCCTTGGATATCGGGATGGAAGTGCCTTTTAGTACCAGCTGAGTCATGTCAGTATTTTTCCTCCTTCTCGTAAAGAGAACGACATCGGTCTTAAGAGGATTGACTGACAGCCCATTTCTGGTACACCAATCATCGATCACATTTAGCGCCGCCTGTGTTTTGCGACGGACAGTCGCCAAACATGAGCCGACAGAAGGAATGGCGACGTCATCCGCATAGGCCTGGGCGTAGATTCCAGAGGCATTGAGAGCATCAAGCAGGGAATCGACCACCATTTTTTTTTTTTTTTTTTTTTTAGAGACTCGCGCAGGTTCAAGAGTTTTTATATTCTCTTATGATGTGTTGACACACACAACCTGAACGGAGTACAGTGGTTGGGGTCGTTGATGTTCGTTCACTACTCTCAGGGGTGGTTGTCCTAGACCTAGATAGGACGAGAGCCGACCAAATTCCGCGTTGGTTATAGTCCGTAGGAATTCGTTCAAGCACTTTAGTATTGCATACGCAGAGGATGCATTTCGGTTGACCATATACTGTGAGTGTTATGCCTGCAGCAGTACGTCTGGTCACTTTCCATTCTCAACAGCGTTGCATACTTTTTGGCGGTATAGAAACTACTTTTTCTTGGCTATGAAGCGAATTTGAACCATCAACCTTCCGCTCGGCGGTCGATGATGTTAACCACTGCACCACGGCCACCCCCACCACCATGCACCATAACAGCGGAGACAGGACGCCACCTTGCGGGCAGCCCCTGTTTACGCCAGATTTGACACACTGGTCGAGGCCTGCATCAGCGGTCAATGTCCTGTGCATGAGCATTGCTTTGATCCAAAGGACCAGTGCATCATCCACGCCATGATGTCTGGCAGCGTTACACATGCTGTCAAAAGTTGCGTTATCAAAAGCACCCTCAATGTCGATGAAAATGCCCAGCGCGTACTCTTTCCTTTCGAGCGCGCACTCAATACGCCCAACTAGGTTCTGAAGCGCAGTCTCGCAAGATTTTCCGCGCTGGTAAGCATGTTGCATCTCCGAAAGAGGGTGCATTCGAAGGGCAACTTTTCGCACGTGCAACTCTACCAGTCTCTCCATGCTTTTCAGCAGGAAGGATGTTAGACTAATTGGTCTGAAGCTCTTGGCAAGTGAGTAGTCTTCTTTTCCTATTTTGGGAATGAAGACCACTTTCACTGTGCGCCAAGGAATGGGTATGTGAGCAAGTGCTAGGCTAGCAGTGAAAATTCTTTTCAGATGGACTACCCCTTACAGCCATTAAATATAATCTGACTTATTTGGCCAGGGCCGAGACGAACCTGAGATGGACCCAGGGACATACCTGCCTCATCACCAGACAAATCTGGCCTCGGCTTGACAGTCAACGGACAAGGAGTATAATCTCCCTAAAAAAAACTGACATCTGCCTGACTGCCTCATTGGCAGTCACCCACAAAAACTAGGAATATGTAGTTCCGAATGATTTCTGCAGAAGCTGTCAGGACGAGGAGGAGGAGGTGGAATCCATTCGCCACCTTCTCTGGGCCTGTCCAGCATTTTGCAATATCAGGAAACGTTACCTAGGCTCTTACTTCCTTAACGATCTGACAGGTGTTCAGAAAGGAGGGATACCTGATCTTCTTAACTTCTTAAGAAGCACAAAATGGTTCCATGAATAGGGGGGCAAAACCCCCTCGTAGCTGCACAACGGGCCTTCCTGGCTTATGTGTATTCTTCTCAATTCTGGGAAGGCTACGATCCTACCTACCTACCTACCTAATGAAAGACCTTGTTCTATAAACACTTCAGTTTCGGCACGTGTGTTTACTTTTATGTCCATCACTGTATGTACAAAATCTAGAAAACTTTCCCGTCTTTGAAGCCGTTTAAACGGATGAAGAGACTACTATTCATATAAACAGCCAAAATCTTACATATTCCATCGCTAAAAGTCAATTTTTCGCACCCACATTACGTTGTAGTGTAAAGTTGATTACCGTAAAGTACAATACAATTCGAAACCGCCTAAATGACACATAAATCATTTTACCACTTCCTGTCAAGCTTACATACTCAAGATACAAAGACCGAACGTTAAGGCTATCAAGAACAAAAGCCAGTAATACATAATTCACTTCAACTGAAGTCTTTGCACCTATGACCCATGATTCGTGCTCAAAACCCCATCAAACACTCCATACTTACGAGACTTGCATGAGTGATATTTGACTTTGCAACCTGGCAACCTGGGCGACCTGGCCAACCCGACAACCCAACGACCCGACAACCTCAATGAGCCATTTCTAACCTCCATCTGCATGTTGTTTTGTCTCCCTCTCTTCAGTTGATTTTCTCTCTTCGATTGCCATCTGATGGTCTTCCCCTAAATTTCTACTGAAATCGGCTAGCATCATCGTCATCATCATCATCATCTTCATCATAATTACAATGATTGCCCCGTAGCCGTACTCGTCACATTATAATTCACATCGTAACCCCAAAGACCCAGGCCGCCAACAGCAGATACAAAGACTTAAGTTGCATGCGGCAACATTTAACTGCGGCTTAACTCGCGCAAACATCTACATAGCCATATAGATACATACATAGATACAGGCATATGGATGTGTTTAGATGGCTCCACCATCGCCATCAACAGAACCAGCACCATCGACAACAACACCATCACCATTATCATCGACGGGGGGGTTCTGTGTGGTATTGGCGGCGGTTATAAAGACGCCAAAAATACAACAAAAGACAGAAAACAAAAATAAAAAATTCAACCACTTCCTGCCCCCCACCCCCCGCATACCGGTTGGTATTGGCAGATACAATTTTAGATATTCCGTATAGTAATGCCGAAGTAATTAAGAACCTCCTTACGACGGCGACTGGTGTTGTTATTGTTTTGCTATTTGCTCATGCTGGTAGTGGTGTTGAATTGTAGATACATACTATCTACATGCAACCATGTATCTGTGGTGCGGTTTGCCTGTGGTTTAATGTTGACTTACCCATTCACTTGTGAAGTCATAAATTCTGTGATGATGGTGCTGATGGTAGTAGAATTTGGCCTTGGGATTGGACCAACACAGATACGTAGGTACAGAGAATAAAGCACACCTTTGATGACCATTCAGCCATCGGCCAGACCGGCAACCTACATACATATATTGTACGTGGATGTACAAAGGTATAATCTTCTAACCTAACAAGTATGGGTTGCTGTCGTGTTGTGGCTATTATTACAAGGCTTACATCCATCCGTATATACAACAAAGTTATTTACTAAATCGGTTTTCATCAGTGGAGTCAGCACTTTTGGCGAGTGGCTAGGAATCATATGAGCCATAGTGGATGACAATTGTCAGAACAGCCAGTCCGACAAGTTGGATACAAATTCCAGCTGAACTCTTGGTTGTCTTTACATGGCCAGATATTGGAGATACATATATACATCTAACTACGCTGTTAACTGGTCTCTCACTGATTGACGGCACTGTGCCTCGTGCAACTTGCTCCAATACTCTTTATAGGGTAATGCAGTGAATTATTGTACCAACTTTCACGCATAAAACACACTGACTGCTGCAAAGTGTTGTTCATGTTTTTTTATGGTTTGCGTACACAAAGTCCAGGGGTCGCGCTACACAGCAACGAAGACGGTACTAAGAGTATAATCTTCGTTATCGAGAATCCACCGGAAATCCTGAAAAGAAAGAGAGACATGGGTATGCGCTTGCTCTTCGGAGCTGATGAGTTTCCTTTGGTTGGTTGGTTGGTTAACGGGCGCTACAGTTCGGGGTGAACCTGGGCCTCAACCAACATGCCTCTCCGCTTAGCACGATCTTTCGCTAGTCTTTTCCATTGCCGCACATCCAGTTGGCTGAGGTCTCCTTCCACCTGTGTGCGCCACCTTAAGTGCGGCCCTCTGCTTCTTCGTCCTTCGGGGCTGGATTCAAAGACTCTCAGAACTGGAGCTGGGGTGACCATTCGCTCTACATGGCCCAGCCATCTTAGGCGTTGAATCCGTAGACATGCTCATGTCGCTGTACAGCCCGTAAAGTTCGTGGTTGAATCTTCTCCTTCATCCCCCGTCTGCGCTTATAGGCCCGAAAATCACGCGCAAGATCTTTCTCTCGAACCGACCAAGGGCCTCCTCATCCGCTTTTGATAGTGTTAATGCTTCTGCGCCGTACAACAGGACCGGGATGATAAGGGTCTTATATGGAGTCAACTTTGTCGTTCGGGAGAGGGCTCCATTACTCAGTTGCCTACTGAGCCCAAAGAAACAGCGATTGGCAAGAGTGATTGTGCGTTTGATTTCGGAACTGATGTCGTTGTTCCAGGTCACTGCGGAGCCAAGGTAGACGAAGTCCTTAACTACCTCGAACTTATATCTGCCAATACAAACGTTCTGGCCAAGACGTTGGTGGTAAGCGTTCTTTTTTGATGACAGCATATATTTAGTTTTGTCCTCGTCCAAACCAATACTCGCAAACGCCTCATTGACATCTCGCTGCGATCTACCTATTATGTCAATGTCGTCGGCGTATGCAAGGAGTTGCGAGGATTTGAAATAGATTGTGCCTCTTGTATTGGCCAGTGATTTTTGCACAATCGTTTCCAATATGATGTTGAAGAAATCACACGACAGCGCATCGCCCTGCCTAAATCCTTTTTTGACTTCGAAACTATCGGTCAGTTCTGCACCGATTCGGATGGAGCAGCGAGCATTTTCCAGGGTCATCCTGCATAGTCTGATGAGCTTAGCAGGGATGTCAAAAGTAAACATGGCATTATATAGTTCGTCTCTAATTACGCTGTCGAATGCGGCCTTGAAGTCGACGAATAGATGGTGCGTATCAACTTGAAATTCATTGGTTTTCTCCAGGATCTGCCGTAGTGTGAAGATTTGATCGATGGTGGACTTCCCTGGCCTGAAGCCACACTAGTAAGGACCTATCAGCTTGTTTACGAATGGCTTCAGGCGTTCACACAAAACGGCAGCGAAGATCTTGTATGCGACATTAAGGAGACTTAATCCTCTATAGTTGGCGCAGTTCAAGGGGTCTCCTTTTTGTGGATCGGGCAAACAATGCTGAGACACCATTCCTCAGGCATGCTTTCCTCTGACCATATCTTACAGAAGAGCCGGTGCATGCTCCTAACCAGCTCACCCCCAGCCGCTTTGAAGAGCTCAGCAGACAGTCCATCTGCGCCAGCAGCTTTATTCGACTTGAGTTTCGACATGGCAATCTTAACTTCATCGAGGTCAGGGAGACGGAATTCTCTGCGATCTTCGTCGTTAAAAAATGGATCATTCTGTCTGACGGCCGTATGTTGGCTGCCATTGCCGTTATAGAGTCTGCATAAGTGGTTTCTCCAAATTCTCAGCATCGACTGCGATTCTACTACTAGGTGTCCGTTCTCATCCTTACAGGCCTCCGTTCGGGCTTTAAAGCCTTGAGACATTCGTTTTATCCACTGATAAAATCTTCGAACGTCGTGCCTGCAATAGCACCTCTCCAAGTTTTCAATTGCCCGCTTCTCGTGCGGCTCACGAGCCGCTCTTGTTTTTTTGTGTAGTGAGGCTACACTCGTCATCGAACCAGGTGTTTCGTCGTGGTGGAGCTTTAAGGCAAAGCACTTCGGTTGCTGTGCTCTTCAGGGCTTGTTTGTACAGGCTCCATTGTTGCTCTACTGACTGAGTGGAGGATTGAGGTGTATCGGAGAGCTTAAGGGAGATCTCCGGCGATAGTAGCTATCCGACGTCATAGCTTGGTATTCTAACTCTACTCCGCGGTGTTCGTGTTATGCGTTGACGTATCTTGGCAACTACAAGATAGTGGTCTGAATCGATGTTCGCTCCTCGGAAAGTGCGAACATCGAGAATAGTGGAGGAGTGTCTGACGTCAATCGCGATGTGGTCAATCTGGTTGGTGACTGATTGATCTGGCGACCGCCAGGTGCCTTTGTGTATATCGAGGTGGGAAAATCGTGTGCTGGCTACAAGAAGATTTCGCCCCGTTGCAAGGTCGATCAGCCTGTGTCCGTTATCGGATGTGGTGTCATGTAGGCTGTGTTTGCCGATGACCCGTTCAAAGATGCTTTCTTTACCCAGCTTAGCGTTAAAATCTCCTAGTATGAATTTGGTATCATAGCTGGGGCATTTGGTATATGTTCTGTCTAGGAGATCAAAGAAATCATCTTTGATTGAGTCATCCTTGTCTTCCGTGGGGGCATGGACGCATATGAGGCTGATGTTACAGAAATTTGCCTTGATGCGGATCGTTATGAGGCGTTCACTCACATACTGGAAACTTAGTACTTCATGTCTTAGTCCACCTCTAACAACAAATCCGCATCAGAATAGTCTCTGTCCTCTCAGCAGTCAGCGTAGTAGATGTCGCAGTTTTTCATCGATATGTGGTCTTACGGTTATGGTTTGCTAGACGACACTAATCCTGTTTGGTGGCGCAGGATACTCGCCATTCGGCCTCTGCCGTCAGTAACTTCCCTTGTAAGGAAATTTCCAGATGGTACCACGAGGAGGTGGAAGTAGGACCTGACTAGCAGAGCTGCAAGGTGTTGGGCTGCAGAGGCTCTTACTCGCTTTTTGCCGGGCCAGCATCTGTCGACAGATGCTACCCCTACGAGGCCTTTGCTAGTCCTTCACCATCCGAGTTTCCTTTGAGACTCACGAAAAGAGTGCAGTCTGGCGGGACGGCACCTGCTGTGAACAAGTGTGCTGCCAATGTCCCAGATACGATACAAAAATAGTTCCAAGAGATCTTAATGCGAAATTGGGCAAAGGGGACATATTTGAGTCGATCAAGGTAGTGGTCCGACTCGATGTTGAGTGTCTGGCGTCGATCGGAATGTGATCAATCTGGTTGGTGGTCGATTGATCAAAAGACCGCCAGGTGCCCTTGTGGATGTTGAGATGGGGGAGGCTGTGTGTCAACTTGAATTGAGCAGGGACAGAGATCGAAGCTGGCGTTTGCCATGATAAACGCGATCAACTTCTATGCTCTGCTTGCCCTCTCCCTCCCCCCTGGCTAGGAGAATCATCTCCTTAACGCTACCTAGGATCCTACTTCCTTAACGACCTGACAGATGTTAAGCAAGTAGGGATATCTGACCATCTTAATTTTTTAAGAAGCACTAAGTGGTTTCATGAGAGCATCGTGGCGCAGTGGGTAGTGTGTTGGCCTCTGACGCCGATGACACGGGATCGAATCCCGACACAGCCATGTCATCGAACGTATTTTTCACGGTGTTTCTCCTCAACGGGGTTCTGACAAAACACTCTGTAGTAAAATTGTCATGAAAAACTTCTCGAAATTCGCCGTTCGGAGCCGGCAATAAACTGTAGGTCCCTTTCACCTATGGGAAAATGAAATCACACACAACATGGGTGATTGAGAGAAGCTCGGCTCAGGATCTTCATGGACTGTATCGCCAAAATACACACGGGTCTCCCTAGCCTCTCTAGCACAACGGGTCTCTCTAGCCTATGTGTATTCTTCACCAAGTGGGGAGGCTACGAACCTACCTACAAAGATGGGAGACTGCTTGGGAACACCGCGTGTTGATGGCATCAAGCTGCCTTTTTAATGTCGCTCCATGCAACCACAACAGTGTCCAAGCAATCTCGTATGTATCGGTTCTCGACCGATCACCGCAATCAACCAGTGTCGGGCGCGGTCAGTACTTAAATGAGGGACCGCTTGGGAACCGCGTGTTCTTAGTTATATCATTTTTAACAAAGAACGGCTAAACCGATTTTGCTTCATGAGCTCTAACTTGTATAATTATGCGTGAAATGAGCTCAGCCCCATGTGAATATCGTCTTTGGTTCTCGAGATAATCGAGGCGATAATGCAGCGCGAACATACGCACATACGTACATACACACACAAACATCTCTATAAAAACCTTGGATTTGGGGTATGGTGATCGCAAAATCGGCCCCATACAAGTTAAAAATAAATGAAAAACATGTTACTCTAGATTTCACTTGAATACCGTGTCCATCCATGCCCATGATAGGGTGCATACATACTTACTTTGATGGCGCTACAGTTCGGGGTGAACCAGGGCCTCAACCAACAAGCCTCTCTTCGGCCAGCAGCTTCCAGTGCCGCACGCCCAGTTGGTTGAGGTCGTCCCTCGGGGTTGGAGTCGAAGACTCTTCGGGCCGGAGCGTTGATGTCCATTCGCTCTACATGGCCTAGCCATCTTAGACGTTGGATCCGAAGACGTCTAACCAGGCCGATGTCGCTGTACAGCCCGTACAGTTCTTGGTTGAATCTCCTCCTCCATTCTCCGTTTACACAAACGGGACCAAAGATTGCACGCAGAATTTTCCTCTCGAAACGTCCAAGAGCCTCTTCATCCGCTTTTGATAACGTCCAAGCCTCAGCGCCGTAGAGGAGGACCGGGATGATTGAGGTTTTGTAGAGGGAAACCTTAGTTTTTCGAGAGAGGGCTCTACTACTCAATTGCCTCTTGAGCCCGAAGAAGCAGCGATTGGCTAGAGTTATTCTGCGTTTTATCTCAGCGCTGGTGTCGTTGCTGCTTGGCACTATCGAGCCAAGGTAGACGAAGTCCTTGACTACTTCAAAAATATTGCTGCCGAAAGTGACGTTCTGACCAAGACGTCGGTGTTGTGTGTCTTTCTTGGATGACAGCACATATTTGGTCTTGTCCCCATTTACCCTTAGACCCACTTTCGCCGCTTCTGATTCAATGCTTGTGAACGCCTCATTGACGTCTCGCTTTTTTCGTCCAATAAAGTCAATGTCATCTGCGTAGGCAAGCAATTGTGTGAACTTGAAGTAGATCGTACCTCTTGTATTGGCCGTAGAGTCCGGCACGATATTTTCAAGAATAATGTTGAAGAAATCACATGACAGTGCGTCACCTTGCCTAAAACGTTTTTTAACATCAAAGGGGTCGGTTAGTTCACCTCCGACCTTGATGGAGCAGCGAGAGTTCTCCATACTCATCCTGCACAGTCTGACGAGCTTGGCAGGAATGTTAAAACATGACATGGCTTTGTATAGCTCGTCTCTGTAAACACTGTCATACGCGGCTTTAAAGTCGACGAAAAGATGGTGCGTGTCGACCTGGAATTCATGGGTCTTCTCCAAGATCTGCCGTAGTGTAAATATTTGGTCTATCGTGGATTTTCCTGGCCTGAAACCACACTGGTAGGAACCTATCAGATTGTCCACGAACGGTTTCAGGTACTTACACAGTACGGCAGAGAGGATCTTGTACGCGATGTTCAGGAGGCTTATCCCTCTGTAATTGGCGCAGTCATAGGGGTCTCCTTTCTTATGGACCGGGCAAACGATACTGAGATTCCATTCATCGGGCATGCGTTCTTCCGACCATATCTTGCGGATAAGTTGGTGCATGTTCCTAACCAGCTCATCGCCAGCGGCTTTAAACAGCTCCGCAGGGAGTCCGTCTGCTCCAGCAGCTTTATAATAGGGTGATAGGGTGCATAGCACAATCATATTACCGTCAACCAGCGCTTCCATATCGTATCGCTTCTCGTCGTCGGTCGTCCAGGTACAACATGTATTTCATTAGAAATGCCATCAAATTAAAAATTCTAAAGTTAACGTCCACATTATGTATCTAAATGTGTATGGATATGGACGTTTTCTTTCGCTCGCCGTATTTTTAGATCTACATACAGATACGCACGTACACAGCCGCAAAATTGTTATTCGGCCCGAAGAGCTTTTATAACGCTGTGACCTGCAACCAAATAAATAAATAAATAAAAAAAAAAAACCAAGAAACGTGGAAGCATAAAAGAGGAGAACAAGTCCATGAGAAAGAAGAAAACCAAAAACCAACTGGCAATGGTCCAAGAATTTTCTTGTTTTTCTCTTCCTTCGATTGTTATGAGAAACGAATGTGCACGAATGTATGTAGGAATGTGGTAGGTACAGGGGAGGAAGAGAAAAGGGAAATAGCTCAACTGCATTGCACATGGCTGATGTGTGCACAAGTACTTCAGAGATACTGCGGCTGTTCCCACAGCGCGGATCGAAAACAAATAAATTGACCACTTCATTGCAAAGAGCCGAGTTCCATTGTTGTTTCTGATGCTCCTCATGCTCCGCATCCCCAACTAGATGCATGTATCTAGATATGTTTATTTTTTTTTTGTTAATTTTGTTTTCTGTTTGCATGCAATTGTATCGTGCGGATGCCAGAGTCCCGTTCTATTATTTTATTTTTGTTGGCAATTTGTCGAGCCATGGAATGTATCTACATATGTATCTATGAACATAGCTTGTTCTAAGCCAATGACTTTCCGCAACTTTCACTTTTATGTACGAATGTGGGCGCTGCGTTCGGGGATTTATAAATACGATACCTATGTATCTACATACTGGCGTTCTAGGTAATTATTACGAGTAATATTGCTTAACATGCTTTTCTGGTTGCCATTTGTACATCAACATCTTATAGATTTGTCATATGTATTTCGAAAACAGATCATTCGATTTGACGTATGTAGTTACTTAAGAAATTTCAGCTCAGGTCTTTCGTCAAAGCCAACTTCGCTGGTGCCGTCTCAACTAGAATGGTCAGCTGAGGTATACCACAGGGTGGAGTACTATCCCTTCTCCTCTGGAACGTGGTGGTCAATGAACTACTACTGTTGCTAGAACAGGAATGGTACGCTGTGACCGCCTATGCGGTGACATTGCTATTGCCTTCTTCTTCTTAGTGGGCGCTACAGTTCGGCCGTCCTCTGCTTCTTCGTCCCTCGGGGTTGGATTCAAATGATTTTTGTAGGACCTGTCTAAACGAGGAAGAGGTCGAATCCATCCATCACCTCCTCTGCGCCTGCCCGGCATTCTGCACAATCAGGAAACGATACCTAGGATCATACCTCCTTAACGATCTGACCGAAGTTCAGCAAGTAGGGATATCTGATCTTCTTAATTTCTTAAGAAGCACAAAATGGTTCCACGAATAGGGGGCTAAACCCCCTCGTAGCTACACAACGGGCCTCCCTGACCTATGTGTGTTCTTCCCATCTCTGGGAAGGCTACGGTCTTACCTACCTACCTACCTGCCTCTACCTGTTTTATCGTTACTACCACCAAAAATGCTCTGATGAAATAGCCAGTTGCATTCCCCCCTTCAACATTTCTCCCGCAATACACGTCTCTCTAGGAATGCTCACCAATATACCCTGAAGTCCACTTTCGCACGTACCGTCAAATATTGAGAATCTTTCATTAACCGAACCACACGAATCTGGAACTCCGTGCTGGATTCGGTTTTCCCCCCTCAATGCAACATGCAAGCATTTAAGATCAATGTCCATCGGCATCTCCTCTATCCCTCTTCCTCTCTACCTTCTGCCCGCACTGTGTCGCCGACATAATAAGGTTATTAGACCTTGAGTGCGCGCAAATTTAAAAAAAAAAAAGTACCTTGCTCCCAGTGGTCCAATCTCTAGTCCAATGGATAACAGTTACAAATTTTATCCCTCGCCCGCGGTCAACATGTCCAAATAGATACATTATGGGAGTATTCATGCGGCGTTGCCACATTTTCTAGAAAAAGGAAATCAATATTCCCAAATCCGCCCCCTTTTGCCAGCCTACCTTTTACTTTATTTTCTTTCTAAATCCGTATCTAAAGTGTAAATAGGCAAAGACCGGCTCAAAATAATCAAACGCAAGGGTAAGGTAAAGTAAGGGGCTGTACATGGAATATTGCATTTAGAGAATGAGGCTCTGCTGAGTTATGACAATAATTTTAGCAGCAATCTGCGGGATAATAGCATACTAGTCCACGTGCCTTCGTATCTGGATATGTATTATGGGGTGTGTACCGCATATGGAAGTTAGATAACAATTCCAAACAACGACGGAAACGTGACGTTGTGCTCAAACATTAGCAACGAAAGTCAAGCGAATTGGTTGTACTTATCAGAAGTTATTAGGTAGTAATCGTGGACCCCTTTCGCTAGCCTTTAAATGAGATGATTGATAGAGCTTCCCTGTGGGTATAAATTGAAGTCTAATAAGCCGGCAAATGTTTTCCTTTCTGGATAGTAATGGATGTCTTAGGTAGGCACGTTGCGTAGTAGATATTTGGGTACATTGAATACATGCTGCTCAATGTTGTTGGGTTGTCTGCAGTGATAAGCGATGTGATTAGGAGTAAACAATGTTAGGTTAGGTCGGTAAATAAAAACAGTTTTGTTAACCTTTCCGCTTTATTGATTGGCGTTTGGCTTGTTTTACGTTCGGTGATTCGCTCTATTGTTTTTTGAATGAAAAAATGTCAAAACAACTAGACGTTCCACTCGAGAGAAGGTAAGAGCATCTTCATAGCCTAGAAAGTTACAGGCCTCTCGATGAATGGGTGTTTGTGATTTATTTTTCTTGACATTCTGACACATGTTAGGTTAGGTTGGGTAAATGGGTGCCCTATTGACGAGGGGTCAAGGCTCACTTAGACTACGAGGAGTCAGTTGTGCCCAGTTAACGCTTAATCCGCTAAGGGAAACTAAAATTTAACTGTGGAGCTGAACCACCTAGGTTAGGTTACTTACTTACTTACTTAGGTGGCGCTACAGTCCGTGGTGAACCTGGGCCTCATCCAACAAGCGTGTTCAGCTGGCACGGTCTTTGGCCAGCTGTTTCCAGCACCACCTGCGTGCGCTACCGTTGATGCGGCTGTCCTCTGCCGCGCCTTCATTCCGGGGTGGATTCGAAGACTCTTCAGGTCGGAGCTGTATTTTCCATGCGCTCTACATGGCCTAGCCACCTTAGACGCTGTATCCGTAGACGTCGTACCAGGCCGATGTCTCTGTATAACCCGTACAGTTCTTTATCAAATCTTCTCCCCCATACACCGATTGAAGAAACAGGACCGTAGATAGTGTGCAGAATTTTTCTCTCAAAACGACCAAGGGCATCTTCATCCGCTTTTGTTAAGGTCCAAGCCTCTGCGCCGTAAAGGAGGACTGGGATTATCAAGGTCTTATATAGTGTCACCTTGGATTTCCGAGACAGGGCTCTACATCTCAATTCCCTCTTGAGCCCAAAGAAACAGCGGTTGGCAAGAGTGATTCTGCGTTTGATTTCGGAACTGATGTCGTTGTTCCAGGTCACTGCGGAGCCAAGGTAGACGAAGTCCTTAACTACCTCGAACTTATACGATGCTGAGACTCCATTCCTCGGGCATGCTTTCCTCTAACCATATCTTACGGATGAGCTGGTGCATGCTTCCAACCAGGTCATCCCCAGCTGCCTTGAAGAGCTCAGCAGACAGTCCGTCTGCGCCAGCAGCTTTATTCGACTTGAGCTTCGATATGGCAGTCTTAACTTCGTCGAGGTCAGGGGGACAGAATTCTCTGCGGTAACCGTCGATCAGAAATGAATCATTCTGCCTGACAGCGGTATATTGACTAACATCGCCGTTATACAGTCTGCAGAAGTGGTTTTTCCATATTCTCAGCATCGACTGCGGTTCTACTACTGGGTGTCCGTTCTCATCCCTGCAGGCTTCCGTTCTGGCCTTATAACCTAGGCATGTTCGCTTTATCTGTTGATAAAACTTTCGAACGTCACGCCTGCAGTAACACCTCTCCAAACCCTCAATCACGCGCTTCTCGTGCTCTTTCTCCCTTCTTCTAAGAAGCTAATGCTCCTCCCTTCTTATTAACTCGTAGAGCTCATAAGCTGCTCTTGTTCTATTTTGCAGCGAGGCCTTATATGCATCCTGCTTGGTTTATGAATCACCCTGAACTCGTCATCAAACCAGGTGCTTCTTCGTGGTGGAGCATTGAAACCCAAAACTTCGGATGCAGAGCTTTTCAGGGCTTGTTTGCAAAGGCACCACTGCTGATAGCGTGGAGGATTGAGGTGTATTGGAGAGCTTAATGGAGACGCGATCGGTAGAAGCACGAGCGCTTTCTGGCGATAGTAGCTTTCCGACGTCATAGCTTGGTGTTCTATCTCTACTTCGCTGCGTTCGTGATATCCGTAAGCGCATCTTGGCTACTACAAGATAGTGGTCCGGGTCGATGTTAGCCCCTCGGAAAGTTCGAAGTTATGACGTCGATCGCGATGTGGTCAATCTGGTTGGTAGTCGATTGATCAAAAGACCGCCAGGTGCCTTTGTGTATTTCGAGGTGCGGGAAGCGCTTACTGGCTAGAAGGAGATTTCGCCCCGTAGCAAGATCAATCAGCCTGTGTCCGTTATCGGAGGTGGTGTCGTATAGGCTATGTTTGCCGATGACTCGTTCAAGGATGCTTTCGTTACTCAGTTTAGCGTTGAAGTCTCCTAGTACAATTTTGATGTCATAACTGGAACATTGGGCACACGTTCTGTCTAGGAGATCGTAGAACTCACCTTTGGCGGAGTCATCCTTGTCTTCCGTAGGGGCGTGGACGCAGATCAGGTTGATGTTAAAAAATGTAGCCTTGATACGGATTGTTATGAGGCGTTCGCTCACATGCCGAAAGCTTAGGACTTT
Source organism: Eumerus sabulonum (assembly GCA_951905685.1). NCBI lineage: Eukaryota > Metazoa > Arthropoda > Insecta > Diptera > Syrphidae > Eumerus > Eumerus sabulonum. The sequence goes on from OX645062.1 coordinate 72,338,173, forward strand.
TTGCCTTGGTCTACCTCAAACAACAAATCCGCATCCAAACAATCGTTGTTCTCTCTCCCTATAGCAGTCGCCGTAGTAAATATCGCAGTTTTCCATCCGTTTTATACCCGGTCCATTCCATCGCGGTGGATGGCGGTTATGTCCGCCTTCTAGCGGTCTAGAGCGTCCGCAAGTTGTTCGGCTGCACGTGGCCTGTTTAGGGACCTAACATTCCACATACAAAGCCGAAGATCATTGTCCTTTCTTCGTTTTTTGCAAGGGTCGTCATCATAAAGCCGGTTCGTTTTATCCGAGGCTTGTGGTTGTTTCGGAGTTTGTGGTTTTACGGTTACGGCTTACTAGGCCGTAGCGCAACCGACTGATCCTGTTTTTTTGGCGCAGGAGTCTCGCGCTTTTTGATTATTTATTAATTTTTTTAAGTATTCCGCTGACAGTGCTCATTTTGAATTATTATTTTTAAGTTAATTTAAAAGAATTATGGAATTATGGAATTAAAAACAAAAACTGAACCTCTTTTTAGGCTTTTGGCACAACATAATGTATGAGAACTTACGGGTGTGCTATTTATCTGAACCCCACTGTAGACGATTAATACCTGCGGAGGGTATCGCATTCACTCCTGGTTATTGAATTGCGCCAAAAATTCTGATTCTCGGGGTTAGTCCGAGCGAAAACCCAAACAAATATACTAAATGTATCTGCTCCAAGTGTAAAAGCGTCATACTGCCTCCGAAGTACAGTGGTGTGCTTGCAGATTTTTCTTTAATTTCTTTCGCCCTCAATTCCCTCCACCCTCGGCTGACACTTTTTCCGCCTTTCCCAGCAACACCGCATAAATGATACATAAAGTAGTATGTGTCCGACCGTGTACATAAGAACATACGTTCATACAGTGGTGCATATGCTGCATAAATATGTATGAACATACGACACATGCTGGCGATGGTGCTTTCGGCGGCAAGCAGCAATCCGATCCAGCACGGTCGATGTCGTGTCGTTTCGTCCCCTTCCTCCTGCATCGTTGAGCCGGTATTTTGTTAGCAATTAGATATTAGAATGGAGAGTACCTACAACTCATGCATACAGTATGTACCTAAGCATATGTCTGTGCATGCATGTTAAAAGATACTAAGAACCCTCAGTGATATCTACACCTGAGTACACAGCCATAATGTATTGTCTGCATGTAGCAAATGGACAAATTTTGTTCTTTTTAAAGCTCAAAAAAACACGAGAAACCATTGACAAACAGAAAGAAACAACGAAGCATGTTCGAGTGAACGGGGGAAGAGGAACGAATGGCGAGAAACACGTAACGAGAAAGCTGAATCTGACAATTAAGTTAGAAGCGATATTGCCACGTTTCGTCTTATTGTTGTCGTTATTTTTAAAGGAATATATGGTAGCTTTATGCATTTAAGAAACTTACTACTACAGGTGGGCCTCACTTAACACGTACTTCTTATAGCACGGCCTCGTTCTAACACGGTTCACTCGTTGCGACCTTTTTTCGTTTAACACGGTTCAAGGCCTTGTTTTACACGGTTATGCCTGATGCATACTGTGCTGTGAAACAGGGGCTTCCCCATATTAACTGTGCCAACGCGATGATAGATGACTGAGCATAGATTGCTCAGTTACAGTCTTTTGTTGACTAGGATGGTAGGTACAATATTTGAGAATAAATAACATTGTGATTTGCAATCGTGTTAAAGGTTTGCCCCGTCCACAAAAAAGGCGATCCTACCTCTTGCAAGAACTATAGAGGTATATCCCTGCTCAATGTCGCATACAAGATCCTGTCCAGCGTATTGTGTGAACGTCTAAAACCATTTTGCACCGCTCTAATCGGAAGCTACCAGTGCGGCTTCCGGCCCGGCAAATCGACTATAGACCAGATTTTCACACTTCGACAAATCCTGGAAAAGACCAACGAGTTTCGAATCGATACACTCCATCTTTTTATCGATTTCAAAGCCGCATACGACAGCATTCATCATGAAGAATTGTTTGGTGCGACGGGCAGGCGTCAACAGGGAAGGCACTATCTTTTACTAGTCCATCCAGCTGCTAGGATACGCGGATGATATCGACATCATCGCGTGTTCTCGCCGTGGCATTGTGGAAGCATTCACGGCGATTGAAGAACAGGCGAAGCGAGTTGGTCTTAAGATCAATGAGGACAAAACGAAATACATGCTATCAAGCAAAAACCAATCCGTCGCTCACCACCTGGGACAAAATGTAACAATTGACAGCTACAATTTCGAGGTAGTTAAGGAGTTTGTCTACCTTAGGGCAAACGTAAGTTCCACAAATGACAGCACAGTGGAGATCCGGCATAGAATCGCCCTTGGCAACCGCTGCTACTTCGGCTTGTCCAAACAACTGGGGTCAAAACTCCTCACTCGAAAGAACAAAATGTTGCTATACAAAATGCTCATACTGCCAGTCTTGCTGTACGGAGCCGAAAGCTGGACGATAAGAAGGACAGCGGAGCTGATTTTGGGTTGCTTCGAGAGAAAAATTCTGCGCCGGATATTTGGTCCTGTCTGTGAGGAAGGTGAATGGAGAAGAAGACACAACCGCGAACTCTACAAGGCAAGGATCCGTCGACTACACTGGCTCGGCCACATCGGACGCATGGACATCAACGCTCCAGCTAAGAGGGTCTTCGACTCCGAGCCTCCTGGTTCGAGAAGAAGAGGAAGACCGAACCTCCGGTATAAAGACCAAGTAATCGCGGATGTAAGACATCTTGGTCTTGACAATTGGAAGCAGCGTGCCCAGGACCTCATCTCCTATGCATATGCATCGGTTTTCTGATGGAACAGGCTAACGCTCATACATGTCGTAGCCTCTTTCACCAAACTCCAAGGAGCGGTTTGTCTCAGCAGTACGGGGGCTTTCCCCAGCACGTCGGGCGCTAGTCTAGATGATGTGATGAACCTTTCACCCCTTGACATATTTTACCAGAGCGTGTGCACTGAAAGTCATGTCTCGTCTCAAGAGAAAAGGTTTTTGGTAGAACTCGCCTTGGAATGTCCTCTGACGCAATGACACCTGTCATCCGTCATCCGGATGTGCTATAATTTTACAGCCGAATTTCCATGGCGTCAGGGATGGGTCTGACTACATATTGAACCTGGAAAGGATTGTCGTCGCATTTTTATAGATGGCTCCAAGCCTGGGCTGGAGTCCAGCGCCCAAACTGCACTCAAAGCTGTTTTAAACCCTCGCCATTCCTCTATTCTGAACAACCACATTCTTTGAGAAAAAAAAATCAAGATAACGTAAGCTTATAGGAAAAATTGGTCCCAACAAGCGCAATCTCGCAAGGGTTGTGTGGACCTTTGCACTGATGGGTCAAAAACCAAAGATGGAGTGGGTAGCGGAGTATTCTGCAAACAATTAAACCTAAGCCAGGCTCTAAAACTACCGGATCATTGCAGCGTTTTGCAGGCGGAGTCAGATAGAACGTGATATCTACTACGGATATCACAATTCTCACGGATAGTCAAGTAGCCTTAAAGTCGCTGGAGTCCTGCGTGTACACCTCAATAACTAGTCTCGACTGTCGCCTATCTTTTAACGAGATGGCCGAACAGTTTAATATACAACTTGTTTGGGTACCAGGACACAGCGACATCCCAGGTAGAGAGAGAATCGACACACTCGCCAGACAAGGAACTACGCTACAATTAAACATGACATGCGCAGGTATACCTCTTGCCTTGGTGGCGTTACAGCCCATGAAGGACCCGAACCAAGCCCATGTTGTGTGTGATTTTTTGTTTTTTATACAGGTGAAAGGGACCTACAGTTTAATGCCGATTCCGAACGGCTTGAGAGGAGAAGCTTTATCTTGGCAAGTATACTACGGAGGGTTTTTGCCAGTACCCCGTCGAGGAGGGACGCCGCGAAATAAACATTCGATGGCATTGGTGTTATCGGGATCCGAACTCGCTCATCGTGCGCCAGAGTCGAACACACTAACCACTGCGTCACCTTCAGGTATACCTCTAGCAGCCATTAAACTCAAACTTACAAACCTCGCCATGCTGAGATGGACCTGAGATGGGGCCAGGGGCACACTTGCCTCACCACCAGGGAAACCTAGCCTTGGCTTGACTGTCAACGAACCAAGAGACTAATTATTTGTGTCATCACCGGTCACTGTCTCATTGGCAGGGACGCACAAAAACTAGGGCAGGCTTCGAATGACTTCTGCAAAATCTGCTTAGGCGAAGAGGAGGTCGAATCCATTCATCACCTACTCTGCGCTTGTCCGGCTCTCTATTCGGTTAGGAAGCACTACCTCTATATTAACGACTTTACTGATGCTCAGTGGGTAAGGACCTTCCAAGAATAGAGGGACAAGCCCCCCTCGTAGCAACACAACGAGCCTATCTATCCTGGGGAGGCTACAGACTACCTAACCTAACCTAACCTATTTCGTCAATAACCGTTTTTTTTTAAAAACTAAATTTGCGGCAAACAAGGCATATAGTAGGGATGTGTCAACATCATGACTAAACCACCGCCATTAAACAGGAAGCCAGAGCCCTCAATTCTAAAAGACAGACAGGAATCAAAATCGGTTGGTAGGGATACATCCATTATGCTCGAAGAGAGATAAAGCCACACACAGTGTGCAAAATTTACTCATTTTTCCCTTCACGTCTTGCATATATATGTACATACATTGACCTTCAAACTTTCCGTGGACACGTAACCCTAATTTCTTCACCTTGTGTTTAACACTTCTATAATGTATGCAGGGTATAGGTATATAAAACGAACAACCTCACAGATGGCATCCGGAATGACTATTCGACGGAGATGGTAATTGTCAAGAGTCTCGCTGAATAGAAGCTAAAAAGGCAAATGGGTCATGTACATACTCTGTCTAGGAAAATCAATGCTGCAGACGGTATTTGATTCTGCTACATCCTCATGCTCGTACTTTCAAATAAGCAACCCTTTAGCGGACAATGTAGATCCATGTCTTCCCACATGCAGCCAAGTACAAGTGAGTGAGCATGGGAGCGAACGTATGTACGGATACCTACATAGATGTAGTAACAATTGGGCATAGTTGAACACTTTTATCTACGAGTACCATGGCTTAGCAAATGTATCTTTCGGCACGCTTAATGGATGTACCGTCATCATATTTTCAGTGCGATGGTCATATTCGTGGAGATGGGAAAGATAGGAAAAAGGGAAATGAGAATTTAATTGCGATTTCAGTCGAAAGTATTATATACATACATATGTATCTATGTATCTATGTATGGCACACAACACTTTAATCGTACGCCCAGGGAAGTGGAAGACCCTGATGCGGATGAAAGTAAACAAATAGGTAATGAGGGCTAATGGCGCTTTTAAACTGATTTGGCTTTAATTGTTCATTCACTCCAGAGGGCATGGGCACGGACATACAGGGTAAAGTTGTTGATCGCTCTCAACCTGGCGAGATGCCAGCAACGATCCCTGTTTAAATGTCCGGGTCAAGTTGACATACGGCCTCCTCGCGGCGCCCTCTGGATAGCCTCTTCAACAACCGTTGGGAGGTGAACAAACGTATGCAGCGACAAGACCCCGACCAGAATGGCGGTTGTGCGGCGGGCTAACGATCCGCCCGAGCAAGATGCCTCGGATACACGGACGGATACACGATGCGACAATGCACGAAAAAGGAACACGATTTACGAGTATGCTCCTGGAATGTCAGAACCCTGTACACTCCCGGAGCTGCTCATAAACTGGAAAGAATCCTCACGCATTACAAGGGGGATATTACTGCGGTCCAGGAAATACGCTGGATAGGAAACGAGGGAAAAAAAATTGCGACGTTACAGCTGTCACAAAAGATTGCACTTACTGGGATGCGGATTTGTCGTGGGAAAGCGGTTAAGGTCGAAGGTCATCGACCTTAAACCTATAAGTGATCGCCTGGCTGTGATCCGCATCAGAGGCAGATTTTATAGCATCAGCCTTATATGTGCACCCGCCCCTACCGACGAGGCTGAAGACCCTATCAAGGAGGACTTCTATGACCTCCTGGACAACGCCTACGGAGTAAAAATCGTGCTCGGGAACTTCAACGCCAAAATCGGTAAGGAGAACACCCTTGGCGGAGTGATCGGAAAGCACAGCCTCCACGATACAACAACAGATAACGGCTTCCGACTCGCTGACTTTGCGACAGCTCGTAATGCGGTGATAAGTAGAACAAGATTCCCTCGCAAGCGAATCCACACAGCAACCTGGCGATCTCCGGACGTTCGAACCGCCAACCAAATCGACCATGTGCTCATTGACATAAGGCACTCGTCAAACATCCTGGATGTGCGAACATTAAGAGGGGCAAATGTCTACTCTGACCACTTCCTCGTAGCAGCAAGATTCAGAGCTCGACTGTCCAATGTCAGAAAGCTGCACCAGCCCATCAGGAGGAGGTTCGACATTAGGCGCCTGAGCACACCGGAGGTTGCCAGAGTTTACAGGGAGCAGCTGAGCGAAAGACTCTACGGTATGCCTACGTCGAACACAAATGCCAATAATGTGTGGCTGCATTGCAGCTCAGCCATTCAGGAAGTAGCCGAAACCATCTAAGGATACCTACCACCTCCGAGGAGAAACCCGCAAGAAACCCGCAGCGCAAGAAGAGTACCGAGCCAGAAGAAGGGAGGGGAAAAAGCTACTGCGACAAAAGAAAAGAATCTTCGCAGCCTCTCAGCTCAAGGATATCGAGGAGTCTAGGGATAAAGATAAAACACGAGCCTTTTACAAGAAAGCCAAAGGCCTTGCAGGAGGCTTCAAAAATGGCACCCAGGCTCTTCGAAACTGCGAGGGTAATCTTGTCACCGACCCGCAGGGAATAGTGGATGTATTTAAGCAGCATTTCCAGTAGCTGCTTAATGACCAAGAGAGAGTGGTAGGGACCGAGGAAATCCCAACTCCAGCCGCTGAAGTAGTCCTCTCACCCAGCATCGAAGAAGTCGGCACAGCAATTCAGAAGCTGAAGAACAACAAGTCCGCAGGCGCAGATGGCTTGCCATCAGAGCTCTTCAAGGCTGGCGGCGATGTTCTGGTAGGGAGCATGCACCAGATCATCTGCAGAATTTGGGAAGATGAGAGCATGCCCGACGACTGGAATACCAGCTCTATATGCCCCATCCACAAAAAAAGCGATCATACCTCTTGCAAGAACTATAGAGGTATATCCCTGCTCAATGTCGCATACAAGATCCTGTCCAGCGTATTGTGTGAACGTCTAAAACCATTTTGCACCGCTCTAATCGGAAGCTACCAGTGCGGCTTCCGGCCCGGCAAATCGACTATAGACCAAATGTTCACACTTCGACAAATCCTGGAAAAGACCAACGAATTTCGAATCGATACACACCAGCCTTTCATCGATTTCAAAGCCGCATACGACAGCATTCATCGTGAAGAACTGTTTGGTGCGTTGGCCGAATTCGAGATCCCAGGAAAACTGATGCGGCTGTGTCGCGCTACGCTAAAGAATACGCGATACACGTGCAGTTCTGTTCTAGTACCTCTGAACGCTTTGGAACATGCACCGGATTTCGGCAAGGAGATGCGCTGTCATGTGACTTCTTCAACCTGGTACTGGAGCAGATAGTGAGACGGACAGGCGTCAACAGGGAAGGCTCTATCTTCTACAAGTATGTCCAGCTGCTGGGATACGCGGATGATATCGATATCATCGCGTGTTCTAGCAGTGGCATTGTGGAAGCATTCACGGCGATTGAAGAACAGGCGAAACGAGTTGGTCTTAAGGTCTTGGTCAATTAGGACAAAACGAAATACATGCTGTCAAGCAGAAACCAATCCGTCGCTCACCACCTGGGACAATATATAACAATTGACAGCTACAATTTCGAGGTAGTTAAGGAGTTTGTCTACCTCGGGGCAAACGTAAATTCCACAAATGAACCCACAGTGGAGATCCGGCATAGAATCGCCCTTGGCAACCGCTGCTACTTCGGCTTGTCCAAACAACTGGGGTCAAGACTCCTCACTCGAAAGACCAAAGTCATGCTTTACAAAACGCCCATACTGCCAGTCTTTCTGTACGGAGCCGAAAGCTGGACGATAAGCAGGACGGCGGAGCTGATTTTGGGTTCTTTCGAAAGAAAAGTTCTGCGCCGGATATTTGGTCCTGTCTGTGAGGAAGGTGAATGGAGAAGAAGACACAACCGCGAACTCTACGAGCTGTACCAAGATATGGATGTAGTCCGGAAGGCAAGGATCCGTCGACTACACTGGCTCGGCCACATCGAGCGCATGGACATCAACGCTCCAGCTAAGAGGGTCTTCGACTCCGAGCCTCCTGGTTCGAGAAGAAGAGGATGTAAGACATCTTGGTCTTGACAACTGGAAGCAGCGTGCCCGGGACCGTCAATGATGGAAGGCAGCTATAGCTCAGGCTCAGATCCTCCATGGATCGCTGGCCTGATAAGTAAGTAAGTACCGTTATGAATATGAAAACATACTACAAAGAAGATCCCGTTAGGTTTTCCTGGTTTCGCAATCGTTAGAGTTGGTGATCATTGCAAATTGGGTGTTCATACAAAATAGCACCTATCATGGTGTGTCAGAAAAAAAAAAAAAAATTTCAGTGAATAAAGTGAGGTTAGTGTGAATCTTTTTAAGGATAGCCATAATTACACTCATTTCTTACCCAAATAGGAGTCTTCAAAATGGGCAGATGAAAGCGTTGCACGGAGGAAGGGGGGTAAATAGCCAATACCATGATATAGGAAGGACCAAACTATTTCAGAGGTGGCAAGGACATTAAGGTGCTCTAGGAAGCCAGTTCAAAATGCAATGAAGGTCATACGGTGCAGCCAATTTTCCACAAATCCCGTAAGGAAAAACAAAATAAGAAAAACGTCAGAAGTGACTGACAGAATTATCCACAAAATCAGTGGCAGTGACCTTTTCGTAACTTCCTGGGAGATAAAGCAACAACTATCTGACCAACTTACTTACTTACTCAGGTGGCGCTACAGTCCGTGGTGAACCTGGGCCTCAACCAACAAGCGTCTCCAGCCGGCACGGTCTTTGGCCAGCTGTTTCCAGTGCCGCACGCCCAGTTGGTTGAGGTCCCTTTCCACCTGCGTGCACCACCGCTGAGGCGGCCGTCCTCTGCCGCGCCTTCCTTCCGGAGTGGATTCGAAGACTTTTCGGGTCGGAGCTGTATCTTCCATGCACTCTACATGGCCTAGCCACCTTAGACGCTGTATCCGTAGACGTCGTACCAGGCCGATGACGCTGTACAACCCGTACAGTTCTTCGTTATATCTTCTCCTCCATACACCGTTTGAACAAACGGGACCGTAGATAGTGCGCAGAATTTTCCTCTCGAAACGACCAAGGGCATCTTCATCCGTTTTTGTTATGGTCCAAGCCTCTGCGCCGTAAAGGAGGACTGGGATTATTAAGGTCTTATATAGTGTCACCTTGGTTTTCCGAGAGAGGGCTCTACTTCTCAATTGCCTCTTGAGCCCAAAGGAACAGCGGTTGGCAAGAGTGATTCTGCGTTTTATCTTAGAGCTAGTGTTGTTGTCGCTGGTCATCAGTGAGCCAAGGTAGACGAATTCCTTTACCACTTCAAAGTTATATCCGCCCATGGTGACGTTCTGGCCAATACGTCGGTGTTGTCCGTCTCTTTTAGATGAGAGCAGATATTTGGTTTTACCCTCATTAACCTTGAGACCCATCTTAGCCGCTTCTACCTCAATGCTCACAAAAGCCTCATTGACGTCTTGCTGTTTTCGTCCAATTACGTCAATATCGTCGGCGTACGCAAGCAATTGCGTAGACTTGAAATAGATCGTACCTCTTGTGTTGGCCAGTGACTTGCACAATCTTTTCAAGCACGATGTTGAAAAAGTTGCACGACAGCAACACACAATGCGATGTTAAGGAGACTTATTCCCCTATAGTTGGCGCAGTTATAGGGGTCTCCTTTCGTATGGACCAACACAATGTCCAAATATCAGCGGTAACTGTAAGTCGCCAGTTAATTGAATTCCAGCTTCATGGAAGAATCGCCAGAAAAAAACCCCTTGTCTCAAAAAAAAAAAAAAAAAAAGACACCGAAAGAAAAAGACTTAATTTCGCAAACGATCACAAGGACAAACCCTTGTCCTTTTGGAAAAATATCTTGTGGAGCGACGAAAATAAGTTCAACAGGTTCGGATCAGATGGAAAAAAGCATGTGCGAAGGCCAACGAACCAAGAGTACCATCCCAGATACACCATTAAGACTGTCAAGCATGGCAGTGAGGGCATTATGATGGGGCGGCGATGCCATGGCAGGGCGTTGGATCAATTGTAAAAATTCTTGGCTTTATGAATCAACATCAATATAAGCTAATCATGGAGAACCAAATAGAGTCAAATACCGACGACTCTATGCCTGCATCATGGATGTTTATCCATGACAATTATCTAAAGCATACTTCGCAGGGATAGTGGAGAATTGGCTTTCGGAGCGACAAATTTTCCTGCTTAATAGGCCGGCCCAAAATCCCCATCCGAATCCTATCGAGAATCTTTGGAATGATGTTGACTCCCTTGTTAAAGACCCCAGCTCAAAAAATTTAGAAGAATTTCGGCAAACCATGAAGGCTGCTTGGGAAGCTACATCTGCCCGGAAATGTAAGCGCTTAGTAGAGAGTTTGCAAAAACGTTGTCAAGGAACATGGAACATCTTACAAAATATTAATAAAATATTTACTTATACATTGGTTTTTTAGAGTATTTATTTATTTTTAGGGTTCCGTACCCAAAGGTAAAACGGAACCCGATTACTAAGACTTCGCTGTCCGTCCGTCCGTCTGTCACCAGGCTGTATCTTATGAACCGTGATAGTTAGACAGTTGAAATTTACACAGATGATGTATTACTAAAAACAGAATAAAATGAATATTTAAGGGGGGGGGCTCCCATACAAAACAAACATGATTTTCATCTAAAAAATCCTAATCTAAGGTTAGTCGACAATATCCCACAACCAGTAGCACACTTCCCAGTTTTGATCTCTTTTGTGTCTCTGATGAATTAGTCCTAGTTGCAAACCTTTTTCCCATATTTCCCATTATTGTTATTCACCTTTGCACATCGTTGCTGTCAAGTAAGATAATTGATTTGAATTCAATGGACACTTTGATGATCAACTATCTCATCATGGAGATGATGACTTGGCCGGTTTTTTTCTTTAATGATTTGTTTGCTCAAAGGAATTCGTTTGGATTGATATCTTCAATCCAAACGTTAAGTGCTTTTTCCGTTTCATCCATTATTGACGGGCGGAGTCGAATGGAGTGTTTTAGGGATGTTGCGGTACCATCAGTTACTGCTTTCTTTATTGCCAATTCATTTCTCTTAATGGTCCGTACTGAAGCTTCATTTAATTTTAAGCTTCTTGCAATTGCAGTAGCATTTTCATCATTGGATTAACGATCCAAAATGTGTATCATTGCTTCGAAAGAAATAACTTAAGCGGTTGTTTATCTTTCTTTACTGACATATTTAAAATCTAAAAAACAATTTGTAAAAAAAAGCTTTAAAATGCACCGAATTTCTAAAAACAAACCTTTACTTACTTACTTATCAGGCCAGCGATCCATGGAGGATCTGAGCCTGAGCTATAGCTGCCTTCCATGCTTGACGCTGCTTCCAGTTGTCAAGACCAAGATGTCTTACATCCGTAATTACTTGATCTTTATACCGGAGGTTCGGTCTTCCTTTTCTTCTCGAACCAGGAGGCTCGGAGTCGAAGACCCTCTTACCTGGAGCGTTGATGTCCATGCGCTCGATGTGGCCGAGCCAGTGAAGTCGACGGATCCTTGCCTTCCGAACTACATCCACATCTTGGTACAGCTCGTAGAGTTCGCGGTTATGTCTTCTCCTCCATTCACCTTCCTCATAGACAGGACCAAATATCCGGCGCAGAATTTTTCTTTCTAAAGAACCCAAAATAAATTCCGCCGTCCTGCTTATCGTCAAGCTTTCGACTCCATACAGCAAGACTGGCAGTATGTGCGTTTTGTAAAGCATGACTTTGGTCTTTCGAGTGAGGCGTTCATTGGACCGAAAACTCAAAATCTTTCTCCCGAAACGACCAAGGACTTCCTCATCCACTTGTAATAGTGTCCATGCTTCTGCGCCGTACAGAGTCAACTTTGTCGTGACCCTATTACTCAACTGCCTTCTGAGCCCAATAAAACAGCGATTAGCAAGAGTGACTCCACGTTTGATTTCAGAAGTGATGTCGTTGTTCCAGGTCACTGCCGAGCCAAAGTAGACGAAGTCCTTAACTATCTCAAACATATGTTTGCCAATACAAATGTTCCGGCCAATACGTCGGTGGTGAGTGTCCTCTTTTGATGACAGCAATGAGCCTCCGCCTCAATACCCGCAAGTGCCTCATTGACGACGTCTCGCTGTGTTCTTCCGATTATGTCAATGTCTCCCGCGTATGCGAGGAGATGTGAGGATTTGAAACAAATTGTGTCTCTTGTTGACATCAAAACCATCGGTCAGGTCTGCACCGAATCGGATGGAGCAGCGAGCATTCTTCAAAGTCATCCTGCATAGTCTGACGAGTTTAGCAGGGATGCTTAAGGTAGACATGGCGCTGAATCTTCTTCTTGGGTAGCGTTTTAGCCCATGAAGGATCAGAGCCAAGCTTCTCTTCTGGCGTTGTATAGCTCGTCTCAAATTCATTAGCTTTTTCCAGGATCTGCCGTAGTGTGAAGTTTTGGTCATCCCTGATCAGCCACCCTGATAAGGCCCTATCAGCTTATTTGCAAAAAGCTAAAGGCGTTCACACGCAGAGAAAATTTGTAGCCGATGTTATGGAGCGGCTTGCACAGTCAAAGGGTCTCCTTTTTTGTGGGCAGAGCAGAGGATGCTAAGACACCATTCCCCGGGCGTGCTTTCCTCTAACAACATCTTACAGATGAGCTGGTGCATGCTCCTAACCAGGTCGTCCCCAGCTACTGTGAAGAGCTCAGTAGACGGTCCGTCTGCGCCAGCAGCTTTATTCGACTTGAGTTTCGATATGGCGATTTTAACTTCGTCGAGGTCAGAAGGACGGAGTTCTCTGATCTTCGTCGTTAAGATATGGATCATTCTGCCTGAAACTTACTTACTTATCAGGCCAGCGATCCATGGAGGATCTGAGCCTGAGCTATAGCTGCCTTCCATCCTTGACGGTCCCGGGCACGCTGCTTCCAGTTATCAAGACCAAGATGTCTTACATCCGCGATTACTAGCGATTCTATGCCGGATCTCCACTGTGGTGTCATTTGTGGAATTTACGTTTGCCCCGAGGTAGACAAACTCCTTAACTACCTCGAAATTGTAGCTGTCAATTTACATTTTGTTACATTTTGTCCCAGGTGGTGAGCGACGGATTGGTTTTTGCTTGACAGCATGTATTTCGTTTTGTCCTCATTGATCTTAAGACCAAGTCGTTTCGCCTGCTCTTCAATCTCCGTGAATGCTTCCACAATGCCACGGCGAGAACACGCGATGATGCCGATATCATCCGCGTATCCGAGCAGCTGGATGGACTTGTAAAAAATAGTGCCTTCCCTGTTGACGCCTGCCCGTCGCACTATCTGCCCAGCACCAGGTTGAGGAAGTCACATGATAGCGCATCTCCTTGCCGAAATTCGGTGCATGTTTCGAATGGTTCCGAGGTCCTAGAGCCGAGTTGCACGGTGCATCGCGTGTTCTTTAGCGTGGCGCGACACAACTGGATCAGTTTTCCCGAGATCCCGAATTCGGCCTTTCGCACCAAACAGTCCTTCACGATGAATGCTGTCGTATGCGGCTTTGAAATCGATGAAAAGATGGTGTGCATCTCGGGGCATATAGAGCTGGTATTCCAGTCGTCGGGCATGCTTTTCTCTTCCCAAATTCTGCAGATGATCTGGTGCATGCTCCCTACCAGAACATCGCCGCCAGCTTTGAAGAGCTCTGATGGCAAGCCATCTGCGCCTGCGGCCTTGTTGTTCTTCAGCTTCTGAATAGCTGTGCCGACTTCTTCGATGTTGGGTGGGAGGATTACTTCAGCGGCTGGAGTTGGGATTTCTTCGGTCCCTACCACTCTCTCTTGGTCATGCTCGTTAAGCAGCTGCTGGAAATGCTGCTTAAATACATCCACTATTCCCTGTGGGTCGGTGACAAGATTACCCTCGCAGTTTCGAAGAGCCTGGGTGCCCTTTTTGAAGCCTCCTGCAAGGCCTTTGGCTTTCTTGTAAAAGGCTCGTGTTTTATCTTTATCCCTAGACTCCTCGGTATCCTTGAGCTGGGAGGCTGCGAAGAATCTTTTCTTTTGTCGCAGTAGTTTTTTCTCCTCCCTTCTTCTGGCTCGGTACTCTTCTTGCGTTGCGGGTTTCTTGCGGGTTTCTCCTCGGTGGTTTCGGCTACTTCCTGAATGGCTGAGCGGCAATGCAGCCACATATTATTGGCATTTGTGTTCGACGTAGGCATACCGTAGAGTCTTTCGCTCAGCGACTCTGGTAACCTCCGATGTGATCAGGCGCCTAATGTCGAACCTCCTCCTGGTGGGCTGGTGCAGCTTTCTGACATTGTACAGTCGAGCTCTGATTCTTGCTGCTACGAGGAAGTTGTCAGAGTCGAGATTTGCCCCTCTGAATGTTCGCACATCGATTTGGTTGGCGGTCCGATCGTCCGGAGATCGCCAAGTTGCTGTGTGGAATCGCTTACGAGGGAATCCTGTGCTACTTATCACCGCATTACGAGCTGTCGCAAAGTCAGCGAGTCGGAAGCCGTTATCTGTTGTTCTATCGTGGAGGCTGTGCTTTCCGATCACTCCGCCAAGGCTGTTCTCCTTACCGATTTTGGCGTTGGAGTCCCCGAGCACGATTTTTACATCGAACTCCGGACAAGCTCCGTAGGCGTTGTCCAGGAGGTCATAGAAGTCCTCCTTGATAGGGTCTTCAGCCTCGTCGGTAGGGGCGTGTGCACTTATAAGGCTGATGTTATAAAATCTGCCTCTAATGCGGATCACAGCATCACTTATGGGTTTAAAGTCGATGACCTTCGACCTTGACCGCTTTCCCATGACAAATCCGCATCCCAGTAAGTGCAACCTTTTGTGACAGCTGTAACGTCGCAATTTTTCTACCTCATCATACCGTTTCCTATCCAGCGTATTTCCTGGACCGCAGTAATATCCGCCTTGTACTTGTACTGCGTGAGGATTCTTTCCAGTTCATGAGCAGCCCCGGGAGTGTACAGGGTTCTGACATTCCAGGAGCATACTCGCAAATCGTGTTCCTTTTTCGTTCGTTGTCGTCGTCGAGTATCCGTCCGTGTATCCGAGGCATTTTGCTCATTCATTGTTTTTAGGTTTTTTACGTGGATGGGTTGTTAGCCCGCCGCACAACCGCCATTCTGGTCGGGGTTTTGTCGTCGCTGCATACGTTTGTTCACCTCCAAACGGTTGTTGAAGAGGCTATCCAGAGGGCGCCGTGAGGAGGCCGTATGTCAACTTGACCTGGACATTTAAACAGTGATCGTTGCTGGCATCTCACCAGGTTGAGTATATCGTTTTAATTTCAACTCGATACCTCCATGAGGTATCCTTTCCGAGATAAAGGGTCTTGACAGACAGACAGACGGACGGACAACAAACTGATCCTATAGGAGTTCCGCTTTTTCCTTCTGAGGTACGCAAACCCTAAAAAGGACAAAGTGATAAGATAAAGAATTCTTGAATCCTAGATGTGTGCACCTGGAGATAAAAAGGTAAATTCCAAGTAAACTCGGGCAGCTGACAAGCGACCGCATTTGTTCATCAAACAAATCCAAGTAAAAGGTTTACTCCATTCGTCTAGATACAATTGAAACCAGCAGACAGTATCCCAGACAACCTCAATTCCACATTTCAACTCTGAAATTTAATTTCAATAAAAGTACGAGTATCTGCTCGAATCTCAATGATTGACGACTGCGGCGTCCAAGTGCCATTGCACTCGGTCGCGCAGGTATTACTCATTTCGTTTCCCTCGATCCACTTCCCTTACTCACTCTTCCCTCTTCTTAATTCCACTCCACCTGGCATCATCTTGCTATTTTTCGCATATAACTGTTGTTCTTTTTTCTTGTTTACCTTGCCTTGTCCTGGTTTGGCACCTATTCCTTCCGCAAAGCACGATACCTTCAAATGGCAACAAAGTTGTCGGAATTGCACGAATACCACCAAGAGACTAGATCCCTTCATCGTGTACCCAGCACTATTCCGTGACTCAGTAATGAAAGAAAAGGAAGAAAGGAAGAAACGTAAATAGGACAGGGGGCAGGAAGATGAGGTATTACTAGTCGAGGGGATAGGAGTGGATGAAACCATGGGACTCTCCTTGCCGTCATGGTTCTGTGGGAGGAGAAGAAGGTAATGGCAAGGAAACAAAACGCAGATAATATGGGCTTAAGTCAGTGGTAGTGCGTTCATGATGGCTGACAGCAGCAGCATACCGACAACAGTTCTTCAGCAAAGTTGGCATAGGTAGTGGAAGAGATAGTAGTGGGAGCAGAGACATTCTCAACCTTTTTTCTACAATTTTATTGGTCTTGTCAATAAATGTATTTTCGTTACTCAAGATACACGCGGTACGATAGCAGGAACGTCGCTAAAGGAAAGAAAACAAAAACAAACTTGTGCCTATCTTTATAGTCATGCTTGTGTCGTAGATACACGCGTTTTATAGATAAACGTGGAGATGTCATATGTCGATAAGTTAGATTGTCTTGACATCCCTCCTTATACTACTTTTCGTCTTTTGCGTTCTAGTTTCTGTTTCGATGGGAAACACGGAGACTCGTACGAGGGAGCAGAAAATGACAGACGCAAGTTGCATGGCGGGAGTTTAAAGGACGGCCTAAAGGTTTTATCCTTAAAAATAGTCGCATATCCTGCATGTCCATTTTAAAACGGAGGTTTTAATTAGTTAAGGCGACAAAATGACCTAAAGTAAAACACAAAAACTGAAAACCCCTAATTTGTAGCCAGTACTTGTTTGTATATGGATGGGACTAACATAGGCCTCGTAGGGGTAGCATCTATCCGACGGATGCTGGCCTGCTAAAAAGCGACAAGAGCCACCGCAGTCGAACATCTTGCGGCACTGTTAGTAAGTCCCATCCCCACCTCCTCGTGGTGCCATCTGGAGATTTCCTATGGAAATTGCAGACGGGGAAGGGCGAATGGCGAGCCTCCTGCGCCAAAAAACAGGATTAGTAAGCCGTAATCGTAAAAAAACCTCAAACTCCGAAACAACCACAAGCCTCGGATAAACCGGACCGGATTTATGTTGACGACCCTTGCAAAAAACGAAAAAAGGACAATGATCTTCGGCTTTGTACGTGGAATGTTAGGTCCCTAAACAGGCCACGTGCAGCCGAACAACTTGCGGACGCTCTAGACCGCTATAAAGCGGACATAACCAACATCCACCGCGATGGAATGGACCGGGTATAAAGCGGATGAAAAACTGCGACATTTACTACGGCGACTGCTATAGGGAGAGAGAACAACGATTGTTTGGATGCGGATTTGTTGTTCAAGGTGGACGAAGGCAAAAAGTCCTAAGCTTTCGGCATGTGAGCGAACGCCTCATAACAATCCGTATCAAGGCTACATTTTTTAACATCAACCTGATCTGCGTCCACGCCCCTACGGAAGACAAGGATGACTCCGCCAAAGGTGAGTTCTACGATCTCCTAGACAGAACGTGTGCCCAATGTCCCAGTTATGACATCAAAATTGTACTAGGAGACTTCAATGCTAAGCTGAGTAAGGAAAGCATCTTTGAACGAGTTATCGGCAAACATAGCCTACACGACACCACCTCCGATAACGGACACAGGCTGATTGATCTTGCTACGGGACGAAATCACTTTTTAGCCAGTAAGCACTTCCCGCACCTCGATATACACAAAGGCACCTGGCGGTCTTTTAATCAATTGATTACCAACCAGATTGATCACATCGCGATCGACGTCAGAACTTCGAACTTTCCGAGGGGCTAACATCGACTCGGACCACTATCTTGTAGTAGCCAAGATGCGCTTACGGATATCACGAACGCAGCGAAGTAGAGATAGAACACCAAGCTATGACGTCGGAAAGCTACTATCGCCAGAAAGCGCTCGTGCTCTTACCGATCGCGCCTCCCTTAAGCTCTCCAATACACCTCAATCCTCCACGCTATCAGTAATGGTGCCTTTGCAAACAAGCCCTGAAAAGCTCTGCATCCGAAGTTTTGGGTTTCAAGGCTCCACCACGAAGAAACACCTGGTCCGATGACGAGTGCAGGAGGATTCATAAACCAAGCAGGATGCATATAAGGCCTCGCTGCATAATAGAACAAGAGCAGCTCATGAGCTCTACGAGTTAATAAGAAGGGAGGAGCATAAGCTTCTTAGAAGAAAGAAGAAAGAGCACGAGAAGCGCGCGATTGAGGGTTTGGAGAGGTGTTACTGCAGGCGTGACGTTCGAAAGTTTTATCAACAGATAAAGCGAACATGCCAAGGTTATAAAACCAGAACGGAAGCCTGCAGGGATGAGAACGGACACCTAGTAGTAGAATCGCAGTCGATGCCGAGAATATGGAAAAAACCACTTCTGCAGACTGTATAACGGCGATGTTAGTCAATAAACCGCTGTCAGGCAGAATGATCCATTTCTAATCGACGGAGACCGCAGAGAATTCTGTCCCCCTGACCTCGACGAAGTTAGGATTGCCATATCGAAGCTCCAGTCGAATAAAGCTGCTGGCGCAGACGGACTGACTGCTGAGCTCTTCAAGGCAGCTGGGGATGACCTGGTTGGAAGCATGCACCAGCTCATCCGTAAGCTATGGTTAGAGGAAAGCATGCCCGAGGAATGGAGTCTTAGCATCGTATGCCCGATCCACAAGAAAGGAGACCCCTCTGATTGCGCCAACTATAGAGGAATAAGTCTCCTTAACATCGCCTACAAAATATTCTCTGCCGTTTTGTGTGAACGCCTGAAGCCTTTTGTAAATAAGCTGATAGGTCCTTATCAGTGCGGATTCAGGCCAGGGAAGTCCACCATCGACCAAATCTTCACACTACGGCAGATCCTGGAAAAAAAAACCAATCAATTCCAAGTCGACACTCATGACCTATTTGTCGACTTCAAAGCCGCATACGACAGCGTAATTAGAGACGAGCTATACAACGCTATGTCTATCTTTGACATACCTGCTAAACTCATCAGACTATGCAGGATGACTTTGGAAAATGCTCGCTGCTCTATCCGAATCTGTGAACACCTTACCGAAAGTTTTGATGTCAAAACAGGCTTAAGCCAGGGCCATGCGCTGTCATATGATTTCTTCGACATCGTATTAGAAATGATTGTGCAAAGATCACTGGCCAATACAAGTGGCACAATCTTTTTCAAATCCTCGCAACTCCTCGCACACGCCGACGACATTGACATAATAGGTAGATCGCAGCGAGATGTCAACGAGGCGTTTGCGAGTATTGAGATGGAGGCGGCAAAAATTGATTTGGCAGTTAATGAGGACAAGACTAACTATCTGCTGTCATCGAAAAAGGGCATTTACCACCGACGACGTCTTCGACAGAACGTGCATATTGGCAGATATAAGTTTGAGGTAGTTAAGGACTTCATATACCTCGGCTCCCCAGTGACCTGGAACAACAATACCAGTTTCGAAATCAAGCGCGGAATTACTCTTGCCAACCGCTGCTTCTTTGGGCTCAAGAGGCAACTGAGTAGTAGAGACCTCTCTCGTACGACCAAGTTGACCTTATATAAGACCTTAATTATCCCGGTCCTGTTATACGGCGCAGAAACTTGGACCTTATCTAAAGCGGATGAGGAAATCCTTGGTCGTTTCGAGAGAAAGATTCTGCGTGCGATTTTCGGCCCTATAAACACAAACAATCAATCACGGGTTGTACAGCGACATGAGTCTAGTGAGGCATCTACGGATCCAACGCCTAAAATGGCTAGGCCATGTAGAGCGAATGGACACCACAGCTCCAGCCCGTAGAGTCCTTGAATCCAACCCCGAGGGACGAAGAAATAGAGGACGGCCGCATCTAAGGTGGCACGCATACAGGTGGAAAGGGACCTCGACCAACAGGGCGTGTGGCACTGGAAAAGAGTAGCAAAAGATTGTGCTAGGTGGAGGGGCATGTTGGTTGAGGCACAGGTTCACCCTGAATTGTAGCGCCCGCTAAGTAAGTAAGTCGTGTAGACTGTGCTTGCGCCGATGATTCGCGTTCAAAGACGCTTTCCTCACCCAGCTTAGCATTGAAGTCTCCAAGATGAACGGACGACCATTAACCCAAACCGATGAAGCCACGTCCAAAAAATCAAAGATTTGGTTTTTGCAAACCGTCGATTAACAATAGGAGTCCTTGTTGGCAATTCAAACGGATCAGTCAATACCATCTTAAAAGGACGCTTTGACCCTCGGACGCGTTAAATCCCGACTGGTACCCAAAACATAATTTTTTTTGGAAAAATATCGTCGTGTTGAAGTTGATACACTTTTTCTAAGTATCAGGACAAGGTGACGTATTATTACGGGAGATGAGACTTGGACTTATCCCTACAGCACTTCGCCTTTCTTAACGCGGAGATTTCATTAGAAAAATCGTCTGGCCATCTGGCCATCAATCCTGGCCACCATTTGGGCTGGCTCACTGCATCCCGACTGCAACCATTTTCGCTTAAGGTGGTTGTAGAAAATCCACTTTGTAAAGTCCCACTGACGGCGAGACTGTATTCGACAATACCATTCAGCAGTTTATCTAGATGTTTGTTCCATATTCTCAACGCAGTCTACGATGCTACTACAGTAGTATTTGTTCATATTCTCGCCACGGCAAGTTTCGAACTCCTTTGAGGCTTTACTTGTCTCTGTCGTTCAAGTAGTGCATCTTTAGTTATTTCCTGGTCGAAATATATATAAATTGTTTCCAGTAGTACAATACCAAACACATACTTACTTACTTACTTTGATGGCGCTACAGTTCGGGGTGAACCAGGGCCTCAACCAACAAGCACGCCCAGTTGGTTGAGATCCCCTTCCACCTGTGCGCGCCACCTTAAATGCGGTCGTCCTCTGCTGCGTCGTCCCTCGGGGTTGGAGTCGAAGACTCTTCGGGCCGGAGCGTTGATGTCCATTCGCTCTACATGGCCTAGCCATCTTAGACGTTGGATCCGAAGACGTCTAACCAGGCCGATGTCGCTGTACAGTCCGTACAGTTCTTGGTTGAATCTCCTCCTCCATTCTCCGTTTACACAAACGGGACCAAAGATTGCACGCAGAATTTTCCTCTCGAAACGTCCAAGAGCCTCTTCATCCGCTTTTGATAACGTCCAAGCCTCAGCGCCGTAGAGGAGGACCGGGATGATTAAGGTTTTGTAGAGGGAAACCTTAGTTTTTCGAGAGAGGGCTCTACTACTCAATTGCCTCTTGAGCACGAAGAAGCAGCGATTGGCTAGAGTAATTCTGCGTTTTATCTCAGCGCTGGTGTCGTTGCTGCTTGTCACTATCGAGCCAAGGTAGACGAAGTCCTTGACTACTTCATAAATATAGCTGCCGAAGGTGACGTTCTGACCAAGACGTCGGTGTTGTGCGTCTTTCTTGGATGACAGCATATATTTGGTCTTGTCTCCATTTACCCTTAGACCCACTTTCGCCGCTTCTGCTTCAATGCTTGTGAACGCCTCATTGACGTCTCGCTTTGTTCGTCCAATAACGTCAATGTCATCTGCGTAGGCGAGCAATTGCGTGGACTTGAAGTAGATCGTACCTCTTGTATTGGCCGCAGAGTCCCGCACTATCTTTTCAAGAATAATGTCGAAGAAATCACATGACAGTGCGTCACCCTGTCCAAAACCTTTTTCAACATCAAAGGGGTCGGTTAGTTCACCTCCGACCTTAATGGAGCAGCGAGAGTTCTCCATAGTCATCCTGCATAGTCTGACGAGTTTGGCAGGAATGTTAAAACATGACATGCCTCTGTATAGCTCGTCTCTATAAACACTGTCATACGCGGCTTTATAGTCGACGAAAAGATGGTGCGTGTCGACCTGGAATTCATGGGTCTTCTCCAAGATCTGCCGTAGTGTAAATATTGGGTCTATCGTGGATTTTCCTGGCCTGAAACCACACTGGTAGGGACCTATCAGATTGTCCACGAACGGTTTCAGGTACTTACACAGTACGGCAGAGAGGATCTTGTATGCGATGTTCAGGAGGCTTATCCCTCTGTAATTGGCGCAGTCTTAGGGGTCTCCTTTCTTATGGACCGGGCAAACGATACTGAGATTCCATTCATCGAGCATGCGTTCTTCCGACCATATCTTGCAGATTTGTTGGTGCATGTTCCTAACCAGCTCATCGCCCGCTGCTTTAAACAGCCCCGCGGGGAGTCCGTCTGCCCCAGCAGCTTTATAAGACTTAAGTTTCGATATCGCTATCTTAACATCATCTAGGTCGGGTGGACAGGATTCTCCTTCGTCTTCGTCCATTGTGAATGGTTCGCTCTGCCTGACGGCGGCATTTTGACTATCATCGCCGTTATACAGTCCGCAGAAGTGGTCCTTCCACAATCTCAGCATCGACTGTGACTCCACTACTTGTTGTCCGTGCTCATCCCTGCAGGCTTCTGCTCTGGCTTTATAGTCTTGGCATGTTCGTTTTAATTTCTGGGAAAATTTTCGAACGTCATTCCTGCAGAAACTTATCTCCATCTCCTCGATCTCGCGCTTCTCGTGCTCCTTCTTTTCCCTTCTCAGAAGCGCATGCTCCTCTCTCCTTTTCTGTTCATAGAGCTCGCGGGCAGCTCTCGTCCGTCGATGCAATGTATGCATTCTGTTTCTCTACATGGGCCTGTCTGCACTCGTCATCAAACCAGGGTGGTGGCTCGAAACCGAGTATATCTGAGGCGGCCTCTCTAATGGCTTTCTGACAACGACTCCATTGCTGTTCTATGGTTTCTTCAGATTGCGTCGGGACCTGAGAGAGCTTGAGGGAGACTTGATCGGCGAAGGTCCAGGCCGTCTCCTGCGATTGCAGCTTTCCGACGTTAAATTTTGGTGTTCTTACTCGACTCCGTTGGTTCCGAGAAATTCGCATCCGTACCTTGGCTGCAACAAGGTAATGATCCGAGTCGATGTTGGCTCCTCGAAAGGTTCGGACATCTAGGGTGCTGGAGGAGTGTCTGCCGTCGATTGCAATATGATCAATTTGGTTGGTTGTCGATTGATCGAAAGACCGCCAGATCCCCTTATGGATGTTGAGGTGTGGGAATCGTGTACTTGCTACTACCAGATTATGTCCACTAGCCTTAGTCCGTTTTCTGACGTGGTGTTGTGTAGGCTGTGCTTTCCAATGACCCGTTCAAAGAAAGCTTCCTTACCCAGCTTCGCATTGAAATCTCCTAGAACGATTTTGGTGTCATAGCTGGTACATTGGGCATACCTTCTGCCTAGGAGATCATAGAAGCCGTCTTTATGTCGGTCATCTTTCTCCTCTGTGGGGGCGTGGACACATAGTAAGCTTATATTGCCGAGATTGGCCTTGATGCGGATAGTTATAGTTACTGGAAGCTTAAGACTTTTTTCCTGAGTCTGCCTCGAACAACAAATCCTCATCCGAATAAGCGTTGTCTATTTTCTCTGCAGTTTCCGTAGTAGATATCACAGTTTTTCATCCGCTTTTTGCCTGGCCCTTCCCATCGCACTTCTTGTTACGCGGTAATGTCTGCCTTATAGCAGTCCAAAGAGTTGACCAGTTGTTCGGCTGCACCTGGTCTGTTGAGGGATCTAACGTTCCAGGTGCAGAACCGAAATTCGTTTCCTTTTTGACGTTTGCGGGGGTCGTCAACATGTAATCCGTCCGTATCCGAGGCTATTGGTTGTCTCTGAACAAAATTTTTGTTTTAAGCGATAGGGATGTTAGCCCTAAGCGCAACCCCCAACCTGGAGGGTCAGGTTCCTCTTTCCCCAGGAACAAGGGGTCGGGTCGCGGCACACATTAGTTCACTACCTGGCGGGTGCCACAGGCCACGCGGAGGCTGTGTGCCAACTTG
The DNA here is from genome assembly GCA_951905685.1 of Eumerus sabulonum. NCBI lineage: Eukaryota > Metazoa > Arthropoda > Insecta > Diptera > Syrphidae > Eumerus > Eumerus sabulonum. Next base: position 72,362,359 of record OX645062.1, read on the forward strand.
GATTGAGCAGGGACAGAGATCGAAGCTGGCGTTTGCCAAGTTAAACGCGATCAACTTCTTTCCTCTGTTTGTTCGCTCCCTTCTCCCCTAATACCAAGCACATACTCGTTAGCATAAGGCTCCATGAGCCCGACTTTTGCTAATACGATGCTTTAGGTATCTATTTCAGACGTGAAAACAAAGCTTTATATCGGTGCTACCTAGAACTCATCTTAGCGTTTCAGCATTTCGAAAGTTGGCATAGTATAGTTCTTGATCGAAGGTGGTCATTCCAGTTTACTGAGAAGTCGCCGCCGGGACAAAACTGACATTTTTCTTTATCGGCTCACTAAAAATTGGGTCATCAAACACGTGTGGGAATAGTCTTGTTCTTTTCATCTAAAGCGGCCTACACACGCGCTACGGATCGAATGGATCGGTTGCGATTCAAACAGATCGTCCTGTGTGTGGGCTAGTTTGCTACAGATCGCAAGTTTTCAAATGAGTTTGATATTCTTGCATTCGGTAGTGTGTGTGTGGCGCGGTTGAAAATGTTGCGATTCAAACAGATCGTCGTGTGTGTGGCACAGTCTGCTACAGATCGCAAGTTTTCAAATGAGTTTGATATTCCTGCGATCGGTAGCGTGTGTATCGCGCGGTCGACGATGTCTAGGAAACGTCCACCCGAAGTTGTTAGAGTGCATCTATGCAGCCTGTTTATATGTTTATGATTGTATTTATGATTCATATGTGCACAAATGTATGTTATAAAACTGTGAACATCGAATCATAAAATGAAAACAGGCCATAAAATGAAACAAGCAATAAACACTCGCAGGCAATAGGCAATAGAATTATGAGACCCTCATCCACATATTTGTGAATGCATGTATCTATATATGAATAAGTTGTTAGGATCAGAAACCACTCCTGCATCCACAGTGAACGTTTCTCTTTCATTATCCTTTCTTTCCTTTTTTCACACACTATATACACCACACAACAAAATTATTTTTTCTCCGCGATCCATCCTTACTCGACGGCGAACAGCGTGAAATGAAGAACGTATACCGATCCACAAGTGTGTGGCGAAATGACTTCAAACAGATCCATTCGATCCGTAGCGCGTGTGTAGGCCGCTTAAATGAAAGAAAAACTCTCGAAAGTGGTCATTCGAGTTCCGCATCATTCGAACCGCACCCAATTCTTTTCACTCCCTATACCTTCTACCTAAAACCCCTTATCCGTTGAGGCATATCGATTCAAGTCCTAAACCACACTCTTTCGCCTCTCCCTTTAGACTTAGAATAAGAGTCACCAACCATGGCGACCATAGAGTGGTGAATGTTGATTCCGATACATCATCGACATACAAATCGAATCTAATTATGACCAGAAACTCGATTCTTTCGTTGTCTCGAATGCCATGTGTTCCTGTTTCGAATGTTGGCTAATTTATGGTACGTTGACCGTCTTAACCGAATTAGCGGGAAACGCTCTACCTGGAATCCAGCTCCCTACACGTTTTCTTCAACCTACCTGTGGCGGTAAATTTGCCAAGCGATCGCAGATACAATAAAAAAAAATTAATTGTTTTTCCATACGAGTATCTGTACGAGTATCTAGTGATTTACATAAACGCCAACGTCGTACGGGTGTATTCCGATGGTCTTTTCTAATTTATTGCTTATTTATTCGTCTGAATATAATTAAACCGTAGGCGGCGGATGAAACCGGGAATGGGGACAGAGACGCAGATACAACTGGTTGGATATAAAAAAAACCGTTGGACAAGAGGCGTTTGGCGATCCAGGGTAAGTGGATGTGAACTGATTTTTAATTGATGGATTAATCGATTTGATGGTGATGAGTTTCGTCGCATGGACGAGTGGGCCAATGTCCATCTGAGCCAGCACCGAGCTCGCGGAATTCTGTGATTAAGATGAATTTAAATGGGCCAGCCGGGAAGCGTTGACTTACCTTGGGGGAGATTCTTTGGTTTTTGTTCTTTCGTTTTTCGTCGTGTGTGACGTATGAAAATATCCAAATCCAAATTAAAGAAAGTAATAAGTACAACTATGTAATAGGGGTATATAGACCACCAGGTTACAGCCGAAAAGCTTTTATCGAAGAATTTGGAAACAGTGTTGAACAACTGGGAAAAAAGGGCGAAATTATGGTAATGGGTGACATGAACATCAATGTGAATGATTTGAATCAGTATGGTGTAAAAGAATATCTTGAGATGCTGGCGTCACTAGGAATGACTAATGTGATAACGGAGTATACCAGAGTGGATCCGAACACTGGATCAAAATCAACGATAGACCACATCTTAACTAACACTATGCATAACCAAATGAATTCAGCTGTAATTGAAAGCTGTGTCACTGATCATTACCCAATAATATACTTCCCACCTAGGCTTGAATCTGCTGCTAAAGAAAACACAGTTAGCTCGCCCTATATATCTAACACAAAAGTTGACGAATTAATTGCAGAAACAAATTGGGAGGAAGTCATTAATGAAAATGATGCTGCCTCACTTTATCAAAAACTTCATGATAAAATGACATACATTTACGAAAAATCGACATATACCAAGCAAATAAAAAATAGAAGAAAGGATAATCCATGGATATCTGCTGATTTAGTTGCTAAATGCAAAAAAAGGGATGAACTCTACAGGAGGTGGAAAAATAACAGATTGAACAAATCATATGAACTGGAGTATAAGACTTTCAGAAACAAACTGAACAAAGAAATAACAGCCCAAAAATCTATATTCTACAAAACCAGGTTCAACCAAACCAGATCCGACCCCCGTAAAACATGGAGTCTTATAAATGAAATACTGGGAAGAAAAAAGCGTGGAGTTGACGAATTAATCTTTAATAATTTCTCTGGTAAAATGTGCCTGAATAACCTTGCTAACGCATTTGCAAGCAACTTTTGCAATCAGATAAAAAACACCATTCATCAATGCGATGCTATTACATCGACACATACAAGTTCAACATTGGTCAGATCAGTATTTGTACAAGAAACAAACTTCTCGGAAATAGGTACAATAATTCACTCGCTTAGCGAGAGCAAGTCGCCAGGTTTCGACGGAATAAGAGCCGGCGATATAAGAAGACACGCGGAGATATTCACCCCAATACTGTGCAAATTTATTAATCTCAGCATAAATCAAACAAAAATCCCTGCAACTTTGAAAACCGCTGTAATAAGGCCAATATATAAAGGAGGTACCAAAAGCGATATCAACAACTACAGGCCAATATCAATATTGCCGATAATTGAAAAGTGCCTTGAAGAGGTCGTAACAAAGAGGCTTCAAGAATTCATTGGTAAAAATTCTCTCATACATGCAAAACAGTACGGATTTCAGAAAAATAAGAGTACTGGTAAACTCTTAGGGGAATTTGCCAATTGTATTAACGAAAGCCTAAACAAAAGCCACCACGTTCTAGTGTTGTTCGTGGATTTCAGTAAAGCTTTTGACACACTGAACCATGAAAAGCTAATAGAAGTACTGGAATACATTGGCATAAGAGGTGTGATGGCAAATTGGCTAAGAGAATATCTGAACAACAGGCAATTTTGTGTTAAAATCAATCAGTCATACAGTCATAGGGAACATATGCGATATGGAGTCCCTCAAGGATCAAAATTGGGCCCAATCCTCTTTATTCTCTATACCAACGAGCTGCTACGAGTATTCAAGCAAGCCATACCATTCGCGTATGCAGACGATACAGCGATAGTGGTACGACACAGGTCCTTGAGTACAGCAACAGCAATAATGCAGGAGGAGTTCAATAATGCGGTGAAATGGTGTCATGATCACGGTTTAACGATCAACGCATCAAAAACTAAAATGATGCACATACGAAGTCCACAATTCAAAGCTACTCAACAACAAATTCATTATACAAATGATTCATGCAGTAGCTCAATTAGTTGTCCAATTCAGATAGTGGAGAGCTACAAGTACTTGGGTGTCACCATTGATAGCAATTTTTTGTGGGATACCCATATTGATGAGTTGCGAATGAGCCTTAAAAAGCTTTATATGCACTTGCCCATATAAAGTTCCTTGCCACAACGTCAGTGCTAAGACAGGTATATTATGCCCTAGTGGAATCCAAATTGAGATATGGAATACTGGCATGGGGTAATGCATCCGCAACACACATACAAAAACTTAAAAAACTTCAAAACACAGCATTGAAAAAGATAAGTGTAGATAATCGGCGAAACGTTCACGGGAAAGAACGATTTAAAGTTCTTCCAGTGGAAGATATTTTTAAGATGACCTTAATTTTGGAATACTATGATGACAATCGGTTTATCACGCCAATACAGCATGGGATCAACACTAGAAGAAGGGCACAAGGTATGCTTCAAGAACCCCCATTCTATAACAATTACGGGAGAAGACAGCTAAAATGCAGAGTACCAGAAGTCTTCAATACACTTCCACAAGAGCTAAAAAACATAACAAATATAAAAACTAGGAAAAAAAAGATAAAGAACTTTCTTCTAAACATAAATTCAAATACGTAATTCCTTAAACTTTTCTGTTTTGTGAGTATTAATTGTTTTTCTTCCTTCTTGAATGATGTAATTAATGTAATGTAGAAATGTAATTGACCAAAGCTTGCTATTTAAAATCTATTGTACAATTTTGAAACACAATCTTCCGCAGAAAAGCCTTTACAAAGCTTCGCGGAAACATATAACTATTGTAACACTTCCTGAAAATGATAATAAATTGAATTGAATTGAATTGAATGTCCTTCACAATAGGTATTTGGTCAGAATAACTAAAACAGATTTAACTACAAACACGTTCGGAGCATGAGCTTTTCTCATTCTGACACTTTTACTTCTACTGGAAAGATATTAGGCCTTGACTGGGTATGGGACCAAGTTCAAATATTATTTTCAAAAAAAAATCTGTCATCTATCTGTCAATTATTACAATTTTGAGAAGCGACTTATAGGGTGGCATGCTGTTTCCGCTTCTGTGCAACATAGTGGCATCTCTTTAACGACTTCTTCTTCTTCTTCCCAGAGTTAAGAAGAATGCACATAGGCCAGGGAGGCCCGTTGTGCAGCTACGAGGGGGTTTTACCCCCCTATTCGTGGAACCATTTTGTGCTTCTTAAGAAGTTAAGATCAAGTATCCCTACTTTCTGAACATCTGTCAGACCGTTAAGGAAGTAAGAGCCTAGGTAACGTTTCCTGAAATTGCAGAGAGCTGGACAGGCGCAGAGAAGGTGGTGAATGGATTCGACCTCCTCCTCGTCCTGACAGCTTCTGCAGAAATCATTCGGAACTATTCCTAGTTTTTGTGCGTGACTGCCAATGAGTTAGTGTCCTGTGATGACACCGATGACTTTGTAGATGTCAGTTCTTTTTAGGGAGATTATACTCCTTGTGCGTTGACTGTCAAGCCGAGGCCAGATTTGCCTGGTGATGACGCAGGTATGTCCCTGTGTCCATCTCAGGTTCGTCTCGGCCCTGGCGAGATTGGTCAGATTATGTTTAATGGTTTGTAAGGGATACTCCCTCACAAGCCACGATTGATTGTAGCGTCGTTCCTTGTTTGGCGAGTGTGTCGGCTTTTTCATTACCTGTAATGTCGCTGTGTCCCGGTACCCAGATAAGCTATATGTTGAACTGTTCTGCCATCTCGTTAAGAGATAGGCGACAGTCGAAACTAGATTTTGATGTGTACACATAGGACTCCAACGACCTTAAGGCTGCTTGACTATCCGTGAGAATGCGTATATCCGTGGTGGATATTACGTTCCACTTCAGCCAAGACAAAGCCTCTTTTTTGCCAACAGTTCCGCCTGGAAAACGGTGCAGTGATCTGGTAATCTTAGAGCTTTATGCAGCTTAAGTTGTTTGCAGAATACTCCACTGCCCACCCCGTCTTTGGTTTTAGACCCGTCAGTGTAGAAATCCACTCAGTTTCTGCGCGGTTGACTTTGGCGGGTCCAGTTCTTCCTGTCCGGATAGATCATCGTAAAGTTTTTGTCCAAGACTATGGTGGGTTCTGTGTGGTCTAGGTTTTCTGTCATAGTTATCCTGTTTTGCAGGATGGAGGAGTGGCCAGTGACATAGCTCGCCCATTTCGAGTTGGCATTTAGTCTTATGGCCGTGTGTGTGGCAATTTGCTTACCGAAAATATCGAGTGGTGTAAGGTCGAGTATCATGTTAATCAGCCGTTGGTGTGGACCTGAGGGCCCCGGTAATGCACATACATGCCATCCTTTGTACCTTCTCGAGTTGTTTGTGGTATGTTGTCTTGTCTAGTGCAGTCCACCAGACTATCACTCCATACATTACTTACTTACTTACTTATCAGGCCTGCGATCCATGGAGGATCTGAGCCTGAGCTATAGCTGCCTTCCATCCTTGACCGTCCCGGGCACGCTGCTTCCAGTTGTCAAGACCAAGGTGTCTTACATCCGCGATTACTTGGTCTTTATACCGGAGGTTCGGTCTTCCTCTTCTTCTCGAACCAGGAGGCTCGGAGTCGAAGACCCTCTTAGCTGGAGCGTTGATGTCCATGCGCTCGACGTGGCCGAGCCAGTCTAGTCGACGGATCCTTGCCTTCCGGACTACATCCACATCTTGGTACAGCTCATAGAGTTCGCGGTTGTGTCTTCTTCTCCATTCACCTTCCTCACAGACAGGACCAAATATCCGGCGCAGAATTTTTCTTTCGAAAGAACCCAAAATCAGCTCCGCTGTCCTGCTTATCGTCCAGCTTTCGGCTCCGTACAGCAAGACTGGCAGTATGAGCGTTTTGTAAGGCATGACTTTGGTCTTTCGAGTGAGGAGTCTTGACCCCAGTTGTTTGGTCAAGCCGAAGTAGCAGCGGTTGCCAAAGGCGATTCTACGCCGGATCTCCACTGTGGTGTCATTTGTGGAATTTACGTTTACCCCGAGGTAGACAAACTACCTCGAAACTTAACTACCTCGAAATTGTAGCTGTCAATTGTTATGTTTTGTCCCAGGTGGTGAGCGACGGATTGGTTTTTGCTTGACAGCATGTAATTCGTTTTTCCCTCATTGATCTTGAGACCAACTCGTTTCGCTTGTTCTTCAATCGCCGTGAATGCTTCCACAATGCCACGGCGAGAACACGCGATGATGTCGATATCATCCGCGTATCCTAGCAGCTGGATGGACTTGTAAAAGATAGTGCCTTCCCTGTTGGCGCCTGCCCGTCGCACTATCTGCTCCAGCACCAGGTTGAAGAAGTCACATGACAGCGCATCTCCTTGCCGAAATCCGGTGCATGTTTCGAATGGTTCCGAGGTCCTAGAACCGAGTTGCACGGTGCATCGCGTGTTTTTTAGCGTGGCGCGACACAACTGGATCAGTTTTACCGGGATCCCGAATTCGGCCATCGCCCCAAACAGTTCTTCACGATGAATGCTGTCGTATGCGGCTTTGAAATCGATGAAAAGATGGTGTGCATCGATTTGAAACTCGTCCTTTTCCAGGATTTGTCGAAGTGTGAAAAGTTGGTCTATAGTCGATTTGCCGGGCTGGAAGCCGCACTGGTAGCTGCCGATTAGTGCGGTGCAAAATAGCTTTAGACGTTCACACGCTGGAAAGGATCTTGTATGCAACTTTGAGCAGGGATATATGTACCTCTATAGTTCGTGCAAGAAGTAGGATCGCTAGGCAAATAGAGCTGGTATTCCAGTCGTCGGGCATGCTTTCATCTTCCCAAATTCTGCAGACGATCTGGTGCATGCTCCCTACCAGAACATCGGCGCCAGCCTTGAAGAGCTCTGATGGCAAGCCATCTGAGCCTGCGGCCTTGTTGTTCTTCAGCTTCTGAATAGCTGCGCCGACTTCTTCGATGCTGGGTGGGAGGACTACTTCAGCGGCTGGAGTTGGGATTTCCTCGGTCCCTACCACTCTCTCTTGGTCATGCTCGTTAAGCAGCTGCTGGAAGTGCTGCCTAAATACATCTACTATTCCCTGCGGGTCGGTGACAAGATTATCCTCGCAGTTTCGAAGAGCCAGGGTGCCCTTTTTGAAGCCTCCTGTAAGGCCTTTGGCTTTCTTGTGAAAGGCTCGTATTTTATGTTTATCCCTAGACTCCTCGATATCCTTGAGCTGGGAGGCTGCGAAGATTCTTTTCTTTTGTCGCAGTAGTTTCTTCTCCTCCCTTCTTCTTGCTCGGTACTCTTCTCGCGCTGCCCTGGTTTTCCTCTGCAGCGCCTTTTGGTACGCCTCGTCGGTTGCTGCCTTTTTCTGCTCACACTCGCCATCATACCACGGGTTTCTTGTCGGGGGTGGTAGGTATCCTAAGGTGGTTTCGGCTACTTCCTGAATGGCTGAGCGGCAATGCAGCCACATATTATGGGCATTTGTGTTCGACGTAGGCATACCGTAGAGTCTTTCGCTCAGCTGCTCCCTGTAGACTCTGGCAACCTCCGGTGTGCTCAGGTGCCCAATGTCGAACCTGCTCCTTATGGGCTGGTGCAGCTTTCTGACATTGGACAGTCGAGCTCTGAATCTTGCTGCTACGAGGAAGTAGTCAGAGTCGACATTTGCCCCTCTGAATGTTCGCACATCGATTTGGTTGGCGGTCCGATCGTCCGGAGATCGCCAGGTTGCTGTGTGGATTCGCTTACGAGGGAATCTTGTGCTACTTATCACCGCATTACGAGCTGTCGCAAAGTCAGCGAGTCGGAAGCCGTTATCTGTTGTTGTATCGTGGAGGCTGTGCTTTCCGATCACTCCGCCAAGTGTGTTCTCCTTACCGATTTTGGCGTTGAAATCCCCGAGCACGATTTTTACATCGTACTCCGGACAAGCACCGTGGCGCAGTGGGTAGTGTGTTGGCCTCTGAAACCGATGACACGGGATCGAATCCCGACACAGCCATGTCATCGAAAGTGTTTTTCACGGTGTTTCTCCTCAGCGGGGTTCTGACAAAACCCCCTGTAGTAAAATTGTCATGAAAAGCTTCTCGAAATTCGCCGTTCGGAACCGGCAATAAACTGTAGGTCCCTTTCACCTATGGGAAAAATGAAATCACACACAACATGGGTGATCGAGAGAAGCCCGGCTCAGGTTCTTCATGGACTGTAACGCCAACATACATACATACAGATCTTGGAGAAGACCCAAGAATTCCAGGTCGACACGCACCATCTTTTCGTCGACTTTAAAGCCGCGTATGACAGTGTTCATAGAGACGAGCTATACAGAGCCATGTCATGTTTTAACACTCCTGCCAAACTCGTCAGACTATGCAGGATGACTATGGAGAACTCTCGCTGCTCCATTAAGGTCGGAGGTGAACTAACCGACAACTTTGAAGTTAAAAAAGGTTTTAGACAGGGTGACGCACTGTCATGTGATTTCTTCAACATTATTCTTGAAAAGATCGTGCGGGACTCTGCGGCCAATACAAGAGGTACGATCTACTTCAAGTCCACACAATTGCTTGCCTACGCAGATGACATGGACGTTATTGGACGAACAAAGCGAGACGTCAATGGGGCGTTCACAAGCATTGAAGCAGAAGCGGCGAAAGTGGGTCTAAGGGTAAATGGGGACAAGACCAAATATATGCTATCATCCAAGAAAGACGCACAACACCGACGTCTTGGTCAGAACGTCACCTTCGGCAGCTATATTTTTGAAGAAGTCAAGGACTTCGTCTACCTTGGCTCGATAGTGACAAGCAGCAACGACACCAGCGCTGAGATAAAACGCAGAATAACTCTTGCCAATCGTTGGCAATTGATTAGTAGAGCCCTGAAGAGGCTCTTGGACGTTTCGAGAGGAAAATTCTGCGTGCAATCTTTGGTCCCGTTTGTGTAAACGGATAATGGAGGAGGAGATTCAACCAAGAACTGTACGGGCTGTACAGCGACATCGGCCTGGTTAGACGTCTTCGGATCCAACGTCTAAGATGGCTAGGCCATGTAGAGCGACTGGACATCAACGCTCCGGCCCGAAGAGTCTTCGACTCCAACCCCGAGGGACGACGCAACAGAGGACGACCGCATTTAAGGTGGCGCGCACAGGTGGAAGGGGACCTCAACCAACTGGGCGTGCAGCACTGGAAGCGGCTGGCCGAAGATCGGGCCGGCTGGAGAGGCTTGTTGGTTGAGGCCCTGGTTCACCCCGAACTGTAGCGCCATCAAAGTAAGTAAGTAAGATACGTTCATATGTATGTACCTTTCGAACTTTGTTTGATGGCTCTGTAGCATTGCACTGCGCTATTAACGTGCTGCTTAACCTTGCACGATTAGAGCTTCACATAAAACGTTTATTACTAAACAGAATTTAACGACATGGAGGACCTGTGTTACGACCGTTAGCATGGTCTTATTTTATCCAAGAACTGTGTATGTACGTCTGATGGAGTAAACAAAACTAAAAATACTCTTGAGCGGGAAAAACAAACAAAATGGCTGACTAAATGTGGCCCAATACGTGCAATGCAGAGAGTGCTAGAGGGGGAGAGAGAGAGAGAAAAAGAGAGAGGGAAAGAGAGCGAATAAAGAACATATTCAATAGAAGATGTAGAAATTAAAAAAAAGCAAAGAAAACACCTAAACCATTAGAAACTGTACACTTATTTGTCCCGCCGACACAAAAAGTTGCAAAAAATTGTAAGAGAAAAAGAAAAGAGCGAGAGAGAGAGAGAAGTAAAAACCTTGCACCAACTCACTGGGATGAAGAAAAACAAAAGCAAATATGTATGTATGTATGTAAATGGACTGTACACTAGCGTGTTGGCGTATAAAGTGCCAAAGGAAAGCAAAACAGAAAACAAAACAAGAAAGACAACAAAACGCAAAAACAAAAAAAAAAAACCGAAAACCTATTATGCTACATATCGTACGTATGACGAATCCTGTGAAGCAGGTTTTCCAATCCCGTCCCATCCTCGACTCGTTTCTTGCTTTGGCTTGTGCCTTCATCTTTCTCTTCAGGCCTCATCTGACCTCTTTGTTCGTGTCTTTCCCTTCGCGCCGACCGATCCATGAATCCTCACATCCATCTGACCACTTCTTCATCCAACACCTTTTCAACTTTGTTTGCATGCACTTCTCCCTGCACGACATCGAGACTGCGGCTGAAGTGCTGGCGTAGAGAGTGCTCGAGTGGAATGGAGTGTTGTACCGGATAAATAGGTACGTACATTTGTACCCGCAGTGATGTTAGGTGTTGGTGGTGCACAAGAATCCATTCCGTGTGGATACGACGAACAAGCAACTTCGATGGAATTAATAACAATAATACAATGGCCCAACATAGTATACCGTCCATACACAGCATTCTCGCGCCTAGTGTGCCCGGATTCGACCGCAAAAAACCGAGAATTAGACGGAAGAAAGAGAAATGACCGAAGAAGGAAAACCGAGAAAATTGAAGAAAACAAAACCGCCAATTGCTCGGGGTTCACTGATCAGGTTTTGTTTTCCATCTCCTCTCTACCCCCTCCATCGAGATGATTGATTTCATTGTGAAGTCGGAATCTCGCTTTACTCGGGCTGCTGTCGACTGGGATACACTGACACATACATACATATCTACGTAAGCATATGTCCTACGACGATGGCTATAGCTTAACATGACCAATTCACCATCGACCGACAACATGCGCCCGCAGTCGTTCCTTCCTGTCCCATTCCATCGTGAAGAGTCAATCAAACCGCGGGAGGGAAACGAAAAAAAAAGAAAACAGCAAAGCGAAACAACAACAACCGAGGAAGAAGAAAATGGTCCCGAAGAACGATAGTGGCGGGAAGGGAACGAATTACGCTATTATGCATACATAGTGGGAAATTCCCTTGTGTTATTATAATTTTTTTTTTTTTTTTATTAATTTCTAAGTCGGTACGTGTGTATTTTGACGTGGGACAAGGTCAAGAGCGCAGAGCATGAGAAATCCATTATACACACAGTTATACGTATACATATATGCATGTGTGTAGGAACAGCCATACCGCCGATTTTCGCTTGACGTCGTTGGCGTTTTGTCCGTAAAGCGTGTGAATTGTTTGTAAAGTTCACCGGCTTTTCGAGCTCATTGATGTGCTTATGGCGTATACATATGTGTGTATGTGTATATAGGTATACCATCCACCCAGGGCTAGCAGAGCTGTGTCAGCCATAAGGAGGAATGTGCGTGCGTCCATCAGCAGGTGACTGTGTAACGATGATAAAGGTTTTTTCGTTATTTTGTGCCAGGTCCTTAGCCCTCCTTATCCTGCTGTTTTTCATTATTGCCGTTTTTTGGAAGGTGACGTTGACGTAGGGTTGATTCCCTGAACGAAATAGAAGTAGTCGCTTAAGGTGGGGCGCTTTTGGTTGTGACATTCAACGTGAAACTGGAAATGAACAAGTGAACATTAAGCGGCCCACAGACACGCTACGAATTTAATGGATCTGTTTGCAATCATTTCGCCACACACTTGTGGATCGATATACATACATACATACATATGTACATACGTATACATATGTACGTTCTTCATTTCACGCTGTTTTTTTTTTTTTTTTTTTTTTTTTTAGAGACTCGCGCAGGTTCAAGAGTTTTTATATTCTCTTATGATGTGTTGACACACACAACCTGAACGGAGTGCAGTGATTGGGGTCGTTGATGTTCGTTCACTACTCTCAGGGGTGGTTGTCCTAGACCTAGATAGGACGAGAGCCGACCAATTCCGCGGTTATAGTCTGAAGTAATTCGTTCAAGCACTTTAGTATTGCATACGCAGAGGATGAATTTCAGTTGACCATATACTGTGAGTGTTATGCCTGCAAGCAGTACGTCTGGTCACTTTCCATTCACAACTGCGTTTGCCGTTGAGTAAAGCGGGCCACAGACACGCTTTCTTTCTTTTTTCAGTCCGCGGTGAAGCTGGGCCTCAACCAACAAGCGTCTCCAGCTGGCGCGGTCTTTGGCCAGCTGTTTCCAGTTGGTTAAGGTCCCTTTCCACCTGCGTGCGCCACCGTACATGCGGCTGTCCTCTGCCGGGCCTTCCTTCCGGGGTGGATTCGAAGACTCTTCGGGTCGGAAGTGTATTTTCCATGCGCTCTACATGGCTTAGCCACCTTAGATGCTGTATCCGTAGACGTCGTACCAGGCCGATGTCGCTGTACAACCCATACAGTTTTTCGTTAAATCTTCTCCTCCAAATGGGACCGTAGATAGTGCGCAGAATTTTCCTCTCGAAACGACCAAGTGCATCTTCATCCGCTTTTGTTAAGGTCCAGGCCTCTGCGCCGGAAAGGAGGACTGGGATGATCAAGGTCTTATGTATATAGTGTCACCTACTTCTCAATTGCCTATTGAGCCCAAAGAAACAGCGGTTGGCAGTGATTCCGCGTTTTATCTCATCTGGTGTTGTTGTCGCCGGTCATCACTGAACCAAGGTAGACGAATTCCTTGACCACTTCAAAGTTATATCCGCCCATGGTGACGTTCTGGCCAATACGTCGGTCTTGACCGTCGCTTTTAGATGAAAGCAGATATTTGGTTTTACCCTCATTAACCTTGAGACCCATCTTAGCCGCTTCTACCTCAATGCTTACAAGGGCCTCATTGACGTCTCGCTGTGTCCGTCCAATCACGTCAATGTCGTTGGCGTACGCAAGCAATTGCGTGAACTTGAAATAAATCGTACCTCTTGTGTTGGCCAGTGACTTTTGCACGATCTTTTCAAGCACGATGTTGAAAAAGTTGCATGACAGCGCGTCACCTTGCCTAAATCATTTTTTAACATCAAAGGTATCGGTTTGCTCATTACCGACCGACTGCACAGTCGGACGAGTTTGACAGGGATGTTAAAACTAGACATGGCTTTGTATAGCTCATCTCTATACACGCTGTCATGTGCAGCCTTGAAATCGACGAAGAGGTGGTGAGTGTCGATTTGGTATTCCTGGGTCTTCTCCAAGATCTGCCTTAGTGTAAATATTATATGCAACGCAGTTGTGAATGGAAAGTTACCAGATGTACTGCTGCAGGCATAACACTCACAGTATATGGTCAACTGGAATTCATCCTGTGCGTATGCAATACGAAGAAGTGCTTGAACGAATTAGTACGGACTACAACCAAAAACGCGGAATTCGGTCGGCTCTCGTCCTATATAGGACAACCACCCCTGAGAGTTAACGAACATCAACGAACCAAACCACTGCACTCCGTTCAGGTTGTGTGTCTATCACATCATAAGAGAATATAAAAAACTCTTGAACCTGCGCGAGTTTCTAAAAAAAAAAAAAAAAAAAGAAAAAATATTTGGGCTATTGTGGATTTACTTACTTACTTACTTTACTTATCGGGCAAGCGATCCATGGAGGATCTGACCCTGAGCTATAGCTGCTTTCCATCTTTGACGGTCCCAGGCACGCTGCTTCCAGTTGTCAAGACCAAGATGTCTTACATCCGCGATTACTTGGTCTTTATACCGGAGGTTCGGTCTTCCTCTTCTTCTCGAACCAGGAGGCTCGGAGTCGAAGACCCTCTTAGCTGGAGCGTTGGTGTCCATGCGCTCGATGTGGCCAAGCCAGTATAGTCGACGGATCCTTGCCTTCCGGACTACATCCACATCTTGGTACAGCTCGTAGAGTTCGCGGTTGTGTCTTCTTCTCCATTCACCTTCCTCACAGACAGGACCAAATATCCGGCGCAGAATTTTTCTTTCGAAAGAACCCAAAATCAGCTCCGCTGTCCTGCTTATCGTCCAGCTTTCGGCCCCGTACAGCAAGACTGGCAGAATGAGCGTTTTGTAAAGCATGAGTTTGGTCTTTCGAGTGAGGAGTTTTGACCCCAGTTGTTTGGATAAGCCAAAGTAGCAGCGGTTGCCAAGGGCGATTCTATGCCGGATCTCCACTGTGGTGTCATTTGTGGAATTTACATTTGCCTCGAGGTAGACAAACTCCTTAACTACCTCGAATCTATTGTGGATTTAGCTGGCCTGCAACCACACTGATAAGAGCCGATCAGGTTATCCGCAAACGGTTTCAGGCGCTCACACAATACGGCAGAGAAGATCTTAAATGCGATGTTAAGGAGACTTATTCCCCTATAGTTGGCGCAGTTATAGGGGACTCCTTTCTTATGGACCGGGCAAGCGATGCTGAGATTCCATTCGTCGGGCATGCTTTCCTCCGACCATACCTTGCAAATGAGATGGTGCGCGCACCTTACCAGCTCATCTCCAGCCGCCTTAAGAAGCTCAGCAGACAGACCGTCTGCGCTCGCGTTTTTTTTAGACTTAAGTCTCGATATCACTTTTTTGACTTCGTCTAGGTCGGGTCGGATCGTTCTGCCTGACAACGGTATCTTGTCTCTCTTCTCTTCTGCTCATAGATTTCGCGAGCAGCTCTCGCAGCATGGCTTTATTTGCCCCTTGTTTTGCTACATGGGCTTGTTCGCATGGTTCATCGAACCAGGGGTTTCTAGGTGGTGGCGGTTTGAAACCTAGCACCCCTGAGGCAGCGTCTCTGACGGCGCTCTGGCAATGCGCCCATTCCTGCTCTATTGTTTGCGCTGCTGTGGGCGGATATTGAGAGAGCTTGGAGGAGACACGATCGGCAAAGATTCTGGCAGTCTCTTGCGATTGTAGCTTTCCGACGTCAAACTTACGTTGTCCTACTCGACTCCTAAGCATTCTTGATATCCTCATTCCTACCTTGGCTACAACAAGGTAGTGGTCCGAGTCGATGTTGGCCCCTCGGAGTTTCGTTTCCAGAACACTGGAGGAGTGTCTGGCGTCGATCGCAATGTGATCAATCTGGTTAGTGGTCGATTGATCAAAAGACCGCCAGATACCCTTGTGGATGTTAAGAAGGGGGAATCCGTGTGCTTGCTACAATTATTTTTGTGTCATAGCTGGGGCATTGGGCATAGGTTCTATCTAGGAGATCGTAGAATTCTTCTTTGAATCGATCGTCCTTTTCTTCCGTTGGGGCAGTTAAGGGCTTGCTCCAATTGATCGCCTGTACCCGGTCTGTTAAGGGACCTGATATTCCAGGTGCAGACTCTCAAGTCCGTTTGTCGTTTGCAGGTTTCGTCAGCTTTGTATCCGTCCGTATCCGAGGCTGGTGGTTGCTTCTGCTCAAGTGGGTTTTTACGTGATAGGGATGACACCCCTAAGCACAACCCCTGACCTGGAGGGCCAGGTTCTTCTTTTCCCAGGAACAAGGGGTTGGATCGCTGCACACATTGGTTCACTACCTGGCGGATGCCAGGATAGCTATCCAGGGGGGCCCACGCGGAGGCTGTGTGTCAACTTGGATTGAGCGGGGACAGAGATCGAAGCTGGCGTTTGCCTTGTTAAAGGCGATCAGCTTCACTGCTCTGTTTGCTCGCTCCCTCCTCCCACAGACACGCTACCGATCGTAAATTCTTGGAATAATGTCGTCAACCGCGCCACACACACACACGTTACCGATTGCAAGAAAATCAAACATATTTGATAACTGGCGATCTGTAGCAAACTGCCCCACAAGCACGATGATCTGTTTGAATCGCAACCGATCCACTCAATCCGAAGCGTGTCTGTGGGCCGCTTTAGACCTGCGAAAGAACGCTTAAGGACGTTTAAAAAAATCAATAAATGGAATTCTTCCCATTTTACTCTTGAGAGATGATGGTAAGGCTTATTTAGACTGTTTTTAACTTGCCCTCCAAGACACGAAGACGCGGCAATGGTTTTATAAAGAGAAGGCAATAGTGCACCACTCCAACAAGTCTTCACGCTGTATAATATGATCAGGCCCCTGCTTTGCACTATCTCAGAAATCACTGAAAAGTTTCCTAACTTAGCCCTTTTGTTAACCCTTTCGAGAACTCAAAATTGATTCAAACTATCCTACTGCGTCCAAACTACGCGTGGATTTGAGAAAAAGCCTTTATTTCGAGGTTGGTAGGACTGTTTTTGACATCCGTGCTAATTTCGCTTCGTTTTGTGAGCTGATGATGTTGCCACTTGAAAATGATATGTTAACACCGAAAATACTGAAGAAATGGCTTCTGAGTATAAGGGCAAGATTGACTGCATTGATTCTTCATGACCTCTTCTTCTTCTTATCGGGCGCTAAAGTTCGGGGTGAACCTGGGCCTCAACCAACATGCCTCCCAACTAGCACGATCTTTTGCTAGCCTTTTCCATTGCCGCACACCCAGTTGGTTAAGGTCCCCTTCCATCTGTGTGCGTCATCTTAGGTGTGGCCGTCCTCTGTTTCTTCGGCCCTCGGGGTTGGTTTCAAAGGCTCTCCGGGTTGGAGCTGTGGTGTCCATTAGCTCTACATGGCCCAGCCATCTTAGGCGTTGAATCCGACGCCTGACTAGACTGATGTTGCTGTACAGCCTGTAAAGCTCGTGGTTGAATCTATTTATCCATCCCCGGTCTGCGTTTATAATACCGAAAATCACATGCAAACTCTTTCTCTCGACCAAGGACCTCCTCATCCGCTTTTGATAGTGTCCATGCTTCTGCGCCATACAGCACGACCGGGATGATAAGGGTCTTGTATAGAGTCAACTTGGTCGTTTGGTCGTTCACTTAACTGCGACTGGCAAGGGTGATTCTGCGTTTGATTTCGAAACTGATGTCGTCCCAGGTCACTGCGGAGCCAAGGTAGACGAAGTCCTTAACTACCTCAAACTCATATCTGCCAATACAAACGTTCTGGTCAAGACGTCGGTGGTAAGCGTCCTTTTTTGATGGCAGCAATGAGCCTCCGCCTCAATACTCGTAAACGCCTCAGTGACATCTCGCTGTGTTCTTTCGATTATGTCTATGTCATCCGCGTATGCGAGGAGTTGTTAGGATTTGAAACCAATTGTGTCTCTTGTGTTGGCCAGTGATTTTTGCACACTAATTTCTAATACGATGCTGAAGAAATCACACGCACCGCCCTGCCTAAATCCTTTTTTGTCATCAAAACTATTGGTCAGGTCTTCATCCATTCGGATGGAGACGCGAGCATTCTCCAAAGTCATCCTGCATACTCTGACGGGTTTAGCAGGGATGAGGTAGACAAATGGTTGGTGAGTGTCGACCTGAAATTCAAGATCTGCCGTAGTGTGAAGATTTAGTTGATGGTGGACTTCCCTGGCCTGAAGCCACACTGAAAAGGACCTATTAGCTTATTTACAAAAGGCTTCAGGCATTCACACCGAACGGCAGAGAAGATCTCATATGCGATGTTTAGGAGACTTATTCCTCTGTAGTTGGGGAACAGAGGAATCCATCCTTTCTTGTGGATGGGCCAAACGATGCCGGGACTCCATTCCTCGGACATGCTTTCCTCTGACCATACAGATTAGCTGGTGTATACTATTAGTTCAGTCATCACCAGCTGCTTTGAAGAGCTCAGCAGACAGTCCGTCTACGCCAACAGCTTTTTTCGACTTGAGTTTCGATATGGCGATCTTAACTTCGTCGAGGTCGGGGGGACGGAATTCTCTGCGATCTTCGTCGTTAAGAAACGGATCATTCTGTTTGACAGCGGCATATTGACTAACATCGCCTTTATACAGTCTGCAGAAGTGGTTTTTCCATATTCTCAGCATCGACTGTGACTCTGCTTCTAGTTGCCCGCCTTCATCCCTACAGGCTTCCGCTCTGGCTTTATAGCCCTGGCATGTTCGTTTTACCTTTTCGTAAAACCGGCGAGTATCATTCCTGTGGTAGCTTCTCTCCATCTCACGCTTTTCATGCTGTCTTTTTTCTTCCTTAAAAGCATGTGTTCCTCTCTCCGTTTCTGATCGTAATGTTCACGAGCGCCCGTCTATGAAGCATGGCTTTGTATGCGTTTTGCTTTGCTACATGGGCTTGCCCGCATTGCCCATCAAAGCAGGGGTTTCTAGTTGGCGGTGTGGTTTGAAACCCAACATATCAGAGGCAGCACGCTGTGGATTGTCCTAATGTCATCGGAGGTTGAGGGAAACTCGATCGGCAAAGGTTCTAAAGTTCGTGGTCAAACTTTCGTGGTCCAGCTCGACTCCATGGCATTCCTCATACCAGCATTCGTACCTCGCACCTTCATTCGTACCTCGGAAGGTTCGTACATTTAGGATGCTCGGAGAGTGTCTGGCTTCGATCGCAACGTCATCAATCTGATTGATGGTAGGGAATCGTATGCTAGCCAGAAGTAGATTACGTCGTGTAGGCTATATTTCCCCGTGATCGACTCAAATATGTCCTCCTTGCCCAGGTTCGTATTAAAATCTCATAGAACAATTTTTGTATCGTGGTTTGGACATTGGGCATAGGTTCTGTCTAAGAGATCGTAGAAGTCGTCTTTGAGTCGACCGTTTGTTTCTTCGGTTGGAGCGTGGGCGCATATCAAGCTAATAATTCCGAATTAGCTTTAATGCGTATTGTTATGAAACGTTCGCTTACATTTCGAAAGCTTAAGACTTCTTGCCGGAGTCTTCCTCGAATAACGAATCCGCATCGGAATAAGCGTTGTTTGTTCTCCTTTTAGCCATTCACGTAGTTGAATGTCACAGTGGTTCATCCGTCTTTTGCCTGGTCCATCCCATTGCACTTCTTGAAGTGCGGTTCTACATGTCTGGTTTATAGCAGTTGAGCAGTTGATTTCCTGCACCCGGTTTGTTAAGGGACCTCATATTTCATGTGCAAACTCGCAAATAGGGATGTTATGCCTAAGCACAACCTCCAACCTGGAGAGCCAGGTTCTTTTCCCCCAGGAACAAGGGGGTCAGGTTGCTGCGCATATTGGTTCCCTACCTGGCGGATGCCAAGGCAGCTATCCAGGGGAGGCCACGCCGCGGCTGTGTCAACTTGGATTAAGCAGGGACAGAGATCGAAGCTGGCCTTTGCCACGTTAAACGTGATCAGTTTCCTTGCTCTGTTGGCTCGCTCACTCCCGCCTACTAGCGACAAATGTCGGATCAAATTGTTGGTTAAACATTCGCAACGAATTACCAGACTATACGGAGCTCTGGTCACTTTTTATTTATTTCATGATATCCATCCTGACGGTCCAATCCTAATTGACATTCACTCAGAATTCATTTATATTCAACAATTCATCCTCCTCGTTCCGAATTCGTATAAGTTCTGACAATGGAACTGCTGACCATAGACCCATTCAGTAATATCTATCATCTGAGCTGTTCTTTCAGCAGGTGGAGGCGCTTATTTTGAGGCCTTATGCTGTTACTGTCATCTATCTGTAGGGTAATTCCTAATTTTTTTAAAAAGTATTTATTTTCGATGGAATCCTGACAGTTGACAGCTTTAATTCATAGTAAGGAATTGCTATGAATTTGGTTCGCTGCTAGTGGAGGCACAGTGTTGTACCTATAGTGTACCATTTCGTCCGTTGTGCGATATGGTTCCTTGACATTCATCCCCTTGCTGTAATGAAGGAATTTATTAGAAACAATTTCTCAATAAGGTATTAGAGATTTCCGAGCTATATTAAAAATGTCAATCAATATGAATATATTGAACTTAACGGTCTTATCCAAAACACAGTGGCGGCACTCGACATTGACATTTTGGGTGTCTGAAATCTGATAACCTGACGTTATTCAAATTGTTTCCAAGAAACTTTCTTCCCGGTTCTCTTCCAACCCATGTCAATTACGTGCTTCATCTCAATTTCAAATTTTGTAAAATACTCGTAAAAATAAGTCAAATTCCTGTATGGCTTATGGATTGTTTAAGGTTTATGAACAAAGACGGCATAGCAGCTTGACAGGTGCAAGTGTTAAAATACCCTCTTTTGAAATTGTTTGCGCCAAGGTACCTGTCTTAAAATTATACATATTTACATCTTTGCTCCCATATCCCTCCTTCACAATCTGCCTTAGTATACCAACTTGCTGTAGATGAAATCGACTCTCTTTTCCTAGAAGCTGACCCTAGCGATGACTTCATCATTGTTGGGGATTTCAATCTTCCATTCCTGCAATGGACTCCATCAAAGGATGAGTGTTTCCTTGTTCCCATTAATGGTTCCTCTAACAAGGAAAGCCTCATAACCGACCATCTCGTAGAGCCTTACCTATTTAAGATTAGTAATATCACTAGCAATCTTGGTCGACAACTAGACCTCTTATTTTTTCAGATGCCTATAACTCCGTTGTTACTGAGAGCAACTATTTTTTTTTTTTTTTGTTTATAGTTACACTCTCACTCAAGGCTAAGGCCTCATAACGTTTCGAACGTTGTGCGAGCGAAGGTAACAGGGAGAGGGAGAGTTTCGAGCAGGTTCACACACAACCTGAACGGAGTGCAGTGGTTTTGGGTCGTAGATGTTCGTTAACTACTCTCAGGGGTGGTTTGTCCTTGATAGAACGAGAGCCGACCAAATTTCGCGTTGGTTATAATTCCCAGTAATTCGTTCATGCACCTTTAGTGTTAATATTGCATACGCAGAGGATGAATTTCAATTGACCATATACTGTGAGTGTTATGCCTGCAGCAGTAGTTTGGTCGCTTTCCATCCACAACTGTGTTGCATACTTTTTTCCGTATTCTTCTTAGTAGGCGCTACAGTTCGGGGTGAACCTGGGCCTCAACCAACATGCCCCTCCATCTAGCACGATCTTTCGCTAGCCTCCATTGCCGCACAACCAGTTGGCTGAGGTCTCCTTTCACCTGTGTGCGCCATCTTAATTGCGGCCGTCCACTGCTTCTTCGTCCCTCGGGGTTGGATTCAAAGACTCTTCGGGCTGGAGCTGCGGTGTCCATCCGCTCTACATGGCCCACCCATCTTAGGTGTTGAATCCGTAGACGCCTGACTAGGCTCATGTCGCTGTACAGCCCGTAAGGTTCGTGGTTGAATCTTCTCCTCCATCCCCCGTCTGCGTTTATAGGCCCAAAAATTACGCGTAAAATCTTTCTCTCGAACCGACCAAGGGCCTCCTCATCCGCCTTTGATAGTGTCCATGCTTCTGCGCCGTACAACAAGACCGGGATGATAAGAGTCTTATATAGAGTCAACTTTGTCGTTCGGGAGGGGGCTCTATTACTCAGTTGCCTCCTGAGCCCAAATAAAGAGCGATTGGCAAGAGTGATTCTGCGTTTGATTTCGGAACTGATGTCGTTGTTCCAGGTCACTGCGGAGCCAAGGTAGACGAAGTCCTTAACTACCTCAAACTCATATCTGCCAATACAAACGTTCTGGTCAAGACGTCAGTGGTGAGCGTCCTTTTTTGATGGCAGCATATATTTAGTTTTGTCCTCGTTTACCGCCAGACCAACTTTCGCCGCCTCGAACTCATTCATTCATTCATTGACATCTCGCTGTGATCTACCTATTATGTCAATATCGTCGGCGTGTGCAAGGAGTTGCGAGGATTTGAAATAGATTGTGCCTCTTGTATTGGCCAGTGATTTCTGCACAATCATTTCCAATATGATGTTGAAGAAATCACACGACAGCGCATCGCCCTGCCTAAATCCTTTCTTGACATCAAAACTATTGGTAAGGTGTTCACCGATTCGGATGGAGCAGCGAGCATTCTCCAAAGTCATCGTACATAGTCTGACGAGTTTAGCAGGTATGTCAAAGGTAGACATAGCGTTGTATAGCTCGTCTCTAATTACGCTGTCGTATGTGGCTTTGAAGTCGACAAATAGGTGGTGAGTGTCGACTCGAAATTCATTGTTTTTTTCCATGATCTGCCGTAGAGTGAAGGTTTGGACGATGGTGGACTTCCCTGGCCTGAATCCGCAAAAGGCTTCAGGCGTTCACACAAAACGGCAGAGAAGTTTTTGTAGGCGATGTTAAGGAGACTTATTCCTCTATAGTTGGCGCAATCAGAGGGGTCTCCTTTCTTGTGGATCGGGCATACAATGCTGAGACTCCATTCCTCGGTCATGCTTTCCTCTAACCATATCTTACGGCTGCCTTGAAGAGCTCAGCAGACAGTCCGTCTGCGCCAGCAGCTTTATTCGACTTGAGCTTCGATATAGCAATCTTAACTTCGTCGAGGTCAGGGGGACAGAATTCTCTGCGGTCTCCGTCGATTAGAAATGGATCATTCTGCCTGACAGCGGTATATTGACTAACATCGCCGTTATACAGTGTGCAGAAGTGATTTTTCCATATTCTCAGCATCGACTACTAGGTGTCCGTTCTCATCCCTGCAGGCTTCCGTTCTGGCTTTATAACCTTGGCATGTTCGCTTTATCTGTTGATAAAACTTTCGAGCGTCACGCCTGCAGTAACACCTCTCCAAATCCTCAATCGCGCGCTTCTCGTGCTCTTTCTTCTTTCTTCTAAGATGCTTATGCTCCTGCCTTCTTTTTATCTCGTAGAGCTCACGAGCTGCTCTTGTTCTTTTATGCAGCGAGGCCTCATATGCATCCTGCTACGCTGTATGAATCTTCCTGCCCTCGTCATCGAACCAGGTGTTTCTTCGTGGTGGAGCCTTGAAACCCAAAACTTCGGATGCGGAGCTTTTCAGGGCTTTGACGTCAGAAACGTCAAAGTGTAAAGACGTGTATTATATTAGCGGGAAATAAAACAAAGAAAAAAAAAAAAAAAAAAAAAAAAAAAAAAAATCAAAGAAATCTGGTGTGTATAGGAAAAAAGTCGCGAAAATTACGAAATGTCGAAGTGTGAAAAGTGCAAGACTATAATTCGCGGAGAGACAGGTGTAAAGTGCGAGGGGGTTTGCAATAAAGTCTTTCATTGCAACAAAAAATGTTCCGGTTTGGACGAATATGCCAGTGGTATTTTAGGAGTGAACAATATGGTGAGATTCATGTGTGAGGAATGTCTTTTATACATTCACAATGTAGATGAGGTTGTTAAAGGGATGCAGGAAAGTGTCGAAAAAAACACGCAATACTTGAGGGAATATAAGGAAGAATTCGAACTTTCTTTGCGGCGTAACGAAGGGGAAATAAAAGCTTTATTAGAAGCTATCGAAACTAGGTATGCAAAAAGACTGGGAGATATGAAAAGGACACAAGAAATATGTGAAAAAGGTATTGCAGAAATGAAAAAAATGTGTAATATAGCCGAAAATTTCAAAAAGGATGGCGAAAATATATGCACTGAATTAAAGAAAAATGGGGCAACGGTGTGCAATGAAGTCAAAAAAATTGTAATTAATAAACAAACAACGGCGGGAAATCAAATGTCATTTGCTGACGCTGTCAAGAAAGTAAATGACAATCGCGGAAAAGTACCAGAACTACGAAAAGAGTTGCCACTTATCATAAAACCGAAGGAAAAGCAAAATAGCATTAAAACAAAGGAAGATTTAAATAAAAAAGTAGATCCTAAAAATCTGAAGATCTCTAACATTGAAAGCAAACATAGTGGAATAGTAATAATAGAAAGTGAGAATGCAGAGGAACGAAACAAAATAAAATGTGCAATTGAAAAGGAAATGAGTGAAAATTACGAAGTAAAAGTGCCACAAAAAATTAAACCAAGATTCATTGTATCCAACATGAAATTTAATACAGAAGATGAAATCATTGAGAAGTTACAAAGACAAAATAAAGTGTTGGCAACCAGTCAGTTAAAATTAATAAAGTACTATGCGAGTAATAAAAACAATATAACAAGGTACAACGCAATTATAGAGATCGATCACGAATCATTTCCGAAAATTATGGAATCAGGAAAAGTAAATATTGGATGGGAGCAGTGCAAAGTTTTTGATGGAGTAAGTGTTATGACTTGCTATAAATGTAAAGGATTTAACCATAAAGCGGTCGAGTGTAAAAATGAAGAAACATGCTTAAAATGCCAGGGAAATCATCAGACAAGGGATTGTCATAAAGAAATGGTAATAAAATGCATAAACTGCGTGCGCGCTAACAAAAAACTAAACCTAGAACTTGATGAAAATCATGCCACCTATAGTAGACAATGTCCAGTATATAAAAAACAACTGGAAATGAAAAAGAAAAGGATTGGATACTAGCAATCCAATAAAATAAAGGCCATATATACTAATATTCAAGGTCTAACCAACAATTTCGACCAACTAGAAATATTAGCACATAAAAACGAATACGAGTTTATAGTTTTGTCAGAGACGCACCTTACTAAAAATACGGAAGAAAACGAAATAAAATTAGATGGATACAACAACATACATTGCCTATCAAATTCAACTAGGACTGGTGGTACTTCAATTTATATAACGACAAAATGGAGTATCACAAACATTGTAAAAAAAGCAGTTGATTTCCAAAGATGGTGGCTTTCAATAAAGTGTACGCATAACAACCTTGAATTTGTATTAGTTGCAGTTTATAGATCACCGAGTAGCTCTGAAAGGGAGTTTTGTGAATTCTTTAAAGAAAATATTGAGGTAATAACTGAAGCATCAAACAATATCATCTTAGCTGGAGACTTCAATATCGACTGGCGTAGTGGCAGTTTATACAAAAGGGAGATCGAGCGATTGCTTGATGATAACTGTCTAACTCAAAAAGTGGAGGAGTACACAAGAATAACAGAAACAACAAGAACCACAATCGATTATATAATAACAAATACCCAGAACATAATAGTGAGAACGGATCCTAAAAATAATATCTCAGACCACGAAATTATAGAAATCACGATAGATGACACAGACAAAGAAAAAGTAAGTGCAAGGACTGTTGAGGTTTTTGAATATCGTAAGGATCTATTTACAGAGGAACTTAACAAAATAAATAAAGTATATAATACAGCAGACAATGTACATGAAAACGCAAAAAAATTGGATTTGGCCCTGAAAAATACTGTAAACAAATTCATCATATCTAAAACCAATATAACTAATAACGAAACAATAAAATGGTTTGACTCCGAACTTAAAATGCTAAGAAAACAAAAAATTCGAAAGTATCAAAAAGCGAGGATAATAAACACCGAAGAAAGTTGGATCGACTATAAAACGATAAGGAATTACTACAGGGTTAAAATTAGAGATGCAAAAAACAATTACATAAAAAACAGGATTCGACAATCAAATGGACAAAGAGAAATGTGGAAGGAAATTAAAAAATCAGTTTTGAAGAAAAGGAGTAACGAAATCAAGAATATCATTTTTGAAGAGAGAAACTACAATAATGACTTCGAAATTGCTAATAAATTTAACCATTATTTTATAAGAAGTGTAAAGGAAATTAGATCAACAATCGAAGACGTCGAAATTATAAACTATATAGATCCCGTAGAAAGCAGATTCGAATTTAAACAGATCACTTTAAAGGAATTGAAGGAAATATGTGAAAGTCTGAAGAAGAAATCGGATTTCGAAAAAATAAGCCCGAAAATAATCCTAGATAACTGGAGTACTATAGGATATACAATGCTACACATAGTAAACAACTCTCTTCAGGTAGGGGAATTTCCAAACTCTTGGAAGGATTCTATGGTTAGGCCAGTTGAGAAAGTGCCTAACACAAACAGAAGTGAAGAGTTCCGACCGATTAATACATTAAGAACATGTGAAAAGATAATTGAAAAAGTAGTAAAGCATCAACTTATGTCATACTTGGAAAAAAACGATATTCTCTCAATGTTCCAATCAGGTTTCAGAAAAGAATATTCATGTGAATCAGCGGTCAATCATATAATAAACGAATGGAAGTTTGGCGGAACACAAAAAAAAAAGGATGGCACTATTCCTGGATTTCAAAAGGGCTTTTGAAACCATTGATAGGGAAATATTACTTAAAAAAATGTGGCTTTATGGAATTAGAGATGGGGAATTGAGATGGTTTAGGTCTTATCTAACAAATAGAGTGCAACGAACAAAAATTAACCTCAGTGTATCTTATCCTGAAAATGTGGAGCTAGGTGTACCACAGGGTTCCATCCTTGGTCCTCTGCTCTTTATTTTATACATAAATGATATGCCACGAGTTATAAAAAGATGTAAAATAGCCATGTATGCTGATGACACATTGGTTTATGCTGAGGGTATAGACTCTGAGGAATGTAAAAACAAGCTAGTTGAAGATATCAGAAATCTGACTGAATGGCTAAAAATGAACAAGGTAAAGTTGAATGAGCAAAAAACAAAACTTATGGAGATATACTCCAACAACGGAACGACCATTGAGATAAATGGTAAAACCATAGAGAATGTTAAGAATATCAAGTACCTTGGAGTAATGCTAGACAAAGATTTAAAATTTAATGCGCATGTGGATTATATTTGCAAAAAGATAGGAAAAAAAATTGGATTTTTTAAAAGGATTAGGAAAAAAATGGATGTGTTAACCGCACTTATAGTGTATAATACAATAATTAAACCTCATTTCGAGTATTGTTCAACAATTCTATATATGTGTTGCAACCAAAGCCACATTGATAGACTTCAAAAACTGCAAAACAGAGCTATGCGTAGTATCCTAAGGTGCAGTAGATTCACACCAATAAACTATATGTTAGCATGTCTAAGATGGTTGAATATCAAGCAACGACTCGAATTAAATACACTTATTGCAGTATTTAAATTAAAATATGGATTAGCTCCAAGATATTTAACAAGTGGAATCAGACATGTAGGAGAAGTGCAACCATATCGGCTGAGAAACGCGAATGATTTCAGGCTATTTCGCCAAAATACATTACATGCTCAAAACACGATTTGGTATAAGGGACTTAACACGTTTAATAAGTTACCTAGTGAAATAAAAAATGAAGCAAATTTCCAAAGATTTAAAAGAAAATGTATAGAATTTGTAAAATATAATGTTTAAAAAATATGTAACAGAAACCGATTGAGTTTATTTTCCGCTAACTAACTTATTATAAATGTAATACTAAGTTTTTTGTAAAGTACTTAAAGTACTAATAATGCTTATTGTAGATTCTTCTTTCAGCAAGACAGGGAACAGCCTCAGAGCCGAATGAATGGATATTGTATATCCATGCATCGGTGCCTTCCGGCTCTTGCCGAGAAGAACGCAATTCTATTATATAAATTCTTTGCACAGGCTCCACTGCTGTTCTATTGATAGCGTGGAGGATTCAGGTGTATTGGAGAGCTTACGGGAGCCACGATCGGTAAAAGCACGAGCGGTTTCTGGCGGTAGTAGCTTTCCGACGTCATAACTTTGTATTCTTACTCTACTCCGCGGCGTTCGTGATATCCGTAGACGCATCTTGGCTCCTACAAGATATTGGTCCGAGTCGATGTTAGCCCCTTGGAAAGTTCGGACATCAAGAATAGTGGAGGAGTGTCTGACGTCGATCGCGATGTGATCAATCTGGTTGGTAGTCTGTCGTGGTGCTGGAAGCGAGTACTGGCTAGAAGGAGATTTCGCCCCGTAGCAAGATCAATCAGCCTTTGTCCCTTATCGGATGTGGTGTTGTGTAGGCTATATTTGCCGATTACTCGTTCAAATATGCTTTCCTTACCCAGCTTAGCATTGAAATCTTCTGGTCATAGCTGGGACATTGGGTATACGTTCTGTCTAGGAGATCGTAGAACTTATCTTTGGCGGAGTCATCCTTGTCTTCCGTGGGGGCGTGGACGCAGATCAGGCTGATGTTAAAAAATTTAGCCTTGATACGGATTGTTATGAGGCGTTCGCTCACATGCCGAAAGCTTAGGACTTTTGCCTCGTTGCCCTCTCTTCCTATAGCAGTCGCCGTAGTAAATGTCGCAGTTTTTCATCCGCTTTATACCCGGTCCATTCCATCGCATTTCCTGGATGGCGATTATGTCGGCTTTATAGCGGTCTAGGGCATCCGAAAATTCTTCGGCTGTACGTTGCCTCTTTAGGGACCTAACATTCCACGTACAGAGCCGAAGTCCATTGTCCCTTTTTCGTTTTTTGCAGGGGTCGTCAGCATTGATCCGGTCCGTTTTATCCGAGGCTTGTGGTTGTTTCGGAGTTTTTTTTTTTTTTTATTCTTTTTACGGTTACGGCTTAGTAGGCTGTCACCTATGCACATTAACGAAATAACGATTAAAGGCTTTGGTGATCACAAACAAATCTACAAATATTATTCTTCAAAATGGCGTTTAAAGTCTGGAACTGACACTGGATCAAATAAGCTGTTACCCACTGTATGTATATAACTTTGATTTATGGATTTCAACTGTGTACTTAAGTATGTATGTAAGTATACACGCTGATCCTGACCTGGCTCTACTTATGAATAGGAATTTACATACAAAACAACAACAACTGTTCCTAATTCCAACTAAACAAGAGCCAGACACCTCTAACAAGCCACACACACATATGCATATACACGTAGAGCAGCACAGCATCTTTCCTGAATCGTTCTCTGCGGTTTTCTGTTTTCCATTTTTTTTTATTTTTTTTTTTGATTTTATAGCCAGCGAAAATCACAAAGAACAAAAACCAAAACGAAAAAAAAAAAACAAAATTTTTGTTAGGTCATTTGGAATTCTTATTCCTCTTCGTAGGAGAACAAACGTTTCCACATCGCCACCAGTCACCACTCGAAAGAGAGAAGATGAAACGAACAAAGTCCACATAATACGAGTTAGTTTACGAGGCCGTATGTACATATGTATGCACATAAGACACCATACACAGTGCGGAGCGATGATGATGGAAGAAGCAGAAGGAGAAAGAAAACGCAAAATAATTGTTCTCAAGAAAATGATCAATTTCAATTGAAAAATAAGACCCGAATGACGGATAAAACGAATAACATAACAAAACGTGGAAAATTTGCAATTTCCTTCTTGCTTGTTGGTCGCTTCTCTTCTGTTTTCGTTTTCTCTATCGACTACATACATACATACATACATGCATAGATAGGTTTTTCCTTTACTTCTGGGCCACACGATGATTTACCATGAATTATTGTACTATCTCCTCGATGGTGCTCCATCTTCTTTCACCACATTCCATTTCTTATTCACCACATTCGATTAAGCGCTCTTTATCTCTTTTTCGCTTTGACAATTCGCTTATGTTACTACTCTGACGGTGTATGGTTACGGACGGATGGGAATAAAAAGTCGCATTGATATTCACCACACTAAACGGGATATACGAGTTATTTTTGTGTTCCACTTGTTCAACGTCATTTTACCCCTCCCGTTTCACATGTTGCCAAATTTTTTGCCGACACATCAATTGGAAATTGAATTAATCCATTGATTAACGGCGAATTGGGGATATATGGATCTCATATCGATTGTCGACGAGAAGTGCATTTGGTGGGTTTGGGTGGATGTGATTCGAGTATATTTGAAAGCATGTGCAAAACGTATGTGAAAACTGACAACGCAGCATGGTGAGTTTCTTCATTTAGCACAAAGAATCGAAACCCCGGGACACATACAATCATAGTTGCCCACATCCACATGACGTACATTGTATCCCGATAGACAAGGTTTAATGGCAGTCGTGTTGGGTTGTTGTTGTTTTTTCTTTCCTTTTCCTTTTCGCCTTTCATCTTTTCTCTTTTGTTGTGTTTTGTTTTTGTTTTTTCTTCAAATTTGATGGCATTTGTATTTATATATGTGTGTGTGTGTGCGTGGTGTGTCCGTCCCGTAACGTCGTCGTCACCGTCGAAACCACCAAAGACGTCAGCACCAGGCCAACCAATGCCATATACACGTACTCCATCTATGGTGAATTTTTCGTTAAAATCAACTTTTAGCGATATAGATTCTCTTCGGCCGTGCGTTTTGCAATTCGGGTGAAAAAAATTCGATTTATTCCGTTTAAATGTTTAAATTTATTGGAAAAAGGTAACTTAATCGATGCATTTGTGTGTTATCGATAAATCGTTGTGAAAATTGTTCAATTATCGCCAGTCGTTGGATGGGAAAAACCAGAAAATTGTGTGTTCTCGACTCGAATTTTCTTTTTTGGTTTTTTTTTGTTCGTTTTTGTTCGTCAATTTACTGTTTCTTCCACTCGAATTTGTTGTTTTTTTTTTTTTTTTTTTCATTCTTCATCTTCTATTGTATTGTGTGTGTGTGTTCTCTTTGATTCTCGGTTTAATTGGTTCTTAATATCTTAGGCATTTTTGTAAACCTCCACGACCTCCCCCCGCCCCCGACCCCCGCCCACCGCTCGACTCGGTGGATTCTATTGATTTCCTTAAAATTGAAATTGTTCAAAAAAACGCATATTTTCTTGTCATTTTCATTCGATACTGTGTGTTTCATTACTCGAACATAAAACGTAGTAAGACGGTGGAAAAGGGTGTTTCACGAGTATTGAAAGTGTGTGGTACGGTTACGGGCCATATGTGGCTATATGTGCTTGGAAAATCAGAGGCTTTTCCTTCCCATTCGCAATGTGATTTGTGTGGAAAATGAAAGAATAAGTAAAAGTGTGTTTCGAGTTTTTTTTTTAATAAAATTCACAGTGGCGTCGTATCTTTTGCAAAATTCGCGTTTCCTATCGAAATGGATTTTTTTTTTTTTTTTTTTTTTTGTGTCTACTCATGAGAGTGCAATCTAAACATAAAATGAATTAAATGCAAAGAAAGAAAAAATGATGAAAAATGCAATTTAAACTCAATTCGAAACGAGAGTTGGATTAACATCAAACCAAACCATCTCTCCTCGTATCTTCCGTATGAAACGTATATATTGCTCTTTTGGGTGAGGTCACGTTAAGTTTTTTTTTTTTTTGTTCTCAAAATACGTCTTACATTCTGTGGGTGCAACGAAACTTTTTCGAATAGGGAATGGGAATTATCGTCTACATAGAAGAAAGCAAAAAACTACTATTGGATACCTGAATTTTGGATAAAAAAAAAAAACAAAAAAAAAAGAAAAAAGAATCGAAATAAATGCATTTGGTAAGTACATCTATAAAATATAAACGAAATTATGAATTTAGTGCAAATTTTGGATTTGTTGTACGCCAGCCATTTGGTGGTAGAGTCCACCTATTATATAAAAGGGTTGGGGGGCATTATCGATTTTCTGCGGGTGCGCTTTTTGATTTTTTTTTTTTTGGTTCCAAGTTAGTGCCTTGTTAGGGAAATACCGATTAAATTTTGTGAAACTTTCTTCGGTGTTGCAAATACATTTTTTTCCACCTTTTTTTTGGATCAGGAAGTTGATTTTTAGGTTTTTTTTTTTTTTTTTTGCATTTGGACCTTCGTGGACTTAAGTGGCTGGGTGTTTACTATCTTTACTTACTTTTTAAATTGGAATATAATCTATGGTCCGATCTTCGGCCAGCCGCCCAGTTTGTTGAGGTCCCCTTCCAACTGTGCGCGCCACCTTAAATGCGGTCGTCCTCTGCTGCGTCGTCCCTCGGGGTTGGAGTCGAAGACTCTTCGGGCCGGAGCGTTGATGTCCATTCGCTCTACATGGCCTAGCCATCTTAGACGTTGGATCCGAAGACGTCTAACCAGGCCGGTGTCGCTGTACAGCCCGTACAGTTCTTGGTTGAATCTCCTCCTCCATTCTCCGTTTACACAAACGGGACCAAAGATTGCACGCAGAATTTTCCTCTCGAAACGTCCAAGAGCCTCTTCATCCGCTTTCGGCAACGTCCAAGCCTCAGCGCCGTAGAGGAGGACCGGTATGATTAAGATTTTGTAGAGCGAAACCTTAGTTTTTCGAGAGAGGGCTCTCCTACTCAATTGCCTCTTGAGCCCGAAGAAGCAGCGATTGGCAAGAGTTATTCTGCGTTTTATCTCAGCGCTGGTGTCGTTGCTGCTTGTCACTACCGAGCCAAGGTAGACGAAGTCCTTGACTACTTCAAAAATATAGCTGCCGAAGGTGACGTTCTGACCAAGACGTCGGTGTTGCGCGTCTTTCTTGGATGACGGCATATATTTAGTCTTGTCTCCATTTACCCTTAGACCCACTTTCGCCGCTTCTGCTTCAATGCTTGTGAACGCCTCATTGACGTCTCGCTTTGTTCGTCCAATAACGTCAATGTCATCTGCGTAGCCAAGCAATTGTGTGGACTTGAAGTAGATCGTACCTCTTGTATTGGCCGCAGAGTCCCGCACGATCTTTTGAAGAATAATGTTGAAGAAATCACATGACAGTGCGTCACCCTGTCCAAAACCTTTTTCAACATCAAAGGGGTCGGTTAGTTCACCTCCGACCTTAATGGAGCAGCGAGAGTTCTCCATAGTCATCCTGCATAGTCTGACGAGTTTGGCAAGAGTGTTAAAACATGACATGCCTCTGTATAGCTCGTCTCTATAAACACTGTCATACGCGGCTTTAAAGTCGACGAAAAGATGGTGCGTGTCGACCTGGAATTCATGGGTCTTCTCCAAGATCTGCCGTAGTGTAAACATTTGGTCTATCGTGGATTTTCCTGGCCTGACACCACACTGGTAGGAACCTATCAGATTGTCCACGACCGGTTTCAGGTACTTACACAGTACGGCAGAGAGGATCTTGTACGCGATGTTCAGGAGGCTTATCCCTCTGTAATTGGCGCAGTCATAGGGGTCTCCTTTCTTATGGACCGGGCAAACGATACTGAGATTCCGTTCATAGGGCATGCGTTCTTCCGACCATATCTTGCAGATGAGTTGGTGCATGTTCCTAACCAGCTCATCGCCAGCTGCTTTAAACAGCTCCGCGGGGAGTCCGTCTGCTCCAGCAGCTTTATAAGACTTAAGTTTCGATATCGCTATCTTAACATCTTAACATGGTACCACCTTACTTCACTAATAAACTTTTTCGAGAACCATTCATTAAAAATCCATTGATCGAGCTAAGCTTTCTTCGAGTGATAAACGATAAACGATCTTTTGGCTGCTTATGACCAGAAATGTTTTTGTCAGATTTACCAGCCTATGTAGTATCGGGCATTGTTTTACAAAAAAAATCCTGTCTCGTCTGCGTTATATATTTGGAAATCAGAAAGGTTTTGCTCCTGAACATATGTATATTTTAAAACTACTTTTAAATAATTCTGCACTTTCAGTGTCAGCACTTAGGGCTTCTCCGACCACTTTTCTATTTAAAATACCATGCCTCTTTCTAAATCGTGATAACCAACCACTGCTAGCTTTGAAATCGCGTTCTCCAAGGGTTTGTGCAAAACGTATGGCAGCAGTTTGAATTTCAATTCGACGAATAGGAACACCACTCGATCTCTGCGAGCAATACCAAGTGTAAACGGCACTGTCAATTTTTTTAAAGATTGGCTCTCTCAGTCTAATTCTATTTTTATTCGATTTCGTATGTGGATTACCGGGATTCCCCTAATACAATTTTTTTTTTTTTTTTATGGTTTTTTCCGACTTCTAAATATGAATTTCCGGGACTTCCCCAATAGACATTTTGATGGTTTGTTCCAACTTTTTCATATTTGAGATCTATTTGCTACCTGTACGTGTTCAGTCATTGCGTTTTTTAATTTTTTTCTAATTTAATTTAATTTTTACATAAAAAGTAGAAACCCGACTCTCATTTATTCGGAAAAATCTCTTTTATTCGGAATATTTTTTTTCCGAATAAACGAGTTTTCCGAATTAAAGGGGTTTTACTTACTCACTTATCAGGCCAGCGATCCATGGAGGATCTGAGTCTGAGCTATAGCTGCCTTCCATCCTTGACGGTCCCGGGCACGCTGCTTCCAGTTGTCAAGACCAAGATGTCTTACATCCGCGATTACTTGGTCTTCATACCGGAGGTTCGGTCTTCCTCTTCTCGAACCAGGAGGCTCGGAGTCGAAGACCCTCTTAGCTGGAGCGTTGATGTCCATGCGCTCGATGGGGCCGAGCCAGTGTAGTCGACGGATCCTTGCCTTCCAGACTACATCCACATCTTGGTACAGCTCGTAGAGTTCGCGGTTGTGTCTTCTTCTCCATTCACCTTCCTCACAGACAGGACCAAATATCCGGCGCAGAATTTTTCTTTCGAAAGAACCCAAAGTCAACTCCGCTGTCCTGCTTATCGTCCAGCTTTCGGCTCCGTACAGCAAGACTGGCAGAATGAGCGTTTTGTAAAGCATGACTTTGGTCTTTCGAGTGAGGAGTTTTGACCCCAGTTGTTTGGACAAGCCGAAGTAGCAGCGGTTGCCAAGGGCGATTCTATGCCGGATCTCCACTGTGGTGTCATTTGTGGAATTTACGTTTGCCCCGAGGAAGACAACCTCCTTAACTACCTCGAAATTGTAGCTGTCAATTGTTATGTTTTGTCCCAGGTGGTGAGCGACGGATTGGTTTTTGCTTGACAGCATGTACTTCGTCTTGTCCTCATTGACCTTAAGACCAACTCGTTTCGCCTGTTCTTCAATCGCCGTGAATGCTTCCACAATGCCACGGCGAGAACACGCGATGATGCCGATATTATCGGCGTATCCTAGCAGCTGGATGGACTTGTTAAAGATAGTGCCTTCCCTGTTGACGCCTGCCCGTCGCACTATCTGCTCCAGCACCAGGTTGAACAAGTCACATGACAGCGCATCTCCTTGCCGAAATCAGGTGCATGTTTCGAATTGTTCCGAGGTCCTAGAACAGAATTGCACGGTGCATCGCGTGTTTTTTAGCGTGGCGCGACACAACTGGATCAGTTTTACCGGGATCCCGAATACGGCCATCGCGTCAAACAGTTCTTCACGATGAATGCTGTCCTATGTGGCTTTGAAATCAATGAAAAGATGGTGTGTATTGATTCGAAACTCGTTGGTCTTTTCCAGGATTTGTCGAAGTGTGAACATTTGGTCTATAGTCGATTTCCCGCCCGGAAGCCGCACTGGTAGCTGCCGATTAGTGCGGTGCAAAATGGTTTTAGACGTTCACACAATACGCTGGACAGGATCTCGTATGCGACATTGAGCAGGGATATACCTCTATAGTTCTCGCAAGAGGTAGGATCGCCTTTTTTGTGGATGGGGCAAATAGAGCTGGTATTCCAGTCGTCGGGCATGCTTTCATCTTCCCAAATTCTGCAGATGATCTGGGGCATGCTCTCTACCAGTACATCGCCGCCAGCCTTCAAGAGCTCTGATGACAAGCCATCAGAGCCTGCGGCCTTGTTGTTCTTCAGCTTCTGAATAGCTGTGCCGACTTCTTCGATGCTGGGTGGGAGGACTACTTCAGCGGCTGGAGTTGGGATTTCCTCGGTCTCTACCACTCTCTCTTGGTCATGGTCGTTAAGCAGCTGCTGAAAATGCTGCTTAAATACATCCACTATTCCCTGCGGGTCGGCGACAAGATTACCCTCGCAGTTTCGAAGAGCCAGGGTGCCCTTTTTGAAGCAGGGCTCGTATTTTATGTCTATCCCTAGACTCCTCGATATCCTTGAGCTGGGAGGCTGCGAAGATTCTTTTCTTTTGTCGCAGTAGTTTTTTCTCCTCCCTTCTTCTGGCTCGGTACTCTACTTGCGCCGCCATGGTTTTTCCCTGCAGCTCCTTTTGATACGCCTCGTCCGTTGCTGATAAGAGCGTCGCGGACGCGGTTGAATGTGACACTGGCCGAGTCGCTACAGGCCCGTACTCAAAGAACCTCTTCACCAAAGTACGAATCGTATTGTCCGAAGGCGCCGCATTTTGCCCATATTTTTTACGATAAGACCAGTTTGCCTAAGTGACGATGACGTGTACTGACAAGGCAGTTACAGCGGCACAGTATGTGCTCTGCTGTTTCTTCGCCTTCATTTCACATTCTGCAAGTGTCATCTTGTATGATGCCCATCGTTTTGAGGTGTTTGTTGACTGGGCAGTGTCCAGTAAGGAAACCTGTGATTAAACGAATCTGACTGCTCGAAAGCATGAGAAGTTGTTTCGTTCTTTTGAGTGATGTAGTTGGGAGGAACAGCTTGGCTTGTCTGCTACCTTTCGTTTGTAACCAGTAGTGATCCGTCGTGTTCCTTAACCAATTGTTTATGCAGCATTTGGTGGTGCTAATGGGTATGCCGCAGAAAGGCAGTGGCATCATAAATAGTAATGCAGAGCCTTTCCTTGCTAGTAGGTCTGCCTTATCGTTGCCTGTATGGCCGCTGTGTCCAGGTATCCAAATGAGATGAACTCTGTTTGTGCTGGCCAGCTGGTGAAGTAGCTGTAGGCAGTCCCATACCAGTTTGGAGGTGATTTCATAGCTCTTTAGGACTAGAAGCAGCATTTCCAGCAGCTGCTTAACAAGCATGACCTAGGGAGCCGCTGAAGTAGTCCTCCCACCCAGCATCGAAGAAGTCGGCACAGCTATTCAGAAGCTGAAGAACAACAAGACCGCAGGCGCAGATGGCTTGTCATCAGAGCTCGTGAAGGCTGGCGGCGATGTTCTGGTAGGGAGCATGCACCAGATCATCTGCAGAATTTGGGAAGATGAAAGCATGCCCGACGACTGGAATACCAGCTCTATTTGCCCCATCCACAAAAAAGGCGATCCTACCTCTTGCAAGAACTATAGAGGTATATCCCTGCTCAATGTCGCATTCAAGATCCTGTCCAGCGTATTGTGTGAACGTCTAAAGCCACTTTGCACCGCACTAATCGGCAGCTACCAGTGCGGCTTCCGGCCCGGCAAATCGACTATATACCAAATGTTAACACTTGGACAAATCCAGGAAAAGACCAACGAATTTCGAATCGATACACACCATCTTATTATCGACTGTTTGGTGCGATGGTCGAATTCGGGATCTCGGGAAAACTGATCCAGTTGTGTCGGGCCACGCTAAAAAAACACGCGATGCACCGTGCAACTCGGTTCTAGGACCTCGGAACCATTCGAAACATGCACCGGATTTCGGCAAGGAGATGCGCTGTCATGAGACTTCTTCAACCTGGTGCTGGAGCAGATAGTGCGACGGGCAGGCGTCAACAGGGAAGGCACTATCTTTTACAAGTCCATCCAGCTGCTAGGATACGGGGATGATATCGACATCATCGCGTGTTCTCGCCGTGGCATCGTGGAAGCATTCACGGCAATTGAAGAACAGGCGAAACGAGTTGGTCTTAAGATCAATGAGGACAAAACGAAATACATGCTGTCAAGCAAAAACCAATCCGTCGCTCACGACCTGGGACAAAATATAACAATTGACAGCTACAATTTCGAGTTAGTTAAGGAGGTTGTCTACCTCGGGGCAAACGTAAATTCCACAAATGACACCACAGTGGAGATCCGGCATAGAATCGCTAGTAATCGTGGATGTAAGACATCTTGGTCGTGACAACTGGAAGCAGCGTGCCCGGGACCGTCAAGGATGAAAGGCAGCTATAGCTCAGGCTCAAATCCTCCATGGATCGCTGGCCTGATAAGTAAGTATAAAGAGATCCTGGCTTTCTCAATGGCCTTTGTTATGTGAGAGTTCCAAGTGAGCTTTTCGTCTAGAGTTATTCCTAGATATTTGACTTCTTTTGAGAACTCTATCGCTTCACCAAGAGGGTAGGTTTGGTAAGTTTGTGCCTATTCCTCTAAAATGGTACTGAATGACGTTTCAGAATCGTGCGCATTTGTCCAAATTTTGAAATACCAAAGGTCCAGGTGGCGCACCCTGTACTATGGCATTGTTTGCACAAAATTCACTTACAAACTAACAAGCTGGCCAAAGTGTTTTTATGTTTTACATGAAAAATCGTGAGAAACTAGATACATAGATATGTAGATGCTTGACCGTGTTATGCTGCGGCAACTTCTAAGAACTCTTGCCATAGCTTGTTTGCCTTCAACAAGATCCAGTCATAACCATCGCATTTTTTTTTTTTCTCTTTAATTTGTATCTACAAGGTTAAGATTTTCTTGCAATATTTCAAATGTCAAATCTTGTTACCACAGCGCATAAATTAACTTTTAACTGCTTTGTCACATAGTCGCACTCGAAGTTCAACCTAAGAGCAGGGTATGGTGTGAACATGAAAGATCTTAACCCAGGGCGAAGGCAGTATGTGTGATTATCATTTCGAAGCTAGACTGTTTCTAAAGGTGGTTATGGGTCATCACTCGTTCTTATCACTAGTCAATAAGTTGTTGCTATGAAGAGTCGTTGTTATCAACTTCGGTAGCCTAGTCGTTGCTCGTTAAATATTTTGGTTTTCGAGTGAACTTTTCCTGGACAGTGACGTAATCGGCGGCTAATGAAAACATTTCCGTTCGTTACCTAGAGATGAGGAGGTGTTCAATGGGTTGAAAAAAGGAGACGAAACTTACGTCGTAAATTTTCTGATAAGAAAGTTATTTTAGGTGATAACCTTTGATTTGATCGCAAGTTGTGCCTACCCTACCTTGGATTCAGGTAGTAATATTGGATATAGATAGATTGGCCGATAGAACGTTTAACAAACACGTCGAGCGAGGATGAATTGAGCTTTAGTAGGTACTAGGTATGTAGATCAAGTTTTCCAGTTGATAAGGTTGTCGTTCAGTCCACCACATCTGGTCAATGCTTCTTGCGCTGTTGTCAAGTCTCAATTTATTTTTTCTAATGATACTCGTTGGAAAACCAGTTTTTAGATGTTGTGGCGTATTGAATTGAACTGATTTATGCAGCAGCAGACACGAAGAAATTCACGCCTAAGGTGTTTTTCATGCCCACAGACATCTGAAGACATTGGAAATTTTCATTAGTCATGATTCGGATAGGTGCTGACGCATCTGGTTGACCTAAAATACGTTCGATTCCGATTCCATTGGGTGATGTTTACAGTGGGGACTCATGATATCATAGGCTTGTCAGAAAATCATTTTTAGACATTGTCTATTCCAATATATGTACGTCTGTACTCGTAGATAGCTACTTTCTATTATCTTCGTTTAGATTTCTTCAGTTTTTTCAATTCAGTTTTTGTGAAGCGAACTTTTCGACAGGGGCAGCTGTTAATCAGTATGAGGCTAGTCCTACCATTAGCATATGGCACTGCGACCTTTGAAGATCTATTGTGCCGATTAGCCGAGGAGCCTCTCCACTTCTATAATGAGCTTGAGGTGATCCCCAAGGTGATACCCTCAGGAGTCATAACTTCGCTGAAAAGGACACGCTTCCTAAGATGGCAGAGAGCAGCACACTCACACAGTATGTGTTCCGCCGTCTCTTTCGTCCTCGAGACAGAGTCGACACTCAGTTTCAGGCGAGAGGCTATTTTTGTTTAGATGATATCTCAGACCGCAGTGTCCTGTTGGATAGCTGACTGATCTTCTCATATCCACCCTATTGAGTTTGAGTGTATCACTAGAGTGCTTGTTCAGGGGTTGTATAAGTCGTTTCGATTGATGGTGTTGCAATTTTTCCCACTTGACTAAGAAGAAATTTAGCTTAGACCCTGGACCCTGGAATCCCGCAGAATGGTTCCGGACCTATATATTTATCGCTGGAACCTTTCCTGGCAAGTTGGTCGCCAATTTCATTGCCCTTGGTACCTTTATGTCCTGGCACCGACCAAATTTTAATATTGTTTCTTTTGGCGAGGTCTTGTAGGGCGTCATGGCATTCCTTGACGGTTTTTGAGTTTGTGCTGTACGAACCCAGCGCTTTAAGCGCTGCTTGGCTATCAGAGAGTATGTGGATGGTTACTCCTCTGACGTCAGTCTCGAGATTTAGATTGACGCATGTTAGGATGGCATGCAGCTCTGCTTGAAAGACGCTGGGACTCATTCCCAGGGCCTTCGATATCTTGCGTTTTGGTCCAAAGATACCGGAAGCCATCCGTGTACCACCTAAGGCATTTGACATTTAGCAGGGGATCACTGTTTTCCCATGCTGAGCGATTTGGGATCAATATCTCAAATCTCTTGTCAAAGGTGAAGGTGTGTGGCAATGCGAGACCGAGACCGTAGTAATCATATCCAGCTCGGGAAGGTGTTGTAATATGGACATGTGACCTACGGGTCTCCAGAGCAGAGAATTCTGATTGCACTGCGAAATGCCACCTTTTTGATAAAAAGGTGCAGTGGAGTGAGTCCAATGAGTGCTTCTTGGGCTGCTGTGGGGCAGGTTGGAATAGCGCCTGTGATGCCGAGACACGCTTGTCTCTGAAGGCGTTGAAGCTTAACAATTGTAGTTTTTTGCTCAACTTTTGTCCACCATACGGTGGACCCGTAGTTGACGATAGGTCTTACTATCGCGGTATATAACCAGTGGACTACCTTAGGTTTAAGTCCCCAGGTTTTACCGTAGGTGCGTCTACAGGCCCACATGGCCTTGGTCGCTTTCATGAGTTTAGTTTTCATATTGGAGTTCTAGTTGAGTCTGCGGTCTAGGTCAATACCTAGATACTTTACTTCCTCTGAAAATCTTATGCGTGTGCCATTTGGAAAGATTGAGCAGGACTGTACCTTTCTCCTCTTTGTAAATGGGACTAAGATTGTCTTATTTGGGTTGATCGATAAACCCTCTCTGCCACACCAGTTAGAAATAAGTTGCAAGCTGCATGCGCTCACAGGCAGTGATCTCGCAATTGCCCGTAACAATGACTACTAGGTCATCAGCATATCCGATGACCTCGTAGCCCCGAGTGGTTAGCTTGGGTAGTAGTTAATCGATGACTATCGACCAAAGCAGTGGTGAGAGGACTCCCTCTTGTGGTCATCCTCTAGCCGCCGATACTGTCACTGAGACCTCTCCGCATGTGGCTGATATGTTACGGCTATTTAGCATCGCCCTAATCCAGTGTTTAGTGGGATGGTCCACACCCCTGCAGGATAGTGCAGTGGTGATCGAATCATAGCCAGTATTATCGAAGGCTCCCTCTATATCGAGGAAGGCGGAAATAGCGATCTCCTTTTATGTGAGGCTATTTTCAATACGCGTCACCAAGTGGTGTAGCGCATTCTCGGTAGATCGCTCTTTGCGATATGCATACTGGTTGGGTTGCAGAGGTGTCTGATTCTTCAAGATACCTCTAATATGGAGCTCTATCAGTTTCTCCATTGTTTTTAGAAGGAACGAAGTCAGACTGATAGGGCGATAGGCTATAGGTTGCTCACTTGGCTTCCCAGTATTGGGGATGAAGACAAGATTGACCT
This sequence comes from Eumerus sabulonum, assembly GCA_951905685.1. Taxonomy (NCBI): domain Eukaryota; kingdom Metazoa; phylum Arthropoda; class Insecta; order Diptera; family Syrphidae; genus Eumerus; species Eumerus sabulonum. The sequence goes on from OX645062.1 coordinate 72,404,212, forward strand.
TTCTCCAAATTTGGGGTATGTATCCCTGGTTGAAGCAAGACCTAAAGAGAACTATCAGTGGTGATAAAATTGTATTCAAGCCTTTCTGTAAGATCGCAGGAAAGACACCGTCCTTGCCTGGGGCCTTGTAGGGTTTAAGTGAACTAATTGTCCATTTGACCCTGTCCGGGCTGAAGAATCCGCCAGAGAGGCTATTTGTTCTACTGTCGATGTTATCTTCGATGTTCATTTGATCGTCAGAGGACATCGAGTGAGGAGTAGAACCAGGGAAGTGCACCTCCAGCAAAGTCTCCAGGGTTTCCTTGCGATTGACGGTAAAGGTGCCATCTGATTAGGGAAGCAGCCCGAGCCCATTTGTGTGCTCTCGAGATAGCGCTTTGGTGGAGTCGGGCCGCAGTTGGAAGCGAGTCTATGTTCTCGCAATGTTTCCTCCAAGACGTTCTCTTGGATTTCCTCAATTCGAGGTTGTATTTAGTTAGAGCAGATCTATGATCAGTCCAACTATTATACGTTTAGCTCTGTGGAACGCTGTTAAACAGCGATCTCACCTGTTTCCTTAGAGACTCAAGCTAAGTATTCCACCAGGGCACACACCGTTTGTATATATTGACCTGGGTGTACAGCTGTCTCTAAAGGATGAGATGAGTGCTGCATTGAACTGGTAAGCCGGTTCGTCGATATCGTCTTTTGATTTAATCGACTTGAGAAGCATATCCTTTTTTGGCGGCGAGTTGAGCTTGGAACCGACCCCAATTCGTTCGTTTGGGCTGATATCCGGGCTCAGCCTCTTTAACCTTACCGGTGATGTTGAATCTGATGTACTGGTGATCAGACAGTGAGGCTTCATTGGAGACATGCCAATCGCATTTGAGATAAACCAGGGACCTAGTGACAACCAAAATGGCAACGTCCCGCTGTGTTCGTCCAATTACGTCAATGTCATACGTGCAGACTTGAAATAGATCGTGTCTCTTGTGTTGGCCAGTGAGTCTCGTATGGTCTTTTCAAGTACGATGTTGAAGAAAATCCCTGGCAGCGGTAACCCACAAAAACATCCCTTAACTGTCGCCTATCTCTAGATGAGATAGGGCCTGGAATGAGGGATATTCCAGGAAACTGCGCGGCCGACGAACTTGCAAAGTTAGGGTCAAGCACACTCAGCCTACCTACCCTCGGCTACCTAAAAACACCAATAAGTACGGTAAAGCACATGATAAAGCTTCAAACCATAGAGAAAACCAATCTCAAATGGAGTGAGAGCAATATCGGCCTTATCACCAAACAATGTGGCCTAAGTTAAACTTAGGATGAACCAGGGACCTGGTGGCAACCAAAAGGGCAACCTGAAGCACTCTAGTGGGTGTCATTACAGGTCACTGCATCATTGGAAAACAGGCCGCCAGACTAGGGCTACCCGCCAATGACTTCTGCCGCGGCTGTATGGACGAGGAGGAAGAGGAATCAATACATCACCTTCTCTGCTCATGCCGCTCCTTTGCGATTCGCAGGAGGATCTATCTCGGCGCGCCCCTCTATGAAAATCTAACTGAGCTAGCAGACCTAAAAATAGCTCAACTCCATCGCTTTATCAGAAGCATCGGTTGGTTTCCAGGTAGCGGATCAGGGTAATATGATCCATTTGGTATCCCAATGGGCCGACTTCGGCCTACGTGTGGCTTATGCCAACCGCGTTGACCTAACTTAACCTACAGCATGAAACAAGAAGAAGGAAACTCTGATTTCTGATCAATCAGCGTTAAAAATGTATTCACGTACACATACTCTATGGAAACTAAATAGGTACTGTATATGTAGATATGAGTATCTACTGGAACTAGATAAAGGTATCTAGGTACCTATGTACTTATTATTCCATCGAGCGTGGCTGTATTCCAAGGGGCGGTAGTCGAATATTCCCCGGGGAAACAAAACTCAAAATGAATAATCAATAATCGGAGCAAATCCCTTTGGGTCTAGGTATATACATATGTATGTGTGCCTTTTGTACTAATGTAGTAAAGCTTTCTCGACCACTAGAAACGTGTAGATACGTATCTAATGGCTCTTTTCTATTCGGGTTTTTGTTTATTTCTGATTTCCTAATCTCCTCTTCCTAATCTCAGAGTTTTCCACTAAGTTTTCTGGTCCCATTGATGACTTTTCCCATGCACCTGGATAGATAACTGACTTCTCTATGTAAAATGTTTCCAATTCAATTGGATTACCAAAGATTGATAAAAATATATGCATGTACAGTGTCTCAGAAATTTGTCCGTACACCCCCTGACTTATTAATTCAAAACAGTATAACTTTAAGAGTACTTATCCGATTTTTATTTTTATTTTTTTTTCATTCTCTATTTTTTATTATTATAATTATGAATTACAATATAAAGAATAGGTAATGACAGAGCATTATGTATCATTAACTTGCGTAGGACAACAAAACTTCAATTTGGTTGTGATCAAAACTTAAAAGCCAATTTTTGACTTTGTTTAGGAAGGATGTTAGTGTTCTAGCTAAGCGGATCGAAGAAGGAAGGCGATTAAATAGTTTGCAGCTGACTACGGAGTAGAAGTCTCTAAAGTGAGTGATTCTAAATGTGGGTATGTTTGCCAGGGATTCAAGATTACTGCGTAAACTGCGGGCATCTGAAATCGGGCTCTGCAAATAACCACTTCATATAAAGAAAATTTTAGACACCTTGTAGTAATATAGGTGCCAAACCGGCAGGATATTCAGGTTCTTAAAGAGGGTCATGGTATGGCTGAGACGACGAACTCCACAAATCGTCCTAATAGCGCATTTTTGCAATATAAGTAGAGGCTGAATTTTCGTGCGGTAAGCACCTCCCCAACATCCTATGCCATCATTTAGTTTGGGGTGAAATATCCCGAAGTAAACAGTTCTTAAGCAATTTTTTGTGCAATATTTTCGAAGATGGCCATATCGAAGCTCAAGTCGAATAAAGCTGCTGGCGCAGACGGACTGTCTGCTGAGCTCTTCAAGGCAGCTGGGGATGACCTGGTTGGAAGCATGCACCAGCTCATCCGTAAGATATGGTTAGAGGAAAGCATGCCCGAGGAATGGAGTCTCGGCATCGTATGCCCGATCCACAAAAAAGGAGACCCCTCTGATTGCGCCAACTATAGAGGAATAAGTCTCCTTAACATCGCCTACAAAATCTTCTCTGCCGTTTTGTGTGAACGCCTGAAGCCTTTTGTAAATAAGCTGATAGGTCCCTATTAGTGCGGATTCAGGCCAGGGAAGTCCACCATCGACCAAATCTTCACACTACGGCAGATACTGGAGAAAACCAATGAATTTCAAGTCGACACTCACCACCTATTTGTTGACTTCAAAGCCGCATACGACAGCGTAATTAGAGACGAGCTATACAACGCTATGTCTACCTTTGACATACCTGCTAAACTCGTCAGACTATGCAGGATGACTTTGGAGAATGCTCGCTGCTCCATCTGAATCGGTGAACATCTTACCGATAGTTTTGATGTCAAAAAAGGATTTAGGCAGGGCGATGCGCTGTCGTGTGATTTCTTCAACATCATATTGGAAATGATTGTGCAAAAATCACTGGCCAATACAAGAGGCACAATCTATTTCAAATCCTCGCAACTCCTTGCATACGCCCACGATATTGACATATTAGGTAGATCACAGCGAGATGTCAATGGGGCGTTTGCGAGTATTGAGATGGAGGCGGCGAAAACGCAGACGGGGGATGGAGGAGAAGATTCAACCACGAACTTTACAGGCTGTACAGCGACATGAGCCTAGTCAGGCATCTACGGATTCCACGCCTAAGATGGCTGAGCCATGTAGAGCGAATGGACACCCCAGCTCCAGCCCGGAGAGTCTTTGAATCAAACCCCGAGGGACGAAGAAGCAGAGGACGGCCACACTTAAGATGGCGCACACAGGTGGAAGGGGACCTCCGCCAACTGGGTGTGCGGCAATGGAGAAGGCTAGCGAAAGATCGTGCTAGATGGAGGGGCATGTTGGTTGAGGCCCAGGTTCATCCCGAACTGTAGCGCCTACTAAGAAGAAGAAGAAACAGTTCTTAAGCAATTTTTTGTGCAATATTTTCGAAGAGGGAACAGACCACGGATAGAGGAACGAAGAAACTGTTTCAGGTTTGTAATATGATTCGACCAATTCATATTTTGGTCAATTGTAACACCTAGGTATTTGAAGTTATTTACTATGTTAATATTGAAGCAGTTTGTATGACACGCTGAGTGACGCATCAAATACTATTTCCGGGGAAGGGTCGTTACATGTGCAAACCGGCAATTTGTAGCGAGTACAGTGATCGGCGTGGAATCGAAAATCAAGGTCCGATAACCTCTGCGACCTAAGGCTGAAAAACACTAATTTTGTTTTATTGCTGACACTAAGTTTATGTTTGGCGAACCACAGTCTCAATATATGCACGTCATAGTTAATGTCAGCAACTAGATGGAGATGGCTAGGAGAGTCGTAGGCAATACCAAGATCGTCGGCAAAAGCCGTAACTCTACCTGCAAAAGGCTGACTAAACAGTGAGTTTATGTACACTAGGAAAAGAGTGGGGCCTAATACAGATCCCTGGGGTACCCCGCGTTTAATAATCCGAGTCTCACTAAAACTGCCCCCAACTTTCACTATTTGTCTTCTATCTTTGAGATATGATTCTAGCCAACTGTGAATAGGTCCTCTAAAACCAGTCCGGTGCAATTTGCTCAGGAGAATGTCATGATTTACCGTGTCAAAGGCCTTAGTTATGTCAACAAACAGACCAGCACAGCTTGTTTTAGAGTCCTTTGTCCTTTGTTTATATGCGAACATAAATCCATAAGCGCATTTTCTGTAGAGAGTCCTGTTCTAAAGGCGTATTGCAAAGGACTGAAAAAACATATTCTCTTCAGGAACCGCAGGATTCTAGTCTTGACCGCTTTTTCAAAAATGTTCGAGATAGAAGAAAGAAGTGAGTTAGGCCTGTAGTTATTTTTATCTCGTTTGTTGCCTTCTTTAAAAATTGGCAGAACATTTGCGCATTTCAACCTGTCTGGAAACGTACCAGTGGAGATACTTAGATTAAAGAGGAAAGCTAGTACGTCTACTATATTTAGAGCGATATGTTTTAATATATAATTAGAAAGGCCATCATCACCACAGGAAGGGGAACGATTCAGTGAATTAATTATGTATAAAACTTCACCACCAGTTATTGGTCGAAAGAAGAAGCTGTCACTGCAAACCGGCTCTTCCACTAGATTCCCAAATTCAGATTCAGATTCAAATTAAAGGAAATTCAATATACAAAATAAATAGAAGACACACCATCTTTCATAATAAAAAAAACTGATAGCAACGCGTCACAAAGTTATCAGGTTCCCTTTTATAGCCTCAACAGCCTTCCGTACAGCCTTCTGTCCTGTAAGACAGAAAAATTCTATGATGTTTGTATGGTTTTTGATCACTGCGCTCTAAGACTTTGTTGGCGACAGTTGATATTGACCTGTGCTTTTTTAAAGAATTAAAAAAAAATTCTCACAAAGGCATTCCTAGAGATATCAAGGAATTAATGGTAAGATTCTGGGCAAAAGGCAGAAGTTTGCGCGAAATCGTAGGTACTGTCGAAAGAATACATTCGTCAGTTCAATATTTGATTAATAAATATAAAACTACAGGGTCTGTTGAAATAGTGCCTGACAGGGAAAGAAAAAAATGGGGTTGGATACCCCACAAGTTCAATGTAAAATATTCCGAGTAATTAAAAAAAAATTCCAGAACGAATGCTGCAGAAATAAGTAAAGTGTCCGCCAAATAACTTCATTTTTTTTTTTTTTTTTTTTTTGAAAATGTATAACATTACTACTGAATGCAAAGTACAATCCTTCCGGTTAATAGTGGAAAATAATTTCATTCAAATGGCTGCCTCGGCTGGCTATGCAGTATTTATTTATTTACATCTACCGAGTTCGACTCTAACAGATTGCAGATATACTTATAAGTATAATATGTTTATAGTAAATTTAACAATTTTTGGTTTACAATTAGTGTTAATAGATATAGATAATTCTAATTATTTGAATAAAAAAAACTACAAAAAAAAAAAAAAAAAAACAAAAAACTCAAACAATATATTTACATAGGAAACATAATATTTTATCACAGATTTAGAATTGATTCTTTAAATTTCATTCTATCATCACTTAGCTCTACTTCAGGACAAACCAAATTAAAATTAAGAATGCATTTTGTAAGTGGTTCATTAAGACCATAATTATACAAGTGTCTTGGTTGGAGGTTTCTTGATCTAAGATTTCTCTCTGGTGCATACAGCTTAACAGATTCAAGTATTTCCGAGCAATTTATACGATACGAAAAAATATCATGGATCAACATTATAGATTGAATACTTCGTCTTTTTTCTAAGGTATCTAGTCCTATCAAGGCACATCTTGTTTGATATGCAGGCATATAATCAAGATTCCAATTCATTCGTTTCATAACGAATCTTGTAAAGGACTTTTGAACCCACTCCAGACGTGAAACATACTTTATATAGGCTGGACACCATATGATAGAACAATATTCAAGATAAGGACGTACAAGGGACATGTACACTGCCTTAAGTGCATACGGACTAGAAAATTCATAACATGTACGTTTAAGAAACCCAAGCATTGAGTTTGCTTTAGCGACAATATAATCAATGTGAAGCGAAAACGTCAATTTCGAATCAAAAAATACGACAAGATCTTTGATTTCAGTTTTACTTAAGAGAGTTGTCCCATATACTTATAGTGTAGTCGAAGACAGTAGGTAAGAAAACATGGAAAACAGAAAACGAATGACATTTATTTACATTTAATCCGAGATGATTGATATCACACCATTTAACCAGTTCATTTAAGTCATCCTGGATTAATTTACAGTCTCGGATACTTCGAATGCGTAGAAATATTTTAAGGTCATCTGCATACATCAAACAGTTAACGTAATTGAAAATTGACGGAATATCATTAACAAACATAATAAATAACAGTGGCCCTAAGTGACTACCTTGGGGAACCCCGGATATCACCTTAATAGTTCTTGACTGACACATATCAATTTTAACAGTTTGAGTTCTATTTGAGAGGTAACTCATTATCCAATTGAGAAGTGTTGAATGAATACCAAACAACTTTAGTTTGTTTATCAGTACAGATTGGCATACTGTATCGAAAGCTTTTTTGAAGTCTGTCAGAATCACATCAACTTGATATCCTGATTCTACTGAATCGGAAAGATATTTGGTTAAGGTTGATCTTCCAGATATAAATCCATGTTGTTGTGCGCATATTTGTTCTTTAATTGCAAAGTAAATTTTTTTTGTAAAGCAGACAGTTTTGAGATTCCTCTATAGTTCTCAACTTTTTGTCGAGAACCAGCTTTGAATACAGGGGTTATAAAAGAGGTTTTCCATTCTTCTTATTATGCCACGGCAGTTTAAAGCAATCTCTTTTTTTAAATGTTGGTACAAACTGATTAAATCCTAAATTTAATATATTAAGATTTGCTGTATACATTTCTTGTAAATTTAGATCGGAAAAAATATTCAACCAATCAACGGACATTAAGTAATTATTTAAACCGCCATAATTGGCTTTGGCAAAATCGTATCTAACTACATAATGAGTTGGATTTGGCTTTAAGACTAAAAGAACGCTATAGTCAACATTCAAACATAAAGCTACGTGGTGAACAGAGTTATTCATTAAGGGACATATGACTTCTGTAAGGAATTGCTTGCAAATATTAAATCAAGAATCCTATTGATAGAATTTTTGCAATAATTCATTTGGGATAAATAACAAGCAAGCATAGAATCAATAAATATAAATTCACATTCATTTTTCAAATTAAAAGGGATTAAACATTTATCTTCATTTGAATAAGACCATTTAATATCACCAAGATTAAAATCACCCATAACGACGAGATGTTGTTCAATCAGCTGATCAGCAATGAGGACAATGTTGGCAACATGTCGCTCGTACACACATAATGGGCTACCAGGAGGAATATAGCTTACAACAAAGACAATTTTCTCTCGCATGCCGCTAATATTTACAGCAACACATAGTTGCTCGCTCTCTACACCATATTTTGGAAGAGTCATGATATCCATTTGGATATCAGCCTACAGGATCGGTCCAATTTTTAAGCACATTATCGATTGTGTGCAGCTGTATTTCACCAATGGCTTTACGAATATTGTCCTTTAAAGCGTCAATTGTCTCTGGCTTATCGGCACCCCACAAATATTAGTCCAACGGTGTCAAATCGCAGCTCCGAGGTGGCCAAATGACATCAGCTCTGCGGCTGATAATGCGATCTTCAAAAACAGGGCGCAAAACATCGAGTGTAGCATTGACTGTAACGGCCACTCCTTGCTCATTTTCGAAGAAAAATGTCTCAATTATGCCTCTGGACCAAAATCCGCACCAAACGGTGGCTCGTTTTGGGTGCACCGGCTTTTCAGTGTATGCGTGCGGGTTTTCTGTGCCCCAAATGCGACAATTTTGCTTGTTTACATACCCGCCAAGATCAAGATGAGCTTCATCTGAAAAGAAGATTTTTTTGGCAAAATCGGCATCTTCTGTAAGTCGATCGCAGGCCCACTTAGCGAAACGAAAATCCATTGGATGGCCAGTTGGCTTCAACTCCTGAACCAATTGGACTTTGTATCGCGTCATACCAAGGTCTTTATGCAAAATTCGTCTCAATGATGTCTCCGAAATTTTCAATTGTTGAGAACGACGGTGAATTGATGTTGATATCGCTGCACACTGATGATGAATATCGCTTTGTTCATGATAATGACCCTAAGCATTCGTCAATGATTTTAAGAGTGGTTGCTCTATTATAATCTTGTCACCGACCCGCAGGGAATAGTGGATGTATTTAAGCAGCACTTCCAGCAGCTGCTTAACGAGCATGACCAAGAGAGAGTGGTAGGGACCGAGGAAATCCCAACTCCAGCCGCTGAAGTAGTCCTCCCACCCAGCATCGAAGAAGTCAGCACAGCTATTCAGAAGCTGAAGAACAACAAGACCGCAGGCTCAGATGGCTTGCCATCAGATTTTTTCAAGGCTGGCGGCGATGTTCTTGTAGGGAGCATGCACCAGATCATCTGCAGAATTTGGGAAGATGAAAGCATGCCCGATGACTGGAATACCAGCTCTATATGTCCCATCCACAAAAAAGGCGATCCTACCTCTTGCAAGAACTATAGAGGTATGCTCAATGTCACATACAAGATCCTGTCCAGCGTATTGTGTGAACGTCTAAAGCCATTTTGCATTGCACTAATCGGCAGCTACCAGTGCGGCTTCCGGCCCGGCAAATCAACTAAAGACCAAATTTTCACACTTCGACAAATCCTGGAAAAGACCAACGAGTTCCGAATCGATACACACCATCTTTTCATCGATTTCAAAGCCGCATACGACAGCATTCATCGTGAAGAACTGTTTGGGGCGATGGCCGAATTCGGGATCCCGGTAAAACTGATCCAGTTGTGTCGCGCTACGCTAAAAAACACGCGATGCACCGTGCAACTCGGTTCTAGGACCTCGGAATCATTCGAAACATGCACCGGATTTCGGCAAGGAGATGCGCTGTCATGTGACTTCTTCAACCTGGTGCTGGAGCAGATAGTGCGACGGGCAGGCGTCAACAGGGAAGGCACTATCTTTTACAAGTCCATCCAGCTGCTAGGATACGCGGATGATATCGACATCATCGCGTGTTCTCGCCGTGGCATTGTGGAAGCATTCACGGCGATTGAAGAACAGGCGACACGAGTTGGTCTTAAGATCAATGAGGATAAAACGAAATACATGCTGTCAAGCAAAAATCAATCCGTCGCTCACCACCTGGGACAAAATATAACAATTGACAGCTACAATTTCGAGGTAGTTAAGGAGGTTGTCTACCTCAGGGCAAACGTAAATTCCACAAATGACACCACAGTGGAGATCCGGCATAGAATCGCCCTTGGCAACCGCTGCTACTTCGGCTTGTCCAAACAACTGGGGTCAAAACTCCTCACTCGAAAGACCAAAGTCATGCTTTACAAAACGCTCATTCTGCCAGTCTTGCTGTACGGAGCCGAAAGTTGGACGATAAACAAGACGGCGGAGCTGATTTTGGGTTATTTCGAAAGAAAAATTCTGCGCCGGATATTTGATCCTGTCTGTGAGGAAGGTGAATGGAGAAGAAGACACAACCGCGAACTCTACGAACTGTACCAAGATGTGGATGTAGTCCGGAAGGCGAGGATCCGTCGACTACACTGGCTCGGCCACATCGAGCGCATGGACATGCTATAGCTCAGGCTCAGATCCTCCATGGATCGCTGGCCTGATAAGTAAGTAAGCTCTATTATATGTCAAACTAGTTCTTCCCCATCCTCCCCAAAGTCCAGATCTGAACCCGATACAACATTTATGGGCTCATATGGAAATAAAATTAAGAGAAAAGACGATAAAGAGCAAGCAAGAGCAAGGGAAATATCGCCAGAATATACAAAGAAGCTTGCACCTTCTATGAAAAAAAGATTGTGTGCCGTAATTCAAGCTAGAGGAAAGCACACAAGTTACTTATTTTACTTTTTATGCTATGTTATGCCCTGCTAAGCTTTATAACCAAAAGTGTACGGACAATTTTTTGAGTATAAAGTATGAAGTCTCTTAAGTTAATGTAAGTTATTGAACATATTTTATTTTAGTAATAATATCTGCATAGCGTCTTTTTTTAGGGTTCCGTACCCAAAGGTAGAACGGAACCCTATTACTAAGACTTCGCTGTCTGTCCGTCCGTCTGTCACCAGGCTGTATCTCATGAACCGTGATAGCTAGACAGTTGAAATTTTCACAGATGATGTATTTTTGTTGTCGCTACCACGACAAATACTAAAAACAGAACAAAATTAATATTTAAGGGGGGCTCCCATACAACAGACATGATTTTCATCCAAAAAATCCTGCCTGCAACCAAGATCTGTCATTTGATGAGGTAACATACATAGTCTCTTTCATATTTATATATACAGATGGTACGGAACCCTTCGTGCGCGAGTCCGACTCGCACTTGGTCGGTTTTTTTCTATATTGAATTTTCTTTAATTTGAGGTATTTCTTATTGAAATCGGATAAGTACTTTTAAAGTTATACTGTTTTGAATTAATAAGTCAGGGGGTGTACGGAAATTTTTTTGAGACAGTGTACATATGTATGCATGTATAATCAACAACACGAGAAAATATTGTAACTGCTGTGTGTTCTATTTTAATATGATACGATGTGAAATATGGCAACATGGAATGTACCAGTTCGCATGTACGCTTAATATTCTCTAAAACAGAAAAAAATATAAATGAAAAGTGGCAACGTACCATTTTGCCCCTTATAAACCCGAGAGAACATTAAATCCACATCTACCTACCTACCTATCTACCTACATACATCCATACAAATGTATTTTATAATTCAGCAATCTAGTTTTTTCCCCATTTTTCTTTTTTCCATTTGATTTGTGTCATGTTCGTATCGCATTAAGTAGACGGAATAACAAGAACAACAAAAAGAAAGAAAAACGAAAAAAGCAAAAAACTCGAGAGGAAAAAAGGAGGGAAAATGGTGGCATGTACCTCCAGCTGAACTCAATTCATAAGCCAGCGGCAGCAGCTCTCGTGCATGTGCCCGTGTCGGTGTGTGTACGCCTGCCCCTCTATGTGGTGCACATTGAATGCGCGTGTGGTGTATAAACTCACACCGAGGGGAATGGGAAACGTCTGTTGGAGCATTGATAATTGATAACAGGATTTATCTTTAATAAATAAATAAATAAAAAAAAAAAAAAATAATTCCGAGAACAGGCACTCTCGACATGGAGAGAGTAGGTGCGGCACAGAGGGAGGAGGGAGAAAAAAACTCATGATAATCGCGATAATGATGATGACGGCAAAGCCGCTAAGAGTGAGAGCAAATAAGATAGAGCGCGATGGGGCTGGCGGGCAAATTACAAACTCACTCTATCGCCCGAATTAAGTACTTCGCGAATATTGTTCGATAAAAAAAACTATCTTTATTTCCTTTCGACCTTTTGGTCTAACGTTATAATTCCAACTGCAACTACATTTTATTTTCAATTCGATAAGAAACCTAATTTGCAAAGGTGAATTCCAAGTACTTGGTCTTGCACAGGAAATTGCGAAGACGCTAACTAATCAAGTTTCTTGGTTCACCTGTGCAATCACAAAGGTTTAGATATAATGTTACATTTCGTTTGTTTACTTATTGCTAAGTTGACAATTTATGTGGGAAAGGCATTGGGATACAATATGTGTGGATAGGTATGGAGAGGTGATTTGGAAAGGTGATTGGCCGCTGTTTGCTGATGTTGTTGATGAGGGGTGTCGATGCGGTGAAGGGGGTGTCAATGCGTAGCCGTAACTCCTCCCCCCTTAGTATAAAGCGACGGCCACAATGACGTCATGGAGGGAGCAAGTGACTGCAATGATGTCATCTGGGCAGGAGCGAGTGTTGGATGAAGCGGTGTGATGAAGGCTGGGGCTGCTGCGTCATCGGTTCGTTTTTTGGTGGTGATGATGATGAATGTTGTAGTGACTATGATGCAGAGGATTATGGATGATGCCGTTGCGTAGTTCAGGACCTTGGTTGTCTGTTCAACTTGTAGCACTCTGGTATCTGTTTTGAAGTCGTAGTCTTGTAGTTTTTGGAGGCTTAAAACTTCTGTTGTTGTGTTGGAGTAGATGTCGCTAGTTGGTGGTGGAGGAACATGCACTGCATCCCAATATATGTCCGGATTATCTTCGTAGGTCATCCCATTGACTTGTACCTTGCATCCTTTGAAATGCAACAGGGTGGTACCTTCTATGGTGAATGCGTTTGAGCTGCATGAAGAATTTATTAATAATTTTTCGGTATTGATAAATAAAATATAGTTTGGTTGTGGTTGCGTGATTTCTTGAAGTTTGCCCACGTCACGGAGGTGACAATGAGCGGCCAGGTTTTTCATTAACTTCCCAATGCATCCTGAGTGATCCGTGACTTCTTCCAGGGTTGGATTTGTGCAGTAAAATGTGCCTTCTATTTTGGGGCAGGGTGTATTATAGTACTGTATGTGATTTTCATTATAGTTTATGTATGGTTCTGAGGTTATTAATTTTGTATTATTTATTGGGAGTGGTATAATTCTGTACATGTAGTAAGTTTCTTTGGATACAATAGGTATGCGTAAGTTAAAAATAATTTTTGTGCCATTATAATAGGCTTGTAGGTTTAGGAATTCGTATATTTGCTCGAGGGCAGTGATATGTATTCCATGCTTTTGTAATTTGTCTCTTATATTTGAGAGTTCAACGTGTGTTAATAAGAGTTTAGGGATAATGTTAAGTTTGCTAAGAACTACTGCCTCAGAAATATCTGATATGTGGTTAGTTAGAAGCTCGATATTAAAGTTAAGCTGGTTTAGATATTGTGTTTCTATTAGTATGTCGTGCTCTCTTTTTATTCTGTTATTTGTGTTTTGGAAAAATGTTAGTATTGTGTTCTGTTCTTTGTTTATGTGTTCGGTAATATTTTTAAATCGTCTTATCATTTGAAAGTTAAGTGTGTGTTCATCTGTTAAGGAGTTTGTTAGTTTGTTAACGTTATTGTTGATATTTTCGATTTGTTTATTAATGTTAACTGCGTCGTATGAGTCCATGTTCCCTGTAATCAATTTTATTGCTGTACCTAACCCATTTATTAGACCACGTCTATATCTTTTGAAAGGATATAGTGTTTGGAGTTTTCTTGCCAGTTCGTTGGCCTTGAGCTTAGTTACTTGTAAGGAAGATGTTATTTTAGCTTTTTGTTCAAATGTGTTAATGGAGTTGATGATGTCTTTAATATTTTTATTATAGTCATCTAGGTCGACAATATGTATTAAATTTTGGTAACTATTGATAAACCTTGAAGGTTCTAAACGAAGTGGCAAGAGGCTATGGTTTTGTGGTAAATGATAGGTTTCTATTAGTTGGCCGAAAGAGGGTGAACGTCTGTAAAGAGGTTAGTAAAAGTGTGAGAGTTGTGTTAGTATTGGCGTATGCATTGAGGACAGCGTTCTATGTTCTACTTTTATTTTTTCTTCTTAATTTAATCTTATGGATTTTCTTGTTTCCCTTCGTGAGGATTGTTATTTTATTATTTTTGTCTACGATGTGCTTGGAAAATCTTGGTGTTAGCTTGTTCCGCCTAGCTTCCTTCCTAAAAACTATCTGATTCTCTATTACATCTTCTGGTTCCTCTCTTGTTGTATTTAGTTTTTCTATCCTGGCATTAGTTATTGCTTGGGTTTTTTCTTTGATTTTGGGATATAACTCGTCTAGGAATTCATTTAATTTGGTAAGATATTCATGTTCGTTGGAATAGGATAGTGTTTTAAGGAATTTATAAGGGCGGCCAAAGAAGAGTTCATAGGGAGTGTGTTTTGTTGCTGAATGAATAGCGTTGTTGTATGAAATAAACGTTTCTGATAATAATTCTTCGTGAGTGGTAGTGAGCCTATTTTCTTTTCTTTTGGAAAGAATCAACCTGTATATTTCCGTTAATGTTGAGTGCAGCCTCTCCACAGGAGAGTTACTGCTGGTTTGTTGGAAGGACGTAACATGAAGGACAATATCATGTTGCTGACAAAAGTCTTTAAAAATATTTGACATGAATTCAGGCCCTTGGTCACAGACTATTTTCCTTGGGATGCCGTAAAGGCTAATGTAGGTTTTAAGACAATTGAGAACGGTAACACTGCTTCTACAGCTCAGATTGTATCCACACGCAAATTTTGAAAATTTATCTATTAAGGTGAAAACTTGATTGTTGTTTATGGTGTAAATGTCTATATGGATAATATCGAGTGGTTTAGGTGGGGTTTCAGGTTTTTCGAAATAAGGTTTTGGTGGGTTCCTATCGTACTTGAGGATCTTACATTTGTCGCAATTGTTTAAAGTCTTCGTAATTTTCTCCTTCATATTGGGAAAATATATTTCTCTTTTCAAGTGTAAAAGAGTTTCATTGATTCCCCTGTGGTTCGATTTTTCATGGTAGTTTCTTATGATTTCTTCTTGCTCGTCGTCGTTTCTGATATCTTTGAGGATTTCAGTACATCGGACGATGCGAAAGGTTCTGTTTTGAGAGAAATACTTTGAAAAAGTTTCTTGCACTATTTTAAATATTCTGTCTTCTGCATAAATTGCACTTAGTTTGTTTGGAGGCAGGAATTTTTTGAAGATATCTACCATGTTGTTTTCGTCGAAACTTGGGTTACGTATTGTTCTTCTTTGTTTATTTTTGAAGACGGTTTCGATCGTCATAGGTGATCCTTTATTACACTCTTGTAGAATTATTTGGATGTTGAATTCATTCAGAGGTTTTTCCGAGATAGGAATCCCGCTATTTAAATTCTCTTGGGCGCTGTGAACAGTGTCTATTGATTCGTCATTGTTAAAAAGTTCTTTGTCTTTGGGGGTATTATCCATTTCGTCAGTTCTTACGCGACTAAGGGCGTCAGCGTTTGTATTAAGGCTGCCTTTCTTATACACCATTTCGTAATCATACTCCTCCAATCTGAGCCGCCATCTGACCAGTTTTGAATTAGGTTCCTTGAGGCTCATAAGCCAGGTCAAGGGTCTGTGGTCTGTTACGATCTGGAATTTCCTACCAAACAAGTATGGACGGAAATATTTGGTCGCCCAGACGATAGCGAGAAGTTCTTTCTCAATTGTGGAGTAATTTCTTTCGCTTTCCGAAAGAGTACGACTGGCGAATGCAATAGGTTTATCGCTTCCGATGCGGCCTTGAGACAAGACTGCCCCCAATGCGCAATTGCTAGCATCGGTAGTTAGAATGAAAGGTTTATTGAAGTCAGGATGCTGTAGTATTGGGTCATTCATTAACAAGGTCTTACAGGTTTCAAAGGCTCTGGTGTAATTGTTATCTATTTTGATACTAGCACCCTTTTTTAGGCAGACAGTGAGTGGTTTGGTCAGTTTGGCTAAATCTTTTATAAATTTCCTGTAATAGCCAATGAGACCTAGGAAAGCTTTAATTTCGGTACGCGTTTGTGGAAGTGGGAAGTTTTTTATTGCATTAATTTTGGAGGGATTGGGTTTAATGCCCTCTGGTGTTATTATGTGGTCTAGAAATGCGATTTCTTTCTTCAAGAACTCGCATTTCTCCATTTGTATTTTGAAGTTTGAGTTTCTAAGCTTCTTGAACACTAACTCGATGCTTTCCAAATGTTCCTGTAGGGAGGTGGAATAAATAATTATGTCGTCAAGGTAGACCAGACATTTTTTGCCGACAAGTTCCTTAAGGACATTGTCCATGACCCTTTGGAAAGTTGACGGGGCGTTTTTCAGCCCGAACGGCATTCGCAGAAACTCGTAATGACCTCCCTCGACTGTAAAGGCAGTTTTTTGTACATGTTGTGGATTCATTTCTATTTGGTGAAATCCACTTGCTAAATCCAGAGTTGTAAAATACATGCACTTGCCTAACTTGTCGAGGATTTCGGTTATATTTGGGATCGGATATCGATCAGAAATTGTTTTTTCATTAACTTTGCGGTAGTCGATTACGAGTCTCCATTTTTGACGTCCGCTGGCATCTACTTTTTTGGGGACTATCCATACTGGAGAGCTCCAAGGGGAGTAGCTATGCCTAATTATACCTTGGTCGAGCATTTTGCTTATTTGACTTTGGACTTCGGCTTTGTGGACAAAAGGATATCTATAAGATCGCGTGTGAACGGGAATATCATCGACCGTATTGATGTGGTGTTTAATTTGGTTAGTAAATGTCAGTGCTTCACCTTCTTTGTACATAATGTCTTTGTAGCGTCTACAAAGTTTTAGGAGTTCTCTACACTCTTCCTTATTAAGGTGGTTAGTTCTAATTAAGTCGCTGACTTCTTGCACAGTTATTCCTTCATTTCCTTTCCCTTCGAAGTTATTTATTTCGATAAAGTTTACAGGGTCGTAAGATTCTACTTCTAAGGGTTGCTCTATCAGAATTATTTGGTCGTTATCCGAAAGATTTGTTACTTCGAGGGTACTGTACCAGTGTTCAGCGTTATATAGACCTTTGCTTATAAAGACGTTTTGTTTTATTTCTGTTTCGTTAATGTAGATGTTGCCATTTTCTTTATTTACGGGAAGTTTCGCTAGGGTTTTGGATTTACTAGGGATTGTTAGTGGGCCTGATGAGAAGTTGGGTTTTAGGTGTATTTCATTACTTGCATATTTTGTATAGAGTACTTTATTTTCGAGGTCGAGTTTGGCGTTTAATGACAAAAGTGCATCTAAACCAAGAAGACCATCGAAGAACTTATGAAATGTGAATATCAGAAATTTAAAGGATCCGGGTTGATTAAATTCTGTGAAGATGGGTAGGGATGTTTGTTTATTTATTGTATATTTTTTAAACACTGTAGTTATGGTTACAGGTTCGCAGTTAAGTTGTTGGTTTTCAGGAATGTATTCGGGGTTAATGAAGGACGAAGATGCTCCCGTGTCGAGAAGGAATCTAAGTTTCCTTCCGAACGGTGAAGAGATTGTAACATATGGGAGGGTTGTGGGGTACTTTTTGTGGTTTATGTAACCTGTTGGTTCCTCGAGGCTGGTGTGATAAAATTGCATTAATTTTGGAGGGATTGGGTTTAATGCCCTCTGGTGTTATTATGTGGTCTAGAAATGCGATTTCTTTCTTCAAGAACTCGCATTTCTCCATTTGTATTTTGAAGTTTGAGTTTCTAAGCTTCTTGAACACTAACTCGATGCTTTCCAAATGTTCCTGTAGGGAGGTGGAATAAATAATTATGTCGTCAAGGTAGACCAGACATTTTTTGCCGACAAGTTCCTTAAGGACATTGTCCATGACCCTTTGGAAAGTTGACGGGGCGTTTTTCAGCCCGAACGGCATTCGCAGAAACTCGTAATGACCTCCCTCGACTGTAAAGGCAGTTTTTTGTACATGTTGTGGATTCATTTCTATTTGGTGAAATCCACTTGCTAAATCCAGAGTTGTAAAATACATGCACTTGCCTAACTTGTCGAGGATTTCGGTTATATTTGGGATCGGATATCGATCAGAAATTGTTTTTTCATTAACTTTGCGGTAGTCGATTACGAGTCTCCATTTTTGACGTCCGCTGGCATCTACTTTTTTGGGGACTATCCATACTGGAGAGCTCCAAGGGGAGTAGCTATGCCTAATTATACCTTGGTCGAGCATTTTGCTTATTTGACTTTGGACTTCGGCTTTGTGGACAAAAGGATATCTATAAGATCGCGTGTGAACGGGAATATCATCGACCGTATTGATGTGGTGTTTAATTTGGTTAGTAAATGTCAGTGCTTCACCTTCTTTGTACATAATGTCTTTGTAGCGTCTACAAAGTTTTAGGAGTTCTCTACACTCTTCCTTATTAAGGTGGTTAGTTCTAATTAAGTCGCTGACTTCTTGCACAGTTATTCCTTCATTTCCTTTCCCTTCGAAGTTATTTATTTCGATAAAGTTTACAGGGTCGTAAGATTCTACTTCTAAGGGTTGCTCTATCAGAATTATTTGGTCGTTATCCGAAAGATTTGTTACTTCGAGGGTACTGTACCAGTGTTCAGCGTTATATAGACCTTTGCTTATAAAGACGTTTTGTTTTATTTCTGTTTCGTTAATGTAGATGTTGCCATTTTCTTTATTTACGGGAAGTTTCGCTAGGGTTTTGGATTTACTAGGGATTGTTAGTGGGCCTGATGAGAAGTTGGGTTTTAGGTGTATTTCATTACTTGCATATTTTGTATAGAGTACTTTATTTTCGAGGTCGAGTTTGGCGTTTAATGACAAAAGTGCATCTAAACCAAGAAGACCATCGAAGAACTTATGAAATGTGAATATCAGAAATTTAAAGGATCCGGGTTGATTAAATTCTGTGAAGATGGGTAGGGATGTTTGTTTATTTATTGTATATTTTTTAAACACTGTAGTTATGGTTACAGGTTCGCAGTTAAGTTGTTGGTTTTCAGGAATGTATTCGGGGTTAATGAAGGACGAAGATGCTCCCGTGTCGAGAAGGAATCTAAGTTTCCTTCCGAACGGTGAAGAGATTGTAACATATGGGAGGGTTGTGGGGTACTTTTTGTGGTTTATGTAACCTGTTGGTTCCTCGAGGCTGGTGTGATAAAATTTTCTTCATTGTGGATATTTGTTACATTGTTTTCGAAGAAACGATCGAGCTGCTGATAGTTTGTGCTATCTATATTATTCATTTCCTGACGGTTAGAGGGTTGGTTTCTGGAAAATCTGGTTTGTTGTGATTGGGCCAATTTAGCATTTTGACTATGCCTTGCTGGGTTTGTGAAATTAGAGAAGTTTGTAGGTTCCGGTCTTCTAAATCGACTGGTATAGTTTGTTCTATTTTCTGGGGGCTGGGGATGGGAGGGTCGGGAATTATTTCCTACATACTGTGGTCTGGGGTTGTAGTTGGTTGTGTTCGACATTGGTGGATTTGCGTTGCTTTGATGGGGTCTATAGGGCCTATAATGATTAGTTTTAAATTGGTTTTGCATGCGGGAGAATTTTTGGTAAGAAATGTTTTGTTCCTTAATGCAATAGGTTAAAGCGACGGCCAATGAATTGGGTTGCATCGCTCTAATTCTTGCTCCTAAGGGTTCGTTTAGTCCGGTGAGGAATGAATTGAGGCACATCTCTGCGTAGAGATCTTTCTTCGCTTTGATGACATTCGAATCGGTTTCGTGTATTTGGATATTATTAGACAGAGCTGATTGTAGCTCAATTATTTCTCCGTAGAGAGATTCAACAGTTTTGTTATATTGGCGTATGTTGTGGAGATCTCTTATTAAGGATGCCTCTGTCCGTTTATCTGAATAATGTAATATGAGATTCGATTTTATTTCATCCCAAATGAGTGGCGTGCCGTACATATTCAGAATTTCATTGGCCTGTCCTTCAATTTTGTTCCTAATAGCCCTGAGGAGGATCTGGCCATAGGGGGTGTTGTCAGTCCCTCTAATGTATAAGAGGATTTCCTCAACGTTGTTTAGGAACTCATAAAGGAGTCTAGGGTTTCCGTCGAATTTAGGAAGATCTTTTATGGCATCCGGAATTCTCAGAGAGTTGAATATATCAACTTGACTATTTACTTGTGTAGTTGGAGACTGTGCGGTGTGGTTATTAGTAGCCATTGTAGTTGGATTTAACGGGGGGGATGCGGGATCAGAAGAAGTAGAAGTGTCAAGGACAGGATTTGAATCAGAAATTGAGTTTTCGGGTATAGACGTCAAGCTTTTCGAGAGGTGTCTTAGTTTGTAAGGCACAAATCTAGATTTAGTTTTAGATTTATCAGACATTAAAAAAAAACCAATAAGCACAAAAGGTAGTTCAAAAATATAAGCAGTGAGGAAAAAAAAACCTCTTTTTTTTTCTTTTTGTTTGTTCAATGTAAAAATATATGCATAGGTTTGAAATTTGTTGTATAAATATAAGTAAATATGAGTGTTATGTAAATATAGGCTTTTGTGTATATATATATCTGTATATATATATATATATATATATATATTGTTTTTTTTTTTGTTTTTTTTTTTTTTTATAAATGTTTGCACATAGATTTATGAGTATATATTTGATTGCGTATTTTAAGCATATATGTATATATTCTTTTTTTTTTTTTTTTCTCTTCTCCCTTTCTTTTTTTTTCTGTTTTTTTTTTTTTTTTTTTTTTTTTTTTTTTTTTTTTTTTTTTTTTGTAACTATCTATTTATTATTATTATTATCAGTTATTATACCCTTGTATCGAGTATTTATATTTTAACTGGAGTGCCTTTCGATAAGGATCGCAGTTCTTTTATACCGGAGTGCCTTACGATAAGGTTCGCGGTGGTGCTGGAGTGCCTTTCGATAAGGATCGCAGCGCTTAATGAATTCACTTGTACTTATCTTAACACTTACGTGCACCCAAAATAGATGAGAATTCCGAAGATCAGCATTTAGATAACTTCAGGTGTTCCGAGCAGGTGATCAGTGCAGGTTCAGTGGTGGTTAAATGGTCAGCTTCTGCAGAGTTCTTGTGTTCGTAGGTTCGGCGGTGAATAAAGGGTTAAAACCCAACAGTTCCTTTCCCGGTGGTTAATTATCACTTCACAACGATTGATTCGATATCAAACGCGTAATTTTGGATTACATTAACCTTAACACGTCGGATTGCTCACGTATATTGCGCGATGCAATATTGAATTGTTCACGAAACAATCACTTTTGGATTGGCCACTTATATTGCACGATGCAATATCGAACTAATTCAGGAGTACAATCACTGTGTTTCTACTTGGGATATTAAAACTGTTTCACCGACCGACGACTGCGCCAATTAAGTACTTCGCGAATATTGTTCGATAAAAAAAACTATCTTTATTTCCTTTCGACCTTTTGGTCTAACGTTATAATTCCAACTGCAACTACATTTTATTTTCAATTCGATAAGAAACCTAATTTGCAAAGGTGAATTCCAAGTACTTGGTCTTGCACAGGAAATTGCGAAGACGCTAACTAATCAAGTTTCTTGGTTCACCTGTGCAATCACAAAGGTTTAGATATAATGTTACATTTCGTTTGTTTACTTATTGCTAAGTTGACAATTTATGTGGGAAAGGCATTGGGATACAATATGTGTGGATAGGTATGGAGAGGTGATTTGGAAAGGTGATTGGCCGCTGTTTGCTGATGTTGTTGATGAGGGGTGTCGATGCGGTGAAGGGGGTGTCAATGCGTAGCCGTAACTCCCGCGCACGTATGATTTAATTATTTATTTTTAGAAAAAAAAAAAATGAAAAAAAAATAAAAGAAATTGCAATAGAAATGAATAATTGATAGCTGCACATAGGGTTGCCAACTTTTTTTTACAAGAAATAAAGTATATTCAGGTCAATGTAGAATATTAAACAGTATTTTAGAAAAATTAACGGTATTTTATTTATTTACTGTTTTAAATACATATTTTTTAGAGCTTCTTGCACAACTTACTAATTAACAATCTTTTTAGGGTTCCGTACCCAAAGGTAAAACGGAACCCTATTACTAACTTTTTAATTTTAATTTTCGTAGGGGCAAACACGCCCATTTTTTGGGCTTAATTCAAGCCAACTTAATCTAACTTAGAAGCTAAGGATGGTGGGGGAGGGGGGCGTGATTAAGAAGACGATTTTTTAAGCATGGAGTGCTGAGGTTGAAGTCGAAGTAAGGATTTGAGTTGACACTTCCCAGCATACGAGAAATGGGTTCATTGGAGCCATAGGCGGTGCGGGGGGTGGCTAGATAGAAGAGACGGGGATTACGTACATTACGAGGGTTAGTGTTAATAAAGACAGAGTCATAGAGGGTCGCGCAATCAATGATACCAGAAAGGAGTCGATGGATAAAGAGAATGTCAGATACAGTTCTTCTTTCCTCCAACGTGTTCATGTTGATTAATTTAAGACGGTCTTGATAGGGTGGTAGGAGCAAAGGATTATTCCAGGGGAGACCTCGAAGTGCAAAACGTAGGAATCGGCGTTGGATGCTCTCGATTCTAGAAATGTGGGTTTGTTGGTAAGGAGACCATACTTGAGAGGCGTATTCAAGAAGGGGCCGGACAAAGGTTGTGTAGAGGGATCGGGTAACGTAGGGGTTGGAGAATTCTTTAGACCATCGCTTTACGAAGCCGAGTGCTGAATTAGCTTTAAGGATTATCTCGTCGATATGTGTCCGAAAATTTAACTCCTGGTCACATAATATGCCAAGATCCCGGATAGCCTGAACGGTTTCTATGGGCGGATTATTAAGAAAGTAGAGACGGGGATGGGGTTTGGGAATGTTGAGCTCCAAGCAGTTTTTGGAACACCAGGTGCATACGCCGACGATATTGACATAATAGGTAGATCACAGCGAGATGTCAATGAGGCGTTTGCGAGTATTGAGTTCGCAGCGGCGATAGTTGGTCTGGCGGTAAACGAGGGCAAAGCTAAATATATGCTGTCATCAAAAAAGGACGCTCACCACCGACGTCTTGGCCAGAGCGTTTGTATTGGCAGATATAAGTTCGAGGTAGTTAAGGACTTCGTCTACCTTGGCTCCGCAGTGACCTGGAACAACGACATCAGTTCCGAAATCAAACGCAGAATCACTCTTCCCAATCGCTGTTTCTTTGGGCTCAGGAGGCAACTGAGTAATAGAGCCCTCTCCCGATCGACAAAGTTGACTCTATATAAGACCCTTATCATCCCGGTCCTGTTGTACGGCGCAGAAGCATGGACACTATCAAAAGCGGATGATGAGGCCCTTGGTCGGTTCGAGAGAAAGATTTTGCGCGTGATTTTCGGGCCTATAAACGCAGACGGGGAAAATATGCAACGGGCTGTACAGCGACATGAGTCTAGTCAGGCGTCTACGGATTCAACGCCTAAGATGGCTAGGCCATGTAGAGCTAATGGACAGCACAGCTCCAACCCGGAGAGCCTTTGAATCCAACCCCGAGGGACGAAGAAACAGAGGACAGCCGCACTTAAGATGGCGCACACAGGTGGAAGGGGACCTCGGCCAACAGGGTGCGCGACAATGGAAAAGGCTAGCAAAAGATCGTGCTATTTGGAGGGGCATGTTGGTTGAGGCCCAGGTTCACCCCGAGGGGCCAACATCGACTCGGACCACTACCTTGTTGTAGCCAAGGTACGAATGAGAATATCAAGAATGCTTAGGAGTCGAGTTCGACAACGTACGTTTGACGTCCGAAAGCTACAATCGCAAGAGACTGCCAGAGTCTTTGCCGATCGGGTTTCCCCCAAGCTCTCTCAACATCCGCTCACAGCAGCACAAACAATAGAGCAGGAATGAGCGCATTGCCAGAGCGCCGTCAGAGACGCTGCCTCAGAGGTGCTGGGTTTCAAATCGCCACCACCTAAAAACCGCTGGTTCGATTAACAATGCGAACAAGCCCATGCAGCAAAACACGAGGCATATAAAGCCATGCTGCAACGACGGACGAGAGCTGCTCGCGAAATCTATGAGCAGAAGAGAAGAGAGGAACACACGCTTCTCAGAAGAAAGAAGAAAGAACACGGAAAGCGTGAGATCGAGAAGATGGAGAGATGCTTCCGCAGGAATAACGCCCGGAAGTTTTGCAGTAAGGTAAAACGAACATGCTACAAAGCCAGAGCGGCGGCCTGCAGGGATGAAAATTGAGGATTTGAAAAGACCACTTCTGCAGACTGTATAACGGCGATGACATACAAGATACAGCTGTCAGGCAGAACGATCCGTTCGTAATGGACGACGATGTAAGAAAATTCCGTCCGCCCGACCTAGACGAAGTCAAAATAGCGATATCAAGACTTAAATCTAATAAAGCGGCGGGCGCAGACGGTCTGTCTGCTGAGCTTCTTAAGGCGGCTGGAGATGAGCTGGTAAGGTGCCTGCACCATCTCATTTGAAAGGTATGGTCGGAGGAAAGCACGACGAATGGAATATCAGCATCGTTTGCCCGGCCCATAAGAAAGGAGACCCCTATAACTGCGCCAACTATAGGGGAATAAGTCTCCTTAACATCGCCTGTAAGATATTCTTTGCCGTATTGTGTGAACGCCTGAAACCTTTTGTGGATAACCTAATCGGCTCGTATCAGTGTGGTTTCAGGCCAGGTAAATCCATAATAGACCAAAGCTGGGGCGTTTGGTTAGTGATTGCAAAATCCACAGCCTTGAAGAGATCTACTTATACTCGTTGCCCGTCCAAGAGTTCGAAATTATTGATTTCTTCTTGGGCCCCGTGCTGAAGGATGAGGTTTTTGAAAATCATGCCTGTCCAGAAGCGGACTCGTGCCCGTCAACGTACCCGATTCAAGGCATTCGTGGCTATTGGCGATAATAACGGTCACATTGGTTTGGGAGTCAAGTGCAGCAAGTGTTATCATCCCGTTTCCGTTCGTCGTGGCTGTTGGGGTAACAAGATCGGTCGCCCACACACCGTCCCGTGCATGGTTACTGGCATGTGCGGTTCCGTTTCGGTACGTTTGATCCCAGCTCCCCGCGGTACTGGTATTGTATCCTCGAGTTCCCAAGAAACTTTTAATGATGGCTGGTATTGAGGATTATTACACATCGGCTCGTGGCTCCACCGGTGCTTTGGGTAACTTCGCAAAGGCTACCTATGCAGCCATAGCCAAGATCTACGCTTATCTAACACCAGATTTGTGGAAGGACTTGCCGCTCGGCATGACTCCATACCAGGAGTATGCTGACTTTTTGGCTGACAAGCCTAACACTAGGAACGTCGAAGCCTAAATAAAAAAGCTTGTCGGTTTCAGAGACACAAGTGCCATTCATGAATAATGACACTTTGGCCTCAGCTGAGATCTGCGCAATGTTAGCACCTGATCCCATCCTAGCCAACTCGTCTGCCCTCTCGTTTCCGGAGATATTCATGTGACCAGGTACCCAGCAAAGGGTCACCTCATTTGAGACTAACCAAATTTCCCTCAAAAAATCAACCGTGCAAGTAGAAAGACAACTCAGACACAAATGAAATAATTTATTTGTCGGCAACTTGTCTCAAAGTGTCCAATTGTTTTGTAAAAATACCGTTTTTTTCAGGACGCCGAAGAAATAAAAGAAAAATCGCAATTTCTGTGCAAAAAGTGTATGGGACTATTCATATTTTTTTGATTGTATTACACCATAATGGCATGGAACATTTACTGAGAACCACAACCAATGTGAAGATTCAGTCGAGTTTCTCTCGATCCTATCTAGGACAGCCACCCTCGGAGAGTAGTGAACGAACATCTACGACCCAAACCATCTGTATTCCGTCTGTTTTCTACGTAAATGAAGCACTTTTCACTATGCTTCTAATTTATTCTTGAATTCCCCTAGATCCAATAAACCTTGCCTTTCTTTTTTGCTTTTTATTGCTGTGAGATGAAAGGATAATAACAGAAAAAAGGGATGAAAAGGAGTTGACAGCCGTCAGACCATTAATTACTATGTACTACATATGTACATATGCATATCGTGTGTTGTCAAAAAAAAAGTAATGAAAGGGTGGTAACAATAATAAAAGAACACAATCTACCCCAACGTGCCTGGCGAGAGTGAAGGAATCATCCGATCGATGCAACGCCATACATTCAAAATAGAAAGTCAGTCTTTTCGAGGCACTGTCATTTCAATCATACTCATTCAATTCAGCATGATTTCTTGGCAGTGGAATGCAAAAATAAACAACGAAAAACGAGGTAAACAAAACTATAACTTATAACATCGAATACGTATATTGCATAGATAGTGCAAGGCAAGGCAAAAATTGAGAAAAGACACTCAACACGACAAAAAAGTAGAAACTAAGAGGCAAATGGCCGGGCACATACTCGTATCTATAGATAGACTCAGAATTTATTCGAGAAAAAGAGTAAATAAATGCAATAAAACGTGAACGGAAAATGATAGGAGAACATGCAATGTGTCAGAGCAAGATTTGATGCTACGTGAAAGTGTGCTTACCACA
Organism: Eumerus sabulonum; assembly: GCA_951905685.1. Taxonomy (NCBI): domain Eukaryota; kingdom Metazoa; phylum Arthropoda; class Insecta; order Diptera; family Syrphidae; genus Eumerus; species Eumerus sabulonum. The sequence continues at coordinate 72,430,882 of OX645062.1, forward strand.
TCGACGGTGACGGAAAGCTATTGCAATTGGAATATGAGTGCATTTGACAGGCATTGTCATTGTCTCGTTTGGCATACGGAATGACATTTGACCGGTGACGTGTACCTCCGTATGCAGACTATGTGCATTTGCAAAGTGTTCACGTGCGACCCACAATGACTGTAGATTCCTATCTACGGCCACTTTTGTTTGCTATTCGATGCTTGGCAGTAGTGTCATTTTGGAAATAAGAGTCTTAGTCACGCTGCAGTGAATTTTCATTAAGATGTTGACATCAACCAATTAACGAGGTATATTCGATCTTTCGGGCCAGCGCGGTCGTTTGCTGACCTCATTTACGCTTTTATGATACGACGTCTTTCTTCGCATTTCCAGATATACATATGAAGTGTATGACCTTTCTGGTAGCTTCAAAAATCCGACGGTGTAGAACCGAACTGCTAAGTGATTTTCAGTGGCAGTTCGGCCAGTCACTTTTTACCATCAAGATACTTTTGCAGAAACCGAAACAAATTGTAATCAGACAGAGCATGGTCCGGCCTTTACGGTGAATGCAACAAAAGTCTCCAACCTTGTTTCGTCAATTCGTTCCGAGACATCAAAGATTTTTTTTTTTTTTTTTTTTTTTTTTGTAGAGACTCGCGCAGGTTCAAGAGTTTTTATATTCTCTTATGATGTGTTTACACACACAACCTGAACGGAGTGCAGTGGTTGGGGTCGTTGATGTTCGTTCACTACTCTCAGGGGTGGTTGTCCTAGACCTAGATAGGACGAGAGCCGACCAAATTCCGCATTGGTTATAGTTCATAGTAATTCGTTCGAGCACTTTTAGTATTGCATACGCGGAGGATGAATTTCAGTTGACCATATACTGTGAGTGTTATGCCTGCAGCAGTACGTGTGGTCACTTTCCATTCACAACTGTGTTGCATACTTTTTGTCCGTATAGGAATTACTTTTTCTTGGCTACGAAGCGAATTTGAACCATAGACCTTTCGCTCGGCGGTCGATGATGTTAACCACTGCACCACGGCCACCCAAGATGTGTGCAGTGTGGCGTTGTCATGATGGAACACAACGTCTTTTCTGTTGGCCAATTCTGGTCGTTTTTCCTTGATTGCCTCGTTCAAACAGTCGAGTTTTGCACAGTAGAGAAATGAATTGATCGTTGTAGCAGCTCATAATAGTAGATGACTCCCCTTCAATTTCACCGAACCCTCAGCATCACATTGTTTTCATATATGTGGGGTAGCAGTGGTGCACTGGTAAACATCACCGACTGTCGAGCGGAAGGTCTGTAATTAAAAGTATGTCTATAGCCAAGAAATAGACTTCCTATACGGAAAAATCGTGCAACACAACTGTTGTAAATGGGAAGTGAATTTGGTTACTTCAAATTAATACTCTGTGTGTGCAGTTCTAATATAACACCATAATGGCATGGAACATTTCCTGGGAACTACAACCAACGTGAAAATTCAGTCGAGTTTCTCTCGAATCCTATCTAGGACAACCACCCCTGGAGAGTAGTGAACGAATATCTGCGACCCAAACCATCTGCTTCCAAACTGTCATGTGGTTGATGCTATAGTCTGGCAGCTTGCGTGCCATTCCTGCTCCACCAGCTGTAAATTCCATCGACTTTTTTACCGTCTGTCTGACTAGAGCGGGGCACATTTTTGACACCGTCATTTTCGGAATGAAATTAAAGAAACCACTCCTGGTTCCGGCGTTCACTTACATCGTTGACGAGTGACACAATTTTGTACACAATAAAAGGAAGTCTGAAATGGCACCTTTCAAACGCGTGCTCGTTTGGCAGAATCAGGTTATTACTACCACATATGGACGTCAAGACCGTCTAGTGGCAAATAGCCGCATAGACTTTTTATATGACCTGAGATCTACGATTTAACGCTAAGCTGGGTAAAGAAAGCATCTTTGAGCGGGTCATCGGCAAACACAGCCTACTTGACACCACATCCGATAACGGACACAGGCTGATCGACCTTGCCACGGGGCGAAATCTTCTTGTAGCCAGCACACGATTTTCCCACCTCGATATACACAAAGGCACCTGGCGGTCGCCAGATCAATCAGTCACCAACCAGATTGACCACATCGCGATTGACGTCAAACACTCCTCCACTATTCTTGATGTTCGCATTTACCGAGGAGCGAACATTGATTCAGACCACTATCTTGTAGTAGCCAAGATACGTCAACGCATAACTCGGACACCGTGGAGTAGAGTTAAAACACCAAGCTATGACGTCGGAAAGCTACTATCGCCAGTGCCTTTGCCAACCGCGTTTCCCTTAAGCTCTCCGATACACCTCAATCCTCCACTCAGTCAGTAGAGCAACAATGGAGCCTGTGCAAACAAGCCCTGAAGAGCACAGCAACGGAAGTGCTGGGCCTTAAAGCTCCACCACGACGAAACATCTGCTTCGATGACGAGTGTAGAAGGATTCATGCGGAAAAGCAGGAGGCATACAAAGCCTCACTGCACAAAAAAAACAAGAGCGGCTCGTGAGCTCTACGAGCTTAAAAGAAGGGAGGAACATAAGCTTCTCAAGAGAAAAAAGAAAGAGCACGAGAAGCGGGCGATTGAAAACTTGGAGAGGTGCTATTGCAGGCACGACGTTCGAAGATTTTATCAGCGGATAAAACGAATGTCTCAAGGCTATAAAGCCCGAACGGAGGCCTGTAAGGATGAGAACGGACACCTAGTAGTAGAATCGCAGTCGATGCTGAGAATTTGGAAAAACCACTTCTGTAGACTGTATAACGGCGATGACAGCCAACATACCGCCGTCAGGCAGAATGATCCATTTTTTAACGACGAAGATCGCAATGAATTCCGTCTCCCTGACCTCGACGAAGTTGAGATTGCCATGTCGAAACTCAAGTCGAATAAAGCTGCTGGCGCAGATGGGCTGTCTGCTGAGCTCTTCAAAGCGGCTGGGGGTGAGCTGGTTAGGAGCATGCATCAGCTCATCTGTAAGATATGGTCAGAGGAAAGCATGCCCGATGAATGGAGTCTCAGCATTGTTTGCCCGATCCACAAAAAAGGAGACCCCTTGGACTGCGCCAACTATAGAGGAATAAGTCTCCTTAATGTCGCATACAAGATCTTCGCCGCCGTTTTGTGTGAACGCCTGAAGACATTCGTAAACAAGCTGATAGGTGCTTATCAGTGTGGCTTCAGGCCAGGGAAGTCCACCATCGATCAAATCTTCACACTACGGCAGATCCTGGAGAAAACCAATGAATTTCAAGTCGACACACACCACCTTCTCGTGGGTTTTTAAGCCGCATATGACGAGCTATATAGAGCCATGGGATGTTTTGACATCCCTGCCAAACTCGTCAGGTTATACAGGATGACAATGAAGAATTCTCGCTGCTCCATTAAGGTCGGTAAGGAGTTAACCGAGACCTTCGATGTCAAAACTTTCAGACAGGGCGACGCACTATCATGTGATTTTTTCAACACCATCAACAGGCACGACCTACTTCAAGTCTGGACAATTGTTCGCATACGCTGATGACATTGACGTGATTGGGAGAGCGTAATGAGACGTCTATGAAGATTTTATGAGGATTGAAGCAGAAGCGGCTAAAGTGGGCCTGAAAGTAAAAGAAAAAATGAAGTAAGGGAAAAATTGAATATATGCTGCCGTCAAAGAAAGACGCACAAAACCGAGAATTTTGTCTACCTTGGCTCACTGGTAACCAGCGGCAATGGTACCAGCGCTGAGATTAGGCTGTTTCTTCGCGCTCAAGAGACAATTGATTGTAGAGCCTTCTCTCGGAAAACTAAGGTGACCCTCTTAATCATCCCGGTCCTCCTCTATGGCCCAGAGGCTTGGACCTTATTAAAAGCGAATGAAGAGGCCCTTGGTCGTTTCGAGAGGAAAATTCTGCGTACAATCCTCGGTCCCGTTTGTGTTGACGGAGAGTGGAGGAGAAGATTCAACCACGAACTGTACTGGCTGTACAGCGACATCGGCCGAGTATGACGCCTACGTCAACTTCTAAGACGGCTAGGTCATGTAGAGCGAATGGACAGCACAGCTCCGGCCAGAAGAGTCTCCAACCCGAAAGGTCGACCTTACAGAGGACGGGTGCATCTAAGGTGGCGCACACAGGTGAAAAGGGACTTTAAAGCTAGCAAAAGATTGTGTTAGCTGCAAAGGCTTGTAGGTTGGGGCCCAGGTTCACCCCGAACTGGAGCGCCACCTAAGTACATAAGTAAGTAGATATTGGTTCACTTAAGGATACTGATTCTTCTTCTTCACTCTTTGTCAATACAGATAAGACTAAAGTTTGCAAGCAGAAACATTTTTCTTGTGCTTTCGGCTTGGTAGATGAGAATCGGCATAGTTTAGCGGTCTGCATCTGTCGCTTATTAATAGCAAAAAGGGCAAAAACCGTAACTACCCTATAGTTATAGTCTTGCAGAAACGTCGGGGTTTTTGCGCCTTTCTTCAATCGCAATGTCACAAAAAAAGAAACAATTTTCTATACGTAATACAGACGAAGTGAAGATGGTTTGGGTCGTAGATGTTCGCTCACTTCTCTCCAGGGGTGGTTGTCCTAGATAAGATTCGAGAGGAATTTGACTGAATTTTCAATTTGGTTTTAGGTCGCAACAAATGTTCCATGCCATTATGGTTTTAAATTTTATATTTTTAGTCACTTTCCATTCAGAAGAGCTGTGTTTAGGAATAGTATTTCTTAGCTATGCACAGACTTTGAACTACAGACCTTACGCTCGACAGTCACTCCCTATTCTGTCCTATCTGAGTCCTTTTGCTTTTGCTAAAGTTCTTGGTCACCTAATGAGCTTTACTCAAGACTGGCAGTATACTGCTTAGATTTTAACCCTTTGTCGTCCACCGGTACTTACAAGTACCACCATGTTAAAGTTCAAATAAAACCTATAAACGAAAATGTTTTGTTACTTGCGACCAATGGTACTTTTAATTAGCATATTATCTTCATGTTTTCTGTTGCATATTTACTTAGATTGGTCTTTTTAACAGTTTTAACGAATTTTTTTTGACAGCACCTTAGGCTTTGAAGAGATCTATTTTAGTTGATTTTTATTTTTGTCGTAATAAATAGCTATAGTAAATTTGCTTAACTTTTTTTCGGTTTATAGTTGATTGGCATATTTAACTATTTAAAAAACACGAAATTACCTGAAGTAATAAGAATTTTTCATATATTTTCATTGAAAAACTAAAGTGGACTGGTAAGTACCGCTGGGCCCTGTGGTCGTCGATTTTTTTTTTTTTTTTTTTTTTTTTTTTTTTTACTGTGGGTGTTAGGACAGTGTGATTTATTTTTGTTGTTTGTTCTGTGAATATACAGAGGCCGACATAATTCATTGTACGATAGACAAAGTTGTAAAATGTTCGGTTTATTTTTTTATTTCATTTTATTGTTTTTTTTTTATTACTTATGGCTATCAATGTTTTTATTACCCATATCCTTTTCCTCATTCCATCCCTTTTTTTCAAGTTATTCATAAAAGCAATAAAATCTGTTGCAGGTCAAACGACTTAACTTATCATACGATTACTGATTATGTTAGTTTTTCTATTTGCAATTACAATTTTAGCAATTTTTTTGTCATTCTTTTTTTAGTGCTCAGTGAGTGTACATCTTTTGTAAAATAAAGTGATAGTGCATTATGTCGGCTGTGAGGACCTTTTTGTTAAAGGATGATGAGATTTTGGCGATGCTTGAAGATTTACCTTTGGACAATAAAGAAGACACCGATATTGAATCTGACGATGAAATAGATTTGCCTACATTACCATCAGGAACAAGAGATATCACCCAGATGAATCAGGAACAAGATGAAACTTTGTTTCAAGCGAAGCTTGACGAGTTGTTGGACGATGAAGAAAATGTTTCGGATGATCGTCCAGAATGCAGTTTGTCGAAGAAAAAAATTCCCGAAGAAGAACCAAATCGCCACTGGAGAGCAAAGGATCATGAGTCAGTTATTCCTGAATTTTTGTTGCCCGATGGACCCGTTGAGGATGTGTTTGCGAGTTGTATCAGTCCAACAGATTTTTTCATAAATTTTCTTGAAACTGTGGTCGATAACATAGTATATCAATCTAATCTTTACGCTATTCAAAAAAATAAGGTGCTGGATTTGAAGAAAAGTGAATTCTTGGCCTTTATAGGAATCAACTCTCTTATGGGATACCATCAATTACCCAGCTGGAGACACTTTTGGAGTGAAAGTGAGGACTTGGGAGTTCCGTTAGTGGGCAAAACCATGAGCCGCAATAGATTTGACGCTATTTTGAGTAATCTTCATGTAAACGATAACAGCCTTATTCCAAGAGATAATCAAGATCGACTCTTCAAGCTTCGTCCAATGATTGATTGTTTGAATGAGAAATTCAGCTCTTCCTACCATGGGACAAGACAGCTTTCTGTTGATGAATCCATGATTCTTTTTAAAGGCAGAAACTCCATGAAACAGTATAACCCCATGAAGCCCATTAAAAGGGGCTATAAACTATGGTGCTTAGCTGATCAACGGGGCTACATCAAGAAATTTTCTATTTATCAGGGAAAGGATGAGCATCTTGAAACCAAATACGCAAATTATGGTCTTGGCGAAAGAGTTGTCTTATCAATGACTGAAAAAGAATGGGGTAAACAAAAAATGATCTTTTTCGACAATTATTTTTCATCGGTGAGACTGCTCGAGAAATTAAAAACGGAGAAAACTTTAGCGTGTGGTACGATAAGAGCAAATAGAAAAGGCAATCCGAAGAACCTAAGAGATGATAAGAAAATGAATAGAGGCGATTTTGATTATCGATCTTCGATGGATGGGATCAGTTTTTTTAAGTGGAAAGATACGAGAACTGTGCTTTTGGCTTCCAACTACCATGGCAACGAGGCATCATCTGTTTCCAGAAGAGACAAGTCAGGAGCGCAACATGATGTCAATTGTCCTACAGTTGTCAAAGACTATAATGCATTTATGGGAGGAGTAGATCATGCTGATCAACTAAGGTCTGCATATGGCCTGGATCGTAGGTCAAAGAAGTGGTGGCATCGCCTTTTTTGGGGAATGATAGAAATACTTTTTGTTAATTCGTTCATCGTTTACACCCAAATGCATGAAGAGGTACCACTTCTCGAGTATAAAAGACGTGTAACTTTAGGACTTTTATCACAAAAGGATTTAGCTGTTGACAGACGAAGCCTTAAAAGGACATTACTGAGTGAATCCCCACAATCTAGCAAAAAAACAAGGGGAAAAGGAGAGTCCGTTTCAAAAGATGTTCGATTGGGCAACCTGGGAGTTCACTGGCCAAAATTTGTTAAGTCACGCGGAAGGTGCGAACTATGCAGCATCAACAAAATCCAATCGAAGCCGTTTTCAAAATGCAGTCATTGTAATATATACCTCTGTTGCAATGACAAAAAAAACTGCTTTCCTTTGTATCACGGAATACATTTTTAATATGTACTTTATATTTGTAATATTATAAGTTCCAAATACAAATAAAAAAATAACTTGAATTTGTTAACTAGAATTTTTTTTTATCCTTGGGCCAAACAGTACCATTCAGTTTTCTTTTCGTGCTAAAATGTGCATTGAAAATCTACAATTAGGTATCTTTCATAAGACACCTTAAAATTAAATATAATAAACAAAAAAAGCTATTTCTTTTTAATTTATAACAACTTCGTCAGCAAAAGAATATAAATATATTTTCTCAAAAAAATGTGTTCCGACAGCCCAACGGTACTTTTGAGTACCACCATCAGTATTCGACCTTGAGAGTCCTTGAGAAATCAAAACATGAATTTTCCATCTAATAACATTCTTAAATCAAGAATTATCAAAAAAAAATAATCTTATACTGCTTTTTTGATAGCTTGGTCAACAAAGGGTTAATCTATTCCCTATATCGGAGGGGACAGTCTTTCCACATAAGACCTATTGACAAACTTACGCTCGTCTTAAGCTACATGTTCTCCAAAGTTGTTTATTCTCAATCTGAAACTGCAATCGTTTGTTTTTTAGGGTTCCGTACCCAAAGGTAAAACGGAACCCTATTACTAAGACTTCGCTGTCCGTCCGTCCGTCTGTCACCAGGCTGTATCTCATGAACCGTCATAGCTAGACAGTTGAAATTTTGAATATTTAAGGGGGGCTCCCATACAACAGACATGATTTTCATCCAAAAAATCCTGCCTGCAACCAAGATCTGTCATTTGATGAGGTAACATACATAGTCTCTTTCGTATTTATATATACAGATGGTACGGAACCCTTCGTGCGCGAGTCCGACTCGCACTTGGCCGGTTTTTTTTTGTTTTTTTTTTTTCTGCTCGGTCATACCCTTGAATAACCTTTTCGCTGCTCACCTCATTCTTTGTTCGTTCCTTCTCGCCAACCACTCTTCGCCACAGCAGGCTGACACAACTCCAATTGTCAACGTAAATTGATTTGATCAACACCAACCGAACTGAACTGAATACACCAAAAAAGATACGGAAAAAAACTGCTTCCAGCGTCATTAGTTGACATTGAACAACAAACAGTATTACTCACCTCCGAGCCCATTTCATTAACCTTTTTATCTTTTGTTTGACCTTAGCTTGGATTTTTCTCTACTTTGCTTTCGCCGAGCTTGGCAGCAGCGGCCAGCGGCATATGCTCCACGTCATTAAGTCATTATTTGTTGTTCAATTAATTTCTCATTTGGCTTCGTTGTAATTTCGTACACGCGTCGTCGTCGTCTATACTATTTACTATCTTTTCTCTATTTGTATTCTATCGTGTGTATCTAACAAATTACCTTTTGTTTTAAATTACTTCCTCTTTGGTGTGCTGGTAGACCACAAGTCAGCCGGCTTATTATTGATGGAATGGTATTGCTCGCTCATATTGCATGCTATCGTCGTCGTCATCACCCATCATCATCATCATCAAGTCGGGAACCCGCCTAATATGAATTCCGATTAATTATTCTCAAGGTAGGGTAAACGATAAATTTATGCAGATAGTACGCAATCTATGCCCCAAGCAGTTCGTGTATGCGTGTATTTATGTTGCTTGGCATGACTATCGATACATAGGCGCGTGAATGCGTACCGTCTGTACCTCTATGTCGTGATATTTAAATTGGGGGGAGTGTGCAAACCATTGCGGCTAGAGTTTCTTTCCAAACTCCTTAGATATACACATGGGTATCTACGTACTTGTAGATTATTAAATTCGTTCTCCTTGATACGATGACTGCACGTGTCGTTGACTAAAAGGAAAAACAAATAAGATTATGCGGCGCGATATCGACAAAGCGAGCAGTAAAAGAAAATGACGAAGCGGATGCCGGGACTTTTTTTCTATTGTGCGGTTTCACTTAATTGCAATAATTTTTGGTTTTTTTTTTTGCCCAGATATCTGTTTATTGGTTATTGTTGTTTGTTGACAATTGTACGGTGTCTGCAACGTCTGGCGGAGTGTGGAAGTAATATTGTTGCCTTTCGCCCCTTCTACCCGTGCTTGCTGACGATAGTCATTATTGGAACTTGGTCTTGAGAAGCTAATTATCGAACATGTACATACATACGCATCGATACTGTCCAATTAAGGGAATAAGAAAATGAGCATTCATTAAGTCTACGACTACGTACTATGGACATGTATATCTATGTGCGATTCTGGGAAATTTCCGTAACTCCATATCTGCAGTCTATAACTACAGATTGGGCCAAAAATCCCTTTCCTATGTAAATCTGGAACAGCGTTGGACATGGACATTTTTTTATTATGTTAAGTGGCCGCCATTATAGACGCTGCCACTGAGGTGCTGGGTTTCAAACCGCCGCCACATAGAAACCCCTGGTACGAACAAGCCCATGCAGCAAAGCAAGAGGCATATAAAGCCACGCTGCAACGACGGACGAGAGCTTCTCACGAAATCTATGAGCAGAAGAGAAAGACAAGGTACCGCTATCAGGCTGGGCATTTTCATCGACATTGAGGGAGCTTTTGATAACGCAACTTTTGAAAGCATGTGTAACGCTGCCAGACATCATGGCGTAGATAAAGCACTGGTCCTTTGGATCAAAACAATGCTCATGCATAGGACATTGACCGCTGATGCAGGCCTCGACCAGTGTGTCAAATCTGGCGTAAACAGGGGCTGCCCTCAAGGTGGCGTCCTGTCTCCGCTGTTATGGTGCATGGTGGTCGATTCCCTGCTTGATGCTCTCAATGCCTCTGGAATCTACACCCAGGCCTATGCGGATGACGTCGCCATTCTTTCTGTCGGCTCATGTTTGGCGACTGTCCGTCGCAAAGCACAGGCGGCGCTAAATGTGATCGATGATTGGTGTACCAGAAATGGGCTGTCAGTCAATCCTCTTAAGACCGATGTCGTTCTCTTTACGAGAAGGAGGAAAAATACTGACATGACTCAGCTGGTACTAAAAGGCACTTCCATCCCGATATCCAAGGAGGCTAAGTATCTAGGAGTCATCTTAGATAGTAAGCTTCTCTGGTCAAAACATGTTGAGTCAAAAACCACCAAAGCGCTGTCAGCTTTCTGGCAATGCAAAGGAGCTTTTGGCAAAACATGGGGCTTATCGCCGGCAAAGGTCCTTTGGATCTACACGGCAATGATAAGACCTATAATCTCATATGTATCGGTTGTCTGGTGGAACAGACTAAAACGCAAACACGTCGTAGCCTCTTTCACCAAACTTCAAAGAACGGTTTGTCTCAGCTGCACGGGGGCTTTCCTCAGCACGCCGGGCCCTGCTCTAGATGTTATGATGAACCTTCTACCTCTTGATATATTTATCAGAGGGTGAGCTCTGAAAGCCATGTCTCGTCTGAAGAGAAATGGCTTTTGGTACAACTCGCATAGGAATAACGGTGTGCTTGCGCAAGAATTGTCCTGCGACCTCTGTCTCATGGACATGCCTTCTGACGCACTGACGCCCGTTATCCTATTGCGTCGTAATTTCACAGTCGAGTTTCCATGGCGTCAGGATTGGCTATGGCTGGATACTGAACCTGGAAAGGATAATCTTCGCATTTTCACGGATGGCTCCAGATCTGGGCGGGGGTCCGGTGCTGGGGTCTTCTTTGAGCGCGAAAACATCCGACTGCACTTCTCCTTAGGAAAATATGCGTCTGTCTTCCAATCAGAGATATACGCAATCCTAATGGCCATGCACTATGTTGTGAAGCACAGGTGGAAGGGGGAAAGCATATGCGTATGTAGTGACAGCCAAGCTGCACTAAAAGCTGTGTGTAACCCCTTAACTAGCTCCAAATTAGTGCTTGAACTCAAGTCCTTCTTGAACAGAGTCGGCAGACGAAATTCATTAAGGCTTGTATGGGTTCCAGGCCACTCTGGGATCCCAGGAAATGAGACCTCTGATGAACTCGCTAGAATGGGTTCAGAGGAGAGCTTCTCAAGACCTGAACCCGCTCTAGGTCTACTTGCGTCCACGGTAAATTCCTACATTAACGATTGTATATTTAACACACACAACCGTAGATGGAGGGATTGTCCGGGTTGCAGGATGACCAAGCGCGTATGCCCTGATGTCTGCAAAAAATCTGCAGCATTCCTCCTGTCTTTAAGGAGAATCGACTGCAGAAGGCTTGTGGGAGTTATCACGGGCCATTACACTTTTGCCAAGCATCTTTACATGATCGGCATCAGTGAGGCTCCCACCTGTGCTGCATGTGGCGAAGAGGAGGATGATACTGCAGAGCATTTCCTCTGTTATTGTCCCGCCTTTGCTCGCATACGGTAGCGCACCCTTGGAGCCGACGTGGTGTGTGCCGAATCCCTTAGCTCTACATCACTGAAGCTCCTTCAAATTTTTCTCCGGAAAACGGAGAAAATACAGTAATGTAAGGTGTCTGTCTGGAGTACAATGGACCAGTGATTGCGTCTGAGTGCTCCAGCGGATAGCAGAAGCCTTCAACAAACAAAAAAAAAAAAAAAAAAAAATCAGGCAGATTGATCCATTCGTAATAGACGACGACGTATGAGAATTACGTCCACCCGAACTAGGCGAAGTCAAAATAGCGCAGACGGTCTGTCTGCTGAGCTTTTTAATGTGGCTGGAGATGAGCTGGTAAGGTGCATGCACCATCTCATTTGCAAGAGATGCATATGGCCGAAGGAAAGCATGCCCGACGAATTGAATCTCAGCATCGTTTCCCCGCTTCATAAGAAAGGAGACCCCTCTGACTGCGCCAAGTACAGCGGAATAAGTCTCCTTAACGTTGCATACAAGATCTTCTCTGCCGTATTGTGTGAACGCCTGAAACAGTTTGTGGATAACCTGATCGGCTCTTATCAGTGTGATTTCAGGCCAGGTAAATCTACAGATCTTGGAGAAGACCAACTCGACACTCATCACCTTTTCGTCGATTTCAAGGCCGCATATGACAGCGTGTATAGAGACGACCTATACAAAGCCATGTCTAGTTTAAACATCCCTGCCAAACTCGTCCGATTTTGCAGGACCACAATGGAAAATGATCGTTGCTCCATTGAAGTCGGTAATGAACAAACCGAAACCTTCGACAAGGTGTTTGAGAAGATCGTGCAAGTGTAGCTGGCCAACACAAGAGATACGATCTATTTCAAATCTACGCAATTGCTTGCGTATGCCGACGACATTGACGTGATTGGACGGATACAGCGAGACGTCAATGAGGCCTTTGTAAGCATTGAGCTAGAAGTGGCTAAGATGGGTCTTAAGGTTAATGAGTCTAAGACCAGATACATACATAACTGCTTTCATCAAAAAGAGACGGGCAACACCGACGTATTAGCCAGAACGTCACCATGGGCGGATATAAATTTGAAGCGGTGACTGGCGACAACAACACCAGGGCTGAGATAAAACGCAGAATCACTCTTGCCAACCGCTGCTTCTTTGGGCTCAAGAGGCAATTGAGAAGTAGATCCCTCTCTCGGAAAACCAAGTCGACACTATATGAGACCTTGATCATTTCAGTCCTCCTTTACCGGCGCGGAGGCTTGAACCTTAACAAAAGCGAATGAAGATGTCCTTGGTCGTTTCGAGAGGAAGATTCTGCGCTCTATTTAAGATCCCGTTTGTTCAAACGGAGTATGGAGGAGAAGATATAATGAACTGTACGGGTTGTGCAGCACATCGGACTGGTACGATGTCTACAAGTACAGCGTCTAAGGTGGCTACGTCATGTAGACCGCATGGAAAATACAGCTCCGATGCGAGGAGTCTTCGAATTCACCCCAAAGAAAGGCGCGGCAGAGCACGCACGTTAAAGGGGACCTTAACCCACTGGGCGTGCGGCGCTGGAAACAGTTGGCCAAAGACCGTGCCAGCTGGAGATGCTTGTTGGGTGGAGCCCAGGTTCAGTACGGACTATTGCGAAACCTAAGAAAGTAAGTGGCCGCTATTAAAATGCAGGCACTTATAGGCTCGTTTGATAACACTTTCCATGACTTTTTGAAGTATTGTTGGCGGAATTTGCGCAATTTGTTCTCGAGTGTTAAGTTTCAGATCCTCTATAGTGTGTGGTTTGCTAATGTAAACCTTTTCCTTCAAGTAACCCCATAAAAAAACGTCTAGAACCGACGGATCAGGCGATCGTGGTGGCCATTCAATATCACCGTTTTTTTGTGATAGTGCGATTAGGGAATTTTTCGCGCAATAAGTTCGTTGTCTTACGAGCGGTGTGAGCGGTAGCTCCGCCTGGCTGAAACCACATGAGCTCAACATTGTTGTCTGCTTGCATCAGTAGAACAAAGAAGTCCTGAAGCATTGTTTTGTAGCGATGCCCATTTACTGTAACACTTACACCCGCCCCGTTTACATAGGAAAGATACTTTTGGCCCACCCTGTACAATCTTGTTTAATGGTAAACTGGAGAATTCAAATTAATTTCGGAACTCGAATAAATACTCTCCGATAAAAATGGGCCTTTTTAAATGAACAAAGACCTTCGTGATAGTAGTGACTCTGTTGGGTTTCGGTCTTATCGAGTCGAGTTCCAAATTAGTTACTTTGTGTCTAGAACAGATAGGGTGATATCTTGAAATTCATTATCATTAATTCCAATTGAAATGGTTGAATAACAACGTTTGTTGTTCTAAATCACCTGAAGGGGATTCGAAAGGGGGATTAGCGGGTTCCGAAGTGGATTTGACGACTCGAACACCGTTTTTAGTGGAAATCTCTAATCTACGGACTGTTATTGAATTTTTTTCCAATCCAGATGTGGCAGTTCCTCAAATTTAGTCAAAAATTCAGAACTGGCAACACTGCGTCGTTCTTTCAGTTCTTTCAGTTTTCAAACTATTTTGGTGATGTGATTCAGTTTTTTCACATTTCACTGAAAAACCTTCGCAATTTCTCTAAAAGTTGCGGGTGGGGAATGGAGACTAGTGCATGCCGAAAACACGTCTGTTTGAATGGTCAACGCGGTTCACAAAGGGCCGTGAATCAGTAGGAGACGATCCGTATGATCGAGCTCCTGCCACCTCTTGTACCGCAGCATTTTTCATTGTTGTCCCTACCGATCACTGAGTAGGGCGTGTTGAAAATAGTTTCACACGCAACGAGAACACAATTTGCGCCTTACACGATATTGAGGGGGCTTTTGATAACACTGGCTACAACTCAATAACCACTGCACTATCCCGCAGGGGTGTAGTCCATTCCACTAACCACTGGATTAGGGCGATGCTAAAAAAGCAATAAAGGTCTCGGTGACAGTATCGGCATCTGAGGGGTGTCCACAAGCCGTAGTCCTTCTCTCTGGTCGATAGTCATCGACTACCTACTCTACAAGCTAACCAATCTCGCGAACGAAGTCATCGGATTCTCCGATGACCTAGTAGTTATTGTTGCATGTGAACGCAGGCAACTTCAGTCCATTTCTGACTGGATTGGCAGAAAGGGTTCATCTATGTATAAACCCAAATAAGACAATCTTAATCCCGTTTAAAAGGAGGAGAAAGATACACCTTTGCTCCGTCTCTCTAAATGGTAGAAAACATAGGATGTTCAGGTATTGATCTTGATCGCAAACTTAACTGGAATTCCAACATCAAAAACAAACTCACAAAGGCGACTAAGGCACTGTCGGCCTCTCGAAGCACTTACGGTAAAACCTGGTATAACTAAGGCGACCCAATGGTTACATATGTATACGTATATCGTGATAGTAAGCCTATCATCACTTAAGCGTCTGCAGTATGGTGGACAAAAAACAATAGTCGTTAAACTCCAACGCCTCAGAGACTAGAATGTCTCCGCATTACAGGCTCTGCGGCAGACCAAAAGGCACTGATTGGACTTACTCCACTGCACCTATTTATCAAAAAAGTCGCAATACACAGTGCAATCAGACTTCGATCAGAAACAGGGGGAAAGCGGCGATCCCCTGCTCAATCTCAAAAGCTTTATATGGTACACAGATGGCTCCAAGATGGTCTCCGTAGTTGGCGCTGGCATCTTCGGACTAAATCGGAAAATCTCGAAAACTCCTAGTCCTATATTTTCCAAGCTGAATTATATGCCATCCTGAAGTGCGTCAACCTAAACTTAGAGGGGTGTAACCATCAATATACTATCTGATAGTCAAGCAGCTCTCAAAGCGTTGAGCTATACGAGCTCACGAGCATAAACTGAAAGTACGTTAAGGAATGCCATAATGCCCTACAGGACCTGGCCAAAAGAAATAAGGTCAAGCTCTGGTGAGTGCCTGAGCACTCCCACCATGAGCACTGTCCACCATAAACACACTAGGAAGAGTTTCGGCGAAAGGTACATAGGTGTTAAACCTTTTTGCGGCATTCCCAAGTCCTAGATTAACCTTTTTCTAGACAAGTGGAAAAATTGCAAATCGCGTTTAAGGACTTCGCCAATTGAAAACATGTATACGGCCCCTGAACAAACACTATTAACCTCCTTAAACTTAATAGGAGCAGATATCAGAAGACTGGTCAGGTACCTTGCGGGACACTGTGGTTTAAGATATCATCTCAGTAAGATTAGCATCTCGTCTGAAACTGAGTGTCGACACTGTCTTGAGGATGAAGGAATTGCAGGACACATACTATGTGAGTGTGCTGTCCTTTGCCATCTTAGGAAGTGTATTCTTCTCAGTGAAATGATGACTCTTGAGGGGATCATCTCAACTCCGACGAGAGACATTCTTGAATTTATTGTGAAAGTGCAGAAACTCCTCGTGCGATCAGCTAGCAGGCACAGACAGTGACTATGTGAACGCGTGTTTTCCATGTGCGACCTGGACCCATCAAGAAGTACCGGATCTTGCACCGCTACAATACGCCGGTGCATTCCTAGTCCAAAAGCTTATTGCCTTCTATGGCAATCCAGGTTCTGAACGAGTTAACTTCATTGACTTTGGAGCATAATCAAGGCTGCTTCGAATCGTGGAAGCAACGTTTACATTGTTATGCAGAGTTAAAGTGGGACTATTGGGAAGGTCAATTAAAAATTCCCGGAACTTAATTGCCACACTTCGTTTAAATATTATCCCAAAAAGTAATTTATATAGAGAACAAGGCACCGTCTTATTGTGACCACTTGTCGTCTAGGTACAAGTATCGCCGATACTAAAGAGCCACTAATCTGCATATATGTACATATATACATGTATATATGTAGCTATCAGTCGATCGAAATGTGCTGTAGAGTGCTGTAGTGCAGTGCTGTAGAGACTAATCAATTTGTACAGCAACAATATTACATTGATTGCACAGCTTAATTAATTGCCTTGCATTGTTTCATTGCTAACGCCAACGATTGAGTATTACATGCGTAATAACCATAAAGAAATAAATATCCTACACGAGGGCGAAGAAGGAGGAAGCTAAATAAAATAAGCAAAAAAGAAGACTTGGCAGTAGTAGCGTAAAAAACTTTGCAACAAGGCATCTGCTCTCTCTTGAAGGCGGCAATTTAGACATGCAACAGTGAAAACAAACATTAACAATAAAACCAATAAAAGATACAAATGTACCTACATGTACTCCCGCATATGTATTCGTATGTATGAATTCGTCTCGAATACCTAGGTATAGAGGCAATGTGGAGAAAAGGCAGAAAATGCATTCACTTAGTCACCATGTGGCTTATACATATACAATAAGGAATAAATAAATAAATGAAGTATTCAACAAGCAATAAATGTCTATTAAGTGTTTGGCGTTGTATTGTGTGGCGGATTGCACGACTGGCGTTCGCGGCTGCGTTTCTGGTTGATTTACATGTCAACGGTAGCGCAAAACGAAACGAAAAATATAAAAGTAAAAATGTGGTCTAGGTGCGACCCGTAAGGGCCACATTTTTCCCCAGTGGGAAAAATTAAAACACCCAGTTAATTCCATATTTTTCCATTTTTAACCTTCGACGCAGAAAGAGGAGTGTTATAAGTTTGAGGTGTCTGTGTGTCTGTCTGTGGCATCGTAGCTCATGAACGAATGGACCGATTATGATGTCTTTTTTTTTTTGGAAGCTAACGTGATCGAAATGGTTCTTAACTAACAATTTGTGAAGATCTGTTCAGGTGTTTTAAGATCATGCGCTCTTTTTGTTAGCTGCGGTAGGATTCTTAGACGAATAACTCGTAATGTATCGGTTCTCGTCCGATCACCGCAATCAACTAGCATCGGGCGCGGTCAGTACTTAGATGGGAAACTGCTAGAGAACACCGCGTGTTGTTGGCATCAAGTTGCCTTTTTGCTATCGCTTCATGTAACCCAGGGTAAGGAAATGCACACTTATGTGCGCACATTAAACAATCTCCAGACTGCAAATTAGTTCAGTACAGGATTCGATTCGGATCAGGATTGCCTGAAGACTGATCGGGATATGATCGAAAACCGTCACGCCATATATGATCCGCACAGGATCCGTTTAAAAGATTCATGACAGATCCGCTCCAAAGATCCTTACCGGATCCATTTCAAAAATCCATGCTTGTTCCATTCAACAGTACCATGCCCGGTTCGGCCAAAAGATCCATTGATTGTATTTTTAATATGTATTAATTCGACATTCATTTTATTAATGATAAGGCTAGTGGACTTTATGGCGGGACATAATCTGGTAGTAGCAAGTACACGATTCCCACACCTCAACATCCATGAGGGGACCTGGCGGTCTTTCGATCAATCGATAACCAACCAAATTGATCATATTGCGATCGACGGCAGACACTCCTCCAGCATCCTAGATCTCCGAACCTTTCGAGGAGCCAACATCGACTCGAATCATTACTTTGTTGCAGCCAAGGTACGGATGCGAATTTCTCGGAACCAACGGAGTCGAGTAAGAACACCAAAATTTAACGTCGGAAAGCTGCAATCGCAGGAGACCGCCAGAACCTTCGCCGATCAAGTCTCCCTCAAGCTCTCCCAGGTCCCGATGCAATCTACAGAAACTATACAGCAATGGAGTCGTTGTCAGAAAGCCATTAGAGAGGCCGCCTCAGATATACTCGGTTTCGAGCCACCACCTTCGAGAAACCCCTGGTTTGATGATGAGTGCAGACAGGCCCATGTAGAGAAACAGAATGCATACATGGCCACATTGCATCGACGGACGAGAGCTGCCCGCGAGCTCTATGAACAGAAAAGGAAGGAGGAGCATGCTCTTCTGAGAAGGAAAAAGAAGGAGCACGAGAAGCTCGAGATCGAGGAGATGGAGAGATGTTACTGCAGGAACGACGTTCGAAAATTTTACCAGAAAGTAAAACGAACATGCCAAGGCTATAAAGCCAGAGCAGAAGTCTGCAGGGATGAGCACGGACAACTAGTAGTGGAGTCACAGTCGATGCTGAGATTGTGGAAGGACCACTTCTGCAGACTGTATAACGGCGATGATAGTCAAAATGCCGCCGTCAAGCAGAGCGAACCATTCACAATGGACGAAGACGAAGGAGAATCCCGTCCACCCGACTAAGACGATGTTAAGATAGCGATATCGAAACTTAAGTCTTATAAAGCTGCTGGAGCAGACGGACTCCCCGCGGAGCTGTTTAAAGCAGCTGGCGATGAGCTGGTTAAGAATATGCACCAACTCATCTGTAAGATATGGTCGGAAGAACGCATGCCCGATGAATGGAATCTCAGTATCGTTTGCCCGGTCCATAAGAAAGGATACCCCTATGACTGCGCCAATTACAGAGGGATAAGCCTCCTGAACCGTACTATGTAAGTACCTGAAACCGTTCGTGGACAATCTGATAGGGTCCTACCAGTGTGGTTCCAGGCCAGGAAAATCCACGATAGACCCAATATTTACACTACGGCAGATCTTGGAGAAGACCCATGAATTCCAGGTCGACACGCACCATCTTTTCGTCGACTTTAAAGCCGCTTATGACAGTGTTTATAGAGACGAGCTATACAGAGCCATGTCATGTTTTAACATTCCTGCCAAACTCGTCAGACTATGCAGGATGACTATGGAGAACTCTCGCTGCTCCATTAAAGTCGGAGATAAATTAACCGACCCCTTTCATGTTAAAAAAGTTTTTAGACAGGGTGACGCACTGTCATGTGATTTCTTCAACATTATTCTTGAAAAGATCGTGCGGGACTCTGCGGCCAATACAAGTGGTACGATCTACTTCAAGTCCACACAATTGCTTGCCTACGCAGATGAAATTGACGTTATTGGACAAACAAAGCGAGACGTCAATGAGGCGTTCACAAGCATTGAAGCAGAAAGGGCGAAAGTGGGTCTAAGGGTAAATGGGGACAAGACCAAATATATGCTGTCATCCAAGAAAGACGTACAACACCGACGTATGGTCAGAACGTCACCTTCGGCAGCTATATTTTTGAAGTAGTCAAGGACTTTGTCTACCTTGGCTCGGTAGTCACAAGCAGCAACGACACCAGCGCTGAGATAAAACGCAGAATTACTTTTGCCAATCGCTGCTTCTTCGGGCTTAAGAGGCAATTGAGTAGTAGAGCCCTCTCTCGAAAAACTAAGGTTTCTCTCTACAAAACCTTAATCATTCCGGTCCTCCTCTACGGCGCTGAGGCTTGGACGTTGTCAAAAGCGGATGAAGAGGCTCTTGGACGTTTCGAGAGGAAAATTCTGCGTGCAATCTTTAGTCCCGTTTGTGTAAGCGGAGAATGGAGGAGGAGATTCAACCAAGAACTGTACGGGCTGTACAGAGACATCGGCCTGGTTAGACGTCTTCGGATCCAACGTCTAAGATGGCTAGGCCATGTAGAGCGAATGGACATCAACGCTCCGGCCCGAAGAGTCTTCGACTCCAACCGCGAGGGACGACGCAGCGAAGGAAGACCGCATTTAAGGTGGCGCGCACAGGTGGAAGGGGACCTCAACCAACTGGGCGTGCGGCACTGGAAGCGGCTGGCCCAAGATCGGGCCGGCTGGAGATGCTTATTGGTTGAGGCCCTGGTTCACCCCGAACTGTAGCGCCATCAAAGAAAGTAAGTAAAGTTTCTACCTAAAAACGGCTGGATTTTGCCGTTCTAAGTGGCGTAATTACGCGTGGAATGAACCCAGTTTTATGTCAATATTATCTTTGGTTCTCGAGATAATCGAGGCGAAAATTCCGGTACGCACATGCGCACATACATGCATACGCACATATGAACATACACATGCACATATGTGCATACATACATACGCACATACATGGATGCATATGTACATATACACGCACATCCATATGTACATCTCTTTAGAAGCCTTGGATTTGGATTCTGGTGACCTTGAAACGTGGAGATATGTACATCTGTCATAATTTGGAATTCCCAAAATCGGTCCCATTACAATAACTTTCCACTGGGAAATTAAAAACTCAGTGCATGGCATGGATTTTTTGTTTCCAAGCGTGGACAAAGATGGATGTGACATCCAAAACCAACAGGAATTTACAAAATGTTCGCCCTGGCAAATCGCATTTTCTGCTATCTTACTCGACTGTTGAAAGAAGTCTTTCCTATTTAAAGTGCTCGAAAAAAAGTTTGAAATAACAATAACAACATTTCGTTATGGTTCAAATTTTCACTTTAACGGTATATGGTATGCAAATGTCTTCAAAGCCCTTGAAATATGAAGGTGTGCTCATCGCACACCTTGCATGACCGACCAGTCAGTCACACGAATTAATTTAATCAAATCATAGAAGAAAGTATCTATGTGGTAGTGTGTAAGTATTCGTATTCTGTCATATCTGACGGTATTATGTTGTCGGTGAAAACAAAAGCACTCGACGACAAGCGGACAAACAAATGTCTATAAGAGTCTAAAAAAAGATACAAAAACAAAACTCTCCGCTCAGCTTTAATTCGCATAGAATTAAGTAAAAACAACAACGAGATAGAAGTACAACATCACCATTTGTATTTGCGCTAGCTGTGGATGTAATGATATCTAAGTGATGGCCATTATCAGCGACGACCGCCACGTGATGTAATAATTTCCTCT
Source organism: Eumerus sabulonum (assembly GCA_951905685.1). NCBI lineage: Eukaryota > Metazoa > Arthropoda > Insecta > Diptera > Syrphidae > Eumerus > Eumerus sabulonum. The sequence continues at coordinate 72,452,407 of OX645062.1, forward strand.
TGAAAAGAAAGAAGAAAAATATACTTCGAAAGATACACATGGAGCTATGGATACATAGTACGAGTGTATACCATGATGGGAAATCGTTTTTTTTTTTTTTACAAAATTATTTAATGTAACTCATTATCTCGAGCGCGGGTTGTTATTTTTTTCAATTTTATTATTTTTATTTATGGTGCGTGGACTATAGGCACGCAGGTCAATGTGCTGTACACAATATTGCCGGTTGACATGAATCGATAATAACAGAGAATGAAAAGAAAAAATAGAAATTAATTATAAAAAATCTGTTTGATTAGTGGAGTAGACTCGGCTGTTGTGCTCATTTACGTTTTGCCTTTCTATTTTAGAAGTACACTTCGATTATGGTTAAGTTAAAACGAAAGAAAAAATGAAGAAAAGAAGCATTCGTTGCTATTTTCGTTTGTTTCCGACGAAGGCGCAGTAAAGTAAATGCGTGTTGTTCTTGAAATTCGAATTACAGTGGTGTTCAGATAAATAGCACACCTGTATGTTCTCATACGTTATGTTGTGCCAAAAGTCTAAAAAGAGGTTCAGATTTTTGTGTTTTATAACTGATGTGCGTTTATATGTACTTTATTAAAAAACACGTAATTCCTTTAAATCAATTCAAAAATAATAATTCCAAATGGGAATACTTAAGCGGAATACTTAACAAAATGATAAATACTCTAAAAAAACGAATGTATAAGTAAATATTTTTTTATTAATATTTTGTAGGATATTCCAAACTCTTGACAACATTTTTGCAAACTCTGTACTAAGCGCTTACGTTTCTGGGCAGGTATAGCTTCGTTTCGTCACTCGATAGCATACGCAGACGACCTGGTCGCGTATAGAACAGGTCCAACGATTGACGTCATAGTTACTCTCTTGCAACGTGACTTCGAAAAAATTCAAACGTTTTGTAATGACTGGAAACTGAAAATTAACTTCCAAAAATCGGAAACTATTTTGTTTAGAACGCCATTGTCTGGGGCCTCTAGGGATACCAGGAAAAACTGGCGAAAATTCTCCATCACTGGTCCGGATGGGCGTCCACTGGCGAACCAAAATGTAGTCAGATACCTCGGTATCTGGTTGGATCAATATCTGTATTTTAATAAACATAAAGATGTTGCTTTGGCCAGGGCTCGGGAGCTTTCACTCTGTTAAGATGGCTGTTTCATAGCAGCCAACTTGATAAGAAAGTCAATATAATCTGTTACATGGCTTTAATCAGGCCCATGATCGCCTATGGATGTCCCGTTTGGTTCAATGTGAGTGCAAGCCTGATGCAAAGGATTCGAGTGTTTGAGAGACAATGTCTAAGGACCTGTCTCTCATTGCACAGAACACCAGAATCCGAGTACATAAAATACTATCCCAACGAGGTGCTATACAATAGAGCCAAAATTATTAGGATTGACAACTTTTTGATCAAATTGATTCGAAGTCACGTTGCAAGGGCGATGACTTCGACGAATAACTTGATATCTGGGGCTTATTACCCAAATGAATTATATGACGAGAGAGCTCGTCTTAGCGGCTTTGTTCCCCCAGAAGCGTTCTTACATTACGACAACCGCGAACTGATACAGGACAAATCGGCAATTCCGTTAATCTTCCACGTGGCCCGAAGGTCTGTGGAAAAGAGCTTATCTTACGAACGGGATGTAGCACTCCGTGAGCCGGGGCGACTCCGTTTCAGTATGGCAATGTCAGATCGGAATCGAGCAGACGTTTTTACCTAGAATAAGTTATTTGGAAAAATATTAATAAAATGCTTTTAAAATGTAAAAAAAAATAGCTACCCAAGAGCCGTCATGGTTTGCCGAAATTCTTCTAAATTTTTTGGCCTGGAGTCTTTAACAAGGGAGTCAACGTCAGTCCAAAGATTCTCGATGGGATTCACATCGGGATTTTGGACCGACCAATCCAATCAAGCAGGAACATTTGTCGCGCCGAAAGCCAATTCTTCACTATCCGCGAAGTATGCTTTGGATAATTGTCATGCATAAAAATCCGTGATACAGGCATAGAGTCGTCGGTATATGGCTCCATTTGGTTCTCCAGGATTAGCTTATATTGATGTTAATTCATAATGGCATTTATTTTCACAATTGGTCCAATGCCATGCCAGGGCATCGCCGCCCCCCCATTATGCTCCCACCGCCATGCTGGGCAGTCTTAATGGTGTAATGGTACCTACTCTTGGTTCGTTGGCCTTCGCACATATTTTTTTTCCATCTGAACCCAACCTGTTGAACTTATTTTCGTCGCTCCACAAAATATTTTTCCAAGGACAAGGACAAGAGTTTGTTCTTGTGAGCATTTGCGAAAATAAGTCTTCTCTTTCGGGTTTTTTTTTTTGAGACAAGAGGTTTTTTTTCTGGCGATTCTTCCATTAAGCTGGAATTCAATTAACTGGCGACTTACAGTTACAGCTGATATTTAGACATTGTGTTGATCAGGTAGTTGTTGCTTTATCTCCCGGGAAGTTATGAGAAGAGGTCGCTGCCACTGATTTTGCGGATAATTCTGTCTTCTTGTTTTTTTTTTTTTTTTTTTTTTTTTTTTTCCCCTACGGAATTTGCGGAAGATTGGCTGCACAGTATGACCTTCATTGCATTTTGAACAAGCTTACTAGAGCACCTTAATGTCCTTGCCACCTCTGAAATAGTCTTTCCATCCTGTATCATGGAACCGACTATTTGCCTCCTTTCCTCCGTGCAACGCTTTGCTCTGCCCATTTTAAATATTTTTATTTATGGAAGAAATGATTTATTATGGCTATCCTTAAAAAGATTCAAACTAACCTCACTTAAATCACTGAAAAATATTTTTTTTCTGACACCATTATATGTGCTATTTATATGAACACCCAATTTGCAATGATCACTAGCTCTAACGATTGCAAAACCAGGACAACCTAATGGGATCTTCCTTGTAGTATGTTTTCATATTCATAACGGTAGTACTTTGGGATATTATGGCTTTACTCCTGTGCAGCTTGTAAGTACAGTGTGTATTGCAAGCAAATGCACATTTGAATAAGGGTGTGCTATTTATAAGAGCACCACTGTATCTACGAAGTAAATAGTACCCAGCAGTATTGCAGTCTACTAGATCGGCGAACACCAGATAGGTTAATGATGAGGAAAATATGTATCTGTATCCGAAATGAAGGCGAAATATTAAAGTTGTATTTTGATCATGAGTTCAAGTTTCGGTTAGAAACAAATGACTCTCAGTTTCTGTAACATACATAGATGTATGTTCACTTCGTATCATTGTTTTTATCGTTTTATCATTTCATTTCATTTTGCTCGGAACGCCTAAGTGATTAATTGATTTCTTCGAACATTAAATTAGCGAAATAAATCAATGCGAAGTTATTTAGTCCCGGACACCGAAGGCGCGGATTCGGTTTGGCAAGGTCGTAGAACGTGTAACATACTCGTACTTGCCATGTGAAGATTTCTTAAGTCATCGTTTGGACTTGGTTCTTGTTCATTAATATGCAAATACATCGGGAAGTGAAATTTACTCAATTAAAGATGTAAAAGGTCTTCCAAAGAGCCTTCCAAACTGTGACAGTTGATAGCGGCCATATACAGGGTACCCCACGAGTGGTGTGCCAAAAAGCTAGAGCGTGTAGGTCTGGTCAAGACAAGAAAAAAAAAATCATATGGGTGGGGGGTCTATTCCCCCCGTTTAGCCGGGAGGGGCAATTTTCAAAAAAATTGACTTAATTTGAAAAAAAAAAAATTAAAAAACAAGGGTTACATCCACAATGCCGTGATATACTTTTTTGTAAAGCCTCTTCTTTCATTTTGTTTTTAAACGAAGCCGTTTACGCTGAAAGATATCCCAATCGGAGGTGTCCCAGTAGTAGCATGTTTTCAAGAATCCACCTACGTCTGCGAGAGCACGGAGTGCTAGAGCATCGTAGAAGCGAAAGATCAATTACAGATGGTTCAGCAACCATAGATGAAAGAATTTTGGATTTGGTCCGACGTAATCCCTCCCCTAGTACAAGGAGGATAGCTATTATGCTTGGAGTGCCAGACTATCCAGGGTGATTTTGGAGAATGCTCGCTGCTCCATCCGAATCGGTGAACACCTTACCGATAGTTTTGATGTCAAAAAAGGATTTAGGCAGGGCAATGCGTTGTCATGCGACTTTTTAAATTTAGTGCTGGAGCAAACAGTGCGACGGGCAGGCGTCAACAGGGAAGGCACTATCTTCTACAAGTCTGTCCAGCTGCTAGGATACGCGGATGGTATTGACATCATCGCGCGGTCTCGGCGTGATGTTGTAGAAGCTTTCACGGCGATTGAGGAACAGGCGAAACGAGTTGGTCAACGAGGATAATACAAAGTACATGCTGTCAAGCAAAAACTGATCCGTCGCTAACCACCTTGGACAAAATATAACGATTGACAGCTATAATTTCGGGGTGTTTAAGGAGTTTATCTACCCCGAGGCAAACGTAAACTCCACAAACGACACCACAGTGGAGATCCGGCATAGAATCGCCCTTGGCAACCGCTGCTACTTCGGTTTGTCCAAACAACTTGGGTCAAAACTCCTCACTAGAAGAACCAAAGTCATACTTTACAAAGCGCTTATACAGCCAACCTTGCTATACGATAAGCAGGACGGCGGAGCTGATTTTGGGTTCTTTCGAAAGAAAATGTCTGCACCGGATATTTGGTCATGTCTGTGAGGAAGGGCTGTACAAAGATGTGGATATAGTCCGGATATAGATCCGTCGACTACATTGACTCGGCCACATTGAGCGCATGAACACCAACGCTCCAGCTAAGAGGGTCTTCGACTCCGAGCCTCCTCGTTCGAGAAGAAGAGGAAGACTGAACTTCCGGTATAAAGACCAAGTATTCGCGGATGCAAGACAACTTGGTCTTGATAACTAGAAGCGGCGTGCCCGGAAACGTCGGGGATGGAAGGCAGCTGTAGCTTAGATCCTCCATGGATTGTCGGCTTGATAAGTAAGTATTGATGTATATACCGTTGTAACAACAACGAAAATATATTGAAAATAAGAAAGTGACTTAGAGAAAAGTGCAGTCTGATACAAAGTCAGTAGATTTGGAGTCTTTTCTAGATATATACCTGTCCAACACAAATGGACACTCAAAAAGAAATTTGTAGCAGTACGACTCTTTGACAACATTCTTAGAGCTCTGAAATAACGATACCAAGCAAATAAGACTAGCTATAAGGGCTCTAAGTAATAAAGAAACATTTAGAGTGGTATGTTATTGAACTAACTCATTGCATGACTGAATTAACTTGTATGTCCACAAAGTAAATATGTGGCGTGAATTATGGTCAGTTAGGTTAGGTTAGGTTGACGGTTAGGCCGAAGCCGGCCCATTGTGATACCACCTGGATCAGGTTACCCTGATCCGATACCTTGGAACCAACCGGTGCTTCTAATCAAGTGGTGGAGTTGAGCTATTTTTTGGTTTGCTAGCTCACTTAGATTGTCAAAGAAGGGCGCGCCGAGGTAAATCTTCCTGCGATTCGCAAAAGAGGGACATGAGCAGAGGAGGTGGTGTATTGGTTCCTCCCCCTTCTCGTCCATGCAGTCGCGGCAGAAGTCATTATAGGGTAGCCCCAGTCTGGCGGCGTGCTTTCCAATGGTGCAGTGACCTGTAATGACACCCACTAGAGTGCTTAAGGTTGCCCTTTTGGTTACCACCAGGTCCCTGGTTCGTCCTAAGCTTAACTTAGGCCACAATTGTTTGGTGATAAAGCCGATATTGCTCTCACTCCATTGGAGATTGGTCTCCTCTATGGCTTGAAGCTTTATCATGTGCTTTACCGTACTTATTGGTGTTTTTAGGTAGCCGAGGGTAGGTAGGCGGAGTGTGCTTGACCCTTACTTTGCGAGTTCGTCGGCCGCGCAGTTTCCTGGAATATCCCTATGCCCGGGAACCCACAGTATTTTAATGTTAAACTGTTAAGCCATCTCATCTAGAGATAGGCGACAGTTAATGGATGTTTTTGATTTGTGGGTTACCGCTGCCAGGGATTTTATCGCAGATTGACTATCCGTGCAAATGATAATATCCTTTGTGGATATTACATTGATCCTGAGCCATGCCAGGGCCTCCGTTATCGCAGTTATTTCTGCCTGATACACACTACAGTAATTTGGGAGTCTAAATGATAGGTTGAGGTTAAGTTCCTTGGAGAGGACCCCACTGCCTACACCCGAATCCATCTTAGAGCCATCGGTATAGAGGGAGATCGAGTCCTTTAGTATAACTTTCCCTTCAGCCCATTCCTCCCTGGATGGAAAGACCTGGTGAACACATTCTGCGGGGTGATGTAGTCAGTTTCCATGGGTACTTTGAAGTGTTTTATAATAGTGGTGTAGCCTTTTTGAGATGTGGGCCATTTTCTTATGCTTCTCATCCTTAGGGCCGCGCATGCAGCAACTTGTTTGCTGGAAAGGTTTAATGGTGGAAGATGTAGTAGAACATTGAAGGCCTCCGTGGGCGTTGATCTGATCGCTCCGCTTATATATAAGCTGCCCGATCTTTGTACCTTCCCCAGAATGTTTCGATTGACTGCTTTGTCCAGAGCAGGCCACCAGACTACGACGCCATACAGGAGGATAGGCCTTATGACTGCTGTGTAGAGCCAGTACATAATGCTTGGTTGGAGACTCCACCTCCTGCCCACTACTTTCTTACAGCTGTAGAGGGCAACAGTTGCTTTATTGACCCGATCAAGAATGTTGGGTTTCCAATTTAGCCTCCTGTCAAGAACTAGGCCTAGATATTTTGCATGTTCTTTGATTGTTAGTTGGGTTCCACCCAGCCTCGGTGGGTTGAGTGGCGGAATTTTATATTTCTTAGTGAACAGTACTAGATCGGTCTTCTTTGGGTTCACCCCAAGTTCACAGTACCGTGTCCAGGTTTCTACTGTATGTAGTGCACTCTGCATAAGATCGCATAGAGTGCTGGGAAATTTTCATGTGACGACAATAGCAATGTTATCCACATAGGCGATCACAGCGTACCCTTCCTGCTCAAGCAACAGCAGTAGTTCGTTGACCACCACGTTCCAGGGGAGAGGGAAGAGTACTCCACCCTGTGGTGTACCTTTGCTGACCATCCTGGTTGAGACGGCACCAGCGAAGTTGGCTTTGACAACTCTTTGTATTATCAGCTGTCGTACCAGTTCTATCACTGATTCTGTAACACCCAGATCAGATAGCGCCTTGATGACGGCCCATGGTTCAACATTGTTAAAGGCGACTAGAGTGTATTGTTTACTTTCCAGTGACCTTTCTATTTTACTGACCAATGAGTGGAGTGCTGTTTCCACCGATTTGCCTTTGTTGTAGGCATGTTGGTTATCCGAAAGCCTTCCTGGGATGCAGCTGTACCGGATGTGTGAGTCTCCTCAGTGATCATCGGTTCCATGGTAGGGAGATGCTCTGAGTTCGTCGATACCATGGAGTCGGCTTATGCAGCACAGGAGGCTCTCTTAGCTGAGTCCTCCCCGTCTTTTTGTATATTCTGAGCTTCGCAGAGTCAAAGCCCAGAGAGATTATGTTGTTAACCAGAGCTAGAGGTGCCATGGTCATTCATATGATGTATGAATGAGCAAGATGCCTCGGATACACGGACGGATACTCGACGACGACAACGCACGAAAAAGGAACACGATTTGCGAGTATGCTCCTGGAATGTCAGAACCCTGTACACTCCCGGAGCTGCTCATAAACTAGAAGGAATCCTCACGCAGTACAAGGCGGATATTACTGCGGTCCAGGAAATACGCTGGATAGGAAACGGTATGATTAGGAAGAAAAATTGCGACATTTATTACAGCTGTCACAAAAGGTTGCACTTACTGGGATGCGGATTTGTAGTGGGAAAGCGGTTAAGGTCGAAGGTCATCGACTTTAAACCTATAAGTGATCGCCTGGCTGTGATCCGCATCAGAGGCAGATTTTATAACATCAGTCTTATATGTGCACACGCCCCTACCGACGAGGCTGAAGACCCTATCAAGGAGGACTTCTATGACCTCCTGGACAACGCCTACGGAGCTTGTCCGGAGTACGATGTAAAAATCGTGCTCGGGGACTTCAACGCCAAAATCGGAAAGGAAAACACTCTTGGCGGAGTGATCGGAAAGCACAGCCTCCACGATACAACAACAGATAACGGCTTCCGACTCGCTGACTTTGCGACAGCTCGTAATGCGGTGATAAGTAGCACAAGATTCCCTCGCAAGCGAATCCACACAGCAACCTGGCGATCTCCGGACGGTCGAACCGCCAACCAAATCGACCATGTGCTCATTGATGCAAGGCACGCGTCAAACATCCTGGATGTGCGAACATTCAGAGGGGCAAATGTCGACTCTGACCACTTCCTCGTAGCAGCAAGATTCAGAGCTCGACTGTCCAATGCCAGAAAGCTGCACCAGCCCATCAGGAGGAGGTTCGACATTGGGCGCCTGAGCACAACGGAGGTTGCCAGAGTCTACAGGGAGCAGCTGAGCGAAAGACTCTACGGTATGCCTACGTCGAACACAAATGCCAATAATATGTGGCTGCATTGCCGCTCAGCCATTCAGGAAGTAGCCGAAACCACCTTAGGATACCTACCACCCCCGACAAGAAACCCGTGGTATGATGGCGAGTGTGAGCAGAAAAAGGCAGCAACCGACGAGGCGTACCAAAAGGCGCTGCAGAGGAAAACCAGGGCAGCGCGAGAAGAGTACCGAGCCAGAAGAAGGGAGGAGAAGAAACTACTGCGACAAAAGAAAAGAATCTTCGCAGCCTCCCAGCTCATGGATATCGAGGAGTCTAGGGAAAGACATAAAATACGAGCCTTTTACAAGAAAGCCAAAGGCCTTGCAGGAGGCTTCAAAAAGGGCACCCTGGCTCTTCGAAACTGCGAGGGTAATCTTGTCACCGACCCGCAGGGAATAGTGGATGTATTTAAGCAGCACTTCCAGCAGCTGCTTAACGAGCATGACCAAGAGAGAGTGGTAGGGACTGAGGAAATCCCAACTCCAGCCGCTGAAGTAGTCCTCCCACCCAGCATAGAAGAAGTCGGCACAGCTATTCAGAAGCTGAAGAACAACAAGACCGCAGGCTCAGATGGCTTGCCATCAGAGCTCTTCAAGGCTGGCGGCGATGTTCTGGTAGGGAGCATGCACCAGATCATCTGCAGAATTTGGGAAGACGAATGCATGCCCGACAACTGGAATACCAGCTCTATATGCCCCATCCACAAAAAAGGTGATCCTACTTCTTGTAAGAACTATAGAGGTATATCCCTGCTCAATGTCGCATACAAGATCCTGTCCAGCGTATTGTGTGAACGTCTAAAACCATTTTGCACCGCACTAATCGGCAGCTACCAGTGCGGCTTCCGGCCCGGCAAATCAACTATGGACCAAATTTTCACACTTCGACAAATCCTGGAAAAGACCAACGAGTTTCAAATCGATACACACCATCTTTTCATCGATTTCAAAGCCGCATACGACAGCATTCATCGTGAAGCACTGTTTGGGGCGATGGCCGAATTCGGGATCCCGGTGAAACTGATCCAGTTGTGTCGCGCCACGCTAAAAAACACGCGATGCACCGTGCAACTCGGTTCTAGGACCTCGGAACCATTCGAAACATGCACCGGATTTCGGCAAGGAGATGCGCTGTCATGTGACTTCTTCAACCTGGTGCTGGAGCAGATAGTGCGACGGGCAGGCGTCAACAGGGAAGGCACTATCTTTTACAAGTCCATCCAGCTGCTAGGATACGCGGATGATATCGACATCATCGCGTGTTCTCGCCGTGGCATTGTGGAAGCACTCACGGCGATTGAAGAACAGGCGAAACGAGTTGGTCTTAAGATCAATGAGGACAAAACGAAATACATGCTGTCAAGCAAAAACCAATCCGTCGCTCACCACCTGGGACAAAACATAACAATTGACAGCTACAATTTCGAGGTAGTTAAGGAGTTTGTCTACCTCGGGGCAAACGTAAATTCCACAAATGACACCACAGTGGAGATCGGGCATAGAATCGCCCTTGGCAACCGTTGCTACTTCGGCTTGTCCAAACAACTGGGGTCAAAACTCCTCACTCGAAAGACCAAAAGTCATGCTTTACAAAACGCTCATTCTGCCAGTCTTGCTGTACGGAGCCGAAAGCTGGACGATAAGCAGGACAGCGGAGCTGATTTTGGGTTCTTTCGAAAGAAAAATTCTGCGCCGGATATTTGGTCCTGTCTGTGAGGAAGGTGAATGGAGAAGAAGACACAACCGCGAACTCTACGAGCTGTACCAAGATGTGGATGTAGTCCGGAAGGCAAGGAACCGTCGACTACACTGGCTCGGCCACATCGAGCGCATGGACATCAACGCTCCAACTAAGAGGGTCTTCGACTCCGAGCCTACTGGTTCGAGAAGAAGAGGTTGACCGATCCTCCGGTATAAGGACCAAGTAATCGCGGATGTAAGACATCTTGGACTTGACAACTGGAAGCAGCGTGCCCGGGACCGTCAAGGATGGAAGGCAGCTATAGCTCAGGCTCAGATCCTCCATGGATCGCTGGCCTGATAAGTAAGTAAGTTTCCATTATTGTAGCATCTGACATTAACCACATATGTATGTTGTATCCGAAATATTCCCTTTGACAGTGTTATTACAATACATTCTGTGTGTTTTTTTCCGACATAAAAGTTAAAAGTTGGCCCAAAAGAAATTATTGCCACCAGTGTATTACTGTGTAATTTAATAAAAGCTGAAGACCAAAATCAGTCATAGCTACTCTCATTTATTAATAAAAATTAGTGAACATTTTATGAATAATTTAATTAATATCCTGTAGACTTTAAGCACCAATAGTTAAATAGTGAAAATAATCTTATTTTACTTTTTTTCATTTCAGATATATATACGTTGTACGGAAAACTGTTCGAATTTTATTTGTATATTTGTCGTGAACAGTCACCCATCCACCACACATTTTTAATACGCGTTTCAACATCTCTATCTTTATTTTTTTTATATCCCCAACCACTGGTTAAAATTAAATAATTTTCGTATCTATACCGCACAAACGAGTGATTTAATACCATATTGCGTTCCATTTTCGATTTATTATTTTCTTGTTTTTGTTTTTTCTTACAGGATGTAAAATTGTTGGCTTAAAACTTGTGTTCCACTTTTTTAAGTTTTTATTTAATTTTTTTCCAATAAATAATAAAAGAAAATAGTAAAAAAAAGAAAATGCAAAATGTTTAGTTAATGCAAAGCATAATAATTGCATGAGTGACGAATGCTGAAAAAAAGAAGAAAAAATATAAATAAATTCACAATTGCCCATTCGTAATAATGAAATAAATAGATATATCCCCCCCTCATTCTACATGCATATGGTATAAAAAAAAAAAGTTTGCAAAAGTGTCTGAATGAAAAAGAGAAAGAAAATCCTTGCCAGCGCTGCAACAAGGAAATATTCATTCGAAAGTGATTTCAAATATATTATAAAATATTATAATAGATCTGTGCAGTTTTTATAATAAATATAAATTAAAAATAAAAATAATAATCAATGTATATGTATAGTCTACTACTTTTAAGGAAAAAGTAATTTTGTAATATATCTATACATACGCATCTAATATGAATTGTTAAACCAATTGAAAAAAAAAAAATAATAAATAAATAAATCTGTGCAAGTTGTGTTTAAAAATCTACAAAAGAAAAATCTTCAAAAAATATATAAATATCCGTATCTAAAAAAAAAAGATCACAAAAGCAGAGCATAAAAAAAAATTGAAATAGCAGAGAGGGAAGCGCGACAAACAGTGAGTGTTTTTGTGTTGTGTTGTGTTTCTAAATAAAGAAAGAGAGAGAGAGAGAGAAAAAAATAAATAGAAATAAAAATAAAATTAAAAAATATATAAATAAAATATAAATGATATCGCTTACGTGTTTTTATAAAATGATTACGCTGTCGGCATGAAATGGAAGCAGCCATTCGGTCTTCAGTGCAGGTCGGTGGTCCACCGCCACCCGGACAAAGGGGTGCTGGCGGCAGTGATAACGGGCCATCGTCGCAGCAACAAAATCAGCAGGGTGGTGCTCCATCTTCATCACAATCGCAAGCAAATATGTCCGCCTATCAGCAACGGATACCATCTGGAGCATCAACGATTCATAGGTAAGTTTGCCAATATGTTCGATCAAACACTACCCAAAAGGAATGTTAGTTTCTCTGACGGTATTAACCGTATGCACAAATTATCAAACCTGACTCATCTACTTACTTACTTAACGGGCGCTACAGTTCGGGGTGAACCTGGGCCTCAACCAACATGCCTCTCCACCTAGCACGATCTTTCGCTAGTCTTTTCCAATGCCGCACGCCCAGTTGGTTGAGGTCCCCTTCCACCTGTGCGCGCCACCTTAGGTGCGGCCGTCCTCTATTTCTTCGTCCCTCGGGGTTGGATTCAAAGACTCTTCGGGCTGGAGCTGTGGTGTCCATTCGCTCTACATGGCCTAGCCATCTTAGGCGTTGGATCCGTAGACGCCTGACCAGACTCATGTCGCTGTACAACCCGTACAGTTCGTGATTGAATCTTCTCCTCCAACCCTCCTCTGTGTTTATGGGACCGAAAATCGAACGCAGAATCTTTCTCTCGAAACGACCAAGGATTTCCTCATCCGCCTTAGATAAAGTCCATGTTTCTGCGCCGTATAGCAGGACCGGGATAATTAAGGTCTTATATAAGGTCAACTTGGTCGTACGAGAGAGGGCTCTACTTCTCAGTTGCCTCTTGAGCCCAAAGAAGCAGCGGTTGGCAAGAGTAATTCTGCGCTTGATTTCGAAACTGGTGTCGTTGTTCCAAGTCACCGCGGAGCCGATGTATATGAAGTCCTTAACTACCTCGAACTTATATCTGCCAATATGCACGTTCTGTCCAAGACGTTGGTGGTAAGTGTCCTTTTTCGATGACAGCAGATATTTAGTCTTACCCTCATTAACTGCCAAACCAATTTTTGCCGCCTCCATCTCAATACTCGCAAACGCCTCATTGACATCTCGCTGTGATCTACCTATTATGTCAATGTCGTCGGCGTATGCAAGGAGTTGCGAGGATTTGAAATAGATTGTGCCTCTTGTATTGGCCTGTGATTTTTGCACAATCATTTCTAATATGATGTTAAAAAAATCACACGACAACGCATCGCCCTGTCTAAATCCTTTCTTGACTTTCTTGACTGACGAAACTATCGGTCAGTTCTGCACCGATTCGGATGGAGCAGCGAGCATTTTCCAGGGTCATCCTGCATAGTCTGATGAGCTTAGCAGGGATGTCAAAAGTAAACATGGCATTATATAGTTCGTCTCTAATTACGCTGTCGTATGCGGCCTTGAAGTCGACGAATAGATGGTGTTATCGACTTGAAATTCATTGGTTTTCTCCAGGATCTGCCGTAGTGTGAAGATTTGATCAATGGTGGACTTCCCTGGCCTGAAGCCACACTGATAAGGACCTATCAGCTTGTTTACGAATGGCTTCAGGCATTCACACAAAACGGCAGCGAAGATCTTGTATGCGACATTAAGGAGACTTATTCCTCTATAGTTGGCGCAGTCCAAGGGATCTCCTTTTTTGTGGATCGGGCAAACAATGCTGAGACTCCATTCCTCGGGCATGCTTTCCTCTGACCATATCCTACAGATGAGCCGGTGCATGCTCCTAACCAGCTCACCGCCAGCCGCTTTGAAGAGCTCAGCAGACAGTCCATCTGCGCCAGCAGCTTTATTCGACTTGAGTTTCGACATGGCAATCTCAACTTCGTCGAGGTCAGGGAGACGGAATTCTCTGCGATCTTCGTCGTTAAAAAATGGATCATTCTGCCTGACGGCGGTATGTTGGCTGTCATCGCCGTTATACAGTCTGCAGAAGTGGTTTTTCCAAATTCTCAGCATCGACTGCGATTCTACTACTAGGTGTCCGTTCTCATCCTTACAGGCCTCCGTTCGGGCTTTATAGCCTTGAGACATTCGTTTTATCCGGTGATAAAATCTTCGAACGTCGTGCCTGCAATAGCACCTCTCCAAGTTTTCAATCGCCCGCTTCTCGTGCTCTTTCTTTTTTCTCTTGAGAAGCTTATGTTCCTCCCTTCTCTAAAGCTCGTCTCATCTATCATGTCTAAAATTGTCCCTACGAGGGCTAACGACCCCATCCTATTTACTCGTACGAATACATAGTACATACTCGTAATGTGTGGTAGATACTAGTCTTCAATCTTGAAGCCAGACCCTATTCGCAACCGAAGCCAATATATTATGTGTTGGACTTTTACGAGTATGATGTCTGTAAGTGCTCTGGCGTGGTATTTTTGCTGACTCAACGACGACGGCACAGGGACAGTCGCTAGCTAACATGGCATGGCCAAAGTGCTAATTAAATTCCGATGACTAAAACAATCGATAAGGACAAGGAAGGGGCAAGTACATACTTATAAACTCAGTCGTTTTCACCAATGGGAAGCACAGGCGAAAAATGAAAGGAAGACAGAATATAACAGGCAAATGGCAATGGTTTTATGGATTTTCTGGAGAAAAATGAATGACATCTGGAATGGATTGTAAAAATGTTAGCTTTGTACTCATCTGGCTTGGACAAACACCACAGTGTCGTTGCTGTTCTTTGGTTCTTTGTAGGGATTGCAAGGCTAGAGGAAGACGGCTGATTGCCATGGAATGCTAATGAAATGCAAATATGTTTACTCGCGCCTACTTGTTAAATGGACTTTATGTCGTCCTTATGTTGCCTTTAAACCTTGCTTTCGCTTTGCTTTGTGTGCAGTGAATAGTTTAGTATTTAACTGCTGCATTGTACGACTTTGTGTATTGATTTTTCTAGTGAAAGAAGTCTGCGGAATAAACCTTTACTTGACGTGGCAATTCTACGACAGAGTTAATTAGCTTTATGGCTTCTGACGGTTGAAGGTTTTGTTTTAGAAGAACGCTTTTCTTTCTTCGAATTTTTAAGTCGGCAAATACCGTCAGATATTGTATAGTAGTTGGCCTGATTTTCCTAATGAACTTACGTTAGAACCAACGCGAAAATCTGGTCGGCTCTCTTCCTATCTAGGACAAACCATCCCTGAGAGTAGTGAACGAATATCTGCGACCCAAAACCACTGCACTCCGTTCAGGTTGTAAGTAAACCTGAGCGAAACTCTCCGTCTCCCTGTTACCTTCGCTCGCCTTAGCCTTGAGTGCGGGTGTAACTTAAAAAAAAAAAAAAAAAAGTAGTCCGGAGCTATTTTCTTGTTTTATACCCAAAGGGCTCGACTCTATCTTTGATGCGATAGAGTACGCTAGAGCCTCAAATACAACATTCTACGCAGAACAATTACGGGTTGTCCTATCGATTACGTCCATTTAGGATATTATATCAGGGAATGAAAAAGTCATGGTAGGGGGTTATCTACAGACCAAATGACGCTGTTCCCTTTGCTTTGGATCGCTTTATAGTGTACTCGAGGAGTTGGCATGTAGCTCCACTAACATAATATTCTGCTGCGATTTTGACTGCAACCTTTTGGACCAACATATCTGTTAACACATCTACCCCCCACCCCCACTAATTTATCGATGCAATATTCTTATCCGACAAAAATAAGGTATTGCTTTGCAGCCAGCGCTCAGAGCATTACTTGCTTTTTCTGAACCTATCAAGGTGAAAACCATTTTTCTGAGTCCAATATTATGTTTAGAGATATCCGCAATATAAACTACACTTTACTACGACAGGATGCTGTAAGCACTATTTGGCAGTGCACCTATCAGTTGCATTCAGTCAGTGATCAACCAACATTCCTGCAAGAAAGAATCGTCTCTTTAATAAACATGTACCCTTAAAGTAAAAGGAGTTAAGTTTTCTGCTCCCCAGGCCGGCAATGGAGGATCTGAGCCTGAGCTATAGCTGCCTTCCATCCTTGACGGTCCCGGGCACGCTGCTTCCAGTTGTCAAGATCAAGATGTCTTACATCCGCGATTACTTGGTCTTTATACCGGAGGTTCGGTCTTCCTCTTCTTCTCGAACCAGGCGGCTCGGAGTCGAAGACCCTCTTAGCTCGAGCGTTGGTGTTCATGCGCTCGATGTGGCCGAGCCAATGTAGTCGACGGATCTTTACCTTCCGGACTGTACCCATATTTTTGTATAACTCGTAATATTCGCGGTTATGTCTCCTCCTCCATTGACCTTCCTCACAGACAGGACCAAATATCCGGCGCAGAACTTTTCTTTATCGTCAAGCTTTCGGCTCCGTATAGCAAGACTGGCAGTATAAACATTTTGTAAAGCATGGCTTTAGTGAGGAGTTTTGAACCAAGTTGTTTGGACAAACCGAAATAGCAGCGGTTGCCAAGGGCGATTCTATGCCGGATCTCCACTGACATTATGTATACCTGACAATCGTTATATATTTTCCAAGGTGGTGATCGGTTTTTGCTTGACAGCATCTACTTTGTCTCATCCCCGTTGACTTTAAGACCAACTCGTTTCGCCTGTTCCTCAATCGCCATGAAAGTTTTAACAACGTCATGCCGAGACCCCGCGATGATGTCAATATCATCCGCGTATCCTAGCAGTTTTTTTTTTTTTTTTGGACAGACTTGTAGAAGATAGTGCCTTCCCTGTTGACGCCTGCCCGTCGCACTATCTGCTCCAGCACCAGGTTGAAGAAGTCATATGACAGCGCATCTCCTTGCCGAAATCCGGTGCATGTTTCGAATGGTTCCGAGGTCCTAGAACCGAGTTGCACGGTGCATCGCGTGTTTTTTAGCGTGGCGCGACACAACTGGATCAGTTGTCCTGGGATCCTGAATTCGACTTTAAAATCGATAAAGAGATGGTGTGTATCGATCTGAAACTCCCTGGTCTCTTCCAGGATTTTTCGAAGTGTGAATATTTAATCTATAGTCTATTAGCCGGGCCGGAAGCCGCACTGATAGCTGCCGATTACACATACATACATATGTTGGCGTTACAGTCCATGAAGAACCTGAGCCGAGCTTCTCTCAATCACCCATGTTGTGTGTGATTTCATTTTCCCATGGTGAAAGGGACCTACAGTTTATTGCCGGTTCCGAACGGCGAATTTCGAGAAGCTTTTCATGACAATTTTACTACAGGGGGTTTTGTCAGAACCCCGCTGAGGAGAAACACCGTGAAAAACACGTTCGATGACATGGCTGTGTGGGGATTCGATCCCGTGTCATCGGCGTCAGAGGCCAACACACTACCCACTGCGCCACGGTGCTCTCAGCTGCCGATTAGTGCGGTTCAAAAATGCTTTAGACATTCACACAGTACGCTAGACAGGATCTTGTATGCGACATTGAGCAGGGATATACCTCTGTAGTTCTTGCAGGAGGTAGGATCGCCTTTTTTGCGGATGCGGAAGTGGATGTAGAGTCGTTGGGCATACTTTCATCTTCCCACATTCTACAGATGATCCAGAACATCGCCGCCAGCCTTGATGAGCTCTGATGGCAAGCTATCTGAGCCTGCGGCCTTGTCGTTCTTCAGCCTTTGAATAGTAGTGCCGACTTCTTCTATGCTGGGTGGGAAGTCTACATCAGCGGCTGGAGTTGGGATTTCCTCGGTCCCTACCACTCTCTCTTGGTCATGCTCGTTAAGCAGCTGCTGGAAATGCTGCTTAAATACATCCACTATTCCCTGCCAAGACAAGATTGCCTTTGCAATTTCGAAGAGCCTGGATGTCTTTCTTAAAGTCTCCTGCATTTTATGCTTGTCCCTAGACTCCTCGATATCCTTGACCTGGGAGGCTGCTAAGATTCTTTTCTTTAGCTCTACTTTAGCTCCCCAGTGGTTAACTTCGAATATTCTGCAGCTCATAAAACGACGTGACAAGGCTGAGTTGAAAGAAGTGTAGAATGCCAATCTTCTTTAGCAAACATCGCTCATTTCGTAATGAGGTTTTATGTAAAATTACTACCGCGAAGCAGGCTTTCTGTAGCATTAAACTTGGAGTTGTTCGTCGGGCAAAGAAGTATTGCGACGAATTCGGGAACTTGGTACTGTCACTCTCTGTGGATGCATTAGCTTCTCGACAGTAACATGCGGGTTTTCGAGCCCCAGATGCGGTAATTTTGAAAACTCGCCTCGTCAAAAAAGATGATTTTTCGTCCAAAATCGTTGTCCAATTCAAGCTGCTCTGAAGCAGATGGTCGCGCGCCTTCAATTGTTGAGTCAATTGGACATTATAAGCGAATAATCCGATATCCTTGTACAGAATTTTCCTCAGGCTAGTGTGTGAAATGTTGAGCTATGGAGATCGATGGCGATCTCGTTGACGTTCGTGAATTGAATCTCACACTCTCGGCCACAGCAGTCGCATTCTCATCTGTGCGCACCGTACGACCATGAGTGTTGTCGACTAGCATACCAGTCTCACGAACTTTTTGCACAAACTTGTGTATAGCAGTCGCGGTGGGTGCTTCATTTCGGCCAAAACTTCTTTTCAAAAAACGCTCCCAACGTTGTTCAAGCGTAAAGCGACTCATTTCATTCCGCGGAGGTATGATTCAGACTTTCTGTCGAGATTTTGAGCGGGAAACAGCACGATCAGGCAGGTTTTTTTTTTTTAAATAATTTGCGCGCACTCAAGGTCTAAAAACCTTATTATGTCGGCAACACAGTGCGGGCAGAAGATAGAAAGGAGGAGGAATAGAGGAGATGCCGATGGACATTGATCTTAAATGCTTGCATGTTGCATTGAGGGGGGAACACCGAATCCGGCATGGAGTTCCAGATTCGTGTGGTTTGGTTAATGAAAGATTCTCTATATTTGACAGTACGTCCGAAAGCGGGCTCCAGGGTATATTGGTGAGCATTTCTAGAGAGACGTGTATTGCGGAAGAAATGTTGAAGGGGCGGAATGCAACTGGCTATTTCATCAGAACATTTTTGGTGGTAGTAACGATAAAACAGGTAGAGGCAGGTAACATTCCTGCGGTGTTCCAGCGAGTCTAATGTTTTGGTAATGCTGGAGTCACCTATCAGTTTTATGGCTCGTTTTTGTATTCTGTCTAGTAGGTGCAATGAGGTCTTGGAATCACCGGACCAGACGTGAGCGTTAAACTCTGATTTGGGGCGAATGAACGCCTTATAGATTGTAGCCAGGTCTAAGGGTGAGAAATATTTCTTGCATCTGTACAAGAAGCCTAGGCATTTCGCAGCATTCTTGGCGACACTGAATATGTGGTCGCTCCAATTAAGATTGTGAGCAACACTCATACCCAGGATGGAAAGCTTTTCAGTTTCTGAGATGCAAGTGCCATTCATGGATAATGGCTGCGGGTTAGTTATACGCTTTAACGATAAGAGACAGCATTGTGTTTTGGATGCATTAAATTCCACTCTTTTGTTTTTACCCCATTGGATAATGCTGTCGATATCGGAATTGAATGAGCTCAACATACGCTGCCGCTCATTATCTACAACCGAAGTGCAGGGTCGTAAACTGGTGAACGAATAGGAGAAGCTGAGGGTACTGTCGTCAGCGAAGGAGTGAATTGGATTAGAAGTAACAGACAAGAGATCATTTATAAAAATAAGAAAGAGTGTCGGAGAAAACACGGAGCCCTGGGGAACACCGGCATTTACAAAGTGAGCATCAGACTTGAATCCGTCCAAAACAACTTGAATTGAACGATTCGAAAGGTAGCTTCTAATCCATTGAAAAAGAGACTCATCGATCCCAAAAGCACGCATTTTCGACAAAATGGCTTCATGCCAAACCCTGTCAAATGCTTTCGAAATATCCAGTGCAACAATTTTGCTTTCACCTGCTTGGTGAAGCGAGTGATTCCACTTTTCAGCGAGATATGCCATCATATCACCAGTGGATCTGTTGCTGCGGAAACCGTATTGGCGGTCATTGAGGAGTTTCCGTGATTCAAGATATTTCATAAGCTGACGGTTAATCAGCGTTTCCATGACCTTGGAAAGAAGGGACGTTAGTGCAATGGGTCGGTAGTTGGAGGAGAAGATGATTCGTCTTTTTGGGTATAGGCTGGACAAATGCTGTTTTCCACCTACTCGGAAAGAGCCCAGAGGTGTAGGAAAGGTGAAAAAGCTTACGCAGTGGTTTTGCAAGCGTAGAAGAACACCTCTTCAGAAAGTTGCTTGAAAGTTCATCTCTCTGTTTTCCTACCATTGGAAGAATAAACCGTGACGCAATATAATGTTCTCGAAAAAAAAAAGGAACCCAACAGGGGCGCAGGTTCCCCCTACCGCGGCTTAACCTTGACCAAAGAAATTTCAATGTGAATTCTCTGTAGCACATCGAATCATTAAACCAACCGAAACCTTCAACGAGCCATTCATTATCTACATTCTACTTCATCATCTTGCTTCTGCCTAACATCTTATTGTCCGGATCTTGAAATGCGGAAAAAATAAATCACAGATAGTAGGCAACAGTCTCTGATATTCATTTTCATTCGAAATTGGTTTTTTGAACATTTAAGTCTTCTTCAATTGTCCAACACAAATTGTTGATGGAGTACTGAAATATCGTCTTTGTTAGATGGGTTTTTCACCGAGGAGTAGGAGGGAGAAGCCTCATGGATTGTGTTTTGCACTTTACTTGTTTTTTTTTTGTGGTATTCCTGTCCGGGCTTATTCAAGTTTGATTGACTGATACTTTGTTATTTCGGTTTGCATGGCTGGTTTGTTGCTATGAGTGGGCGTACACGAGTCTCTATAGAGCCGAGTGTGTTGCGAATGCAAACATCACTAAAATCCAACTCTTTGTTCCTTGTGACTACTTCGTTCACCGCCTCACCTCTTCAACTACGCAAAAGTGATCGGTTAGATACACATAGCCGTCAGCTAATGTACACTGATGGACAAAAGTATTCGTAATGTGGTGTTACTAACAATAAAAAGCGGAAAAAACACTTTTAAAAAGTTATTATTTGGAAAAGGTTTTTTTTTTACCTTATAGAGAACAAATTAAATATAACTCAAAATAAAATTCATTACAAAAACAAACAGTAGCAACAAAAGTAACTAAACCATTGAGAATTTGGTTGGACAAAAGTATTCGTAATTTCTAAATTACTTCCTTACTTTGATGGCGCTACAGTTCGGGGTGAACCAGGGCCTCAACCAACAAGTCTCTCCGGCGGCCCGATCTTCGGCCAGCCGCTTCCAGTGCCGAACGCCCAGTTGGTTGAGGTCCCCTTCCACCTGTGCGCGCCACCTTAAATGCGGTCGTCTTCTGCTTCTTCGTCCCTCTGGGTTGGATTCAAGGTCTCTCCGGGCTGGAGCTGTGGTGTCCATTCGCTCTACATGGCCCAGCCATCTTAGGCGTTGAATCCGTAGACGCCTGACTAGGCTCATGCCGCTGTACAGCCCGTAAAGTTCGTGGTTGAATCTTCTCCTCCATCCCCCGTCTGCGTTTATAGGCCCAAAAATCACGCGCAAAATCTTTCTCTCGAACCGACCAAGGGCCTTCTCATCCGCTTTTGATAGTGTCCATGCTTCTGCGCCGTATACCAGGACCGGGATGATAAGGATCTTATATAGAGTCAACTTTGTCGTTCGGGAGAGGGCTCTATTACTCAGTTGCCTCCTGAGCCCAAAGAAACAGCGATTGGCAAGAGTGATTCTGCGTTTGATTTCGGAACTGATGTCGTTGTTCCAGGTCACTGCGGAGCCAAGGTAGACGAAGTCCTTAACTACCTCGAACTTATATCTGCCTATGCAAACGTTCTGGCCGAGACGTCGGTGTTGAGCGTCCTTTTTTGATGACAGCATATATTTAGTTTTGCCCTCGTTTACCTCCAAACCAATTTTCGCCGCCTCCATCTCAATACTCGCAAACGCCTCATTGACATCTCGCTGTCAATATTATGTCAATATCGTCGGCGTATGCAAGGAGTTGCGAGGATTTGAAATAGATTGTGCCTCTTGTATTGGCCAGTGATTTTTGCACAATCATTTCCAATATGATGTTGAAGAAATCACACGACAGCGCATCGCCCTGCCTAAATCCTTTTTTGACATCAAAACTATCGGTAAGGTGTTCACCGATTCGGATGGAGCAGCGAGCATTCTCCAAAGTCATCGTACATAGTCTGACGAGTTTAGCAGGTATGTCAAAGGTAGACATAGCGTTGTATAGCTCGTCTCTAATTATGCTGTCGTATGCGGCTTTGAAGTCGACAAATAGGTATTGACTTGAATGTCGACTTGACATTCATTGGTTTTTTCCAGGATCTGCCGTAGTGTGAAGATTTGGTCGATGGTGGACTTCCCTGGCCTGAATACGCACTGTTAGGACCTATCAGCTTATTTACAAAAGGCTTCAGGCGTTCACACAAGACGGCAGAGAAGATTTTGTAGGCGATGTTAAAGAGCCTTATTCCTCTATAGTTGGCGCAATCAGAGGGGTCTCCTTTCTTGTGGATCGGGCAAACGATGCTGAGACTCCATTCCTCGGGCATGCTTACCTCTAACCATATCTTACGGAGGAGCTGGTGCATGCTCCCAACCAGGTCATCCCCAGCTGCCTTGAAGAGCTCAGCAGACAGTCCGTCTGCGCCAGCAGCTTTACTCGACTTGAGCTTCGATATGGCAATATTAACTTCGTCGAGGTCAGGGGGACTGAATTCTCTGCGGTCTCCGTCGATTAGATATGGATCATTCTGCCTGACAGCGGTATATTGACTAACATCGCCGTTATACAGTCTGCAGAATTGGTTTTTCCATATTCTCAGCATCGACTGCGGTTCTACTACTAGGTGTCCGTTCTCATCCCTGCAGGCTTCCGTTCTGGCTTTATAACCTTGGCATGTTCGCTTTATCTGTTGATAAAACTTTCGGACGTCACGCCTGTAGTAACACCTCTCCAAATCCTCAATCGCGCGCTTCTCGTGCTCTTTCTTCTTTCTTCTGAGAAGCTTATGCTCCAGCCTTCTTTTTAACTCGTAGAACTCACAAGCTGCTCCTGTTCTTTTATGCAGCGAGGCCGTATATGCATCTTGCTTCGCTGTGTGAATCCTCCTGCACTCGTCATCGAACCAGGTGTTTCTTCGTGGTGGAGCCTTGAAACCCAAAACTTCGGATGCAGAGCTTTTTAGGGCTTGTTTGCAAAGGCTCCACTACTGTTCTATTGATAGTGTGGAGGATTCAGATGTATGGTAGACGCGATCGGTAAAAGCACGAGCGGTTTCTGGCGATAGTAGCTTTCCGACGTCATAACTTTGTATTCTTACTCTACTCCGTTGCGTTCGTGATATCCGTATGCGCATCTTGGCTACTACAAGATAGTGGTCCGAGTCGATGTTAGCCTCTCGGAAAGTTCGAACATCAAGAATAGTGGAGGAGTGTCTGACGTCGATCGCGATGTGATCAATCGATTGATCAAAAGACCGCCAGGTGCCTTTATGTATATCGAGGTGCGGGAAGCGCGTACTGGCTAGAAGGAGATTTCGCCCCGTAGCAAGATCAATCAGCCTGTGTCAGTTATCGGAGGTGGTGTCGTGTAGGCTATGTTTGCCGATGACTCGTTCAAATATGCTTTCCTTACCCAGCTTAGCATTGAAGTCTCCTAGTACAATTTTGATGTCATAGCTGGGACATTGGGCATACGTTCTGTCTAGGTGATCGTAGAACTCATCTTTGGCTGAGTCATCCTTGTCTTCCGTGGGGGCGTGGACGCAGATCAGGCTGATGTTAAAAAATGTAGCCTTGATACGGATTATTATGAGGCGTTCGCTCACATGCCGAAAGCTTAGGACTTTTTGCCTTAGTCCACCTCGAACAACAAATCCGCATCCAAACAATCGTTGCCCTCTCTCCCTATAGCAGTCGCCGTAGTAAATATCGCAGTTTTTCATCCGTTTTATGCCCGGTCCATTCCATCGCATTTCCTGGATGGCGGTGATGTCCGCTTTATAGCGGTCTAGGGCGTCCGCAAGTTGTTCGGCTGCACGTGCCTGTTTAGGGACCTAACGTTCCACGTACAAAGCCGAAGATCTTTGTCCTTTTTTCGTTTTTTGCAAGGGTCGTAAACGTAAATCCGGTCCGTTATATCCGAGGCTTGTGGTTGTTTCGGAGTTTGTGTTTTTTTACGGTTACGGCTTACTAGGCCGTAGCCCAACCGACTAATCCTGTTTTTTTTGGCGCAGGGGGTTCGCCATTCGCCCTTCCCCGTCTGCAATTTCCATAGGACATCTCCAGATGGCACCACGAGGAGGTGGGTGTAGGACTTACTAACAGTGCCGCAAGATGTTCGACTGCGGTGGCTCTTCTCGCTTTTTAGCAGGCCAGCATCCGTCGGATAGATGCTACCCCTACGAGGCCTTTGTTAGTCCTTTGCCATCCTCTTTTTATTGTTAGTAACATCATATTACGAGTACTTTTGTCCATCAGAGTATACCTACTCGTACTAGTTCGTTTTAATTTGAACTTTAATCTATCTATAGTCTAGTCTGAGATAAACCATCATTTGAGCGCTCAAGTTCATAGGACCGCAAATAAATTGCTCGTGTGATGTTTCTGTTTATTTTTCACTAGTCTCCGATGACTTTTTGTACCCATTGAACGAAAATAAATGAAAAGCAAAAAGATACATCTAAACAGCACATAACTACAATATTTCATATCTTCAAGTGTACGGGCAACGAGATATGGTTGCACATACATATTCTCTCGTACAGCTGTACGTATGGGAGCAGTAAAAGTCAAGGCCAGTTTTATGGTCGGCTTTTCTCTTTTTTTTTTTTGTTTGTTGTGCTAAATGACTTGTTTGAGATACCACGCTCACATGTGGCGGATGTCTCATTTAAGTTAAGTAGTGGCGACGCGGGAGAGAAAAGAATTCACTGAACATAAATCAAGTTTTTCATTGTGTGTAGTTGTTGGGCAAATAGTGTTCCATTTTTGCAAAAAATAAATAACAAAAATCCATGCGCGCCGGAAATATGTGTATGCTGATAGATATATATGTATCTGATGAATGCAAGGGTGAGGGGATGCTTTTCTTTTTCGTTTTGTTGACTGTACATCGATTTTACGGGATAAAGGTTTGCGAAAGTTTAATTGTTTCGTTGGCGAGTGCGAGTCTGTTGTTGTTAAGCGCGCGAATTTATTTTTGGAACGCAATTGGGTAGTTTTGAACTTTTTTTTTGTTAAAGAGTTGTATTCATCTCTTCCTTATCATTAGTACGCTTAAGTGAGTGCGACACAGCAATCGAAATTAATAATTGCCTATTGCGTTAGTTTTCCTTATAATCAACGTCTTAAAGTCTTAATTAAACAAAAACAGGAAACCTTCCTCTTTCGTAGATAATACGCTGAGTTATGGATTGTATTATGTGTGAACCTTACTCTTTCCTTTAATTTTCCCAACCTTGCCTTGAGGCTTTGACAGCCCCAAAAGTGGTTGCTTTCACCCCCAACACGCTAAAGTGTTAAGCAAAAGTATAGTGAGTTTAAATCTTTTTCAGCCAATTAGTTTTAGAAGAGAGAACACTTGTTGTTTTGAAAACATCGAAGCATAAACATAAACGCTTTGATAGCCTGTACTATGAGCAGGTGGTGTTACCTCATCAAGAATTCAGGGGTGACTTGCTTTTGGAAAAAAAAAGATTTGGAAAAATTAAGGTTATGGTTTACTGCTCACAAGTAAATTATTAGCGAAAAAACAAAATTAGTAAACTTTAAAATATCTGGCAATTCGTTAAGTAATTTAAATCTTCGCTTTCATGCACACGATTGTAGGAAGTTCAGTCTACCGCTTCATACATGTGGCATTCAGAATTACCATAAACACAACTCGTGCTCTGATAAGTGTTTTAATATTGAATCAGTTAGAAGTATTGAATACCTAGTGGTTTTGATTGATCATAAATTGAACTGGAAGGATCACTGTTAAACATTGAAAACACATAACAACTTCTTTCGGATCTTTAACTGGTCATTGTGCTTCCTCGGCAACGACGTGGACGCCGCAACTGATACTATCGCAAACATTATCCGAATCGGCATGGCAAATTTTATTCCCAGCAAAATTAACAGCACCAGGCCTAAGGATAATTCGTGGTTTGACTTGAGCTGCAAAGAGGCTATCAGGTTCAGGGAGCTAAGTTTTCGGGACCACAAGGCAAACAGTTCTGAGGAAAACTGAAAAAAGTACATACGAGCCAGAAATGACTACAACACCCACATTCGACGGGTTAAATTCCACTCCGACTTAAAATTAAGGCGTAAAATCCTTCAGTGTCCCAAAGGTAGCAAAAGTTTCTGGTCGTTTGTAAAAAACGTAAAAAAACTCAACTAACTCGTCTATACCGAAGCTCATCCACAATGACATTCCAGCTGTCACCCCCTTAGATAAAGCTAACCTACTTACTGCCCATTTCGCAACCAGTTCTCAGCTGCCAGCTTGTACTTTGTCTCCGCCTGTACTAGAGTGCGTCAATTCCACCATGGGACTAATCCACTTCCGCACCCGTACAGTCGCAAGGGTTCTTAAAGACCTCGACATACACAAATCCGCCGGTCCAGATGGTATTGCCCCAATAGTTCTGAAGAGGTGTTCTTCTACGCTTGCAAAACCACTGCGTAAGCTTTTTCACCTTTCCTACACCTCTGGGCTCTTTCCGAGTAGGTGGAAAACAGCATTTATCCAGCCTGTACCCAAAAAAGGCGAATCATCTTCTCCCGCCAACTACCGACCCATTGCACTAACGTCCCTTCTTTCCAAGGTCATGGAAACGCTGATTAACCGTCAGCTTATGAAATATCTTGAAACTCCTTAATGACCGCCAATACGGTTTCCGCAGCAACAGATCCACTGATGATATGATGGCATATCTCCCTGAAAAGTGGAATCACTCGCTTCACCAAGCAGGTGAAAGCAAAATTGTTGCACTGGATATTTCGAAAGCATTTGACAGGGTTTGGCATGAAGCCCTTTTGTCGAAAATGCGTGCTTTTGGGATCGATGATCCTCTCTTTCAATGGATTAGAAGCTACCTTTCGAATCGTTCAGTTCAAGTTGTTTTGGACGGATTCAAGTCTGATGCTCACTTTGTAAATGCCGGTGTTCCCCAGGGCTCCGTGTTTTCTCCGACACTCTTTCTTATTTTTATAAATGATCTCTTGTCTGTTACTTCTAATCCAATTCACTCCTTCGCTGACGACAGTACCCTCAGCTTCTCATATTCGTTCACCAGTTTACGACCCTGCACTTCGGTTGAGGGTAATGAGCGGCAGCGTATGTTAAGCTCATTAAATTCCGATATCGACGTCATTATCCGATGGGGTAAAAACAATAGAGTGGAATTTAATGCATCCAAAACACAATGCTGTCTCTTGTCGTTAAAGCGTATAACTAACCCGCAGCCATTATCCATGAATGGCACTTGCATCTCAGAAACTGAAAAGCTTTCCATCCTGGGTATGAGTGTTGCTCACAATCTTAATTGGAGCGACCATATATTCATTGTCGCCAAGAATGCTGCGAAATGCCTAGGCTTCTTATACAGATGCAAGAAATATTTCTTACCCTTAGATCTGGCTACAATCTATAAGGCGTTCATTTGCCCCAAATTAGAGTTTAACGCTCATGTCTGGTCCGGTGCTTCCAAGACCTCATTGCACCTACTAGACAGAATACAAAAACGAGCCATAAAACTGATAGGTGACTCCAGCATTACCAAAACATTAGAGTCGCTGGAACACCGCAGGAATGTTACCTGCCTCTCCTTGTTTTATCGTTACTACCACCAAAAATGCTCTGATGAAATGGC